>JAWNLU010001763.1:0-1356909 GCA_035042165.1 Drosophila kuntzei
ATGATTATTTTTGTATGCAGATTCAATTTAGAGATCAAATAATGATCAAAATGACATTCCGCTTGATAATCGGGATTGTTTTGACAAAGTTATGCAAGTTTGAAGTCTGGTAGAGCTTTGAACTAGACACTTTACAAGTCAAATTTTTTCTAATTTTCCACATGATTTTTTACAAAAAAATTAAACCCCTCAGAATCAAATTTAAAGTGTCGTTTTATACTAATTTGGGTACCAGGAGTTGATTAAAAGTGAAAACTATGGATTCTAAATTTTGAAAAAAATATTTTTTCCGAAAAGACAAAGGGGGAGTACATGCTGTTTGTCGCGATAAAGACGAAAATAAAAAATTTTCTTAATATGATTATTTTTGTATGCAGATTCAATTTAGATATCAAATAATGATCAAA
This sequence comes from Drosophila kuntzei, assembly GCA_035042165.1. NCBI lineage: Eukaryota > Metazoa > Arthropoda > Insecta > Diptera > Drosophilidae > Drosophila > Drosophila kuntzei. Next base: position 408 of record JAWNLU010001763.1, read on the forward strand.
ATGACATTCCGCTTGAAAATCGGGATTGTTTTGACAAAGTTATGCAAGTTTGAAGTCTGGTAGAGCTTTGAACTAGACACTTTACAAGTCAAATTTTTTCTAATTTTCCACATGATTTTTTACAAAAAAATGAAACCCCTCAGAATCAAATTTAAACTTCCGTTTTATACTATATATTACTTACTGTTGTCTAGATCGTCATCGTTATCAAAGTCGGCGTCACGGTAATCGTTTACATCTTTAACATCGGGCTCCTCTAGAATATATTTATGTATTGTCTGATCGCCAGCACTTTGAGCGTGATTTTGACCATGACCTTTGGGATGTTGGGGTTTTACGTGTTGGTTGCGTGAATTACTCGACTGATGCTTACGTGCCAATCGAGGACTTTGACTATTGTACAACAAAACTCTATGCACAGTGGGCAGTATTTTCTTTACAGTCGTCGTTTGTCCACCTCGAATTCTTTTGGGTGTCAATGGTAACCGAGGCGCATGATGAGTTTCGGTGGCTTTTTGCGTCTTCTTAGGTAGATGAACATTATTATTGACTGTCACGGATTCTCCAGATGTATTCAGTTCATTGATTTCGCTATGTTGGACGAAGCGACGATGGGATAGTATACTTGGATCGAATTGTTCATCATTAACTTCATTCGTGTCATAGACATCGTTAATTGTAATATAATCATCATTCGCCCCCTTTGATATTAAGTTCTCTGGGCATTCATTATCAGGTGAATCATTCCAATCGCTATCGTTGTAACCAAAAGGCAACTCATTATTCTCTTTCAATATATAACTATCATATTCTACATTTTGGTTATTATCATTGGGTATAGTTCTCCGGTTGGCGTTAGACGAGCGTTTACTCGGCGTTTCTTGAAATAAGCTCATTTGAGGTTTGTAATTGCACACCGGGTTCGTGGTGTGCTTCGGCAATTGCTCTTTTCCACGATTGTAAAAATACGAAAAATAATGTTCGTAATGCTGATCCGTTGAGTGGAAACGCGGGGGGCGTTCCGGTCTATAAAAACACAAAAAAAATGCAAAGAAATTTGTTAATTATCACAACTATAGTAAAAAAAAAGCAAGGATTCAAAAGTTAACTTGCAACTGTTATGTTTATGCTTGTTGGTAACTAACTAATGCACAGTTAGTCAAGTAATTGTATTAACAAACAACAAAAAAGATTAAATATTTTGTGAAATACAATAAATATTAAGATTTATACTTTTCAATAACCATAAGCAATATTAATAAACAAAGGACAAAAAATTAAAATTGGTTTCCTTGTCAAAACAATTACTTGACATACTGTATACTTAATTGTATGTGGAGTATTTTTGGGTAAAAATAAGTCTAAAACTAAATAGATTCTTAAGCAAGATGGAATTTAGCAGCAAGGGGGAGTTTTAACAATTACATTACAGAACTCCACGAGGACTCCAATGCAGGAGGTCTGCGATTCTGCGAGTACATCGATCCCCCATCCAAATATTCGGATGTACTTTGTGCTCTTATCTGTCGCTTTAGCTGATCTTTCTCCAAGGAGACCGGGGAATACTTGGTCATCTCCTGTGTGGCAGGTGCACTATTGCTGTGTGCATATTGACGGACCTTGTGGTGTGGACCATTATAATACTCGGCTTGTTGTTGTCGCAACTGTTGATACACATGATGGTTGTTGTTGCCCCCCGATGTTGCACCCGACACCTTTCGTGGCGCATACGACTTCTCATATGCATCAGAGTAGTGCAATGACTCTGATGTAGGTACTGCATAGTTTGATCTACATATTTGTCTCGCTGTCACATTATTTTTCGATGGACTTGGATTGGATGAACGACTCGGACTCTTGAGTTTCCACGTCGGCCCAATAAGGTTGACATTCTTTTTATAATAATTTAATGCATTATCGACATTATTGCAAAATGGTATATGTTGACCATTGTGACTGTTGCTATTATTGTTATTATTTGTTAAGCTTTTTGTTGTCTGACTATTGTGGCGCATTTCGGGATCTTTTCCATATACTTCGGATGCGGTATACATAAACATATTATTATTATTATTATTATGTTCAGTTAGTTCCGCACATGCAACATGGGATGTTGCACCTGGTGGATAAAGAAAGATAGGATTACATAAAATAAATACCCAATTCTGTTAAGGATTTGAAATTGGATCCATGTGCTAACTGATAACAGAATTTACAATATGAATTTATGAAAATAACACAAAATAATACTAACAATTTGGCATTGTATATTGACAAATAATGCCAATGAATCTTTTAATGCGAATTGATACCAATATAATTAAATATACAAAACACATACTTTAGTTGAATAATTTAAAACAAATATATAATATATAAAAACTGAAATTATACTATTATAATCAAAACTTAAATAAATAATGATAGTTATTGACAAATAAAGCCAACGTTCAATGACTTTATTTGAAATTAGTAATTTAAAAAATTAAGTAAATAGAATATATAAATTATGCGAAATAAAGTTTTGTTTTTTATTAAAAAAAAAATAACTTACCGCGCGTTCCAATTCAGTGACCTTCACGTTTTGGGGCTTGTGCTAGTTTCGCAAGTAGGATATCAGCTGTGTGACTATGTGTGTGTGTGCGTGTGTGTGTGCATGTGGGGTGGTAGTTAAATGTAGGTCATCAACATGATATCCTCAGCCAAGGTGTAAAAAAAGTGCTCCTTTGCCCACTTTGTTTGGCCAAACACAATGAAAATTTTAATCGAAAACAAAACAAAATTAATTGGATTTTAATTAATTAAATTGATATATAAGTTTGCAAGGTATTTTATATCAAGAAAATCCAATAAATACAATCAAAACGCAGATTTTACGACAACTTTGGACCGCTTTAATTACTTTTTACTTTAAATGCACAACATATGTAAAATGATTTCCGTAGGTGTGTTTTTTTTTTAAATACGAAATATATTGTTTATAATTTTGATGTAAATATCAATGTAATACACAAACAAACGCTCATTTGTTGGAATAAAGCACAAAAAACACATGGCAGCCGCATTTGCTGCTTCTTTTAAAGCAACCACAACAAAAGATAACAAAATTTAACATATTCCGTTATGCTAATAACATTTTAAGTACATTTCACTGGCGATTTTGTTAATTTTAAATTTCAATATATTGCGAAATTAATTAAACCGTCATTTAATAAAATTAAATATGCAACAAGGAAGGACTTAAACTAAAAGTTAATAATATTAAGGGCTCATTTAAAGCCGATTCAACAAATTGTTCACGGGAGTCAGTGGAGCATTAACAGGAACAGTTAAAAGAGCGCACTGTTAATTAACACTACACACTCAACTGATTGGAAGTGTAGGTTGTAGTTTTTATCAATCAATGAAACACTTTGTATTCTTGTATATAACCTTGTCAGCTATATCTATTTGAATTGTGGTATTTTTAAGTTATTTTAGAACAATAAATAAAATTTTAAATCACCTTACACACATTTGTTATCACAACACAGCGCAAAACCTACGCCTCAGCACGTGTAGTTCAGCTGGGAACTTGTTGAACTGAACCAGCGTTTCCAATTGGCTATGTAGCTGCCATATTTCTCGGATCCAAGGTTGCCACACTATTGTGACTGACTGGGAAGAGATAATCCGTTTGGCGCGCGACTTAAATTCACAAATTGAAACAATCAGATCAATTATGACAAAAACAATTAAAGTCGACATTAGATAAAATATAGTTGATCATGTTTATGAATGTTGGAAAGTTGTACAATAATTTCTTAAGAGCGCCAACGCTGTCGAGCGTGCAACGCACTATGTGTAATTGCACGAAATGCTTCAAAGCATCGTCTGCTGCACCAACAAGCTCCTTATCACCAAACCTTCACAGCAGCAGCTGCCACTAGTCAAGAATCAAGAATCAAGCCAAAGATAAATAATGTGAATAAATATAGTTAATAATTCGACATAAATTAGACTATATTGAGTATAATACTTTACAAATTCTGATGTTATAATACTATTTTTCAGTTGCCTGCGAAATGAGATTTAATAAACTCTTTTCTGTTACGCTGATCTTCTATGCCATGAGCAGAACGTTGGAAGTTTGGTTTATAGAAGGATGCACTGCTCTCAGCATCTGAAAATGTATATTTGAATATTTATTAATAACTTCACATGTGATTTATTGAGATTACTGTGACTTACCCACGCTAGGATCATTCCAATCCATGGCCATATTGTGGAGCAGAGCCAATGCGGTAATTGTCTGTTTTGTAGAACCCAATGTACCTAAAAGTTCACTGCCAAGAATTCCGAATCGACGAAACCAGATGTTAAGACATTTAACAGCCGGCGCAAAGGTTACAGCATGAGCATGATTATAGAGTTCCTCAGATTTGCAACGGGGGTATTGGACAGGAGTGAATAGGCTGGATGAGCAAGAAAGGGAATCATTGCCGAGAAGAATGCGTCCACGAAATTCGTTTTGTTCAAAGCGTTCCTTAATTCTTGATAATGAGAAAACCTCCGGAGCAGTATTAAGATCAAGTTCATCGGAGAGGCGTATGTCCAAATCTCTTATTTTATGCTCTGCATCAGAAACCAACTGAAGGTGCAGCAGCTCTTCCGTTGGCATTGGCGAATCAGTTCCACTGTGACAGCTTCTGTTAGCTTGCCCTCGCGAGGCTTCAAGTTGCAATCGCACAGTGGTTTGCACCAGGGCACCAATTACTTGGGGCATATTTGATAGCGATTGAAATGAACGCATCATTCGCTCCTTTTCTGAAAGTGTTGCTGGCATTCGAATGTATCGCGATGCTTTCGATGATAGCACGGATGCAACACGACGTGTTATCTTGGCCATAGTGTGCAAACTAACGCCATGTGCCATGGCCGTCAGTTGGGGATGCTGCAACAAAATGGGGGGAAATTCAAGTTAAAGTGTGTATGTATGTATTGAGTAGGTGGGGTGGGGAGGGGGTAACAAATTACCTCAGTGCCGCCGAAAAAACGTATCGCCGATAATATTTGTAGGTCTATGGGCACCTGATTCCTTTTCATTGACTGATAATAGTCCACTTCAATGTCATCTCGCACAATTTCAATTATTCGGCGCATATTTTCTTTAGTGTAGCGGTATTTTTTACGAAATTCTATTTCGTTCATTTGCTCCATTGGATGAAAGCGCGCACGTCTCCGCTTTACCTTGCTTATCGTGCCCCTATTTTGTCGTCTGCTGCTATCATTTATATGCTGCAGTTGTTGTAATTCGTTTACATATTTAACATCACTTAAAAAGCGTTCAAAAACTTTAATATCCTTCATTATCAAAATATTATTGTTTCTCAGATTGTTTTTCATGCAAGCTTCCATTAATGCACTGAGCTGCCACCCAGCCAAAAAACAAATATCTGGCAGCCTTTCCACAATAAGTGCCATATTAAAATCCAGTTCTTTTTCCAAAAAAGTTTATTTTTGTTTATTTTTCTTAATTTTGAAGCTAGAATTTTGAAAATTGTTGCAAAATTTTTGTTGGAATTTTGTCAGTTTTATGATACTTTTTTGGAATTAAATTTGTAGCTTCTTCACCCGAGGAGTGAAGAACCTCGAAAATTCCGCATGCATTCCGCCAGTTCTTTTGTCGAACTATCGAAAATGTGAACATTTCGATTAACATTGAAAACATCGATATCGAAGCTTTACATCACTTTTACATTTACGCTAGGCAAATAACATCGATATATCGATGTATCAAACTTTTTTCTATGGGAAATTTTAAAAATATATTTAATTTAAAATATATATAAAACTCTGTATGTGGGTACTTCATATTTTCAGTCATTGTATTCAAGGGTTATTACATATGTATGCATGAGTTTAAAAATAAAAGGAAATAAATCAAATTAAAAATTAAAAAACAAATAACATTTCTGTTCCAGACAGTAGCTTAATACAAAAAAAAATTATTTAGAGATCCATTCATTTCCATCCATTCACACAACACATACATATGTACAAATTGGCACTCAAATGGAACAATCGCAACATTCATTTACCTTTGCCATTAGAATCTTTCAAAAATCTATCCATCCTGCCAACACCAACGACGCCAACGTACATAAGCAAACAAACTTCCTCTAAAACATAAATGCATTTTATACTTACCTTTTGCGCCGGTTATTTTAACATTGATGGGGCAAATTGAGCAAAACATCGAACATCGGAAAACATCGGAAAAAACATCGATGTTTAAATTTTTTTGAAAAACATCGATGTATCGATACTACATCGATGTTTTTCCCAGCTCTAATTTGCGCTGCATTCATTAAGTTCGCGCGCTTTGTGGTGTAAGGTTGAAGATTTTTCATATTGTGTGCACTATTTGATTCTCTAATTGACCAAAAAGACAAAACGATGGGAGACCAAGAAAGGGGTCGTCGTCGACCGTTGGACTCATCCGACGAAAACTTGCAAGGGCCGGTAAGCTCTACTTTATCTAATGTGTATTGAAAAGTGTGTTTAAATCTTTTATTGTATGTAAAATGCGCAAATGGTGTATGTATGTATATTACCGTTGCCAAAAGTCCGCGTGTGTGAAGAAAAACAACATACATGTTGTAAATAAGAATTACATTCGAAACGCTGCCTATAAAAGTATTAAAATTCATTATTAAATAAAATTACGCCGCATGTATTGAACATACACACGTATGTATAATTTTAATAAATACACACATATCGGATCAATACATACATTCATTGTATGTAAATGCATGCTTACAAAGTAGTGATATTTGATCGCGACTTCATTTAATGACGCTAAGGTCGGGCACCGTTATCAACAGTGTTTTGCTGTTCAAGCTATTTCATACATGTACATAACTTAAGTAAACAATCTCGAAACATGCTTAAAAAGGAAATGGATATGTATGTACATATGTATGTCATAGAAATGTATGTATACATAACTTTGAATGCATAAACATTAGAATGTTTGTATATGTACAAGTTAACCACAGCTCTTATAATTTAACTTACATATGTATGTATGTTTGCCAAAGTATGAATGCGCATCTACATATAAATTTATTACATTTTTATTACATACATTGAAAAGATAACAACAATTATTCGTACACCTAAAGTTTTCAAATATTTGTTTCAAATACAGTACAATTGAATAAAAACAAATACATTTTTCCAAGTATAAGATAATTTTTGCTTAAAAATTACAATTTTGAGTAAATAAAAAGTCAATATTCCACTTTTCATTAAATAATGAAATCATTTGTCCCAATTAATAATATATTAACTTTGGAATCTAAAGGGAAGTCGTAAATAAAGACATCAACAAAACATTAAAGTTACTTTGTATTTGTTGAGTACAGAATTCTACAAATAAAACACATGCGAAAGATGAGTTAAAAGCAACTGTAAAAATAAAACGAAATAGAATCTGCGTTCGCCATTTTCTCAATTCGGATGGAGAGAAAGAGACAATTTTATAGTTTACAGTTGCATGTACATATTTACATACATACATCCATGTGTATGTATATGCAAATATGCTGACACCGTTAGTTGTAGTCAATGTTGCCAAGTCCTCTTTTTCCGTCAGATCTGGCGTCTCCGAATAGCAAACGCGGAAAAAATTGTGATCTAGCGGGTGACTCGAATTCTAGCTTTAGTTTAGCTAGCTAAGTTTCCATCGGTACCCCGGGGTAAACTCCATATAAAAAAAAACGTCGGGTGGGGGGTAGCTGAATTCGGTCGTCTAAATTCCGCTGCTGCGATCCCCAGAAAAGTCATCAAAAGCGAATTAAAAGTGAAAAGGGCGCCTGGACCTGTTCACTATATAGGACATAATTGATCTAACTCAAGAAGTGAAAAAGTATCCAATCATTTATGATTTGACTAATAAAAAGCATCTCTATGCATCTACTGCTGCTTATGCAATTTTGATGAAGTTAGCATGGGAGAGTGCAGCTGGGAACAATATCGCAATAAGCAAACAATCCCACATTGAGGACTTTCATCACTGCATCTGATCTCATCTTCATTTCAAAGAATTTAGCCATTTTGTACCTTTAAATTATTTTACTCTGAGTTACACTTTTAAAAATGTAAACAACGCACAGCTGACGCACCAGTGGGACCAATCGACATTTGGTTACTTTTTGGTGTTGCGTTGGTCACACTAAATTCCGATGGTCGCCGTCGAAATATGACATTTTTATTTCGCTACCCCCCAACTTTGGTGGAAACTAAGCTTTATTAAAAGCTTTTTTTGGCACTTACAAATTTTCTGGCCACACTTCTGGTCGTAATATTAATGCATGGCGTCACTTATAATCTCTTTGTTAAACCGCAATATTAGCATACATCAAAATCACTAATTATAAATAATTTTATATATACAGATATGTATTGAACAGTGCAGATAAATGTTACCATAATTATGAAGTGCATAAAATGAACTACAATGGCTTTTTATCTGGATGTTTTTAAAAATGTTCTAGCTTTTTGAAAATGTTGATACAGCTTTTTCTGGTACTGAAGAGTTGGCAACACTGCTTGTAGTCAAAAAGTGTTTTCTTGTCTTCTGTTAAACTTAACAGTCTGTACAGATTTGCAACATGTTGCTAAGCTTTTGTAGCCAAGACTTTCAAGCGAATTTATATATAAAATTGTATTTTGTTTTTTCGTTATTATAAAATATATAAATAAAATATATTTTTTGTTTATTTTTATCTTACAAATTGTTTTCATTTAAAATTTTGAAAAATAGCGTTCAAAGATTTTTCGAGAACAAACTGGCTCTCAGGATACTGGCCCATCAACATCCCGTGGCCCTCATCCTTCAACATCTCGTGACTCGGTTCCTTCAACATCTCGTGCTGCTGCTGCTGCGGTTTCAAGTGCTCCACCAGGTCGTGGCGGAGTTGGTGGTGGAGGCGATGGAAATAGGAGACGCGTTGATCGCTTTGAAATTGTGCACACGAGACCAGAAGATGTGGTTTCAAAAACCGGCAAGGATGGTGAACCAATCAGATTGATAACAAACTTCTTTCGCGTGAAGACGACCCCAAAGTGGCGTATTGCACACTATCATGTCGATTTCTCGCCAGATATCGAGATGACACGAGTGCGTTGTGGCATTTTGTCAAATCATGCTGCAATTCTGGGTACAGGGTATCTTTTCGATGGCAAGCAATTGTTCACTACAATGAAGTTTGACCAGGATGTAACAGTTCTCCAGGGCAAATCGAAGCAAGATGTTGATTATATAATTACAATCAAGTTTGTTGGGATTATATCACCTGCTGAGCAGCGATTTATGCAAGTGTTGAATCTCTTATTGCGTCGTTCCATGAAGGGACTGCGCTTGGAGCAGGTCGGACGTAATCTCTTTGATCCGCAAGCCCGGGTAATGTCAATTCGATTCTTAATTTATTTCCAGCAAGCTAAATCTCTTATTTAGGTGGCGATGCGTGAGTTTTCCTTGGAATTGTGGCCCGGCTACGAGACGTCAATACGTCAGCATGAGAGGGATATATTGTTGAGCACTGAAATCACTCACAAAGTCATGCGCACCGAGACAGTATACGATATTCTAGTAGGCACTTCTCAGAAGCCTGCACGACATCAGGACGAATTCCGTATGAATGTCCTCGGTTTGATTGTGCTTACGGACTACAACAACAAGACATATCGTATTAATGATGTTGACTTTTCCAAAACGCCACTTGCCACCTTCAGTTGCAAGGGAAGAGACGTTAGCTTCGTTGAATACTATTTAACGGTAAGTGTACTAGTTTATTTAATAATAATAATAATTATAATTAAAATTTAATCCACTTTCCTTTAGAAATACAACATACGCATTCGAGACCATAAACAACCTTTGCTTGTGTCCAAAAACCGCGACAAGGCCCAAAATACTAATGCCAATGAGTTAGTAATTCTTATTCCAGAGCTGTGTCGAGTAACTGGACTTACTGATAGCATGCGTGCCAATTTCCAGTAGGTTTTTCTTATATAACATATTTGAATTAAAAGAACTACGTCTTTTATATCCTGATTAACCTTCAAATCACTATATCCATCAATGTACTACATTTAAAAATGTCTATAATTATCTACAATTTGTATATATTTCAAGGCTCAAACGTGCGATGTCAAATTACACGCAATTAAATCCAGCAAGACGCATCGAACGCCTTCGCACATTTAATCAACGCTTGCAGACAACAGCGGAAAGTGTAAAGGTACTAACTGATTGGAATATGAAGCTGGATGAGCATCTAGTTGAGTTGCAGGGACGAAAAATTGAACCTCAAAAGATTGTATTCAACGATAGAAGGTATGTATTAATTCAATTGATTGCAATTAAAACTTAACTTAATTCGCTTCTATTCGGATAGCCTTACTGCTGGATTTAAAGCTGATTGGACACAATATTTTCGAGATCAAAAAATGTTGACAACACCCAGTAATGGCCTCGATCGCTGGGCAGTTATTTCACCGCAACGTATCTCGAGGGATCTTCAAAATCTGCTACAAAATCTCAATAGAGTTGCAAGGGGAATGGGCTTTCTAATCCGAGAGCCCCGAGAGTAAGTGTACAATGTATAGAGCTTAATCAATACAAGAAATCGTTGCGATAATAATTTATTTGATATATATTTTAAATCTTAAAGTATCTCTTCTTTTTATTATACTTATGAATGAAAATAGAGAAATCTCCAAGCAAAAAAATTGCTAAAAATCTTGACATTCATTTCGATATTTTTTAAGGTTTGACTTCTTTTGTAATCCTACTTTCAGATATATAATTTATGATGACCGCACAAGCAGCTATATTCAAGCCCTCGATGAATGTGCTCGCATGGATCCTAAACTAATTCTGTGCCTTGTGCCAAACAATAACGTGGAAAGGTTCGTTAAATTGTAGATAATGTACTAATACAAATAATTTAAATTTATCAATATTCTTTTAGATATTCGTCGATCAAGAAGCGAGGATGTGTGGATGTGGCGATTCCCATCCAGGTGGTAACACCAAAAGCCAAAAATATGAGTATTGCCACAAAAATTGCTATACAGATTAATTGCAAATTGGGCTACACACCATGGATGATCTCATTGCCACTGTCCGGCCTGATGACAATTGGTTTCGATATAGCCAAGTGTACTCGCGATCGTTCCAAGGCCTATGGAGCGCTGGTCGCAACAATGGATATGCAACAGAATTCGACATTCTTTAGCACCGTGGCTGAATGCAGCGCCCATGATGTGTTAGCCAACAATTTGTGGCCAATGATGTTAAAGGCTCTGCGCCAATATCACCTCGAGCACCAAAAGATGCCAGCCAAAATTTTATTTTATCGTGATGGCGTGAGTTCGGGCTCGTTGAAACACTTGGTTGAATACGAGGTGAAGGATATTGTGGAGAAACTGGAGGCGGAATATAAACGTGCTGGAGCAAGTGCACCACCAATGCTTGCCTACATTGTGGTCACCAAGGGAATCAACACACGTTTCTTCACCACTTCCAATGAAAATCCACCGCCTGGCACTGTCGTCGATGACGTCATAACGTTGCCCGAACGTTACGATTTTTATTTGGTATCGCAAGTCGTTCGCCAAGGATCCGTTTCCCCGACCAGCTACAATGTTGTCCATAGCAACATGCGCTTGACCCCGGACCAAATACAAAAGCTCACATTTAAAATGTGTCACTTGTATTACAACTGGACGGGAACTACGCGTGTTCCAGCCGTATGCCAATATGCCAAGAAACTGGCAACTCTTGTTGGAACAAATTTACATGCCATTCCTAAAAATGCGCTAGAAAAGAAGTTTTATTACCTATGAATTTCCTTTTTGCATTACTTAGAATTACATTTCAAATAAGATACTCTGTGAGTATAGCATATATTTAAGTTTTCATTTTTTGAAATTTTACATCTGAATGTAAACCCTTTTTCTTTTTAATAAACTTAACTTACGTTGAATTTGCAATACTCAAAGTTATTCATGATTCATTAGTACTTTACGAGTGCAATTTCAGATGTCAACCTTGGAGAGGAAAGTTACAACGATTAACTCTTAATCTCGATTATATTCAAAAATAAAAAATGGTCAAATAATGAATAAATTGATATTCCAAACGGGAATTGATCAAGATTTGATTGTTTTGGTTATTTGAAGTCTCGAAAATACGAAAATTACTATTCTTTTTCAAAATTTCCAATTAGATAGCAATAATATCAGTTTACTTTACGATATTCCCTAAACTTTTTACATAACATTGATAATTCTTTCACGAAGTTGGAACTTTAAAGCGTGGATCGTCGACAGTCTCCACCAGGGCTGCACAATTATTAGTGACAATATTTGTAACTAGATCTCCATATAACTTGTCACATTATATGCTTGATTTTTAATTTAAATTTTGCATTTACACTGCATAATTACCTAGTGGACATTTGACTCAGCAGATTCACACAATTTTTATTTGATTATATTTACTGTTGAAATTTTTATTCGTTCACATACATAATGGTTAGTGATGTCATTGTCATGCACTAACTGTTCGTAACGGTAAATTTAGACATTGTAGCCAACAATATGACGCTTGCCAATGCACTCGCCAATGTAGAACCAGAAGATAACCTCAGCGGTAACAAGTGTGTTCAACCAAGCCTCCTTAACTGATAGGTTCTTGTAGGATCCGGTCTTAGCACTTTTGACTATATTACCGATGCTCTGGCGGATGGCTGGAATATCGCCGGGTGTTGGGGGAGTAAGCTCCACTTTGGCATACTTTAAGAAAACATCCAACTGTGGTCTTGCCTGCACAAGCAGCCCTGTTAAAGTTGAGCATTACATAATTTATAAGAAGAATGTTGCGAAAATTCTGCACAATTGCAGGCGAATAATATATCTTACTGTTGAGTAGACCGGATCCTTTTGTTGCTACGCTCGCCATTGTATTGTAGTCTAAAAGTAAAGTATGAATTGAGTGTTATGCAGCCACTAAATTATTATAAAAAATGTGAAAACCTTACCACTCTAAAATGCAATGAAACAGGGTCGTTCGAGTTATAGAATGTACACTAGTGCGATATGTTATCGATAGTATTTTGGGAATGGCAAAAATACTTATAAAAAAAAAGTTAAAGCAAGTAAAAAGTTTTATTTCTAATTTAAATAATTATAATTAAGCGTAAATTTGTAAAGTTAATAATATTAATATATTATAGTACATTTTAAAAAAATCGAATAATTAATAATTATCGTTGAGATGCAGCAATGCTGGAATTCCAACTTGAAATTTCGTCTAATCTATTCGATAACTCCAATATTAATGCAATTGCTATTGGAAAAACACCAGATCTGGCCACACTGCGCTCACTACGATAAAGGTGTGGAAATCCACAAAAAAAGAAGAACGCAAAAATATATATAAATTATTTATTTAGTGTAAAGAAAATAACTTTCACTAAATTTGATAGGCATAATTGCAATGTTATGTACCCAGAAGGATTAAATTGATATTGTTGTTCAAGTGTGAAAAGTGTTTGTGGCAGACGGTGAGTTTGTGAGAGGGGGGGGTGATGGTGACCAAATAAAATTTTGTGCTATCTAGTTTAGCAACTTGGCACCGTAGTGCAAAGGAAATTGATAATTTTGAAAGTAATAAGCGAATGTGTGTACGCGTGTGTGTGTATATGTGTTTGTGCATGCCTGCGAATTTCAAATGAAATTTATATAAACTTCTAAATGGGGGGTAGCGTTTATTAGACATATGTACACATACATACCTATATACAAATGCATATGTACATATGTATATGCATATGTATGCATAAGGGGGCTCCAGTTGGCAGTAGAGCAACAATTATTTGGTGACAATGACGAGCGTCGAACGGAACTAAGGAGTCTGTCGATTAGTTCACGATCATAATGTTGTAGTATTGAAGGGGTGAGTTATCATTGTTATGCGCTTATCACAAGTGTGGCTCATATCTCGTGGGTGTGGTCCAGACCAACGCCAATGGCCTATTCTCTTTTATTTTTGCCAACGCATAGGGTGACTTGGCTTTGGCGAATCACCTTGAGCCGGTAACAAATATAATTAACAAAACTGTGCGCAACATTTTCGTTTATAATTAAAGTTTATTTCTTAGAAGTGAGTTTGGTGATAAATAATATACAGGTTAGTCAAAAAATTGTTTTGACTAAACAAAAAAAGAGACATCACATAAACAAACTAGTAATAAAACAAGGTAAACAATTTTAAATATTTCCTTTTTATTTTATTTGATTGTAGTTGCTTTTTGTTTCTATAACAAGTTTTTGCAAAATAAAATGTCAATTTGTGTTGTGTCAAAACAATTACTTGACTAACTGTATCTGTGCAGCTGAAATTAATTTATGACTATAATTTTTGTGTTTTTCTCAACGATAGTTAATATATACGCTTAAAAATTACAGAAAAATTATGTTTATTTGAGGGAATTAAAAAAGAGACCGTAGAATAGCTGAAGTTGTATATAAAAGAGAAAACACTTGCCGCTTTGTGATTTGCAGTCGATAAATGTTGTACATAAAGTGGTTCAGTTGAAATGTGGTTCACACAGTTGGCCAAAAGCATTGGGCGAAACGAACTTGCAAAAGTTTGGATCAATCTGGAACCGGTTTTCTATGCCGCGAATAAAAGGGGGGTCGACATTGTGTATTTTATATTTAATTTAATAACATTTACTTTTGCAGTCAATGAAAACACGTTAACCACAATAAAAGTGCATTGTTGGAGGACTTTACGGATCTAAGAAATAAATATGCCGTTGCCTAAGCGATCTATAGAGCCGGTGCATGTGGCGCGATCTGTCTACCAGCAGGATGAGCTGCAGTCTGTGGAACTGGAGACGGTGACAAATACCACACTGACAAATATCATAAGGCAACTGTCGTCGCTATCGAAGCATGCCGAGGATGTCTTTGGTGAATTGGCGCGAGATGTGGGCAACATTGGAGATCGGGCTAATTCGTTGCAAGCACGGATTGATCGGTTAGCGATCAAGGTAACGCAATTGGATAGCACCGTGGAGGAAGTCCCATTAACGGATATCACGCGCAAGAAGGCGTTCAAGTCAGCCAAGATATTCGATCAACAGATCTTCTCACGCTCGACAATGCCCGCCCCAATGCTGGAGACATATGCACAGTGTGACAAGCCTCCGCCACTGGACAAGCTCAATGTGTATCGTGATGATGGCAAAGATGGCCTCAAATTCTATACGGATCCCAATTATTTCTTTGAGCTTTGGCGACAAGAGATGATCAAGGATACGGAGCGTGTCATGCATGACAAGGGCAAGAAGATGCATCGTCCGCGACAAGAGGGCACTGGCGGTGGTCCCAACAATCGGCACAAGAAACGTGTTCGCACCCCACACAATACACGCGAAAAGCAACGACAGATCGCTTTGGGCCATGGCGAAACTCTAATGCCCAATAATGTTATCTATCGCACGCCCAATGCAATGCCCAATGAAGAGGGCGGATATGGCAGTAAGTATAGCAATCACAAGATAATACTTATCATATCATATGTATTAGGAATTAATAGAATGTGCTGTAAGTGTATGTGTGTAGTCTAAAATTATTACGTCTCTGTCAAGCCAACAAAGAGTTTTCTAACCGAATTTCCATCAAGATTTGAGAATCTTGGCTGACATAATTTATTATTGAAGTTTATTGAAGTACAAAAATATACTATGTATACCATTTGAAAAATGGCATATTTTGTTGTAATTGAAATTGGCATTTTGAGTGCCAGAAGAACATTCAGACTAATATCCATAATGTCATAATTGAATGCACATTTTTAACGATCAATTATGTACTACCTGTATGCACAATTTAGCGCAACTAGTTGAAATCCAAACTGTAATCGCCGACAGCGATTTGCAGATGGGGACACTGGCGCGTCGAAGACACATACAACATCAGATACTTGGAAATATCGGTGATGTTCAAGACGTAGGTACGGCATCACTCGTCGCGCCCCAGATGAATGCGTCAATGGACAAGCGCACCTCTTGGCTTTCCTTTTGGTTTCAATATAAAAATTAAATATTGGAAATGTTTTATCCAAATTGTTTGTACCTAAAGAAATTCATTCAATTTCCTTGCAAATCGCTCGCTAGCTTGCAAATCGATATGATTCATTCATTTGTACATTTTCGATCCCATATAACTATAATAGTACATCATAGTTCTCAATCTGCTGATCACTTCATAAACCCAGAGATACTATTTGTAAATGCTGTAATTTCCAGTCAGTCCAGACAGCATCATTAACTTAAAATAATAGTCCATAAATTAGGTAAAAAATTCTAAAAGTAACATCACAACAGTTAGCTTGATTGGCTTTATTAAAAGGGGGAAATTTCATTTGATTTGTTATCTTAAAAAAAATTAATCAATTCATTAAGGATCTTCAGAGATCTGTTGTTATGTGTTTTGTGTTTGTTTGTTGTATATACTACCATAAATATTGAAAGTAGCTTATAACACCGTTACACCGCATGATCATCTCATTTCCAGATTCTGTTAAGCCCTATAATATGCTCTCACATTTGGAGAATAACAGTAATCTTACAAAGCAAACGGCAATCGCTATTACAGGTCAGAGCAATAGTAATTGAGTCTGTAAATGTTCCTTCATCTACTTCTCTATCGTACTACAACTATCACTTGCCACTCTAGTTACCCCTTTTAAAACAATTATCTAACAATAACATAATCAATGTATACATCATCCATGTGTACCTAATGCTCTTTCTACGAATTTTATTCTTTCATTTTATCGCGTCTTTTAAATAATGATCCATACAGTCAATGTGATTATTTACTCAGGATATTCTGCAGTACACGAAATATACAAATTATATTTAAAAATTACTAAAAATACATTCGAATTAATTGGTTTACAATTGGAATTATTAAATATACATATTTACACACGCTGTAGTTACCCCAATAGAAAAGCAACTGTTAGCATTATTATAATGTTCGCTCTGATCCTACACAAAAGTTGTTTTTGTTTAGATAATAAGCAAATTCCCCTATATTTCCCAACTGCCAATTTGTGACTGTTATCACTGTCAATAGAAGATATCGCCACTCTTTGTAATTCTGTTTTTCTAAACTTCTAAAACTCATAAATGGGGTTCGGAATTGCACTCGCATGTTGATAAAGTTGTATAAACGATTCAAATATTGGACTGTTTTCAATTTCACATTTAATTTAATTCCATTTATGTTTGTAACGGACCGGACTTTATAAGTATATGAATTTTCAAGCGTTTAAGATTAAGGTTAATAATTCATATAATTTCTTTTATTTTTATCATCAACGGTTTCATATTCTCTTATCCTTAAATGAAACTTGAAAGATATTTATTTAAGCATATATATTTTGATTAGAAGGGAAAAGTTAGGAACATGGAGTTTGCAATTCCCAACCTTGCTCATAATAATTAATTCATTTATTTTATTTAACTTAACGACTTTTGTGCGTTAATCATTTCAGATGTAATTATATTTTTGCATTCTCAATCTCGAAATCACAAGACTTACAAATTTGTTTGCTTGCCATAATTGTTTAATCTGATTTTGCATATTTTGTGTGTATGTTTTCTTTCTTTTTTTTATTAATCTGTTTTTTGATTTTTCTTTTCGATTGGAGTTTCTTTTTTGTACAATATTAAGTAAATAGTATTAAACAAATATGACTTTATTAATGTTGCTTTTGGACCTTTTGTAGACATGGGAATTTACGACTCACGGCCACTGCGGCCCAATTCGATCGAGCTCCGGCGTAGCTATCAGTTATCGGAGCAGATAGATGGCACTGGATATGAGCAACTGACGCCACAGGCGGCGGTCAATCAATATGCAGCTGCATATGGAACGAACGGCATCTCGGGAGCGTCACAGATGCATCTGCAGCAGCAGCAACAACAGCAAATGTATGACGGTACGCTTTATCATCAGTCGCATGCGATCTATGGACAGAGTGGACAGGGTGCAATGTCTCCAGAGCCGATCTATGGCCCAGGCACACCATCGCGTAATAAACCACGACCATCGCAGCCGCCACCGGCGCCACCTTCGAATGGCAGCGGCGGTGGCACGCCAACGACATCGAATGCAAATACGCCCACACGTGGACGCAGCATGTCGACGAGTCGGGATGCATTGCCACCACCGCCGCCAGTGCCGGATGCAGTGTCTCCGTTGTCGGCCATGAATGGCGCTGCCAGTGGTCATATGGCGGTCAAGCTACTGGGTCGCACCAACAGCACATCACGAGCTGGATCTCCGTTGATGGCGCCCAGCAACAGTGCACAGAATGCGAATGATATGGTGATGGCACAGTTAAACAACACATTCAACAGCATGACCATGACGAACAGCAATCAATTGAACTCGCTTAGCGATTTGCCGCCACCGCCGCCAGTGCCCGATCAGGTATGTAGTAGTAGTATTAATTCTTTACTATTTACATTTATTTTATTATTATTATAATGCTTAACTCACTTGTTTCTACTTTTTAGCACTCACCAAAAATGTCGCCACCTAATGTGGCACCACCGCCGCCACCACCACCGCCGCCTGTGGATGATGGCATGAGCACTGTGCAAATGCCGCCGCATCCACACCAAATTATGCCCAAATCGCTGGCCAATGGCGAACTGCATTTATCCCAATCAAATGGTGGCTCGCACATGGCCAAGAAGATGCAGCCACCATTCCATGATCCACGCAACGATCTAATGAAAGCCATTCGAGATGGTAAGTAATGTTTTGTCATTTAAAGAGAATTATTATTAATATAATTTGATGATTTCAGGCATATCATTGCGTAAGGTGGAAAAGTCCGAGCTAAAGGAAATTGAACGCAACACGGCTATGCTGGATGTGGCCTCGATCTTGGCCAGGCGTGTGGCCATCGAGCTGTCGGAGTCGGAAGATTCGGACAGTGAAGACGACAGTGAGGGTTGGATTGAAACAAATGAGACCTCTGCTTGATCCCTGATGGCTTCAATCAAGCCGGATAAGATTGCAAAAAACAAGAAGAAAAAGTAATTCCAAAGATAATTGATGCAGTGTTGAATGCAAATTGGATTACTTCGAAGCGCCAAAGCTTTTTTTTTACCATACTTTTTAAGAGTATACCTACATATATACGAGCATACCTAAACACTAAACGCTAAACCTTAAATCAAAATATTAAACAACCTGTACATATTTACATGCATTCACATACCAAGAGTAATTATGGCTAATATATGTATTATGTAATCGCTAAAGGAATCAGACATATATATATATATATACATATACAAACTATACGTATTTGTACTCGTATTCGTAGCATGGCTAAGCCTAAGCCTTTTGAGGTAATTAATACTCGTGTCGTGTTGATGCAACTAAGGAAAATTGCAAAACTCTTGTCTTTGGTTATTATTAATTTCTTGCTTTTCCTCCAAGCCAAATGAATGTGGCAGAAGAAAGTATATAAACACATAAATGTGTAGTTATTGAGATGGTATTTGGATATTACAAAACACGTATATAAAACGATATTTAACACTTATAAACTCGAATACAAAATGATTATTAAAAACTGCAAAAGAAAATAAAAGGCATATGATATATATAAATATGTGAAATGAGCAGATAAGCTAAGGATGATTGTAAATAGATATATAAACTATGAAGTATAGATAACTGAAAGAAGTCTTGAGCATTTTTAAAAACACGCTATGAAACCGCAATACATAAAGTATATATCGTTTAACTTACATACACACACATATGCAAGTATACACAACTAAATATATATATATATCTATATACATATACATAATATTCTAAATAATATATTATCTTTATGAACATTTCTGCTAAACATGTACTCGCTACGTACATCTATAAGTAGCTACAATACCATGTATTATTTCTTGTTTGAAAAAAGCTTATTAAAAATACATAATGGGTATGCATAATGTAATAATTGTTGTATATTTTATCTAATTTAAAAAATAAAATAAAAATATTCCAAAAATTAATGGCTTCCTGTAATTTATTTTTATTTTATTTATTTATTTGTATAATATTATTATAAGTTATATAATGTTTAAGTTATGTACACACACACACCCTCTATAATTGGATTTATTGTCTCTCATCCTTCACTCATCCAGCGTCTCCATTGGCGTCTTTTCTCTGGGCATTGGATTGCCATTGGCTTTATCGTGTATGGTGAATGGCATCTGAATGCCTTCCTGAGATTCCCGCTTCGGAGTATCCCGCTTATGCTCAGTGGAGAAGCAGACACTGATGCGTCCATTGCCACGCACCGCTGACATGGCCATTGGTGGTTGATAACGCACCACTGGAGTTGGCTGTCGAAAGTCTGTTGCCGGCTGCTGTTTGTTGTTGGAGTTGGAATTGTTGTCATTGCTGTTGCCATGTGATGAGGCATTCTTCACATGGGTTTCCTTGCGCACACCCACCATGAGAGCTTCATGGCAAGAGCTCTCCTGGAATTTCTTGACGCGATCTTTCATGTCACCCTCACGCTTGACTTCCTTCTCAATTTCAGCTCGTCGCTTGTTCTCGTAACGCTCCAGCGCCATCTCATCCCGTTTCTTATTGCGCTCCACAATTAGATCGGCAATTTCGAGACGTTTCTGCATTAAAGCCTCCTTGCTCAGCTTCTGGAACATCTCTGGCCAGATGCCTGGCTGCTTTTTAATTAATACAATGCGTGCCTCATGCTTGAAAATGCGACAGAAACTGGCCATCTCATCAATCTCCTGGGCCAGATGACGTTCAAAGAATATTGGTGGATTGTTGAACTTGAGATATTGCGGCAGAAGGACAACGTCCGGCTTTCGGGTCACCAGTCTATTCAGTTCAATGGAAATTTTGATATCCTCCTCCGTTTGCGATATTTGCACCATTATGAGCTATTGTCCTCGTCGTCCTTACCCACGCCGTTGTTATGTTGTGAATGAGCAATTTGTGGCATTTGGAATGCAAAGACAATGTCTGCTACAACTGCTTTGATTCGGGCTTCATTTAAATATCATATTGGTTTTATTTATTTGGATTTGAATATTAACCGGCATTGTAATCGCCATAACGAGTTGAGCTCCATATCGATCAAACAGTTATTGGCTGTCCATCCCTCTGCATTGGACAAACTCCCAGCTGCGTCGGAGTAGGGGGATGGTGGATGGTCCTTCCTTAAGGGTAGGTAAGTCCGCTCACGCAAGCCAAAAGTATTTGTTGCTGTTGTGCACACCTGTAACACTCTTTGAATAAACTTAGTCATTGACCCTCGGACCTACATACAAATTCACAAACATATTTCCAACATATTTAGATTGATTTTGATACGGATTTTAGCACGCGATGCCATTTCTATTGGCAGCATAATTCAATATTTGTTGACAGCCTTAATAATTGTGTTGTGCTCCACTTGGGTAAATGGATTATAATTAATTTGAATTTAATTAGAATGTCAATAGTAAAAATGTTAGCAATTTTTTGTTGGCAGCATAATTGAATAAATGATGATCTGCTTTGATATTTTGATTATAATTAATTTGAATTGAATTTCGATAGAACGAATGTATTATTCATTTAATTGAATGGAACTTTCTGACAAAACTTTGTTAAATTCTCTGATTATGCCAATTTCGTTGGTGTAATTGAATATTTAAGAATTTCAACAACTTTACAATAATTATTTTATGCTCCGCTGGGTAAATAGATAATATAGCTTATATATATTAAATAAGATTACTCTAAATTATGTTATGTATTTAATTTGATTGAACTTTCTGGCAGAACTTTAGCAACTTTTCTGGACTCCTTAATCATTGTCTTTGGACATTGCATTTCACCCCAACCAATGGGTACCATAGGTATACGATTTTTGCGTATATCACTGGCATAAGCAATCACAACACCAAGCTCTGCCTCAGCGGTGCTTAAGGTAAATGATTGTTCCATCTGGTTGAGAATGCGTGCCAATATCACATCGCCGGGTTTGAATGATTTATAGATGTCCACTCGATCTTTTTCGGTTTCACGCACATCCTCTTTCCGCAGCACACCGCGATAGCTGCTCTCGAGTAGGATGTTTCTAACACAAAATATAGCACACTTTGCGAACTTAGGTGTCGTCACCAGGACACGGGCTGTAACCACGTCGCCAGTTGCCGGGATGGTTAAATGAAAGCCTGGCTTATGTACACTCACAACTTGGCACTGTAAATGGAAACCATGTCATTCGGTATATAAATAATTGTATAATCAACATACCGTTTCAGTGGATTCGTCAATGTTAACTATTCCAGATTTGGAAGCATAAATGTAGCCGCCTTGTTCGTAGGTTCCTTCACCCACAATAACATTATCTTCAACACGGCACAGACGTTCCCCAGGCAGACAGATTAAAATATCATCCTCTTTATTTTGAGATGAAGCAGCTTCTTTAATGCTTTTATCAGTCATTTTTATTCTTAAAATATTTAATATATTGAATTCAAACTGTATTTTTTATCACAACAAAACATACGATGTTTTTCCATGCCATGTGTTTCGGCGTCCACAAATATAATCGATAGCACTATCGCAGCGCTCTACAAGTGTATGCCGCTCGTATCGATAAATCACCAATCGATAACACGCGCGTGTTTTTTGTGCCGGTGTTCAACATTATACATATGTGTGTGTGTGTTGTGTATAACTTGCATTATTTTGGATGTTTGAGTTGGAATTTGTTTGTAATTAAAAAATAACTAATTCAAGATGAACCATAATGCCAATATGAGTTATCGAGAGGTCATACCTCGAAACTTGAACCCAGAGGAATGGATAGAAGTCGAAATAAATACAGGTAAGCTGATGAAAAGTGAAGGCGCCAGATGAGCGCGTTCAGAATTCATTTCAGCATATTTGTTAATTTTGCATAATTTATGGCATAATTAGGCACACAAAGTACGCTGCAGGACATTAAGACATTTGGAAAGTCCGGTAGCTTTTGCTACAGCAATCTTGGAAACATTCAAAATAGGAATCGCTTCATATATTGGTAAGTTTATAATGTTGAGTGCACATTATAAAAAAGCTTGCTTATATTTATTTACATATTTATATTTAAGGCGCACATATCAGGACATCGTGGAACTTTCCGAAGTCAGTTTAGATGTGACGCTTTTGAGAAACCATGTTCGTCTACGGTTTACGGACTCTGCTGTACTGAATGTTTCGCTCTCCGAGCAGGAAAACTGCGTCACTTTGTTGGTGGTCACTGTCAGCAGTATCCATCGCATTGCCTTTCCTACACAGAGCGATGGAATGTCGGCCGCCGGAACAGCCTCGGCGGATGCCCAAAAACATTCAGTTTTCTACGATGCCAACGTGAATTTGAAAGATCGCAGCACTTTTCATGTGTTAGATGGAAGCATGGCCATTAATGTACCTCAACTTGCTGCTTCTGACATCTCGCAGAATAATGAAGAGGCATATTTTGCCGTCGACTATCAGACAAAGCTATTGCTCCATGTTATGAATTGCCGCACGGGCACCACAATATCGCACGAGGTGAAAGAGTCCAACTTAATGCCTCGTTTTCTATCCAATTTGAAAGGAGCTTTAACGTAAGTTTATATATGTATATGAATTCATTTTATTTAAATTAACTCTTATTAAATATTGTTTGCAGTGGACGTGGCGATAATATGGAGGCAGCTGTTTCCATGTCATTCAGTCACATTGAGGGAGAGATGTTTCTCCTAGTGCTCTATCGGAATAATGAGCTGCGATTGTGGTCATTGACGACATTGCAGAATATTGCCTCAATTAACTGTGCCGAGACGCAAGGAGCTCAAGGACGTAAGTTGCAGAGGATGTTATAATTGTGTCCCGAAATGTGGGGCATGACAGACTTCATAGAGTATAAATATTCTTGATCATTATGACGAGCTAAGTCCGTCTGCTTCTATGTAAAGTTTTCTCTCAGCTTTGAAGCTTGATACAGGTCCTTTCATTTTATGCAGGAAACCTAACTCCTAGAATATTCATTCTGTGTTGTCTTACTTGCTAATATTACTTTTTTGTATTTTACTATATTCCAGCCCAAAATAGTTTAATGCGTAAAATAGATGAGCATAACTTTTGCGTATTTTTGTCGCATGAAAGAAGCGCAGAATTTATATGCCTCAGCATTGTTTGCAATTTAACCGAGGCAAACACAAATAATATTAGCTTAGCTGTGCAACATAAGGTGCCAGCTCCGCAAATGGATTTGGCTGACTTTGATGCAACGTCCTCGCATATTTGGACGCTTTGGAGCAATTCAGAAGGTGATTTTAATGTGTCAGCTATCTTCTTGGGAGCGGACAAAACAATTAAATGGGTGACTGCTGCATTGGAGCCACCGCCAGACAGGTGTTGCCTGACCATAGAGCATGGCGTGGATCCACGCGAGGCATACACCTCGTATATATTTCATCCGGGTCGATTTGATTATAATGTGATCGCCAAGGCACTTTATGTAAGTTTATCTTATTTTATTACCTATGTGGTTACACATTTAGCTGATGTTCATTTGCTTTTTAAAGATGTTCCGACGAGCCAACTTGCAATTCGATATGAAGCAGTTAACATTAACAATGCTTAAGGAGCAAGTGGCCCAAGCTGTTGAAGATGAGATACAAAGTGAGCTGAAAGATTTCGTTGTCAGCGACGAAGAGTATTTGGAGATTGCGACCAGACTCTGGGATCGTTTCTATTCATGCTGTGAGCAGTACCACATCAAATCCTCGGAGCCCACAGGTCTCGCTGTTTTAGGCGCCATGGATGCTGTTTGTGTTGTGCGCAGACAATCGTTCGCTTTGCTGCGCCCTTGTGAAATGTTGGAGCATCTAATGCTGGCAGAGGAGCACACAGATGATGTAACAGCCTTTGTGGCATCTTATTGTCGCAATGATCTCACAGCAGCAATGAGCTTTGTGCAACTGATGAAGGTCATCACTCAGCTAGAGAAGTTTCTAACCGATGATATCAAAATTGAAATGGATAAAAATCTGTATCAACGTGATGATAAAGTGATTGCCAATCTATTGCATCGAATAACTGCTGGTGATGAGGGACTTGATGACTATAATGCAGTTGCCCTGCCACGTCGCTACATCGATCAACTCCAGCTAAAGTTGCAGACAATAACTCACTTGGATGCGGCCGTTAATATGCTGCTGGATTTACTTGCCATTGTTGACCAGGACGCTTATCCAGAGCCCACAAGTATGCCCATTTTTCTTATTTTTCTCTTGTAGAGGGTATCAGTGGAAGATTGAAGCGCATAAAGTTTTTCAAGATAACATTTCTTTGTTTTATATTGTTTTTCTTTTATAAATATACACTTTCAATT
The DNA here is from genome assembly GCA_035042165.1 of Drosophila kuntzei. Taxonomy (NCBI): domain Eukaryota; kingdom Metazoa; phylum Arthropoda; class Insecta; order Diptera; family Drosophilidae; genus Drosophila; species Drosophila kuntzei. The sequence continues at coordinate 25,963 of JAWNLU010001763.1, forward strand.
TCCTTTAGGTGGTCTTTCAAAGTCGACACGTTTCTTGCAGTCAACTGGAGCATTATTTGGCAGCGAGTATGGCATTTCAATTCTAGCCGAAACGGTTAAACAAATGGCAATGATACGGTTAGTATAATATCTATTTAATATCGTTTTTTTCTTCTAATAAGTTATCTTTACAGTTTTTCTGTTTGCCGCAACCTTTTGATTTTGCAGTATATCATTTATGGACAGGCTGGCCACAAGAACTATTCCATCAAGACGAATATTAATTTCTTGAACTCCTATTATACGCTAGTCTGGATATCTGAAACGTCCATGTCTCTCAATACGCCAGTTAACTTGTAAGACAAAGCTATTAACCATGAGACATTTTTAAAATTGTATCTTTAATCTAATTTCATGTACAGTGAGGTGTCCATACAGCGTCTGACGCGTGCACAACTCTTTAGCGGCTATACGCGTCCCTATTCCAGTCAAATACGTTTAAATAGTCAGACAACACTGCTGTGCTTGTTTCTGCAATCAAAGGGATTGTTTAGCGCACTTTCTATGCTACTTAAAGAAACTAATCAACAGTTGGAACAACTGTCAATGCGACAGACACTGCTCCAGTTGGTTGGATTTATTAATCAGATGCTGTAAGTTATAAATATTATAGAATGTTGAATGCCTTACTAAATGATTTCAATTCCAGTTGGCCTGAGGCTTGGAATGATGTATTTCCTGAGTGGCTCTTTGGCACTTGTCATCACATTATTATTCAGGACTATGTGCGCCTATTGTCTGGCTGGTGTGACGAGAAAGCCATCTCACGTATGTATTTGCAAATGGTTTATCCATATAAAGTTATATTTGGTACCTCGTGAGAGTTTCGACCAATTTTGTAAGAATTAGAAAATTAAATATACAAAAAACTAAGAATAAAATTCAAGGAAACCAAAATAAGGAGGAAAATAGGAAGCTTAAACTAGATAATAAATATTATTTGTATTTCCTAAATACAAGTGTTGGTGCTGGTTATTCAGTTCCCCTAATTTTGGTATTCTAATTAATTGTCAAAATTCTTAAAGGATATTTTAATTATTATTTGTATTTCAATTGCAGGTTGCTTTATGCTGGCAGTGTCCCTTCTCGATTGTGGTGAACCCCAAAAGGCAATTTTCCTTTTTGAGCAAGTTGCAGAGAATGTGCTGAAGGAACCTTTTCTATTTGAACAAGTTTTGAAAAACACACCGCTTTACTCCAAGCTTGAAGGCATACTCACCAGACAGAATATTGTGCCATCGAAGGAGGACTATAAACTAGCTTTAGTGCATTATTATCTAAAAGTTATACAATTATTTGAACAGCAATCGGCATCGGATTATATTATTCAATTGGCTCACATGGCCATGAGCAAGTTACAAGTGGAAGATCCTCAGCTGCCGATGTTCCAGTCGATAGTATTCAACAATCATTTGCAGCTTGGACACTATGAGGAGGCCTATCATGCTTTAGTTTATAATGCGGATACCTCGCGACGCAAAGATTGTCTGCGTCAATTGGTCATAATGCTATTCCAGTGCAAACGATTTGATCTTCTCATGCAGCTGCCCTACAATTGCTTACAAGAAGAGTTCGAAAACATTGTGGAATCCCGTGCACGCTCCCTGAGCATCGATCAAAATGAAGTCTACAATTTTCTTTATGCTTTCCATGCAAACAAGGGCAACATGCGCAAGGGTAAGCTTTCAATTAATAAAATATAATATGATATAATAATAACAACCACTATAATATGATTCTATTCTCCCGCAGCTGCGACAGTTATGTATGAACAGGCTATGAGATTGCAGGTGGACAGTGATGCTCCTGATGCATTGCAGAAGCGCTGCTCCTCACTCCTCGTTTGCATCAATTGCTTGTATTTAGTCGATAAACGTTATAGATGGATTGCCAAACCCACAATTGGTGACGAGAAGCTGCCAATGGAACAAGATAACGAAGAGTTATCCAAAGAGGACAATGGAAGTGGCCAAAATGTCGTCGTACTTGAATTAGCCGACATACGTCGTGAGCTGCTGCATGCGGAGGCGCTAAGAGAACTATCCTATCATCGCAAGGACGTGGGTGCCTACGAATTGGCTGGCGCTGAAGAACTCTCCTATCTCCTGGCTACTTGTGGTCTATATACAGCAGCGTTGAAACTTGCTCGTGGTTATGAATTCTCAGTGCTGCCAATATTTGAGAGTCTTGCAGCCGCATGTGTTAGCACCACGGAGGATAAATCCAAGGATGCTTGGACTTGGTTGCAAAACAATGATTTAGCAGGTAGAATGAAGGATTTCCTTATTTAATATGGCAGTCTCATTATCCAGCTGTTTTTCAGATCTGGCGCATCGCAACAGTGCTGCCGATATGGCTTGGTCCTTGTTGCAGAAGCTCGTTGTCGACAATGAACTGTGTGAATCGACTTTAATACGAAAAGCTGTTGTCAACCGTATACTTACAATGAACGCATTTGTTCCTCAATGGCTGTACGATTCCTACAAGTTGGCCAACTCCCGGGAACTGTTGCTTCTGTATGTAAAACATAATCGTTTGCTGGATGCCTGCGATTTGGCATGCGAGATGATTGGCGGCATGCTGGGAGCAGGCAGTGAATATTTCGATTTTCAGCATTCGGTTAATGTGACGAACCCGCAGCTCTCATTTCCCATTAATACAATCGATCTGTTGTTGCATGGCTTAAAGATCAATGGCAAGGAGCATGTTGAATACGAAATGGTATTATATATATAGATTTGTAGTTCTCTTCCCTAATTCTTTTTTCATTTGCAGGCCCATGAAAAGCTGGAGGAAGAGGTTGCTAGATACGTTGAGACTGTTAAACGCACTACAGAAGATAAAATTAAACTAGCGATATTAACAGAAAGGGAAAATCGACAACAACAGCAGATTTTAATTTGAGCGCTTATACATTTATTCAGCTCGTTTAATACTAATAATAAAAAAAGTACGATTAATATTAATTTAGAAATCATCTGTCATTACGAGTTCGGCCAGGAACTTTTTGTAGATATTCATAAATTGAGCTACAAAGGCTTCCAAGTGAAATATATGCTTTGCGCCGTTTTGCATGCGATGCTCATATTGTGTGGCATATTCCAGTGTCTTTGCCTTGATCGACATATCACAATTGTTGACCAGATGCTCCACGAGACCACGGAAGATGAGATTTGGTGGTACGCCTTGTGAGAGCAGTTCATACAAACGATCGCGTATCTTTTCCAACTTGGCGGGAGTTTGTTCACTCACAATCTGATTTGCCGTTTCACGTAAATAAACTTGCCAGTCCAAATCGGCGATTTCCTGTTGCGCCGTGAACGGATATTGCTGGACTTTAGATGCCTCTAGCATAAGCAAGGCCCGCCGTAAATTTCTCTCGGATTTATCCACCACCCTTTTGGCCAGCTCGGGCGGCAACACGAGACCCTCGCGCTTGCACGTGCTTTGCAGTACGGACGTCATTTCGGATTCGCTGGGCGCAGCTACACGAATTCCGAGACAACGTGATCGAATGGCTGGAATGATGCGAGATGTGGAGTTTACGGACAATATGATGCGACATGTGGCCACGTATTTCTCCATGGTGCGACGTAGTGCGTGTTGGGCATCCTTGGTCAGCTCATCGCCTTCGGAGATAACAATCACCTTGAATTCCCGCTGACCATTGATGTCAATTTGATGAGTCTGTGCCACCTGCTTGATCAGGTCTATGACAACAGTCCGATCGTACATGCCGGCGTCTGATGGATTCACCTCCAAATGATAATTGCTGCTGACAGTCATCACCTCGATCTTCCGATTCGATGGCGTTGTGAATCCCATTGTCTCGTTGCGCAGTCTTTCCACGCCAACGCCATACATCTCACGCAGCAGGCACATTATGCGTGTCTTCTTTCCAGCCCCAGATGGACCATAGAACATGAGATGTGGAAAATCGCTTTGCTTGCAAAGATTACGCAGATTATCCGCCTGATCCTAAACACAAAAATTACAGTTGCTGCCGTATTCTTTTCAGGATTCCAACTTACTTTGTGGTAGTCCAATTTGGATAATTCACGAGGTCGGTATTTGTCTACCCAAAGTGCCATGTTAACTTATTTATAAATAAATAATTCAACTTTGCGAGAAAATTAATTATAAATTTCTTGTTTCTTCTTGCAATGCGCGCTTTTTTATGATAAAACAATCGACATATCGATATGTAACTATCGATAGTACAGAGACAGTACCTGTGACTGAGTCACAGTATGTGCAAAATTAATAGTTATAAATAAATATCTCAAGCGAATTATGAAAAGTAACAGTGACTTCGAAAAATGATTTATTTCCAACGCGGGCTTTGTTTTCCATGTTTGTTTATTACAAAATTTAAATTTTTTGAACATGTATTACAAAAGAAAGGACGTAATTGGACGTAATAATTATCGAGATAGTTATAAATAGCATTTAGTTTTCCTAATCATGCAACTTTTTCTTGTTTAATCGTCGTTTTGTGCATGTAGAAATGTCGTAAAAGATTTGCTTTACAACTAAACTCTTTATGGCAAACATTGCAAATATTTGAACAGTCGCCAGTGTGTGTTAGCTGGTGTATTTGAAGAGTTTTGCGCGCGGCAAAAGCCTTACCGCAATCATTGTAGTCACATTTGAATGGACGCAACTTGAGATGCACTGCATCATCATGATTTTTCAAGTGGCAAAGTTTGGTAAATTTACGTCCACACTTGCTGCATTGGTATCCCTCCCGATTGTTGTGTCGGGTCAAGTGTTCATCCAGCTCATTTTGGCTTGTCTTGCCTTGGGAGCAAACTGGACATCGGAATTGTATATCCGCCGAGTGGTTTTTTATGTGACGATTCAATTCTGCCTTTTGGCGAAATGTTTTCTCACAAATATCACATTGGAATGGACGCTCGTTTGTGTGACCCATTAGATGTACTCGTAAAGTTTTGGGTAATCCAAATGATTTTTCACAGTAACTACATTTATAGGGTCGTATGCCTTCATGCACGGATCTGACGTGATCTTTCAGGTGATGTTTTTGCTTGAACTCTCGTTGACAATATGGACATCTATTATCTGCTTTGCAATGTACTCGATAAGCGTGAGTTTTTAGCAGAGCTTCTGACTTGTAATTCTTATGGCAAATGTCACAGGAAAATAGATCCTGGTCTTCAGTTGATCCAACTCTACATTTGTGTGCTTCAAATGAAGATAATTTGCGAAATGTTCGCTTGCATTTCTCACAGCGTAGAAATGAAGTATCTGTGATTTTCTCACTGCTTGAAATTGAATCGCTTGAGTTTATATCACTCAACTGAAAGGGATCATCTGATTCATTGTTTGTATTCAATAATATATTATCCATTTCAGGTTCACTATCGTTGGAGTAAATATCTTCCTGTTGTATTATGATGCCAGGCTATAAATAATGTATTTAAGGATTATTATAGAACTAACCATTTAATATTTTTTTTTTACTTACACTCTTATCAGTGGCTTGGTTCTCAACAACTTTGGAACTTGATTGAATCTCAGTTAAATCGTCTGCATTGGACAACATGGATCTAAAATATTGTTGACTTTCTTGTAATCGTCTTTTGAATTCTAGAAATGTTTTTGATTTTTGAGAGCAAAGTTCACAAATATCCTTGGGATATAAAGTCTTGAAGCTTAGTTTCTGGTTATCCATTCCCATAAAGATAAGGGCCAACAAATCCTGTAGCTCCGATTCATTTAATAAAGAGGATTTAGCATTGACTGGCTTCAATTTAAAACATGTCGCACAGATTCTATTCAAGTTGGTCTCATTAACCGCTTTGTGCTCCTCCTCCGTCAATTCATTTAATGCGATGTTGCTGCAAATGGACATTTCGGCGAATTTGCAAAACATGAAGACTTTTGTGTAACAGGAATGACAAAATCGATTTGGAAAGTTCATTAACGTTCCCTTTGTTCCTGCTTTATCTGCCATTGCAATAAAGACTCGTAATAGCTGTGGGTCATCTTTTAAATCATGATGCAGGTTTTTTGTGTCTCCAGATTTCTGTAAAACTTGCAAGCAAACAACGCAGAAGTTGTCCACTGTGGCACGAGTTATCGGTAACATTTCTACGATATTACATATTACTTTGTACAGCGTTAACGGCAGCATAAGCCTCTTCTGTAAATAATAAACAAATTACAAACTAATTAATACATATGTATGTACAACAGTGTTGCCAAGTCAGCTTTTTTCCCGTCACATCTGGCGTTTTTTGAATACCAAATACGGGAAAAATAGTTGATAAAGCCTTTTTAGGCGTTGATGAGTTGGCAGCACTGATGTAAAATTGCAAATACCACAAAAAGTTACTGAAGTTACTGACTATCGTCCTTTTTCAGGGCACCAAGGCAGCTATCGGTGACTTCTTTTGGGCAGGTAGGGCTGCCAGACTGCCAAACTATCGGTAATTGGTAGAGACCACATACATAAATTCTGCGGCTTGCTCTGCTGCGGCAAATCGTGGATAGCAAATTTTAAAAGGTGTTTTTTTATAAAAGCAAGACATAAGCGCATGGAAAACGGTGTGGAAAATGGTTTATTGGCCGATGGCGACCAACTAGAAGCTCGTGAAAACCAAATGGGTAGCAGTACTGACGGAGAGGGTGAAGGCGAGGGCGACTCGACGCCACAGCCGCCGCAAACAACAAATGACGATGTAAGCGACGGCGATGTGGATGGGGAACGCGATATGTCTGTGTCGGACGCGGATGCGGCTGAAGCAGAAGTCGAAGCGGACACAGAGCCAACTCCAGTCGAAAATGCAGCGCCCTGTCAGATATCCATCCTGGAGGATAGTTTGTGCGAAAAAGATGTAGACAGTGATGTTCCCGATGATGAGAATGATGACGAGGTGAGCAATTGAACACAAATCTGTGCTGTGCAAAAAGTGCAACGGGTAAATTTGAAATGAAACAACTGCTTTTGTTGGTAACAGGCAAAGGAGAACTACGAGGGATTCAATGGGACTGGACGCACAGTGACACTCCAAACTTTAATGGCTGCAAATGTGCTGCAGCCTGGAAAATCGCTAATGACAATAGATTACCTTGGGCAAAAATTTGTGGGAGATCTGCTGCCGGACGGTAAAATCAAATCTCAAGAGACTGAAACCATATTTGTAACGCCCAGTGCTTGGGCCATGCACTGCAAGAGAATTATAAATCCCGAAAAGAAAAGTGGATGCGGTTGGGCATCCGTGAAATATAAAGGAAAGAAACTGGACGCCTATAAGAATACGTATTTGCGCAAGTGTGCTTTACAAAAGGAGTCGACACCCGAGGATGGCGATATAGGTAAATAAAATTCTTTGAATTCGTTTCAAATTAAACAGACTATAATTAAATTGATTTTATTTTTCTGCTAGATGCCGAGCGAAAAACTGATTCCCCCGATCTGGTTGTCAAGCGGACAGTATTTCAGCACAATACTGTGGCCAATCGCAATATTATTCAGTAAGTTGTAACAGCTTTTAATCTTGGAATTGTAATTATAAAAATATTCGTTTTATTTATAGCGATGCCAATATGTTGATTGAGGCCGTTCCCTTCACTTCACTTGGCAAATTGCAACCATTTCTGCTGAGCATCACATCATCGGCATTGTTGTTGGCCGACTTTCATTGCCATTTGACGGTGCGAGAGGTGTGCGGTTATTTGGGAGGCACTTGGGACATGAACACGCACAGTGAGTCCGGCCTCGACAATTCCACTGATTTCTTTATGCCGCAACTAATATTATATATATTTATTTTTGTAGCTTTGACAATTACGAAAACATATCCATGCCGCAATACACGCTTCGATCGGCAACGTGCCGGGGAAGTGGAGCGTGACATACAAAAGATGATGGTGCAAGATCAGGTGCTGCTCGTTGGCTGGTATCATTCGCATCCCAAATTCCAGGCAGAGCCCACTCTACGTGATTGTGACTCCCAGCTGGATTACCAGATACGCATGCGTGGCGCAAGTGATTTAACATATACTCCATGTGTTTCACTCATTATTTGTAAGCTTCCTCTTTTAATTAATAATGTTCGCATGTTAATAATTTTTATAATTATTTTAGCACCTTATTATGAAGAGAATCCAACCTTGGAGTCGGTGGTCAAGTGCATATGGATTGTGCCGCCAAATGAAAACAAACAGTCCATGGAATATGGGCGACCGATGTTAATGCAATATTCGGTGCTGCCCGATAAAGAGATTCCCGAAGAGGTGCGCACTGAAATTCAATCCTGCGTCGATTATTATACACAATATCGCGGCGAGATTGTTAAATTTCGTAACATTTACAACAACGATGTGACGTACAACGAGAAATTGAAGAACACGCTCTATCCGAAATTTCCAACAAAGCAAAGTGATAAGGCGTTATGGAATTGGTTATGTGCCGTCCTAGATTGTGAGCAGGAAGATGATTTTATACCACCGAAAACCATTAAGATTATTGACAATGATGACAATGAAATGATTGTAAAGACGGAAACACAGCCACCATCTGAGACAATTAATGATATTAAGCTGGAACAGCAGCTGCCCAAAGAGGAGCCATTGGGCGAGATAATACAATTGAATAGCGTTGAGGATGTGGCACGTAAAACCGAGGAGGAAACCTCACTGCAGGCGGAACAGAAAGCCAGTGAGTTAAAAGTAATGTCGCTGCAGGAACAACTTTGTATGCCATCGGGACTTAATATGAATCCAGTGCGCATGTTGTCACCGCTGGCAACGCCAAATCCAACGAATCACACACCAGCGGCGACGCCAAATGTCGTGGCACCAACCATGCCGCTAAATGCTGCAACCACGCAGCTTTTGCCACCGCAGTTGCCGTCAGTAAATAGTGCAACATCTGTGTCTGTTGTACAATCCGCATCACCACGTGACAGTCCCACAAATATACAATTGCAATCGAATGCTGCCAGTCCCGCCAAGTTTGAGCTGCCCGTGCGTGCCTCGCCCTCGCCAGCCAAGTCGGATACCTCGTCGCATACGTCTCGTACTCGTAACTCACCGGCGCCAAGTCCGGGCAAGTTCAGTGTCAGCGACATTGCCCGCAATAGTCCGAGCTTGACACCCAATAAATATGATACGCTGGCCACGCCTCTCGTGCCCCCTTCGGCTGCCTGTTTGCCCACGGCCAATGATCTGATGGCGGCTAGTTTGGCCCAGCTGGCTGGACAATTGCCGCCCAACTTTCTACAGGCCGATCTGTCTGCACTTTTTCAGCAGCAACAGCGCAAGGATTACGGCAGCTCGTCGCTTAATCAATTGGCCGCAGCGGCAGCAAAAGTCGGTGGTTCCAAGCAGTCGAATAATGCGGCGGCATTGGGTAATCTAAGTGATCCCAATGTGGCAGCTGCAGTGGCTGCCTATTCCAATAGTTTCAACATGCCATTGCCCACGATCAACGCCAGCAGCGGCATCAGCAGCAGCAACAACAACAGCAATAACAACAGCAACAACAGCGGCAGCAAATCAAAGTTGGAACGTTCCTCCAAGTCCTCAGCATCGTCATCATCATCGAACTCCAGCTCATCTTCGAATTCGTATAAAACGAAGCTCATGAAAGAGCTGGACGAGCTCAAGAATGATCCATTGAAGATGAGTGAATTGATAAGATCGCCAGAGTATGCAGCATTGTTGTTGCAACAAGCGGAGGCATTGGGTGCCACAACACTGGGCACATTGGGTTTCGGCTCGGATTTGAGCTATTTAACGGGCAATCAACCAGTTGTAAATCCAACAAGCAGCAAATCTTCAAAGTCCGCATCGGCAGCATCATCATCATCATCGGCAGCTTCGGCGGCAGCTGCTGCAGCGGCTCTAAATGCTGACTACAACAATCTAATACAAGCATCCAAGTTGCTGGGCTATGATTCCTACATGCAGCAACAGACGAAGCAAAGCAATGACCTCAATGCGTTCCTACAGCAACATATGGCTGCCGTGGCAGCTGCCTCAATTCCACCGCCGCCTGTTGCCAGCAGCAGCAGCACAAAGAAACAGCAGCAGCAACATCAGCAGCAACAGCAGCAACAACAACAACAGCAGCAACAACAACAGCAGCAGCAGCAACAACAACAACAACAGCAACAATCTGCTGCTGATTACACTGCATTGTTGCAGACATACACCAAGTTGTTTGATCCCAACAATCAGTTTGCTGCCGCCATGGCCTCCACTGGGAGCAAGCACATGAGTGGAGCACACAATGAACTGTCCGCCTTGTTGGCAGCTGGCGCTGGTGGCCCTGGCAGCGCCGTTAGCCTCAAGCAGAAGCAGAAGGACATGCAGTCGGATATGCTCAATCAGTTGCTGCAATTGGAGAAACAGGATTCGGAAATAAAAGCATTATTGTATCGCCAGAATAAGGCAGCTGCTGATTTGGATGCACTCTTTGCCACGCCATCGGGTGCTGCCGCCGTTGCAGCTGCAGCTGCGGGCAATGCCACAAAATCGGGCAACAATTCGTCGGCTGCTGCCACAATTGCCACGGGCGTGGCGTCGCCATCGGCTTTGTCCAATTCGGCGGCTTACTACAATGCCTTGGCGCAGGAGAAGATGCAGGATTATGCGGCATTCTTTCAGCAACAGCATGGCAAATACGGCATACCCGATCCACTGTCCAAGTCGACGTTAGCTGCTAATAATATGTTCATGTCGCCATCGGCGCTGTTTAAGATACAGCAGGAATCTCTATCGGCCATGATGATGAAGCCACCGAAATCGACAACGCCATCCTCGGCACGTACCAGAGAGTCGTCAGCGTCGCCGGCTTTGGAGCGCCTAACGCCCACCAAGTCCATCAGTGGGGGAGGCGGCGGCGGCGGCGGTGGCGGTGGCAATTCCAATTCTGGCAGCAAATACAACTTTAGTGCCGTCGATTTGGCCATATCCAGTGTGCCCTCAAATACGCCATCGCCATCGCCATCCGATGGCAGCAGCGGTTCCTCGCATCGTCGTCCATCGCCGGATCTGAGTCGCCTCTATGGCGAGTTGGCGCCACCAGGTGCACTACTGGGCAATGCTTTGCCCAAGAAACGCATGGAGTTTGCATCGGTTGCAGATTTGGCAGCTCCGCCGCCAGCGAAAATACCCAAAAATAATGTTGGCGATGATGTTTTAAATTTATCACACGATTAGGATAGGCGATTCGGGCGCTTCTCCTATCGAGCGTATGCCCCAGTGAACGCAGTATTTCCACAACAGTATCTATACCCAATCCTCAATATCTAATGTCAAGCGAATCTCTCCCCAAAACTCCAAAAACAAGACGTCTTCTTTAATATGATTCCCAATTGTTTTTTTTTTATAAACAAAACAACTTTTTAAGTTCCAATTGCATGCGATTTGAGATTGTAAAATGCATAAAAATTATCAATTAAATTCAGTCAAGAGAAAAAGAAAGGACAGATGGAAAATGGAAAACAATAATCAGTATTTCCACAATGAAAATGCATAACTAATTACAAGAGTAATTAATTTAAATTCAATACGAAATGACATTCATACTGCATTGCTGATCATTTGTAATAAATTTGATATACTTGCAATATATCCAGAATGTAGATAAATACATATAAAGATTACACAGATGCAGTTACATATAAAGATAAAGATACAGATAAAGATACAGATACATATGCATTGCAGCCCCAATGTTGGGTATATTTAGTGCTTGATGTCCTTAAACATTTAATTTATACTATTTACTATTTTAGGTTTAATTAATGCACAAAGGTACTTTAAGTATTTTAATATAGTACATACACAGACTCACAAATACACTTACACACTCACACACATACACACAGACATACAGACACCCACACTATACAGACATAAATACATATATAAAGTGTAATACCTACTGCATAATTTCAAATTGACTTTGCCGCAATAAAATATATAAACTAGTTATTTAGTTTACAATACTAAATAGAAAATTAACAATTGACTTTCTGATCATATGGTAAACAAGATGGAAAATCTATCTGCGAAGTTTTAATACCCTGGAATTTGATGATGCAACTTTTTATAAAATGTGTGGGGTATTTTGAAAAAGAATTTGGTAAGTTGGATATATCTGTAAATGGAAAAAGTTTTTATCTGAGAACTCATTATTGAGCGGATTTTTCGAAAGATAACATGATGTCAAAAAATGTAAAAGTTTAGAAGATTTTGAATCCAAGCTGCAAATTGATTATATTTGTTTAGCGTATTAACATTTGTTGACATAGATTTCTTTCTGAGTTTATCGGACTTAAGATTTACATTTTTTTGTATCTTAAACAAGTTTAGACGTTTGCCTTATACAATCTGAAGATTCAACACACATAACAAAACGAATTATACTCCATTATAGGGTATAAAAGTACCGGTTAAAACGTTTGTTATGATCTACAAGAATATTTATAGAGAACCAGCTCAACTGCTATGCAAAATATCATCTGAGTGTTGCCGTAGAGATAAACAACAACATTATAAAGAAAAACAACAACACGATTGAGAAGTGTGGCTGTGATAAAGATGCATAGGCAAATACCTGGGGAACAGGTGTTTACGTGCCGTTTAGATTTTATAAGGGGACCGGCTTATCGCTATGCCTAGTTTCTCCAGCAGATATGTTGATTATAATTTGAAAACTAGATATTATAATATACAAATGCGTGCTTATAAGATATCCTCTATAAATATATAATTTATATTTATGAATTTCAATAAATTCAATTCAAGCATCTCGGGATTTATAAAGAAATTCAAAGCTAGTCGTAGTTGATACGATTTAAATTTAAAATCTCATCAATAGAAGGCAGTCTAATATACCTTTTACATTTATACTACAGGGTATACAAAAATCAAATGACTTGGCTTTACCGATCATATAAAAGGCGGTGTTATTCGACCGAGATACCTAAGTCTGTTTTTCACTCCCGTCGCGAACTATAGAACGACATATGTCGCAATACAAGGTAAACTTGAGCAATAAGTGGAAATAACTAAAACTATATCCATGGAAAGTGTTTGAGTTTTCAAAAAACATCCCAAAAATGAAAGTGAAATTGGATTTAAAGTGCTATAAATTGCATATGTGAATAAAGAATATAACTGCCAAAAATGCGAAAAAAAGTATTCGATATCCACGTGGATAATTTTAAAGAAAATCCAGATGGTGATATAAGTTTTGAAGTGAAATAATAAATATCATAAAATAATTATTCTGGAGAATCTAATTATTACGACCATAACAAAAACTGTGTTGAGTTACGAAAAAGGAAATCAATTGATAATTGTTTTTAAAATTAACTTTATATGTGAGAAGAACAAACTTGAGTGATAATCTTAACTAGATTCAAAAAGTTGCCAAAAATCAACCCGTTTGACATTTGCCTTACTTCAGTGTGCAAGATTCAGCATATTTTTTTAAAAATGGTTTCAAAATATTTATATAGTGCTAACAATAAATAAAAGTAAAAAAAACATATTTTTATATATGCTGAAAATTTAATCATTATCGGAAAAAAATCTTGAATGTTATCCATTAAAGAATTTTTCGGGTGCTGATTTTCTAAGTTATATTGACAATCATTATTTAATATTGCAGTACCTCTCGGGCTTTGGCTCACACTTCTCATCGGAGGACGAACGTTGCCCCAACTCCTTGCCAGTGGGTCAGAACTCTCCCCAAAAGTGTCCCTATGGTCTTTATGCGGAACAATTATCTGGATCCGCATTCACTGCCCCACGTACTGAAAATGTACGAACTTGGCTATATAGAAAATTGCCTAGTGCGGTTCATAAACCGTTTCAGCGTTATCAAGGCTCTAAATACTTGAGTCAAAACTGGGATGAACAGTCCCCAAATCCAAATCAGGTAAATTAACACAATTGTATTACAAATATAAACCAAGTAATTTTTAATACAATATTTTAGATGCGCTGGAAACCATTTGATATTCCTGCTATGAATCAAGGAAGAGTTACTTTCGTCGAGGGTCTTCACACTGTTTGTGGTGCTGGTGATACGAGGACACGTCATGGTTTGGCTGTCCACATCTATTTATGCAATGCCTCCATGGATGACTCTGCATTCTATAACAGCGACGGTGATTTCCTCATAGGTGTGTATTAATAGATAAATTCCAGTATATAAATAATTGTACATACATATTTATCTTGCTTGTATAGTACCCCAACAAGGCGTTCTGGATATAATAACAGAGCTTGGTCGTATGACTGTGGCTCCAAATGAGATCTGTGTCATTCCACAGGGTATTCGGTTTGCCGTGAAGGTCAACTCAGCAAGTAGGTGAGTGTACGAATAACAGAGTAAATTGTAATGCCAACCCAAATAACAAGCCTATAAGTATTTGAAAAAGTTTTTGAACTGAGATTCCTCAAAAGATTATAACTTGAGATAGTATTTTAAATACTAAAAAATTTGTAAGAAAAGTATTGTATAAATCTTGTGTGTATTTAAATTTATTTTCTAAAATGTATGCCCTAAATAAGTCGGTTCTTCTGGTCGATTTTGAATAATCTCATTTTGTATCTAATAATTTCAGGGGCTATATACTTGAGGTATATGATGGTCACTTTTGTCTACCCGATCTGGGTCCAATTGGCGCAAACGGTCTGGCCAATCCGAGGGACTTTGAAACACCAGTTGCTTGGTACGATGATGCTAATGTTAAAGGTAATACTGATCGAATATTCTTATAAGGCAATTAATGAAATCATTTTCTTATTCTTATAGAATTTCAAGTAATATCGAAATTCCAAGGCAGTTTATTTGTGGCCAAACAGAATCATAGTGTATTCGATGTAGTTGCCTGGCATGGAAATTATGTGCCCTATAAATACGATCTCTCCAAGTTTATGGTCATCAATTCGGTTAGTTTTGATCACTGTGATCCCAGTATTTTCACAGTTCTTACCTGCCCGAGTCTAAGACCCGGTACTGCCATCGCCGACTTCGTTATATTTCCTCCTCGTTGGTCCGTGCAGGAGCACACATTCCGTCCGCCCTATTACCACAGTGAGTATTACGAACAATTATAATTGGCTTATTTTCATTTATCTTTCAATCTTTTAGGAAACTGCATGAGTGAGTTTATGGGTCTCATACTGGGTCGATATGAGGCTAAGGAAGATGGTTTTGCTGCTGGAGGCGCAACTTTACACTCCATAATGACTCCACATGGTCCTGATTACAAATGCTTTGACGGCGCCTCAAATGCCGAGCTCAAATCCGAACGCGTTGCCGAAGGAACTCAGGTTTGTCTACCTCAACAATTTCAAAAAAAGAGTATCTTGTTAATAGAATTTTTTTAGGCTTTCATGTTCGAGTCCTCTCTTAGTCTGGCTGTTACTAAATGGGGCGAAGAAACTTGCCAGAAATTGGATGCTCAGTACTATGAATGCTGGCAGGCGCTAAAGAATAACTTTAAAATAGAAAATTGACCAGTTTCATATACTAAAGGGTTTCGGTTTTTAATATTACATCAATGAATACATTTATTAAACTTCGGATACGCGAATTTTTTAATAAAAATGTCTTAAGCAGTTAGAAGTTTATAGCTTAAACTAATTATATGATAATTGCTCCATATTTCTTAGCTATTGATGTATTTTGATCTTCCAGTTGAGATATGATATTTTATTATTACGTTTGTATATTGGACGTTTTTACTAGTTTTTCACCTAGGAATTGGCATGATCAAATTGATGCAATAGTATTTTTTAAGTAGAACCTAACAAAGTTCTATTATATCAATGTTTCTCAAGTTAATGTCATAAAATCGATCAGAGTGCGTCGTCTAATACGATATTGCCAATGTCTGAAACCTACATTCTAAAAGTAATACTTGGTGCGGAACGTGGACTTCGATTGTTGAAAACTTGACTTCCTTTCAGCCGACATACGCACAACTGGTTGCAATTGATCTGCACGGGATCGCTGATCTTCAAGGGATCCAGGGAGGTGGTGACATTATCATCGGATCGGCGACTATATAAAGATTTTGTGGCACAGTTGCAGCAACCTGTGCGCAAGTTTTTCAACTGTAGCAGAGATAAATCATCGCCTCGAGGCGTGGCACAACAAGGATTGGAGGCATCCACAGTGCTAATGAGATCGGGAGCCCAATCGTTGATCATCAGTGATCGCATTTCGGGTTGCACTCGCTTGATCAGCCAATATGTGCGCATATCGCCTTTGCCCTGAAAATAATATATTAAAACTTAACGTATCTTTGTTCAATTAAATTAAAACAAAGAAAATAAATTGAGAGAAATATTAAAATTAAGTCAAAAAATGACTTTAAAACTTTCCTGGATTTTATTTGTAACTTCTTTTACCTTAATGCTGGTCAGGCCCCGTTCGACGCAAATGTAACCTCCGACATTTTGTAGCAGTTGATAGGTCAATTCCGAGATATGGATCTTCATGGCTTCCCCGGTGCTCTCCATGCGAGACGCCGTATTGACAGTGTCCCCAAAAAGGCAATAACGTGGCATCTATTGGAATTATATATTAAGAACGATAATAAAACAGTTAAGGATCTAACCTTTTGACCAACCACGCCAGCTGCACATGGACCAGAGTGTAGGCCAATGCGAAATTGTATCATTTCAGTTGGCTTATGTCTTATTTTCAGATTCCCGACCGTTTCCAGCAGGTGTAGAGCTAGGGAAGCAATTTCTCCAGCATGCCGGTTGCCATTCTTTAGAGGTAATCCAGATACTACCATATACGCATCTCCAATAGTCTCCACCTGTAAACATTATTATTTCAAATCATTTCCCAACTTATACAATGTATCTAAAAAGTATGCTATACTTTATTTTAGCAAAATATGATTCGAAAAATTCATCTATTGTAAATTTTCCTATCGAATTAGTTCCCAGTATTTAACAGTCTATTTAAGGTCTCAGATAAAATTAAACTGGCCTAAGAGTTTTAATACTTTTCTGGAAAGTATGTAATTCGGAACAGCATTTATTCTTCTATAAAATGTACTTTCATTACCTTATAGACATCATAGTTGGATATTATAGAATCGCAGCACGTATACAAATCGTTTAGCATTTCTACGACCTCAAACGGTGTGCTGGTAGTACAAAGTTCGGTGAAACCAACAATATCACTAAAGAGAATTGTAACGCAGTCGAAGCACTCGGCCTCAACAGGATCCCCACTCTTCAGTAGTTCAGCTACAGTTCTATAAAAAAAAAGACTTAAAAAAAGACTTATCTTTATATATTTTTAAATAATTTCTCACTTTGGTAGCATTTGATAAAGCAGCATATCAGTTTTCTTCTTCTCCTCGTACAGCAAATTAGTGCGTTCTTGAACTAAACCCTCAAGATTATATGCATATTTTTCCATAATTGCCAGCATATTATCAAAGATGTTTGGCTTTCTAAAAGAAATGTGTAAATACAAATTCGGATAAATTAAATGTATATAATTTAAACTTACAATCCCGCTTGCAGCTCCTTTAGATGCATGCGGACAAGTCTGATGTCGGGTCGAACTTCGGGATCTTCTTCCCAACAAAGGCGCAAACATTGTCTTATATAATTTGGTATATCTAGATAGCTAAGGGCTGGACGAAACACTCCATGCTGTAGTAGATCTGGACTTTTGACAAATTCAATTATCTCTATTTAAATATGTACAAATAAAATATTTTCTTATTTACATTTATTTTCTTTTTACATTGAGCATATTAAACATACCCTCATTTGTGTATGCAGTCTCTCCCCAGGTTCCCTTGCGACCAATCATTTCATATAGTAGAATGCCAAAGGAATAAATATCACCCTTCTGTGAACCACGAGATGGTCTATAGGGATCCCGTAAAAGCTCCGGGGCCATGGTAAGAGCACGTTTTAATTCCAATTCCATTCTGCAAAAAAAAAATATCTGTATTTACATGTATCATTATATTGATTACCATTCCAACTTATTGGGTTCATCCTGTCCGGCTTTTAGTTCATGGAGTCCAAAGTCAGAGATTTGACAAACCCATCTTGAATCGATAAGGCAGTTACTTGATCTCAGATTCCCGTGCGACATTATCTCCGAGTCGTGCAGATAAATCATCCCCTTCAATATATCCGAGACCAATGAAGATATAAACATATGATCCAAATGTAGATCCTCATTGGCAAGCACATCCTCCAAACTTCCTCTAGCACAGTATGTGGTGAATATTATCACCGATCCATGATCAATCGATGCGCCAATAAAATTGATTATGTTTTCATGTCGAACCTAAAATCTGTTCTCGAATTTAATTTCACAAAATTAGACATTTCAAATTTTTACCTCTCGCATTAATTTCAATTCTTTACGAATACAACGTGTTATATCCACATTCTTTTTATGAATCTTTTTCATAGCGACAATATTACCACGAAATAGAGCTGTTGATGAGTTTGATATTAATAGGCACTATTTTTTAAAAATATTTTCTTAATTTGAAAATCTTTAGTTCCTTAAATACATACCAATGTTTGTAAATGATCTTTTATTTGGCTCTCCAACTACCAGAATACTTTGTCGACATATTTGAACCTAAGAAATATATACACATTGCGAAAAAAGTATACCAATATTAAATTAAATTCTTACAATATTCTTATGGCTTGGATTATTATATTCCCCCAGATTAATTACAGTTACTTCCTTCATATCCACCTTCCACAATAATCCAGCCAAAGTCTGTTCATAGCGATAATGCCTTTAAATAAGTATAAGAATTGATAGTAAAAAAATTTATTCAGAGATTTACAGAACTTCAATTTCGAATCAATTTCATAATAATCTGAAGGCATACTTTATTAAAATTATAGCTAATATTTGGGTGAAATTAATGCGAATTTGTAGCTCAAATATTATAATTTTTGAACGTTACTTGAACAATAGCGCGATAGCTACAACCAGGACGAATGCGCAGAGTGGAGCTGTTACTAGGTAACGCCAGTCCAATTTCTTGCGTGGACACAATTCCCCATGGAAACCACACATGGGTTCAGCGAGAGGCGGACGACCATTAAGCCATTGTATGTGTCGACCATTTTTGATATAACGAAATTCCTTTGAATAATAATAATTAAGTAAACGTGATAATTGAATTAAAAAAAAAACATTCTTACAGGGATTACAGAATCCTTGTTGTAGACGAAGAATCCAACGGGAAGCATTGACATTTTCGCTAAGGAATTTCCAGAATTACCTCCATTCGTATCGCTTTGTAATGTGATCACAGTGTAGTTTCCCTCGGCATCGCCATTCTTGTCAATAAAGACCTTAGTGATTACCAATAAATGACAGTTTCCATTGTTAAAGAATAAATCAACTCACATCGAAGCCCTGTATGGAGTGGTAGGACCTATTGAATATATGGCTCATTACGAGGTTACCATCAGTTATGTCTCCTCCTAGCTGAAGTATCTCCGTTATAGCACGAGCATATATCATAACACTGTCGTACAAATGCAAGCCATAAATGGGAACCTACATAGGAGTCTATAAAATGAAATGCTTAAGATAATAAGCAGGTATTACGTACCGAAATATTCTCGAAAACACGTTGATGATAGGGTACCAGGAAAGGTGCTTTACGTGCATATTCCTTAATTTTGGCGCAAATATCACTGGAATTATGTATATATATTTGTAGAGTTAGAAATTTATTAATTAAGATTTGCATAGAGCAGATAAAAAAGGTTTTTAAGGTTATATAGTCGAAAGTAGAGAAGTGATTTATAATAGGAGTTACATAAAAATTACCGAATATGAGGATTTTGTGGATATGTCATGCTTATTTTTATAACTGAACGAAATGAGATTTTGTCCAGTGATTTGCTCTTTTCTTTTCTAATATAAGGATCTAAGTAATCTGCAATAAGATGGTGCATGCATTAGAGTACAAGGATAGTTCAGTATAACTGAGGTAGACTAATCAACTTACTACGTTCCATTATATTAACACGATTTGCATTATAGATTTCATCATCCACAGATATGACTATATATTCTCCGCTTTCCAGAAGTTTACGATTCTGTAAACCGCGCACAAAGTCTACCATGGCGATATGTTCACCGATAAATACGTATACTTAATGTGGTGGAAAAAGAATTGGATTAAAAATAAATATTCCTTTGTCATATTAAAAACTTACTTCTTGTCGTTTGGTATGTTTCTTCTATAATATTTTCAATTTGAGACAATGTTTTTTTAATAGGTATATAATCCGATATGTATTTAAAGTGCGTAATGGTAAAGTTTCTCGATTCCGCCAGTTCCTGTTATTTTACAAATCAAGTATGATTAATCTTTTCAAGGAATAATGACATTTTTTACCTGTATAGCGCTGGCTACATCAGAGCCCCAAATTGGCTTCGAACTAACAACAATGGCAAATTTCTTCCAATCGTATGCATTCAACAAACTTATCACACTCTTGGAAACCTAAATAGATCTATGATGTTACACATACTTATGATATAATTTAATATATAAAAATATATTAACCTTAGATGCTGGTGCGAGGGTTCTTGCAAAAGTGTGGAAGGTACTCTTGTTGGAAACAATAGAGTCGGAGCATTTCTAGAGTAAATAACTGTAATTAATCTATTTAATATGATATAATTCCGATCTTACGAATGAAAGCATTGGGGTATTCCAGGCAGATGCAAGTAATGCCTCAGTTGTGCAGCTTTCGTCGGGTCCGATGAAAGCTTTTACCTTTTTCTCCCTCATCTCAGTCATAAATCTGAAGTTAATTAGGGGGAAATTTCAATTGTTGAAGACGTCCTGACACTAATTATAAGTTACCTTAATGGTCTCACTCGATATGCGCTCATTTTGTTGCCTATATCGAATGGAGTAAAGGTCAGAGTTTTTCCGGGCAACAAATTAACATTTTTATTGACATCCTCTACGGCAAGCGGCAGACCTCCAAGTGTCACCTAAAGTCCACAAGAACAACATTTAGTTAAAGAAAAAGAAATTCTGTTCATTGTGAAATCTTTCAATTACCAAAGAGATTTTTGTTAATGTTGAGGTATTTGAATCATTTCAAAGCCAAGTGAATTATTTAATGACTGAGCATATGCACGAATTTCATGATTACCCCTAATTTGATTTATACGAAGGGCAGATGTCAACTGATAACTATAGTTAATGGCAAAAATTAAGGAAATGCTAAGAAATATCAGATGTGCCAGAAAAAAACCAATTCCAATAAATAGATATATATATGGTACATCATTATTAGTTTTACATTTGGCGACATTTGGTAGTTGCCCAATCAATTTGCTATTGATTGATTACATTTTGGGGCAAAAGTTTTCCTATTTAATGTGGACAAAAACTATAAATAGTCCTCGATTAATTTCCGAAATGTAAAAAGAGTTCACGTGAAAAGAATACGCATAACTACAGAATATTAATCAAAGATAGAACTTATGTTATTCAACTATTAAACGTATACCTTAATTGTAAGTTTCTCCCTATTTTATACAGCTTCAGTTAGGATGTTAGTTGATGAATGTGGTAGTTCATCATTATTAACTTAAAAATCAACAATCAATAAGTTTCATATCTGGTCTTGTTGCAACTTTTATCGTAATGTAAGAATTAATTAGGCAACTACTTTAGAAAGGAAGCCGCAGTTTGCGCAGAGTTCATATTAATATCAGTTGAGTCTCATGTTCAACAAAGTTTAAAGTTAAAAACATGATATTTTTATTTATAATTGCAATGTGCATTACTCTGTTATATCCGTTGACTTATTTACTTTGCATTATGCTCCATTCAAAGAGCTTTTGTGTCCATTATGTTTTTGCCACAACATTGCACACAAGGGAACTGAGGAGACTTACGGCCAGAAAAGGTAACAAATATTCTTATGAACTGCAGAAAATAATTAGGGTAAGGGTGAGTGTATGGGAAGAGAGCGAAATTCTGTGTCGTTGTCATAGCACTTAATCCGTAAAGCGTAGTTTGCCCAGTTAAATTTACCTTAAAGTCCTGACATTTATATATGTATTTCACATTTATTCAGAATTTCACAGGTGCAAGTGTTGTTGATTGTTTAATTGGATTGACAGCGCTTACAAAATATAAAAACCCAAGAATTGCTCAATTGACAGATGTACGTAAACATTTGCGAAATATCCTGCGTTTAAATCTCCCTTCAAATATGTACATATGTAATTCTCAACTTTAGGGTATTGTGTATATGTTAATTTGCCAATAGCAATTGATACGTGGTAAAATGGCAATGACTTGCAGATTCTCTGTAAGCAGATTTGAAATTTTAGAATTCACTAATGTCCTTATAATAATATTTTCGTATTTATATATTATTGGAATTCAGATATTTTTATTTTAAATCATTTTATTATTTTCTAATTTTTATTTATTATTTTAAGTTTTCACTAAAATTAATTTCAATACTTTATTTATTTTTATATTGATTAGTACGGCCGCTTATAGATATATTTTATTATCACATTTTCGAATGTCTAAAATATTATTTATTAAGGCCGATAATTTGTTTTTGGTATAAGATTTATTTCGAGATCTTGAACCAGTTAGTTTCAGCTTAGCTTTAAGTTTAAAACTAGATTTCCACCTTAAAATACAAAAATTCGTTCAGAAAATTCCGTTTTATAGACTTGAAATACAAATCTATTATTTACATTTTATAAAGCCTACGGAAATCCATAAATGTGACTTAAAGTTTAAGTGAATTCACTGAATTAAAAATAAGGAATACTTGCTACATAAATAAACACGGCTACTTTTTAAATTAAAAATAATATTCGAAAAATAATATTCGAAAATTGGAGCATGGCATGGATCAGCAGCTGAGACTTACACGCATCTGAGAGTATTCAGCTAGAAATCCAATATTAATGGTGTCTTTGGAGGCAGCGATTCTATGGTTACGTTGACTTGACAGCACGGCGATGGCCACAAGAAGGATGCGAATATCAGGAATGCCACGGCTGTTGGCCATGTTAACCGGACACATTGCTCGTAAAGTGGCAAAAACGAGGAGTTAATGCCAATAAAGTTGAATTTCTTGTTGTTGTATTATATGCACTGAAACCGACTCCAAGGGAGGAAGGTCTTGGCCTGATTTACAAGTCAAGAACTGCACTAAAAGTGGAACACATTTAAGGCAAATACGCGTGCTCGTCTGTGACACATTTGAGAGTTAAATTTCAAAATCAGGAATCCGCGACGGCGTTATCCGCTATATTTTATTTTTTCACTTGTTGCTTAGACGACGCGATGCTGCTGTTGCTCGACCGTAGATTCCATTCAGACTGCGGCTCGGCAAACGGCTGCTGTGTCCTTTATATGGTGTCTCGGTTCCTCGGCTGCAGCTTCGTCTCGGTTCCGGCATCAACTACGGTGTACGTCTCGGTGACGGGGTGTTGCGGTTGCGGGCGCATTGCGCGCCAAAATTAAATGGCGTATGACTGACAGAAGCTGTTCCCGTTGCGCCTGCTCTTGCTCCTGTTCCTGCTTCTGCTCCTGCTCCTCATTCTGCTCCAGCTCCAGCTTCTGTCAACTGTGGGTTTTATACACTCTGAATAGCACGGGTTCTGACTGATAGCAACTAAAAACAAGTGTCGTCCTCTCGGCTTTTTTAATTAAGACTGACATGATGCTAATTTATAATTTTTTTTCGGTGTTCATCAGAGTGGTATTTAAAATAATTTAAAGTAGTTGTTGATTTTAACGTTTGTGCTTTTAATTTGTATGCCATCGTTTACCAGCATTAATTCTCGCATAATTAAAACTTTTTTCATCTGAAAAATCTTCGAAAGTATTTTATTTTTAAGCTTTCGATGCAAGTGTGGGAGTTATGGTTGGACTTTAGTCAGTTGCACGGATTAATGGACAATTAGTGAGGATTATTTTAAAGAGTACTCCCCACTTTTCAGCCTTTCAGTGACTACCGTAGCTAGTGTGTGTGGTGGCTTAAGATGGGAAAATTGGTCAGTATCATATGTTGAAGTACAGGGATTATCTTGAGAGTGCTTCTGAACTTGTATCTCCCACGAATGTGTCTACTTATGGGACCATTCACTGAGTTCCGTCGCTAGTGTGGGTGGGACATTGGTCAAGTGCACTAGTTCAAGGCCGAGGATTAGTTTAGATATTGCTCTAAAATTTTTCCGCCGTCACTAGTTGAAAGTTGGTCAGTTGACCTGTTTCAAGGACACGTAGCCCGGATTATCCTTGATTCCAACACAATTTATGCAAATATTTTTATCTAATGGACACGGAAATTGCAACACACCTGTGTCCATATCAAAAGTTTCAACATTGTTCAACTATGGGAAATCAAACTGTTTTTCCTGCCAATTTGCAGAAATTTAAACATGGGTGGGCAATTAAGTGGGTGGAAAAGACAAACATGTCTATGTAGCTCGAGGATGTGCAGGAAATGGAGATATGTACACAAGTTGGTTGAGTGGTTTCATATACATTTTATTGGTATTTGAGTTAATTTAATTACATTCACTTATTCATTTCATGTCGAATGTCGAGCAAGTTAATCACATTATGTATATTCATATTCCAACGACCTTTTCATTTCGATACGTCAATATTCTATTTCCAACCAAAACAATTGAGACTTTCTTCCCAAAACCTAACCACTGCTAATTTCACATTCTTTTGTGTCTAAGGAGTGACAACAAAATCGAGTAACTTGGTCAGACAAGAAGTTATCCTATATTTTCATTTGAATAGCTTCTGTGTTTTATTTTTAAGTGAAGTATTTACACTAATTAATTAATTAAATTGATAAAAATGATTAAATAATATGATTAAATTCAATTTAAATATTATATTATAACGAATCTCTAGAATACGAAAATCTCTAGAATCGTAGTAAAAAAAGGTAGCAAAACATATAATAAACTTAAATTGTTTACTTTTTACCTCTGAAATTTTAATACCATACCTTACCTATAGCTTGGGTATAAGAATACAGGGTATAACAACCAATAATTGGTTCGTATTTTCAGATACAATTCAATCCAAATTTAATTTACCCACAAATTTTTAAATAATTAGAACTGAAATTGGAAATTTTCAAAATTATTGATTGATATGTCGAATTAATAAAGTTGTTTGCTTTAATTGTTTATTGGGTTTGGCTTTTAAATATTAATATTATTTAAATATTAATATATTTAAATATTAAGTTTAATATTATTATTTTATTTATATATTTAGTTCTATCTAATTTCAATTAATTTGAGAAACTCAAAGAAATTTTGTATGTAATACGGATTCCCCCAGATTATCAATAATCAATTAATATAGTGTGGATATTATTTATTAATATAAAAATGACGTTTTAAACAATCAAAAGTGTTATATGAGCGCACTTGGAGTGGAAAAGAGTTAGAGGGTGAGTACTTATTATGGGATTACTTGTAATGGGCGAGGGCTTCCTTGTTGATAACGCCCAGGTATGTTGTATACTTGGGCGAGGTGCCATTCAGGGCAATGAATTGCTCGGCAACCTCAACAGCGACACGGACTTGAGCCTCTGAAGTGCTGGCGCCCAAGTGAGGCGTGGCCACGACTTTGGGATGATTGATGAGTGCCTTGGTAACCTCCGACTTGGGTGGTTCCTCAGGGAAGACATCGAAAGCAGCGCCAGCGCATTTACCACTATGGAGAGCATCCAAAACGGCCTGTTCATCGATGATTCCGCCACGTGCCACGTTGACAACCTTGACACCTTGCTTGCACTTCTCCAAAGTCTCTCCACAAATTAAGTCTGTAAAAGAAATAGAATAAAATTTGTTTATCCAATACGTCGATGGGAACTTACTTCTGGTAGCCGGTATCAGTGGAGTGTGCACTGTAATATAGTCGGCCAGTGGCCAAATTTCTTCCAAGGTCATTTTCTCAATACCCGCTGCTTTGGCCTCCGCCTCCGTGGTAATGGGATCATAGCCAATTACCTGACATATTGATGAGTATTAGCTGGAGCAAGGAATATCAATTAACTGATCGCTTACCCTCATGCCCCAAGTCTTCATGCGTATGGCCACTTCACGTCCAATGCGACCCAAGCCAAGTACGGCCAAAGTTTTGCCATAGAGCTCACTGCCGCTATACAATTTCCTGTCCCAGCGACCCTCCTTCATGCTCTGTCCGGCAGGCACAACGGGACGCGCCAGAGCGCCAATTAGGATGCACGTCAGTTCACAAGCCGAAATAGAATTGCCGCCCGGAGTGCTGAAAAAAGTAACAGAATTTGTTGTTAAATACACCAAATACACCGTGTCATTTCCCAAAAAGCAAGGAAAGGGCCAAAGAAAGAAGTAATAAAGAAGGGGAAGGAGGAGGCACTTGTTGTGACTAGACAGCATTATGCAAATGACTTAAATATCGCGTACTCGCATTGTATCCCTCTCAATCCAGGCTGACTCAATGGCAGGAGCAGGCAGAAGCTCGTTTCCCAAAAATGTGTGTGGCCGTCTAATTATGCGTGTCAAGGCACATAATTCGACCCCGTCACTCAACTCAGTCAGCCAATTGGTTACTACGTAGGTTTCGATCCGACAATTTAAGTGTGCATATTTGCAATTTAATATACCCTAAGCAAAGAGTACATTGGTGCAGTCAACAGGTAGGGCATAATGGAAAAAATTATAACCACTACGTCAAGTAATTGTATTGACCAGGGATTAAAACCTTAACCGTAACCTTTAACCGATGAAAACCGATTGAAATTTGTAACCGTAACTGAAACCGTAACCGAAAAAATGTTTTTACGCTGTACCGAAACCCACAAACCGAAATTCTTTAAACCGAAATAACCGTTTAGTAACCGATTCATTTATAAGGGTTAATTTCGGTTCTGGCCTTCGCAGCTACTGAGCAACTTTTATATCTTTGAACTGCCATAGCTTTGTCAAAACTCAATCAATTTTCATGCGCCATTTAAATTTGATCATAATTTCACCTCTAAATTCGATTTGCATTTAAATTTTCTTCATTTTGAAAATTCGAATTTTTTCGAAAAAATCAAAAATTTTCTAAAATGAAAAAAATGTAAATGCAGAACGAATTTGGAGGTAAAATCATGCTCAAATTTACATTCCGCATAAAAATTTATTGACTTTTGACAAAGTTATGGCGATTCAAAGTTATTAAAAATCAGTAAAATCAAAATTATCGAAATTTTCAAACCAAATTTATATGAGAACAAATTATAATAAAATCGACATTACACTGGACTATTCCAGTCACCAGATAACATTATTTTCCAGGCTAAAAAGAGCATTAATACTTTTTTCATGTAAAACAATGAATAAAGCTTATTTCTTAATTATTATAAAGTATAAGTTTGTTGGGAATTATAATGGAACAAATACTAATTTAATTTAAATTATATAAAAATATATTTAAATAAATATATAACCAAATATATAAATACGCAAAGTAAATCTTATAAAAATATTTCAAAACACTTTTCAGTGCCGTTAATTATCCGATTTAATTAACCCTTCTATTCAAAAACTTAATATTAAACACACTTCAAATGTTAGAGATAGGGTATTTTAAATTCGTTCATGTTAAGTTAACGTTAACTGCTCTTCCTCTCCCCTTCTCGATTGTTTGCTTACATCGTCTGACATGCATTGGCAGTGCTTTCAAGGGAGCATTTACTTACTTAAGGACAACGACATTATGCGTTGTCGCTGCAGCCACATCGATGTTGTCCACTCCGGCTCCTGCTCGACCCACGACCTTAAGGCTGCCAGCTCCAGCAGCAAGAACTTCCGCTGTTATTTTTGTATCCGAACGCACAATCGCAGCATCAAAGTTCTGTAAGATTTGATTATAGCAAATATATGTATGTGTAAATAAGTGGGCAAAAAGTATATCTGTATTTCTGATATTAACTGGCTTTATTGCGAATTCCCTCTTATTGAAATTTCACTTTGTTGCCGCATAAAGGCGGAAGCCAAGTGCACATCGCAAACCATAAAAAATATTCAATAATGGGAGTTTACCTTTGTCTGCAATTTATTATGAATATTTCTCAATTGTCATTCAAAAGTACTTTTTACGAAAGTTTAACAAATAACGGAGTATTCAGTAGTGATCAGAATTTTATCGTTGCATCGGGCAATCGATAATAAGTTGTGCCGATAACACAATTTTATAACAACTTACTGTTTTAGATTATATACATTTTTTAATATTCTTATTGGAGGGATTTCTGCCATTGTATTTAAACTGTAGTTAGAAAAATTGCATACCTTATGTAGAAATTGTCATATGATATGATACTAAATTTCGGATTTAGTTAAACAAATTACGAGCTCTGCATATTCTTATAAAATTAGGTACAATTAACAAATCTTAAATACTCTTGCAGATAATGTTGGTTAAACTATTTTCAAGCTTAAAATTGGATTTTTTTACTTTTTGTCATATTTTTAAGTGAGAAAGAGTTTATTGCTTATTAAAATAAAAAAAATAATAAAACGAATTTATCTTGAATCAGACTGTCATACTTTTATTGTTAAAATTTATTAGAGGAATTCTATAATATTTAATATGATAAAATATAAATAGTAAATTATCGTGATCGAAAGCTAATTCGTGATCGTGACTGATATTAACAGCTTACGAGTTTATGTCACGTGCTCTAAGCACAACTTCTGTTTCCGGTTTGATAAAGTTTTGTTTAATTGAACTAGTTCCAATCCTGACCATAAACAATGAACAAAGCGTAAGTTCTGTTTATTCAAATAAGCTGATTGATAATTGATAATTACATATTTGAAGAGTGAATATCAAGATGAGTTCGAAAATGAACTATGAATCGGCGGCATCTTTAACTGTGGGATGTCGACTCCAAGTGCGCATGCGAGAGTCAAAAGATTGGCAACTGGCGGAGATCGTGAGCATCAAGAAGTTGGGGGATACACGAGAGTTCTATGTGCATTACGTGGATTGTAACAAACGATTGGATGAATGGGTCACCGAGGAGGATTTGAATCTGCGCGATGTGCAAAAGCTACCAGGTGTTAACGACATCTCGGAAAGTCTGGAAAAATTAATGGCATCGCCTCCAAAGATATCTGAAGGGCGCAAGTCTCGCAAGCACGCGAAGAAAGAAGAACAAAGCTCAAAGACAACTTTCGATGAATGTGAAGCACAGGATAAGAATATAATAAATTTCCGACAGAAAAGTAATGAAGCACTCGTGAAGAATGTAGAAATGATTGAGTTGGGACTTTATCGCATGAAGCCCTGGTACTTTTCGCCGTATCCGAAGGAACTTTGTCGTATGGATTGCATTTATTTGTGCGAATTCTGTCTGAAGTATTGTAGAACTCGCTTTTGCCTGAGGCGTCATTTAACCAAGTGTACATTGAAGCATCCTCCGGGTAATGAGATCTATCGCAAGGACACAATATCCTTCTTTGAGATCGACGGACGCAAGGACAAGGTGTATGTCCAGAACTTATGTTTGCTTTCGAAACTGTTCCTCTATCACAAGTGTATTAACTTAGACGTGGATCCATTTCTGTTCTATGTGATGACCGAGTTTGATTCACGTGGTTTTCACATTGTTGGCTACTTTTCCAAGGAGAAAATAAGCGACCAGGACTACAATTTAGCCTGTTTATTGACCTTGCCGCCATATCAGCGCAAAGGTTACGGCAAACTACTCATTGAGTTTAGCTATGAACTCACCCGATATGAGGGAAAAACTGGTTCTCCGGAGAAGCCCCTCTCTGATCTTGGACTGCTCTCGTATCGTTCCTATTGGGCGCAGGCTATACTCGAGATACTGACTAACCCGAATCCCAAACCGAATGGCGATAGGCCTTCGACAACTATAAATGATATCTCCGAGATTACGGCAATACATGCTGACGATGTTATATATACACTGACAAGTCTCAATTTAGTAAACTACTTTAAGGGTAAACACATAATCTGTCTTAATCATGACACTATTGAACAGCATAGAGTTGCAATGAAGAAGCGCAAGATACGCATCGACCCAAAGTGTCTGCGTTGGACCCCAAAAGATTGGACCAAACGATTCATAAATAATTGAACCAATAATGCCAGCAGAGTGAGCGTTCCTATTATCAATAATTGAATTGCTTTATCTTTAGTATTATCTTATCAAACTTTAGTATACTGATCAATTGTTTTTAATCATTCAATCAGCTTTATGTAAAAGGTTTCACTTCCAACCCACCCACACTGTAGTTTTGTAAGCTAAAAATGAAATTTAGATGCGCTTGAAGCTTTTTGAATAGTACATGTGCCTTTTTTTATTGACTATAAAACAGTTCCTTAATAGATTATTAAGCCAAAATATCAGTATCAGTCTAGACTCTAGAGTCAAGTCAGATAACGATTTCATAATATCAAGTCTAATAAATACACACATCTGTACGCATTTATAAGAACACTTATTGAATATGTAATTTCATTTTATCAAATCATTTTAAAATGTTGCTTACTTAATGAACTTATAATGAAAAAGTTCAAGTTTGATAAGATTATCTTTTAGTAGATATTAATGTAAAGTGCGAGAATTATTTGTATGATTTTATTTTCGATAATCAAGCATTTATAAGAACATTTTGAATATGTTATTAACTTTGATCTAATACTTTTAGTATGTTGCTTGCTACTGAAGATATAATGAATTTAAGTTTATTCAAATACAAGTTTAAAGTTTGTCTATCATTAAATAATTAACATCAATTAATGTATGATTTCAGCTGAATAACTATCGTGAAGTAAGAATATTATTTGTATAATTTGATTCGAGAATAAAATGCAAAATATATTGCATAAATACAAATGCTGTCAAGTGCACAGCTTGACAACAAGTTGTTTATTATTATTACTCGTAAGCTAGTATTTTACAGATAAGTATTTGTTTTTACTTTCAAATGCAATAATCAAGGCATGATAAGACAATATTACACGTGTTGTCAACTCACAAACAAGAATTCGCACACACATAATTGCACTCAAGTAGAAGCTTATATATATTTATGATTGTGTATGTGTATAATAGGCACATATATCGCCCGATTTTGTTTAAAAGCTGCATGTAAGTATATATGTTTATATATGCTTATGTAATCGGATTCTTACTCACCTTTACTTCTTTACAGAGCTCATCAACCGGCAATTTAAGCTTGTACGTAACCTGAATAAAAGAAAATTAAGCCAAAAACCACAGTAAGTCTGATTGTATGTACACTTTTATATGCCTTTCAAGTACTTATACATATATAATCGTATATATGATAGATACAAAACAAATTTATAAACTTACATTGATGCCATGCTCTTGGAGAAGGTCGACACATGATTTATCAACTGCATCGCAGACGAGAACATTTTGAATTTTCAGTGGCATTTTTGCAATGTTTCAGAAATGTAAATGCAATTACTGGAAACTGGAAGGTTTAGTTAAAGGGCTTGAATACCTAATACACGCACACACACGCAGAGCGGTTGCACTTGTCGGTCAGAGCTTTATAATATGACTGATTCGGAATGCGAGAGTCAACGGCCAACGAACCGGCTGGACAGCGACTTCCACTGTTCCTCTCTGAGAGAGGATCGCGAAAGCGATCGAACTTGATAAACAAGAGCAGAGACCAACTGATGTGGGGAGTGAGCGCTCTCTCTCAGTAAACATACGATCACATCTATTTGAATTTATACTCATGAGTGCAGGCGTTCATATGTATGAATCTATACATGTGTGGGTGTCCTACGTACTGTACATTTGCGAATAAGTCAGACTGTGCGAAAACAAGCTTAACCCGTCAGTTGCCGCAAGGGTTAAATGAAGTCACTACAAGGGTAAGCTAAGAATATTATTTTCTTTTAGTAAATATTAGAATATAAACAGAAATGATTGATAAATAATTTTACTTTACCTCTATATGCTTCAGAATACTGTATTGAAACGACAACAAACATTCGATTCTCTGAAGATAAGATTCACTTCAAAGTAAACAGGAAGTTTCAATCAAGTAAGTCATTTGTCCCATCCCCATGAAATAATGCACAAGTTTTCATATATTTTAATTGGTTTTATTCGCAATTTAGCGTTCATTTAACTACATACTCGTATTTGTTTTAATCATATTTTAAATAAATTTTCTAAACTTATCAAACAATAAACAACAGAAACCACTCAAAAAACCTAGGGCAGAAATTGCAAATTGTAAATTTTGTCCCCTTTCTGAAACTGAAAACCAAAAGATTTATAAAAACAATTTGAGATATCATTAACTATTTACATACGATTATGGTAAATTTATCGGTTTTTACAATATACATATGTACGTAAAAAATATTCTATATAAATTTGGATTGATATTTTGCACAAATAGTTTTCTTTTTTATATTCTGATTTTGGTTTTGGTAATTCTTTCACCCATTTTGCATTTACTTTTAATAATAGTTTGAATTAGAATTTTCGAATATGGAATCTCAGGCGTGCATAAGTATTTGTCATTTTTCTCTGCTTTTCATTTATAAACTTTTGCATATATTGTTGATAAAAAAAATAATGCTTGCATTTTTTAAAGTGGCTTAAAATCAAAAAGGAGTCTTCTTTACATATTAAATTTGAATTTTTGAGTTTCGTATTTGAAATGTATGAAATAGCCCCAAAATAATTTAGGGGATTTCCACTATAAAATTGCTTGTGTGATCTTGTGTGAGAATGTGTGTGTGTGTGTGTGTGTTTTAGTTAGTCAACAAAGTTAAATACATATTTGTGATTGTTGTTATTTATTCTTTATTATTTTGTTTAAGGTTTTATTTTGGATTAGATCGAAATAATTGCGTTATTCAAAATAAATCATTTTATTTTATTCTATAATTCGAAGAGTTGGTTTTGTTATCAACTTTTCTATTATATTATGTTTTTGTTAAATTTATATATTCTTTTGTTTTGTTGCATTGTAGATAATATTTAACATTATTCATATTAATTAGTTCGCTATTGGTAAAGTTCTGTCCAGTTGACAAATTGGATTTATTTAAATTTTGTTATTTATAGCAGGATACATTTACATTTATTTATATTCATATTTTCTTTTATTGTGAGTTACCAGTTCTGTGAATTGAATACAATACAGTCAATGCATGTATTCACATGAGTATATTTGTATAATTTACATACATATGTACTATATTCATATTTGGTATATGTATATTTTATTTTTTCTCGAAAACTTTGCAATCTTTTTTAGGGTTTTGTTTTTCACTTTGTTTCCTTCGTGTTTGCTCTCAACTTTAAGCTAGTATTAAAAAGTAATGTTCAATATATTTAATTAAACCTAATAAATAAATTTGTTGCCACTTTATACAAGAAATGTCTGTATATCATTTTCATTTTCATTATCATTATTGTTGCTTTTAATAATATTATTATGTATGTATATGGCTCTAGCAATCGAATCCCCAGTCATAGCATCGGGGTCAAAGCCCATTTTCAAGTGATACAAAATGTTTTAACGTGCAGGTCTATTAAATATGTATTCATGTATTAATGTATTTGTTATAAGCTGCACGAAATGCAAATGAGCATAATCCCGATGTTCTATTTTTCGATAGGCTCTTTTCCTCATATATCTCGCTATATGTATATAACTTTCTTATCTTTTTGGTTTAGGATACTTATTTATTATGATTTGCTCGGTATTAGATGGGTCAATTATAAAACCAATATTAAAATCTAACTTTTTCTTCATTATCGTTATAATTTAATGGTTTTTCTTTTGGTTTTTTGTTTTTGCTTTTCCACATTTACATTGGTTTTTTTTTGTTTTGTTTTATTTGTTTGTGTTTGTTTATACATATGCACATTTGCCTACGAGTTTTGTATGGGTTGAACACTTAACAATTTTTCCACAATCCTTGCGTCAATATTTAAATACATTTCTTTATCAAAATGTCAGTTTTCGGGAGGCTTAGTTCATTTACTTATTAATATTTTTATTAACTAATATTCGCCGCTCTCTGAATTTCCAATTTCCAAAATGCTCCTATTTTCTTTTTCATATACCCTTGGACTGTAAGTTTCTTTTAGTTTTTTCTCGGAGCGTCGCGTCGTTAGAAGTACCGATGTTTTTAATATACAAGCTACACTTTTTTTTTTAAAGATTTAAAATTTAAAAATTGAAAAATATCACAATTTTTTATAGGTCTAATTTGCAATGCGCTAAACAAAACTCGAAAATTTTGCAAATCTGAAAAGGTTTTATTTATTGAAAAAGTAATAAAGTGTATACATATGTATATTTAAAACATCAGTACCCAGATCGAACGCTCAAATTACCAACTCCTTTCTATGCTAAGAATATAGGGAGTGCAGTGATCAATCAATCAATCAATCAATCAATCAATCTTTAGGTCTATCTCTGTCTCTTACTATTGCGAGGCCGATTCGAAAAAAGCTCGTATATTACGTAGTTAGCCTGAATGATTATGGTTTAAGGTGTGGAAGTAACTACTTACTTAGCGCTAATCAATCAAAGCGCTGGAAGTGCAGGGAGTTGGGGAACAACAACTCCCTTCATATTCGAAAGTCGCGATCGATTTGAATTCAGTGCGTTTTGTTTATTCTGTTTCGTCTTTCTCATTTGATTTGTTTTTTTTTTTGAATTTCGAAAAACCGTTGGATTAATTCTTTCACAGGTGGTTGGAATTGTAAAAAGAGTGCTCGTTTGGAATGGACCAGATCAAAAACATACTTACAATAGTTTCTCCGTATTATTTGATGTTTTGATGATTGAATCGTACGCAGGCGCAAAACGTAATAAGCTTCTTCTTCTTTATTTTTGCTTAACTCTTCTTTTCTTTTTTTTTTTTGAGGTCAAGGAGAATAAAGGTGTGTGTGTGTGTGTTGTGTGTTAAACATCTTGAGGATGCCAAAATGGTTTTTGTTTTTTGTTAAGGCACTGGTAGTATTAATTGCTGTAATTTAGCAACTAACTAGGCAGAAATCAAATAATAATTAATAATTAGAAAATTAGTTCAAGTTTAGAGATTTGCCAAGGAACAAAGCGGCCAAGGGAAGAACTATAGAAAATGGATCAAACTAGAAATGTTAGACGAGAACTCGTAATATAGCTAAGCAATCTTAAGGAGGATAGTTAGTAAAGGGTATATTATTAAGAAGATCTTTTCTTTGAACGAGTTTTAAGCAATCTAAATATGTATAACTTGAGTATAGATGGTTTTATTAAAGTGATTTCAATCGATTTCATTGCTAATTCTGTGTGTATGTGTGTGTGTGTGCCTGCATTTACTTAGATTATTATAAGTACTTTTTTGTTTTGTTTTTTTTTTTACTAAATTATTAAAGCTGCCACTTACTAATTAGTTTATCGTATGCATAAAAAATATATATATATACGGTATGGTACCGTAACTACAATGATTACCACCCAAAACCACATGACGCACCCCGAACCTCGTTCCCTTTTCCCATTCTAGATTATTTTTTAATCCTTGTGTCGAAATGCATTAACCAATTGTTGTTGTTTGTTTAGATGTAAATCTTAGGCTTAGTTTTGTTTTAAATTCACATACTCGTATGTATACTAAATTTTCCCTTTAGCTTTTTTATTCATTTTGTTTTTTTTTTGTTTAAATAAAATCTCATTACACTTAGCTATAGTAAGTATTTAAGACACATAAGGCTGTACTCTTAGCATTGTGCTATCCTTTTTTCAACTATGTAAGTGTATTTTCCCGTTCAGCCCCAACTGCAAAGTGGAAATGTACAAACTTTTCTTGACTTTTCATTAGTGTTAATTTGTTTTGTTCTTTGGCACTGAAATAAGTATGCTAGATCTGAAATTTGAATGATAAGAATGATGTTATCTTCAATCTAATGTCAAGGAATCATATCTAAACATATTGTGCAATTTACATTCTTCTCAAAGTAAGTTCTGTGTGTGTTTTGTGCCTCGATGAAATCATTTCAATAAAACCTATCCATGCTCAGTATATCCTCCTCGTCCTCCTCAACAATGATCTTATTACGTATTGCATGCGTTTTCGCATCGATCTTCGTGAAGGATGATGGCGATGACCAATCGTAGTCCAGTGTTTTCGAATTGGAGCCGCTATTTATGGATCTGTTTTTGTATCTGTTAATGTTGCTCGGCGGATTGGCGAATGAGGTGCTTTGATAGGCATTATCCCTTGGATACAATTGGGATGCGGAGGAGGTGTTTCTTGTTGTTGTTATTGTGGAGGTGTGACTACTGGAGTGTGGACGTGCCTGTGGATAGGACAGTGGCTGGTGTCGCAATGGGAAGTGTTCGCGTGAACGCTGTGGCGCCTGCGACAGGGAGAACGACGAGGATGACAGCCACTGATCCCTCGCTTGTTGTTGTTGTTGTTGTTGTTGTCTAGGCAGGAATGAGTGTGTGTTACGAGTGTGTGCTTGTGCTTGTGGTTGTGTATGTGAATCGTGAATCGGTTGTGAGTGCTGTCTGGGTTGTCTGGGT
Organism: Drosophila kuntzei; assembly: GCA_035042165.1. NCBI lineage: Eukaryota > Metazoa > Arthropoda > Insecta > Diptera > Drosophilidae > Drosophila > Drosophila kuntzei. Next base: position 62,654 of record JAWNLU010001763.1, read on the forward strand.
ATTATATTGGGTTTGTGTATTATGTCAAGATCAAAACTATTGTCACGTGCTTCCATCAAACCTGGCGCTTTCGAATCGATCTGATCCCACCCCTATATCCACGATTCCTACATGGCATTCAGCATTCTCCTACTACTCCCACCACCTCTATGCGGACTGTATTCATCGCGATCGCGCTCGACAACAGCTGCCGCTCTCGCCACATCCCGTGGATCATCAATGCGCGTCGAGGGTCCGGGTCCATAGCGTGTTCTCGAGCTGCCCAGCAATCGATCCTCACGCTCGAAGTCGCCATCGTCCAGCAATCGACCGCCGCGGGATAGATGACCATGATGTGAGGCACCACTTGGCCCACTTCGCATTGCCGGATACTCAAAATTCCGTTCGTCCAGCATCTCATCACTATTCAGATCGTACTGCATCAGATCTCGATCCCTCGCATGCAATCGCTCCCTTTCCTGCCGCTCATAACGCTCTCTGTCGCGCTCAAAGCCCGCCGCATGGCCGCCGCCGCCCGCGCCGCTGCCTCCGCTGCGATCCTGGTGACGTCCTGACGCCTGACGGCGGCTGTGATGGTAAGAGGCACCTCCTGAAAAATGGACACACACAAACGAATCTTAGACAAGTTGTTTAATTGAAAACTGACAAAATAACAAATCAACCAAAAACCGAAACAAATCAAACCAAAAGCAAAGCATTCGAAACGCATCAAAAGGCAATGGTATGGCCCAAAGCCATTAATACTTATGCCTAAATACACTCAATATATTCAGTAAACATTTAATAAATATTCAATTATATTCACCCTATGTTATGAATATATTCAGTGTATTCAGTTAAACTCAACAGACGTTTTAGTAACACGGGAGTGCAGATAATTTGCGTGGTTTTCTAGCTATTCTTTTTTTTTGTATTTAACCATCTTATAATTAGGACTCCCATAACGATTAGTATTGATTCAACAAGGATTTTTTTGGAAATGGATTAGGTATAAGGAATAAGGTTAAATTAAGTACAGAGAAATAATTATAACGCTGTCTCCGGCAAGCCGAATTTGGAAAAGAAACCTCTGTTAGTAATTATTCATACTTAGATCTTTCAATAGCTAGAGAAAATTATAATATGAAGAATATTTCTAATTTAAACTAATTACGGTTAGAAAAATATATAATGTAATAGTCGTGGGGTCAGTAAAAAAGTATCTTTATCGCCACAATTTTTACTAACAAAATTGATATTGCAAATATACAGATTGAATACATCACTTTAAATTTAAATACATCACTTGAGATAATTATAGCAAAAATATAAATTAAAATGAAAGTATAAGAAATTAAAACTCCATTTGTATGCTGAGTTTTCAATCTCTCCAAAGTATTACTTATTGTTCCTAGTATTTTGTTTATAAGTCTATAATTTTCTTGAATTGAATATTCTTACACCTGGGTTAATCTTAAATATTTTTACTATAAATTCCTACAGATTTTAAAATAGATAAAAGGATAAAGTTGATAGATTGAAAAATATTAGCAATAGGGAAATTGGGAAATGAGGAAATGCCAACCAATAAAATAAGGAAAATCAAGGGAAATTACAACAAATCAAACAGAAATAAAATTCAAAACTAAACTAAACACATTTTTTGGGGGCAGTCCATACTCACTAAGCCAACATGTGTCTAAATAACGATTACAATTTAAATGAATTGGGTTTTTGCTTAGTTTGTTTTTTGATTTTTCTCTAACTTGAAATGACGAGCGACAACATAGATAATTTATAAATTATAGAACACAAGATTTGTTAACTATTGGACTGTACTGGGCCGAGTTCTTCCGGGCAATGTAGGAATCAAGTAGAAGGACGAGGACGTGGACACTAGAGGCGGACGACGCCAGGTGTAACTAGAAACGAGTACAAAACATGGCAAGTGCACATTTTAGACAATAATACGATACGATTTCTGGCCTAACAATATTACAAATATGGAGTTCACGAGAATGGTTAATGCACTGAAGAAGCATACGATAATGCGATACATACATATCTATAGGGAATGGTCTTAAGATCGTTTAGTTTAGTATTGTTAATCAAAACTCAAGCAGAAAATAGAATAACAAAAGTCAAAGAGGATATCTTAAATACTATGGTTAATTGTTATTTAATGACTCCCGGTAGAATAGAAGAACAGATATTTTCATTGGGTCTCTGTGCACCTCATTCAGAATCGGGACAACTTGAAATCGACGTGTATTCGAGTTGTAAACTGGAACAGACTTCTCATTATTGGATACGATTGACTGAAACGTTTGGTTATACGAGTTGTAATTTTTATGATTGTTTGTTTGTCTTTATCTTTGTACTGTCTTTGTTGATATATCTCTATTGTGTTGATCTTGGCAATTGGATTTCATATTATAGCATTGTTGTGAAGGAACCGGGTATGTCTCGTGCTGTGAAGTGTTTGCGTAAAAAATAAACGAAAAATAAATGAAAAACAAAGCACAAAATTCAAAATTCAAAATTCAAAATACTTAAACTAATTGAAATAGCAAATGATTCAAAAGATTTCGAGGCAACAAAACAAAATGAAGATATTCTAATTCTAAACTTTTTAAAAAGATCGTAAAGGGACTTTGGTTAACGGACTGACCGATTGAGTTAATTTCTCTATAAAAATCTGATTTTTAACGATCATTTCTACTCGTTACATTTAAGCGAGAACTAAATAAATCAATGCTTGCAGCGAGTAAAATATAAAGTACAAAAGCAAAATGATTAATTCTGTCTGTATATAAGACTATGGAGATTACAAATTAATGAATAATGAAGAACATATACGATAATGTACTGAGAAAGAAAAGCTGAACTAGGAAGGATATTGAAAAAAAATTTTTTTGCTTACGAAAAATATCTAAAATTCTATATAAAATATTTAATAATAATGATAACCATCATTGTAAATTGTGTACTCAAAATAAATTACTTGGAATATGTTTGGATACTAAGTATTTGTATTGACAGTACTTTTTAATTGCTGTTTGAACTGATGCGAATACATTTAAATCAAATGAAAAAGTTAAACAGTTGAATTTACCTTGGTCCCAATCGAACTCTCTATCCCAATCCCTTTCTCGCTCTCTTTCCCATTCGCGTGCTCTCTCGCGCTCCCATTCCAAATCTCTTTCTCTGTCTTTCGAGCTGCGATCACGGTTGAACTCTCTATCCCAGTAGTCGCGCTCATTTTCACGCTCTCTTTCCCTACTGTCACGCTCCCGATCCCGTTCCCGACTACCCTCACGCTCGACACTCGCCATACGGGGCTCGAGCTCGTCAAATTCCTCGCCATCGACTTTAAACGAGACGATGAATCGACGAATCAACACGACGACACACGAATGCGGAGAGAGAGCAAGAAGAAGCATTGATTGGTTTATATGGTACAGTCATGGGAATTTGAATTTGAGAAAGACAAATTTTAGAATTGTATTTTGTACGAGTAGATGTAAAATATATGTAATTAAAATTTGTGAAAATTCGTATATAGCAATTAATTAAATGTATGTGCATGTACGGTATATATAATATGTATTTGTATTTGTGTCGATTTCCGATAACAAAACAAATGCATAACTAGTTTTTTTAACTGACTTATGAACTGTTCGAGCGATTATATATTTTTTTTATCATATAAATTATTTTTTGAATTATTTGAATTGCCAAACGTTAATGGATGAGACTTTGGATATGGCTGTGGGCAATAGGAATTTGAATTCTTGAGAATTTCACGTCGAACGGAGAGGGGAATTACGATACGATACGATACGATAAAGATACGATAACGCGTATGAAAATGACTATGCTTAGTGAATGAACCCACGACATGAGATTTGAGACTTTACCTGGTGGTGTTGGACCCAAGCGAGCTTGATCTACGGTAGGTGACGACGACACCTCCTGAGGCAGTGGCCTGGCAATGGCCGGTACGGCGCCTGTGCGGAGATCAGGATGCGTGGCCTTCCAATACGTCTAATAATAAGAAAAAATAGGAATTAATGAGTATAACAAATAGATTTGAATAGAATTGTTATCATTACCTCCAAGTATTCGGCAATGTGCTCGCAGGCGTCTTCCAATTGGTTCTCGTCTAAAATAACATCGAACATTTCGGGTGGACATTGGGCTAATTTTTCAGCGGCAACCATTTGTACGGACAAGTTTTTAGCTTGTGATTTGCCTCGTGATTTGATTAAACGCTGTAAAACCTAGTTTAAAAAAGAAGAGTACTCAATTAGTTGATATTCAATTTTGAATGATCAGTCCGGACATAGAGTAAAGTAATTGTTTTAACAAACTAAAAGATTCAAATATTTTATTGTTCGAAAAAAACCTTTTTCTTGGTTTTTAATTTCCTTATCTTATTTAGTTGCTACAGTAAATATTAAATTAAATATGTAAATTAATTTAATTTAAACGAATATCGGTTTCAGTTACGGTTTCGGTTATGCTCGAATTAAGGTTTTCGGTTATCGGACTTATTAGCCTAGAAAATAATGTTGTCTGGTTACTGGAATGGTCCAGCGTAATGTCGATTTTATTATAATTGGATCTCATATAAATTTGGTTAATTTGGTTTGAACATTTCAATTATTTTGATTTGACTGATTTTTAAAAACTTCGAGCTGCGATAACTTTGTCAAAACTCAATCAATTATCATGCGCAATGTAAATTTTATCATGTTTTTATCTCTAAATTCGTTCTGCATTTAAATTTTTTTTATTTGAAAAATTTCGAAATTTTTGAATTTTTTTAGAAATTTTACAGTGTTATCATTTTTCGAAAAATTTCGAAATTTTCGATTTTTGAAAATTAACAAAATTTAAATGCAGAACGAATTTTGAGGAAAAATCATGCTCAAATTTACATTGCGCATGGAAATTGATTGCCTTTTGACAAAGTTATGGCAGTTCAAAGTTATCAAAGTTGCTCTTATAACCCTTATAAATGAATCGGTTACTAAACGGTTATTTCGGTTTAAAGAGTTTCGGCTTATGGGTTTCGGTACAGCGGAAAGAACTATTTTCGGTTACGGTTTCAGTTACTGTTGCAAATTTCAATCGGTTTTTACCGGTTAAAGGTTACGGTTTCGGTTAAGGTTTTAATCCCTGGTCAAAACAATTACTTCACTTAAAGTTGATTTATAGATAACAGAACTTACCTTACTACTACTAATCTTTAAGTAAACTATTGTTGGCGCTAATGAAGTTTTTGCTAATTGTGACGGATGATTGATTGTATCACAATCGAGTACGACCAGCTGGAGTGAACGGGCCAGCTCAAAGATTCGCTCGATCTCCTCCTGAACTTTGCCAAGACAATCGGAACGACTGCTGGATCTCTCCATAATGGCACGCTTCGATGGATTGTTCATAATGGAACGCTTCGCCAGGGATATATCGGCCATGACGCGCGTAATGATGATGCGACCTTCGAAACGATGCTTGAGGAAATCGAAGAGCGCCTTTTGCATCATATCGGTTACCTCGTAACCTTTAAGGCTTGGACCCACTAAAACAACGGGACGCATCGATGGCACCACATCGTACGGGCTGGCGGTTTCCTGTTTCTTGAAGAACGGCTTTCGCTTCTCCTTATTGGGTTGCGTTGCCAATGGTGTTTTGCCATGTCGTCCTGGTCCCATGGAATCTGATTCGTCACCTGATTTGTTAGTATCATTGCAAATAGCCAAGAGAGAGAAAGATAATGGCATCGGATGAGCGAGTTTATGATTTCTACCATCGAAGATCGAGCGCTACGAGTTGCCAAGCCAATTTTACAACTAAAACTGTTTTTCTTTCATTTTAGTTTAAACAATTTTTTTTGTACAAAATATACAATTACTTAAAGCAACTGTACAGTGTGTGCGTGTGTGTGTGCGGGTGTATGTGAGTTTCTTGAGTGTGGGTATATTTAGACCCCGTACTTAAAAAAAGTACAGTAAGTTTTCTTTGATTTGAAATTTTCGCAACCGTACCACGCGATGTCAAAATGCTGTTGAAATGCCAACTCGAGGATGAGATTCTCTCTAAAGTATAATATCTTAAGTCTAAGGATTTGTGTTTGTGAGTGACTGAAATTTTTGATTGAATAATCTAGAGATGAGCACTACAAGCAACGTTCAATTAAAGCATCTAATAACAGCACATCTATAGAATACTATTTTAAATACCAATATCGCGATAATGTCTTAATATTTTAGAAAATCTCATCTAATTTATGCTTTAAAAATATTAAGAATTTTTTGCGAAAGTGAAATTTGAAAAGATTCTGTTTAAAAGAGTTTAGAATATTTACTAAAAGGAAATTTTAATCCACATTTCTCGATTTTCCTTAATATTTAATTTATTTCTTATCCCTTGGTGAACTGATTGTAATCTTTCTTTAATCATTATTTGTTTCTTGTTTCTTTCCCAATTTAAAAGATTTAAATTACAACAGATCTATTAAAACTAAAGCTTTGATTTCTATAGCACAATTATCTAAGTATATAATTTTAATATCTTTAAAGTTTCTTGAAAATTGTATGATTAATGCAAAAGTCATTGAATATTGAATTTTCCAATACATGAATTTAAATTAAGATAGATATTGCTCATCTCCAGATGGGAACTGTGAACAGCATTAAATTGGCCAAAGCTATAGCTTTACTGAGAGTATTACGCATATATGTATATATCTATACTACAGTCATGACGAGCAGAAGCGAATCGTTGAATTGAAATGGATAGTCTGAATACCAGATGAGGAAAGACATGGACAAACCTTTGTTTTTCTTGCGTGGTGTTGTACTATAGGGGTCTTTGGAAGACGTTTATATCACACAGTTGGTACAGATATTATTGTTGTAGTTGTGGTTAGTGATAGTTGTTGTTGTTGTAGTAGTTGTATTAGTTGGTGTTAGGTAAAAGAGAGTTGAGTGCTGTTAATAGGATATTCTTTCGCTAAAACTTTCATTGGATTTTAATTAGGAAAGTTCGGGCAGATGAGTAAGAACGTGCTCTATAAGAAAGCGAGTGTTAATTGTCTGTGTCTGTCTGAGTTTCTGTGTGTGATGCATTCTGAATCAATTGATAGTTTGAGTGTTGATCATGCAAAAAGTACGTGTTTAAATATCTAATTAAGTTGTCATTGATATTGGGATCGTTTGACACATATGCTGATGATTAACATTTCCTAATTGCAGTTTCATAATGTGGGGGGGATGTAACATGATATATAATAAAAAAAGAAATGAAAAGATTTTACAGAAATTACAGGAATTTTGTAGCCCAGTGTTTGCCAGATTGAAGTTTCTCAAAATGATAATTGAAAACGGTACGCGATTTAACTACGATCGATATATAAGTAAGTGTGAGTTTAAGTCGGACGGCCTTATCTGTTTGTAGATCAACTGATTTGATTCGAATTGAAGATATATATATATATATATATATTTATATTTTTTTTATAAAGACTCTTTTTGGTGTCCACTGTAACTGGTGCCAATTTGGGTTGAAGTACCTTGACTGGTACCGAGTTTTCACAGACTCAGATGCACTCACGTGTGGTATATAGTAGTAGTAGTAGTAGTAGTAGTAGTAGTTGTACTTATGTTGAAAAGGAATATATATGTTTATATAATGGTCACTCCGTAACGGAGGCTCGTCAGTTAAGATCGTTATACGACATACATAAATACAAAAAAGTAAACATATTACATTGAAAAACTCGTACAACAGAAGAAGATTATATATGTTTTTTTTTTGCTTGGATTAGAAATTAATTTGATATTCGATATACGAAATAAAACCTTGCCCAAAAAAGAAATTAGGAGAATGAAATGTGTGTCATACCAGGTGTGGGGGGTGTGCTACCTCGTGATGGCTCCGCACCTGCTTGTCCCGCACCTAAATTCCCACTAGATGAGCCCTTTGTGCCATACAGTCTTGAGGGTCTAGTTTGATTCTGCAAACGTTAACATGATTAATTCAAATATCTTCTTCAATATTATGGTATAAAGTATATTTATAGAGTCACCTGCATACGTATGTTGTCTAGCTTAGCGGGGCTGGGTATGAAGCCCACATCACAGCCTTCCTTAACCAGTCTGCCGATCCACCAGTTATTGTCATACTTCTCCTTGATGTGCAGGAACTCCCGCATGTCAAATGAAACTGCTCCACCTTGAACGGGCGAATCGTCGTCGATGGTTCCATCGTATGCTACGTTGGTTCGCACAGCGAACGCTACTGGTTTGCTCTATCGAATATTCACTGTACAATATATACATATTCAAGTGAATTTGTATAACTTACCCTCGCTTTATCCAACTGGCTTAAGGCCTGACGTTCCTTTTCTCGCCGAAGCGATTCCTTTTCCTCGTCTAGCGACAGATCGGATGACGGTTGTGAGTAGTTCGAGTCGGCAGAACCCTAGAAATAACAAATACATCACACACTCAAATTATTTAGGTTAATATGTTGCATTTCTATTCACTTATTCATACAAAATTCTTTGGCTAAGTAACAACACCATCCATTGTTTTTTCTTTACAATAAAGTGATTTTATATATATCTTGTTGCAAGTACATTAAAATTTAATTGGACGCTTGCCAGGGTCTCTGGGTCAGATGATGCTACGAGTACAAATAATTTTTGCCCCATATTAAGAGACTATCCAAAAACATTTGTTTATTACCGAATGAAACGAGTATTTTACTGATAACTTTTTCTAACAGGTAAAGAAAGACAATTCTAACAAAATATTCATCTTATTTATACTTATAATCTATGTCATTTGTTTACGAGAAGCTTAATCTTGGTTGAAATATGATTGACAAATTATATAAATATAGATTTGTGTATAATTTGCAATGGAATATTTATAAACAGATGTTTGTAATAGAAAAGTACGATTGTTGTTGAAAGATACAGACATACTGAGTGCTTATGAATATATTATAGAATTCTATACATTTTGCAATAAAAGATGTTTAAAAAGTTTAGCTAATATATTTCTTCCAAAAAACTTTTAACAAAGAGTCTAGTGACGAAAGTCTTCCTGCCCAAAATTTCTGATATCCATTTTGGACGAACGATATTAAACTTAATATATAAATAATTATAAAATAAAAAGTTTGGCATTCGGAACATTGCGCATAAAGATCTTGATTCTTTATACCTAAAAATAATTTTAATGCGCAGTGCCGAATGCCAAACTTTTTATTTTATAATTATTTATATATTAAGTTTAATATCGTTCGTCACAAAATGGGATATCAGAAATTTTGGGGCAGGAAAGACTTTCGTCACTAGACTTTTACTTTGTTAAAAAGTTTTTTTGGAAGATATCAGAAATTTTTGGAATTTTATATGATTCTGACAGTGTAATTTTGCTATAAAATTATCAAAATGCTTACTTCAAATAAAAAATAAATAGGGCAGCTATATAATATAGTAAACCGATTTTAACCAATTTTGTTTAGGATGTATAAAACCAACCCAGATGCGTATGTTGACAGTGTGATCAGATATCTAAAAAACAACAAAGTTTTTCATACTAAAACTTGATTTTATACCGATTGTTCATATGGCAGCTATATGATATAGTATACCGATTTGAACTAAATTTGGACATAATGTATAAGACCAACTTAAATGCATACTGTGTCAAATTGGTTCAGATATCTTGAGAAATATAAAAGATTTTCGTACTGAAACCTTATTTTGGACCGATCGTTCATATGGCAGCTATATAATATAGTGGACCGATTTGAACTAAATTTGGACATAATGTGTAAGACTAACTTAAATGCATACTCTGTCAAATTGGTTGAGAAACCTTAAAAAACAAAAAAGTTGTTCATACTAAAACTTGATTTTTAACCGATCGTTCCTATGACAGCTATATGATATAGTGGACCGATTTCAACTAAATTTGGACATAATGTGTAAGACTTACTTAAATGCATACTTTGTCAAATTGGTTGAGAAACCTTGAAAAACAAAAAAGTTTTTTGTACCAAAGCTTGATTTTCTAATTAGTACCATATAGTAAATAGTAAAATGTATATATTCAGTTAACCGGTCATATCTTCCACACCTTGCGGCTGAGAGACATGTGTCATATATCAAAAGACGCGAAATTTTACGTGTTACAACATATTGAAATTTAATAAAAATCGTCGGAACCGTTTTCTAATAAATCGCCAAAGTTTAAGCTAAAAATCCTTTTTTCACCTGTAGCGTTTTACCTGAGCACTTTGCAAAAAAATATTCAAGGCACGTCTGAAAGCCCTCTAATATACCATTCTAACGACATATAGAACACATCTCTAGCTTTCTTGGATTGGAAGCAATGGGTGTTTCAAATTTATCACGTTTTAGCTTTTTCCCGCTAAACTAGCTATTTCCCGCTAAAGTCGTAGAACAAACATTTCTAGATTTCTGATAAGAAACAATTCCTCATCAGAAAAATTTAGCGTTTTCAGCGCCTTCGTACAAACAAACAAATGGACAAACAGACAAACAAACTTTTCATCTCATTTTGAGAAGGCCCTTAAAAACTTCAAATTAATATATCTTTTGAACCAAATGTCGGATTGAAATGATCAAGGTATCATTCGACGCGTATTTTTAATAAGAATTTTTAAAAATTATAAAATTTTACCAAAAGGCTCCAACGGCCCCACTAGCTGCAATCATTAAAATTTGGCCCCTCCCACTTACACCCCCATATCTTACGAACCAGGTGAGTTACCAAAAGTCTTAGTATGCACTTTTGTTAGGTAAAGTCATACCTTTCGATCGGTATATAACTCAATCCGATCGGACAGTCACAGCAAATTTTCCATTCTGCGTGTATATATTGCTAGTCGCCTTTTGCACACTACGTGTTGCTTTCGTCACTAGCGGGACTGCCGTCCGCAGTGATAGAGAATTTCGGTTGAAGTTCCAACATAAAAAAGTTAGAAGCTAAGATATTAGAAATTTCAGTATATTTTGGAATGTAAAATTGATATCAACTAAATATTTCGATCGCTAGGTATTGTTTTGTAAATTGGTAATAGAGTAGAAAATTAAACTGTAGATCCTTAATATCGCAAAACTATGTAGTATTGTTACGAATATAGGTATATATAAAAAATTTTTAAATATCAGAGCATTATAAAGTCACTGTAGCTCCAAAAAATAGACTAGACAGAGTTAAGTTATATATCTGGCCTTATTTAAATAAAAATATTGTTGTATTTCATAGACATCGACGTATCTAGGCTCGTTAATTAAAAAACATTGATAGTTTGGATAGAGAACATTAACAAAATATTTATAATGATTTCGAAAAACAGAAATAACATTGAATAAAATATATATCTGCTTTATGAAGAGATTCGTTATAGAGGCGAGCGACTGTAGTTCTACCAAATCCATTTTTAAGTATGCTCTTTATTAATAAATAAACCTTAACTTAATTATCTGTATTAATTTAGATAATTGATTTCGTTTATAAAATCATAATTATTGACAGATTCTGTTATTAACAGACTGTTAACGTCACACAAACGTTTGATAGAAATGTTAAGCAATTCATCGATGACTGATTGAATGAATGTAAATGAATATAAAGTAAGTGCATTTGCATTTTATCACCTGTGTGAATAACTTATTGTATCCGCTTTGGTATGTTGTATATCCAAGGCCAAATCGAGACTCTCGATGTTGGCCGCCCTGAGTTGAGGGAGCATCTGAGGATGATGCACGCTGCACCATGGGCCTGTCAGCCCGATAATCTTCTTCGAATGAAGATATTTTGATGGTCTTTCGCACACAATGTGATAACAACAAACGTAGCTGCCAATGCCACAGCTGATGAATGGACGGGAATGAGGATGAGGATGATGACGACCACGATGACGATGACGATGACGCGCCAACACGCAACGTCAAAGGAATGTGGCAAAACTTTAAGGATGCGATAGTCACGATTTGCCGCGCCTTGTGGCACGTTCTCCCTGACCAGAGTTTGGACACCAAGCGGCAATCTGCAATCCGCCAGAAATTTATTCCGGAGTGCGAGTGAAAGACAGAGAGAGAGAGAGCAATTGACGATAGCCGAAAGAGAGGGAAGTCTGGAAACCAGAGGCACAGTGAATGTAAACGATGAATGGTAAATATAACTGGAAAGGCACACACGCTGACTTCCGCCGCCACTGACTTCTTCTAGGGGGACGAATCCCCCCCCTTTGAATCTCTGAGAGATTCTCTTAATTATTTTCCGCAACACGCTTCTACGCCGTATTGCCGTGATTCGATACCGTATTGGCTCCTCCGGATGCCTTTGTTGTGAGTTAAAAATAGGTATTTTGTATGTCAGTCAGTTGACCCGCGATGAGCATTTCAATTTTTCAGTATATCGCATGCACGCAAATTACTGGAAAACCCCCGAAAAAAAAGAGGGGGGGGGTTAAATTCGACTTTATTTTTCCTTTTCGTTTGCTTTTGCTTTTGATTTTCTCTTCCTTTTTTTTTTGTTTTAGCTTGCGTGGCTGTTTTTGTTTGCTTTATCACGTTGTTTCGCTGCAGAGGGTGTTTGGAGGGGGGTATTCACTATATGTTTTATCGCACTTTAGTTATGAATATAATATGGTTCACTCCGATTTTAGATTCCGACCGATTTAAATACCGTTTCCCCCGTTTTGGCCACGACATTCACAGTCACATTCGAAATCACAATCACACTCGCATTTGCATTCACAGTCGCCTTCGCATTCGCATTCAACATTCACTCGAACTCAAATCCGCACGCTTACTGAATCGTTTCTGTATTTGGAATACGAAAAATTTTTGTTTCGTTTCGGGCAAAAATACAACAACAACAACAAAAGTAGAAAAAAGAAAACTGTGTAGAGTTTCCCTCAATTTCCAGTGCGTAAATGTTGTTGCTCTGCTCCCACCCACTTGGTGAATCTTCCACTATGTGAACACGATTACAAATATTCAATGAGTACGAATACGAATACGGAGGCAACGAGTACCTGGATGAGTACGATTCGAATACAACTGCGAGTGCCAGCGCAATTGGCCAAAAGAAAAGAAAGAAAGATGAAATGTAAACAAAATACTTGCCACCTTGGAAATTCAAGTGCATTGCCATCGCTTTTGCCACACTGTTCTCTGACAATTTATAGAGTTACAAATACACTCTTCCATATTCTATTCAAACAGTTATTGCATTCGTATTTCAAGTACTTCATTTTACTTTACCCTCGACACGAGCATCCTGTTGTTGAGTGTGGAAAATCGATAACTGTCCAAATAAAGCTAAAGGTCGTCCACCTGTTGGCAGACCACGCTTTCCACATCCACATCCACATAAATTTACTCTTACTAAAATTTACACTTTATTATAGGTTTCATTTCATTTGTGGATTAATCTTAAAATCGGTAAATATTTAGAAATAAATTTGGAAAATATGAATCTGAAAGTGAAAATATGATATTTATATAATATGAAATGTATTTTAAATATTAAACTGATTAATTAAGATATTTTAGAATAAGGAGACTGCCAAGTAAATACAATTATCTAAATAATTAATCGATTCTAAGGAAATGTTTTACGATTGGATAATTTCTTACTATAGATCGGAGCGACATTCCTTATAAACATCGCTCTGAAATGAACCTTACAGATACAATCCCTTAATTGACATAGTAATGTTTCCGTTTTAATTCATTTTAATTTAGTAAGTTGACTTAAGAAAATAAGTATTATTTTACTTAAGATTATGAGTCCAATTATCTCTTTTGAGAATTGATAGGACGCATTTCCATTATGCAATTATTGAAGTTCCGAAATACTCAATATTCATAGTTATAATATTACTTAATTTAGTAACTTGACTCTCCTTTAGGAATTCGTCCCAAAACTTGGCATGTAATCCTAGAAATTTCGTAATACTATGTATATAGAAACTTGTTTATAACTATTTTTAATTGTTTCCTTAGTTAAACATTGCTTTAAATTGAAAGTTAAAGTTAACATAATAAATTTGTTATTTTGTTCGAATTTAAGCACATATTGTCCGGCAGATTATGAATTCGAGGATAGTGTGCATTATAACGTAAACATTCCGTTGTCTATTGCCAGAAACAGACCGAGAGAGTGTGTGAGAGAGAGAGAGAGAGAAAGAGTGGAAAACATTTTCCAGATGGAGCATATAGAAATCAAGAGAGCTTGAATGAGGAGAGTGAGAGAGGTAAAGTGGAAAATTCTCCACTTTTTCACTGCGCAGGCGTCAGTTTTTCATATTGTTCGGATTTTGCGCTCTTTAACAAATTTTTTTCTTCTTCTTCTGCTTTTTCATCAGCTTTTTTACTCTTTATCTTCAGTTTTTCTTTGGGTCATTGTTTTAGGGTGGTGTGGGCAGAGCAATGCCAAAGACAAACGCGAAAGCCATTTGCGAGTGCGTTTGCCTCCCGCTTTCCTCTGACCTCCCCCTCCACCCATCCACCCTTATCCCACCTTCCACCTCTATAAGCAATTGGGTCGCATTCCCCGGCCAAAAGTGTCTGTGGCGAATTATTGTTTACCTTTTACGCTTTACGTTAGTTCCAAATGTGGGCCAAAAGGCAACCACAGCGAGTAATGAACTTGTCAGAACCACAACAACAACCACAACAACAACAACAACAAACACAACAACAACACCCACCACAACATGCAATTGCAATCGACAGCGCTTCATGATTGACCCTTGCCTGTTTGCCCTTTGACCCCACATCCCCCGCTTGGCCCCCTTCTTCGACAATTGCTGTTCCATGCATTTATATTGTCAGCATTTTATTTTATTTTATTTTATTTTTTTTATGCAGTCGTTCAACTCGTTCTCATTGCCACTTGCTGGACTTTGTTGTCAACTGGTGGATTAACTCTGACCCACTTTGTTGCCTTTGTTAACATGTGTATATCGGAATTACGGATTACATTTATTATTGGATCAGCGAGTATTAAAAGATAGTTAATCGCATGGATATGTGTACTAAGAACTAGTTCATTAACGGCGCTACTTTAAATTATTGAAAACCAAACATTTATTTCAAATTTCAAAAAGCATATTTATTATTGCTGTTTTTATTCAAACACTACGTGGTGCTTTCGTCACTAACGCGGACTGCCGTCCGCAGTGATAAATAAACTCATATAAAATCAATTACATTATTCAATTTAAAAATTTATTTATTTTAATTCAACAAAATTTAAATAATATTAAATATGTCCACAAATACTTTTATTAATAAACTACAAATAAACTTATAAATTAACACAATGCCAATTTAAACTACTTAAAATTTATCCTCTTTCTGTAGATTTAGAATTTAGATTGACTCATATGGAAATTATGATTTATAAATGATTATTACTATGGGACGACATAGAATTGAAAGATAGTTAAATGAATGCATTCTGCGGATTTGTTGGATGACTTAAATTAATGCAATGAAACTAGTGACAATTAAAATCAATGGAAATTCAAATATTCTAATTCTTGGAGCTACTTCTTGAATCTGTAGGAATTTTTTTATTCATATAATTGATGTACAAAAGCAATCATATCATCTCTTAATCATACTTATTTATCCTTTGTAAGAGTTTCAATCAGTTTTAAAATTCTTTTGCGAAATGGGAAAACCAGAATGAGCCTGACTAATCTGCATAAATCACGACTATATCATGGATCAGCATTATATTTGCGATATGAATGAATATGCTTTGGTTTGGTTTTGAATGGGTCAAAGAGATGCGAAGAGAAAGAGCATGAGAAGAATGCAAGGAGAGAAAGAAAAGTGACGTCGCATCGTTCAACATGCGCCCAAGATCATTGAGAGCAAGTGTATAAAAATAAACGAACCGGGCCGAGCAATAAGAGAGGGGATTACGGGGTGGACTATGTCTATGTGGGTTTAACGGATCTGGGGCCGTTAATGGATCTAGCTTACACTTACCCGACGGTTTTTATTATTATTCCTAAAGGGTTTATATGCTTTCGCCTTACTCTTGGCGCCCAGATGCAGCTTCTTCATCTTGATCGTGGGATTTACTCTATATCACAGTAAGTGTGTGGAGGGGGAGGGGGAGGTTTAGGTGTGAATTGATGTGGCAGCTGGTTAATCACCGCACAGAGAACCACTTGGTGGCGGCGCTTTTGGCCCAAACAAATTATGCAATCATTTTTGGTCAAAGAAACAAAAAAATAAATAAATAAAATAAAACATAAACAAACACTTGGGCGAAATGGCCAACAGACTTGATGGTCAATATTAAGTTAACACATACACGCACACACACATACGTAGGCGACGGACACTCGCGGAATATAATAAACTTTAAGGTCAGAAGACGCGACAGAATTGAATTGGGTCAAAACTGGATACTGTGGCATTTACTAAACATGATAATAACATATATTTGATATATTATAATTAGATTGATATCTTGGGTATTTATATTTATATATTTATGTGGATTTAGGATCACTTTTGAATTTAAATTTGTATTTTTGTTGAGCGACAACGAGATGCTGCGACGATCGACCACAAACGCAAAGACAACAATTCCGACTGGGACTGAGTGGACGATGATCTAGATGTGGATGTGAATGTGATTGTCGAGATGCCGCCCGAGTTTGAGGCGCATGGCGACAATATTTTTGGCAGCCGAAGCATAAATGTATCTCTCTCGACGACAAGGGGAGGAAACGAAGGGGGAAAGTAGCGGCTGCTTTTGGGCAGATGATCAGTAAACTATTAAACACCAGACAGCTCTTTATCACAGCCTATAGAGAAGTGGCTACAGATTGTAAAGAAATGTTAAGGGAGATGGAAGCAAGCTCGTGTGAAAATCGCGAGGAAACTGTTGACTTTGGTTGGATTAAAAAAAGATGTGTTTAGGTATCTCTTTGTAAGGTTTGGATCGTAATACCTTAGTGCAATTATAAACATTGTTGTCAATTGATAGTCTTCACATCAGGGATTAAAACCGAAACGAATATCGGTTTCAGTTACGGTTTCGGTTATGCTCGAATTAAGGTTTTCGGTTATCGGTTATGCAAAATCTTGGAGTATCGGTTCCGTAACGGCTATCGTCTTTTTGTACGTTTCGGTTTAAAAATACCGGTATGGTTTCGGTTCACAAAAAAAAAGAAAAATTGAAGTTTTCGGTTGACCAAAATAAGAAACGTTATTCATTATATTAGATGAAAAATGGATTATTGCTCTTATTAGCCTGGAAAATAATGTTGTCTGGTTACTGGAATGGTCCAGCGTAATGTCGATTTTATTATAATTTGATCTCATATAAATTTGGTTTGATAATTTCGATTATTTTGATTTTACTGATTTTTAATAACTTCGAACTGCCACAACTTTGTCAAAACTCAATTAATTTCCATGTGCAATGTAAATTTAAGCACGATTTTACCTCTAAATTCGTTCTTCATTTAAATTCTTTTCATTTAAAATATTTGAAATTTTTCGAAAAAATCAAAAAAGACAAAGGGGTAACACTGTAAAATTTCGAAAAAATTCGATTTTCAAAAATATTTCAAAATGAACAAAATTTAAATGCAGAACGAATTAAGAGGTTAAATCATGCACAAATTAACATTGCGCATGGAAATTGATTGAGTTTTGACAAAGTTATGGCAGTTCAAAGATATCAAGCTATCAATGATATAATTTGAATGATACATTTTTTTGGAATATGGATGCAAAAAGTAATAATCCGATTTCATGATAGGTGATCAGAACTATATTCTGAATGTCCACAATCACATTGGTATTACTCTGACAAATTTAGTTAGGTTTTCCTTCAGGTTTATGAAAGGGAATCCTTACTGAATCGGATTGAAATGTAAATAAGTCAATCAATTTCGAACGTTAATGCCAGTTAATAGTCCCAATAGTTAAATTTCTGACTACTCTATACATCTATAAACAACTTGGTTGATAATTAGATTTAGGAATCGGAAGAAGGAAATATTTTGAAATGTTGATGCTTAATGTCTATGACATACTAAGACATATCTCTACCAAATTTGGGAAAAAGAAGACCTAGAAATTTACCAGTCCATAAATTTCTATGGATTTATCAGCTGACAATAATAGATAATATAATATTTTGTACCATATTCATGTATTTGCCTATATAATATTCCTATTTTATATTGTGTCATCACCTACCTAAGTTAGTCAAATCATAGTACAAGAGATAAAATGTATAATATATATATTTTAAATATATATGACTTGTGTATGAGAATAGTTATATAATCCATATGCGGGGGGTCGTCATCAATGATTAGTAGATAAATGTATCTAACTATTGGTAATAAAATCCTCGTAGATGTTCGGGAATGTAGGCGTAATTAGGCTTTGGTTCGCTGTAGGCACCGGAGGATCCATAGCTGGCAGCTGGAGCAGCTGCAGGTGGAGCACTACATGGCACTGGCACCAGATTCGGCTGGCAACTGAACAAATAGTTCTTAGGGCAAGGCGGCGAGGGGACTCCAGGTTCGCCGGAACAGGAGCCCGCGGCGAGGGCGGCAAATCCCACGATAAGAATTGAAATAATCAACTTCATGGTTAGCGGTTGGTTGAAGGTATGGATATCTGGTCAGTTGACGAATATATGACAAATAACAACGATTCCATAAGACCTTTTATATGTCAGAAATTAACAAACTGCAAGTGAGCAATTCTTGAAAAATTTCTTGCTGAAGCAGCAATAATATATATACTACTTTTAAGTCAAAGTGTATAGATATATGTATATGTATTGGTATTGGTGTGGGCGTGTTGGTTTTTTATAGGCAAGGTGTAAGCAATTTTTAAATCAATTTGATTTTTAAATTCTCATATTTCTTGTTCACTTTTCGTTTATTTTCTTTTATCGTATTTTGGAATTCCACAAACTAGTTGCAACAAAATGCTTGATAATCAACAAAAAATACGTGTTCTCAATATCACACTTACATATTTTGAAAGCTCTTCGATATAATTAAAATTAAACATGAGTCAGCCAAAGATCGATTTAATAGCTTATAAGAATTTTGTGAAAATGTCTGCGAGGCTTTTATAAGATCAATCATAATAATGATTGAAAGACAGTAATTTTTCAAATTGTTCTGAAACTGATCAAATTGTTTTGTAAGTTCCTTTTAATAAAATATAATGAAAATATGCCTCAAATTTAATTTTATAAATTTCTATTGCATACTTTTTTGCTCACAGATATTTGTAAGTTTGCATTTTTTGCCGCCAGAGGGCAAACTTTTTAAGTTGATTATCAGCTTGAGGAACACTATCACAAATAATTAAAGAGAAAGAGAGAAAAAGAGCTCTATTCAAAGCGATAATCTAGTTTACTAAATAAATTCTGTGTGTATTCTAAGGATAGATATAATATAATATAGATCACACATTTTAGAAGTTTGATAAAGTATATGATTATCAAAGATTGTTGATGGATAATTTGTGGACGGGATTTTGAAAAATATAAATATACATTCACATTTATAGTCCATATATGGACTCAGTTATTATTGCCATAGTTGACTATTTTCAAAAAATACTGCAAATTTAATTGAAACATTTTGATTTAAGATTTCATCTGAATAAGTATTATTTTTAATTCAAATATCTTTAAGTATTAAATAAAGCAATATTTATTGTTATGTTTTTCTTAATCCTATTTTTGATAAGTCACTGTTCGCTTTAGCTAATCATTACTGTATTTGCCTCTATCTAACGGTTTCAATAGCTTCACTCCATATGTAAATCATTTCAGAAAAATGCAAATATATTCGCATTTGTCAGTCATAATTGACAATCGATTTGAATAATTTGAAGGAACTACTCCAACTATAATTGGTCTGTTTGGGGCTGTTTCCAATTTCAAATCAAATAAGAAGAAATAGCAATTGATCGTAAATTTTATTTCGTAGCCAACGCAAGAGCATTGAAAGGTGGAGGGAATATATTTATTTTGTATACAGATTGTGCTCTACATAAACATAAACTGCCCGCAGCGTTGGAAAGAGGGTTAAGAGGGGCGCATCTTTCGGAGAAGACAGCGGCTAACTTCTAAATTTGGGTAAACTCAGTATCGATGGATTCGATGGCGAACCGAACCGGCAATTATCCACATGCAGATCCCCATGCAGACACAGTAAGAACCCATGAACCGGTGGCAAGCGACGTTCCAATTTCGAGACTTTAATTTTGATTATAATCATAGGGTTTAGTGTGCGTGCTGGCCTTGGCAGTAGGGCACGGGTATGGGCATGGGTATGGACATGGGCACGGGCACGGGCACGGGTCTGGGTACAGGTCCAGGTAATAGGCTCCGTTTTGATTGCCTGTCGACCTCTAACGGTAAACAAATATTTCACTTGTGTGCGTGAGCTTTAAAAGTTGACTTGGAAAACTTAAAGTTAATAGAAAAACTCAATGCACAGGTCAATGCACAGTACTCTAAAACCATTGATGGTAGAGCAATCGATGTTTCAGTTAAATTTCTTTGAGATATTATTGAAAATTATAATAATCTCAAGTTAGCAATTTTGAAAATGTCGCAATCTTTATAATAATAATTCATTTTATAGGTTGGAAAATCAAAGAAAAATAATAGCGAACCATCTCCGAAAATTTTGCAGTTCTTCAACCTTGATTTAAATAAATTATAGAAACTTCTTTATTAATTTTCTTAACCAATGCTTAAGAATATAATGAATTTCAAGTCGATAAAAATTAACCTTTGTTAAATTTCTAAATCAATCTAAAAATATTAGTTCGTACTGTTTGGTGAGTCTTTTAAGTGAGCATATTTTAATCGATTGGCTAAAAATTAATTTATTTAAAGTCGACATATATCAGTCGACAGAAAGAAAATATTTGAAATTTTAAAATACAATTAGAAAATCGGATTTTTAAATTAACAAAAAATATATTCAATTTTAAATTTATAACTAAAAAATATATGAAGTTAAGATAAGATGCAGTTCAACTCTAATGCGATAGCCTCCATTTGGCTCCAACATTTAGGTAGCACCTGCCAGGTGCTTAGAGGCACACATAAAGTCGCAATGTTGCAGCAGCTGCTTTTGTGATACACACACATACAAATACAGGGAACAAGCAGCGAACATGTCGCGGTACTTAGTCGCGGTTAACCCCTTAGCCGCAAGGGGCATGCCTCCCCCTTGCCACTCCTAACATATTTTTTTATTGCTTCTAATTTGATCAGTGTCGGCGTTGCAACGCAATGTGTGTGTTGCCACTCGCTGGGTAATTTAAAACATTGTGCCACATTGCCGCATTGTGCCACAAGCAGCCGGCCAATTAAATATGAAACATTTTTTTGTTGTTTCTGTGTTTTTGTTTTCGACTGCGCTCGCGGTTGGTCCGAAAGGAAGGAGACGTTGCTGGCCAGCAGGATGGCTGATGAAATGCCACGGTCTGTTTTAAATTAAATTTAATTAGTTTATTGTCTGAGGCAACACCTTTCCGGCTGTGGCTAACAAGCACTGTCAAACAACAGGACTACAACTTGTTGTTGTGTCGTGTGCCAAATGGCAGCTGCAACACGCCCCCCCCTTCTCTCTCCTCTCCTCCTGCTCCAACAACGCCTACGTTGCACAGGAAACAGGATCGAAAATGGGGACAAGAACGCGACTCGCATCCTTTTGTCCTGGGCGCTATAGAATCCGTTATAAGTGGCCCATTAGTTTAACTTTGGTGTCAATTGCCATTTAAGCGCAATTTCCTTCCGTTTGATTCATCGATTTTCCCCAGTATTACTACAATTTTGCGACCCATTAGCTGGGCGAGTGCCACAAGGACATGCTGCAAATGCATTCTATAATTTATCTCTCAGACTCACTTGGAATGTAAGTAGGGCTCAATATGGTTCAATTAAGGAATATGCATAGCGAAATTACGCTTAAAGTTTCTTAAATTAGGGAAAATGTTACCAAATTAGAATAAATGGATATTTGAAATATATGAAAATACGGAATTATGAATTATTTTCCTTAAGTATGTAGAACTAAAATTGCAGAAATAGTTTTTGAAGAAAATTTGAATTGCCCTAAATGAAGATCATTTAGATGTAGCACCAATTTAGAGGTAAAGAATGACATTGTTCATCCAGTCGATTTTATTAAGATTTTACAAATTTATGAGGATTCCAAATTTTTAAAAAATATGTAAAATAATTTTAAGTTTTTGTTAAAAACGCAATAACAATTCCGAACCACTTTAAAGATATTCGATTATTTAAAGTAATGGGAGTTTGAAGTTATTCAAAAATAAGTGAAGAGAAATCACGAATTCCACAATTATTTGAAGACAGATATATTTCTTATTAAATCAAAGTTTTTACCCAGTTTAATATAATATTCTGCTGAATACAACAATATATATACCTAGTTGGTACACATTTTCGAGAATGGTGGTTTATCATTTAAAATGTGGTACGAGATATATTTTCAGATGGCAGCCATTGTGAAAAGATCTGGATGAAAGTGATATGTGCTACAATTGAGTATGATAATGGGCGTACCTGTTGGTTCCGCAATTCTCTTGGGGGTACAAAACAGCTGCTCTGCTCAGTTGTACTCGTATTGTCTACTATATATACATAGATACATATATATAGTCGGGGGGCCTTCTATGTGCTCATATTGGTATTATGGATAGGATTATTGCTTGCAATGCTTTCTCTATATTCAGCTTAGAATTGGGCATTAACTGAACTCAGTGTGTGGACGTTGGGGGCTGCACTCATCTGAAAAGGTAATAAAAAATCGATGGGTATTATTTACAAGGTACAGTCAATACTCGTCTATGACGACTACTGAATGAGCTGAATGAAAGCCAAAGCGATTGCGCTTCATATTCAAAAATAAAAGCGGAAAGCCAAAAAATATATACTTAGTATGTGAACAGGCACTACATAACATACGATTTAAAGACACAAATACTAAGTATATATGTATGTATGCATGTAAGGATGTGTGAGTGTGTGCGTGTGCAATGAGAATTTCAAAGTCAAGGTCAATTTAAACATTTGGTTTCCTTTTTGGTTGTTGTTTTTATTTCTTGAGTTTTTTTTTTTTGCAACTTTTCGATTCCTTTTCATCGTTTGCTTCTTGGGCTGTTGTTTCAGCGTTCCCGCGGGCACTGCACGTGCTTTTGTATCTGTATCTGTATCTGTGTCTGTTACGAGTATCTAACAGCTACGCATGCGCAACTTGTAGTGAATGTTGTTGCTGTGGT
This sequence comes from Drosophila kuntzei, assembly GCA_035042165.1. NCBI lineage: Eukaryota > Metazoa > Arthropoda > Insecta > Diptera > Drosophilidae > Drosophila > Drosophila kuntzei. Next base: position 86,028 of record JAWNLU010001763.1, read on the forward strand.
TGCTTCATGTTGTCGTGGCCAGACGACGGCATCCTGACTGCCTGTCCGCCTGTCGTCATCGCTGTCTGCTGTTCACTTGATCAAGCACAAGTACTGCGATCGAGGCTCTCCAGTTTATTGCTGACTTTTTAAATACCCTTCCGGGAAAACCATATTATAGTGCCAAGTGTAACGCTTTGAAGTTTACGATTATTCACATCACACTAACATTAACATATGTATGTTATTATGTTAATAATTAATAAAAATAATAAAAATAAATAGTATATGATTTAAAAAACGGAGCCTTTTTTTATTGAGTCTCATTTTATTTTAATTATTATTATTAGAAGATGATTTTCTTAAAAGCTTTAAAGGCTTTCAGTCTTAGATTTTTTTGTTATGTTGAAAAAAAGTTCCTTTAGGATTGTTTTTCATATTTTAAAGATAACCATCTTATTGTTTATTTACTTAGCAAATTTTCTATTAAAAACTTTTATCTACTCGCAAGTTTTCAACTTTAATTTCCATAGAAGCAGTATTCCAATATTTGTTGTGTTATTTAAAGTGTGTTTTACATTCGGTAAATTGATTATTTCGGGACTTTCTTATTTTTTTGTGGTTATTTTGAAGGCATGTACTGCTGTTATGGCTCGAAATGAATGCCATGTGTTGGTTTCTGCGCCGACGAGGAATTCCAATATTTTTTGTTGTAGTTGTTGTTTAATTTTAAAACCAGCTTGCTAAAAATGTACGCGACTTGTTTTTGTTTTTTCTTTTTCTTTGTCAGTTCCAGACAGGGCCCAGACAGTTAATGGTACAAGCTGCAAACTGCAACTAGATGAAGTTTCCTTAACAATTGCAGTTATTGCTACTTTTATTTTAATTATCAAATACTTTCATCCAAGCGCAAAACACTCATCAGATCAATAACCCTTTACAAACCTGAGTAACTCTTAAATAATGTTACTCACAATGCCAAATTCCTTAAAGAGCAACAGCATGACGTGGCGAATGGTCAGGAAACTGACTTTTATAAGAGGGAAACAGCGACAGTTGGGTTTGGTTAAACCTCAGTTGTTACTAAAGCAAATGTCGATGGATCAGTTTAACAACGATGATATATAGAAAGAAGATATTCCAAAAATGTATATAACATTTTTTCAAAGCTACTTAAAATTTAACTTAAGTCATAAATTTGAAGTAGCCTCTTTTTATGGTTTACTTTTAAACTCCTTTCAACTTCTCTTTTCAGTCATTTTCCTATCGCGGTCAGTTTCTTTTGAAAAATTCCTTCAACAATCGAATAATCAGCGCCTGTGTCTGTAGAGTCTCTGTACATAATTATTTTTGTGCGGAACGAATCGAATATAAGTATGTTGAATGGGATTCAATTCTGTAAGGGGGTAAAACATTTCCGCTGTGATCGCTTCTTCTGAATTTTAATAATATTTCGCTTCATATTTCATAATTGCAGCATGTTGCACACATTTTTAACCCAAACGCAATGGAATTTAATTAAGTTACCGCCGAGGAAGCTGCCAAAAAACAAGAGTAATCAATTTTTCCCTTTTATTTTTTGGCTGCTTTCAGGTACTCGATGCGAATTTTGATTAGTCATAATAATGGCAAAAATATGTTTTTGATATTCTCCCATGGTAATCTTCAAAGTCTTTGATAAAAAATATTTTTTAAACTGATGTGTCTTAGGGGTAAATATCTAGTAAACTAAAAGAATCTGGAGTTCTTTTCATAATCAGCAGCCCATTAAAAAATAAGCTTTTACTTGTAGAGTGGAGAATTTTGAATAAACAAGTAAAATATAAAATATAATTATAATTAAATAAAGACTTTTCCCTAAAAATTTCTAAGCTTCAGTATTGAATAATTATTTCAAATATCAATCAAAGAGTAATTCAACTTAAATTATCTGTATACTATATAGTAATGACATTTGAGCTCTTACATTAGTGGAAGTATTTCGAGATGGATACCGAATAATATATCTTATCGTACAACTCATTGTAGGTAGAAAAAAGCCCGCAAGGCAACGTCAAGAAAGAGGCAATTGCGGGGCATCTGCAGCAACCTGGCAAAAATGAGGTAAAGCTGGCCACAGGCTTCGTCAGAACTACAGACTGAGTCAGACCCAATCAGTTGGAGAGCCGGTCGCAAGGTAAGTTCAGTGTCGGGTCTCAAAGCGGCCCAAAGTGAACTCAGCGATCTCAAGCCCAAGTGCAGCGCAAATGGATGGATGGACATGGACGCTCGCACTTATTAATGCTTAATAAATGGCATTTCATTTCTTATTATTCTCGGACTGGGCGCGACGTGAATGTGTCGGAGGATTTTATTGCAACTGTGCCTGTTCTCATTGTTGTTGCTGTTGTTGTTGTTGTTAATGCGAGTCGATATATTGGCCATGACTAAGGATGCACACATCCATAAAGAATGAGAGAGAGAGGGAGATAGGCTGGCAGTCAGGTATTCAGTCAGTCAGTCAGTCAATGTGTGCTAAAGTAATTATTTCATTTGAGCCAACAATGAGGCTGCAAGTCTGGTCTGGTCAGTGCTTTGAGCGACTGTTGGTGCTGAGATGGACGTGGAAATTAAAGAAGCTGGCAGACTTGGACCGTCCTTGGTCTCGGCCGCCTCATGATAACCGTTTTCAGTGCTTTTAACGACTCAACTTTGGCGTTGCCTGCCCATTTTTAAAGTACTCGGGAATGTAAATGAAGCGGGTGTCTGTCGCGGCCACACTTCCACGGCTGTTCAATGTTAATGTTCGAGGTCTTTTGGGTCAATGCCCTTCACTATAGCAATATGTTGCAGCTTGGTATGAATATGTGCAAGTAAATGTTTTGTTATACAAAAACATAAATATAAAATGATGCTTTAGCTTGATGGGGTTGTTTTTTTTTTATTATTTCTGAGATGCGTTTGCATTTCACTTTGAGTTTACGTTTTGAATTTCAGCTTTCCCGCCATGTTGCTATCGCGATGAGCTATCGAGCGCGTCGGTTATCGATAACCGGTCATGCGCACTCTCGCAGTTTCTCTGCCAAATGAACTAAAGTTCATTCGTTCGTTTTGAGCTGTGAGCGAATTTCTGTTCGTTCATATTAGTTGTGTTATGTATGAAAATTGATTTTTATTCGCTGTTGTTAATTACACATTAAATGGAAAAAAGTAATTACGAAAGATAAATTACTTTATAGTTGATGCATATTAAATGTCATTGCAATTGAGTAGCAAATGTAAAACAAAACAAGCAACTTGAACTTGTTCAGCTCAGTTCGCTCTCAGAGAGAGATAAAGAGAAAGAGAGCGGAATCAGTGTGACCGAAGAATGCATCGGTATTGCTGTGTAAAATCGAAGACGCGTCGTGCGAATCTGAGCAAATAAATAAAGAAAAAGTAAAATGAAATATAAATTAGCTGGAGACATTAGTGAATTGTTAAGCTAAACGAATTTGTACATGTGCTGTAGCAATTAGGAGTGTCTAATTCACGTTCTTCATTGCTAATTACAGATGCCAGCGACTGGTGCTAATACAACAGCTGCGGCTGCTGCTGCTGCTGCAAACAGCGGGGCAGGGGAGTCGTTGGCGTTGCGGGCCTGCAGCACCAGCGGCTGCCGGGTGAGCAAATATGTGGAAGTGACCAAGCGCAAGTGTTCGCAGTTTGTGTCTCAGCCTTACATCATGCCCAAGCCACTGGTGGTCCACGGCAAGACATCGATATTCCAGGTGGGCGGCGAGTTGGCCAAATTGGGTGACATTCCATCGCTTTCATCAAAAACCGACTCTGGATCCAGCGATGGCCAGGCCATCTATCGCATTAAACCGGGCACCCACGCACACGTCATCAATTACGTGTTCATTGACGAGGGCTCCGACTCCATGGAAAAGGCCAAATCTGAGGATCAAGAGGCAATGCGCATGCTGTTGGATTCACAGCGTGAAAGTGCCACAGCAAAGCTACAAAAATTAATCAGCACACATCGAGGCGGTGGACATACTACAGTTGCTTCCACAACTGATCCAGTGGCAGCAACAGCAGCAGCAGCTACAACAGTTGCAACTCCTGCTCCAACTGCATCAACTAATCCGAATCTCACGTCTCACGTCACAAGCAATGTACACGTTACGACACCTCAAATTCATCCAAGTTTGTCTATAGCCAGCGTTGCAGGTGCCTTGCCTCTGACTGCTTCACTTTCCCCCGCACTCACAACCACAGCTCCGGCAGCAACAACCGACCAAACCAAAGGGTCAACAACAACGGTAGCAAAAGACAACACCGTTCATCAACTACAGGCCGAGATTCTCAAGCTGCGCCGCACTGTGGCACTCCTTAACAGTAATTCACCTCGCTAAAATTACTTAAATACTACTTCTATGTTGTTATAGAAAATTACTCATTGTACCAAAATTATTTAATTAATTAATTACAAATATGACATTCAATAAATTTAGTTACTTTAGTGTTAATAAACGAAATTGTTTAACTTTACCAAAAACTAAAAGTGCGTTTTGTATTGATGACATAAATACACGTACATATGTATTTTTAGGCTTCACAATCTGCCTATTTTATGGGTCTCAAGTTTTTAATGAAACCGAATTGGATAAGCCGGCGGTTGGGAATCGTCGCGTCGCAACGCACAGATTTGCCATACACGAGTTGAATCTTAAGGGGTCGTAAATGTAGAATTTTATGTGTCATACGCGGCGGTGTCATTGTCGGTGTCGGTGTCGGCGTTGTCCACATCCAGGCGAAAACTTTGCAATCGAACGTAAATTAATTTTTATGGTTTTGGTATGCTGGGCCGAATCCAACAACAACAACAACAACTGAGGTGAACAGTCGCCGAAGGACTCGAGAGATGGAGTCTTTGCATTTTTTGTCAACCAAAATGTATTCCCTTTCTTTCATATCAAGCATATTATTGAGCTATACAAAATACCTGTACAGTGGAACTGCTCTATAGCAAACTCATTGGAAATAATTACAATACTTCAAATTTATTTTTATTTCTTATTGCATTAAATGCCCAAGTACTAATTCTTCTATAACAGTACATTGATATTGGGGTCACAGATTCACCCACGAGGTCATAGGACATCACAGGTGTTGTATTAATGTGAAATAAATTATGATTCTGCATGAAACTAAAATTTTTAGAAAAAATTTAATAATTGCAAAAAAAATGTATTTAATTTATTTAAAGAAAATTTAATTGCTGTATAAGTTTAGAAGACTTGCAATCGTGAAAATCGGTTCGGTTTTGACAAAGTTATGAAAGTTTGAAGTTGGCCAAATCTTTAACCTATCAACTTTACTTTCCACTTTTTCATAACTTCTTACATGAAAATAAAACGGATCAAGATTAAAGTATTGCTTTATTTTATTTATAAAATAAGAATTTGATTTTAAGTTGAATCTTTAGTTTTAAAATATTGAACTTTCGAAAAATTCAAGGATGGCTCTTGGGATCCAAATCGAACTCTTTGAAGAAAATGAATAACATTTTAATGCAGAATGAATTTAGAGGCCAAATCATTATTAAAATGTCAATCCGCTTAAAAATCTGAACATTTTTGACAAAGTTCTCAAATATCATCTGAAATGGCTGAAACAAGTCCATATTCAATTAAGAAACTTGGTATGCACTCAGTGCCAAGATCAGGACACGGATTGCAGATTGAGGGAAGCCACCACTCACTACTCACTACTAACTGCTAACTGCTCAGTCGGAGTCCGAGCACTGATCCTCTCTGGTTGGCATAAAAAGTAACGAATGTGCGCAATAATAAAAATCATTAAAATAAAAATGTTTATGAGAGTGCATAAACACGACTTTATGGTAGAAGGAGACGCGGGCAGAGAGACGGAGAATCCGAGGGCAGGGCACTTGATGGCCCAATGTCCGATGGACTCGATGGACCCGATGTTGAGAGTCAGTCGCGTCCAGTTTTGAGGGAGGTGCGGGTGTGTCAATGGGGGCAAAAGTATCTGCGCATTTGTTTCGCTTGCCGCTTTGCGCAGGCACTCAGCAAAGTCACACACACACACACACACACACACACAAACACACATAGGCAGGGATTGGGATTGGGATGCTAACTCATTTTGGCGGCGGCTGTTGCTGCTGTTGATGTTGCTGCTGCGCCAGTTGCGACTGTGACGAGGCAAACTCCAGGCAAAACTCGAGGCGCAGGCGCTCGGCTCAAAAATAATTTGCAATTTCTGAGAAATACTCACTTTTGCGCTGCTTGCGCTGACTTTATGCGCTGCCGTCGCCGTCGTCGTTGAAGCTTCTCAAGAACCTTCCCAACTTTGCGTTGTGGCCGTAATGAAAATTAAAATACGAAACACTCAGGCAAAAGGTCGGCTAAGGAGCCAATGAGCAGGCGCTGCTTTCCCCCGTCGACTACTCTTCCCCTGTTCCTGGATATCACTGTGATTCCCCCTTCGTTCCCTCCCTTGGCTGACTGGATGGTTCGTTGGTCGCTTGGTCGGATTGCTTGTCGTTATCTTGTCATGTCAAAATGGTCTTACGAAAATGTATCTTTTGTATTCCAAGTGCAAATGAGCAGCACAGCAACAAAACAACATGCATACATATATAAACTATATACCTCCCGACAGTACCCCTTACCTCCTTCCCCTCTCCCTTCCCCTCCTCATGCCCCTGACCACCGCAGTTTTGTTTCCTTTTATTTGTTTGCTCACTCGCAATTTTTATGCCTTTATTGTGTTTACTCTTTGCCTTCGTTTCTGCAAATGCTTTTAAGACTTTAAGACTTTTTAGTTTGTAGTTGAGCGTACAAATTTGTACCCCGTCCCCCGGCTCCTTTCCCTCCTCCGCCTCCTCCCGCACAGGAGCGTCGCCGGGAACAGGATTGACCACTCCACACCATCATCATCAGCAGTGCGAATGTATCTGTATCTTTTCTCCTGCAATTCCCCGCTCCGCTCCGATGCTGTGACTGTGACTTGGAGACGACGATGATGATGACACAACATGAAAAGGTAAAACACGCTGAAAAATATTAAATACGCTACGTCGCTGCCTTTTGACAGCGGACGTAAATTTGCTTTTGCCCCCTGTACCTGCCCCCATTCCCTGCCCCCATTCCCTGCCCCCATTCCCTGCCCCCATTCCTTGCCCTTCTTCCGCCTTGTTGCCACCCCCATCCCCTCATTTGTTTTTTTTGCCGTTTAATTGCACATAAGATCAGTTGGTCGATCGGTTCCTCGGCTCCTCGGTCCCTCGGTCGGTGTGTGGAAGCGAGGCACCAACTGTGATTGTGAGCATTTCTTGGCAATTAAAATAGAGTGTAAGTTAAGGATGCATAAAACGCTGATCTTTATATGTATAGCACTCCACTGCATTTCTGTCACTGGATATGGCCTTAAAGCCCCAAAGCCCCTCTCCAAGAGTCCCTCCATCCCTCTGCCCATCTGTCCCTCTACATACATGTGTATTGCTGGCTTTAATGTATTCCTGGAAGCTTGGATTGATCACATTGCATTGCTTTAACATGCATTTAAATCTGCTGGGCAATATCAGAATTGCTTTTAATGTGCGTACTATAGACTTCAGATTATTTGAGTAAGCATTGTGTTTGTATTTAATAACCTGAAGATATTAATACTAATTTATAATACAAATGTTTGATTTCTTGTATTCGATTTATAGGGATCACAAGTTTATTAAGTATGACAAGGCATAATTGAAAAATCCTGCACTATCCAAATTTTTAAAAGCTTTGCTAAGGATCTTTAGAAATTAGGAATAATTTCTTTTTGCTAAGAATTCACATTTATACCCAGTGTTATCTCTGCTTCATAACAATTTTAGCCATAAATTTAATGTTTATTGAGGAGGAATATTGTAAATAAAAATATATTACAATATTCCTACTTAATAAATATTGTAGCTAAATAATAGATAGAGAAGTGGATTGATTTAAATTTAAGGATTTCACAATTTTTCTAAATATAAATGAATATTTATACCATATATTTGAAAGTATAAAAAGTTGGTTTTTTAATTTTTACACTGCCGTGTGTAATTTAAATTTTAAGGATTGAAAATGCCTACAACTGTCTATTCCATCTATTCCATAAATCAGCACAAAATTATTATAGGGTTAAAAAACGTCAAGAAATTGGAGCGCAATTCCGAAAACATTTGAAATGTGTCAAATTTTGGAGAGCAAACAAATGAATTTAATTAAATTCTTAATGTGCCGCACAGAGAAATGATGAAGCCAAATTAAATCTTGCATATCGCCGGCTTGTTCAACGAGAGTTCACACATCTTAATACATATGTATGTATGTATATGTATGTATATAGGGAGTATAACAGGGTCTGAGAATGGGAATGGGAATTGGAACTGGGACAAACGGCAGCAGTAATAACATATGCGAAATTTGTTTAGAAGGCGCAGATCAAAGTCTGAATTTGGGCAACGTTGTCGTTTCCTGCGGCGCAACAAAAACAACAACAACAACAACAAAAACAACAACAAACATAAACAACAACACGCAGCGGAAGAAGCAGAGAACTGCGATGAGGAGATGAAGAATCAGAGGAGTGTCGTCCTACCGCATTCTAAGCTCTATTGGCACAAAGACCGACTTTTGCTTTTACTTCTGTCTTCGCTCTTCACTCTTCGTAATTCTTCGCAATTCTTCGTTATTTGGTCTTCGGGTTTCGCAGGCGAAATTTCATTTTAGTTCGCGTATCTGTTAGATACGGATACTGATGCAGTTTTTGGTGGTAGCGAAACTCGTTTTTGTTTGCCATCGTGCCATCGCGTATCTGTGCTTAGGACAAACACACACATCAACACTTGACTTTGCTTCCCTGGTGTCTCCACCCCCACCCCCCTGTTTGAGTGTTCCCCCCTTGAAGTTGCTGTCGTTCCCAAGCCTCTGCGCTGAGTGTGGTTGTGTGTGTGTTTGTATGTGTGTGTAGCGCCCTCGCGGCATAGTTTGCATTTTCAAGGTCGCCCAGCACTCCACTGTGCCCCTTCTTCTTCTTCTTCCCCTCCCCATCTTCTTCTCCTCAAGAGTCTTCAGCTTCTCGAGATCTCTTCTGCAGAATTCGAGAATTCGCCGAGTGTGCGGCCATTTCTCAGGGTCTAACGACTATAGCATTGCGATTATTCCCGATATTGTAATCTGGTGCCAGGTAATCTAGTGGCGAAACAACCCATTACATTTCATGCCGGTGACAGTGCAGCCAATTCAACAAATAAACTATAATTTTTACGAGTGCAGAAAGGATTTAAAGTTAACACTGAAATCGCTAAGATATTTATGCTGTCTCGTCTAAAGTACAAGTATCTCTATCTCAGACGGTCTCTCTGTCTGTGTGTGTGTGTGAGTGTGTATCTGTGTGCATTTCACATGCTGACTCTTGGTGCAACATTTCGCGCTGGAGGCACGCCTCAACCTCAACCTCCGCCATTTCCTGTTCATTGTTGTTGTTATTGTTGTTGTTGTCGTGTTGACTGAGTCACCTGCAGACCCAAATCCTGGACAGCAGCAACTCCTGCTCTCATTCGTGGTATTGCCAGTGGCAAACTGCGCTGAGTCAACCAAATTGTAGCTAAATATTTGCCATGAATCACTAAGCAATAACTAAGCACTAAGACATGCACTTAAAGCCAAGTGCCGAGTAAGCCATGCAGTAATTATTAGCGCTAATTGAACAGGTAACCTTTGACATATGTACCTTTGAGGTGATCAACGTCAGAGTAGGCGAGGAACCCTGCAAAGAAAATAAAAATATTTTTTTATAAATAATATCTAGTAATATCTATAATAATAAAATTATAAATATTCATATAAATAAAAAATATAAATTTTGAATAGGACTTCTGTTTTACTATAGGATTTAAATAACGGATAAAGTATCTTGTATTAAATTTAATATCGTTCGTCACAAAATGGGATATCAGAAATTTTGCGGCAGGAAAACCCTTTCGACACTAGTTCTTATATTTCTGGAACAACCGTAATTTTCGAAAACTAAATTATAACATACAAATTAATTTTTATATAAAAAAATGCATTTATGTTTTAATTTAAATAAATATGATGAAATCATAATGGAATGTAATAAGGGTGAAATCCTTAAAAATGATTCTGAGAACTTTTCAAGACAGACTAATGTTATTATTGTCTGTAATTTTGAAGCTAAAAACTTGAAATCAATACAGAAGCACTTTTTTATACTAATTTTATCACCTCAAATCGATTAAAAGTAAAAATTTTAAATTTTAAATTTTTCAAAAATTTTGAAAAATGTAAAGGCTAACCCCTTTGCAAAATTTTCAAAATCATAAAATAATTTTTTGTTTTGAAAAAATTAAAATTAAATTTTATATCAAAATAGGCCTAAAATTATAAGCAAAAACACTTTTCGCATAAAAATCGGTTTGGTTTTGACAAAGTTATGACAGTTCTAAGACGAGAAAAGTTGAAAATTAATCTCCTGATATACGATGTCTATTATAAATGAAATTGCTAAATTCTTTATTTTTGAAAAAGATCATATCACTAAAATATCTGTCTGTCTATTTGGATTAAAAATCTCGTCTGTCATTGTCACATAAATGTTGCTTGGATTAAGAATAAAATTAGATCAAAGTTTAAAATTGAAAGTCGTTATTTTACTGGTTTGTTTTTATTCCGTTTGATTAAAATATATCTAAAGCAGATCGTTATAAAAACTAGACAGACAAAAATTTACAATAGGTCAAAATTGCCAAAATTTTAATTTTAACGGTTGCTTAACAGGCAAACAGAAATTAAAATAGGTCGAAAAACTAAACGATCACTTTAAAAATCTCTCGAAAATTCACTTGAGCAACAACAAATGCTTTTAATGCAGAGACTTAAGATCATATTTAAGGTAAGTGTGTAGGTAAGTATGTCGAAATAAAAATGGGTCACAATATACACTCAAGTAACAGCAATTGTATTCAATGCAGAAACTCAAGGTAAGTAGGTAAGTATCTTATTATAACCGTTAACCGTTAAATGTTAAATTTTAAATTTGAAAGATAACCGTTAACTGTTAACCGTTAAATGTAAAATTTTAAATTGTAGCCGTTAAATGTTAACTGTTAACCGTTAAATGTTAACCGTTAACTGTTAATCGTTAAATGTTAACCGTTAACTGTTAACTGTTAAATGTTAATTTTAAATGATAACCGTTAAATTGTAGCCGTTAAATGTTAACCGTTAACTGTTAACCGTTAAATGTTAACCGTTAACTGTTAACCGTTAACTGTTAACCGTTAAATGATAATTTTAAATGTTAACCGTTAAATTTTAACCGTTAACTGTTAACCGTTAAATGTTAATTTTAAATTGTAGCCGTTAAATGTTAACCGTTAAATGTTAACTGTTGACCGTTAAATGTTAAATTTAAATTTTTCTTTTTTAAGACCCTAGATTCTTATTTTAAGGTTCTAGCTTCTAGGTTCTTTCTTAACTATGAACATTCTGCAGAAAAATATTAAAGTTAGAGCAAGCCTAGGAAACCAAATTACCAGCTAAAATACCAGGCGAACAGAAATGAGCAGAAAGCAAATTAATTTTTTTTGAGTCGAAATAAAATTCAAGGTCATCAATTGCACTCAATGCAAAACTTCAAGGTCATATTTTCACTCAATCAATTTTAATGAAAATCACTTGCTGCTGATTTCTGTTCGCCTGGTATTTCTGCTGGTATTTTTTTTAAATAAGAAGGCTTCAAACTTGCAAAATAAATGGTTTCTTTTTCTGATTTTAAAAAGGTCGAAAATACCAGGCGAACAGAAATTGAAGGAGGTCGAAATTAATTGCACGCAAATCAAAAATTCAAGGTCAACAATTTCACTCAATTATTTTTAAAGAAAATCACTTGCTGCTGATTTCTGTTCAACTGGTATTTTTGCTGGAAATTAAAAAAGGATTTTCATTTCTTATTTTTTTTTGTTGTTCTTGTGGAAAATATAAGTAGCTTTCTGTTTGAACACGTCGATCTCAGAAACTGTGAGTGCTAAGTTTCTGTTTATCGAACGCAGATCAAGTTTGTTTTTATTTTTGGATCGGTTCACTATGTCATATATATAGATGCCATAGGACCGATCGGTCAAAAATCAAGTATTAGTATGTTGTTAGTATTTTGTTATTGTGTTAGTATGTTGTTTAGTATTTTGTTAGTATATAGGTTAGTTTGTTTATTAAGATTTAAAAAAAACTTCTTTACAAAGTAAAAATCTAGTGACGAAAGGGTTTTCCTTCCGCAAAATTTCTGATATCCCATTTTGTGACGAACGATATTAAATTTAATACATAAATTATTAAAAAAAAAGTTTGGCATTCGAGTTAGTCTTAGTATGCACTTTTGTTAGTTAAAGTCATACCTTTAGATCGGTATATAACTCAATCCTATCGGACAGTCATAGCAAATTTTCCATTCTGCGTGTATATATTGCTAGTCGCCTTTTGCACACATCGTGCTGCTTTCGTCACTAGCGCGGACTGCCGTCCGCAGTGATAAGGTATATAGTTATTTCTTTTTTTTTTTGCCTATTGTCAATTGTTAATAATTTAAATAAATATAAATTCAAGAGAAATTTTCACAAGAATCCTTTAAGAATTTTTGCAATTTCTGTTAATTTTTTAATATAACAATTGTCACAGATATTTGATCATCTCTGGCATTATATAAAGGAATCGATGCCGAGGCACACACTCACGTTCAGCTGAAAACTATTGAGTTTTTCTCTCCAGTTTTCCACTTGCCGAAACGTGTGCTGAACAAAACGAGGTGCAAATCTAATCCCATTTCGATTCTCAGAATAAGAGTAGAACGGAGTAGGAGGATGGACGCATGTGGACAATCTTGAGTGGGAAATCACGTACACGGGATTTATCTATTGCAATAATTGGGCCGTGGCTATTGAAGGGCCAGCTGCAGCAAAAAATGGCCTTAAATTGAAAAAAAAGATAGAAATTGAAATCCTTTCGAGTTCCGAGAATATTACATACGATAATAAGTATTCAATGATTGCTGTCGTCATAGGCAAAATGTTCAGTCCAATGAACTCAGCTTAACTCGGCGACAACAAAATTTCTATTTAAATTTGTGTGTATATTTATTAACTGAAGCGAAAGAAATACATAATAAAAGTAAGACAACTACAACAACGACAACTAAACCAAAAATTCTTAGCGGCGACTTCGACAAAGGCAATCAAATAATACTTAATTTTATACAGAGAACATGTCTCTAAAAGCCATCATCCAGCATTTTGGTAACTTCTCTTTGGCCGATTAACATAACATGAACTGGAATAACAAAATGGGAATGACCGAAACATTGGGCATGGGGCATCATTGGACATTGGCCATTGAGTATGCCTATAAGGCGTCGGTTCAGGGCGGGGAGGGGCGTTCTTGCCACGTCTATTGAAGATGAGGCCAAGAAACTGTGGCCAACAGTCAATTCAACTTTGAATCTTGTACATTAATAAATAATTTTTTTTTAAAACTAACGAAAGATGGGGTTGATTCTTAGTTCTTGTGTAGACCTGGCTAAGACATTGACACCGGATACAGGCCAACTAAATAATAGTTAATAGTTAAGTGAACTATAGCTCTACCTCTTTTTCTCTCTCTTATTGTATTCTTCCTCTATTGTTTTTGGCCATTTCAGATACTTGGCCAAAAATGGCAAACGTAAAGAATGGAACTTTCATACAACTCTAACGGTTCTCTCATTTTTGTTTTTTGGCCAAAACTAACACTTCTACTTAAGACCAACAAAAAAAAACCAGAATGCAAAAGATAAAGCAAATATAAAAGAACGTTGTACATTAACTCAGAAATGCGGCATACGTAGATTTATGTGAAGAATTTAGCATATCGATTTGTAGATTTGCTGGAAATGTCTTTGCCCTTTGACAAACTCAACGTCAAATGACCCCATTCAATTTCGAGGGAGGTTTATGTAAACAATCATCGTCATTCGCATCAATAGTTAACTGATATGTTTGTTTTACAATTCTGACAGTCGAAATTTGTTACAATGTTCCCTCAATATTTAGAGACATGACTAATTATAATTTTTCCGAAAGTGGAATCGATATTTTTAATATATGTTTTTAGATTGTTAATAAATAATTTATATATATTACGTTACGTAGTTACGGTTTCGGTTATGCTCGAAGTAAGGCTTTATTTATTGTTTTACATGAAAAAAGCCTTAATGCTATTTTTAGTCTGGAAAATAATGTTATCTGGTTACTGGAATGATCCAGGGTAATGTAAAGATTTTTAATAACTTTGAACTGCCATAACTTTGTCAAAACTCAATCAATTTACATGAGCAATGTAAATTTGGGCATGATTTTACCTTTAAATTCGTTTTGCATTTAAATTTTGTTCAATTTTGAAAATTTTTGAAAATCGAATTTTTTAGAAAATTTACAGTGTTACCCCTTTGTCTTTTTTGATTTTTTCGAAAAAATTCGAATTTTCAAAATGAACAAAATTTAAATGCAGATCGAATTTGGAGGTCAAATACTGTTTAAATTTACATTGCGCAAGGAAATTGATTGAGTTTTGAAAAAGTTATGACAGTTCAAAATTATTAAAGTTGCTCAGTAGCGGCGACGGCCAGAACCGAAATTAACCCTTATAAATGAATCGGTTACTAAACGGTTATTTCGGTTTAAAGAGTTACGGTTTATGGGTTTCGGTACAGTGGAAAAAAATATTTTGGGTTACGGTTTCTGTTACGGTTCCAAATTTCAATCGGTTTTCATCGGTTAAAGGTTACGGTTTCGGTTAAGGTTTTAATCCCTGATTAATTTACTTTTAAAACTAAAACTAAATTTGGAGTCAAAATAAATAGCTTAAAATCTCATAATAGAAGAGGATGGTCAAAGCTTAAGAACTGAAATCATGAATTAAGTATTTTTAAGTCTGAGATGTATTGAAAACAAGGATTAGAATATACACAAAAATATTGAAAACAGATAAGAATTAAAAAAGAAAACACATGTTCCCTAATTAAGTGTTTCCTAAATTGGATTTCAGTAAAACATTATTTAGCTTTACATAAAAAGTGATATAATTGATACATTTTTTGCTCTAAGCCTTAAGAATAATTTGATATAATTCTATTTATTAATAAATTTACTTCTCAACCACCTACACGCCTTAGCAATAGCAATAACAAAATGTGGCTAGAAATAGAAACAGAAACAAAAAGTAGGGGACATAATTAGGAAGAGGACTAGGTATAAGGTTGGACATTGGCATTGTATCAGGCAAAATGATATTATACGGGCCATATCAAACAAATGTCTCCACTTCACCCACTAAATTCGAATTCAATGAAAGCTAACTATATATAGAGGCACGTACTGGGGACCTAACAGTTGGTTGGGAATGTGCAGCTGACATAAAACAACTAAAAATAATACAAATACAAAGCGATAAATCTTGTAGGTGAAAGAAAGCCAAAAACGAAGAAAATGTGAATAAGTATACTCTTATAGTGAAATGCAAGAGCTCGATCGAGACGATGCTGTATCAAGGAATGAGATTTGAAATGGGAAAGGGAATGGGATTTGGGAATGGAAATGGGAGGGAGACAGGGGACACTGACTAAGGCGGCTATCCAAAGTACTTTAGTCTAATGGCAGTCACACGCATTACCAAAAGAAAAAAAGAAGAAGAAATATCCAAAATCTATTCTTAACGAGTCTCCGAGAGTATAACAAATGAAAGGGGAGAGCGATGGCGACGTTTTTCGAATCGCTTTTGAATAAATTTAGTCACAGATCTCAATGTTGTCGCTGTCTTTCTTTCTTATTCTCTCCTTTTTAGTTTTCTTCTTTCATTTTGGTAATAACATTTGTCTAGTTGGTATACTTATGTATCTCTACACTGTCTGTATGTGTATGACCATATAATACATAGATCCTCCTAGCCGATAGATAAGTAAAAAGAAAGCATCTTCTTCATTATGACCCAAGTGGTGGTTGTTGTGAGGGGAAAAGGTATCGTTTTCCATGTAATAATTTTCCGACGCGTCCAGCGGGCATTTAAAAATGCACCGCTGTCAGTTTTGGCCTCAACGGCAAACCGCTCGATCAAATTATGTTAATTCGGGTTTAGTGCGAGTATCAAATATTTATTACAGCCACAGTGAAAGAGACAGCATTAGACGCACAGATAAAGAGAGAGAGAGCAAGATATAAAGAGAAAACAGTCACTAATGCTTTGTGCAATGACAAAGACTTGAATTAGATACACGGAGGCGGAAGCTTCGCAATACACTGAGAAAGCTGCTTGATCATATGTTAAGTATGGATTTATAGATAGAATATATTAATAATGTACTTATATGTACAATTTTTGTAGATTCAGACCTGAAACTTGAAATTCCACTGATAAAGTTTGTATCTGTATTGATTCTTAAGGATAATTACATTAAATAATTGTAATCTAGATTCATTTGTACGCAGTAAGGTATGAGTTTCATTCCTAGATTCAGAGAGTTTCATCTATACATTTCAAATTATTCAACCTTACACCTTGAAGTTCGGCTTTATAAATCGAATGAATAGATAGGTGATGCTATTCATGTACTAAATAAATACAATATATGGTTTGCATATCTGATTGAATATTATAGATATTTTGTATTTTGTGAAATATATTATAGTATTTCTTTGACGATATTTTTTATTCTAGGCAGTCTTAAATTTGTAACCAAAGTATCTTTTTATATTTCCCATAGTTCCAAAATGATCATGGAAATTTATATAAGAAAATATACAATTGATACACGTTAGCATAAATGTTTTAAAATATTAGAATATGCTTTAGTTTTTAATTAGTCATTTATTTCAGTGTATAAATATCATAAAATGTACGCAAGTTACTTCATTTTTGTTTATCCATTTGTAGACTTGTTTTACTTGTATCTGCATGTGTGTGATTGTACTTTTATATGCTCGTTTTTACATACACAGGTGTGTGTGTGTGTGTGTGTGTGTGTGTGTGTGTGTGTGTGAGTGTGTATCTCCTACACACAATAACCAGACCAACTATAAAACTTGTATCAAATCGAACAAAACAAAAAATAAAATTTTTATTGCATTCCAGCACTAAAATCTTTCGTTCGATCGTGTGATGCTCAGAGCTGGTCACTAGCTCAGTAACAAAAACAACAACAGCAACAACAAGCTGAAATTGTCTCCTCCAATTCTCAGTGTGTGTCTCTCTCTCTCTCACTCTCTGTCGCCATGTGAGACTGCGTATTTGATATTGATTGTCTCCCCGAAAAAAAAAACCGAATTGAAACTCTTTGCCATTGCCTAATATTCCATTAACGGGCTTATTAAGGCAGCACGTAGCACGGCAAAGATCGGCGGCAACAGAAACTGAGACCCACACACATACACACACATATACACACGCACAAGCAAGTGTATCTGTGTGTAGTTTAATAAAAGGTACTGATGCATAAATGGGTGTTTGTATCTAAATTGATCGAATTTGGGGACACACACAGAAGACACACGAGAGCAGATGAGCGGGGACGCTGCGCAGGTAGAAATTCCCCCGTGGGTTGTATTTGAAATAACAGAAAGACAACCAACAACAACAGCAACAGCAACAACTACAAGTCGAAACTCCGACTTCAACTTCGACTTCAACTCGGACTGCGACTGCGACTTTTAGCTCTTTGGGCTCTGTTAAAGCAGGTACAATTTTATAATTTCGTTTCGTGTTTAATTAAAGGTGAAGTTTTAAAGAAATAATAAAGAATTATCGAAGACCAGGCCAGAGAGACGGGTCTACAGATGATGCCCAATACACTCACACACATGGACATTGATCGTAAAGCGATGAGACGGGCAACTCTTGCCTCTCCCTCTTCCTCTTCCTCTCTGCCTTGAAGGGAACTATTGGGAGTCCGCTGATGATCATTATGCCATAAATAAAGATTCGTTCCGTGCATCGGGCAGCTATGGGAAAATTATATAAAGCACTTTTATTGTAGTACAACATCTTTTTGAAGCTCTAAAAATTCGATTGTACCCGATTGTGTGTGTGTCTAGTCGGTCTGCCTTTGGGTCTTTGTCTTGGGACTATAATTATGTTCAGTTATGATCAAAGTCCAGTTATCGTTGCTCGAGAAACATCTCAAAGCTTTGGCATTACATACAAACATTTAATTACCATTTTTTTTTAGACAAGATCTCAGCTTATGATCGTACTTCTCCCAAATTCTTTGATTGCTTTTGACGTCGTCTGCTCATGTGATGGTCAAAAAATAAGCATACTCTTATTTTTTTTGGTATCTTTCAATGTTATCAATCATAAAAGTGGCAGAAAATTAGCCTCTCAGGGAATCGATTTGTTATCCTTTTTCAAAATATTATGCATACAATATTTAAAAATACATATGCCGATCCTATATCCTTTTTTACCAACAAGAATTCTCCAGAAATGTTGTGAATAGATTTAGAAAAAATTTCACAGGCAATATCTTATTTATATTTGAGTCAAACATTTTATAAGCAAACAGGAAAAATGTTTAATTTAAGTAAATTCGATAGAATGATAAATAATATTAATTATGGGATTGCCCTATCTCTTTCAATTCTTAATAAATACACAATGAACGTAACTATATTTTAAATTTGATTAAAATAATTTTAAATATAATATATATTTGAAAAAGTGTTAAAAAAATTGTATTATGTATATTAGAATTATTTGATTTGATTTTAATTTTTTTTTTACGAATAAATCTAATTTTCCAAACAAATTGCAAAGAATTTCTAAATAAATAGAGTTTATTACCAGAATAACCATTTTTATCAATCTGTCGCTAATAAACACACTTTAAAAATTTCTAATAAATTTATTTTCAAACTAAAAAAATTAAGCAAATGTTAATAAAAATTTCTAACTGCAAAATCAAACAAATTTGAAAATTTGTCAATTTTTCATGGGGCAAAGCGAGCGAAACGAAAATGTTTGACAGCCTAGATGACAACTGATGTCAAAATCTGACAAGTCAAACTAATCATTTCAATTGGTGGTGTCGGAGATCGGGGCCAGATCGGAGGCAGATCGGCAGTGAGAACGCGTGCCAAACATTTGAGTTAAAGGCGGTTCTCCCTGGGACCCCGGAACCGTGACGATGACGATGACTATGACTATGACTATGACTATGGCGATCTGAATTGTGGGCCGGTGTCTCGATGACGCAGCATTCGTTTAGCAACAAATATTTTGTCAAATTTGTATATGTTGTTGATGTTGTAAAAGGGGTTAAAACTAGCACGAACTAAACGATATTAAATACACAAATTAATAAACAATAGTTTAACTAATTCATGTCTTGTTTCTGTAAACAAGTTGAGTGTTCTCTCTAATTCAAACTGCAATTTGTAATTTATGCAAGTCAGATGCAGATGCAGATACAGATAAAGATACAAAGATACAATAGTATCTGTACCAAGTGAGTGTCCGATAATTGATGTACTGGCACGGGCTGAAGTTCTTATCGTACATCGAGAGTGTGGAGTGGTGTTCAGTGTGATGTGTTCGAAGTGAAGTGGAGTGATGTACTTAGGGTTTTATCGCCGGGCCTTTCACCCAATGACCCAACAACGAGGCAACGACAAAGCCGCAAACAATTTTACGACATTGACAACAAGCAACACACAACAAACAAGAAGAACATGATGAACACTTTGAGTTTGGGTTTAGGTTTGGGTTTGAGTAGTAAAATCGAGCGTAATAAAAATCTCGTAATTGTTTTTCTTCTCTTTATTATTATTTTATTTATTTTTTTTTTGGCAAAGTAAACAATTGAGGCTCTTGGTTCGAGGCTAATTGATTCACACTTTCTTTTTGGCTGTAAAACAAGATGTATACTCCGTCAAGATGCCACAGCATTTGGTCGGGACATACTGATTTTTAGGGTTAAAATATAGTGTGGCGACGCTGCACTGATTAAATCTTTACTACTCTTACAAAGAGACAACAAAGTGACATCAGACTTTGGTTTTGACTCGTATTACCAGCACTTCAACAGGTCGATTGATTAGCCCAATTGAACATTCGATAGGAACAAATATACAAGCCGGGACTGAAACTGAGACTTGGTTAAGACAATAAGGCCCAATTACAATAAGATACACTTGAAGAAAAAATGTTATAAATTTAGTTTGAATGTTATATAAATTATATAATAAAATCTAAATTATTCTGTTTTTCTAAAAATGCATCGTTAAGTATATATGGAGGAAAAAGAGAAAGACTACTCTAAATTCTATGTTAAAATAAACTTAGCTTAATGATACAAATTCTAGAGCATCGATATTGGAATTTTTATTAAATTCGAAGATATCCTTAGAGAAAAGTACTCTAAGTTTAATTTTATTTTGAAATTCTTGTTCAGGTCAATTGTCATTTTATTTTGTATTTACTCATAACCTAAAGTATCTTTTGTACGTTTTGTTCTTCAATTTAGTTTTAATATTAAATTTAACTAAAATAGTATGATAGACTGAGATACACAAACAAATTTTTTAAATACAAGCTGAAGGTGGGAAACTTTTGTAAAATAAATTAATATTTTACATTTATTGAAGTTTATTAAAATGATAAAATTATTATTTTAAATAGTTTTCTATCATTTCTTTTTCTCAAAGTGTGTACAAATTAAAACTACAAAATGGGCTGAATCGGGCAGTTTTGTAAGATCTGAAACCCTAATTACAACAGATCGGTATCAAGGTAGCAAACGAGGGAACCTGCTCAAATAATTCTATTGCCACTTATTTCGTTTTTTAGACAAGATGATGAGGCACATCTGTAATGACGTCTAGTTTTGAGTTTGATTGGCTGCCCGTGCGTTGTTTGGGGAGGGAACCAGCTATGGCCTAGACCCAGACAATGGGACTGAGCTGAGAGGTCGAGAGTAGATAATGATGTTGTGATGTCAAAACATCAACATTTCAACGTGACGGAGTGACGGATGGCGCGTGAGGATCACAGTGAAAGAAAGAGTCAAAACTCAGGAGCGATATTGTATTGTTTGAGTGTTGGGTTTAGATTTGGGTTTGGGCTCCCATTCATTCATTCATTCATTCATTCATTCATTTCGGACGCTTGCAGTAGCCAGATATCATTATTCAAAGCACATCGCTGAGATCGCTCTATTAGCCGTCTAACCACTTGACATTTAAACACTTAACACGCGCCACCTGCCACTTGCCACCTGCATCATTGAAGGATTAGCTGCATTTAATAATCATCAGCGAGTCGCTTCTGTTCACGAGACTCTTCAAACCCATCGGGGAATTCCTGCCTCCATCCTTTTGTGTGTACATTGGGCAAATAACGCCGTAACGTCGGAACTCTCATCTAAATTCCCCACGAGCTGAATGCGCTTTGTGTGCACTTGACACTTGACACGTTCCTGGCGCTTCGACTACATCAGATTGTAATATATCCCTATTAAAATTGAGCTACCCCCAGGGGCAGACCAAGTGGGGATAGTGTGGAATGTATGGAGAGTGCAATACGTCATACAAATAATTATATGTGCATGACACATTTTTCAAATTAAAACACATACAAATTTTTTTAATTGTTTCAAAGTATGTGGATGTATTTATAGCATAATGCAAGATAAGAAAACAAAAAAAAATTAAAAATAATAATAATACTTATAAGAAAAAAATAATATTTAAGAAAATATTCATAGTTAATAATTATATGTGCATTTCATGACTTTTGTTTTTAAAGCTTATTAATGTTGGTCTATTTTAAAGTTGTCCTTCTTTCAATAATCAATACCTCTTCCTTTATTATTCAACACTAAATTGAGGCGATTCGGCATAGAATTGACTAATGACTGTAAAGTAGTTATGTCAATATTAGCCCATTCTCGTTCTATTGCCGATTTAAGGTGTCCTGCCGTTCTCAAACTGTGTTCCGCTTTTGAAAACACGAGCGGACAGAATCCCCCAAAGGTTTTCTATCGGATTCAGGTCCGGACTCAATGCGGGCCACTTCAATACAGGAATTTTTCTGTCTTCGAAAAAGTCTTTGGTGACCTGTGCCGTGTGGATTGAAGCATTGTCCTGTTGGTAAGTCCAATCATCGCCAAAAAACATGCCAGCAAAGTCTATTAATTCGCTGTCCAGAAGCTCTACATACATCCTGGCATTCATACGTGTGGATATGAAGCACATAGGGGTCTTTCCCTTGACGCAGAACGCGGCCCATACCATCACTGTGCCGCCCCCAAAGCCTCGCTTGTAGCAGGACAGCCGATCCTGGCGCAAATCTCGCCAATATTTCTTGCAGTTGTCTGGGCCATCTAAATTAAATTTTTTCTCGTCGCTAAAGACGATGTTGTGCCACTCTTCATCCCAGAATCGAAATCTGTTAGCAAATTCTAAGCGAGCCTTAATATGACGCTCCAACAAAAGTTTTGGTTTAGGTACCATTGAGGTATGCTTAAGGAGATGATTTTCGTTTAGAATTTGAACGATTCTACTCCTTGTTATTTGAAGTCCCATGTGAGCCCTTATTTGACCGCTGCTCATCGAATCTTCCACTGCTAGACGTCGAATCTGGCGTTTGCACCGTTCATCGATGTGGGTCTTCCTACCGCTGCGTCGTGCTGTACCATACTCAGGTGGATTTTTCAGAAACCTGGAAATACAGTTCCTATGTCGGTTGAGTCTGGTTGCTATATCGGAGATCTTAGAGCCGCTTTCATGCATGCCCATGATAATTCCCTGCTCGTAATCGGACAAACTAGTACCACGAGGCATTTCAGCCTAAGAACAATAAATATTATATACAAATTTAGCGAAATTCTTATAAATGATATACTTACAATAGTTATTTAAACAAATTTTCGCGAATTAAGCTTAAACTGCAGCACTATCAACGAAAAAAATCAGCTGGAACTGTTTTGCACATATATAATTATTTACTACGCAATACCCAATGCACGAATACATTTTCGAAGTAACGGTACCACGAAAGACATTAGAATGGAAGAATTTCGGTCGCATGGTATACACAAAGTATAACATAATCATTCTGCATTTATTAAACTTCGAAAAATGTACTTATATCAGTAAAAAAAAACAAAAGCAAAAATGCACATATAATTATTTGTATGAGGTACTTGTCCTGTTTAAAGGGACCTAATGCGGTTTTTGCTTAGAAATTTATCTAGATGATATTAGGAATATTTTTAAAATTTAGCTCTTTCCATAAGAAAGATTGGAGATTAAAGTAAAGGAGTAAGTTCGGTAAAAGCTGAATTTATAAAAGTAAATATTTTGTGTTTTTTTTGTAGAGTTTTTCATATTTTTTTGAATCAATTCATGTTTAAATTAAATAACAAAGAACAACAATAATTTATATTTTTTAAATTTCTTCTGAAAACGTTGGTTAGAATAGCTAAGAAAGATGTGGTGTTTTTCAAAAGGAACCTTTAGAGATTGAAGTCGATGATATATGTGATGATCATAATATTAATTATTGATTGTGATGGATCACTTGTAAATCGAGTCAGCCCTAGGACAGATCAAGTAGAGTTGTACAATTATGTGGAAAGTTAAAGTTTTCCGTTTGATTGTTTTTTAAAAGATACTGATCAAAGGGACCTATCAAAGTTAGGCTTGTAAAGATCAAGGCTAAGATTGATAGCTTGACTTTTGATGGGAGATCTACAAAAAATCTAGATATTCTGGTCCATTCCGTAAGGAAACTCTAGTGATTGAAGTAGAAATATATATTTTTTTAGCTCAATGCGAGAAATTGGCTGGAATATTTTATAAGTTATTCCTTGGCAATTGGCTATCGGACTTACAGAATTTCTTCTTCGAAAACTTAAGTTATGATAGTAAACTGATAGAAGATGATATCATAAGCAGTGAATTTTGTAATGTTTTTACAAAATTTGATGCATGTAGAAGGGTGAAGATTGTTCAGTTCGTGCATTTGTCTAGTGGACAAACTTCCCTTATCCATTAACGAGGTAATGCCATGGGGCGTAATCGTCACTTAGACAACCATTACTCATGTGTCATCGTGGAGGTCGACGGATCCATCAGGGCAATTTAAAAAACCAAACATAACTGAGCTGAGCTGAAGACGACCGAAATAAAAAAGGCGGCCAAGCGTTGGATAATTTGTAATCGTTGTTTGGAATCGCTCATACAGGCAAATAATAAACAAATTACAGTAAAAAGTAAAATATATTATTTAAAATGAAATTCGGTAGGTTGTTGGTAAATGCGCCTCTTTTCCACTGAATTTAATTAGTGACTTCGGAAGAGCTAAACGGAGGTGGATTCGGTCGCTTGGACGCTTCGTTGAGTTTTTCTATTTTCCTCAACTTCTTTTCATTTTCTCTGAGACTTTCAACCGGCTGTCCGACATTTCGTCACTCATCGCTGAGCAAATGCGTATTACCCATCTAGTCTATATTTCTTCCTTCCCTGTTCTTCTCTCTTCAATTTACTAGATCTCTAACATTTTATCAGGCCGCTCGGATCTGTCCGAGTTGAATTATTTAAATTAATAAAATATGCTAAAATGTGTTACAAGTGTGCGAGAATTGTGTGCATACTATACAGTGTGTCTAATGTAATAGATCATATAATTAAAAGAATTATGGTGGAAACTTGCCACTGCACCACCAACAACAACTAAAACTACCAACAACAACAATGACAACAATTGCGACAAACAATAGCAAATTATTTTCCAAATATGTTTCTGTCTATTTGTTGTTTTTGTCTTTCCTTTCCGTTCGAGAGCAAACAGGAGACAGGGGAAGAGTTAGGGGCAGCTGCTGTGGCTAAAACTACGGCAGACACTAGATGATTTAGGGTCAAGTAAGGTCTAAGTTTTTTGGAAAGTGCCGTCAACTTTCGGGTTGAGTGCAGCGCCAGCAAATTTGCATAATTTGTTTATACTTTTGATGAATGTGACCCGAATGTGAGTCGAAATTACGAAACTACAAAATAAAACAATAGAAAATCGCAAAAGTTTTCCCTCTAGTTCAATTCTATATATGTATATTTTTGAGGTGGATAGTGTTAAGATAGTTTTGCATAACACCTTTTACTGAATATTTCAATTCAAATTGTTTATTATTAATGGGGGAAAAACATACAGAAATGCCAAATTAAATATTTCTGTTAATATTTATAATGTAAAACTTTCTTATAATTTTTTTTATTTGATTAAGTGGCTTAAGATTGAAAAAGCGAGATACATTATATAAATATTGCAGTGTTTTCAAATAAAAATCTATTTAAGAATTTAAATAAACGATCTCTTTGCTTTTAACATTGTCACCAACTCTATCTATCTTTCTAACTCTTTTTTATATATTTATATATATTATTATATTTTTTATATATTTATTTGTATATATATTTCTAGATCAATATCTCTATAGCTGTCTTTAAATTTATATTAAAAAATTTTATAAATCTTTTTGTAAGTTAAAAGCTGAATGTTCCACTCTCTTAATTCTATCAATAAAGGATAATTACTTACGAATAGTTTTACGATTTTAGTTGATAATATTTAAATATTTAATGAATAAAACCAAGCCAGTTTTGTTTAACGATTTCATAATTACATACACTTAAGAAAGAATAGTTTAAAAAGAAAAAAATAGGAACATCTTCTAATAAACCCGAAAGAATGTAAATGCCTACTAATTATTCAGCCGGTTTTTAGGGCTTAGGTTCGATAATTTAAATAATTAGATTGGTTTCGTAAAAATCTATAATTATTTTCTGTTGGAGTGGATATGTATTCTGTTTTAGAGCGATTTCAGTCGTATACAAAAGTTATTCATTATCACATTTCCCCCAGGACATTTAGAAAGGCAGAAATATGTTTTGTTTGAAAATTTAAATAAATATTATAACTATGCGAACTCAATACAATGTAAGCTTGGCATATTTGCAATGTATGCAAGTGAGTGTGTGTGTGTGTGTGTGGGCTGTGTGTGCATTGTGTGTGTGTTGATATAAAAGTCAGAGTGTAGGCTCTAGTTCCCTATGTCCCAACATTTGCTGGCCGCAATCATTGCTGTGTCAAGTGGCGCAAACAAAGGAGCTGGGAAAGTGCCACTAATTACAATTCCCACACACACACATGTATATATAAATATACATATATATATATATATATGTATGGCTAGAGGCATCCACATTAACATTTGCATCTGCTCAAGTGCAGAGAGGGGCAAGGGGCAAAGGAAGGGGGCCTTGACTGCGCCTCTGAGCATCGTCCTTGTGCCAGCTGCTGGTCAAATGTAGATGGCCAGGATGTTTGCATAAGAGAATGCAGCTCGTTGTTGGATTAGATTTTGCCCACTTATCGATATATCGAATTTCTGCCCTCCCCTCCCCACACCCTTGTCTGGTCGTGCAATGCATTTGACCTTTTTGTTGCGGCCCAAAATCGATTTTATTCAATTGAGGTACAAGTCGACGGAGACGGAGGTTGACCAGACCTGTGGCTTTGTCACCCGGCCGTGACCACAGTATACATCAAGTGTGTGTGCCAGTGTGTGTGTGTGTGTGTTTGTGTGTTAGGCGCACTCGATGATTTCATTTGCGGGCTGTGGCATGGTCTAGAATTCAACTACCTGGCCAACAACACAGTTTTGTCCTGGCCAGGCCTACATATGACTGCGTGTCTGTCAACACGTGTGTGTTGTGCGTGTGTATGAGTGTGTGTGTGTGTGTTATTATTTGAAGAAACGAAAAGCAACACGAAAATTGGAAAATTGAACATAGACATCGAGAGCAGCAGAAAATTCACACGCAAACGTCGCACAGTGACAGGTACAGGCAGCGACAGAGGCAGCGACAGAGGCAGCGGCAGCGGCAGAAGCAGCGACCGCAGCAGAGGTAGTGGAGGGGGTAGTGAGTGTCAGGGGGGCGGGGGCACCGCTTGATTTTCACCTGCGCCGGTGGCCGACGTCATCACTGAATTTGGCTGTCTGTCTTCAAGTCGAGCAGGTGGAAATGAAAAGCGTCACCAACAATTTTGTATTTTCCATTTCCACATTTTGTCCACTTTGTGAACTGCCGACGAGTGTCCAGAGGCGACCAACGAAGCGTCCAATTTAAGGCCATTTACATGGCCTGCCCAATTAATTTACAGTTGCATCCCATCTAAGCCAATTACGTAGGCCAACTGCAAAGTGTTAACAGCGAATTATACGGAATCCAAAGGGGCTTAGACTGAGAGACTTTTCGCAAAACTATTTAAATATCTCTGCACAGTGGTGTGAAAGCGAGCCAAAATGTTGAACTATTGAAATTACAATTAATATAATTTAATTTGCAATAAATAAATATTATTTTTAGTACGAAAATTTAGAGAAAAACTTACAATGTGCTTAAACCATATTATATTTTAAACAGGATTATAACCTTAACCGAAACCGTAACCTTTAACCTAAGATAACCGATTGAAATTTGTAACCATAACCGTATAAGGGTTAATTTCGGATCTGGCCGTCGCAGATACTGAGCAACTTTTATAACTTTGAACTGCCATAACTTTGTCACAACTCAATCAATTTTAGTGGGCAATGTAAATTTGAGCATGATTTTTCCTCAAAATTCGTTCTGCATTTAAATTTTGTTCATTTTGAAAAATCGAAAATTTCCAATTTTTTTTAGAAATTTTACAGTGTTACCCCTTATAATTTTTCTCAAAAAATTCGAAATTTTCGAATTTTGAAAATGAAAAAATGTTAAATGCAGAACGAATTTTGAGGAAAAATCATGATCAAACTTACATTGCGCATGGAAATTGATTAAGTTTTGACAAAGTTATGGAAGTTCGAAGATATTAAAAATCATTAAATTCAAAACAATCGAAATGTTCAAACCAAATTTATATGGGGTCAAATTCTGATCAAATCGACATTACGCAGGACCATTCCAGTAACCAGGTAACATTATTTTCCAGGCTAAAAAGAGCAATAAGGGTTTTTTCAACCGAAACCATAGTTCTGATTTGTAACTATTTCGTTTTTCTAGATACAATTTAAGCTCATTCTTTTAAAGCAATTGAAAAAAGTGGCAAGTGTCATATTTGAATCATTTATTGCGTTGCAAACGCTGCGTGTGGCAGCTGGCACTGGGGATTTTAGTGTTCAAAGGGGATGGGGAAGGGGAAGGGAAAGGGAAGAGAGCCTTGGGGGTTTACAAACGGCGCCAGCTGGTAATTCAGGTGAATTGAGTGCGACGCAAGCGGAAATTTGTTTGCGTTTTGACTTAATTGTGGATGCGACTAGGCGAAAACTTACGGCGTAAGATTGATGAACTTCGGTTAGTGGATAACTTTCGTGGCAAGTCAGACAATTAAGTCGGAAATGCAGTTGTGTCGTTTGTGCCACATCACGGCTGATCATGTGGCATGCCTCCCCCGCCAGAGTCAGATCAATGAAATGCAGCCGACCGGCAATTAATCTCTTTGGCAAAAGCCGACCAGTTTCAGCTTCAACTCGAACTCGAACTCCATCTGCATCCACGTCACACTTCAATCAGACAATAAAAATATTGAAATGAGCCCCAGAACGAAGCTGAGACGTCCGGCAAAATGAATTGCGAATTTCGCAGAATCATTTTAAGTGAAGTTCATTTTGCGCTCAGTTCTCAGGTAATCTGGCAAATGAATAATTGATCAAGCTCTATAATTAACGGGCTCACTCAATTGCCCAGCCAACTCTTTCGAAACTGAAATAAAACCAAAATGTACCTAAATAAAATACGAAAACCCAAAGAGCTGACTCAAAAGCTCTGTTTTTTTTTTTGGGCCACATAAGTTGTCAGGGTCACTGAATTCATGTGCAATTTTCATTTATATTATTATTTAATTTCAGTATTTTTTGTATCTTTTTTTTGTATTCCTACAGCTCAGGGAAGTCATGAAGGTTTGAATATACGATAATAATTTCTACGAATTTATTTCAATACTCTTCTTTTATTTTGTTGGTTAAATTGCAATTTGTTATGCCTTTTTAACAATTCCAGCGAACTTATTTAAGGAATTACTAGACCATAAGCTGTATTTTGCTTTAATTATTTGAAAACTGAATTAAATTTTTGTCTATGAGCTAGAAATCGTGAAATCATTTAAAATATTTAATAATTTTCGCCAATTCGGTATGTTTTATAATTTATATATACTGTCAGGTTTCAATTCATGAAATTCTAAATGAGATACAAATTTAGTTCGTTAAATTTTTACGTTTTATTAGAAACCCAAAATATGTCTAACAATTTGTTGGCATTAAACAATTTTATCTGCGGGCTAAATCAAAAACGAAATCCAACTAAGGGCCAAGTAATATAATTTTAAGTTAAGCAAAGGCATTAAGAAACTGCCGTTTCCCTTGTTAATGATCGTGACCAGTGTGAGATACAGTTTCTATGGGATAAGCCTTACCATTTACTTGTTCATGCATACATAATAAGTATGTGTGTAAATAAAGATATGTATGTATATACAAGTATACTATATAATTGATAATTTATTCAAATAACTTGAAATGTAATTTTTGGGGCATTATTAATTCGATTACTCAACATGTGGCCGGCGGCAAGGCATGAAATCACTTACAGATACAAATGAAGAGAGACAGAGATACAGATACATACATATGTACATATGAACAACAACTTGGAAGACTTCATTTTTATTTTGGCATTAGTCTTATTCTTTGGCTGTGACTATTTTGGAATTTTTTAAACTTTTCAATATGAATTACTTAATCGGAATTCAAGGCAAATAATAACTGCGACTAAACGAAATTCATCTTGCACTAAATTCAGTAATCGAGTAGTCGATCGAATATTATTCAAACACTCAACAGGGCAACATGAAACTGGTTTAGTTGCGATCCAAAATATTTATATACTCATACAAATATCCACACCTCGTTTACCTCCGATGATCGCGTACTACATACGTTCATACAGAGTTAAGATCATTGTTTCAGTTTCAGTTTTATATTTTTTGTTTTTAATTTATTTTATATTTCTTATTTGTTTGTACTGGTTTTTTGCGTAAGTTTTGCGGAAGTGTTATGTGCTTGTCACGCCCCCCAAGCCGCCGACCCGCCCGCAATTACGGCTAACCGTTTTGGTCGGAACCAGTTCTTGGCAACGATCGGCCATTAGCAACGGCATCATTAACGTCATTAGTTAGTGCCACTTTTTGGATCATCCCAAATGCTTTTGACACTTAACGATGTCATCGCGCTCACTCGGCTCAGATCAACAGATCAACAGTTTAACAAATTGACAACTGCATAACTGTATTACTCGTTTCTCAGTTACAAGTGCTTAAATATTTTTAGCATATCTCTATAGATACGAGAATTCGTAAATGAGTTTTCTTTAATATTTACAGGATCGTTCGTTTGATCGCGCGATCAAAGACTCAAAAGTTCCTTATAAAAGAGCTTTTTGCACTCCAGTTAATGTATCTTTTAACTCTGTTTCGAATGAAATGAGGAACACAAAATAGTGAAATATCGAATCTCTTTATAATAACTATTTATTTATTTATTTTTAAAATTTTACATATTCCGGAAGTACTTAAGTACACTAAATATTCTATAATTTTCAAATCTCCCTAAGATTTCAGCATTTTTTAAGGACAAAATAAAAATATTTTGGTATTTGGAAAAATTGTATAAGATAAGATTAGATAAGCATGTTTAGATAAGATCTTGGATAAGAAAATATATAGTGATTTCTATCAAGCTTTATAATATGTAAAGAGAGCTTTAATATAAATATATATAAAATTAAATTTTTGAAAATTTCTAGTTCAGAATGATAAGAATCTTTAAGATTCACAAGTACATTTGGTATTCTGTAAATATTAATCTTTTAAATAATATTTCTACAATTTTTAAGGCAAAACATCATTTACATTATGCAGAAATGTATTATGTTTTCTGCCATATTTTATCAAGATTAAAAAAAAGGTTTAAGAATTGTATAGATTTTAAATTTCTGAAAAAATTTCAGAAAAATTTAAAAGTAATTTTTAGCTGTAGTTTTAAAAGTTTAATGCACCTATTTTGAAGGTATAGCCCTTAGCATCATTCGTATATATATGGAACTGGTAAAAGCTGACAAAGATATTGGTTTAAGAGAAAGATTGGGACTATTTATGAGACAAACTAATAGAAAAACACTGCGACAAATTCGTAGTTCTGAGTTTAGTTCAATAATGGCAATTACAATCAAAGCAGAAAATGCTAATCAATAGAGCCTATTAGCCAAGTTATTTGTTGAGTGTGTGTGTGTGAGTTGTGGCTTAAAAATAGATCATGATATCATTTGGTGGTGTAGCCAGTCACAGCAGCCATTGAGACACACCACACCACACCACATCACTCCACATAGAGATTGAGATTTGTCGTCAGCACATAAACCGCACCACAAAGTAAGTAGTTTCTGTTTAGTGTTCAGTGTTCAGTTCAGTTCAGTTCAGTGTTTCTGTGCTCAACTGGGTTTAGTTGCCAATTTAGTGACAAAACAAATAAAAGCGATAAAATTTGAATATTGCTGTCCGGCTAGAGTTCGCACACAATCGAGAGCTTGGAGAGCTACAGAGTTGAGGAGCTATTAAAAATGATTATTGGCCCATCTTCATTAAGATTCCACATGCATAAATTTTGGTAGCCCGAGCAACGATTTATCGAAATCCGGCGAATATTTTTTTAAGTTTTTGTTAATAAATGCGTACTTCAATCGAATTTATTGCCATTGCTAAAAAACTATAGCAAAAATACAAAAAAAAATTAATTCTTAGAAGAACTAACCATATTTACATACAAGACAAATTGAGAGAGATATTTAAAGAAAGAGAGATCTATAGAGAGTATCTTATAGATAATTCTTCTTACCTGTTGCTGTGCTGTTACCAGTTCTCTGTGCTGTAAATCGTTGTCGAGGGCGTGACTATTCGCCAAACTGACGTAATTCACATCCAAATGGGACAGGGAATTTTCCTGTGATTTTCGCGCATTCATCACACGATCTTTTCCCAACGTATTTCTTTCCTTTTACATTTAAACTCACACAATTATAATATTTTAAATTTGCATTGCACTTGAAAAGATTGCACGAGTTGCCACACTTTACTTTATCAAACTTTTTCAAACTTTATTTTCGCACAAATTTTTCCACGCTACCTGAAAAATTGTGAACAAATGTTGAAGATGATGTGTTAGGATTGTTGTTTCCTCTATCTAATTAAGCTCCAGAACAGACAAGTAAAGGAACTAATATAACTCTTGGAAAAATACCCTTAAAATCTATATAAATAAGTTTATTTTATCACAGACTTTCCAAATAACAAAATCTATAAGTTATAAATCAGGGACCATAATGGTTATAATTGTTAAAATAAATATTGTACAATTAAATTTATTTTTATTAAAAAATAATGCTTTTAATAATTATAAATTTGTAAAAATAATAATAAAAAATATTTATTTTTAATTGAAAAGATTGATTGAAATCAATAAGATCACAGCTATTTTATGATCATTAAATAAATTTAAGTTATCTTTAATTTCTGTATGAGTAAATATGCTTATACAATTTTGAAACAGACTTCTTCTATAGCTCTCAGAAGTAGTAGGACCTCGTCTGGCATAGGGAATTGAAGTACATGTGCTTCAAGTTGTCGCATTGCAACAAAGTGCAGCTGTGGCAGAGGCGAGACTAGAGACTAACCTCATTTCCGTGGCACCTCTTGACTCTACCTTGTGGCGCGCCTGATGAAATTATAAACATTTTAACCAAAAGCCGCCATCCCGCGACAACCACAAAGCGAATGGGGTGGCACTTGAGGCAACTTGAGGAGCAAATCTGCCACCTGCCACCTGCCGCCTGCCAACTGCCACCGGGGGAGGCACAAACGAAGAGGCTTGTTGCAACAATGGTGGTAAGAAGAAACAAGGATGCAGCCCACTGTAAACGGGGTTAATAAAGTTGCACATAACACGGCAGCTGGGTGCATACAATTTGTGTGGCAAGCAAAGAGTTGCGCATGTTGCACGGAACTCCACACACACACACACACACACACAACCACACACACATACAATCTGAGTAAACCTGAGTAAGTAAATGCCTTGCAGGCTAGTTTCAGCACCTGCTGCAACCAGGTGTCGTTGACTGCAATGAATTGCCATTGCTTGTGTTGTTGTTGTTGTTGTTGTTGCTGTTGTTGTTGCTAGTGTGTGTGTGGCATGCAACACACATTTGCTTTTGGCCTGGTTATCTACGCTGCCAGCGTGCTGGCAATTGACCCGTGGTAAATTCATGATTTCAAAATCAATCCCTTCGCATCGAATGTCCTATTTGGCAACATCCTCCGTTTCTGGCCAAAAAGCTAAGCCCAATTGCAGGCCACACCAGTCAAGGCTAAATGCGATCACAAACTTGAGCCATTTGGCAAGCGTCAAAGTTGAGAAAATTATGGATATGTAATTGAAAATATTCCATATTATATGATAAATCTTATTAAGATTCTAGACATAAAAACGGCATCAATATTAAGGTGATCAGAAATCAGCTAATAATCATCGTTAATTAAAAACAAGATGTTCTCAAGTATATTTGAAAAGAGTTACTTGAAAAGGATTATGAGCCGGATTTTCTTAATTTTAAAATGATCTAAAAGATAAGATAATATATGGATTGAAAGCTCAGCAATACGATAATTTAAGATATTCTCATTTATAATCGAGCCCAGCTTTTAGATATAAAAAATGTTTTCGTATTATCAAATCATCACATTTATCAAAAAGAGACAAAGGACCACCTGACTAGTAAAAGAATAATTTATTTATGTCATTAGAACTGCTTAAAAAAGGTTGACAAGTCGAATAACAATATAGAATTATTAAAATCCAGGGATTAAAACCTTAACCGAAACCGTAACCTTTAACCGGTAAAAACCGAT
Organism: Drosophila kuntzei; assembly: GCA_035042165.1. Classification (NCBI taxonomy): domain Eukaryota; kingdom Metazoa; phylum Arthropoda; class Insecta; order Diptera; family Drosophilidae; genus Drosophila; species Drosophila kuntzei. The sequence goes on from JAWNLU010001763.1 coordinate 120,131, forward strand.
TAAATTTGTAACCGTAGCTGAAACCGTAACCGAAACAATTTTTAGCGAAACCCATACACCGAAACTCCTTAAACCGAAATAACCGTTTAGTACCGATTCATTTATAAGGGTTAATTTCGGTTCTGACCGTCACAGGTACTGAGCAACTTTAATAAGTTTGAACTGCCATAACTTTGTCAAAACTCAATCAATTTCCATGCGCAATGTAAATTTGAGCATGATTTTACCTTTAAATTCGATCTGCATTTAAATTTTGGTTCATTTCGAAAATTCTAATTTTTTCGAAAAAATCAAAAAAAACAAAGGGGTAACACTGTAAAATTTCGAAAAAATTCGATTTTAAAAAATTTTTAAAAATGAACAAAATTCAAATGCAGAACGAATTTAGAGGTAAACTCATGCACAAATTTACATTGATTGAGTTTTGACAAAGTTATGGAAGCTCGAAGTTATTAAAAATCAGTAAAATCAAAATAACCGAAATGTTCAAACCAAATTTATATGAGGTCAAATTCTGATCAAATCGACATTACGCAGGACCATTCCAGTAACCAGATAACATTATTTTCCAGGCTAATTAGAGTATGAAGTCTTTTTTCATGTAAAACGATGAATAACGCTTCTTATTTATTCAACCGAAAACCTTAATTTTGTTTATTTTGTGAACCCAAACCATACCGGTATTTTTAAACCGAAACTTACAAAAACCCGATAACCGTTACGAAATTGATACTCCAAGATTTTCCATAACCGATAACCGAAAACCTTAATTCGAGCATAACCGAAACCGTAACTTAAACCGATATTCGTATCGGTTTTAATCCCTGTTAAAATCCCTTGATTTGTTAACCTTCTTTCGAAATTTCTTTGGAATCTAGAAGGGAGCTTTGCTTATAATGGTTGGAAAATAGAAGATCATGAGGTAATCTTTAGTTAGTAGGGTAATAACTTTTAAAATTGCAATTTGAAAAATAACTGGGATCGCTTTTCACACTGCCAAGTTAAAATCTGTATTACACCTGTCTTGTGAAAATCCTGATATTGCTCTGAAAATACTTTATAAATAAACTAACAAACATTTTAATTATTTTAAAGTGTGACATTTGAGAAACTGTTAATAAATGTTTTTAATAGACAAGCATATTTTATTTTTTTACAGCTCTTCTTAAATAGAGATCAATTACTTCGTATAAAAATAGTCCTGGATGTACTCAAAGATTTATGAAACTAAGGAGAAAGAGCCTTAAAGACCTATAGAGTCAATCATTCTCTTCCTTTGTCTCCAGTCAAAATCAACTGAATTTTGTCTTCAGCAAATGTAAATGATAGATTGCTTCTTTGTCTTTTACTTCTCAAACATACAGTTCATCTCAGTAAAAACTTTGATAGATAAACCATTTCTCCATTTCTCCATTTCTCCATTTCTCCAGCATATCCTGGTGTATAATATGTTTGTACATATGTACATTGAATAGAGTCTCTCAGTTTTATTGCTTTGCTCTTAGCTACATGACAGCATCATTGATTTTTCATTTTTTTTCCTGCCGTTCTTTTCATGCTTTTCTTTCTCTCTTTCATTACATTTACGTTTTCCCTTCTACTTCTACCTCTTCTTCTTCTTCTGCTGGAATAACTTTTCTGGCAAGCACGTGCATGCAAAAAAATAAAGTATACAATTTGCATATAGGCACACACATAAATGTATTGGTGTGTGTGTGTGTGTCGCAGTGTTGTTGTTGTTGTTGTTTTGCCACTTTCAGCAGCTGCTGTCGCGTGCTTGGCAAAGCAACAACAACAACAACAACAACGGCAACAACAGCAACTTGAACAACAACAACAAGCCACTAAAGTGGGCAAATAACAGACAACAATTTCATTTTAATTGCTGACGTTTTTTTTTGGGGGAGCAGAAGAGGGCGAGAGGGAGAAAGGAAAGAAGAAGAAGCCTGACTGCGCCACATTGCGTATACGCCCGAGTTGGCCAAAAGCATAAATCAAAGCCCAAAACGAAAACAAAAACAAACGAAACTTGCGAAAACTTGCGAAAACTGCAAGCTGTGAAAATGCTGTGAAAATGTAAAAAACAAAGGAAAACTAAAAAACTGAAAGAAAAATCAATTTGTATTAAAAAGAATGAAATTTCGATTTGCTGCCGAGCTGTGTGCTGTGACCTGAGAGAGTTTTTGCGAGAGTTGCCCCACGCAACTTGCAGATACTTTTGTATCTGTGACGCCTTCAACTGACTGTCTAAGCGTGTATTTGTGTGTGTGTGTGTCTCTCTGTGTGTGTGTGTGTGTATTTTTGTGTTGTTCCTGTGGCTTTTACATAATTAAACGACGGCACGCGCTAACTTTGCTTTAAATAGTGAGCGTAGCTTTAAGGACGATATACAAGAGAAACGCGACACGGGCCAAGGTGGCATGTGGCATGTGGCAAGTAGACATTGTGGCAGCATTGGCCACTCGCTAATGATTTCCCCGGGGTTTGCTAACATTCACTTATCACCACATTATTTGCTTCTTTGCTGGAAGAGCGACTCTCACAATTATCACTTACACTTCCACTTCCACTTCCACTTACAATTGCAACTTGCAACACACGCGTGCCACAAAAACAATAAACGCAACGCACTCCTTGTTGTAAATATATTATATATTTTTGTATTTTATTTTATTTATTTGTTGAGAGATAGACAGAGGGGGGAGTAGAGATGACCCCGCGCGCCTAAACGTTACCTCGCGCGTCTGGAGCGGACTTTTGACCAAGTCAGCCTATTGAGGGGTCAGCTTCTGAGAATATATCGACGTAGGGGATGGTTGTATTGAGAGGGGGGTACGGACCACCCTTGTGTGAACGCTTACGTGGACAACTTTGCTGGAGATACAAACGCGATGGCGATACGCTGGCAACTAATTTGGGTGACGCTTGCCACACTTGCCACACCGCTGGGTGTCTTGCGTTCCACCAGCCAACGCTTCCAGTTGTAAGTTCTCAGTGCTCAGTTCTCGGTTCTCGCTGCTCGGTTTCCAAGGACAGTCGAGTTTCGAACCCCAAGCTTTCTCCCCCTTGTGGCAGTTGCAAGCTTCGCAGAGCACGACCTATCCCAAAAGCTTTAGCTTTTGCAACATGGCTTCCACACACCTTTTTGTGTTGCTTCCACTGCGCAGTGTTGATTCTGCGCAACATTTATCGCTAGCACGTGCCACGCCGCAGCACCAGACCCCCCTCCCCGCCTCTCCCCTCCTTTCTTCTACACCCCTCCTTGCTACATATATCAAAATCACCACTGCTATTCAAATCAGTGCGCGCTTGTGGGCTCACGTTGACTTCTGACCGCCGACCGTCGACCGTCGATGTCAGCATCGGGATAGGGAGTTAGGAAGGGAGGGAGGGAGTTGGGGAGGAAGTTTCCTGGTGCATCTGCACTTGTGGCAAGTTAACTCCGCAATCCTCTCGTGCCGTGCGCCTGTGCGTGTCTTTGCCGCAGCCGAAGTCGAATAGAGTATTTTCTTTTTTATTGACTTTAGTTCTTCCCAAATAGGTTTCTGGGTCAGACCAAAAACACACACACAAACAAAAACACACACACACATTGATGAAGATTTGTTTGTGCATCGAATAGCTTAAATAATATAAGTAACCTCCCCACTTTCCCTACGATTCCTCCCACTAATTTGCATCCTGTTTTCTTTTACATCCTTCATTTGGGATTCTCAGGAAATGCATCCGAAAAGTAGGCCACAAACCAACACTCACTACATGTCACTCAATATTCCAAATAAGACTTTAGTATTTATAATATAACGAAGTTCTAAACTATTTTAGTCTATTAGATACCCTATAAACCTATTTAAAAATTCTAAGAGATGAATGAGTTTTTCTCAAGAAATATCAATCCTTTGTGGGACTTAAACTTTTCCTGTTAAATACTCTAAACGAGATTGAATTCAACCGCAGGCAAATAAACAATTAGCTGTGTATATTACACTGGAAGATACCCTGTAGAAATTATAAACAAAATTAACAAAGCTTCATTCATGGAATATCAATGAAAATATTAACTTTTCGTTTGGAACATTAAAAGCAAGTTTAAAATAGAATACATAATCATTTGCCGATACAAGTTTATGCATGTTACTTTCTACCTATGGGTTAAGTATTCTTAAAAAATGGAACCATATGTAAATATATTTTGAATTTGAAGAAGTGGATAAAGATTAAAAAAATCAAATAGGTGGATAAAATTTACTACAATAAAAGCCCTTCCGTCATTTCCACTCAGAGGTGATAAAATTTGATGAAATAACTACTTACAAAGAGCTGTATTAAAATGCAACTAAATTTTGAGCTTTAAAGTTTGTGTTTAGACAATGAGTGAAAAATAAGGCAGTTTTTCGCATAAATTCCATCACATAATTTTCCACCTAAAGGTGTATTTTTGTGAGATCAGTTAAACATGTATAAACTTTCTTTTAAAATATGTAGTTGATTGAATAAAGAACCAAATATATGCAGAGAAATATACAAAACAGTTTTATACTCATTTCCACCTCTCCCATGGGAGAGATATGTTTTTAAATTTTGTTTAACTTATTTCCTTCTACTGGGAGTGATATTTAGGAAAAGTTATTTTTTTTAAGGATGAACAACAAAAAAAAATGCACCAATTAAGATTCACATTACAGTTTTCTACATATTTCCACTCAATGGGGGTGATATTTGGCTATTCCCTCTGTATTCCCTCGGTATTCCTTCTGTTAAAACTCAATTGAAAGTTGATTCATTATATCGTGATACTGCACTTAAAATTGACAGAGCCGCAAAACTGATATATTTGAAGAGTTAAGAAATGCTAACAATTGCAGCTATTGTTATTATTGTGGCAGATTACCACATTGTGGCACAGATACATATATCTATCTCTCTCTCTCTCTCTCTCTCTATCTTTCTATGACTCATCCGTATGCGTTGTAAGGCCCGAAAAGTTTTTGGTGCATTTTGTATGCCAAAGGGTTTTGTTTATTGTTTACAGTAACGCCCCAGGCTACATTGAGGCATCATCAGGCCATAATTCGTAGGATTCGGCTGGCAGGAGAGGAGGGAAGGAGGGGAGAGGGGAAGCTGGAATAGGCCTCTAAACAAAGCAAAAACGATAGCCCAAAAACAATGTCAGCGTGCGCAATTTTAATGATTGCAGATATTTTAATGCGACGGCGAGCAAAATGCATTGTTCTCAAGCAGCTTACAAAATGTATCTACATATCTTTGTATCTTAGTATTTTTGTATCTGTGTGAATGCTTGTATCTTTTGAGTTTTTGACGCTGCAACGTCAGCAGCAAATGGCGCCCCTGGGGCGATTTCAAAGTGTCGCATCTGCAATTGGAGCATCTTTAGCGATTACTGAACGAGTACGACAAATAGATGAATGCCACCTGAGAACAGGTAAAAACCAACAACAACAACAACAACATCAATAACAACAACAACACTTTTCTTACCAAATTGCTGTACTTTGAAACTCTTTTTGGCCAAATGCAAAATGATTGATTGACTTTCGCAATCATTATTATTGTTTGCCCGTTTTCGCCAACGTTTATGTCGAAGTAATTAACATACACACACACACACATATATATATATATATATGTATGTATATATATCTTAGACTTAGACCTGGAGCAAAGTCTCGGTTCATTCAACTCTTCTTCGGCTGCCGACTCAAGTACAACCCGTTGTGCCCCATGTGCCAAGCTGGCGACCGAAGAATCGTCGCGTTACTAAATCCCAAAACAGGTCATACTACTTATAGATGCAATTTAATCTTTTGTTCTCCAATTCCATTTAGTAATATTTAATTTATAGCTACATATTTATTTGTTTGTAATTCTACAACATTTTTTAGACTTCTCTATATATTTATTCTATGTATTTTTTGTATGTATCTTGTATCTAGATATCTTCAAAGTAAAGAAAGAAACATGGATGTGAAAAATATGTCTATTGAACCTACAATTGCAGCATTATTACGGTGGCAAAGACTTTCTGCAGGGATTAAAACCGATACGAATATCGGTTTCAGTTACGTTTTCGGTTATGCTCGAATTAAGGTTTTCGGTTATCGGTTATGCAAAATCTTGGAGTATCGGTTTCGTAACGGTTATTGATTTTATGTAAGTTTCGGTTTAAAAATACCGGTATGGATTCGGTTCACAAAAAAAAAAATTATGGTTTTCGGTTGAATAAAATAAGAAGCGTTATTCATTGTTTTTCATCAAAATAGACTTATTAGCCTGGAAAATAATGTTGTCTGGTTACTGGAATGGTCCAATGTAATATCGATTTTATTATAATTGGATCTCATATAAATTTGGTTTTAACATTTCGATTATTTTGACTTAACTGATTTTTAATAACTTCGAGCTGCGATAACTTTGTCAAAACTCAATCAATTTTCATGCGCAATGTAAATTTGTGCATGATTTTACCTCTAAATTCGTTCTGCATTTAAATTTTGTTCATTTTCAAAATTCGAAATTTTTCGAAAAAATCAAAAAAGACAAAGGGGTAACACTGTAAAATTTCGAAAAAATTCGATTTTCAAAAATGTTTGAAAATAAACAAAATTTAAATGCAGAACTATTTTGGAGGCAAAATCATGCTCAAATTTACATTGCGAATGAAAATTGATTGACTTTTGACAAAGTTATGGCAGTTCAAAGATATCAAAGTTGCTCAGTAGCTGCGACGGTCAGATCCGAAATTAACCCTTATAAATGCATCGGTTACTAAACGATGGGTTTCGGTACAGTCGAAAAAAATTTTACGGTTACGGTTTCAGTTACGGTTACAAATATCAATCGGTTTTTATCGGTTAAAGGTTACGGTTTCGCTTAAGGTTTTAATCCCTGACTTTCTGTAATCCTTTTCTTGTAATATTTTCGAGTAAATATTATATTAACTTATCTAAAAAGCTATAATATCAAATAATACTTAATGTCGGAATTCAAAATGGCGACTGTAATTCTTTTTGACAGATTATTCTTCACAAAATCTTCAATTCTTCTTCAATAAAATCCATAAAATTGTATTTTAAAAGTGATTTCGAAAAGTGATAAATAAGAATATTAATTTTATATTCAAGTATCATGTAGACTAGAGGGTTTAACTTAAATTAAGTTGATTTTAATATACATAAAGAAGGACATTAACTACATTTAACTTAAAATTTGTTTCTGAAAATGAATACGCTTCCAGTAGATTTTAAATACTTCTCGTCTTTAATACTTCCATGGCAATTTCTTAATCAGCATCTATTTACATAAAGTAAAACAACAGGAACAGGCCAAATAAGAAGTACAACAATTTTTTAAGTTAATGCCATAGTTGGTAATCATTTATAAGTTGACAAGTCTGGAAAATGATTATTATGGTAACTGACTACTGCGTGGTATAACAGCAATTTTATGCAAATGTAAATACGTCAACTTATGGCAATCGAATGTTATCGATTGAAATAAACAGAGGCACAACTGTACTTGCACAATATGATCGACACCATTTTGGGAGCGAATTGAGCTAGTGGCATTTAATTCGCTGTTAGTTTTGTATAATAGAAAAGGCACACACAGACACGCGGCGAATTGACGGCGAGTACTCAGTTGATTATGAATATCTGGCGAATATCTTTCCAGTATCTGGTCAACTTATTTTACATAATAAGCACATACAAGGAGTACACATACATATACACACATAGGCATACACTTATTAGTGTCTGAAAGAAATAAAATTTAATCATAATTAAATTCATGGTTCGTGTATCAACAGCAATAACAACAACAACAACAACAATAACGCGGCAACTCATGAGCGCAAATCAAAAGCTGCCTTCCTCTCTTCACTCTTCACTCTTTCATTGCTTTGCTTAAGTAGTTTATGGTTCACCTCTCCCTCTCTCTCTCTCTCTCTATGTCTCGCACTCTTTGCATGTACATGCGATGTGCGCCGCAAGGTGAGCGTCGGCGTCGACGTCGGCGTCGCGACGATTTGAATTCGTCTTCAGCTTTTGTATGTGTATGTGTGTGTGTGTATTTTTGACTGTCTCGATCGTTTCTATTGTTCACACACACACAGAAGAGAGAGAGACGCGGCTGCTGTCGCTGCTCTGCTCATGTAGGCAGCGTCAGGTTGTTGTCGTTGTATTAGTGTAGGTAGAGTTAGGTAGACAGCTGCTGTCAGTGCGTATGTGTGTTCATGTGTCTGTGTGTGTGTGTGTGTGTGTATGTGTGTATTTGTTGGTCTTAATTGCGCCTCCGTTGGCTGATTGCTCGTTTACACGAGCATATTTCCATCCAATCTAATGCCGAGGCGTAATTTCACTTTGACGAAAGCGCCACCCATTTTCTAGATCATCTACTCAGCATTATTCCCCCTCTATATAAAATAGGTGTGCATTCCTTCACATTCTCGTACAATTTCATATATTTTGTATAATTTCATAATCATGTTTCTATTTTTCACATTGATAACACCGGAACTGAAAGCTCTCGATGTTCCATGTACTTTTCTTTTTACTACATCTATGGCATTAATAACTCATACTCCTCCCACTATCCCCATTCCCCTCTGTGGATCTACAAGCTGTGACATCGTTGTTGTTGCACACCGCCTCCACTTTCTTGGGAACTGAGAGAAAACTTTCGAATGATAAATTAAATGTCATTTGCCGGGCGTGCTTTTCAGCTCGGAAGATCTTCGTCTTTACTATACATAGATAATCTTCCGGTTCTTCTTCCAAATTTAGCAGTAATATACAAAATATCCATGTTTTAAACGGAATATTTTAGTGCTTGCAATTAAATTTTGGATTTTATTTAAAGAGTTTTTAAAACTTGAATAAAATTTAATTGTGAGTTAATAAAAATGTTTGTTCTTTAGTGAAATACAACAAAATACCTATTTTTATCTCAATTCGTAAGCTTAATTTGGATCAAAACTTGATATTTTACGATTCACTAATAAATTAATTTGGATTATGTATATTTAATAGACAAGAAACATGGGAGATTTTTATACAACTAAAAGTAAATTTATATGGTTAACAAGACTATAAAATTTGAAGAGAAATCAAAAGTCGGAAGAACTTAAAATGTTCAACTGATAACATTTTAAATGAATGTCAAGCAAATTTAAATTTAAAAAAATGTATACTATTGAAAATACATACATATATCGTTCTCCGATCAGACTGATCTAACTTTCCACAGCTTTTCGTTATTTTAAATTACTAAATTTTATAGAGATCCCATTATGATCACTTAGCCGAATCAAATATTAGATCTAATCAAGACTATATTTTTCATATCATCAAAACTATTCCTTTCAGAAAATATTTAAATTCCAAATCCCTCCGAGAGATTGAACCCTGTTAAGCGAATCGAATTGAATTCGTAGTATCTGAAGAGCATGATATTTCTACATATAGATACATTTGCAGCTGACAACAATTGTTCTACTTTGGAATAGATTTCAAGCTATTTTCGCTGCCGCTGCTGTTGCAGGAAGTCATTAAGCTCATGAGGTGGCATAAATAAAGTTTTCCAAACCGCCGGGTTGGTTGGATCCTCCCCTAGAAAGCTGGAAGGTGACATTATTAAACGCGACAAAACAAAATAAAATTTACTCGAAAGAAACAAAAACAACAACATGATGGCTATAAAGACGTTGTTGCAACCGTGGCACGTTGCAGGCTAGACGCTTCCCCTCTCCCTCTCTAGATGCCCCTCTCTCTTTCAATGTCTCTCTCCATCCAAAATGGACAACGATCGCATGCAGCGGCTAATGTATCTAATAGATACACGACGGCATGTCAAATGCTACCAACCGGGCATAAATGAAGGGGGGAGTGGGGAGGGAGGTGGCAAGGGGAGTGCGAAGATACAATCGGTGGGATGCTGGATGCAGCCTGGCAACGTGAGTTCCTAATTAACATTGGGATTGTAGTACACGTTTAATTTATATCTTATTGATGCCGGCGACATTTGTATTTATTTTTACCAGATGCTCCCCCTCCCAATAGGTACTTCCCTCAGATTCACTGTCACATTATTGCCCGACATTCATAAGTGTGTGTATCGAATGTGTGTGTGTGTGTGGAATTTTATTTTTATAAAAATTGTGGAAAGCTCGAAAATTTATATGAAATACGTAGGTATCTCACATAGTGTATCTGTATCTGTAGTTGTTGTTATTGTTGTTATTTCGGCTATAATTATTGTTAATATTTGTTGCTTTCTGTTCATTTCACGCGTTTTGTTTTTGTTGTTCTTGTCATTTTTTATCTATACTCTAATTAAAATATTCGTGTGTTTGTCTTTATTTACTTTGCTTTGCTTTTTATATTTTTATAGCGTGAAAAAAAATCCAAAATAAAATTGAGATACGAATTTGAAAATCTTACTTGTACACCGAAATTTAATTTTGTTGTTTTTGTATATTTTTGTATTTGTTTCAATTCTCGACAGAAATTGTTGAAAACAAGCACTTTGAGAACGTGGGAGGTTTAATTTTAATTCTCAATATTTCTTCAAGCTTTCTAAATTCATTTTATTTGTGGTACTAGTGCGAAGAGTACGAAGAGGTCAATTTTATATAATTAAAAAGTAAGGATAGTTTTTAAAAGACCATTTAAGGGAATTTATGTAGAAGATACATTTTAAGATACATTTCTTAATTAAATAGCTATGAAGTGATTTGATTATTTGTATGGATTTTATTTTAAAGATTATATTATTATTTTACTTGTAGGAAATATTTATTTGTTTTGGCATATATCCTTAAATGTAATAGTTTTAATTCTACCTACTTAATATTATATGATATTTGCTATATATTTAAAAAATATCTTTATTCAAAACTATATAAATACATATATCTGTTGTTTCAGAACAAACATTCCCATTATACCGCGCACTTACTGAAGATTGAGATATTATTTTCTTTGATTTTCATTTTAATAATACCACGTCGAATATAATACACCTTCTGAATACACATGTGCACATATGTACGTAAGTATGTATGTTCTTTTATATATTGGTCACTTGTTTTATTTATAAACATTTATATCGTTTATTAGTACCCATCTCTGTGATTATAAATTTATTTAAAATACTTATGCTAATTCTTTGTATTTTGATGACGTTATTCGCCAGTCTTATGAAATACACTTATTAAATATGTGTCCTTGAAAACTTTTGATTTCTTTATGAATCTATATATAAATAATAAGTTCCTGAGATTAAGGTAAAAATTTGGATTCTAGCACTCACTAAATTACAGTGTGTACAGTTCTCACGGTTTTAACTAATTTCGACTCAAATAACACGTAAACTAATTAACTAATATATGTATCTTTAATCGTAATATAAGATCGTTGATCTTAAATATGTACACAAGTATTACCAAAATATCAAAATCATCTACAAGACCTGCAAATGTACATGTTTCGGTACATTATTTATGTACCCTTTTGCTTATCTAGTGTATCAGACATCGAACATCTAACGTGTTCGATGCTCTTGTGTCACACAAAATTAACAGTGTGTTAACAGAGCCATTACAGTGTTAACATTTCTTTTCCTTTCGCAGACAATTGCTTCAATATGAAATTGAAATAAGAAGTTTATTTATATTTTATTAAGAAAGTTTATGATTAATATAGAAACTTTATAATTTAAGGAATTAAATTTCAATTAATGATGGGATAATAGAGGGTTTACAGTTCTACAATAGCTGCTGTTTAAAATAACCAATTAAATCTTGAGACTCTTTAAACTGATATTAGATACTGCAACATTTAAATTTAATCAAATTCATAAATCAAACCATAACTTTCCCGATATTATTTTTTTTACCTATCTCACAAAAAATAAACTTTCTTTCTGACTATTGAATAGTAATATTTTCAATTGCAAAGATAGATTTGTCATCTACTTTAATCAAATTCTGATTAATTTATCTCGTACTTCCCCTGTAATGATGCTTTCTTTCTCTAATTGAAATGGCAGCAATTAACATTTTGTGTTAAGTCTGTCAAACATGAGTGTCAAACATCTTTGCGGCGTTTTGTTCGGTTGCAACTAGTTTCGGTTGGACGTGCAACATTTTGGCCTGGCATTTCGATTTGAGGCGGGCGTTCGTAACAACCGAACGTTGCGTTCGTGCCAACCAAAGCCGAAGCAAGTCCAACAAGACGACGCAAGAGCAAGTAAAAAAAATTACGCGGGCGTTCTCAGTACATTTCCAGCAATCAGACGGGCAGCAGGTGTCGTGGTTCAAGTGCGGCTAATCTTCGATTTGCCTTATTTGTGATTTGTTTTGGTTTTTTGGCCAAGTCCGAAATTCGCTTGCAATTGGATAATCACTTCAATTATAAATACAAATACAAATACAATTACAGTTACAATTGCAATAACAATTCGCGAACGAAAAAAAAAAGAATTAATAGTGATGAAAATGCGAATGCAAATTACAATAAATGAATGAATTAATTAAATGAATGATAAACAGAGTTCAAGTGGAAAATTCAATTGCAATTTTTGGTCTAATGCAAGCGAAAACAATAATCAAAATAAACAACAACTAAAATCAGTGACAATTCGCCTCCTGCGGCTAGCAATAAACAACAACAGTAACAATAATAATAACAACAGAGGCAGCCGCAAAAAACAAACAAGCACACACATGCACAATGGCAGCGGCAAATTGGCATAAATAAATAAAAATCAGCGTTGCTTTTGCTTTTTTACAACCTGATTTTTATGAATGAATGCAGCAGCAACAGCAACAGCAGCAGCGGCAGCAGCAGCTGAAGCAGAAGCAGCGACAGCAGACGGCGACGACGACGACGACGTCGCGTGCACAGGAGCGCAGCAGCAGCTCCACCCGCGCCTTGCTTGCATTTAACATTGCCTAGATGCCCTCGCTGCGGCCCTGACAAAGCTGTGTTTATATATGTGTGTGCGAATATTCGATTGCGATTTTCGATTACGATTTCGATTCCCCCTTCGCGAGCGCCTTGGTGACACATCACGCTCAGCACTTGTCATTGTTGTTGTCATCGCTCAAGCTCAAGCGCACACACACACACACATACAGACATACATACACATTTGCAGTGACAACAATTGTCGCTGTTTGCAAAATTAATAACGGAAGTTGTGCATTTTATTAATAAAAGCGAAATTCACACAAAACGCAGCAACAACAACAAAATCACAACTAAATCACAGTGCATAGAAAATGCACAAAGTGTCATCATCTGCTGTTTCTTCTTCTTCATCTTTAGCCGCTCTCGTTGTTGTTATTATTGTTCTGTTTGCACTGTGCGCTGTGCACTGTGGGGCCACCTCATTGATTTTGATTGTCTTCGTTTTTACAGCTTTTGCAGTTTTGCAGTGTTTTGTGCATCTCCCCCAGCGAAAAACCAGCAAATTAACTAAAATCTAAATTCTCAATCGGAAAAAGTCCTACGAAATTTACAAACCCCCAAATACACACACACACATACATATATAAAAAAATAATATAAAAATCGAATCTCACGCGTTTCAAAAGTATTTAAAAGTTTTGTAATTGTGTTATTTAAATTGAATTGACCAAAAGACCTACAAGTGACTAAAAGGTCAAGAGCGTCAAAACTTTATTCGATATTCTCAAAATATAGTCACCGTGTTTAATCCCAATAAGGATCTCAAGAAGAACTCTCATCCAACATTATATAAATAAAAAATTGGTAAGTTTATATAATTCAAATATAAAAATATAGATTTAGTCTAAAAAATTATATTTCGTTAAAGTAAAGACATTTTTTATCTATATAAAATCAAATTTAAATATAGAATTTATCTTATAAAATTATTATCATAACTAATAGAGATTCTTCACTATAAATAATGTTTATCTGCAATTAATTTGAGAAATTTAGTAAACTTTAAAATTAGTTTCAGTTCAGATCTCTAATTCTGTTCGAAAATTAGTTAATTTTCTCAGTTGTGATTTTTTTGGGAATCGCCTGAATAATTTAAGAGATATTTTTCAGTGGCAATCAAATGAAGACAAGTTTTGAAAACTATTAGACATTATTTTTATTATTATTATTGAAAATATTTGGAAATTATCTCATAGTAGGGTGTAGCTGATTTGTAATATTTTGAAATTTGCTTGCATAATTTGTGTATTGTTTTACAAAATGTTTCGAGATTCATCAATCAAAACTCTCTGCAGATGTATTAAAAGATCGTCTCAATTACGAACCTAAAACAAATGTCAGTAAATAGTCAAGTTAAGTCATATGTACATACATATTTACGTACATATTTATTTTGGGAGAATAATAGTAATGGCAGATAATGAATAGACGAACGATGTCGATATATGGATGGATGCTTGGTTGGATAGATGCTGCGTAAGTGTAGTTTTCTCGCCCGGCTAATGTTGTTTTATTTTTTTGTTGTTGGCCAACAAAAGCAAATACAAACAGAGAAAACCGAAAATGTTAAAGAATGCTGAGAGGAGGCGAACAATTAACGCTTTGCTGTAATTACAGCGACTGCTAAAACACAAAAAAAAAACGGGGAAAAAGAAATAATGTTTGGGAACACACAGGTTACCAAAAATTAATAATCAATAACCTGCTAAAAGGCAGCAGCCAAGTCGCCAGAGGAGAGACTAAAGAGAAGAGGTAAAAAACAGGCAGGAGAATTGTAGAGACGGAGGTAATTTTATCGGTCGTTGAACGAGAAGATTTCCAAGCGAATTTCAATTCGATGATCTAGGGGGGAATTTAGGGGGCCTAGAGGTTACTGGCTAAGGGGGCCTGGAGGCTGGTCTCTGTCTCAGTCTCAGGGGCGTCGCACGGTATGTTGTAAGACGGCGATCGGTTTTCGGTTAATTACGCTTCAAAGTCGAAGTTCAGTTTTTGGGCCTTAGCCGTTAGCTTGGCTAATTACATAAAAACAAGTGATTTGCGTGTGCGCTTAAGACCCAGAGGCAAGTTCGTAGTGCTTGCCGCATGCCGCATTGTAATTTGCAACTCACCAACTTGCGTAGCTAATTAGCTAGAGAATTGAGAAGAAGAATTGAAACGTTGCTTCATTTCTTTCTACATTACTATTGATTTTGCAATAAAGCATAGAAAGGGGGAGGCAAGAGTTGACCTCTGACTGGCGCCTCTCTTTCTCTCTATCTCTCTCGTTGGCCTCAAACAATTTATCATTAAAAAAATAAAATAAAAGTTTCTTTTTTGACTGTGAGTTCCCTCCTGCTGTGGTCAAGGATTGAGGGAATGGGGCACATTCGTCGCCGTTCTAGATAAATAAGCATTCTTAATTATCCCCTTTTTGACTGAACACAAAAAAAAATGTTATAAACAATGGAAAAGCCGCGCACTTAATGCGTTTTCTGTTCCAACAACAACAACAACAACCACAATATCTAGCGAAAAAGCCAAGTATTTTTCTTCATATTATTCATTATTTCATTTCATTTTTTTTTTATTTGGACCAACAAAAAGAAAGGAAAATGTTTTTATTGCCCGCGAAAAAGGGTACAAAATGGGCCGACGACTTCTTTGTCGTCTTCGTCGTTAGCCATTAGCCCCGCTCTCGGTCCCGCTCCCGGTTTCTCGGTCTCCTTTACGAAAAACAGCTCATAAAGCGTCTCAAACTTATGAAAAATTCAAAGTGCCGGTCAAAAAGTGGCCACAAGTGAGTCCCATTGGCGAAATGATTTCAGTGCCGTCGGTAAACGAGATTTGAAATCGCCTGACAGCTCAATGACTTTTCCTTTTTGCCTCTTTTCCTTATTATTCCTTTTACTCAGTCCGGCAAATGTGTAATTGCAGTTTTTGACTCGGAATAAAAGAAAAGGGACAAATTTGTACTTCAATTGTTTTCTTAGCGCCGCTCATGACATGGCTAAAAATTCTGCTCAACTGTCGGTTACCTCAACAAACAAATCCCAAAATCAGTCTTAAAAATTGTGAAATGCACTTAATTCTCGGATTGTTTTTTTCTTTTTTTTTTGACATATGAATCAGAGAACATCAAAAGAATTCTCTAGAATGTATGTGTTTTGGCCTCAAAATGCATGATTTGCCAGTTTTCTTTGTTCAGATCATATTGCCACTTTATGGTCATAAGCAATAGTTAATTCTTGCGTGGCATTATAATAACAACTACTTAAAGTACTACGATATTGATTAAATTTATTCCAATTCTGTAAATGACTTACAGTGGATCGCAGCTTATTTCGTGCAGGGGTACAGTATAAATTTAAGATCGGATAGCAGCAAAACTATTAAAGATATACAAAAAATTTAAATGCAGTACTTCTTAGTAGTCTTTTTATATTATTTAAGATACATCACTATAATTATATTTCTGGAAATAACCTTTCAATCTGAGGAAAACTAAAACTATAGGCATTTTTTATGTCGCAGCTTATTTCGTGCAAGCACTTTGAGTGGCTCTAATTCTCCAACTGTAATTTCTATGTCGCAATTTCTTCTTCTATTCCTTTGGACATACCATAAGCTAATTTATTTTTGTCTTAAAAGAGTTTACTCACACTTCCAAATTAAGTTTTGCGGTAAATTGGAAAAATGGGTCTACGTACAACAATTGAACAGCAGGAATTAGTTCTTGGACATTTTAAAGATGAAAAAAGTCTGCGGATTATCTCTAAAATGGTTAATTTGAGTGTTCAGAGTCATTCAACGCTTTTTGCGAGAAAATCGGGTGGCAAATAAGGGCCGAAATGCCCCTAACAAAATTTTTACGGAGCCCGAAGAGAGACTTATAGTAAGAAAAATCAAAGCAATTCCAAAGATATCGGCTCCAAAACTGACTGCTGAAGTTGAAAATTAAATGGGCAAACAATGTTCCTTAGAAACAGTACGCCGAATATTGCGGGATCATGGCTATAATGGCTGTAAATACAGTTGCTCGCAACTTATTTCGTGCAGGGGTACAGTACTGTTGGACTTAGATGCTTATAATGGAGCTCCGTATTCGGTGGCGTCAAGCTTATTGCATTCCATCGGTACCAAATATATTGAACTTTGACTCGTCTTCAAATTTAACTTTATTCCAGAAGGAAATTGGACGAATTACGTGCTCCTGGGCAAATTTCAATCTGCATAGTTGATTTTTTTATAATGAATTGCTTCTTTCGAGTTAGTTGGCCATTATGGCCATGATCCCGCAATATTCGGCGTACTGTTTCTAAGGAACATTGTTTGCCCATTTAATTTTCAACTTCAGCAGTCAGTTTTGGAGCCGATATCTTTGGAATTGCTTTGATTTTTCTTACTATAAGTCTCTCTTCGGGCTCCGTAAAAATTTTGTTAGGGGCATTTCGGCCCTTATTTGCCACCCGATTTTCTCGCAAAAAGCGTTGAATGACTCTGAACACTCAAATTAACCATTTTAGAGATAATCCGCAGACTTTTTTCATCTTTAAAATGTCCAAGAACTAATTCCTGCTGTTCAATTGTTGTACGTAGACCCATTTTTCCAATTTACCGCAAAACTTAATTTGGAAGTGTGAGTAAACTCTTTTAAGACAAAAATAAATTAGCTTATGGTATGTCCAAAGGAATAGAAGAAGAAATTGCGACATAGAAATTACAGTTGGAGAATTAGAGCCACTCAAAGTGCTTGCACGAAATAAGCTGCGACATAAAAAATGCCTATAGTTTTAGTTTTCCTCAGATTGAAAGGTTATTTCCAGAAATATAATTATAGTGATGTATCTTAAATAATATAAAAAGACTACTAAGAAGTACTGCATTTAAATTTTTTGTATATCTTTAATAGTTTTGCTGCTATCCGATCTTAAATTTATACTGTACCCCTGCACGAAATAAGCTGCGATCCACTGTATATGGGAAGACTTAAAGTCCTATAGTGTATAAAATAAAATGTTACCTAAATATTAAATGTGCGTTGGTAATTTTTTACCAGACAGCTCGAATTTCTTAATCTGTATTCTGTAAGATAATGCGGAAGTTAATCTTTTAATGGAACTATAGAGAATAAATTTTTTCCACAAGATACCTAAAAACGTGTAATATTGTATAGATTTTGCTTACATTTATTTGTGATCATTAGAATTAGTCCTTAGTAATCTCTGTAAAATTCTATATTAGTCGAAATAACCTTAATAATATTAATAATTCCTTCAACAATTATTATAGGATAGTTCGACTGTACTTGCAAGAGTTTATATAAAGTATTTTAATTCGTTCCACAGAGCGTGATAAAATTATCTCCCTCTGCTAGGACATAATAAAGGATTGCAAACAGATTTATCGGTTGACAGTTCTACACATATTTATGTACATACATACATATGAATGTACATATTTTGGAACCCATGAGAAAGATTTGACATAATCACATGAAAAGCCTTATCTATATATTCAACATATATAAATGGGGAGCAAACTAACAAAATTTTAGAAACTTGCATCCGTAAAAGGTTATTTTTTTGTCTGCCTACCGCCCCCTTGCATCCCCCCTCACCACTGTGCTCATCAAGGCGCCCACCAAACCAAACCCACGACCTAAAAAACATTTCACATACATGTGTGTGTGCTTGTGTGTGTGTTGCTATTGTCAAATGCAATTTTCTAACGCAGCCGCACTTTCAACGTTGACAACGACGACGGCGACGTCGACGCCAGCGTCAACAGCAGCAGCGGCAGTAGCAGCAACAATTGCAGTTTTAAGTGAAAATAAAACACATAACAAAAACAGCAATAACAACAACAACAATAGCAACAACAATGATACCATTGACCAACAACAATAAAAGCCTAAAACCTAATAAAAATTCAAATTAACATTTGAAAGAGCGAATAGGCCGAGCAAATGTGCAAGCGAGAGCGTCCAAGTGGGTGCTGCTAAAACTAACGAGTGCAAGCAAGAGAGAATATATATATATAGAGATAGAGAGACAGAGCAAAGGAATTGAGAGAGAAGCGCACATGAATGAATGGGACAGACAGAGCCAAAAGCTTATGAAATTCTATTAATTTTTGAACAAAACTGCATGTAATGTCTGTTTCCCCCCTCCCACTACCCCTTTCACAACCCCCTCCCTCTCTTGCTCTTCCCGTTGCTCCCCTTTTTGAACTATTTGCTGCCGCCTGCAGTTTCCTAATCGCCCCACAGAATAACTGCATAAAGGGGGCGGGGCGGTTGTACGATTTTGTTTTTGTTTGCGTATTTCGTTGCAATTTGTTATTGTTGTGTGTACGACTGCGATTCGTTTGCTGTTGTTGTTGTTGCAGTTCAGACTGCAGACACTCGCATAATAATGCAATTTGCCAGCTGCCCATCTGCCTGTGCGCCCCTTTGCCCCCTCTTAACCCTGCCTATCAACAAATACCTCACTCCACACTCACACACACACACACACTCACACAGCAGTCGACGTCACGCGCCAAAAAGACTGCACGACCAACGACGCCGTCAGCTTCGCTGTCTGTCGGCAGCCCGAGCCCCACTCACACACACACACATCTACTTGCATAAGCAGACATGCACACACACACACACATGCACACAGACAGTGCAACTGTGCTGCCACCTGCAGGCTTGATATCTTCTGCCTTCTTCTCCTCCTCCTTCTTCTTCTTCTTCGTTGCCATCTCCTTCTCCATTTTATTTGCTGTTTGATTTGACTTTGTTCTCTCTCTCGCTTTTACGCTCTTGCCTCCACTCTCATATTCTCATATTCTCATTTGTGATTTTTGTTTTTGTCCTTTTTTTCGCAGTGTTTGCCAGTTTTCCACAAAACAGCTGAAAAAAGCACGTGTCATCGTCATTGCTAGCGACGCGTCGCGTCGCGACGGCAGCGTTAGCAGCGTCGTCACCGTCTGCGTCGACGTCAAAAGCCTGTCTGCGTTTTGTGGCATTTTGTTTTCCACGCGCTTCGCTGCTGCTGCTTTGCTGCTGCGACTGCTACTGTTCCTCTCCTTCGTCTCTATCATCGCCTCCGCATCCGTTATTCCCTTTTCATGGTCGCAATTTCGTTTGCTTTGCTCGTTTGCTCGCTGTTTTTCACGGCTTTGGATTTGGCTGTGCTTTATTATACCCGTCACTCGTAGAGTTCAAGGGTATATTATATTCGTTGCAATGAATGCGACAGTGAGAAGGAGCCGTAATAAAGACTTCTTTAAGAGCTAAAGTAATCAAATTTGGAGCACTGACTTCTCTGAATCCTTAGCTGATAAATTTCTTTAAAATTTCTATTCTGCAATTTAATAAACACCTGTATTTCGTAGACTATAAAAGCTTTACACTCCAAAATACGCATAATTATTCCCACTGAAATTAGAGTTCAAACTGGGAAAAGCGCCAGCACACAAAAGCTTTTAAGATAGCATGCTTTTTTGGATGGTAAACATTCCAATTTAATATTATCCATTATCCCACCTAATCTCATAAAGTCTTAAAGGCAGTTATGACTGTTTTAAGTTTTGAAGCAACGTAAATGCTTAAATGTATGCAGTAATTTTTTTAAGGCTGTAGTTAAAAATGCATGGTTACAAAAATAAAATATATTTATCAGGCCTTTTCTGTTTTTCACTTTTTATCTTATAACATTTAATTAAATGTAAATTTTAACAAAGAATTAAGGCTATTTAACAGAACAAACCTGTATATTTATTTAGTTTATTTGAATTGAGTAACGGGTATCTTATAGTCGGGGACTCGACTTTCTTACTTGTTTGATTTGATTTTTATGCTTCTGAATTTCCTTTTGATGCTCGCGCTGCTCTCGTTGTTGTTATTATTGTTGTTTTCGCTGTTGTTTCGCATTTGTCAGCGGCAGACAGGATAAAATGGGGAAAACCCCATGATGATAATGGCAACTCTACATGACGATGATGATAATGATGTTTGCTTTTTACTTTTTTTTGTTTACTTTTGCGTTTCTTGGGCTTAATAGCTGCCCCTCCCCTATGTGGCAATTTCCAATAAGAAATGCGTTGTCCAAGTTGCAGCCCCAATGCAATTTCTTTGCCGACTTTTGTGCCGTTTTCTTTGCACTAGCGAAATTATTGATTCGCCGACACGTTTTTTTTTTGGCTGCACGCCAAAGCGCAAAGTTGGTTAATACCAGAAGACAGTAAATCGACTGCAAATATATCTCAAGATATTCTCAAAGTGTATAGTATGTATAGAAATTTTTTAGACAACGACAAAAATTTTACAATTGTTTTTAATAAATCTTTAAATCCAATGGATATTATTATTTATTTTATTTAAATAAGAGAAATAAAAAAATTACAATTTTAAAACTTGTGCATTTATTATGTGTCAAAACCATTACTGTACATATTTATTTTATATGTTATATTTTAAAATATTATGTGAATTTTTTCTTTGTTAAAACAATTACTTGATTAACTGTACATATTTATTTCATTTACTTACATTAGAAAGAAGACGCCATTGGAACAAGTCTGTCCTTTAGTCAATTGTGCAATCGCTGACTGCAGTCAATTGCTCTCTCTCTCCCTCTCTCGCTCTTTATCTCTCTGTCTTAGTTTGCAGCGTTCTCTCTCTAGTTCTCTCTCTTTTTCTGCTGACTCTTAAGTTTTCGCCCAGTTTCCTCAGCTGAGGTTTGTTATTGTTTTCCTTTGACGCTTTTGCCGGCTTGCGAATTGTTGGAGTAAGCAACATGAATGAACATACACACACACACACGCATATACACACCGACTCACACTCTCACGCATACATTGAATGTGGTTTCGTGTTGTGTCGTTCTTGCACTTCGTGTTGCTTCGAACGTGTTCGAATTCGTCGCAAGAGGCGTAGGCGTAGCACGTTGGAGTGAATGAGAGGCAAGATGCCTTAACATTGGGGCGAGTTCTATTAGAAAAAGCATTGCAACTAAATAAGAGAATTGTCTAAGGGCAATTGCTTCAACTACCGCCCCCGCTCTCCTCTCCTCCTTCTCTCTTGACCAGAAGTTGGTAAGCTGTTCATTAACCGTTAATGCGGCAGATCGTAAATCGAAATGGAAGGTGTGTCATGGCGACTTATAAATAAAATTAAACACGAGCACAAGCGGAAATATTTGCGCTTCAAGTGTTATTGTTGTTATTGTTATTTCCCCCTCCTCTTTGGCCTGTTCCTTTGCGTCTCCTTCTTCTTGTACCTCTTTGTTGTTGCTGTAATTAATGGCAAACAATTACAAAAAAAATGAAAATAAAAAAAGAGAACCCAACAGACAGCGCATCCAAAGGTGGAATTACAAAATGAAATGTGAAGAGCAAGTTAAAAAGTGAATTACCTGATAAAGGACAAAACGCGATTTGAGGTGTGTTTGCCTCTGGCCAATACAGTGCGTGTCCCTCCCCCTCTCCCCCTCTCTACATCCGCCATCTCCTTCTTACTCGACCAACAGCACGACGTGTGCCTTGGACAGGTTAAAAACCCGTGCCCAGCATGAGACTTTACTGACAGACACAACTGCCGCACAGTGGGGCCAACCCCATGAGTGGGAGGTACAAGTATCTATGAATTAAATAGATAGAACATTGAATTTAATCAGTTAAAAATTGACATTTCAGAGTGATTCAATGTAAGCATGTAACACAATGAAAGGTTAAAATAATCTAATTAATCACTTCATTGAAGTTTGATACAGAATTTAACCAACTAAACATAATCAGATAGATTTTATAGAGCGTCAAGATTAATAGTTATCAAATTTTAAGTTAAAATTCAATTTTAATGGTCCATACAAGGTTTGGTTTAAGCCAAACATTTATGAAACTTTAATCTCTCATAGCAATTCTAAAATTGACAAACGTATAGAAAAATAGCAAACATTTTAAATATGTTATGGGATAGATATGTATATATTTCACCTTTAGTATTTGTCCAGCTAAATATTTCTGAAATTTGAATCTCTTATAATAATAATTAAAATGGGAAACATATAGAAAAATAGTCAACATTTTAAATATGTATGTACATATATTATAAAAAAGACATATGTATGTATGTAGTATGTTTCAGCTTTAGTATTTTTTTCTTCAATATATTGTGTTTTATTTATGTTTTTTATGTTTTGTTTTTATGTTTTTTATGTTTTTTAAAAACATTTTCAAAACTTTTTCGTATTTTAATCTCGGTTGTAATCCCTTGAGTTATCATCGATCAGCTCCACTGTGCATCGCCTCCATAATGGTGGACAGTCTTGTCCAGCTCCAATGTCCAGCTGACGCGCTTAATTAATTACGCGATTGTATTTGTGACTAACTGCTCGTTGTCCCCCTTCATCCTCATCCTCTTTCCCACAACCTAAACCTTAAGCGTTTCTTTAGCTGGTCACTCGTTGGGGTCGCCGCCCCAGCTCCTCTGTCATTCCCTTCCCCTCTCCGTAGCTCCAAAAACTTGCGCATTGATGAGCAGCAAAAAGTTTTGTGGTAATG
Source organism: Drosophila kuntzei (assembly GCA_035042165.1). Classification (NCBI taxonomy): domain Eukaryota; kingdom Metazoa; phylum Arthropoda; class Insecta; order Diptera; family Drosophilidae; genus Drosophila; species Drosophila kuntzei. Next base: position 143,653 of record JAWNLU010001763.1, read on the forward strand.
CAATCGCAACCCGGCTGAGACTTCCTGTGGGAAAAGCGGGGGAAGGGGAAAGGAGGGGAGTCGCTTGGGAGAAATTAATACCTACTTAAGCTTAACTGGACAGTTGACTCCGTGAAGTTGTAACTGGAAGGTGATTCACACGATACGCCCAAATAAATCGTAACGAGTACTCGAACAACAAACGCATGGAATAAAATGAGTCCGATGGGTTTACGTTCGGTTATAGGCCGGGTCTGTTGGGGTCTAGAGGGTGGGATAGGGATGGGAGTTTGTTGGTAACATGCAGAGCGAGTCAACTACTGAATATTCAAATGTTGGCAATTATCCTGGCGTTGTGCTGGCCACACGACACGCCCGAAAAGACTTCGAATTATGAAAAACGAAAAAATGTATGCGGAAAAACAAGGAAAAGAAGGTGGAAATTTTTATTACCAAAAATTACAATGTGCGATGCAACGCAATATGGCTAAAATGCCGAAAGGTGCAAGACGCAGGGTAACTGTTAATTGTACCTTCAAGTCGCAACACAACACTACACTACACAACAAAGTCAATGGGGTTAGAGTTCGGGCGGGAAATTCACGGGGTCAACAGCAGCTTTTGTTCTCGGTCGCGATCCGTCGTCAAATAAACACCCTACTAACCCTAACGACGGGTGGTAACCCTACCTAGGCAAGGGGGGAGGGGGGTAGTAAGAAAAGGGGATAGAGTTGCCTTTGTTCGTGTGTTTCATTTGGCCATTACGCTTAATTTCATTAGAAATTCATAATTTTAGTTCAACGTGTGTGTGTGTAGTGGGTGTAGAGGGAGGTGAGGGGTAAGGTGTGTGTTGGGGAAGGGGGTAGGGTGTTGGATAGTGGGTGCTGTCACTTGTACATGTGTAAATGTGAGCAATAAAAAACGAATTTCATGTTTTGTTTTGTTGTTGGCCAACCGCTGTGAGTTCTGTTATCCTGTTAGCCCTTTTTTTTCCAACTCTCTACTCCTCTTCGTCTTCTTCCTCATCATCTGTTTACTGTTGTTGCTAGTTACGATTGTGTTGTTGTTGTTGGGTCATTATTGTTGTCGTAATTTGTTTATAACGGTATTTATGAAATGGTCACAAGTCAACGCTTTTCAGGCTGTTGCTTTCCCCCGCCCCCCCAACAACCCTATTGGGCAACCCTCAGACAGTTCCGCCACACGCACTACTCCTCACTTATTCCCCCCACTTCTTGGGATCACCCACAACAGTTTGGACATAGCGCCAATTATTCTTATTACGCCTATTACTTTTTTTAACTACTTTTAGTCGTTGTTGTTGTTTGAATTTCGCTGCCCTTTTATGTTAATCGCATTGTTTTTTGGCTGGGAAAACTCGTGTAACTGTAATTGATATGCTTCCTTATCATGCAATCCTTTGTTACTTCTAACCAACACTCACAGTTTTCCTTCTTTGCTCTGGTTTTTCTAATTTCATAAGCTCTAATTACATGTAATGCTTAGAATATTCAATACTCATTACACTAGTAAAAACAAATGAATAAAACAGTATTTAAAGATCTACAAATTTACAGAATGGTTAAGTAAAATCTTAATGTAATAAGTCTTTTTAAATTTATATTTACTTAATGAGAAATCACTAAAAAATCACTGCAGGAATTTCCGACTGCAATTTCCTGTCAAATAGAAAATACTGTGCAACATTTGCGCAGTTCTGAAATCTGTTTTCACCTTAAACTCTCAGTTTTATATAAATTTTTAACTCATCCGTTTAATACATGCCCAACAAATTACTTTATCTTTCAAGCTGAAATCGAAAGCAATTACTTGTTAACTAGTGTAAGACATACCTAATGTAAGTGATGATTTTGCCTGCATAATTCGACATTTTAAGATTCGCTTTTAACTCTTCATTTGTTTATGCTGTTATTTTTTTTTTTTGTTGTCTAATTAATAAACTTTCACATCTGAGGTTTTTTGGGTAAAGATTTTCACTTGCATGCAACTTGAAGAAGACAACATAAAAAAACCAAAATAGCCGTAGATATTTTGTTATTTTACTGTGGAAAAAATTGGAATTCAAATCGTTTTATGTAAATGATTTGTAGAAAAAAATGCGAAGAGAGTAAAAGAAGTCGCAGCTGGCCATTTGTTCATTTGGCATGATCAATTCAAATGGCCAAAAGGCAAACGAACTTGGCCAGTTAAGATACTTTGTTTCGAGTTGAATAAATTTATTGGACTTTGACAGTTAGATTTTAATTACAGCATTTCTATTTGTTCAGTTCAAAAGAGATGAGGGGAAAGTGCAATTTGGAATTGTTAATATCCACAGTGTAGTACAATAAGATGCGGTCCACGGTACACGGTACGACCTCAGGTAGTTAGATACAGTTGCACATTCAAGAAGTTGCGTCTACCTTTTTCTGTGTTTTTTTTTTCTTTTTTTTGGATATCATAAAACAATAAATCTTTTTAATATCTCCTCTCGTTTGTTCTGCGCATCTTTTTTCTTACAGTTTCTTGCCGTGGGCGTACATTTTCCCTTTCAGATGAAAATTTCTCACGTCCTTTATTTTTTTTGCCATAACAGGGTCATGGGTGGGGTAGTGAGAGGGGTGTAGAGGCGTTGGCATTACTCAAGTTTGTGGATTTGAAGTAATAACTCAGTGCGTCATAAAAATTTTAATTGCTTTGGGTTTTTGTCGGTCAGCCAAGTGCCAAAGCAGTTTTGGTAATTAACATTAGCCCGAAAAACGTCCAAACAATGCAAAGAACCCAAACCCACAGCCCCCAATCCCTTTCCCCCTCTCCACCACTTTGCTTTTTACTCCTCCCCCACAACAGTCAGGAGTCAACCAAAACAACAACAAAAATAAGTAAAAAACATGCCGCAAAGAACAATGAAGCAATAAAAATTGCAGCACATAATTTTCAGCTGCCTCCATTTGGTGCTACATTGCCCCCTCTATCCCCCTTTTACCCCCATCTTACCCGCAAAGAACCCTTTTCTTAGTGTCCAAGATTTTTGAAATTTCCACGCGTATTTGTAATTAGCTTACTTATTGTTTTCCCCGCTTTTCACTGGAACAAAAGTGGTGTTTGGTAAACCGAGTTTTCACTTCCAGCAGAAGCTTGAATACCCCTAACCCCATAACCTTTATCCCTAACCTCTTACCCCTAAGTGCTATTTAACGGTGATTACTTTTACGACAAGTTTTTGACATGTGCTAACTCTTTTAGTATTAGAAATTTGAAAGGGTTTTAACAGGCTAAACTAAAAATTTTGTTAGAAATTCGATAAATATTTATGTTTTCTATCATATTTATTGATCTATCTTTTAAGAATAGATCTAAAGGTTCCTGAATTTAGATACTTATAATATTTTGTCATTTATCCTTAAATTTTTACTTCAATCATTTATTTTTTGGTCCAGTTTCTTAACTATTAGCCCATATTTTTCCTATACAAATTTACTCTTAAGACTTCTCATATTAATCAGATCAAAAATAGTTATGTAATCTCTAATTTTTAAGTATGTTAAGAACTTAACTGGATTTACTAAAGAAGTCATAATGTCAAGGAATTTCAAAACGATTTCTGTTCCTTGTGCATTTCCTCTAAAGCAAAACAATAACAAAACGAGTCAAAACAATTGCTGTGCTACCAATTGTTTTCTTTGTGAGCCTGAACCTGGTGAACTCTGATCCTTTATGCTTTATACACGGCATTTGGATGCGGATTTCGATGAGGATTCGGACATGTGCGACATGTAGAAATATAAAAAAGGGACGCTGTCATGCAGGAAATTTATTTTTGGGATCAAGAAAATCTAAGGAAAATCAACAGCAATTGTTGTTGGGCACTTTAAAGATTTTAGCCAAGTGCTAAGTGACTGCAATTAGACAGAGACGAGCGTCGAAATTCAAGCAGGTAGAAAGATTGTAAGTCGGTTGCGTTTGAAACTCGCAATCGAGTCGAATCGAATCGAAATTTGGGACGATCGAAGGGAGGCAATAAATTGTATTTCAATCGACAGTTTTATCATGAACTGGACTGTTGGGTCACTGTTAAAATACATGCTCTAATGTTTCTCTCTATACCATTGTCTACTTACAGATCGCATCGGATCACAGCCCGAAGAGCAGCAACTTGATGTAAGTACGAGTACTTGGTTTAAATAGATTAAATATTTAAAGTCGAGTTATTGTCTGACTTGGACGTCAAATCAATTCGCTAATTGAAATTGAAATGCTTCCTTAATATGGTTAAATGCCAATGAAATTGCACCCCTCGGTGCTGAATCTCGGGGGCTACGCGGTTAACAATCTTAATAGAATCAAAGAGCGACGCAATACAAGTTTTAATTTGTCGTAATTGTGACGGGAAACTGGGTGCGGTGCGAGTACAGTTGAGGTACATACACGACTACAACATATAAGAGAGAGACCCCTTCATATATATACCATGAAATACCATACGAAATATTGAAATCAATTAACCAAATGTCGCGAGTACTCGACTGTCCAGCGACTCGATTAATAACTGCTTGCAAAAAGTAAACAAATCATCAAAATCAAAATTGAAATCAGTATATGAAATTTCAAAAATTGCAAGTGTAGACTAAACTATACCCTGTAGTTATTAGCTGGTAGTTCCCCAAGTTTCTGATTCGTATATATAAATGTTAAACAGGAAAAAGGAAAACGATAAGATTCAAAAAAATTAAATCCGAAATAACATTTTTGTATAAAAGGGAATACAAATTTAATTTTAAATTTTAACAATTTTAAATTTGAAAAATCAAAGCATTATTTCATTTTAATTATAGGAACTTAAAAAAAAAGCTATTTCTAAATTTCTATTATAATAATTTTAAATAAAAATTGAAAAAATACCACAGATAACAAAAATTACTCGATTGTAATCTTGTTTCTACCCGAGTCAGTCTAATTAAATAGTATAGGGTATAAATTTAGTATAAATGAAATGTATGTGGGTATTTTCAAATGGCAACAGCAAATAAGTTGGCATCAAAGGGGTGCGTCCATCCATACGCAATACGCCCCTTGATGGCCTCCTTAAAGACCGGCGCGCCAATTTTCTGAGCAGCTTCAATTGTCTGCACTTGAGTTCAATTTCTGTTCTGTTCTGCTCTGTTCTGTTTTGTTCTCTTGTTCTATACGTTTCGGTCAGCAACAGGAACAGAAAAAGAAACAGATACAGATACAAATACAGACAGAAACAAAAACCGAACTACAATAGAGCAAGAGCCAATGATTTGTTTCGGGGTAAAATGCTTTTAAATTTCATATACACACGCACATACGTAGATCATATTTTTAGCAACTGAAGATGTTTGTGTAAATGTCATAACTATAAATTTTATTATGATTCAAATGTACTGCGTACAAATTTAGATACAATTATTACTTACTTCATGAAAACTGTCGGAGAATTGTGCGTACTTTATATGCTTGATTACCCGGGGGACTTTTGTGGCACCCAAAACAATGAAATATCGTGACATGGGGTCTATTTTTGTTGGAAATTTAGCAGAAGAATCGAACGCTGATAGAATTTTGAAATATCTACTGAATGACAATAACAACCTTTAGGTAGAGCGTAGAAGAATCTTCGGTTGAGCTTTTAAATTTTTCTAGAAGTTGCTTTGGTATATAAGAAATCCCTAAAAATACTTTTAATAGATTTTATGATCAGCACAAACAGATCGTCAAATCTTTGGTATATCAAAGAATCAATGGGGTTAACAACCCTCTAGGTAGAGCACAGCATCCCAAATTCCCTTTAACCTGTATACCATAAATTGTTCCAGCTTTGAAAGTTAATTAAGTTCTCTATCTAAATAGATGCTAAATAGATGTACTCCTTTCCCTAACGAATGTAGATCAGTTCGTTATCTATATGATCACCCTGTTCTGCAGTTTGTACGACAAATGAAAATTGCAACGGCTTAATTACTTTTAATAAAGACGTCCGTGCGTGGAAATTTTCTACTTCATTAGCGAAAATATAGTTTTGCATAATGGCTCATTATGCCAGACATGGGGTACAAGTGATCAGGAGTGTGGGAGGGGAGTGTGCAACGTGTACAGTTGGGTGTGGGAGGTCGCCTTAATACACACAAATTGAAAATTGATGAACTTATCCGGTATGGGGACAACAACAACAACAAAAACAACAATAAGATGTAAGTGAGAGCACTCGAATATGTATAGATTGTATCAATCAATGAAGATCGTTCGATAGATCGATCGATAGATCTACAACAGATCTACAGATCTACAGTCTACAGTTTGCAGTGTACACATTTGAAGGAAATTACTAATAATAATTACGACTTTAATTGAATATTGCGCACTTCATTCATTTCTCATTCGATATTTGAATATGAATTCAAATTTGAATTTCAATTTGAATTTGAATTTGAATTTGAATTTGAAGAGGGGCAATGAGAGCATCAGCGAATTATCCATTATAAACTTCCAATCGACCATAAACACTTGGAGTCCCCTCTGAGATACTTTGCATTGAGCTACATTAGATGTTGAACTGTCGGTCGGTCGATCGATGGATCGATTGAGGTACTGACGTTATATTTGGATACTGCGGTTAATGAAGTTCCCTCACATGCCCCAAGATATTCGCAGCGTACTTGTTGCTGCCCCTTTCATGCTGCCCCCTCAACGCGAGCAATTCATGCATGAAAGCAATTTTTAATTTATTTTGGTTGAGCGCTTCATTTTCCTAAAATTATGACATAATCACAACAGCAGCAACAACAACAACAACAACATGAAATAAAAGAGTCACCTAATAATGTCATGTGAAATTTATCGTACCCCAAACGAGTACCAGGGGCGTGGTTAGCAACGCCTGAAGCGTGAGGGGGGCAGGCAGGCGAACTGGAAGCATAAGCGAGTAGACAACGGGAGGGAAGAAATACATAAATATATATTTGGATGCGACGAACACCTTCCGCTTCACAAATCAGCGCATGTGTTGGCATTGTCGAATTAGAGCAGTGGCTGAGAGGGGGGTTAAGAGGGGGCACCAGCGAACCAGGGAACCTTGGCTGACCAGTTGTCAGTCGGTTAATGTTAATTTTATAATTAACCTACTGCCAAAGCCACAGTCAAAACCAAAAGCAAAATCGTCGATATATTCAAGCCAAGTGCCTCGATTATCGATTGAATACACTCATAAAATTCACTTAATGGCACAGTGCCCCAGTCTCAGACTCAAATTCAAACTCAAACTCAAACTGAGACTCAGATTTAGATTCACATTTAAATTGGCAACTTGCATCTGTTGATTAAGATAAGTATCAAAATGTTTTTTAAATAACTTCATTGGATATTTATCCAATTGTTAAAGATACAATAAGTACAATCGATATAATAAAGATGCTAAGGAAAAAGTACTTTAATTTATAATATTAAAATGGAAATCGTAGCATTAATCAAAATAGTTTTTAATTACACTTGTAGAGTACACAAAACTTCAGTGAGAATATTTTAACGAAACTTGTTAAAAATGCTAAACATCCACTTTAAACACTTTGAATTTAATAACTTAACATGATCTTTAGATTAGAATTGATTAGCTGCATACAGCGAAAAGTTATAAAAGTCTGAATTAAAAAAGTATGTTTAAAATATTCCTAGAGTTAAAGTTGCCAAACGAAACTTAAACCTGTAGCAGGTGTTTAAATGCAAACTAATTTCATTATTTTTTATGAGTTAAATAAAGGAAAGAATTTAAAGCAAACGTGAAAGTATCTAAAACATTCAAATATTCCAGAATTAATAGTTACTAATGTAAATAAAAAAACAAAGAATATTAATTTTGCTAAATTTTATTAAATTATTTTAAAATTCAATTGAAAATTGAATTTAGAAAGGAATCTTTGGATTTTACAAATCTCTAACCTTAAATACAAATTTGGGAATTGTTTAATCAAGCAATGTACTAATTGAAATGCTTAAAAAATGTAAATAAAACAGATACAATTCGACGCACTTCAATTAGTTTTATACCGGTTTCGTCTTAATGTCTAAAAAACTTCTCATACATATGATAAATTTGTAGATCTGAAAAGCACGGTTACTGAAGGTAGACAAACTTTTCTGGTGGTTAGCTTGATATTCGATATTTGAGATCAGCCTGCAATTGGGTTGACCAAAGTTTTAAAGCCAAAAGAAAAAGAGACAAAGCCTAAAAAAAAGGTAGATACAATCGAAATAATTAAAATGAAATACCGTGGGCGAAGTAGATGGACCAAGTATGTAAACATGATCATTAAATTAAACATTGAGAAAACGAAACAATACAATAACAATAAAACATAGATACACACATGCACACGCATGCGTACAGTGAGGGAAACAAATAGAAATAGAAAAGAGAGGAAAACAGAAAACAAGTTAACCAATGAAATAAACGCAAATTTAATGACAAAAACGCGATCGTCTACAACTTGGCCAATACAACGTGGCCATTGCTCGTTGCTTTTGACCATAAGCACATTACAATCAAAGCCGTAGCTTAAGCCAAAGCAGAACAGCGGCAGAGCAGCGGCAGAGCAGCGACAGAGCAGAGCGACAACAAAGGGCAGAGTAACTAACCGATCCATTTTTGGGGGAACGGCGCAAAACGAAAACTACAAAATGAGATACACATAAAAAAAAAACTAAAAAAAAAATGTAAAAAAACCTAAACGAAGCGAATAATGTATTATTAAAAGATATGTGTAGAAAGAGCTAGCCATAGTGAAAGAGTGAGATAGATAACTCCAAAGGCAATGACACTTACAACTCTGCCATTTTGAAGATGATTTTTTGTGGATATTTTTGTCAATTCCAAATGAGAGAGAGAGAAGAAGCTTTGATATTAATATGTATATAATATGTACCTGATCGTAAAGTCTGTGTATGTGTGTGTGTGTGTGCTCATTTCACTTTGATTCGCTTTTTATTGCTTTTCCCCACAGCCAAAGGGAAAAATCGGAGTGAAACAAAAACAAATTAGCTTGAATATTGTAGTAGTTGTTGTTGTTGTTGTTAGTGGTACATAGACGCACTAACACACACAGACACACACACAACGCTTTCTCTCTTGGCGTTAATTGTATTCGAATAATGATGCAGCATACGTATGTATCTTACAGATACTTTTTCAAAACAGCTCTTTAGCTTTTGGCTAATTTAATTTATGGTCAGTTTATGTAAATTTTTAATACCATTCAGTTGTTATTATTGTTGTTGTTGTTGTTGGTATACACATATTTATTATTATTAGTATTTCTACATTTTTTTTCCTATGTATTTGTATCTTAGTTTAGTGGCTGGTTTCTTGTGCGTATTTTCTACATTTGTCTCCCATTTCTCAATTTCTCAATATTACCAATTTTTATATATTTTTTTTTTTTGAAGTTCATTGACACCCATCAAAAGCACTGAGCGTGCAGCGACAAATGTATCCGTATCTGTATCTGTCGCTGTATCTTTCAAATGTATCTGTATTTGTATCTGTATTGTTGTGTCTAAAGAAAGTTGAAAACTCTTTTTAGTGTTTGTTAGCGTCATTTGCATACATTTGGCCACATTTCTTGGCCATGCGAAACGTTTTGGATGCGCTGCTAATTGCGACCCATTAGATGCCTATCAGTCGCCTTGCCCCATTAAGTGCGTCATTTGCTTTAAGTTGGAAATTAATTAGCACAGGTTACCAAAGCACTCCACAGCTCTCAGTCTCTCTATTTCTCTCTATCTCCATCTCTATCTCTGTCTATGTGGGTGCTCATAAAATCACACACAAAAAATAAAAGTAGTTAGACTTTGCTTCAACTAAAGATACCCTGTCCAGTCTTTTTAAATTTAAATTTAAATTTTTCTTAATTTAAAATATAAATAAAAATAATATACAATTATTATATTACAAGTAGTATCATATTTACTATATCTATAGCACTTAAAGTATCTACAGGTTTAAAAATATATAACTGACAGCATTGTTGCATACCCTGCTGACCCATTTATGATTATAGGGTATATCAAAAAAATTAAACCATTGCACTATAAAACTAGAGAGCCGCCCATTATACTCACTTGGACAGCGTGTAGCGATTCACAGCTGCAGATACAAATCCCCACACACACACACACACACACATACTACACACCACTCACACACACACACACACACAAATGACAAGCTGCTAACACATGAGTGATGAGACTTGGAGAAGGAACCTAGCCATCTAATCCACCTGTCTGTCCCCAACTGGGGCATTCAATTCAGGTTTCGATTGCGCTTCAAAATTCCGCCGGGTTTTTGTTTCTTATTTTTGCCTCTCTTTATTTTAGTTTTATCGCTTTGGCCCTGTCAAATGTGTCGACGTCTCTGGCCTTATCGTGGTCGTATCTCGTCTATTTGCTCATTTAATTTCGTACTTTTTGGTGCTCAGCTTGGAAATTTGAAATTTGAAATTACTCAATTAGTTTAATTAGCAGCCCGAGCGATTCGACTTGATTTGCGGTCATTTGCGGGCATTGAATGCGATTGAAATGGATCGTGTAGACAACTTGGCACTCTTTTGCCCACACACATACACACACGCACACACACACTATACTGATATATGTATTAACTTGATCCAAACTATTTTTGTTTATTTTTATTTTCATTTTTGTTTTTGATTAAAACTTAAAGTAGTTAAACTAGTTTTCTCTCTGACAAACAACTAAGCTGGTGTGAACCAATCTCTCTCTTTATAACTATTATACAAATTTATTTAAAAACAATCTACATGAATTCCTTAAGATAAACTAAGATCGACCTATAGTTACTCAGTAATCGGTTAAATTAATATATAATTTTTAGAAACGTTGGGGACATCAAAAATCATTTAATAATAATTTTTATTATTTCCTTTAAGAATAATCCTCAGATCAATTGTGGAATTGGTTAATTTATTTAATAAATAAAAATAATAAAGAGGGCTTAATTAAGGTTAAATATTATTTTGACTACTTTTTAATTAAAAGCATTCAGATTAATTTAATTAAGATGAATATTTAAGATTTTACACTTACTGATTATCCAAACAATTTTCCAGATCCTTGAATTTAAACTAAATTAAACTATCTTAGATATAGATCTGTGGCTGCTGCAAATCTGTATATTAGATAAGATATATATAATTTCCAAACTAGTTGTCTGCGTATTAGAAAACAATTTTCTTATCATTGTTAATATATTTATATAATTGAGTCCAGATTATCATATCAATTGTGTACATCTGAAGTTTAGTTAGGTGTTTCGATGGAATTGCAAAGATACATATGTCAAAGTCAAAGACGTTTGGGGGCGTTTGTCATTTATCAAAATCATTAATGCAATTACGCGACCCCGTCGGACAAGGACTGAGACTGGGCCTGACTTCTTGCTAGCTAATTATTTTGAATTATTCAATTTCATGTCTCAATTTAAATTCTCAGAGGCAATTAGGAAAGTCGGTTCTGTTGCTGGTTCTGGTTTTGGTTTTGGTTCTCTGTTCTGTTCTGTTCTGTTCCCATTGCTCTTGTTGTTTTTGTTGTTATCTATCTGTCCAGTCATTTTAGTTTTTGTGCCGTTGAGTGGCACTTTGATGCAATGCCTGGGGTTTGTCGGGGTAGGAGGGATCAGTGGGGGTTGCGTGCTCTACAAATGCAAATTAGAAATGTGTGGGACCAAAATGAAAACCATTTAAATAATTGAAAATCGAATAAATCGCGAGCTGTGCCAAAAACAAAAAAACCAAATCGAATCGAAAAATAATATTAAAGAAGAAAAAAGTGGAAACGCAATGCAAATTTCAAATCCCCCGTCAAAAACAAAACTGGGCGGAGTTTAGACTCGCAAGAGGGGAGAGGGAAAAAACAGGTGATGGGCACCAAAAATAGGGAGTCTAAAACTAAAAACAAATACACATCGAATATGCAGATATACACATAAATATATATACATATATATGTTACTTATATATTTAAATATCGGTATATATCTTTATGCCATTGTGTGGTTAGGAAAAGCGCGCCGGATTGCTGATGTACAAAATCTAATTAATTATTTCATTAAAAGTGTATTTTATTGACACTCTAATTTAGATTTTTGGATACTGCTTCGTGTATCTATCTATGTCCATCTAATTGTATCTATACATATGTATTAGCTATATATATGTACATACGATTAAACTATGTTTACATTTTCCCTGTGTGGCTGTGCGGCCCATGCGGCGTATGAGCAATTTTAATTGGTTTTTAACTAATTTGCTTGCATTTAGCCGACCCTTTTATGTATCTTTGTGTGTGCTTTTGTGTATCTTTGCAGACTTTTATTAAAATTTACATATTGTGAATGATTTATTTTGACATTTTCTAATCAATTTTATTTAGGCAGCAACAACATTGAGAATTTCAAAACAATTACATTAAAATAATAAATAAGAGTTAGTTTCATATAAATCATGGCCAAAAAACAAGCATTAAAATTGCATACTTTTTACTACATTTATTGAGTAACTTAAATGAAAATTCTTGGAAAATCAGCAGGGGTTTTTAAATAGAATTGGATGTGAGATAATTTTAGACTAGGGTTAGGATAAATTTAAATAAAATGTATATACAATTTTATTTGAAAATCTAGGAATTCAAGAAATAATCCTATATATATTTTTGAGACTCTTATTATACCATTGTATTATATTTTCAACAGATTTCTGCAAAAACATGTGCTTTATTATACTATTCTAATTATGGATTGCAAATCTCTGCTTTGCATATTCGATTAAAGTCCGTAACAGATACAAGAAAAACTTGTTGCTTTTCGCAAGATTCTGATATGATTATAATGTTATTTTTATTTCTATAATGTTCCCATAATTATTTCCAAATGTGACAGAATATGAAGTAATAAACGTTTTCCTGTCTACATGAACATAATGGAGCAATAAGATTCTTCATCAAATTATTCCCGAATGCAAATCGTAAAAATACTCGCAATAATCATAATCATCATCATAAGAAATGTTAAAATGGGTACGAGTAGATATATATAGGGGTATATGTCATGACCATTCCCAAGTATTTAGTATTCAGTGGAGGATGATACTCAGTTGTACCTCCTTCTGTCTTATGCCTATGTTTTATTCTTCTTTTTTTTTTGGGGTCGTCGATTCGTTTACCAAGGCGCCGTATCAATTTACCAAAAATAGTTGGTGTATACGTTGTGTGTGTGCTTTCCACTTGTCTAACAACAACTGTTGTTACTTGTCGTCCCTTCTTTGCTCCCCTCTTTCGTCTAACCTCGTCCCTTAACTCCTTACCACGCATGGACTCGGAATCATATGATTGGATATCAAGCGCTTTGTGTGTTGTTTAGTAATTCGTTTTTTATTTACTATTATCATTTACATTTATTTGTTATTATGATATGTGCTCTCCCACACTTCTCACACACATATATACAGGGTGTGTGCGTGTGTGTGTGTGTGTATCTGTCTTTATGTTCGTTTGGCCTTTTTATTTGGACGTGTTTTTTGTTGTTTCACGCAAATTTTTGATATGTTTTGTTTTTTAGACAGTCGATTTGCCATTTTTAGTCCTCGTCAGTGTTGTTGTTGTTGCTGTTGTTGTTGTTGTCAATGTCTGTGCTAACGTGAGAAATGCAATTGCGTTGCACCCACACACACACAAACATACACACACTCACACATGCTATCTTTATACATAATACACTTCCTTTTTTGTTCCGATTTCATTTACATATTTTTCTGGTTACCAACGCGGATCCGCGTTTTGTTTTTTCTTGTTTTTTTTTTTGTTTTCTATATAGAGAAGGGGTCGTTTTTTGTTTTGTTAGTGTTGTTATTATTTTTATTTTTGTTGCTGTAGTTGTAGTTGTTGCCCTTTCGAATTTATGCGATACGACGCGAATGTTTGTTCAATAAACGAAATAATTGTCGGCAAGTGTGTTATGATGAAATTGTTTTGGGTTACTTCATAAATTAGCGCACACAAACAGTAACAGATACCTACACCAATACACACACACAAACACACACACGCACACTCAAACACAGCTGCACATTCTAATAAAGTTAAGTTAGGGAAGTTGCGGATGTGTTTTACCTCCCTTAAGTGAGTTGTTCTTTTGATTTTTATACATGAGGTGTCATTTTTATTTCCAATTTTTGACTGAAAATAAAATGTAAAATTCTTAACTGAAGATTTCTTAAAAGTAAGACAAAGATTATCTAACATAATATATTTGAAATAACAATTGCCTATTTAATTTTAAAAATTTAAAATAAGTTTCCAAATTTTTCTTTCAAACTTTCTACGAATAATTTTGAAAGATGCCAAATAAACTGTCTTTCTATTATTATGTGTTTCATTATTAAGTACGATATTATTAATTAATTTTCAATATATCAAAAACCAAAATCCTTAAGTATATTCCTTCATTACCATCATTAAATTTATATATTTTCAATTTAAAATTCGAGTTTTTGAAGTACAAATAGTAATTCCAAGCGCAGCTCAGGTGTCGCCTTTACAAATGGGCACTCCAAGTGCAAGTACTTCATCCCGGACATGGGACCTGGTCTCATATGATGATGATGATGCCCATAATCGAATTTAAAGCGGCGAATCATTAATCAAAACCCCGAGGCAGGCGAGCAACCAGCGAAGATGTAAACATAGAAATCTAAAAAACTGAATTCCGAAAAGACGGGAAACCACAACCCACAATTGAGTTTTAGTTGAGTTTTATTTCTTATTTTTTCATTGGTATGTGGCATGAAAAATGAGCTTACCGCAAATGCAGGCGCCAATTGCAAATGAAAAGTTGTTGCATTAGGCTTCTGTGATTATTTTTGATTATTATGGGCGTTACGGCCTTGCCTTCGATATATTTCCATGTGAAGATCATAATACATAGATCAGATGAATGGGCTTATAAATATTTTGAAGGCAAGTAAATCGATCACAGGTTGAAAAGAAAGAGGGAGATGGAAAAGGGTCACAACCTCGTGTCTCTTTTTGGTCTTTTAATGATCTTGTACAATTATTTTGTGTGTTCGTGTGTGTGTTGCAAGTCAGAACTCAAAGATCGAGCTGAGCCCGGCCCAAAGAGTGTTCGCTGCTTGTAAACGGTTAAATTAAATTGATTTGCGTCTAATGCCCCCGACAAGTGGCCCGCTCGGTGCGCTCGCGTAATTAATGATTCCATTAGACACCGCGGTGGGGCAACTTGACTTGGCCAACTGAGCAACTGAACAACTGGGCAACTGAACAACTGGTAACTGGGCAACTGGGCAACTGGATAAGGCAACCGCCAGCGTCGTCTCGCTGCTTAAGTATGAATAATTGGTAATAGTATTTAATGATGGGGTTTCCAACTGCTGCTGAGGGGCCACCTGCCGCCCCGTCTATACCTTTTTGGACAGTGGCAATTGAACCTGAACCTCAACTGAGACCACGACTTATGTATGCGTTTCTACCACTGACCGAAAATAACTATAAAATTTTAACTAAACAAGCAACAAAGGTTATCTTAGGCACTCTGAAGTTTTGATACCCTTACAGAGCCCTGTATTCAATTATCGACTGTATTTACAATTTATATATGTTTCAAGATAGGAAGTATGCTTTAATTTTAATTTTATCCAGGGATTAAACCGTTACCCTTAACCGATAAAAACCGATAAAAATATTTTTTCCACTGTACCGAAACCCATAAACCCCGAAACTCTTTAAACAGAAATAACCGTTTAGTAACCGATTCATTTATAGTAAATATAAGGGTTCATTTCGGTTCTGGCCGTCGCAGCTACTGAGCAACTTTTATAACTTCGAACTGCCATAACTTTGTCAAAACTCAATCAATTTCCATGCGCAATGTAAATTTGAGCATGATTTTACCACTTAATTCGTTCTGCATTTAAATTTTGTTAATTTTCAAAATTCGAAAATTTTGAAATTTTTCGAAAATGATAACTGTAAAATTTATAAAAAAATTCGAAATTTTCGAATTTTCAAAATGATCAAAATTTAAATGCAGAACAGAATTTAGAAGTAAAATCATGCTCAAATTTACATTGCCCATGGAAATTGATTGAGTTTTGACAAAGTTATGGCAGTTCGAACTTCGATGCTATTAAAAATCAACAAAATCAATTTAATCGAAATGTTCAAACCAAATTAACCAAATTTATATGAAGTCAAATTATATTAAAATCGACATTACGCTGGACCATTCCAGTAACCAGATAACATTATTTTCCATACTAATAAGACCATTAAGTCGTTTTTCATGTAAAACAATGAATAACGTTTCTTATTTTGGTCAACCGAAAACCATAATTTTTATTTTAATATAATATAAACTAATTTCAACAATTTTCTTACTCAATTCGATTACAGATTGAGCTGCCCCCTTTGACTCCGTCCATGGTTGTGGCCCCAATAGTCCGGTGAAAATGGACAAAGGCCGACAGAGGTTGCCACAACTTTCGCCCAATTAGCACAGGGGGGTAACTGGACACAAGGACGCAACAAGATTGGCGGAACGGCAACTGTAAATATTTGGAAGACACACACAAAGCTGCCACAAAGCAAGCATTCGTCCACAACAATACAATAGCCAAATCAAAGCATTAGCAACAAAAGCGCCCCCCAAACTAGAAGGAAAAAAACGTGGATCGAGTCCATTAAGATACAGCACAAAAGACACAAGAATAAGAAGAAGGAGTAGAAGAAGAGACAGAGAGAGAAGAGCAAACCCGAAGAGTGTAGAGTCGTAGTTCCTATAAATGACCGAATCCACACAGCTGCAAACGGCGGAGAATAATAACGCGGGCGTGGTCAAAATGGAGCCACCGCCATTGGCGACCTCCACCCACAGTTCGCTTACCCACTCCCTCGTCGCCACAGCGGCTGCCGTTGCCGGCGCCGGCGGTACGGCACTGTCGCCAGCAACACCTCCCTTGCCACATCCATTGGGGCAGCATTCATCGCAGCAACATTATGCCCTTAAGTGGAACGACTTTCAGACTTCCATACTCAGCTCGTTCCGCCATCTGCGGGATGAGGAGGACTTCGTTGATGTGACCCTCGCCTGCGATGAGCGCTCATTCACCGCCCACAAGGTTGTGCTCAGCGCCTGCAGTCCCTACTTCCGCAAACTGCTCAAGGCCAATCCCTGCGAGCATCCAATTGTCATATTGCGCGACGTGCGCAGCGACGATGTCGAGAACCTGCTGAGGTAAGTTCTAAATCTATATCAAAGCTACAAATATCATATGATCTGAATATCAAGAAACTGATGAGGTAGAAAATTAGAAAAGAATAGAAAAGGAAGAAAAATAATTTTGAAAAGATGTGATTTTTTTCTTTTCTGATTTATCATAATATTTATTGCGAAAAATGCGTTTATTATAAAGCAAAAAGTTAAATATTGGAAAAGAATTTCAGAAACACGAAGCTAAATTTGTGTATAAGATCTTAGAAGGACTATCCTTAAATCATTTGATGGTAATAGCTGTAAAGTTACCTTACAATCTTATGTAGAAGTTTCCTGACAAAATTTATAAATTGAGTTATGGAAAGGAACTCTCATGGAATTTTATGATGTAAATTCATGGAGAATTTGTTAACAATAATATATTTACATAACCGATCTTCAAGCATTACTTTTAGCATTCTATTATGGAAACAAATTGAAGTTAGTTGGGATTCTAATAAATAAATAAATTAAACTGTAAAAAATATCTTAAATTAAAAAAAAATTGAAAACGTTTTTGAGAAAATGTTAAGTGAAAGCAGTGTTTTAGGTAATAGGTATTACGTCATTTCCTGAACAGATCATAAATGTGAACTCAAAATAAGATTAAATTTGGCAATAAAGTGTAATATTTAAATTAGAAAATTAATTCAAATCTAAAAAAGCAAAAATATAGTCACTTAGAAATTGTTTCCTATGATCTCTAAATAGACTACATAATTTAAGTCTTCTAGGAAATGATATCTATGGCGTAGAGAACTCTTAGACGAGAGACTGATGAGGAAGGCCTTAATCACATGATGACTTTAAAATCATTGAGCTTGTGAAAACCTTTACAATCTAAAGGGATTTGAATAGCTCGAATATTAATAATAACAATAATAATAATAATAACACTAAAACACACCTCGTCTGCCACATTTTTCCTTCCGCAGCTTTATGTACAACGGCGAGGTAAATGTGAGTCACGAGCAATTGCCCGACTTCCTGAAGACCGCACATTTGCTGCAGATTCGTGGGCTGGCGGATGTCAATGGGGGTTATCCCTATGCCAAGGCCCTCTCTGCCGCCCTCAGTCACAGCAGCAACAGCAACAACAACAACAACAATGCTGATAGCAGCAATCACAACAAAATTAGCAACTATTTGCCCACAGCGCTGAGCAATGCCAACAACAACAATAGCAGCAGCAACAATAGCAGCTCGAGTAGCAACAACAACAGCAACAATAACAACAACAGTAACAACAACAACAACAGCCACAACAACAACATTAACTCACACAGCCACAATTCGCCGTTCAACACGCCGCAAACGCCGACGTCGCTGCCAGCGTCGAGTGCAGCAGCCGCAGCTGCCGCTGCAGCCTCATTGACAGCCGCTGTTGCTGCTGCAGCCGCTGCGACAGCATCGAGTCTGCCCTTGGGGGGCAACAGCCAGACACAGAGTCAAAGTGGAGGTGGAAGCGGAAACGGAAGTGTTACGCCCGCCATTCAGGAGCTTAAGGCATCCGCAGCGTCGCCCGTAAGAAACTCCCATCCAAATTCAAGTCCAAACAAAGTAAAGTGTGCAGTTCCCTTCAGCTTGCACTCGATTACTCTATGGCGTTAACCAACACTAAACACATTTTTCAATATTATTTCTAATCAATCTGTAGGCGAGCAGCAACCATTGGGATCTGAGCGATATGGAGGGCAGTCGCAAAAGTCATTTGACACCGCCACCCCAGAAACGCATCAAGAGCGCCGATTTATTCCGTGCCCAACATGGTATCAGTCCCGAGCGTCTGTTAATTGATCGAGACTTTCCCGTTGCGGGTCAGCATCCATTGACAAGGAATCGCAGTCGTGACACTTCCAAGGATCGCGATCGTAGTCTGGAATTGCGCGAATCTCTGCTTGGTCAGGCTCTTGAAAACAGCAATGGACAGCAGGCCAATCAGGTATGTTAAAGTTCAAGAAATTGTCGGCATCTCTGCATTTTTTAAATAAAGAACTTATTTAATAGTACACATTTTAAAAGAAATTTCTACAATTAAAACAAAGGGTTCTTTTTCATTAATTAATTGTGGAAATGTCACTAGTAAAAAAGTTTTCTGTTTTCTGTTGTCATTGCTCAAGCAATGACATCATTTTTATAAAATTTGTTTCTTCCGTGTTTTTATAGTAGAGTTACTTTTGAATTTGACATTAATTATACGTAATTATAAACTTCTATTCTTAAACCTGAAAAAAGATAGTAAATGTCGGAAGAAAGGCAGAAATTCGTTTTTATTGAAATAAAATGTTTGTTAAATAAATCGATAAATTCAATCAATCATTTCTAAAAATACCTAAAGCAACGATTGTGTTTCCATCAATATTTTTGCTAAAGAATTCTGGACAGATCTTTTATAATATAATTTTCCTGTTTCATTTTGCAGAAACATGATCTCGGCCAGAGTGCCGGCGAGGACTCGAACAGCAGCGATACGGAGCCATCGGATCGTGGTGATGGTCAACACGATGGCACCCTCGATGGCATGGACAATCAGCGTTCTCACTCCTTCCCCAATGCATTCCTGGGTCTCCAGGGAATTCCCGGCCTGTTGCCAGGACCCTCCGGCCTAGGTGCCAATGATTTCGGTGAGTCCAAGTCACATTTCACTATATATCTGTATATATTCTTGTAACTGGGCAGCTTTTAGAGCTGCAATCAGTTCGATAAGTTTCGTTTAAACTTTGTTATCGAATATTATCGAGTATTTGCCTCTTGTGTATGATTTATCGATTGTCGCGTACGATTTGCGTATGATTTGCATTTGCTAGAAGCTCGTTGAATAGCAAATTACTAACTATCGATTGCTATCGATAAACCGATAAAGCGTCAGGGCATTACAAATTCGACAAACAATTGGCCAACTAATCAAACAATCACAAAATCAAAATGTAACCAAAATGAAAACCAAAATATATGTATAAGTATAGTTAAGTGCGCTGTATATCGATTGTTATCGGTTTATTGCATTCACTCATTTGCATTATCACAATACACACTCAATTTACATAATATACTATTATATTTAACTAGTTGTTATTGTTTGTTGTTATTATTTAAGTTGCCCAGTGAAACTCACAAATAGTTAGACTAATCGAATTATCTGCTTATCGATAACATTTATATCGCATCCTAATTAAGTAGCACATAAGCAGGGCAATCATTAGGACTAAAAGTGACTATAACGAGAATGAGAATTGTATCCCTATTCCAATCCTACGACAAGTGTCAAGAAATATGCGAGGACCACGTGTCGCATTAAGGACGACAACGAGTAAAGTTTCCTTTTTTGGGCCGGACAACGGCTGGTCAACACATTTGAAGTGCGATTATAAACATATTCCAGCAGCGATGAAGGGGGAATTGGGGAACTGAGGAACAGGGACCGTAATGTTCATTTACGTATGTGCAAATGCTTCGAATAACGCACAAAAAATTATTATTATTACTATTTCTATTACTATTATTATGATTATGATTATGATTACCATTCGATATTATGTGGCCAACCCCTTACAAATATGAATCGTTTCCTTTCGTTTCCCTTACGTTTCAACGTAAAAGTCAAGAATACGTTAAGGCTCACAGTCTATCTCTGTCTCTTTCTCATTCCTATTCTCTCTCCCTGTCTGCCTGCCTGCCATTCGTTCCGCTTTTGCCTTGTTTGTTTGCGTTGCCGAGCACATTACACGCACTTTGTATAGCATCGCAAATGTCGCATTTATCGAGCATTAAAATGATAATCGGTCTAGGGATGAGCGCGTGCCGTGACACGACATTTAGTTGCAAATTTAAGAGAAACACTAAGGAAAAATTGCAGAAGTATAGCATACTTTTTAGCATATATGTACATATCATGTTGGTAGTTTTTAACAATAATAATAAAAAGAGTTTATTCAAAAATATTTATAGTAAGTTTCTATGGTATTTTATCTGGGTCCCAAATTTTTATTAAGTAAAAGTTTTGGCTGAAATTTGTGAAGTTGTATTTTTACCAGTATCTTAACGTATTATTGTAAAATTAGTATTGTCACACAATGTCTTTAGTACTTTTTCGTATTAATACAGAGAAATGCTTGCATTGTACAATTTATATCATACTATGCCTATAAGGTTTCGTATATTCCAATATGTTTTTCTTTTTTCTGTTAAGGACATACATTTTATCATTTTATAGTGAACAGTATACATTTTTACTTTTTCTTGGTAATAATTTATTATTTCTAACTGATTCCAATATATGCACTTGTTATATTTTTAAAAACATACATTTATATAATTTCTGTGACTTATAGAAAAGTCACGACTATCGTAATGTATCGCATCCTCCCTAATAAGCATCTAAGCCCAGTGCTAGGCTAAAGTTAGTATCATGCTCTTCACTTCTCTTCTCCTCTTCGTCTTCATCCTGTCTCCTACTTTTAGCCATAACGAACTGGGCCAAGTCCGTTCGCTAAGCCGTCGATGCCATTTAATATTCAGCGCACATAGATCATTGCAACAAATGTTGACCGGCCGGCGGGTTAGTCCATATGACGAGCAGACTGTCGTTCTATCGTTGGGTGGTTTGGGTGGTGCGGTGGTTTAGGTGGTGCGGTGGCTTCGTTGGCTCGGCTGTCGTCCTGTCGTCCTGTCGCAGATGCCGTGACTCAAAGCGAGCGGCAAAGAAATCAAATTTAATAAAGCATAAACATTCAATAAGCTTCGACTGGCTCGACACGCCCCAAAATGAGACGAGAGCATGATGGGAAAAAGTCATTTGAAATTCCGGACAGCGTTAGCCGTAACTGTAACCGTAACTGTAACTGTAACGTTAACGGTAACGGACTTGCCACTAGGCTAACACTCGGTTCTGGCCATTTCGCAATCGGAATCGAAAATATTAACGGCCCGGCCTAAAAAGGATAAAGTTTTGTGCAATGATAAAAATGATAAGTTTCCTTTTTTTTCTCTCTCGTTTTGTTTTCTTTTACTTCTGTTGCTGCTGTGAGGGGGGCGGACAGTTTCTTCGTAAAAGGACAAAAAAGGACATACATACGTACATATTTAGATTTTATTTCGTTTTATTGCTTTTTTGTGCATTCGATTTATTTGAAGACATTGGCAATGGCCGAATCAGACTTGGAAATTGCGCACATGTGTGCGCAAGGACTTGAGAGCTAACCCATCGAACCCCCCCTCAGCCCCTAACTGTCCCCTGCCCTCCCCCTCACTACCCCCTCTTTATCCTCTCTTCTTCTATCAAGGCAGACGAGTCCTGCTCAGTCTAGTAATATGAGTTGGGTTTGCATTTTAATATATTTGCGCCCTTTGCCAGAACCTCTTCCCTTCCGCCCCCTCTTGTCCCCCTACGCCCACACAAATGTCACACACTCGCAATCAGATGCGGGCCAAGTGGTTCGAGCCAACAAAAAAAAGAGAGAACTACAAAGGCGAAAAAGTTTACTTTGCAAAATCCGTTGCAGAAACATTTATAAAGTAGCCAGCCCCAAAAAGTCTGGAAGAAGTAACTCCGATGGCGACAGGACGCAGGGGAGAACGACGGACAAAAAGACAGAAAACAGAAAGTAGAAAAAAAAACGAGAAAAGAAGCTGAATAAGAAGGCGTAGGAACTTGAAGCTTGGAACTGACCTCTAGAAGGCGTTGCCATCTCTGAGCGACATTTTAAAATGAAAATGATAGCAAAAGAAACGAGGAAAAGCGTTGGGAAAATGCGAGCGGGGGAGGGAAAAGTGCGGCCTGAGGGGCAGTTGGCATTTAGGTGGACAGGCGGCAGGCAGTCGAAACATTGACAGCAAATAAATGGCAGCCAAAATAATAACAGCAAAAGGGAGGTG
The DNA here is from genome assembly GCA_035042165.1 of Drosophila kuntzei. Classification (NCBI taxonomy): domain Eukaryota; kingdom Metazoa; phylum Arthropoda; class Insecta; order Diptera; family Drosophilidae; genus Drosophila; species Drosophila kuntzei. The sequence continues at coordinate 166,862 of JAWNLU010001763.1, forward strand.
CAAATCCAACACACACATGTGAGTGTGTGTGAGTGTGTGTGTGGATAACAAGAAAACAGAAATGAGAAAAATAACCATGTGATGATATTCAAAAAGCAAACGGACTTTTTGGCAGCCCAACGATCTGTATGCCAGCTCAGCAGAGCGCCATCTGTCGGCCGACTTAGTAAGGTGCAACTGCACCCTTCCTCCCTAAGTTTCCACCCTGAATAACCTCCCTGTGTTGACTGGGCCAATGCAGTTTTTGCAGTTGGCGCCAAACGACGATGTGGGAGTTGAAAAATCATTGACATATGAGTTCAGTTTCTCATTTCTTGTGCAAACCAAATGCATAGATTCTAAGAGGGCCGAGAAGGAGGACAAGGAGGGGAGGAGAACGAAAGACTGAGGGGAAGAACTGAGCTTGGGGCAGCGGAAAGTCGCTTGGACTTGGCTGGACCGAATGGCGCTGTCGTGGCTAATGCGCAAAGTTTTCTATCAGTTTTATTTGCCAGCTGTTCACACACACACAAATACACACACACTCCCACACACACACATACACTCACCCACACATGTGTGGAGATAAATGTGCATTATATTGTGGCACATTCGTTGAAATCACATTCAACACTGTCACAGATTCCTCGCAAGTTCCATTCCAGCTAACTGATGTGATTTGCCAGACTGCACAGCAGATAAGGTCATAAGATAATTACCAAAGATTACCAAGAATAACTAACTAACTGTATTAAAGAAATGCCCTAGATAGAACCTTATAAACCAAGCTTAAACTGAACACTTTGTTGGGTTAAGCAATGTAAGGAATTGAAGGATTGAAAGGATTCGTACATTTTGCGAAATATAGAGTTGTCCTCTGGGAACGTTTTTGAAAAACTTCTGCTACTAATCTTATCAAAAAATATTCGTATTAGGCTAAGATACTTAATAATTTTGAATACAATTTATTTAAAAAAATTATTGTTAGATCTAACATAAATTTAAACTTAACATAATGTTCTATTAAAAAATTATTCTATTAAGAGTTATTGAGTTATTAAGAGTTAATTGAGAGTTATGCAACCAATCTAACAAAATTTATTAATTTATATAATCAAAACTGAGAGTTAGATAATTATTTTATAAAAGAAATACTACTTTGAAGATTTTTAACTATAAAGATATTTCAGAAATCATTAAAAAGTCCTTAATACCTCTATAAAACTGACTTAATAAATCCTAGCTACGAATTTACAAAAAGAATTACATTTCTAAGAAAGCTTCTCTTAATAGAAATGTATTACTTATTCCTAATGAAATAATAGAAATTACTTATTACTTATTCCTAAAAGATCCCAAAAACACTTTTTCAGTGATCTTTAAGAAATTTTAGTATAGCTTCAAGAAAAATCTTAACAAAGATAAAGTAAGAAAAGTCAGGTTCAAGAGTATGAATTAGAAATGAAGCGAATCCTTTTGAAGTGACAGTTGTAGCTAAAAGTCTGAGTTTAGATGATATATAGAGCAGTCGATGGGACGGGCAATAGAGACATTCAATGGGCATTGAGTAAAGCATAAAATTAGCAGCTGGCAATAAGCATGCGAGGAACATTTCTCAAGCCAAACAAAACGCGCCCAGTTCAACTCAATGCTTGTGTGTGTGTGTGTGAGTGTGCGTGTTGGCCAAATATATGTATGTGTGTGTGTGTGTGGGGTTGTGATGTTGGCGTGTTTGCATTTAATAAATTCGATTAACAACGGAATAAATACGCTTAAATGCGGAAAATAATGAAAACTAACGAAAAGCGTTTTGTTAGACGTCGACGTTGACGTTGCTGTCGACGCTGACGTTGGCGTTGGCGTTGGCGTCGCTAGGGCGCCGCTTTCATTCTATGCGGCATTCAATCATTCCATTCAGTTATTCATTCGTTTTACGAGCTGTGTTATTATTGTAAATATGTTGCTGTTGTTGTTGTTGCTGCTGTAACAAATACAAATACATTACGTGAATAAACGCACCCATTATTTCATTTCATCAAGAACCATTAACGCCAACACGCTTGCAAGTCCCCTTCCTCCTCCCTCTCCCCCGACCAAATCCCCCTCTCTCTTCATCCCATATACATACACACACACACACACTTACCGCGCCTTGTGGCACACACTTGGCCAGCTTGACTTGCCCCCACTCCCTCTCTATCTCTCACTCTCTCTCCATCTCTCTCACTCTAATGGCAGGACATGAATATGCTGGCAGAAGACACAGGACAGGCATACATAGAAACTTTTGCCAGGATAATGAGTAAAATGATTGGAAATACATTTTCAGTGCGTGCGTTCTCGAACTTTGTATCTGTATCTCTGTATCTGTAATTGTTGCGTATCTTGCAGCTGTATCCTTAGATACATAGCATTAAGAACATAAATAATAGTCCAACCCACGTCAGATCATCTCAATGGCTTTTTAAAGGACTCTCCAAATGCCCCAGAGTGTCTTTGGAAGCTAGAACTACTTTTGAATTATAGTGGCAGATGCAGCTTAATATTTAAATTGCTGTGTAAAAAAAAACATTTAAATAATTTTTGAAATATATCAAAAATAAATTATTTCGTTTATGATTTTAGCTAACAACAGCTAACATTATTTCTAAGCTCTGCCATTGCAGAATTTCCTAAAGCGAAACTAATTTTTGCTAAAGCAGCACTTAAGAACTATAATATAAATGTATAATTAATTATATATTTACATTTTTCATTATATGATATAGTTTAATTTATTTCAATATACATTTCACATTAAAATCGCATTATTCATAACCTTTCTGACTCCTCCAAAAATAGGCAACACTTTTTTTCAAAATGACCGAATATTTTAAGATCTTATTGTTGCGAAAACTAATTTTAAATTTTAAAATATACAAAATAATTGATGCCCTACTCATTCGGAATTGAAAAAGAAGAAGAAGAATATATTTAGGGATTAAAAGTACATTAAAATTAAGTTCGCTGTCGACGCCAAAAAGTAGGCAACATTTTTTTTAAGCCAACTGCAAATGTCTCAAAAAGCTGAAAAGCATTTTACCTGCATGAAATTTGAAATTTGAAACAGTTGTAAATTTATAATGCCGACAGATTTTCAAATAATTATTTATTTATTATCAACAATAAAATGTTTAATTTAGAATAGTTTAGCTATTTTCATAGTTCATTGAAAATGTTTATTTTAATAGATTTTCCCAATATCGCCTTAAAATATGCAACAATTTTTTAACTCTCGTCGGTGTTTAATAAAATTTATTGTGTTGAATAATGCCACGCCCACTTGCTTCAAAAATAGCAATAAAAACGAGAGAACAAAAAAACGAATGTTATCAAATTAATTTGAAAAACTCGCATCTGCTGCACGTCACACACACTTACACACACACACACACACACATGGCATAGAAGGCCGAGCATTTACAGTAACAAAGTGCCGGGGACACATAAGAGGCGGAAAAAAGGGGGGTGGATGATAGTGGGAAGGGGGCGTGTCAAAGCTGGACCGAAAACGAAACCGAAACTAAAAACTTTTGAGTTAAATTCTCGCTCTAATGTTTATGTAGATGAGGGATTATGTCATTGTGTGCCACAGCAACAACAACAACAAGTAGCAAAAGGAAAACCCGAAATACAGTGAGAAAGAAGGGGGAGGGGGGAGGGTAGAGGGTGAGAAAGTCCAGAACTGTAAAACCCATTGCAGCACTTGAAAATTCGAATTTTCTGCTTAAACTTCATATGAAATTGTTTAGCACACAGTTTGGCAATAGATGCGATGTGAAAAATGGAAATGAAAAACATTATTATTATTATTATTATACGTATATATAATTGTGTGTGTGTGTGTGTGTGTGTAAGGAAAAGGGGCTGAAAGTCGAAGGCTGGGCAAATGTTTTGTCATAGAAAATACATTAAATTTAAACCAAATTTGTAGTTGCTTTTCGAGATATATATATATTTGTGTATGTGTGTGTGTTTGTTGTGCTACTTGAGCTTAACACACACATACATATATATACATATACATTCGCTCTCTCTCAGTTATAGACACAAAGCCCAGGGAAAATGCAAAACTTTTGAAAACTATTTGGTTTCGAGCCTTTGGGTTTGAGTTTGTCGAGGGACTCCAGCTGCCTTTTGGGTTTGCCAGCCCTTTTTGCCACGTCGTATTTTAAATTCAAGTGGTCTTCTTTACACACACACACACACACATATACTTACATATATATATATGTATATATACATTTACATAGACATAAGTACGTGTCGTCGGTGTTATGCTTAAGGATTTCGTTTTACCGAATCCGAATCCGTTTCAAATGCGAATTTATTTCTACAAAATATTACAAAAGTCAAAGACACAAACCATGGCACACACACACACATATATACACACACACACACACACATACATGTGTGTGCTTCAGCCGCATGGAAAAAGGTCATTTTTGGGGCCATAGAATTTACATAAATCCATATGGATGCCGCCTGTCCAAGTGTGTGTGTGTGCGAGTGAGAGTGTGTGTGTGTGTGTGTTTGTGTGTGTGTATTTGTGCTACACTCTGAGTCCATTTTCGGGCTGTCCTCCTCCATCTTTGGCAGCGTCTTTTGGCCACGTGCCGTTGACAGAGCCAGAGAACTTGGAGAAACGAATGCTCCACATGCAACCTTACGGTATTTTTGCTTATCACACAAAGCTGATGCTGTGTGTGTGTGTGTGTGTGTATGAGTGTGTGTGTGTGTGCCTTTCGAACCCATTGATAGCCGTAAGCAGGCGATGAGCAAACCGTACAAACCGCCCGAAAAACGAACGTTTCAACCTTCAAGTTCCGGCGATTGTATTACCATGTGTGTGTGTTTGTGTGTGTGAGTGTGAGTGAGACTGTATAAGTATGTGTGTGACTATGTGTGTAAGTGTGTGTGCGTGCGGTTTTCAAACGGAAGTTGTAAGGCAGCAGTAGAAGACGAAGAAGAAGAAGATGAAGAAGAAGCAGCGACTGTTTCGGCCTTTTCCATTTGACCCCGTTGCCACTTCGTCTTCATCTCCAGCATTTACTTGCTTTACTCTTTCCCTCTCTCTTCATTCCTCTGCCTCTTCCTCACACTGACGCATTGATATCCCTTTTAATGGATGAATTATTGCCGCACATGCGAAAGTAGTTGCTGTCCTGCCTCCTTCTCCTTTCTCCCTTTACTCTTTCCTTTTATTCCCTTCTCCCCTTTCAGCTAAACTCTTCCCTTTTTCAGCTGAGAAAGTCTCCTTATGCTGCTCCATCCTTTAACTCACACACACATGCTTTGTTTGCATTTCATTTCCGTCAGATCTTTGGCCCATGACATGATGCTAGCGAGGAATAGGGAAGGGAAGTATAACGTCGCTTAATTAACTGACCCAAAGCAGCAGTTTCTCCTCCTTCTCCCCTGCCACCCTTTGGGAGGGAGTCCCTTCCCCCTCTCCCCCCGCAACCCATTCGCTTTTACGGATGCGCAGGAATGCGCCAAATATCCATAATAATTGAAGGATATTACATCAATAAACCGAATGGACCCCCCTTTTCCGCTTTCCTCTCTCCTCCCTCCTCCCCTGCCTCTAGTCCATATTTATGTGCGTAGTGACCACACACAGCAGGGGGGGGAGGGCGAGGGGAGTTGACAGGATGAGAGCTGCATTTTAATATTTCTAAGTATCCTCGCACATTCGCATATAATTCAGGCATTGACAGCGGAGCCTACACCACGATATGGATATGGGGAGGGATCAAGGGGGATGATTTTGATAGGGGAGTGGGAGTGTCAGTCAGGCCGAAGCCATAAACTAAATTTATTGCAAATATTTCCTCAGCAATGAGCAATTTGTGCGATCGAATCCTGTGGACCTCAATCCAAAACATACACGCAATTGTGTCTTGGTATTTGTGCAAGTGTGTATATGTGTGTGTGTGTTCATGTGTGTGCCTGTGAATTTAACGTGTCGATGATATATTTGCCGCAACGATTCATACAACTCCCCCCATTTCCCCCCTCAGATTGTGAACCCAGTTGACCGGGACTGAAAATGAAACATTGTGCAAATTATGTGTGCTATAATTTTCGCACATATATAATATTTTGATTTGAGGCGGAATTCACTGGGAGTGAATTTGGGATACTCGTAATTTGCCCGAGCCAATCTTAAAAATATTTCCAAAGCTTCAAAATAGCAATGCAAGTTAAAAAAAAAAATCAAAGAGAGTAAACGTGTCTTTATAATTTAATGAAAATATAAAATTTTTCGAGCTGAGTTGAATTAATTTTAATATATTTATTCTTGATCTCAGCTTGAAACTTGAAATAATGATTATGGCTTTAAGCCGAAAATTCTTTATTTAAAGCTAAAATTCTGCTTTAAAATTCTCAAAATCTTTATTAGCTTATATTAATTTTAACTTAAACATTTTCAATAAAATGGTCAATTTCAAGAGTCTTAATCTTTGGCAAATTAAGGATAAAACCATCAGTCTCAATATTTACTTTTTAAGGAAGAAAAGCACATAAAAAAGATAGCCACACTTTCAGTAGATTTATATTTGATAAATGATCGTTTCTATAGTCTACATTTTATAAATTGCAGATTTTATTTATTGTCTTACATAGTCTTAATTATAAATCGGAAAGTTATTAATATATAAAACTTGCGCTAGTCACCAAAATTGGATTAAAATCTATATAATAATCAAAAACAAATACTTCAAATGTAATAAATATATTATTTATTTATTACGAACAAACTTTAGGTTCTTAACGAGTTGCCTTAAGCGAAGTTTTACTGTAATTGTATATACAGATAGATTTCTATTTCCTTTCAAGCGCTCTATAAAATAAGTTTCTCAGTGTACTTATTGATTTATTGTTGCCGTATTTATTTTGCTCTGCGATTTATTTGGCTGGACACACTACACACACACACACACGCAAAAAATATACACACATACAGACACATAAAATTCTAAACAGCAGCCAAATTCACTCCACACATAGATACAGTGTGATACAGGCACACACACACACACACACACACAAGTCTTGGCACTTCAATGTACGAAAATATCAGCAAAAGAGTTTTTAGTTGTGTTACCAGAAAATAACACACACAGACACACGTACAAACACACACTTGCACACACACAGGCAAATACATATACAGTAGTCGAATAAAATTACTCATACGCTCAGTTACTCACACGCACACATACAAACATATAAACACACATACACACGGATGCACACACATACAGACAGAGAGGCCGACAAAATGGTTGGCCAACGACGTCTAAACAACAACAACAGCAACAACAACTGGCGACAACAACAATAACAAACATGAATTTTAACAAAATACAATTTCAATACAATTCAAACTTTCTAACTCACGCACACTCTCTCTCTGTCTCTCGCGTTGAGTGTGAGCGAGTTGGCAATAGATAGCATTTCACAGGGTGCCAACCGCAGTGGCAACATCACCTACCCTCCCCTCCACTCCCCTCTCTCACCATCTCCCATCAGTCAGAATCTGCAGCCTCAAACCGAGTCCCACAAGTGAATGTGAAACTAAAACTTCCTTTACTCATTTCCTGTGTTCCCCTACCCCCCTTTTACCCAAACCCCCTCTCACACACTACGCCACTGGCATTGGGCATCCACAACGGCTGCTGTTGCGAATAGTGGGCAAAAAGTATCTCGCCCGAGTGTCTCGCCGGTTTTCAGTTGCGTTCTAAATTCATACATTCATTACCATCGCATTTCATTCACACACACACACACACACACACCCCACTCCAGTCCCCCACTCCACCCCACCCCCTTTGGAAAGTTAAATACAATCGTTGGTCCGTAAACAAAACGACGCCCAACACAACCGAACACAACCCACTGAACGAATTGCAAGGCACGAATAGTTCTCGTGCTCATAAAGTAATAAATTGTACCATAAATAGTGTGGCACAAGTGTACGGTAGGTGTGGACACCCTACTGCTCTGACAGACACCCTACTTCTCAGCCGAACCTCTGCTCCATCTTCAGTGAAGCCTTGAAGCCATTCATCTTATAGCCATTGCTCGTTTCGCTTTGCACTCGAATGAAGTGCGCGCCCAGCTGGACTCAGCCTTTGGCTTAGATCTCCATTCATCCATCCATCTATCCATCCATTCAGCTATGCATTCATCAGTGTTGCCCATTTTTTAAATGCAAAAAATGGCGGTTTTTAGTGGGGAAATTGTTTTTTATTATCAATGACTTATTTAAGTCTCTTAGAACCAAAATGAAACCAATCTGCCAATTTTTTACAGCAGAAAATCTCTTTTTATTCGGATGAAAGTCAAAAAAAGCTAGATTTTCTAACAAAGAAATATTTAAAAACTCTGATAGTTTTTTTTTCAATATAAGCATGTTCTTTAACAAAAAAAGTCATCTTGTTTCTGAAATCCATTTAGATAAATTTTGAAATTGGATGAACCGAAGGAAATTAATTTTAAAAGTATTTAAATATTTATTTGTTGTACAGAAAATTCCAAAAATAATTAATTTTCTGAAATTCTATACAAAAATTAATGGTGGTTGATTTTAGTAACTCTGGTATATGTCCAACAATGATATCTCTAGAGATTTGTGAAAGATCAGTAAAAATATTTCGATAAATTTTCAACAATATCCAATATTCTCTCATAAAAATAAGTCAAAATACTTTTTAAAACATATATTGGAACATATTAATTTTAACCAGACATTTTAGAAAAATTCCAATTTCCGCTGCACGCTTTTTTTCATTTTTCTCTCGCACGCCGCTTTTAAAAAAAGCCAGATTTGACGGGAAGAAGCTGTGCTGTCAACGCTGCCATTCATCCATACCTACTGGGATGCCTGTAGCTCACCTAGCAGCAGCTTGGCATTCGATTTCTCCCACAACCATCAGGCACAAGGGATCAGCTTGGGAAAGCCAGTAGAACTATGCTTATTTGCTTTTGTCACGCCCGCAAACGTCCCTTCTCTTTCCCCACTTCCCCTCTTTATAGTCCCTCCCGCTTACCCCCTTACCTTGCCTAGATTACTCCCAACTCTATGCTAACCACATACGACCACATCGTTCATCATTGCCCCGTGTTTGTATGTGGGTGTGTGTGTGTGTCTTTCTGTCTCTGTGTGTGTGTGTGTGTGTGGGAAGCTGTGGCTCTTGGTTGGGCTCGAGGGGGTTGCGGGAAGTCCTATTGGGTGTTGGTTAGTTCGTCTAGCAATGCTCTGACTGTACTAATGAATTACGCAATCTAAAACTATGTACATTTAATTCAAATTCACAAAACTGTACGCCAAACTAACCGAGACGCACACACACACACACACACACACACACAACCACACACACACACAACAAAAGCAACAACAACTTTTTGGGCAAACTTTTTTGCTGCCAACATCAACGTCAACGCCGACGTTGACAGCGACTGCGACTGCGGCAGCGACGCTTAGGCCGAAGCTGTCGTATATTTTTGGATATAATTCAAAGCGAATACATTTCGGGGCATGCAACCCCATCAGCAGCTGGCCGTGCCACAGCCGAGTACCAAGTGACCGTCCAACCGTCCAACCGCCCAACCGTCCGACCGTCGTCCATCCGTCGCCCTTTGCTCTCCATGTCCATTCCATTAGCGACACCATTGGCGTCAACGTCAGCATCCATCGCACATGTCCTTGCAATTGTTCTTGCCACGGCAACACCCTGTGCCAACCCCTCTCTCTCTCTCTCTTTCTCTCTCGCTGCTGCTGCTGAGGAGGAAGCACAGTTATATTCCCATATAATATTCGTACACACTTTGCAAACATGTTTGTCGATGATGTATTATACAAAATGCCCATAAAAAGGCCCGCATGAGCGAGACGGCAAAGAAGAATCTGGCTCAAACGGAGAGGGGGAAGTGTGTGTGTGAATGAGAGCATCCGATGGCGTAATCATCGTTTGTCTCTTCACATATACATACATACATACATACACATGAGTGTGTGTGTGTGTGCCACACTAAATCGAAATGCCAAAATGCCCATTTCTATTCTGTGTTGGCCCCGCATAAGCGATACAGACATTTCGTTTTTTGGGGTAATACATCAAACTAGCCGCATCAATAGCACAAACACACACACACACACACACACACACATACACACACAGCACACACACACACACATAGAGGGTTGTTGGGTTGCATGCGGCGTGTTAAAATAAAAGCAACAACGACTACAAAAACAATGGCCAAGTTAATATGTGTCCCTGGCTCGCTTCAACAGAGAGACCCTACACACACACACACACACACACACACACACTTACATACATGTAGATATCGCACACTCACACACCACACACACACACACATTGAAGTGTTGGTAGAATTTCCAGCGCTAAAATCGCTAATTTCATCAGAATATTTTACTAGAAGTAGTCAAAAAATATATCAAAGGTATTTAAAAAATGCTAATTTTTTTTATAATTTATTTAAATTTAATTTTTATAAATTTAACAACCCAGAACCACACGTTGATAATACGATAATTCACATAATATGCTATTAGCTAAAATTAAAATTGTTTTTTCTTTTATATCTACGACATGGTTGACAGAATCTTTATATTTATTAAAAGTTATTAAATCAATTATTTAAATAAATTATTTATTAAAAATTTGGGAAAATATTTGTTCAGAGACAACTTTTAAAATTATATTTTTCGCCAAAAAAATGTTATAAAAAAAGTAAAAAGTAAAGTAAAGTAAAGTAATCTTATTTTAAAAATAAAAGATTTAAGAAGTATATTACTCATTTTAAAATACGACCTTTTTATGAGTCTAGCTTAAAGCATTTCTTAAAGTTTTCTAGATATTGCAATTAACAAAAATGGCTAAAGTCCAGCTGTTTTATAGCTGAAATGACAACACTGATACGCTACAAAGGAAAAGAGTAAAATGGTAGTACTTCATGCAGAACCGAATCGAATAGAACAGCAATAACAGCAACAACAACAACAGGAATAGTAAGGTTCCCAAAAAGTTGTTGCCACCAAAAGTAAAGGAGATAATCTTGGCCAAAGACGAAGAGCCAAAATGCTTGCTAGGAACCAACATCCTTGCCAGTCTGTTTGTCTGTCTATCTGTCTGTGTGTGTTTGGTGTGTGTGTGTCTGACTGTTGTGTGTTGTCTGTGTGTGTGTGTGTGTTGCCGACAAACTGACAACAAACCAAGGTCTGGCGACGGCAGAACTCCGTTCTAATGACCGCCAAGATAGAATGACATTTCGGGGCTGTCAGCTCTCATTGTTGCCCCGTTGTGTTGTAGTATTCGGTTGCTGCGTGTGTGTGCAACTCACACACACACACACACACAAACACAACACACACAGATCCCACACATCAAGTGCATGTATTTGTGTTTGTGTTGTGAGATGTGAAGGAAGAAAACTTTAAGTACACAACGCCCAAGGAGTCGAGTTCACAGTCCCAACAACTCAAGCACAGTGGCAAAGTTAACCGACAACTAAAAATGTTTTTATTTCACCCCATTCCAGAATTTGATATCACTTAAAATTTAAAAAAGTTATTTCGATTGCAATTCTAAAATATGTATACATATATTTACTGCATTTTGCTAAAATGTTTCCATTACCTTAAAAAAAATCGGGTATTTCCATTTCAAATTTAAATTTCGCTTAAAAACTCTCCCTCTCTATTTTGACTTCTAACTAATTATTGAATTAAATTTACTATCATGTTTCTATACAACAAATTTTTGATTTTAAATTGTTACGAGTCTTAAAAATTTTCTGTAATGTTTCTAAGTTTTTGAACTCCCACGATTAAAATTATAAGTTGAAATTCCAAATTCCATTTTCTCTAAATATTAAAATAAATTAAATTTTGGGAATATTGCAATATGACTTTAAATTTAAATTTATTGAATTATTTAAAGTTGAAAATCGTTAAAGCTTTCAAAGAACATGCTTATTTAAATTAAATTTCAATGTGAGAAGAGAAATCATTTTAAAATGAATAATAAGCATAATAATTATAATTTTTAAACACTTTTCGCTTGCTTTCGCACCACTGTGCACTGCGCGTCTTATATGAAAAAGGAAAAGGCTACATTTTGGCAATAAGACGCCCCGTTTCTGGTTCTCTCAGGTCCAGGCTTAAGACCCCGACCCCGAACCAGAACCCGAATCCGAACCTCAACCCTGACACAGTCACCAGGCAGAGAAACTGCGGTCCAAGTACGTGAAAATTGATAGATGAGTTATGGGAGAGCAAAAGCATGGGATATTTCACATGCATATGTCCTTTACCCACACACACACACATAGCATGTCTGTCTCTGTATGAATGTGTGTGTGTGTGTGTTTTTGTAGTTGCCTTTTGCAAGTGGCAATGAGTCCGAAGACGTTCAATGTCTGTCCGGCGCTACCCTTACCAACTTACCTCCCACTCCCCCTCCCATGTGTGTGTGTGTGTGAAGCAGAGCATTTTTCAACGCCAGGCAGAGGCGGGGGGCAAACACAGGATGATAAGGGGGGATGGACCGGAGGTTGAGTTGTGGGTTGAGCATTAAAAGTTTTTGTATTTATTTTGCAGTCGGTTAACAATATTCCTTTTGCACATCCAACCCGTTTTCCCTGACCCCCCTCTGCCCCCTCTACCACCATGCTTCCACACTTGCCAGTATCCTTCCCCTCGCTGGCTGCCTTCCCCCCCCCCCCCCCCTTGCTCCTTGTGGTCCTTTTGCGTGGCATACGTGTAAGAGTTTTGTAATTGTATGCGTGCGTTTTGTTTGCGGACGTGGTGAATGTCTTGGACTACGATGTCTTGTACATACACACACACACACTCACATATCAGACTCACACACACACACACACACAGCTGTAGCGCAATAGAAATAGGAATAGGAATTCGAGTACATGGCAAAAAGGATGTGTGGGGGGCTGAAAACTTTTATGTGTAATACATCAATTGCAAAAAGATAGCCAAATGCTGTTAAGTTTATATACTACAAACACACACACATTATATCTCTCTCTCTCTCTTTCTCTCTCTCTCTCTCTGTCTCTCTTTGCAACTTGCTTTTGGCTCTGTGCTTTGTGCTTGGGCGGTTCACTTGGGGCCAACTTACTTAGAAGCCAAGGCAGATGAGTCGGAGGCGGTACGAGAGGGGGAGTGGCAGGTCGGTTGACGGCGGGGGAAGTGGGAAAGGGGGGTGTCCGCTGGCTGGCAAACTTCTCGAGCGCTGCGCAAGTAAAAGATACATTTATTATGTGCGAAGAGCGATGAACACAAGCGATTTATCCTTTTTAACTTTTTCCTTTGCTGTCCACCCACTGTCTCTGTGAGTGTATGAGTGTGTGTGTGTGTGTGTGTGTGTGTGTGTGTGTGTTGTGGCTGCCGTTTGTTTGTCTACGTATGTATGTATATGTGTGTGTGCACGTGTGTTCTTGCTTTTGTTCTTCATCTCCAATCGCCGACCTTTCTCTTTCTCCCACTCTCTCTCTCTCTCAGCCCACATCTCTGCCGTGACTAATTTATTACCGTAAGCGGGCATCATCTAAGCAGCCTTTAAACTATGCAAGTATGTGTGTGTGTGTGTGTGTATGTATTGCAGGCTAATTTCCTTGACTATAATTCGCCCCAAAGTAGGCAATGCTTTTTGGCCAGCCCTCGACTCACACACACACCCACACACACCCACACACACTTACACACCCACACATTCAAACGCGACATATGCAATTTTTCAATCGTTTTGCTTCGCTTTATGACTTTTCCTCCTTCCCCTCTGACCGCTGCAAACTTTTCTCATTTCAAAGTTAAAACAACAAACAACATTATCGCCATTCGTCACCCCCCAAAAAAAATATATTTTTTAAAAAAAGCGCTGCGCCAAATCTCCAAGTGTCCAAAGCAAACAAACAAATAGCATATGATAAAAAATAAGAAGACAAACCGAAAACTTAGTACGCTTTTAGATCTCTTAAAGAATATAAATAAGAAATATCTATAAATATTGGCAGAAATAAATAAAAATATTCAAATATATTAAATAATGTAAAATTTTTGTATAGACAACTTCTTTTTAATATAAATTAGCATAAGTTAAATTTACAGCAATTTTTTTAAGTAAGAAGAAATGAAGAAAATTTAAGTTTTTCATTTAATTGCATAATCTGCATTAGTTAATATTGATCTCTTCAGATTGTATTATTGGTGCTCATTCTAGAAGAATTCCAAGAACACAAAATTATAGCATACTTTTCAGAGCATGTGAATGTTGTAAAGGAATTCATGATAAAGAATATATCGGCTGTATACAAATGTATGTTTCTCAAATCTATAGACAATTGTTTTTAAAAACATTTAATCAAAATGCTGGTGTTTCTGTCAGGGATTTTAATTTTTGGTTGACATAAATTTATTTAAAATTTGTAACAAAATTACTAGTTATTGTTATATTTTGTACAATAAATTAAATCATTTAAATTTAATTGTATGCCATTTCATACAATTTAAAAATTACTTAAATTGAATTCAATACATTTGAAATTTTGTTAATCTAATATTTTAATTATTGACAGCATTTTTAAATTTCCTGTTACCAACTGACTTTAAACTCGGCTGCATTTTCCCTTACATTTAGGGTATAATATCAACATCATGGCTTAAAATAAAATTTAAGCTATTACTAATGAAATTAGCAGACCCAAAGCGTAGAGTATTAACTCCACTAATCCAAACAGTCTGTGTTTGTGTGTGTTTATGTTTCTACAGTCTAAGTATGTGTGTGTTGGGGGATATGCATTCGATGTCACTTACAATTTTGGACACAACTTGAACTCGCTTCCTCCCATTACTCCCCTCTCTCCCCCTCTATCTCCCGCTCACTTGAGCCTCGTCGTAGTCCCGTCTTGAATTTAGTTCCGTTGTCAGTTCATATATCACGGCTGTCCTGTCGTCACACATGCTCTCCACGGCAATTTCGCTTTCAATTTCGAATGCTATCTATGAGAAGGCGTACGACCACGCCCCTCTCCTACCCCGCCCACGCTGTGCAAAAAGAAAAACAAGCAAACTTGTTTGCAAAGTTTAAACAACATTTTGTCGTTTTTTTTGCCTTTTTTTTTGGATTTACTTGGACCCACTGTACGTGCCCAGTGATAGTCTTCCCCCGCTCTCTATCAATCTACCCCTCACCAGAAAGTTAAGGTTTGCTTTCTTTTTTTTTTCTGCTGCGTATGTGCCTTAAGATAAACAAATACAAATACAGAGATGGATTGTGCCGAGCGTGTGTCGTCTGACATCTGGATGGACAGTGTGTGTGTGTGTGTGCAATCTAAAATGGGCTTTCGATAAATCTTAAGTTGCTCCCCACTCTATCCCTACTCCTCTATCCCCCCTTTACTCCAGTCTTTGCTAATTAACTCGCATCTAATGAATACGGTCAACGATTTTTACGGCTCGCGCTTATGAAAATCCAGTTGGATGTAGGAGTATGAGTAGGAGTAGTAGGGAGGGGGGACTAAGGTCAGCTGGCTGTGTAATCACTTTATCAATAATTCAATCAGAACTTGCTGTCGTCGCAGACAGACGCTCGTAAAAGTACGTCGCCAATTTGTTAGCGAAAAGTTGCTACAATACTTGAGACGCATGTATTACGTGTTTTATTGCAAATTCGACGATAAAACGACACATAAAAATTAATAAAATACTCCCCTCTTAACCCCAACAAACCCACTTTCTTCTCGTTTCAAGCACTCTACATTTTGAGTTGTTTTTATAGTTTTATTATCTTTTAGATTTCGGGGATTACTTCGGTCCAGTTCAAAAATGCAAAAGCAAACCAAATTTGCTGAAACCGCGCTCGTAAAAATTCTTCCCCCCAAAAAAAGAAGAAGAAGAAGAAACGAACCCATCATAAAATGCAACCCACAACCATTTCAACTTATTAAGTAATAAATTCCAATAAGAAACAAAGGCAACCAAATTACAATCCCTCCTTCTCTGCTTTTGTCCAGAAAAAATATGCATAGTAATAATAATAATAATGAAAAGAGTGGACTGAAGAGGTGATAATGATCGCAAGACATCGAAAAATGACCATTAAACACACCTACGGCACTACGAACCACACCCCCTTTTTGTGCAACCCTTTTTCAGCTACAGCTACAGGGACAAAGACAAAATGCCGCTGATATGTTTACATATTGAACCCCCTGTCCCCCAACCCTGTCCCCCAACCTCTCTCTTAGCTATATTATCAATGGGCCTGGCCCATTGACGCGAGTGATTTATATAGAAAAATTCATTATTTGCGCGCCACAGTCCATTTTCCAAATGCAAAACGAGGTTAACAGTGGGTTAAGGGGGTGCAGAGAGGGGTTAAAAATAATGGGCAAAAGGAAAATGTTACTTCAGCTGGCTTTATCTTTAATAAAGCTAATTTCTATTGCCGCTAACAGCACCGCGACATGCGAATGAATCTGAATCTGTATTCGAATCGAAACGACTTTAAATAACCATTAAGTCTCACACTAGGGGGCGCCACATGCAATTGTTCTATCTGTGTGTATAGAGTGTGTGTGTGTGTTTGTAAATGTCTTACATAAATGCGGCCAAAGGTGGCTTTTATTGGTATGAGAGGACACCTTAAGCAAAGCGGCCAACAGCGCCTTTGCATGAGGCCATAATTGATGAGTTCAGGCCACCAAGCCCAAGTCATTTAGGCCCAGTTATAAGGCTGCCAATACAAGCCCACATCAACACTGACATGTACATACAGTTCCTTCAATCATTAGCTTGACCAATATGCAGTGGTTTATTTATAACACTCGAAGTCCATTGTACTACATTAAAGAAAGGAAATAAGTAAAATACTAAGGACAATTTTAAAGAAAATCAATGTTATTACTGTGATCTATAGTTTTCAGGTTTTTGCCTTAGAGATCATCGGAGATTGTTATACCATTACTAATTAAATTAAAAACTTATCTTTAATCCTAAGTCCTAAAGTTTTTTTTGTAAATCCTGTCGAATCTACAGTTCATATTTTAGGCCTTTGAACTGTAGGTTCCATTAGAAATCCTAAAGTTCCTAAAGTGTCTTCTTTACACGTTTTATTTAAGTATATTGTAACCTCTGTCGAGATTATAGGTTCTCTTTATGAGACCTTTAGATACCATTGGAAGTTCTTCTTCTTTATCTTCAAGTCCTGTCGGTTTAATTTTAAACCGAATCTAAATCTATTTTACAAATTAAAATTAACTATGAATATGTTACAAAATATTAAGATACGTATAATTTGTATTTTAAAAATATCATATTTTAGCTATTTTGGGTTAGACTACCTTGAAGATTCTTTTTGTATATAAACAAAATCTCCTAATTTCATAATGTTATATTTAATTTTATAATAATAAATCGTAGATTTTATACTACATATATAATTTTATAAAGCAAACTATTGCATATACTGTAAGAATATTTACAGTTTCCTCAGTTTGTTGGATCTCATCAGATTTCTAGCTGCACCTAAAGAGGTCACATTGGGGGTCAAAATCTCTGACCATTGCTTAACCATATGTGAAAGGCACAAAAATAGCTGGCAATGTGCATAACTATTTAGGAAATTGAGTTTGCATTTTATATTTCATTAATTATGCACAGAGAGAAATAGAGAGGGGAAAGAAGGGAACGGGGAGGGTCTCTGACTTAAAGGGGGAGCATTACGCACAGGCCAACGCACACTGGCACAGTGCAACCAAAGCCATTGAAACCTTGAATAAAATCTAAACGCAGGTAAATCTTTTGAGAGGTAACCACACAAAAATTGCAGCGTTTGGGGTTAAAATCTTACGCCTGATTTGGCCAGATGCTCAACCCGTTAACACACACACACATATATATATTATGTGTGTTTTTAGTTGCACTTGCACAAAAATGTGCTTGGCTAGTCAAAGGAGTTGAAATATGCTTGCACATCCTGGCCAGCTTCAATCCCTCAAAACCAGCTCGAATCCTCCTCTATTTCATCTCGAATCCTCCTCGAATCTTTCTCCATTTCTCCTTGAATATCCCTCCTATGTTTTGGGTACTATTCGTAGACCAAGTTGAGCAGCTGCAGCCAATCGAGTGGCTCAAAAGACACAAAACAGCAGCAAGTGGGGCATGTTGCATGTTTTATATGCAACTAATATACAAATATATATATATATATATATATATGCACACATATGAGTATATAAACCCATACATACATACGTGTGCATGTTGTATTTTGTATTTTATTCAATTTTATTGTATTTTTCACTTGATATATTTATGCAACGTTTTTGTTTGCCTTCTCCCTTGAGTTGTCACGCACAAAGGCCGAAGTAAATTGTTTAATTTGATTTCATTTCGTTTCGTTTCGAAGCAAAGTCTCTTGCGTCATGGCCCAGGACATGCCTCAAACCTGGACCCCCAGCCCTCAGCCCCCGATCTCCGACCCTTGATTTCCTACCCAAACCCACTCAGGGTCTATCTAAGCATGCATGAGTGATAGAGACACGCCCCTGTCTTCCTCTCTCTCACTCACTCTATCTCTCTCTCTCTCTCTCTCACTCTCTCTCTCTCTCTCTCTCTCTTTCTGTGCAATGCAAATCTCTGGTCATCAAATGACTCAATAGACGCCTCCAGCTCTGACACCGCCCTGACAATTCTCTATACATTTAATTGCGTTTTATTTTTCAAATATTTATTATTATCGAATATTGAAACGATATCCAAATGCAACCCCAACACGTCATATAAGAACTATAGTCGAATATACATATATAGATACACAGATATATTGAGTTGTAGGACTCAACCGACAATGTATCTGGAACACGCGATGTGACGCGCCCTCAGACATTCGAGATTCTACACTTAATCCTCAAGTCTACTGCCAATTGGCTTTCGTCACGGATTTACACACACTTTCTCTCATGATCCCCTTAGGAGTGCTACGACTAAGTATACTGCATGAAAAATTGATTCTAATTAATATACATTAATAGACGATTAGGTTGAAGAAATATGAATGAATTTCTTTTACTTATTAAGCTTATGCCTTAGAGTTGTGAATTTTCTAACAAGAACTAGTTAATTCCTTTCTTAAATAAAACATCAAGATATTCTATAAATATCAAGTATACGTATATTAATCCATGCTTGGTCCAATTTTCCTTTAAAACAAATTAAATAATAAGAATCAGTTTAAAAAACTGCAGAAATAGTGAATGATTGCAAATAAAGTTTAATGTAATGATATAGGTAAAACTATTAATGTACCCATTTTTCAAATAAATATGAAGGATATTTCTTGAAAAAACAATTTATTTATGGGAGTCAATCTAAGAGACTACTGAATAAGTGAAATAATTTTATTTATGACTCTGAAGCTAGTAACATATTATAAATAATATTCTTATTATTCCATCTTTGCCAACAGAACTCATTTTCTAATTTGAGTTTACAAATATTATACATTTTCGTGAGTTTCACTGTCGCATTATAAACACAAATATACACCATTTTATAATTTTTTAATAATAAATATTTACTGTTTAGAGTTAATTATGTAAATAATTTGGATACAATTTGAGTCGTAATTATATACAATATATTTTAATTTATGTAACCGCACTTTTATGAACGATCATAAACTCATACGATATGATATTGCTTGCCTGCCTGTAAACTATTTAGTAATCATATAATTACCATATAATATATATTTATAAAAAAAAACAGTATTATATAATTTATGTTTAATGCAAGTGGTGATATAAAACAATAGGAGAAAGTGAACCGAATTGGCATTTAAACTGGACTCAATCGATGTGTGAGAGTTTGGTAAAAGCAATTTAAACTTTTAGAACTGAATGTATCCCTAGCAAGAAAAAATACGAATACAACAATTGGCACAACTAAACTGATAAACATGTAATATAATCTGGAAAAAGCAAATGAAATTCAAAAAAATATGAGAATACAAATTGATAATGCAGTTGGGGAGAAATATTCATTCAGTTCTGTCTGTTGTTGTTGTTGTTGCTGCTGGATAACTCACATAGATACACCCCACACACACACACACACACACACACACCAACATACACACACACTTGGGCAAAATTGAACGAGACGCATAGAAGAAATTCCGAGCAGGAAAACCTTAACTTTGTCAACTGATTTCTGATTTCAAATTGAATCCTTCCAATCCCCCTCTCCCCCTTTGACCGCCCACTCCCCCCGCTGCAGGCACATTCCTGAGCAGTCAGCAGAGCGGCATTAAGCAGGAGATCTTGGATGTGCCCGCCGAGGAGCAGCCACATGAGGCACATGCCGCAGATCGTCAGCCGACGGCTTGCAAGTTGGCCAAGTTAATGCAACGGCCGCAGTTGGCGCAGCTTTTCGACCGACGCAGCAACAACAACAATAACAATAATAATCATAATAACAACAATAACAATAACAACAACAACAGCAACAACAATAATAATATTAATACAAATAATAACAATAATAATCGAACGTTGTATAAGAAGAATCGATCAACAAACTCATCGCCAACACCTTCGGCAAGATCCTGGAACGACAGCGAGGATGAGCATGAATATAACCAGGACGATCGCTCCAGTTCCGCCTCATCAGCAATTTCACTGACCATGAAGCGTTGCCGGCAAGCCAGCGAGTCCACACTCTACCAGACGCTGCAACAACATCAACAGCAGCAGCAACAATTGCAACAGCAGCAGCAGCAACAGCAACAACAGAGCGAACATCGTCCACGTCACGAGGCACAGGCGCAACTCAATCAGCAACATCAGCAGCAGCAGCAGCAACATCAACAACAACAACAGCAGCAGCAGCAACAACAGCAACAATATCTGGATGAACTGCAGCAATCTGTGTCCGTTTCCCATCAGCAACAATTGACGGCGAATCTTTTTATGGCACGCACGATTGCATTGAGTCGCTCACGTGATTTTCCCGAGCTTTTCCAGAACACTTCAGCTGCTGCCGTGGCCGCCGCAGCAGCAGCAGCTGCCACAGCAACAGCAACAGCGTCATCAGCAATCGTTGGCGCTGCTGCTGCTGCACCTGGTGGCAGCAACACCAGCAGTGGCAGCAATGCCGGCAGCAACTACATGTTGCCGTGTCCGCTTTGTGAGACGCCGCTGGAGCAGCGCGTCTTTCGGCAACATCTTGACCGGCATTACCCGCGCGACAGTCCCGTCTGTCCGGTTATTGAATGCGGTCGACGTTTTGCCCATCCGAATTCGGTGCGCAATCATATGCGCATTAAGCATACCCTGCAATGGGCCAAAATGAAGGCAATGCGATCGTCGGGCGGCCCCTTTGCCGGCGGTCCCGATTTCAAATTCAAAAGCGAGGCGGCCAACTAGTTGGTATCGCCTAAATGGCCACAAAATGCCCGCAGATACTCGCACTAGTACCAAGTAAAGCTTTCTAGGTTGCTGCTTTCCGTCATTGGCGACAATAATTCTAAACCTAAACCTAAACCCAAAACTCGAGACACTCGCATCTATCCTAGATAGCCAAATAAACAAAACGATCCCCCTTCAAGGATCGGTCGTAGTTGAGCAGCCCGATCTTCCCAATGACAAGTTTAAAATATTAGCCTAATGTTAAAGATAGTTTTTTAATTTTGACAACGGTTTCAGTATCTGATAATAAAGCTCAATTTTCATTTTCAATATCTCAACTATTTCTCAAATAAAAAAAATTACATTTTTTAAATGCTATTATTTTTCTAGAGTTTTGAGATAATCATAATCTACTGGGGTTTAACGCATATTTGAAATATTTATAATTCTATTCTATTCTATCAATTTTTAAACCAAAAATAATCTAGTAGTTTTGATAAAATGTTGATGATTCTCAACATGGGATATGAATTCGAAATAGATTCAGTTCCATTAAGTTTATTATTTATCTTATAAACGATAGTTTTTCAAAATAAGCTATATTATTGAGATTATATAAGAAAGAAAATAATACAATATAGTTTCCATTTCTCAATGTTTAGAAAGGTTTAGTGTTTGAAGATCGGGCTGTCTGCTGAAGAATGTGGATGATATGATGCTAGCATACAACAATTATTACGTTCCTATATTCAATATAGTATACTATATTAAATAGTACATATTTATTTATGTACGTACTTCCACTACTGCGTATGTGCAACTTTATATACATATGTATAACATACAACAAACTAGGGATACGCTGTAAAGAACCCAAAGAAATGATATGATTACACGTATACTACTCGGTAAATATTTCAACTTATGAGGCGTAGCTGAGCTGCAAGTTAATTGTAATTTAGTGCAACTGGATGCTTGATCAAAATGATTGACAGATTGGCTACTAGACTCCAGTTTTGATGAATAGAAACTCAACTAAAACTCAAACTCAACTCGTAACTCGTAACTCGTAAATCCAGTATTATACATAGGAAAAGCTAAAACTACACACACTTTATAGTATGATATATTATATATGTATATGTAAGCGTATTAAACATAAACCCAATTATAAATGGAGGTATGTATTTGTAGATAATGAGCTGAAAACCAAGCAGAAACAATTATAATTAGTTATTATGAATAATGATAATGATACTAAATACAAAATAGAATGTGCCTGCGTAATATATTTTTAGCCAAAAACAAAAAGAAAAAAGAGCAAAAATAAAAATAAAAACAAAAACTAAACTAAAGTTGAATATAGAATACAACTTCTACACACATACACTCACACAAACACACTTTCTCTCTCACACACACACACACACAGACAACACAAATATAAACAAATACATAGAGACAAGGGAGAAAGTTGCAAAGTTTTATTAGAGCAAATTCAAGAAAGGAAGCTCAAAATTGTCGATTGAATTTTAACACTTATGTTTATTATTTTCATTGGCAAATTCCAAGGCATAATAGAAAATAAACAAAGAGTAAAAAAAAAGAGAGCGCGAAAACATACGTAAAAAGGTTCCTATAATGTTAATCAAAAACTGAAAATAAATGAAAATGAAAACGAAAACACTAAAAATCGTAACTAAAATGAATATGAGATAAAAGATAGAAAAACGATCCTGATGAATCGTTGCGATCGTTGCGGTATTATGAATATTCTATTCCATTTCGACACGGACAATTTTACAGTTGTGTAGCCTATAAAGTATATTATTATTATATATTATGTACTCGTAACAACTTTATGTATCATTTACGAGCATTTTAGTTGGCCAATTGTTTGGGGAAATACCTATGTGTAGCTCTTATAAATGTATCTGCAATTTATGTACGACTCGATGAGGCAAATATATTTTGGTGAATAATAAAGAGCAAACAAAGAAAAGTCGATCCCATGGATTTCCATTTATTTTCCATTCTCTTAACCTTTCAAATAGTTTATAATTTTCATAGAAGAGCAGCAAATCAATCAAATTAACTGAAAACCGATATGAACTGAGATCCAACTCCTGTCTTGTTCCATTTCAATTTATTTCTAGTATTAATTGTTCCTGATCCACTTTCATTTTTTCTAGTATTTATTTATCTCATTATTAACCAATTGTGATTTCGTTTAACGTCAATTCCATTTACCGAATCCGATAGGGTTCCATTTGTTCCAAGATCAATTGGTTCGGCATTATAATCGGCATTTCCTGTTTTATACCCTCAACATTTTTCAATCTCAGTTTTTCCTATTAGACCGTTTCAATTACACTTGGAAACATTAAAATGAACCAAGTGGAATTCTGAAATTCGGAATCCTTTGATTGTTTTGAAGCTCTTAGATACAGGATTAAATTATGAGAATTGATTTACAAAAAAATCCTAATTATTTCGTTTTTTTTTCTCACAGTTTCACGTCGTTCTTTGGAGATGCGTGTGCGTGCCACGGATCCGCGACCATGCCCCAAATGTGGCAAGATCTACCGCTCGGCGCATACGCTGCGCACTCACCTGGAGGACAAGCATACAGTTTGTCCTGGCTATCGATGCGTGTTGTGTGGAACTGTGGCCAAGTCCAGGAACTCGCTGCACTCGCATATGTCGCGTCAACATCGCGGCATTTCCACAAAGGACTTGCCCGTACTGCCCATGCCCAGCGCCTTTGATCCGGATCTCGCATCCCGGCTGCTGGCCAAAGCCGGAGTGAAGATATCTCCGGCTGAGCTGCGAGCACGTGCTTCACCCACCGGCGGCAGCGGCAGCAGCGGAGGAGCTGGCAACGGCGGCAATGGACAGAAGTTGGATCTGAGCAATGCCAGCGGCGGACCCTTGGACGATGTCGATGACTCCGACGATGATCCCGAGGATCTGACCACCGGCAATGGACTCTATGGCGTCGGCAGCAGTGCCAGCGACCTCAGTCGCTACCACGAGAGTTTGCTGAGCAACTTTGGACACGCGAACACAACCATTTCCCGGATGCGCAACGAAGCTGCCGCAGCTGCAGCAGCTGCCGCCATGGGACAGAAGGATCTTGGCTCTGGCGGTGGCGGTGGCGGAGTCCAGTTGCCCAACAGCAGCAATGCGGGTCAATCCCTGCTGGACACGTATCTGCAGTTCATCACAGAGAACACTTTCGGTAGGTGGCACATTCCATTTCATACAAACCTTTAGATTAGAGTTTTATTTTAATTTAAAAAATATATAATTTTGTAGAAATATCTTTGATACTTAAAGTGCAGTTTATTTAAAAATTCATAAAAATAATAATCGAAAAATATTTTTACATAGATAAAGTTCATACTTTTTTATAGTTTACTACCAACAATTTAAATGAAGTTTGTTTTCGAAACAGTGAAAAATTAATTATAAACTTATAAATTTTTCTTAAGTTAGATTATTTATAACGTTGGAAATCTCTTAAATAAATAGTTTTATAGGCTTAAAAAAGTCCAGGTCAATATGAAATCAATTCGGAAAAAACTTTCGGAAAAATGTCGCTTAGACTATATTGGATATTAGAATGTATAAAGAATTCGTTATCGTTATGTCTAACATAATTATTAATTATATTGCTTATTCTTATTATTAACGACTAAAATCTATTATTATTTCTGTTGCAGGAATGGGCATGTCACAGGAACATGCAGCTGCCGCCGCGTTGCATGCCGCCAAAATGGCGCAACTGAATGCAATGGGACACAGTCTGGACAAGCTGCCGGCGGGTCTGTTGCCAGCACAGTTTGATCTGAGCAAGCTGACAGGAGGCGGTGGTGCAACAGGTGGTTATGGCCAAGGCGGTGCTGGACTGACCATTGAGCCGATACTGAGACGTGACCAACATCAACAACAGCAACATCAACAGGGGAGCAGCTTATCGCCAGCGCTCAGTTCTGTGGGTCATTTGCACCACAATCTGGTCGGTGGTGCTGGTGTTGGTGATCCGGATGAGGTGGATGTGGATGCCGATGCAGATGCTGAGATTAGACGCGATGGCTCGGAGCCAATGGATTTGGGATTGGGCCTGGATAACAATCAATCCGGCAGCAACAATGAGGTGGCCAATTCGGATGTCG
Organism: Drosophila kuntzei; assembly: GCA_035042165.1. NCBI lineage: Eukaryota > Metazoa > Arthropoda > Insecta > Diptera > Drosophilidae > Drosophila > Drosophila kuntzei. The sequence goes on from JAWNLU010001763.1 coordinate 192,529, forward strand.
AGGAGAATTACTCGGAGGATGAAGGTGTCCACAACACATAAGCGATAAGCGAGAGGCAATACACAACAACAACAACAACAACAAGAATAACCACAAATTTGGAGAGCAAAAGATAGAAGATATTACGATATTCAGAAGAGTCGTCAAACAAACAGTTGTATACCCACAAAAAATGGAACATATGTAACGAGTAGCCTTATCCTCATGTATACCAGTTTACGTGTACTATACGATACGATAGTTACGCTAGTTACGATAGTTATCTAGGACTAGAAACAAATCATTCAGATCATACTTATTATGGGCTGCATGTGCAAAAATTTTAGTAGAATTTATGTTGTGCTTTTAACAAAACAAAAAACAAATTTAATTGAAAAACAATTTTATCTATTTGAAAATATATAAATAGACAGAGAATTACTTACATATACAATACTTAACCTTTATACTACCTATATACACATGTACCTGTTGTGTGTATACAAAAAAAAAAAGAGAAGAAAAATCACAGAACAAGACAAACTCGAATCATTGAAAATGCAAAAAAAAATAACAAAAAAGAAAATGAAATGCAAGAAAAACTCATACTCCAAAATACCTAAAACTAAACCTAAACATAAACATAGATATATAATTATTTAAGCTTAGTGTTAAGAATCTCGAAATTGAGTAAGAAACTCTGTAAATAGTATATAAAATGTTGTAGGAGATACGCACCCGGACAGATTGAATCCTCCCCATTTGAATACTCTTAAATCCGTCTTAAGTTTTAAATAATTATGTAATTTTATCAGATGAAACAATTCAGATGTGCCATGCCACAGATAGAGCTTACATATGACTCTGGAGACAACACAAATACGAGTACGCCTATACATATATATATATAGAAATATATACATATACATATATATATATATGTATAATACCTATATTTATAGTGCTTAACCATATCTCAGGAATACACGTGGACGACATTCCCGCTGCCGCAATTGAACAGCCGGAAGAACCGAACTACCTCAGAAATGATTTGTGCAGCCCTTGTACTCATTATCCGTAATACCTATATATATCTTCCAGTAACCGTACTTACACACACACACACACACACACACACACACATACAAGATTATAGCAGATACATCTGCTTAGTTTTAGGGTCTCCATTGGATGGGTGCGCAATTTAATCAATTTAAAAAAGAAAAACTGCTATCGCCAAGCAATGTAAATTTAATTATTATTATTTATACACAATTATGCGATTATGTACAATAAAAGTGAAAGAAACTATATGCAATTTATAAGCACATACAAAACATTTGCTTAGATATAATTAAACGCGTAATCGCTCGTACTTGGAAAATGTATTGTAATATAATCAAATACCTCATCATACTCAGATCACATACATGCAGACTCACACAGATACATTTTAAAGGTTTCTCTCCACGTGTTCCATATTATCGCAATGTCATAATGCCCGTATTTCCTATATTGTACATTTAGTTTGAATATGCTCTGTTTATTCTAGGTTTATTGTTAGTTTCAAGATCGAAGATGAGCACAGACTCTACAAGAGTTGAACCCCACTTGCCTTATTATAACATACATATGTGTTACTTTAGTAATTTTCTACCTCAATTAATTTAAATGTAATTTACTTGCATATTATTTAAGCGCGCAATTTTAATAATGTATTTCTTTCTTCATATAGTACTTGTATCTTTTGAACAAATCTTCAATGGTAATTCATCACGAGTCACCTAACATAGCATAAATTTAATGAATATTGATGAAACAAATGCGTAGAAATAAATTATACTATTGAATAAAGCAAATTATAATTATAAATACAAGTATGTTTAATTTCTCCCTTCCCTCTTTCATATTGCGTCCGACTACGTTTCTTTTGAAACCATATATTTACTATTTACTATTAATTATTTGCATTTTTAATTATAAGCTGGAAATGCATTAATGGCCACACGCACAGAGACACACACAAACACACACAGAGAATTGATTTAAGACGCTAGAATAAAATGAGTTAGTTAAATTAAAGTCGTTACATAAGCAATTTAAGTAGAGATCCATGTGCTTAGAAAGTTATTAATATATTTATTGAAATTACAATAAAGCCGCGTTATGAAGAACAACTTATGTGTGTTTTTATTTTCCTACGTTCAAATATATATTCAAATTGAAATTTGAATTTACTTAACATTGCCCGCCCCGTCAACGATCTCAACTCGACTTATCGATAGCACCTAAAATATTTTCTATTTGTCAGCCCTGTCGATTACATGCAGACGCAAGCAATATCTGAGAAGTGTTATCGATATCACCAATGACGCTGTCATCGCGATTGTGATTGCCTCAGCTAAAAGAAGAAGCATTCGCAAAGCGGCATTTGTTCGAATTAACTGTAAAAAGTCAATGTAAAAGCCAAATATTTCATGTGAATAAGTGTTGTTTTGTTTTGTAAATTATGTCCGCAAAGAGCTCTATTCAAGTCTGCATCAAGGTGCGCCCTTGTGAGCCTGAGTTGCCCAATCTGTGGCATGTGAAGGACAAACGAACCATTCATCCAATAGACAGTCAAGCCGATCCCTGTGTTTATGGTGAGCAACTAACAATAGCAACAACAAGTATTAAAGATGGCCGTAAATATGATTTTTTAGATTATGTGTTTGATCAAGGATCCAATAATCAAGAAGTATTCGATGGCATGGCCAAACATATTGTGGAAGCCTGTGTAAAAGGCTTTAATGGCACCATATTTGCCTATGGCCAAACATCTTCTGGTAAGTTCATACAGTGAGTCAAGTAATTGTTTTAACAAACTTTAAAATTCACATATTTTTCTCTCCTTATGATACTTAAATATTTTTAAAAATAAAAAATAGGTATGTGAATTATTTTTTTGTCCAAACAATTACTTGACATAATGTATATTATTTATAGATTATGCATAGCAATTTCTGGCTTAGTGCATAGAGCAACAATTTTGACCTCATTCCTGTATTTGTTCCCTTGATAGGTAAAACCTATACCATGATAGGAGACAGGGTGAATCCGGGTGTAATGGTGCTGGCTGCAAAAGAGATCTTCAATCAGATTTCCAATAACAGTGACCGCGACTTTTTACTTCGCGTGGGTTACATTGAGATTTACAACGAGAAGATTTACGATTTGCTCAATAAGAAAAATCAGGATCTGAAAATATTTGAAAGCAATGGCATGGTAAATGTTAATTGCGAGGAATGCATCATAACAAGCGAAGAGGATTTGCTGCAGTTCCTCTGCATGGGCAACAAGGAGCGAACTGTCGGTGAGACCAACATGAATGAACGCTCCAGTCGATCGCATGCAATATTTCGTATAGTAAGATAACTAGCCTCAATTTATAATTACTTTCTGTTTTAAAACATCTATATTCTCTTGCAGATTATTGAATCACGCAAAACGGATCGCACCGAGGACGATGCTGTCATCCAGAGTATATTGAATCTAGTAGATCTGGCTGGATCTGAGCGCGCCGATCAGACAGGAGCACGTGGAACACGGCTAAAGGAGGGAAGTCACATTAATAAGAGTCTTCTTTTTCTGAGCAACGTTATTAAGACCTTGGCTGAAAACGAAGACAATAAATTTGTCAATTATCGAGACTCGAAGCTCACGCGAATTCTACAGGCATCTCTTGGCGGCAACGCATTTACCTCCATAATTTGTACAATTCGTCCTTCAAATATGGAGGAATCCCAGTCGACGTTGAATTTTGCAATGAGAGCGAAGAAGATCCGTGTGAAGCCGCAATTAAATGAAATTGTATCCGATGCAACAATGATGAAACGCCTGGAGCGTGAGATTAAGGTGCTCAAAGATCGCTTGGCTGAGGAACAGGCCAAAAATGAAAGCCAGCTTAAAGTGCGTCTGTTGGAGCAGAGAATCAAGACCGATACGCTTAAGATAATTACCAGCAATACAATCACAGATCATCGCAATAAAATTCGACGACGCACTTGGTGTCCAGCCTCATCGAACCCAGAGACAACGGTCAAAATTGAAGCACATGTTGTAGAAAAATGTGAATCAAATAAGCCAACTGTTAATATTAATTTCTCACATTTGCCGAAGCCAAGTTTCTATCCCACAACACTCAATCCAAATCAACGTGCATTGAATGGTCCCAAAACTATAAACATTATGAAATCACTGGAAATCAAAGAAGAACCTAATTCCGTCGTTGAACCTAATTTCGAACAGACTTTAAATGTCAATCCCAGCTCCAGAATGCGACTAATAACACTAACGCCAACCATAGGTCAAATGGGTGCTAAAGGGTAAGTTAAACAATCAAATCAAATCTATACATTTCAACTCATTCAATACACATTCATCAACTCATTCATAACAATCGTACATTAACCAAAACATGCATATGTAGTAGGGAAATGCTTGAACGTGAAGTTGTGGAACTGGAAGCATTCATGAAAATTGAACAGCACATTAATTCAGAGTGGGACGAGCTAAACGATAATTTATCTGTGGCAAAAGCCAAGATCGACGAGCTGCAGGCCGAGCGTCTTAATTTATTGCAGCGGTGAGTGAAATAAGCTACATTAAGTATGTCCCACATTTTCTGACCCAGTTTCATCCAAATGAAAGGGGCATAGTGTGTACGCAGATCAAGTTTGTAGCATTCTCACTTGTTTGGAATCCATCTATAAGCAGGAACAGTAACTGTTATAAGTTTTAAAATGCGAATTAAGACAGCAATTATTTTCCAATTCTAAAAGTATTACGAAATATATTGTCATTCTATAAATAATATTTGTAATTCGTAATGACCTCTGCTGCCGACTGTTAATTTGAAAACGTGAATTCACCAGAGCAGGTGCGCGACAAAATCGTGTAAACCAACTCGTGGTGAACTCTGTTGAGATTCTCTTCTAATTTATAGAGTCTCATCATTCCGACTCAGTTGCGCTGAGTACGACGTGAGTCGAGAGCGACGCACACGAACCCAAAGTCAAAATAAAGCTGAAAGATAAACAAAACGTTTCGTTTACAAAAAAAAGACCGACATACTTAGTATTGTTGTTGTGATATCACTGGAATATAAAATATATTAGCCAGTTTGTCGAATGCGAAATGGAAGTGAATTCGGCCCTGCCGATCAACCTAACGATCTGAAAATGGCAACAACGTTGCCGATAAGCAAAACGAATCTCCAATCAACTAGCTTGAATGACGTCGCAACGATTTGTCGATTAATTGTTATTCCATAATGTGTCCATGAGTTTAATTTTGTGCAATATTAAAGTACGTTCCGTTCCGTTTCAACGAGCAGACGCTTCGTTTATGGTAATCGATGACGTCGTTTGCGAACCGTCTTCAAAAATCAAAGACGCGACTCTGATGTAACTCTCTTCTCTCTCTTCAAATTAAATTGGCCCATTACAATCGAAGCGTGTGAGTAAAAATACGCATGCAACAACAAAATGCATTTGTATGCGTCTGCGGTGTGTGTGTGTGTGCTTGTGTGTGTATGTTTATTGTAGGGCTCAACCGCAATTGGAATGCTGTCGTGTGATCATCTGGAGACAGCAGCTGCAGTCTCTATTTTTAGGGAGCTCGCTATAATTGTCAAAATACTTGTCCGGGAGAAATTGGAACCCAAATGCAACTTGCGACTGCATTCAAAAATTTGTGTATTTTAAAAGATATATTCAACTAAATACTAATCTATAGGTAAAAGAATAAAAAAAATTATAAATTCAGCAAAGTTGAATATAAAACTTATTTATTTATTGAAAAGAATAACAAGTTTTTTATGTAACAACAGTCGACAAAAGATATTTTGTTTTTATTTATTGATGACTTAATAAAATTAAATATATTTACATAGTTGCTCGTAAGCTTTTCAACTGTGAACATGGAGTGTTTTAACTAATATATTCATTAATGGTTGATACTTATTAATATAAATTGATGAGAGCAAACGATTAGCAATTAAGTTTAATTGAGATACGATACCCTTTAAATTTGGAGAGAAAGAATCTTAAAACTGATTAATTTATAGTGTCTTCAATTCCCACTGCACATTCCATACACAACATATTTCATTACAATGAACTTTTATTTATACACTCTTTTTATTATTATTTCCTTACTAATTGTGATTATTTTACAGCTCGGATGCCTTGCAAGCCGATGTGGATGCGCTGAGAAAATCCAAGGAGGAAGCTGATGCAAAAATACAGAATTACGAGGAGCAATTGAAGGCGCTGAAGCAAACGGTGGATAGACTGGATATGGAGAATCGTGCTGCTGTCGAATTGGAGTTTCAATTTAGCAGTCACAAAACGAAATCAAAGCTGAGAGAGAATGATCTGCTGACGGCGCTGTCGGAGAAGGACAGCGCCATTGAAAATCTGCAAAAGTCGCTCAATGATCTGTCGAATGAAGTGCTGCGGAATAGCAAGGATGATCACATGCGCTCCATTTGTCCAGCCCTCGAAACGAGCTGTGAACTCATCTGCAAGAAGTGTGTAGACCTGGAACGCCTTCTCGAGGAGTACAACAATAGACCTAATGCTGACAATGGTGCCCTGGCAATTGATTGTGAATGCGAGCAATTGCGTCTGGACATCGCCGAGACACGTGCTCAACTGGAGAGCGTGCAGAGTGAATACAAACAGATGAGCAGCGATGTGACTGAGAAGTCGGAGCTTTGCGATCGCCTCAGTCGGGATGTCATCTCTGCTGAGGAGGCCAAGGATGAGCTGCAACTGAAATTTGATGACCTGGAGCAGACGAAACAGCGACACGAGCAGATAATAAAGGACATGCAAGAGGAATATAATGTCATAAAGCAAAAGTATCAAGCATTGCAGCAGGATTATGAGACTCTGGAACGCACAGCAGCTGCCACAGAAGAACAGCACAAGAAGTTGCAAAGCGAAAACGAAAGATTGCAGCAGGAAATCAACACATTGAAGCAATCTGTCGAGGAGATTCAACTGAAACTCATTGAGGCAGCTGCCTCTGAGGTCCACGAGGCTCTTGTGCAGCAGCTGAAGGCGAGCAATGAACAGCTCATGGCGAACTTGGCTGAAATGGAGACCAAGTATGATGATCTGCAAGGCGAATACGATGATCTGTCCAATCAGCTCATGGAGAGCGTGCAGGATGGCGATAGTCTGCGTGAAGAATGCAATGCGTTGCAGGAGAAGCTAAAGAAGGCGCCAATGGACACGTACATTGCTCAGCTGGAGCAAGAGGTGGCCGAGATGCGTGAAGCTATGACAAATCTCCAATCCGAGCTGCTTGAGAAATCTGTCATAGCCAACAAGGTGGAGGACTACAAGAGTCAGATCGAGTCGCTTGAGAAGCAGCACGCTGAAATTACAATGGTCTGCGAAGAGCTGCAGGAAAAGGTTAAGGAAACGACCATAAACGAGAGCTTGTCGAGGAGCACAAGCACCTTGATGGCAACCGACACCGAGCAGGAGGAAGAAGTCGATCAACTCAAAGTCCGACTCGATGAATTGAATGTGGAAGTCCAAAAGCTGCAGATTGAAATCAAAAATCAACTGTCGATCATTCAACAAAAGGATGTGCGTATTGAGGAGATGCAGTTTGAGGTTCAGGAACTGAGTGAACGTTGCCTTTCCATGGATGTTCAACAGGTTGAACTCCGCTCAAATGCTCAGCAACAGCAGGAGCTGCTCGATCGTCAGACGGCGAAATTAGCCGACGATGTCAGTCGAATTGATCAGTTGCAAGAATCGAATGCAAAGCTGACAGAGCGCTGCATCAAAGCTGAAGAAGCATTGGAAGAACGTCTCAAACTGGCTGCGGATGTTGAGTGCAACAAGGAGGAATATGAAAAGCGTCTTAACAATGTGCAAATGTCTCTGGATAATGCCAGAGAAGAGTTTGAACAACATGAGAAACTACTCAAAGATGAGCTTAATAATGTTAAGCTTGAGTTTCTACAGAAAATCGAGGTCAGCGAAAGTGGTTACCGAGAGAATCTGCACAAGTACAATGCCGAATGGGAGGATAGATTGGAGAAACTAACTGCGGATGCCGATGCTGCTAAACATGCAAATAACATGGCAATGGATCAATTGAATCAAGAAAAGCACGAACTCGAATCCTTGTATAATGAAAGCCAAAAGTTGGTGGAGCAGCTGCAGCATAAATTAAGCTCCAGCGAGAAGGAGAAAACAGATGCCGAATCTTGTAGTGAAAAGCTGCAAGAGTTGCATGAAAAGTGCAAAAAGCAACTGCAGGATTACGAGGAATTAAAACAAGAGAAGACTTCCTTACAGTCTGTTGTTGATGATAACAAATTGATAATAGAACGTCTGCACCAAGACCTGCAATCTGAGAAGAACCTGCGACAATATGAAACGAACAAGGTGCTTCAATTGAGCATTGAACTGAAAGAAGTCGTCCAAGCTAATGCCACAGCAAAGACCGAGTATAGCGAACAGCTAGAAACATGCAATCTAAAAATAAACGATCTACAAGAAGAATTAAATAAGGCGAAGCACTTTGCCAAGGACGTTGACAAACTAGCCGCGGAGTATGAGCAACTTCAAGGTGTTCTGGCCAAGGCGAACGAGTGCAATAAGTTCCTGGCCAAGAGAGCCGAAGATCTCGAACGCGAATTCTCATTGTCCCAAACTGAGGTGACCACTCAAAAAGCTAAATTAGATAGCTTACAATCAAAACTTGATAATACTCTGGAAGTGAAATCCAACGTCAATTCGATGGAGGCCATGTTTACACAAAAGTTGCAACAATTGAAGAATGAAATGTCCGAGCAGTCTCATCAATTTGAACGCAAGATTATGGAGCTGGAAAGCTCAAAGGCTGAACTTAACTTAAAAATGGAATCCTTGCAACAGCGAAAACTTGAATTGGAGTCATTGAATCAGGAACTAACTGTTAAGCTAAGGAATGAACTGAATATGCAGGATCTTTTGGAAAAGGAGCTAGAACAGAATGCCAACTTGCAACAAAGCAATGCTCAGCTTCAGTTACAAGTACAGACGAAGCAGGCGGAGTGTGAGGCATTGCAAGAGTGCTTGCAACAATCAGAGTTGCAGCTAAAGACTAAGCAGGATGAATGTTATATATTGCAACAGTCCATTCAAAAATTCGAGTCTCAATTAGAGACTAGAGAGGCAGCTTATGAAACAGTGCAACAGTCCTTGCAACAAGCAGAGTCACAGTTAAAGGCTAAGCAGGCGGAGTATGAGACATTGCAAGTATCTTTGCAGCAATCAGAGCTGCAACTACAAGCTAAGCAAAGTGAATGTGATGCATTGCAACAGTCCTTGCAACAAACAGAGTCTGAGCTAGAGATCAAAAAGGCCACCTGTAATACATTGCAACAAACAGAGTCTCAGCTAGGGCTCAAGAAGGCGGCTTGTGATACATTGCAGGAGTCCTTGCAACAGGCAGAGTTGCGACTTCAAGCTAAGCAGGAAGAATGTCACATATTGCAACAGAACTTGCAACAATCGGAGTCTCAGCTTGAGCTCAAACAGGCAGCTTTTGATACATTGCAACAGTCCTTGCAACAAACCGAGTTGGATCTAAAGACTAAGCAGAGTGAATGTGATGCACAGCAAAAGTCCTTGCAACAAGTAGAGTCTCAGTTAAATGCTATGCAGGCAAAATATGATGCATTGCAACAATCAGAGTCTCGACTAGAACTCAAGCAGGCAGCTTTTGATACATTGCAACAGTCCTTGCAACATGGAGAGTTACAGCTAAAGACAAAGCAGGCGGAGTGTGAGGCACTGCAACAGTCCTTGCAACAAGCAAAGTTGCAGCTAAAAACTAAGCTGGAAGAATGTCAGGGATTGCTACAGTCCTTGCAACAATCAGAGTCTCAGCTAGAGATGAAACAGGCGGCTTATGATACATTGCAACAGTCCTTGCAACAAGCAGAGTCTCAGCTAAATGCATTGCAACAAACAGAGTCACATCTCGAGCTCAAAAAGGCAACATGCGATGCATTGCAACAGTCCTTGCAACAAGCAGATTTGCTACTAAAAGCTAAGCAGCTAGAATGTCACACCTTGCAACAGTCGTTGCAACAAACCGAGTCTATGGTGCAGATCAAGCAGATGCAATGTGATGCTTTGCAAAAATCCTTGCAACAACTGGAAGCCCAACAGGCTCAAGCTGCTACAGAAGTCACTAACAAAAATGCTGAGCTCGAAAGTCGAGTTAAAACGTTGCACACAGAAATGGACAAACTACGCTCAATGCTGGTAAGTTTAAGATATATATACTATCTACATCGATAGATTGAAAATTGATCCAAAATTCCATTTAAAAATTTATAGAAAGCCAACAAAGTTAACTTCGATGCGGATCGAGGACGTTTGGATGCCACAATTTCTAGTCTATTGGAAGATAAACGCAATTTGGAGGAGAAACTATGCCTCACTAATGACATTGTGCAGAAACTGGAGGTGGACTTGAAAAATAAAACCAACAGCAGCAATCTGTCATTTGAATCGAATGCATCAAATACATCGCCAGCTGCCAGAAAGAGTTTGGATCGTGATGTTCCGCAGCCACGAGTAAGTTCTCCCTAATAAAGTTTACGATATAAGCAATTTTTTATTATGTTGTTTCCTTTAGAAATCATTAAGCTTGGAGTCGGAGGTGCGTCGGAATCGAAGAATCACCACACACGACGAGAGGCGTCAGTCGTATTGGAATGACTCGCGGCACGTGGCCTGCATGACAGATCCCGTGGGTAGGTGCATCTGGGAATTGACATTAGTTTGATTAGTTGTAATTGATTCAATTAATTTTCCAATTAAGATACCAACTGTAACTGCAAGGAGCTTGATCGTAAGCTGAAGGAATGCCAATTTGAGCTGTTTATCAGGGAGAGCAAAGTGACTGCACTGAACATTGAGTTGAAGAATCATCCACTAAAGGAGGAGAATGCCCAACTGAAGAAACGTCTGCAGGAAGAGCAACAAAAGGCGCGTGATGAACTTAGGCGTATGAAAAGCAAGCACTCGGATCTGATGAGCAAATTAAATGCAGTCACTGCATCTGCAGCCATCTCCAGCAATGTCCAGAATGCAACTGTCGTAGTTCAACCCAAACTAGCAAATATCGAAACTCAGACGGAGTCCGAGTTGGAGCTGGATTTGAAGAAGACCACAGACAAACTGAATGATGTTGTGCAAATATGTCGCCATCGCCATAATCAAATTAAAATGCTCGAAGAGAGATTAAAGCAGAAAGAAAATAGCGACACTTCCAATATTTCTTCTCAGACAGCTGGTGAAATTATTTTACTTAAGGTAAATTACACTAATAGATTTCAAATTGGCCACGCATATTACAGATTTTTGTTTTCTTTTCAGTCCAAATTGGATACACAGAAAAAGGAGATTACTGTCCTCACCAAGAAGTATGAAGTAGCCAAGAAGGCGCTAAAAATGCGAAAGGATGAAACTGACCAACTGCGTCGAGACGCTGGCACGGACAGAGCAGCATCCTCTAAATAAGTCCTATTTCCATAGTATTACTATGTTGAGTGATCTTGTCTTAGTCTTGTTTAAGTATACATACATAGTATTTCAATAGTTGTTTACTTGTACTAAAATATATTAATGTTAAGTGTTATTTAATTGTTGTTTTAATTTCGATTTAATTTGAATCGCGCGCCATTTGGAAAAAAGAACGTGTTAAAAGCGGTGTTGCCAACTCAGCTTTTTTCCGCCACATCTGGAGTTCTAGCTTTTTTCTAAGTTCAAAGAAATACTGTTGTTTCAATTTCGATATATAATCGACACAGACGTGTAGAGGTGGAGAACTATCGATGGTTTGAGAAAAACAATCGCTCGCTATCGATGGCGCCGACTATCGATAGATCTCCACCTCTACAGACGTGTGCAATGGAAACATGGTCGATAGCTTCCGATAAATAAATGCGATAGCCAACTGAAATACAATCGAAGTTGCAGCGTCGCAGTCAAGTCTTATCGCCAGTCTATCGACCGACCACCACACTCATATTAAATCTTGTATTAAAAAAAAGTTATTCTGCTTAAGTTGGCCATGAATTCGGCAACAAAGGTATGTTAAATAAAAATGCGATGAGTGAATCAATCCGTGAGCGCAATTTCCAAATAATATGTCCCCATTAATAAGTGCGCGAGAATGGCGGCTGGGACTTGTCATTTTGTCTCGCTCCTGCGGGTGCGAATGGTAGCAAAAATTGTTTGTTTCGTGGGGGGAAAGGGCGCGTTTGTTTTGAATTTGCAACGCATGCAAACTCAAACAACAACAGCTGCCACAACAATCTTAATTTATGTCTTCTTGTGTGTGCGCAGGTTGGGGAGATATTTACGGCCGCGGGACAAGCATTCAGCAAGCTCGGAGATTTGACAATGCAATTGCATCCAAATGCCGAATCGCCCTCTGGGTAAGTGTATCGGTGTGTGAAATGCCGGATTTTATTTAAAAAGCTGTGCTAATATTCATGTGCACTCGATGATTACATGTTCCCTCGCTATGCCGGGGTGCGCACAGTAAATGGACAGACGAGGAAATCGACATGTTGCATTCGTCCATAATGCGCTTCTCGGACGATCTCAGCAAAATCAGTTTAAGCATTAAAAATCGCACAGTGTAAGTCTTCACCCACCCCCGCCTTAACATAGCGAGGGAACATGATTATGGCCAGTATATCAATGTAATCACACACAATATTTGCCATTTGCAGATCTCAAATACGACAAGCGCTCAAGAAGAAAGCCTTTGAGGATGCTGGCATACCGGCTAAACAGGTGCCCGTGCAGCAGGTGCAGCATGTCATACAAACAGTCCAGCAGCTGCCAATCGTTCAGCAACAGCACGTATTTAAGTCACACATCATACAACAGCAGCAACCGCAGACGAAGCAAATCATACTGCAGCCCCAGACGACGACAACAACAACCGTGACAATCAAACAGTTTCAACAAATGCAACAGCAAAAAGCTGCCGCCTTGGCTGCGGCACAAGCAGCTGCCGCTGCAGCAGCAGCAGCGAATACGCCGACCATCACAGAGAACATCATTATACAGCAACCCACATCAACGACAGCAGTGACCACGGTGCAGCAGCCGCAACAGCAACATCAACAAACTCACGCTGTTGTGGCAACGTCTGCGTCGCAGCAGCAGCAGATTATTGTGCCTGCCACAACAACAGTATTGTCATCCAGTTGTCCAGTTGGAACCGTTGTGGTCGCCGACGATGTTGTGAGCACCACGTCGAATCCATCCTCGACGGCAACATCGACGGCAAGTGCAGGCCTTAAGTGTGGACCGGATGTCTCAATGACATTAAATCGGATCAATGTCCAGGAAAATGAGGTGGACGTCGAGGAGTGCCTGCCAGCTGAGGTTGTCAAGCTGGATTTCGTTAGCGAGGAGGTAGCAGGGTGAAATTTGCTTCCAGCTAATGGTGAAGCGTCGCCCGATCTGGTCGACGACTTCTATTACTAGTTATAATGTTATACCAGCTGCAGAATTACAACACACAAAAGTAAACTCTTTATATTTTAGACCACACTGGCCTAAACTGTTGAGCGTTGTCATATATTTGATATAGTACATTAAATACCCTGCAAATGTAATTTAAAGACAAGATGTAAAGTGAAAACAAAATTTTATCTGACGTCGGTTTTCTTATTTGATGAGACGCAACAATTTAGTTAATAAAAACGTTTGTCTCACATAGATCTAAATTTAAGACGAGATTCAATAGTGCAAAGTACATAACAAAAATCGTGTAAGTTGAAAATTAATAAAAGAGCATAATTTTAGTTTTTGGTTTCTTTTCTTTTTTGGAGACATTTTAAAAAAATGCTGATCTTTGAAAATAAACCACTGACAGTGAAAAGAAAAATAGAAATAATCAATTTTAAGCTAATCTGCATAATTTATTCAGTTATTCTGAAGTTTTTTTGAATGGCAATTTTGCCTTTGATTGATTATTAATTACATGCTGATTTTCATAAAACGCGTGCTACAGTAAATAATATAAAAGATCTGTGTGTAGATAAGGAAGTAATTTCTAATTAATTTAAAACAATATTTGAAATAGATAATTGATTCCTTAATTCTGATTATTGCTTTACAACACATTTAATTCGGTTTGTTTTAGCAGCATACCATTTCTAATAGAGTTGCCACCCAGCAAGAAAACCGGCAACACCAGAACAAAAGTACGAAATTCAGATTTAGTAATTTTCCGAAAACGTTATTTTTATACATTTTTCTTAATTTTGAAGCTAGAAGTTATAAAATTTTTACAGTGCGCTAGCAGAAAAATTCCGGTGGCAATTTGATATAGGAATGGATCTTTTTCCGGAACTAAAGCTGCCACCCCGTTTCAAAACTGTCGGTGACTCTGCGTGTGTGTGTGTGTGTTATAAATAAAAACAGACGCAAAAGAATTTAGTTCAACTTCTTGGCTGCTTCTTGAAAGTTAAAAAATGAGAATAGGGATATTTCTAATAGTATGCATAAATATTATTGGATCGCTGGCATACAAACCAGTGGTAATACTCCATGGCGTTCTCTCGGGAGCTGAATCAATGACACTTTTAGTGCGACATATTGAAAAGGTATTTTATATATAAACCGTCCTTTGTTATTGTTTATTTCCACAATGACGAGTTCAAAGTCAAACTGAAAGTCTTCCTGAATTTTGATTTTAGCTTCATCCCGGTACAGTTGTGTACAATTGTGATAAATTCAGTGGTTGGTACAGCCTGGAGAGCGCCTGGTGGCAAGTTGAACAAATCAAGGATTATATAGGTAATTATATATATTTTGCTGTAATTACAATTATTTAATACCTTATCATTCGATAGATCGAATTGGAAAGCTTCATCCGGATGGCATAATTGTGCTAGGTGAGTTTTCATCAGAAGTTTTTGTTGTCTTGCTAATCTTCAATAAATTACAGGGTATTCTCAAGGCGGACTCTTAGCAAGGGCGGCGATACAAAGTCTCCCTAATCACAATGTAAAGACCTTTATTTCGCTATCATCACCACAAGCTGGTCAATACGGAAGTATGTGCAACATGTTATAATTGATATAATTAAATAATACAATGTTTTATTTACACAGCAAGTTTCCTGCATCTAATATTTCCGGATCTTGCGGCAAAGACGGCCTTTGAACTATTTTACTCCAATGTGGGTCAACACACATCTATTGGTGGCTACTGGAACGACCCGCATAAGCAAGAATTATACATGAAATATAGTGAATTCTTGCCGTTAATTAACAATGAGAAGATCAGCTCAAATTCAACATCCTTTAAAATGGGAATGGAACGCCTCAACAAACTTATCCTAATCGGTGGACCCAACGATGGCGTCATTACGCCTTGGCAGTCCAGGTACTATATATTCCCATTGCAAATAGTATATTTTAAACAATCTATAATTATCTTTATTCCTTAGTCATTTCAGTTACTTTGATGAATCATTGGATGTGATTCCGTTTTATAAGCGAAAAATATTCCTTGATGACTCGATCGGTCTAAGAAAACTGCTGGAGGCAAATAAACTTATAATCATTGTTAAGCCATATGTACATCATCTTTCGTGGCACACGAACAAGAAAGTCATCAATCAAGTTATAATGCCGTACTTGGATTAAACTGGGATAATATTATGGGACTGAAGCATACTGGAGGCTGTGATTGGAATGATGGAATATTCATTTTTGAACTGATAAGTACATATATCCGTGTACAGATTAAACAATTATCTGACCTATTAGAATTAAAATTTACACAAATTTATATAGTTTTGATTTATATATGATTTTTCTGTATGGTAGAACAAATATTATAAGCTATAATCAAAATAAAAATTAGAGTGACAACCCATTATTTAAATAACAAATGTTTCCACAATTGAAAATCCAAAAGTATTTTTTAAATATATTTTACAATAAATAGATTTTATTCTACGCAGTGCATGAAAATTTAAATAATGCGCCGATATGTCGATACGTTATCGATACTTTGCAACATGCAAGTAAAAAACCCAGTGCAGCTGTTTTTGATTTATCGATAAAGTTGTTGCCGGCGACCCGCGTTAAAGTTGTGAAATCTTTGTTTGTTGGTTGGACCGAAGTGAATTCGTTCAAGTTGTATATTTTTGGCGAATCATCAGTGCGAAGCAAAAATGGCAGAAGGCGATACAGCTGAACAGGATGCTGAGAACATCATTCGAATAATGGTGGCCACGGACAATCATTTGGGGTACGCCGAAAAGGACGCTGTGCGCGGCGAGGATAGTTTCACGGCATTTGAGGAAATCCTGGAGATGGCTGTGGCAGAGGATGTCGACATGATTCTGCTGGGAGGTGATTTGTTTCATGATGCAGTGCCCAGCCAAAATGCAATGCACAAGTGAGTGCAAGTCGGACAATTGAGTTTCAATTAGAATTAAAATTTGAATTTCATTTACAGATGCATCGAATTGTTGAGGCGTTATACTTTTGGAGATAAACCAGTTGCCCTGGAGATACTGAGTGATCAGGCCGCATCTTTTCACAACGCTGTGAATCAATCGGTGAACTATGAGGATCCCAATTTGAACATTGCCATACCAGTCTTCTCCATTCACGGCAATCATGACGATCCAAGTGGTTTTGGACGTCTGAGCTCCTTGGATCTGTTGAGTACAACAGGCCTGATTAACTACTTTGGCCGCTGGACGGATCTTACCAAAGTGGAGATTAGTCCCATTCTGATTCGCAAGGGTGTAAGCAAATTGGGATTATACGGACTCAGTCACATCCATGATGCCCGCTTGGCGCGCCTCTTTAAGGACTATCAAGTGGTGATCAATGGACCTAATGAGTCCGATGAGGAGTGGTTCCACCTGATGGTTGTTCATCAGAATCGCGCCGAAAATCGTGGACCCAAAAACTATATTCCCGAGGAGGCGCTACCTTCGTTTTTGCATTTGGTTATCTGGGGACACGAGCACGATTGTCGCATTAGTCCCGAGTTGAATGTGTTGCGGGATTTCTTTGTCTCCCAGCCCGGTTCATCGGTAGCCACCTCTCTGTCCGAGGGCGAATCAAAGACGAAGCATGTCGGGCTCTTGGAGATATACAAGACAAAGTTTCATTTGAAGCCACTGCCACTGCAAACTGTGCGTCCATTTGTCTTCGATTCTATTAACCTGGCGGAATGTGTAGATAAGCTCAATCTGGGCGAGGGCGATGCCTCCACAAAGGTGTACAATTACGCCAAGGAGCGCGTGGAAGCCATGATTGAGCATTCCAAAACAATGCTAACGGATCACCCGAAGCAGCCAACGTTGCCATTGATACGACTGCGTCTATTGTTTAATGAGGAATCGCACATGTTTAACACCATACGCTTTAGCCAAATGTTTGTCACGCGTGTAGCGAATCCTGCTGATGTGGTCAAATTTGACAGGCTGAAGAAATTCAGGGGCAAAACCGACAAGATTAGCGTCGACAAGGAAGCGATGCAACGAGCTATGGTAACTACAAAGATACCCTGTAACTAGTCGATATATAAATACTTACTTTTCTAGGAGGTGGACAACACGACGCGTGTTGAGCAATTGGTAGATAACTATTTCGAGCAAGCCAATAATCCGCTTAAGCTGGTGCACTCCAAGGCATTGGCAGAGATTACCTATCGCATGGTGGATCGCTTAGATAACGATGCAGTGGAGGATATTTTCGGGTTGGTTCATTAGTTTTTCAAAATTCAAACCACTTCTACTAATGTCTAATTGCAGCTTTTACAGCAAGAAGGCTGTGGAGCATTTGATGGAAGCACTGCCCGATGATGACAGCATTGATGAAGAACTGATCAAATTTCGACTCCATAACACTGCCGATGATCTGCTGAAGGCCATGGACTCCTGCGGTTTTAAGGGAAAAACATCTGGTGTTGAAAACGGCACATCACTGAAGACTGAAGCTAATGCTTCAATGTCATCAGCTGAAGAGACGACCAGTCGCGGCGCTGGAGGAGGAAGAGGCTCGCGTGGTCGTGGTCGTGGACGTGCTGCCGCAAACACTGCAACAACCAGAGACACAACCAGTCACCAGTCAACCGACACAACAACCGTAAGCTGTTTAACACTTTTCATTGCATTTAATTTTTATTCATCTCCTCTTCAGCGTTCGTCGGGCAGGCAGCAAACGCTTTTGAGCGCCGTGAGTAGTGGACGTAAAACCAATCCAAAAACATATGTTATATCTGATGATTCCGACTAACTATTATCATTGTGCTTTAGAAGCACATGAACATTCCTTTCAATCATAAGAATATTGTTAAATCGCCTCTAATTAACTTTTACCGTTTCCAGTTTTATATTAAATTGAATTTTGTGAAAATTCTATTTAATTTTCATAACAGTCATATTGGAAATTCTTGTTGGTTATTAACAATGATTTTTGTCAACTCACAGTCTTTCAATAATGAAAACCCATATATAAACTACAGGATTAAGTGTAAGAAATTAAAAAACTACAGTGGTTATTTACAGATTTAAAGTTAAATAGTAAAAATTGTAAATGTTTCTGTTTAATAAACTGTGCCTTAAGTGATCTAAAGAAGGCAAGAGAAATTCGTACAGATTTAATTGTAATTTTGACTATTTTCATTTCTACAGGACGTTAAAACCAGGGATTAAAACCTTAACTGAAACCGTAGCCTTTAACCGATAAAAACCGATTGAAATTTGAAACCGTAACTGAAACCGTTTAGTAACCGATTCATTTATAAGGGTTAATTTCTGTTCTGGCCCATGCAGCTACTGAGCAACTTTGACTACTTTGAACTGTCATAACTTTGTCAAATCTCAATCAATATCCATGCGCAGTGTAAATTTGAGCATGATTTTACCTCGAAATTTGTTCTGCATTTAAATTTTGTTTATTTTCAAAAATTTTTGAAAATCGAATTTTTTGAAATTTTACAGTGTTACCCCTTTGTCTTTTTTGATTTTTTCGAAAAATTTCGAATTTTCAAATTGAACAAAATTTAAATGCAGAACAAATTTAGAGGTAAAATCAGGCTCAAATTTACATTGCGCATGGAAATTGATGGAGTTTTGACAAAGTTAGCGCAGTTCGAAGTTATTAAAAATCAGTAAAATCAAAATAATCGAAATTTTTAAACCAAACGAACCAAATTTATATGATATCAAATTATAATAAAATCGACATTACGCCTTTTATTTTGGTCAACTGAAAACCAACAATAAACTGATTACCATTACGAAACCGCTACTCCAAGATTTTGCATAACTGATAACCGAAAACCTTAATTCGAGCATAACCGAAACCGTAACTGAAACCGATATTCGTTTTGATTTTAATCCCTGGTTAAAACAAATAGATTGTAACACTTAATACTTTGTTTATTATGTTGTGAAGAAACCACTTGGAGAACTTTTGGGTGGTGGTGCACCATTATTTCTCTAAAATTAACACTAAATCTTAAGATCTATGATAAATGTTGGGCGCCAGTCTGGACACGCAATGGAGTCCAGTCTCGATTCGGCTGGAATTTCTTTGGTAGTCTAGCTGCATCTGCTTTGGACACACACATATACAAACACACGCGCACACGCACACGCAACTTGGACAAGAGGAAGAGGTCTATAATGTCCTCTTCTACTGCTGATGGTACTCGTAGTAGTAGCGATATGGATCCACGGAGGAACTACCGCCGGCAGCTGTGACCCCCACGTTGGGATTTGTTTTCGACACCGGCCTGATGACGTACGTGTTGCGTCTGAAAGATAAGTTTAAAAAATTGTAAGTTTATTATACAAATTAAATATGAGATTTAATGGTTACATATTTATTAATTAAATATTTATCTATTCATTGATTACTCCGTAAGTTCAATTGAATTTAATTAACATGCTGATTAAAATAAAGTTTAATAAATTCATTATTAAATTATATGATTTCTTTTGTATAAAGAGGTGTATAGACTGTACAAAATTGATGATGCCATCTTTGATAAGTCTTTAACTTTCTTCTCGCATTCCATATATTATATTAATTAAAATTTTTTAAAATACCCTTAGATGTATGTACCCTTAGTGTAATGTAATGATTTTTTATAACTTTGAACTGCCATAACTTTGTCAAAAGTCAATCAATTTCCATGCGCAATGTAAATTTGTGCATGATTTTTCCTCTTAATTCGTTCTGCATTTAAATTTTGTTCTATTTGAAAATTCAAAATTTTTCGAATTTTTTAGAAATTTTACAGTGTTACCCCTTATCATTTTTCTAAAAATTTCGAAAAATTTTGAATTGTCAAAATGAACAAAATTTAAATGCAGAACGAATTTAGAGGTAAAATCATGCACAAATTTACATTGCGCATGGAAATTGATTGACTTTTGACAAAGTTATGGCAGTTCAAAGATATCAAAGTTGCTCAGTAGCTGTGACGACCAGAACCGAAATTAACCCTTATAAATGAATCGGTTACTAAACGTTTATTTCGGTGTAAAGAGTTTCGGATAATGGGTTTCGGTACAGTGGTTACAAATTTCAATCGGTTTTTATCGGTTATAGGTTACGGTTTGGGTTAAGCTTTTAATCCCTGATTAAAATACTTTTCAATTATGGAGTGACCTCTCACCTGTTATGCTCGCCGGCGTGCACCTGGAAGCTGGTCTCCTCGCTGTGATCGTGTGAGAAGAGCTTCTTCAGTGCAATGATCCCGGCTATGGTCAACGCCACTTTACTGATCACCAGCGCCTTGCCGGCAATTGCAGCCAATGCCTTCAGACCCAGCGGACCAGCGATGCCCATTGCAGTTAACAACGCGGCAATCACATATTTGATGTGTCCACCATCCTTTTGCTTCTTCTTCTTGTGCTCACGACCTACGGCATGTTCTCCATCCAGGCCCAACTCCATGTCGAACTTCAGCGTATGTGTGCGCATCAGTTTGTCGAGCTTGGAGAGAAGGGCGCGATCGAGGGGTGCCAGACTGCCAAACTGCCTGGCATCCGTCAGGGAGCCAATGATGCTATCGGTGTCACTTTGGTTCTGCTTCTCCAGCACCAGGCCGTCCACGATTTTAATAGAGTCCCGATCCAGAGCACGTGTCAATGCATGCAACGCCTTCTGCTTGAGGCAACCAATAAAATCGTTTCTTTCCTGGCAATCGTCGTAGACACGACGCACCAGCGCCAGCTCCGGTCCCAGTCCCCAATCGTTCCCAGCTGGAGTCGGAGTGGATTCAACGATGCTGTGGCGGCGTCGTCGCTGGATTTGACTTGCAGCTGACTCTACACTTGCTCCAATGCTGGCGGCGCACGCCAGGAGTAGCAGCCACTTGAGACGCGACATTCTACTGGCGATGCTATTTATATATGTATGTATTTATTTGTGTATATTCCGATGATAATCCGCAATCCAACAATGGTGTGTCTGCTAAGCGCCAGCGATCTTCGGATGCTACTGCAGCGAAATCGCTGTTCGCTCCTCGCTTTTATAAATTGTGATCCATGGATGGCCACAATCTGGGAATCACTCAGATGGAAACAATTGGCGTGCGCCAATGAGATGCGTCTGAGGTGGGAAAAGGGGACGGCAACTTGCAACTACAACTGCAACTGATGTTGGCTAATTAATATCAGCTATATTTTGGCCTTTTCTTCAATCGTATTTATGGCTCTGACATGTTTTCATTATCAACTCACCCATGGCTGGGATTCTGCTGCTCATGCAATTGCCCAGTTTGTAATTGTGCTGCTGCACTGCATCTGCCCCATCCTTAGCCTCGGGCTATGCCTCGGACTCCCCATTAATAACACTTTTCAATTTCTTCTGCACCTCATACCCTGTACAGTGTACACCAAATGAATCAAGATGTTAACGGACACACCTTAGATAATTCTTTGCAAACTTTATATATTGTCCATAAATTATAATCTCTAATTTTGGAAAATCTCCACAGGTGACTTAATTCAGACTGTTAGTCCCACTCTCTGTCTATCAGAATAAATTTAATAGTCTGAAAAAACTATAGCTTCTTGGACACCTACGTACTTACTTTGATGGCAAGAAAAATGTACACAGAATTCAGAATAATCGGAATATAAATATTAATAGTTATTTGAAAATAATAGTTTTTGGTTATTTACGTTACGGTATTTTGTGTTATATTTGTATAAATTAGTTGACATATCAGTTTTCTTACTCTATTGTATAGGGTATCTTCTAGTCGCGTACTTACAACTAGTACACATCGCAACCATATTGACATATTAGACAATTCTTTGAAAATTAAAATTTGAAATGTCAGAATTTTCAGAAATATTTCAAGAACTGTAAAAATTGTATTATTCATATAATTAAATCTAAATTAAATGTGAATTAAGTGATTTTTCCGATCGCTCATTAAAATTGAATCTCGAATAGGAAATCTTAAAAATTCTTGTAACTGATCTATGTATATCAAAATACATAAAGACTTTTTCTAATTTGTTAATTGTCTGTAGGAAATTAGATTAGTGGAACTATCCCATTCAAACGAATTGCTAGCCATGGCTAACAACGTGGTGGTCTGTCTGAGCCCACAAATCAAAACGGTAATTATTAAAAGAAGAAGCAAAGTATAGATATGAATAAATATACTGCTAATCTTTAT
This sequence comes from Drosophila kuntzei, assembly GCA_035042165.1. Taxonomy (NCBI): domain Eukaryota; kingdom Metazoa; phylum Arthropoda; class Insecta; order Diptera; family Drosophilidae; genus Drosophila; species Drosophila kuntzei. Next base: position 215,277 of record JAWNLU010001763.1, read on the forward strand.
GGAGGTGTAATGCCCCCCAACAAGAGTATTTAATTCATTTTTATGATGCGTGCCATGAAGTGATTAAGTTCGCCACAGTTGGAGCTGCTGTTGAAGTTGGAATGGGTATTGGCCTCCAAATAGTATGTTAGGATTGATGCTCCTCAAGTATTAATTGATTAGGCGGACGACTGATTTCATCCAACTCTCTGTGAGCCGGCTGCACATTTGGTGCACTGGCCCAGTGGGTGAAATTGAGTTGGATACAGTTAAGAAAATTTTCTTTTCGCTTTTCATGCATGAAAAACTATCGCATGAGCCTTGCCAACGATGAAAGCGGATAGAGGCAGAGAGTGAGGGGGAGTGCAGACTTTTGGCCAACTGATGACAGACTTATTGTTGTTACTGTGGAAAATGCTGGAGACACTTTCGACTCCATACGATCTGCAGATTTCTAAGTATTTTCACTTGTTTCAAATGGGAAAGTAGATGCGAGCTTATTTATTTGAATTAAATTTGTGCCAAATAATTCAGTTTATTCTTTAAATTAAAAATTTTAATTTATTGCATAAAAGGGATGTCTTTGTCTATATTTAATTTTTATACTTTTTCACAATTTATAGGTCTTTTAAAAAATACTTGCGATAGTTTAAAAAATTCTTTATTATTCATTGATTTTCTTGCTAATTTTAGAAATTTTACAATGATTTAATAGTAAAGATATTATTATTAATTTATCCTAATTTGATTATATATTTAATTCAACAATAATAGTTATATTCTTAATAAATACACTTCACAAAAAATTATAATTAAATCAAATACTACTTAAATCTAAAAAATTTAATGGATTTAAAGTTCACAGCATGTGTAATACGAATTCCAGAATTTTAACTTTCTATCTACTCCTATATGTGATTATCTGCAATCCATGTTTCCAGTGCTCTCAGATTCACCCAAAGTCAATCATATATCTATGTCGGAAGGACATTTAAGCAATATAAATAGACATAGACTGCTATACACATAACATACCATATACAATATATAAGTATTGACTATATACCATACTTATAAGAGTAGACATCAACTCATGTGGCTGCCACACGCACACTCGAAATCCTGTGCTCAAGAGGGCGTAAATAATTTAATACATCAAGAAAATTGGAAATGAAAGTTTCTTTGTTTTGGCTTGGCCGCAGATAACTTTTAGTTTCAATACTCGCCCGGAGCGGGGAGAAGGGGAAACAATTGTGCGATTTATTTGCACATATATAACGAGTGTGGAGCTTCTTCTTCTTTATCTTTATCTTCTTCATCCACATCACCATCATCATTGGGCTCTTATCGTCAATAATCATCATATGCTCAAATTTTTGGTCGCTTAATTGGAAAATTGTTGTTGTTTCCATTCTGTTCTGTGGCTGCGGAGTGAACATTACGGCTGAGCGATTGAAAGATTGGATAGCTGGATGATTGGATGATTGGTAGCTCATCCGAAAGAAAGAGAGAGAGAGCGAGAGAGCGAGAGAGCGTGAGTGAGTGTGTTTGATTGATGACTCTTAAAGGCATCGTTTTGTGGCATTGTTGCAATAATATTTGCAATTTGCCAAGTGGTCAAAGCTGTTCCACATCTAATAATGGGATTTGGGTGTGTCTTTGGTAAGGATAGAGCTCAGCTCAGTCTGCGATTGCGCAAACTTGAGGTTGAGGGTGGAATATCATTTCATATTTCATCATATTTCATAACATGTCCCCCTTCATACAAACTGTGGGCGTACACCAAAAAGAAAAACCTCTTCAAAATGGCGCTCCAGCTCTTGGGAGCAGCCCTTTGAAGTTACCAAGGGGGTGGCTGGTTTCACCTGCAGCGCACACTTGAAAAACGGAAAATGGAAAATGGAAAATGGGTTTATCAAAAGAAGTCGAAACCACAAAGAAAATCTCAGCGGCAGCTTGCAAGCTACATATCAAATCATCAAACCCGTATCTCGTATATCTGCGTCATGTTTGCACCTTTCCATCGGTAAATATATGTATATGTATATATATATATATATATATGTATATGTATCTGTTAGACAAAGAAAGAAACGAGAATGCCGCAGACGACTTTGTTCTATCTCTTTAGCTGCGGTTCGTTCGGTTCGCTGTCTCCCATTTTCCCAATTTCCCAGAACTGCTGGCAAAACTTTTCACATTTTAAATTTGTTGGATTGCAACTTGCTTGGACTAAGATTTTTTTGCCTCAACCACGCCCTCACTACATCCCATTTTCTCTGTGTTTTTCTTCCTGTTTTAGCTTGTTACCTACAGCTAAGTTGGAGTAAGGTATATTTACTGAGAACTAGGTTCATACACTGCAAATAAATGACAGTTATAATCAGGGATTAAAACCGAAACGAATATCGGTTTCAGTTACGGTTTCGGTTATGATTGAATTAAGGTTTTCAGTTATCGGTTATGCAAAATCTTGGAGAATCGGTTTCGTAATGGTTATCGGTTTTTTGTAAGTTTCGGTTTAAAAATAACGGTATGGTTTCGGTTCACAAAAAAAAGAAATTAAGGTTTTCGGTTGACCAAAATAAGACGCTTTATTCATTGTTTTACATGAAAAATGACTTAATGTTTTTTTAGGCCTGGAAAAAATTGTTCTCTGGTTACTGGAGTGATCCAGTGTAATGTCGATTTTATTACAATTTGATCTCATATAAATTTGGTTCATTTGGTTTGAAAACTTCTTTGTTATCATTATTTTGATTTTACTGACCTTTGATAACTTTGAACCGCCATAACTGTGTCAAAAGTTAATCAATTTTTATGCGTAATGTAAATTTGAGCATGATTTTACCTCCAAATTCGTTCTGCATTTAAATTTTTTTCATTTTAGAAAATTTTTGAAAATCGAATTTTTTCGAAATTTTACAGTGTTACCCCTTTGTCTTTTTTGATTTTTTCGAAAAATTTCGAATTTTCAAAATGAACAAAATTTAAATGCAGAACAAATTTGAAGGTAAAAACATGCTCAAATTTGCATTCCGCATAAAAATTGATTGACTTTTGACAAAGTTATGGCAGTTCAAAGTTATCAGTAGCTGCGACGGCCAGTACCGAAACTAACCCTTATAAATCAATCGGTTACTAAACGGTTATTTCGGTTTAAAGAGTTTCGGTTAATGGGTTTCGGTACAGCGGATTTCGTGATTAATCAAAATAATCTCGACAGTTACTTAAATTATTTTAATGACAACTCGATAGAAATTACTTAAAAAATATTGCATACTTTTAGGCGCCAATTGAATATTATATAGTACTGCTGTACAAAACGATCCTAAAAGTATGCTTTAAATTTTTTCTGTAAATACTACGAAGGCAACTCTCTTGACTATATATTCGAGAGCCAAAAGAGGAAGCTATTTACCAGAATAATACTACATTTATTGTATATTGTATGATACTAGAAATATTTTCTAATGTATAATAATGCATTAATTTAAGTACAAATACTTGAGACTTGGTAGTCCTGGCTTTGTATTACGCAAATAGCAAAAACTTTCCCATATATGTATGTACACTTACCATCATCATATGTCATAGTAGGTTGTGCATTTTTAAGGTGTTTCATTTTTGTGGCTGATGACTGCTGGGATGACTATCAAATATGGGTTCAGTGAGAGCTTCTAGAATCCGGATCCTTCCTCTGCCCCCCTCTAAGGCGACTTTGCAGCAAGTTGCAGTTGAAACTTTTGAGTGGCATCTGCGGTTGGTGCTTGGCTTTGCTTTGCAGTTGGCAACGGCATTGGCATTGGGATCAAATTTGCATTTGACCAGGCGACAGGTGGCACATTCCAACAGTGCATCGATTACTTATAGACTATAGACTAAATACTATATAGTATATAATCCTTTATATATGTAGTGTATGCCATTGTCATTATAAGTCGACAGTAACAATATTTGGTTTGGGTTTTGGGGTAGAATAAATTGTTGCAAATACAAACAGAAATATAATTTTTGTTGCCACACACACACACCCACACTCACACACACACAGATACACAGACGCACATAAATACATACATACGAGATGTATATATGGTAACGTATTTATGGCATGCCGGCACGTACGCGATATATTGCAACCCAATCGAGTGGCAGGAGAAGGGGTGATGGGAGACAGAAGAGAGGGGACTGGAGGTTGGCAACGCTTTTATTTATTTGCTAAACTTCGTTTATATCGCACAAGGACCAAAAAGGAAACACAACACAGAGAACGACGCCATGTTGAATGGTCTTTGGGCTTGGGTTTTAGATCTGGGTATGGATCTGTGTCTGGGTGAAGGGTCTGGGGGCTGTCTTTGTGGGGGGATGGCGGATGGTCTCATAAAAACGTTGCACAGAGAAAAAGAGACCAAGCACCCAGTCAAGTTGCGGCAGAGTCGTGTACTTTGTGTTTGTTATGCTTGTCAAGCAGTTTGCACACGCGAACAGGGAGGGAAAGGGAACAAGGGGAAGGACTACAAAACTGGGATGTCTAACGATATTTCGATTTTGATATCTTTGGGTGTTATCGTTAAATGTTTGCTCAAAGGGCGGCGAAACGCTTACAATGTGCCATGTTGATTATGGTTTCAATTTAGGTATTTACTTTTCATTTTATTTGAGGACCATAAAAACCAGTACGGAACGTAATGTAATATATTGCTGACTAGACATATCTTCAATATGCCTTCGATATTATAACTACCCTGTTCAGGTCTTCTAACACTTGCAACCAATTGCTGCCTGTCGGGTCATCTGTGGAGACTTTTAAATTGGCCCCCCAAATGTGTCAAGATCATTATACTTGCGATGATTCCACGAAGGCTAAAACGAAAGACTTGTCTGGCTTAGTGCCAAATTTAAATGATGCTTCCCTTCATGGCACACGAGCATATCTTGGCCTTTTTGACAAGGGTTCTACCTGTTGCCCCACAACTGCCCAACTGCCCGTCACATGTCATAATTATAGTTGCTGAAGGATCTTGCTTCCTTCCTGCCATTCTGATGGCCTACCTTCCCTCTCTGCCTTCATCATATAATTGGTCCAAAACAGTATTAACTACATCGCCGGAGGCTGATCAAGTCTAGACGAAAAAAGTCAGATTTTGAATGTTTTGACAGTTGGCACTTGAAGTTTTAGTAGAAAGCGAATTCTAATGAAGCAGAATTAACCGGTAAGCATAATTAATATAATTGTTAATACTAAAAGATACGATTTAAACTTATGTGTTTCATTTTTAGTTTTTTTTAAAGTGATAACGGTTAATTTTATTAGTATTTCTTATTAGAATCAATTACGAAATAGCTACTGAGCCCAATGAAATATTGTACATACTTATGTGGTTATTGAAATGTTTAATCATTCTATTTTTTTAATTATTACAATATATTCTTAATATTTTTAAAAAACAAAATAATTATATCTTATGTAATAATATTTTAATTAAAATAAAATTGCAGTTCCGTTAGCCAAATATGCAAATGCTGAATACAAAAAAATAAAAAAAATGATATATAATTTTTATATTTTCAATAGTTATTTATCAGAATCTGCTTTAACATATTTAGAATGTGCGTGGTAATGAATATGATAAAACGTTTTCCTCTGAATAGGAAATCTTTTGAATATTTTGCAGGAAATTAGTAAACTAATTTTAATAGTATCTACGAGGTAGTCTATCTAGTATTTAAGCTTCTTGCGAGCAGAAATATTAGAAAATGCTTTTAAACGATGTTTAAAATATGGCCAACAAAGTGAGCTTATAATTTATGACATCAAATGATGATGAAATCAAAGATCTTTGCCGGACAGTTATGGATTTATTAAGATCATGTAAATGAATATTCCATGAGTTTACAACAATGATGGTTAACTATAATGACAAGAAGCAGGGAAAACAAACCGTTATTGGTCATAAAAAGTCAATTAGGCCATAAGACGACAACCACAAAGGACGCAAATCTATGCATGAGCAAGAGAAAGAGTGGAAGAGGGAGACTGAGACTGAGAGAGACAGAGAGGCGGTAAGCGGCAGTCTTGAGATAAACTCCGAAGGAGGAACATAAATGGGGGAAGGTGGTAAAGGAGGTGAAGGTGTTTTGCCGATGTTCGTTGTGTGATTTATATGGCTTTTAGGATATTTTATTAAAATGCATATTCGTTGCTCGAATGTCATTTGGCCGACGGTCGTGCGGTCGGCGAATGTTTATGATTTTCATAAGGTCCGCAGCCATTGGTTGCATTTGCATTTGCATTTGCAACACGGTTGACTGGCTACCACATCGTGACGTTGCTTGTTGCCCCAACAGCCGTTGTACGTCATAAATTGTCACCGCGAGTGGAGTGTGGAGAGTGGTGAGAAGTGAGTGGAACAGACCCAGAGCAGACTTTGCGATCGGGGGCCAAGTCAGGTGAAGATATTGTATCTGATCGTTGCGCCCGCTGCAGGTCATAAACAAGCGATGCGTGTGCTCTCGATGTGGAGCGTGGTCCTTGGCGACGACTTCTTTTATTTCGCTTGTTTTTTTATTTATTTATTTTATTTTTTTGCGAGTTTAATTAAAGCAGTTTGCTTGTCTTTAGTTTTGTATCTGCAACAGCAACAACAACAACGAGGAAGACTGACTCGACGACGTTTGAGGCTTAGTTCAGGATTCGTTTATCGGTTTATTTAAATTTCGTTTTGGGGTTCGTATTTATGCCCATAATCAGCACATGGAATCCCGTTAAATCGCCTCATAAGGCACTTCGCCATTTTGGTCCGCTTATCGGCAAGGGCAACGGCGGCAGCTGCCACGCCCACTCCGCCTTAAGGGGCTGAGTTTTATTGTGGCGCACTGAAATTGGATTTGTATCAAAACACACAAATACATATATAGGTTTTGTATATGTATTTCAGTTTATGGCAACTCATATCTGACAGATATAAAAGCTCAGATACACACACACACACTTACAGCAAGACGCCGCCATTTTGTGTGTGTAATATATATGTATATATGTATCTGTGTGTGTGTGTTAACGAATGACGACGACAACAACGAAGAAAAATGATAATAAAATAACGCAAATATGGCAGAAGGAAATGCTCGTTATGCGAGGATTTTCTTTTTATTTTATGTATTTGCCACATAAGCAGCTTAAGTGGCAACACACACACACACACACACACACACACACAGACACTGACAGAGATAAGGAGAAAGAGATAGATAGTTAGAGATGTTGTATATATGCATATAAGAACGAAAGGATCTAACATAATGCTGACTACAAGGATTGTGCCGCATGTGCCATAATTTGCAGTCAAGTGCCAGCAGAACAGGCAACACACACACAGGCATACTCACACACAGATACATATATACATATACAACCGTCGATATAGCATACAACAAGGATAACATTTTTTGGTTGCCTTTCAGCCTTGGATTTTCGCTCTACGTTGCGAAATGGCAAACTGGGAAGAATTGGGAATGAGGAAATGGGAACGGGAATGGGAATGGGAATCGGAATGGCAATGGATCTGGAGGCATATGGAAAAATGGGTGCATGCCATAAAAACAATAGCGCACATAAATTCTGCACAAATATATATAAAGTATGCAAAAAGGCATAAAACGAACAAAGAAGCCAACAATCCGTTGGCTCAAATGGAATGAGTATTGGGTGCTGCCAACAACCAACTGCCAACAGACAACTGCCAACTGGGGTCGTTGCATACAAAAATGAGCTGGCAAATACAAATACACACACACATACACACACAGACACTCTTGTACTCATACTGAAAATGGTTACGAAAAATCGTAAAACATGAAGAAGAGTCTGAAAAGTCGCAAACGATTTTTGTTTGTGTTTTTCTTTATTCTTTTTCTTTTCGTTCTGATTTCGTTGGAATTTTAACGAGCCACAACAAGCAACTGCATGTATGTGTGTGTGAGTATGTGCAATGGTGTGCATGTGTGTGTATAAATTATATTATATTTACTTGTATTTAAATAGTAACTCCGGTTAACTCTTGCAAAGACTTTAATCATAAACAGAACTTGCATTTTTTTTTTTAAATGAGCCTTTAAAATAAAGCTAGTAAAATATTATTTTAGTCTTAAGAAGTAGCATTGATATATAACATTTGTGCATTTGAAGTGGAAAATTAACAACATTTTACGATAATAAATAAATACTAGTATTAATAAATGAGATTATTAAATTTAATTAAAATTGAGCATATTAAATTTCCAATTATTTTGAATTTACTGATTTTTGATAACTTCGAACTGCCATAACTTTGTCAAATCTCAATCAATTTCCATGCGCAATGTATTTTTGTGCATGATTTTACCTCTAAATTTGTTCTGCATTTAAATTTTGTTTATTTTCAAAAATTTTTGAAAATGGATTTTTTTTGAAATTTTACAGTGTTACCCCTTTGTCTTTTTTGATTTTTTCGAAAAATTTCGAATTGTCAAAATGAACAAAATTTAAATGCAGAACGAATTTTGCAGTAATATCATGATCAAATTTACATTGCTTATGGAAATTGATTGACTATTGACAAAGTTATGGCAGTTCGAAGTTATCAAATTAATTATAAATTTGTCGAACATTTTCAGTATTTCCATACTTACCTCTTTAAATTATTTCAAAAATGACTTCAATCAGCAGCTATTTTAAATATGAATTAATTGTATAATAAGTTGCAATATAACTTATTTATCACCTATCATATGTGATAGAAAAAAGGCTGAAGAATGCGTACTTTTGGAAAACACTGATTAAAATACATAAATCAATCATATTTTGATTAAATATTTTTATTGGTGTTGAAAGTTTAAATTTAAATTTGTTCATACTTGTTTTAATAATATCTCCTGGCGATTTTAAGATTAAAATTATTTTATTTGATTTAATAACTTTTACCTGGAATCGCGCTTAAGATCTTAATCTGAAAATATTTATTAAAATAATTATAAAAGTTGCTTATTTTTTCCCTTCTCTAAATATTGTATATTTCATTAGTTCAAAGTTCACCCCGATTTTTAATATGCTGTAGTGAAGTCTTGTTAACTTTCCATGCACATATATAATGACTTCAATTACAATTATTGTCGAGCGTTAAGAGCATGCTGTGGAAGAACATCTGATATCGCTGGATATCAATCTTCTACTCGTACGACTATACTTGAAGAGGAGGTGGGAGATCGGAACGAATGCGGAGAGTGCCAGAGGCATTTCACGCTTCTCTGACGGGGTCACAGATGTTTGTATTTGTGCCCATCAGCGCTACCAGTAATTGGACATCGGTTCAAGTGGGCAGGGCAGGTCCAATGCCCTGTGAACTCTCACCCTAAACAATAAGGAATATTTTCGACACAAGTAATTGTGATTTTCCGTGTTTTTCTGTTTGATTTTCCATTGCTGCAGTTGATGATTTTTCCTTGAATGGTCACTACAAAATTGCGTGAAAATATTCGACTGACAAGGAGAGGGGAAGAGGGTGCGGGTAGTGAATGAATTTGTCGTTTTTGGTGCGTCAGAAATTTATGCTTTTTAGTTTATTGCCTTTTGCCCGAGTTGGGGCGGCGGTGGTGGTAGGGGAGGGTTTTGTTGTACAGTTTTATGAGTCAAGCTCGGGACCTCATGTGTTGGCGATTCCCGGTCAAGTCGACGTGTAATTGGGAATTTATTAGTCGCTGGAGACTCATTTACATTTTTCTTGCTGGGCACAGGACAAAGAGTCGGCCGTGGAAGACTCTGTGGGGGTTGGGACGGGCTATTTTGATTGCCGGCGAAGGCAGCTGAACAGCCGAAAAGCTGCAGTCAAAGTAATTATTAGCAGTTGTTTAATTTATTACTAGGCAATTTTGATTTGTGGCCATGTCTAAACAGAAGAGAAGGATACAAATGGATACGTACTCGGTTTATTGGCAAGTTATGGGAATGCCAACTTTGATTATTGTGCTGTGTATAACTTTTATAGTTTATATTTAATAATTATGTATATTTATTAGCTCAACACAAATTGGACATTTTTTTTTCAAAATTTTGTTCTTATTTCGATCCTATATTTTATTTTCAACATGAATCAATCGAAAAGTTTTCAAAACCTACTTTAGTTTGACTAAAACCACAATTAATTTCTAGTTATAGGAGTTTTTAGTTTTTTCCAAGTTTTGAAATAAATATTGAAATCTAAGAATTATTTCCAAATTTTTATTTAAAAGTAACGAAACAACACTTATTTTTAATTTTTTTTTTAAATGCAAAATAATAATTAATTTAAAAAATAAAAAAAGTTAAATTGAATATTTGTAGTATTATTTATATCCTTACAATCAACATTTATTTGATAACTTCGAACTGCCATAACTTTATCAAAAGTCAATCGATTTTCATTTGCAATGTAAATTTAAGAATGATTTTACCGCAAAATTCGTTCTGCATTTAAACTTTGTTCATTTTGCAAATTCGAGAATTTCGAAATTTTTTGAAAAATGATAAGGGGTAACACTGTAAAATTTCAAAAAAATTCGATTTTCAAAAATTTTTGAAAGTAAACAAAGTGTAAATGCAGATCGAATTTAGAGGAAAAATGATGCTCAAATTTACATTCCACATGAAAATCGATGGACTTTTGACAAAGTTATAGCAGTTCGAAGTTATTAAAAATCAGTAAAATCAAAATAATTGAAAATTTAATATACTAAATTTTAATTAAATTTAATAATCTCATTTATTGATACTAGTACTAATACATTTTTGTAAAATGTTGTTATTTTCCACATCAGAAGATAAGCACAAAAGGTATACATATATCAATATTAATCCTTAAGACTTAAATATTCCAAAAATTGTAAATGTTATTTATTTATTCACGACTAAATTATATTAAAAATTGAATTAATAATTAATTTGAATTAAAAACTGAAACGAAAAAATGATAAGGTCTGGGGTATAAAAAATAAATAAATGAAAGCCCAGAAAAACTCAAAAGATCAATATGAAAATTTAATAATTACAAAAAATGGTGAAAAAAAAAAACAAATTTTGTAATACTTATGTATCTTTAATTATGACTTTTATATTTAATGCTTATATAAAAATATTGCACTTACATGCGTCAGAAAAAAATTATATTATACTTTAAGTTATTAATTTTATATTTAATGCTAATATTTTAATATTTTATCTTTATTCTTCACATATAAAAAGATAAGCATAGAAATTATATACCAATGTTACTTGTTAAGGATAGGATTTTAAGAATAAAATGAATTTAAAATTTAAATATTAAACTATTCTTCTTATTTACGGAAAGGGCTTTATTTTCAGATGGGGAAACAAAATTTCAGGAAGTAACTAAAGGAAACTCAAAAAATACCAGGCAAACAGAAATTACAGTAGGTCGTTAGAGCAAAAAATTTAAATTTACCTGTCGCTCAGAGAATTTCACTCAGCTTAGCAACTCAAGGTCATATTTTCAATCAATTAAAATATGATGGGAATACAATATTGTTGCTTTCTACTCTTTTCTGTTCGCCTGGTATTTTAGCTGGTATTTTGGCTTTTCTAGGGATTGCAGATTGATTTACGTGTGTAAGTATGCGTCTATGAATGTGAGCTTGCAATGGCTCGATGAAACAGGAAATTCTGTAAAAATACCAGGCGAACAGAAATCAGCAGAAGGCGAATTTTGCATCTAAGCAGCCGAAAAATTCAAGGTCATATTATCGCTCAATTTTAATATGGCGCAAAAAACTTTATTTTCTTTCTGCTCATTTCTGCGCGCCTGGTATTCTAGCTGGTATTTTGGTTTTTCTAGGGATTACAGATTGATGTCCGTGTGTAAGTATGCGTCTATGAATGTGAGCTTGCAACGCCTCACTGGAACCGGAAATTCTGTAAAAACACCAGGCGAACAGAAATCAGCAGCAGGTGGATATTTAATTTGAGCAACAGTATTTCAAGGTCATATTTTTCGCTCAACCTTAACATTTTCACTCAATTAACATTTTCACTCAATTAACATTTTCACTCATTTAACATTTTCATTCAATTAACATTTTCACTCAATTAACATTTTCACTCAATTAACATTTTCATTCAATTAACATTTTCACTCAATTAACATTTTCACTCAATTAACATTTTCTTTCAATTAACATTTTCACTCAATTGTAAAATGACTTCAAAAAAGATTATTTGCTTTCTGCTCATTTCTGTGCGCCTGGTATTTTGACTTTTCTGGGGATTACAGATCTTGTGGTATTTTTGTAGATATTCCGTTGACAGCAAACTGTTGCACGCTCACTTATCCCATTTTTTGTATCTGAAAAGTCAAAAAGAGCCTAAATACTAGCTAAAATACCAGGCGCACAGAAATAAGCAGTAAACATCCAAATTTAATTGACATCATATTTTAATTGAGTGAAAATATGACCTTGAGATTCATCTGCTCCCTCTAAAATTGAGTGAAAATATGACCTTGATTTTCTGATGCTCAAATGAAGGATTCACTTGCTAATGACGGATGCAGCGAGCTGTTGCAAGCTCACAGACATGCAGGAATACTTACTTCTATATACTTACTTATGTTGCGTGAAGTGTCTTAAAGTGTTGAAATACCAGCTGAAATACCAGTTGAACAGAAATGAGTAGAAAGCAAACAAATTTTATTCACAATATATTTAAATTGAGTGAAAGTATGACCTTGAGTTTCTGAAATGAGTGAAATTATTCTTGTTAGAGTAAATGCTTGAACGTTTTTTTTGAGCGACAAGTAACATTAAATATTTTGCTTTCGTAAATTCTGGTCCCCTGGTAATTTATTTAATTTCCTGCAGTTAGTTTCTGAAATTATTTTAATTCTTCCCCATCTGAAAAAAAGCCCTTTCAGTAACAAGAAACAAACGTTTAATTTTTCTAGTTTAAATTCATTTTATTCTTAAAATCCTATGCTTAAGGAGTAACATTGACATATAATTTCTATTCTTATCTTCTGATATATGAAGAATGTACAATATTTTAATATTAGCATTAATCATAAAATTTACAATTAAAAGTATAAAAACATTAAAAAAAGATTTTTTTACGCTGATTATTTTAAACACTTTTGATCATTTTATTTTTAAGGAAGTATTATTTATATATAATTTCAATGCTTATCTTCTGATGTGGAGAATATACAACATTTTGTGATAAATACTAGAATTAATTAAAGATATTATTAATTTAAATTATAATTAAATATACCTAAAATGTATCTTAATTCCACACCTACACAGTTACCGGTCGTGTTTCGTAATATGGAGGGGAAGATGTCTATGGTGGTTATGAATCGAGCCCATTGGTGTCTGGATATCACATGCTGGCCGAGTTTGATTATATCCTTATGTCGAGACATTCCCTGTGGATAAAAATAAGAGCGTTATTGAATATAAGTTTTCGACTGATATCGTTAATTAAATATTAAATAGGAATTTTAGTGTATTCCATGTTGCCGTAACATATTACCTTTCCATTTATTTATTTAAAAAAAAATTGCATTGACAACTCTTATTTGCGGTCTTTGGATTTATGAGCGCTTTCAAAAACGCTTAGAAGTATGCTTTAGGAAGGAATCGTAGTTAAGAAAGAAAGCAGTTTAAACTATGGAAAATTTTGTTGTCTCCTCCTCCAAGAATCTTAATCTCATTATAAGGATGGCTTATGTGGGTCTTGAATCGATGTTTGGTATTTAAAATACATGAAAATAAGCGAAATCAACAACGTCACCAATTTCCGGCAATTATTTCGACTGTCGGTCGATTTAATTTATTCGTTGCTCAAAATTAAAACGAAGCGAAAACAAAGAAATCCCCATGTCCAAATCGCGACGTTGTAAATAGGCGCAGCCCATCCCCAAATCCAAACCAAACTCCTCATTTTCCATTTCCCACTTCCCGTTCCCGATTTTGCATTCTCCATCCAAGGGTCACCCCATGTTGTGTTTGTTAGCGTGATTTTTCATTCCAAGCGCAATTGGTTTTCAATTCATGGCCATGTAATCCCCAGCTCCGTGGGATATTTCAGGGATTTATGTTGTTTTTTTATCAGCTTTTTTTGCCGTTGTCATTCCAAGGGCTACCGAGAAAATGGGCTGGGAGCTGGGTCCCTGTCTGGACGGGAATCCTCTGCATATTATTAGCGAACACCGCGTGACTTGGAGTTGAATTTTTAATCAAATGCACATAATTGCCAAAATAAATCAATCAATTTGGCTTCGTTGCTCCCAAATTAGAAGTGACAGCTCAAGCGACCCCACATCTTTCCTCCCGCTCTCAGTTCCCTGTAGGTGCTACGCATAAATTACAAAAGGATCTAAAATTTTCCGATGATTTTTAATAAGCACAAAAGGCAACTGACATTGGACTTAGTTAAATTTAAGATTTGGTTTACGTATCATTTGCAGGACTCAGGTTTGGTTTGAGCTCTGGGGTGGAAGGGCGTGATTGTTGTCTTCTCTGTTAATTCGATGTCTTAAATGAACATAAATATATGTGATAGCGATCTTTCTGCCATCTCTTCCCCTCTTTTAGCACGTGTATCGCGTCTGTTAATCCCTCAGATATCACGACATAGACACGCTCCGACTGCCTGACTTTGCGCCCATTATGAAAATGACAAATGGAGCGCAACTGTCCCTCCCCCTTGCCAGCATCCAGTACTGTAAACAGAAGGGGGTAATAGATGAGGGGGTGAGGAGGTGCTCACACAAATCGTCTGGCATCGTTTTTGGTTTCCGCTTCTCCCGCGATTTATGCGTTGTTGTCTTTACATTGAGATCAGATCTTTGCGCACGTGCGGGATTACATCGGAAAGGATTAACCTTAAAAGTAACACGAGTATAATTCTCTACCTCCACTTTCTTTTTTCTGTATGTGTGAACTAACAAACTATTGTTTCCCAAAACTGAAAATTGAACTCACAGCTTAAGAACTGTGAAGGCTACGCTGACAAGAGAGCTGGAAATACAAGAGATACTGAACACGTAATGTTAGATGCGACTTAAGTTTTAACTAGTATTAGTTTGGAAAAACTTAAGGTTTTCGGTTGACCAAAATAAGACGCTTTATTCATTGTTTTACATGAAAAAAGACTTAATGCTCTTATTAGCCTGGAAAATAATGTTATCTGGTGACTGGAATGATTCAGTGTAATGTCGATTTTATTATAATTTGATCTCATATAAATTCGATTCATTTGGTTCGAAAATTTGGATTTTTTTGATTTGTCTGAACTTTGATAACTTTGAACAGCCATAACTTTGTCAAAAGTCAATCAATTTTAATGCGGAATGTAAATTTGAGCATGATTTTACCTCCAAATTCGTTCTGCATTCACATTTTTTTCATTATAGAAAATTTTTGAAAATCTAATTTTTATGAAATTTTACAGTGTTACCCCTTTATCTTTTTTGATTTTTTCGAAAAAATTCGAATTTTCAAAATGAACAAAATTTAAATGCAGAACGAATTTGGAGGTAAAGTCATGCTCAAATTTACATTCCGCATAAAAATTCATTGACTTTTGACAAAGTTATGGCAGTTCAAAGTTATCTGTACCTGCGACGGCCAGTACCGAAATTAACCCTTATAAATCAATCGGTTACTAAACGGTTATTTCGGTTTATGGGTTTCGGTACAGCGGAAAAATATTTTTTCGGTTACGGTTTCAGTTATGGTTACAAATTTCAATCGGTTATTACCGGTTAAAGGTTACGGTTTCGGTTAAGGTTTTAATCCCTGTTCTGAATCATTGCATTAGATCTGTGCGCTTCTATAAAAAAACTAGACATTTATAAATATAATTAAGCTTTATCTTAAAGATTAATGTGGATTTTGAGTAGAATCTGTAATATTCTATTGATTAAATTTGTTTTTAAACATCGTGTTTTAATAATTCAAATTGAGCATTTATTCTAAGAGATTTATTAACCTTTTTGAGTTATCACTCCCCATTGGGAATTCACTCCAGGCAATTGCCGCGCTGCTGACAAATTTGTGTTTAAATTTTAAACCATAATTTGTCGACACGGAAAAGGGCAAACGGTTGCAAGGGAACTGCCAACGCAGTTATTAGCCGCAGGGCGGGTGTGGCAAAGGGGTGACTTTGCAGGGGGGTTGTGGCAGTCCGCAATTGAATTTAAAAAAAATGGGAGGAGAGGAAAAAACTGCAAAGTACATTTTTCAAAAGGACAAACAAAACGAAACGAAAAGTGAAACGGAAATGAAAACAAACAATGGAACGAAGGAAAACAAAGTAACCTGAGAAGACAAACCGAGTGACTAGCGAAGTTCAAACGAAAAATGGTTGCCAATGATGGGAATGATGAGGATGATGATGATGATGGTGGGTTGGGAAGGGGGCAGAGGGGACACTGAAGACAGTGGTGTGGGCTTGAATAGCTCGAAAGGGGAGTGTGAAAATGAAATAAGTATAAACAAATAGAAGCGCACAGTGGCAGCTCAATTCGAGCAAAGTCAAATGGGCAGGACTAGAAGGACTGAAAAGGACTACAGCTAGAGGGTTTTTCTTCCGGGGGTGGCAGCTTATTCATTTTTTAAAGTTGTGACATGAATATCTCTTGCAGCGCATATTGTTGCAGTCAGATTTGGGACGAGGGTTAGCTAGGGGAAGCGAGGGGTTTGGCGGGGAGAGATTCTGTCCACATGTAAATTGAAACAAAATCAGTTTTTATTCGTTGCACAGACAGCGTGACAGTTGACGCTGTCAAGGATGTGAAAGGACAACAAGGACAGCATGTTTTCTTGTTTGTCGTTGCATTTCATTTTCATTTCACTTGTTTACTTGATTGTTTTACAGGCTCGTTTTAATGAAGTGAGTACCACAGACCACAGATGTCCTGCCACTTATCCTCCCGCCTCCTGACTCCTCAACTTCTCTCTCTCCTCTCTCTTCTCTGCAGGCAACCTTCACCTCATTAAGACGCGGCAATTGTTGGCCAATTGCATTGTCAGCACGCATCCAATTTCAGTCGCCGACTGTGGCATAAATCACGCCGTTTAATAACTAATAAACGACGATGTCCGCTCGTCCACAGACCCACGGGTCCTCCTGCCAAGTGCCAGCTGTCACTTTGAACCCCGAGCACAGCATGGAAAAGCGTAAAATAATCGCAACTTGCCTCGATTTGCCCCGCCGGAGAGCAGCGTCCATGTCAAGTAAAAAACACCCTAGAGGAATCCATCAGTTTTGTGATTTTCTACTTATATTAAGTCATCATTTTTATGCTTCGCCCTCTCGAGTAGCTAGTCAGTCCCCTGGGAACTAATCGTCCTTCGTTCAGGGTCAGTTTAAATCGTTGCTGAAATTCTGGGTGGTTGACAATGCTCAAATGGACTTCAGATGCTTTCAATGTTATCTTCGTTGCACTATCAAATATTTATCTATAAGCATATAAGCATATTTTTTAATAACTAAATAATTATATACAAATATGTGGTATTCATATAAATTATAAATACAAGACTGTTTCATTTGATTATTCTTTTATTTCATTTTAAAGTCAAATCGTTCTAAATGCGTTCTAATTTTCTCAATATCGCTATGTGCTTCTCAAGTCTGTCATTCCACTTTGGGCGCTCTTTACTCAAATAATTGATTTGCTCTCCGATTGAACCGGAATCATTTCCACCATCTGCACTGTGCAATGTCGGTGCTACGGGCTTTTCAACTTCAGATGCCTGCTCTAAGGTTTCAACCTCACGCTCCTCACACTGCATCTCATGCGATTCAATTTCTAAAATCGATAAATATTTAGTTTTATTTTTTATTTCTTTTAGGTTATATCTTCTTGAACTTACGGATGTCATCCTGAGATGTTCCCTCTTTATTCTTTGAAGAAACCAGGTCTACTCCGTATTCATTTGCAGTGAGGGGTTCCACTTTATTTGGTTCATCCCCCGTTACCACTAGGGTTTCCAGTTCAGGAGTTGGTTGTTTTTCCCTACATAAACTCATTTTAAAATATTAAAAAACAGAATATATTACGACAATTTACTTACATCTTGTAAAGATAGTTAAATTGTCTTCTTCTTTAATTTTAGTATCCTTTCAGACATGCCAACTTGTATTAAACTCCGAAAATGGTGCGTCACGGATCTCTCGCAAGTAATGACAACCCTACTAATTACATTGCTTATTTTAAAAAAGATAAAGCGAAAAGAAAATTATGACAAGACATGATTTTAAGTAGACATGTCAGAAATGCAATCAATCCCCTTTATTTATATTCCCCATCTTTTAAACGTCGACCTAAAAGTATGCAACACTTTATTTTAAATAAAGTATCCAATCATACTTTTCAAATATGACATTCAATCGTGGGCTTAAAAGATAAACAGGTTAACAGGTAAATGATTCTATTCATATGGCAACTTGAGTATCCAAGGAGTCTCCAGGCAGAGCGGCTGCCAAGTCTTGGGGCATAATTGAAAGCCGATTCAGAGGATTTTGGATTCAAATTCCAGCTCTAACAAAAACAACAATGATTGCATTAATTCGCTTGCAGGTGTGCAAAAGTCTAATGGGTGTCATGATTGAGACAGAGACGGAGAGACGCAGAGACGAACTCCCCCTGGAGTCCTCCCAGCTTTGGCGTTACTCTAAAGCGTCAAAATCCTTCAACTTTTCGCGCACAATGAATGAGAGCAGAAAATGAGGGGGAAGCGGAAGGAGGCGTGGCAGTTTCAAGTGTACTTCGCTAACAAAAGAATAAAAAAATAACAAAAGTATTTGAATTGACAAGTGCCATCAAAATAGAAACGGAATTAAATTTATCATGCGAAGTGGTGGCTTCTTAACCCACCCCCATCAGGCTGAGGGTGGAAAGACAAATATATAGTACCAAAAGCTACCAGCGACGTCATCGATCAACTGAAGCATGAGACAGGAAGAGATACATTTAAATATTGAATAATGTTTTCACTGTCTACTATTAGGTGAACCAAGGATGATGGACGAAAACTTGAGATCAACTGTGCGATGATGAGGACAATGACGAAGCAGTTGAGCCAATAATAAGAGGAGGAGGAGAAATGGACAGGAAAGGGGAAGGGAAGGGAAAAGCTGTCCTGGAAACGTGAATATTTCCTTGGCAATTTCAATTTTAATTTGTATTTAATTTCATAATTAGAGCTGAGCCGTGGCACGTTTCATATGCGTCGGGTGTCGCCTCCGATTACGAGCACGGAGCACGGAGAACGGAGTACGGAATACGGAATGCGACACCAGCGAGATTGAAACGTGCGTTCAAAACGTGTTAATGATAATCCGCTTACAACCCGACTCTGAACTCTTTCCTTTCATTCATAATTTCTGCTAATAAGCCGAGAACTTCGCATGTCAGCAACTTAAATGAGGGTTCCTCCTTTTTCTCGAAAGATATAGAGAAAGGGAAGAAGGAAGAGAGAGAGAGAGACTGCCTAGTCACGTGACTTTTGCCAGTTTTCCAATTATTCTAATAGGATGCCAATTTTGCAGAGTCATCGCGGCAGCTGAAATTGACAGACGGAGTTCAATTTTCAGGTTATAGCCAAAATCGATTTGAAATATTGCCGCGCTTTGGACTTTTCAATGTTAACATTGTGCGAAAAATCGACAAATTGTTCAACTAAAAACAGCAGCAATCAAACAAAATTGAATATCAGCGGATACGGAAACGGAAGCGCCAAAAAATCGACAATCAGGACAAACAGCAACAGTGAAGCGAACTACAAAAAAAAAAACAAATCGAATTGTGTTGAAAATGAAATACTCTAACTTATCTCAGCAACAGTCGCATTTATTTCAAAGTATATTTTGCAACTCAATTGTTAATAGTTTGTACCTTTCCGGAGAATAAAAGCAGAGCAGATAAAAAAATATGAGAAAAAGTTTTCGGAGATTCGGAGAACGACAAAGACAAGCCTAGAACTGCCAGAATAAATTCGATATTCATAACAATAGTTGAGTACCTGATTTAAATTTAGTTGTTATTTATTTCGGCTTAATTTCGGAGTAAACATATTTGACAACAAAAGTATTATACCTCTGTAAGGGTATTAAGAGTACGTGGGTATATGAATGTGTTTATATGTGAAGGACAGTCCAGTGGCAGTTGCATGCTGGACGATTGGTTGGTTTCCATTTTATGGCCACGTCAGCGGGAATTGTGTCATGAATTGGGTGTGGCTAGAGATGGGGAAAGGGGGATGGGTAGAAAGGGGGACATGGCAATTGTTACGTGTCAATAACTGCTATAAAAAGTCGACATTGCAACACGATGCACAGTTGCACAAACAGCAGCCGAAGTGCACCTTAATAACTCTCTAGTCTGCAGCTCAAAATCAATGTTGCATTTCAATTGCGAAATTGCAAATCGGCCTCAATCAATTCCTGCCTCACTCCGCTTCATCCTGCCCCTTGAAGTCCTTTCGAATTTGACGAGTTTTTTACGAATATTAAAATAAATGTTCTTTCATGCTCAGCCATTTTTGCGAATTGAAATTAAATTAAACTATGTACACAATTGACTGTTCGATTATAAAATAAAATAAAAAAATATATATAAATATGTAAAAATTGTGACCGGTGTGCAAAAAGAGTTTGTAGTTTTTCGAAAAATAAAAACTATCTCTTTAAATTAATAAAAGAGTGTTTAACTGAAAATATATGTTTTATTTTATAATATTTAATAAAGAGTATAAAGTTTATATCAAATACTCCACTATTCATATAAAATACCTCTTTTCACCAATCTCTAATATTATTCGGATGTAGCTTAACAATGACATATTTAAAGATGAAATGTATTTAAATATACTTAGTGCATGTACTCTACATTCTGTTGCAAATTATCTATCCATCTACATATATCTAACCTTTTATCTACTAACATATTGCCTTTATTATTATACCCTGTAAGCATAAGAGTACACAAAAGTTGGGTATACCCATTGGTGTAATTCGAAGAAAACATCAACGAGTTTGTAAACTTATTTTATTTAACTTTTCTTTAGAAATGATATTCTGTATATATCATCTGTTTAATCTAGAAATGTGATATTTTTGTACTTTCACTTTAGAAATTGATCATTTTAGATACAGGGTATTTCCAAGTTGATCAATTTCGAGTATGTGTGTGCTGTCATTTGAAATGTATTCGGTAATCTCGAGGACACATCTGCGATGATCAATTGAAATGTCACTATTTGTATTTAGCCGAGCATCGAGGATGAACCAGCCCCGATATTACCATCCAAGTATCATATCATTTGTATAAGGCCGGAACTCGGGTACGGCTTGGGGTTGGGGTGACTTTTTGTCGGGGTTTCATGTTCCTGGCAGTTATTAACACGCTTGTAGCGATTTGTCAAAATTCGCCGTATGACATGTGTGCAAACAAGGACGAGACACGAGACAATGCCAAGGATCATCTGGGTCGGGGGTTGTTATGATGAGACAGTTACCCGATGAGAAAGGGTTGCATTTGCGATCTACTTGCAACAGCGCGATTGACAGCAGTTTGTTTATTTTTCATTTGACAGAAAACTTAAATTCATTCCAGATTTTCATCGAATTTCGCTACTGAAGCGTTTCCGATGAGAAAGAAATAAACCATAAAATATAAAAATAAAAAACAATGGATAGCGGAAAGCATAAAGAG
This sequence comes from Drosophila kuntzei, assembly GCA_035042165.1. NCBI lineage: Eukaryota > Metazoa > Arthropoda > Insecta > Diptera > Drosophilidae > Drosophila > Drosophila kuntzei. The sequence goes on from JAWNLU010001763.1 coordinate 237,008, forward strand.
AACCGAGACAGGGATACAATCAATCGCTTCCCACTCTTATCTCATCCATCGCTCTCTTTCTCTCGTATTTACATTGTACTCGTATTTATGCATATCACTAAAAGTTTAATTAAAAGCACATCAAACTGCAGACACTGAAATCAATCACAATTACCAATTCGACATCAGCTCGATTCCTGATCCGGGTCCGTGTATGGATACCACATACTCTCGAGTGTGTAAAAAATTGGCGATATGCAAAAAACGAAAAGGATAAAAGGAATGCGACGCAAGGCAAAAGACAGGGAAAGAGGCAGACAGAGTGGAAGAGAAAGGGAGAGAAAAAGCGTTTACATTTTGTAAAATTTCGCTAATTAAAATTCCAATTAAGTGGACAGCAGGAGTATTAATCTCAGCACTTAAATGGATTTTTATATTATTATTTAATCACATTTCTCCACTTACAATTCGTTTAAGATTTTATTATAATAGCTACTTTCAGCTACAAAATTTGATATGCTTTCTATGGTATAATTTCATTCGATTTTCATATCATTATTCTCTGTAGTTTGTTCCTTGGTTATATTCCTTCACCTGCCCATTCGATACGGGATAATAAATTTCTGTAGATATTGTGCCTAAACACCGACTAAATTTAATATTACACGAAATACAATACCTGCATTTAGGACACGGTTTTTGTAATCAAAACTTGGCCTGTTCTGTTTCTGCCCCCCGGATAACCTGGACGAGATACATAAAAGTAGCGCCAAGGAAATTGCTTCCACACGACTGACCTCATTAAATGCAAACAGAGTCCGACCACAACAATTCAAATCAAATATAAAAGTCAAAAATTCATCGAAGCCCGAAGAGGAGAACTGGCCCAGTGGGGTAAGGGAGATAAGAGAGATATTGGAGTGGGTAGTGGTGCTATTCGTGACGCGTTTAGTGGGTTCCTTGAGAGTGGGAGTCGGCTAACCACAACAGGAGCAAGAAGCAGCACGAAGGAGCCACTCAGCGGCAGCAATGAATGGAAATTTGCTTTGCGGAAAAACTTAAACACCGGAAACAATTAATTCCACTTGAATTAACATATGCTCCGATTGCCTAGCAAGGAGTGGGGGTAGTTATACGGGGGTTAGGGTGTTGGGGGTGGCCACAAAACAAATCACGACCCCTTGGAAAGTGTTGACTAGCCGATGGTTACGGGTTGCGGGTAACTTTACTGTTTGCTGATTGATCGTCGTCTCCTCGGGAAACCCTTCGAAGTACCCTTCAACTTTGTCCATAATCGGTCCAAAAGCTCATTCACGTTTATGAGGCAAAACTTTTGAGTTGGCGGGGCACAACACCAATTTACAGAAATGAGTTAAAAAGTTAATTGCCGGCGGACAGGTAATTTCTGGCACACTTCAAATGCAAACGCCATTAAATAATATGCAAACAAGGGGTGATTCTGCCAGTCCCGTGTCCTGGCACCAAGTCAATCAAGGACCTGACAGGCCTCATTCCCGTTTCCAATCCCCAGTCAAAACCGCGACACGTCAGCCATAAAGTCACGAAATGTTGCTACGTCCTTGGCCATTGCGTGTTACCTGCGGTTAGTTGCAAAGTTAGTTAACCAACAGATAGACAAAGAAAGAGATGGATAGATAGAATAAGAGAGAGAAAAAGAGAGAGATGGAGAAGGGAGTCAGTGGGAGAGAGGGAGAGAGCAGATTTGGGACGCGTGCCCACGTTTAGGCGTAACAAATTACCATTAAACTGACGCTGCAATCGGAAAGGGAAACTCCTTGATTATTATTTAATGATGAACCCTGACATATTGTCATGCTCATGCTTTATAGTCGATCCACTGATATAATTATACCAAATACTCTTGTGCATAATGGTTAAAGGTAGCTGGTCCTCAATTCATTCACTCAATTTGTTAGATAATGGAAAAAGTTTAAATTATACTGAAGTTTATTATAGTTTATCCAACTATAATAACTATAAGCTTACATGAGTAAGCTCTGAGGTTAAAAATACTATGAAGTAACACATTTCATGTAATACATTTCAAGATGTTGAATTTAATTATTAATTAATTAATTTATTTAAAGGGCTTCAAAACGTATACTTAATATATTTTTAATAAAAGATACTTTTGTTATTTTTGGCTTGTTAAGATCCATTGTTAATTTTAAGTGTATAATTTATAATCAAAGATTTTGTAAAATAGTGAAAATTGATTTTTATTATTTCTTATCTGAAGTTTCCTCAAATATATAATTTTCTTTTTGATTAAATTTAATTTGGTTAGAATTCAAATATTGAATTTTTTTAAAACGACGAAAACTCTAAAGTATTTCATATAAATATATTAGATTTTTAATAAAAATATAGTCCAATATTTTAAGTATTTGTCTGAATTTATTTATACAAAGATTGGGTCATTAAATAATATAAATAATAGTAGTTTCTTTATACTTAAACTTAAAAGAAAAGTGTAGTATTAGTAAATGTTCTTGTTTTCTAAAGTATATTTTCTTACCCCTATTTGCAGAAAGTTCGCTGGACATTTTCAGTTTTCATCCTGCAGCTGAAAACTACTATTATCATCAGCGAGAATGCAATTATTCAACTGCCTGCCAACCAATTGTGAAATGCCAAAAACACCCTGCGAATTTTCCGCACTGTCAGCAAATGCCAAAGGCAATTTTTTAATTTCTTAATTTTTGCGAGGTCATGAGAATTAGCTCCGTCTACGTTCACGTTCCCAATCCCAATCCCAATTCCAAGCAGCCAGGAATCCACGTAGCAACGAGTCGCATTGGCGCTGTTGTCCACCACCAGAGTCGGCGGTAATATTTCTTTATCTTCAGCTCCATCTTCCCTGGTTTCCCCACTCCCGGACTGGTCTCATCAGAGAGAAAGCGACGCTGACAATGAGATGCGAGGCGACATCGAGATGCGCCCTTTGTTTTCCTCTAGCTGCTCCTTCTCCTCCTGCAGCTGCTGCTCCTTCTGCTGCCAGTGGGCAAAGTTTATTCATTTAGAAAATTTGCTCATTTTCTTTGCGGGGCGGATACCAAATTATTGTTGGTATCCTGGCTCGAGGGATGGAGAAATGTGGTACGTGTTCGCAGTTTTCATATAAATTGCGGCCAATAACATTTTTCAGTTGGCAAAGCAAGAAAAACGCGCACAAAGCAAAAGAAGAGAACAGAGAAACCAAAGAGAAGACGAATAAAAAAATGGACAAAAGCTGCTGATGATGGCTTCTTCGGACCGACCCTGGGACCTGGTCACGGGACAGCTGAAGCTGGCTCATTAAGCCAGAGGAGGAGGAGGTGGAATGAGGGGAAGTTGAGCAGCCGGGGGATTGGTCAGCACGTGGGTGTTGCTGTGGTTGATAGCACCCAAATCTCGCCGCGACAACACTTGGCCAGCAAAATTCTCTTTGTGTTTTTGCTTTTGCTCTATGCCATTAGCCAAAAACTTAGGCAGACAGGCAGAACCAAGGGGGGAGAGAGGTGACAAGGGAGGAGGATAGATGAGCAAATTATTCCCCAAATACCCCGAGGTAATTATAAATGTCCTTCCACGCTCATCTTGAGCCCGTCAGTTGGACGCCCTGTTTTGTCTATCATAATGAGTGGCAGTCCGACATTTGGACATAATTGTTCAATTATTTTGTTACTTATTGCCTGGGCCTGTGCTTAGTCCCCCTCATTTCTCCCCCTCCCCCCTCACTCTTCCTTTATCTCCAGTATCGATCCATTGTACATTGTCTTTTTTTGCGTTCTATTACTGAGATTTGTCTATTAAATACTCGACTGGCAGGCGACATTCACAAACTTGCAGATAAGTATATTGAGATATGTGAGATTGTGTATGTGAGTGAGTGTGTGTATGGGTGTGGGTGTGGGTGTGCCACGCCCATAGGCACCACATGACACCCGCGACACACACGCGTTATCCACTTTGCCATTTCGTTGTGCGACAATCGAACGTCAAATTCAATTACAATGCCAACGGGGCAGGGGCGGGGTAAAGGGGGCCGCACAGGGGTGGCATATTGCCCCTGGCCTCAGGTGTGTTTTGCCATTCAATTATAAATTTTCAATAAAAATTTGCCCATTCGCGTTGTCGCCTTTATTGTTTTTGACATTCGTCGTCGTCGTTGTCGTTGCGCATGCAAAAAAGGGGACGCCCCGTAATCCCCTCACTTTCCGAAACTTTATTGAAAATAATAGAAGAAGGGCGTGCCCTGCACTTCAGCGTGTCACTGCAGTGAGTGTGTACCGTGGGTGTTCTCCTTTAAATCGAAGTTAGTTCGCCTCGGGCCACATTCAATGCTGTAAGTGACAGTTTAGGATCTGAAAAGTCAATTGAATAACTGCAGGCGAGTCTGGGAAGGAAGAGGTTATTTATAATAGACCCATAATACTTTTATGGGTAGCTACTGGAAAGTGAACTTAAGCTTGGATAAATACTTTTAATTTATATGCAATAATTTAGCTCGGTGAATTTTTTACTTAAATTAAAGAAGGATTTCTACATTAAAGGCTGTAAAAGAAGTCAGAGAACCCTTAACTTTCAGAGCTGGTTCTTTTTTAAAACAATTATAATTTATTCCTAATATAAATTGTATTACGGTTAGCAGAAATATGGAAAATTACAAGAGGTGTTCATAAATTTAATTGAAATTTAATCACTATAAAAATGTTTACTTTAATTTTATTCATTTAATTTTATTTATTTTCTTAAGAGAACTATTTTGCTTCCCGAACTTGTTATTGTATTACATAATTATTATCAAGAACAAAACCATTATATTTTCAAACGTATTCTATTATAAATAATATTCTCCTACTCTTATTATAAAATCATAATACTTAGAGCTAAAAAATAAATTGTACGTTTAAGTTTCCTTCACTCTCTACTTATAATTCTTCTGTTCCTTAGCTTATTATTTTCTTATAATATTCAATTGTTTTATAAGTAAATACTTTTTGGATGTTAATAAATTTATGCATAAAATGTGTTTTGTCTAAACAGAAAATCATTCAAATTGGCGACAATTCCAGACGATTAAATCGATGGTCCACTGTAAATAGCACTCATCCATGTGAGTGTGTGAATCGCATTGAATCGCTCAATGACATATCGGTAAATCAGTGCGACAGGCCAGGAACGACATTCCAAGCAGCAGCCAAAGAAGTCCAAAGAAACGAGCTATAGGAGAATCACCTCAAGACACAGCTCCAACTGACAGATGGACAGAAGAACAACAACAAAACGTAAAAATATTCGCAATGATCATAAATATTATTCAGTTTTGATGTCTGGGACAACAGCTTGTAAGTGGAAATATGCAAGGCAAACTGTTGGATTGGCGGTGGTTTTGGTGGTTCAGTGGTTCGGTGGTTCGGTGGTTGCGACGCAACGTTGCCCTGGAGGTTGTCGGCAAAACGCTCTTAGCGCTTCCTAAAAGCGACAAAAGTTGCCAAAAAGGGATTTCCATTTTTCACACAGATGCAGATGCTCAATACGATCTCCCATGCTCCTCTCTTCCCTCCTCCGCCCTCTCTTTGAGGCTCGTCAAGAGACGGCAAAAAGGTGTTGAAGAAATTGTTGAACAACAAATGCGCAAAAAGAGCAGCCGAGTTGCCAGTTGCCAGTTGGCAAGTTGCATAAATGAAGCATCATTGGACTCTGGCACAGACACGCTGTCTGGCAATGCGGCGGGACTGTCGCCCCTGGGCAAAAGACAAAAGGCCGCATCGTCTGGGGAACTCTGTGGCATCTGTGGCAGCAACTGTGGCAAGAGGCAAACGACAAACGCGCAGGCGTCGCATTGTCTTCGATCGCATTATTAGCCCAAGTGTTTGTTAAAACAGCTACAACAACGATTTGAATTTCAGCTCTCAGACTTCAGACTACAGACTGCAGATTCAAATATTAAAATAGTTTGCCTAACCGATCCGATTCTATTCGATTCCATTCGATCCATTGATTCGATCGCATCGTGTGCCTACATATGTATGACATTTCCACACACTCAGCCAGAATCTGGCTGAAACTGAAACCCAACGTAGTTTTCTAATCGGACCATTCTATGCAAAATATGATAGAAATCTCTCTGAAGCTGAAGTTGGAGCTGGAATTGGAAACGGTTTGGGGGTTAGCAGGGTTCAGATCAAGGTTCTGGTTCTGGTTCTGAAACTGGCATTACCATCGCATCGATGCTCGTTGGAATTCAGTGTGAAGAATCACAATCATATGCAGTTTGTTTGTCTCTGATCTCTCTCGAAGATTTCATTTTAAACCCATAAATTGTGCAGGCACAGTGGTTGCAGATCCTTCAAAATGAAGTAATTTGTTATTTTAAATTTTGTGTTTATTTTAAGCAATATTAAAGGATTATTTAAAAAAATTAATAACTATTGTCATCTGAAAAGTTTTTAATTTTTGTATATGTGTTCTGAATAGAAAAATGTCTTATATTACAAATAATTTATTATATTACAATGGAACAGTTTTACAAATTTACATTCCAAAATAAACTACACAACGAATCTCCTACTTACACTCATATTTATTTTTTAAATTTAACATTGTTTATCTTTTTTTTCTTGAATACCAGGACACCATATACATATTTAATCTTAAAAATATTCATTGAATATTTTCCACTATATTTAAGAAAACATTTAATTTTTAAAATTAGAATTAAAATTGTAAGTAAGAGTTTTACTCTAATATAGCAAATATGATTACTAAGCTTAAATAAAACAAACTTTTTGTTTAAGCTAAGGCGAAGTTTCGTCAAACTTTTAACTAATTTCAGAGTCATAAAAAATAATTTCGTTGAAATATTTAAAATTAAATTTAAAAGCAAGATTTTTATAGAAAAATGTTGAGTCGAAAACTGTGGCTTACATTTCAGAAATTGATTGCTTTGCCCCACTGTGCAAGCATTCAATATATGAATCTAGGGAAGAGGGCACAAAATATGATTGCTGTTTGGAAGGAAGCACAGATGGGAAGAGGAGGGAATCATGTGGACAAGAAACGGAATGTGGAACGATTTGGTTTTGTTTTGCTTATGCCGCAGTCAGCTTGTGTTCCGTATTCGGATTGGGATGCGGCTTCTGCTGATCTTGTTACCGATCTCGATTTTTGATGCCGATTTTGACTGCTACGCGACGCGTTGACAATTCCCTTGAACTGATGCTGCCGCTGCTGTGGACACTGAGGCAGAGGTATACATAAATCCCATGAATCCGACAACGACAACAACATCTTGGGGAACAGGAACAGTATGTGCCGGTGTCGGTGTTGGAGTCGGAATCGGAGTTGAAGTTGAAGCTACAGCCATTGTCACTGCATGCCACTCGAGGCATGATACTTTATTCATTTATTCCAATAATAATAATGCAATGCAAACATTGATTGTCATCGATTGTCAGGGGCGATGCCTGTCCCGACGGCTGCGCACGCGCAACAATCACCAAGTCCATGGGAGGGTAACACAAGAGGGGGCAGAGGGGGATGCAGACTTATGCCCTTTTAGGGTATTTTTGATAGGTGACAGATTTTGCGCTCGCTCGGCGATTTGTGGGCTGAATTTATGAGTTGTTCGCTCAGCTTGTTGTAGTTGTTGTTACTCTTGTTGCTGACATATCCGGCTCCCTGTCTCCCCTTGTCTCCTCTCGTATTTACATTTCATTTCACGTTTATTATTAATGCCCCTTCAATGGAACGCAACGTATCCTTTTGCCCTCTCACTTTTTCTCTCTGTCTGTTTTGCATAAAAAATTGTGGCAATTTTTATATCGCATCCTTTTGGCTGACATCGCCCCAATTCAATCCCAATAAGTAACGAGTTTGAGCCCGAGCAGGAGCAGGTAGGGGAGCTGAAAGGGAGTCGGAGTCGGAACCTGTCATGTAATTGCTTTTTGCGCCGCCGACGACGCCCATCAGGCGCTGTTGAATTTAAATGAATTCAATATTGCATTTTCACGCTAAAATGCTTCCAAAAACAGATTTTTCATTTACACTTTCTGAATGGTAAAATCCGGATTACGTATCCCACGGGCAAAGCATTGATTCCGATTCTGCTTCTGCGCAATACAAAAAAGGACACGTGAAAAGTGCCCCCCTCTTTGCCACGTCCTCCGCTGGTCATTCGGTCAAAGGATCCGCCGCAAAACACCGCCCGGCCCCTAGCCAAGGGTCTCGGGATTACGGCTACGAATATGACTTGAACTACGGCTATACCTGATGCCGGCGTTCCACTCTCTCTCTTCGTTCCCTTTTCCCTTCCCGTTCTACAATCCTTCAGAGTCTCTGTCTGAAAGGACTTCTCGTATTTTGTATGCTCTTTGTATGGGAAAGGATTCGCTTTTCGCACTTTTTCATTGCACCAAAATTAATCAAACTGTGTGCGAAATTTAAGCTCAAAAAACAATTTGATTGAACTTCATGCCATTGACAGAGCACTGTACTAATCGGATTATACATCACAATTTTCATCATCCTTAAATAAATTGAATCTGCATTCTTGATACAAATATTTCTACTAATTATCTGTAATTTATAGATATGCATTATATTATTGTGATAACCTTTATAATTGAGTGAAAATTTGTACCATCAGTATTCAAGATTTTCCATATTTCTTGACCTTAAAAAATATTGAAATATATATTATATGTATTTGTCAAAAGATAGTTATTTTTTGAATATTGAATTTAGTTATCCAGCGAGAAGATTTTTCAATTTGAAAATAAAGTCCAAAAATAAAATTCCTTCTCTCAACAGATAAATTGTATCTATCTAAGTACCTTTTAATTAATATTCCTCTCTATACAATTGCGTATCCATATCATACAATTTAAAAGGAGCAGAAAATCACCCATAAATGGTATACACTATCAATTTGAACTCGTTTGTGAGCAAGGTGCCAGATCAGGGTGTTAAATTTATTTATTGCTAACGAAATTATGGGGTTTTGTACCTTCATTCAATGACGAATGATCTACATTTTGATGTCTTGTATCTTTTTAGTTTTTGTCCGGGCATTTTGTCAGACGGCAAGACTTTTTAATGTACTCGACTCGATTTTTGATTCGTTTTTGTCGATTTAATGTGGATTGAATTTTAATTTTGCCATTGGAAGCACTTTCAAAAACCCATCGAGAGTATTACGACGCTCCAAAATGTTTGTCAAAAATATTTTAAAGTCAACTTTGCCTCCGACTCCAAATTTATGCCAATTCTGCCATAAAATAAAATAAAATAAAAAGCTAAATGAGGCCCTCGCAGTTGTTTTTTATGCGGAAAAAATGATCTGATTTATATTTGACACAATGGATTGGCCGACTGCGTGTTACAATATACATACATTTATTTATATGGCTTCTGTTTGTATCTGTATCTGCAAATGTATCTGTATCTTAAAGCTACACATAACTCGCAGCTCTTTGGCAGTCGCTCGCTTTGATACATAAAACATAAGCCTGGTCATGTCTCGATTGGGGGAGAGGTAGGGAGTTGGGTTCCCTCGTCTTTAACCGTAAATCGCGACAGACATATGGCGGCCATTATGATGCGCAATAATGTGAAATGTTAAATGAAACGCGGACAAAAGACCTGACTACGTTTATACACTCGTTGAGGCCCAATTATATCGCAATGAGTGCTCGTAAAATATTGGGGTGTTGACAAATTATGGCAACGCCTTTGCTCGCATCACGTCTTGCACGTTAATCAGTTCTTCTACAGGGTATACAAGCAATTCAGTTAATCACATATTCAGATATTCACTTATTCGTGTATTCGCATTGGAATGATCACTATAGTTTTCGATCAGAGATAAAACACTGTCTCTATTAGGAATATCTATGGTAAATAGATGGAGTCTACATTTGAAAATTAAATTTTTAGAAATATCAATAGTGAAAATTTTAGAGAATTTATTTCAAACTCGAAACTCTTCAAACTGAAATAACCGTTTAGTAACCGATTCATTTATAAGGGTTAATTTCGGTTCTGTCCGTCGCAGGTACTGATATCTTTGAACTGTCATAACTTTGTCAAAAGTCAATCAATATGTATGCGGAATGTAAATTTTAGCATGATTTTACCTCCAAATTCGTTCTGCATTTAAATATTGTTCATTTTGAAAATTTGAATTTTTTCGAAAAAATCCAAAAAGATAAAGGGGTAACACTGTAAAATTTCAAAAAAATTCGATTTTCAAAAATTTTCTAAAATGAAAAAAATGTTAATGCAGAACGAATTTGGAGGTAAAATCATGCTCAAATTTACATTCCGCATTAAAATTGATTGACTTTTGACAAAGTTATGGCTGTTCAAAGTTATCAAAGTTCAGTAAAATCAAAATAATCCAAATATTCAAACCAAATGAACCAAATTTATATGAGATCAAATTATAATAAAATCGACATTACACTGGATCATTCCAGTAACCAGATAACATTATTTTCCAGGCCAAAAAAAGCATTAAGTCTTTTTTCATGTAAAACAATGAATAAAACGTCTTATTTTGGTCAACCGAAAACCTTAATTTCTTTTTTTTTTTTGGTGAACCGAAACCACACCGTTATTTTTAAACCGAAACTTTCAAAAAACCGAAACCCGTTACGAAACCGATACTCCAAGATTTTGCATAACCGATAACCGAAAACCTTAATTCGATCTTAACCGAAACCGTAACTGAAACCGATATTCGTTTCGGTTTTAATCCCTGATTTAAAGTTAAAATTTTTAAAATATTTTCGACTTATTGATATACCTTACCATTTAAATTTTTCGGAAATTTCAATACCTATCTATAATGATGTTATAATTGTTTAAGTAATAGTTTTATTACCTCTTTTACTACGAATAATAAATACTACTACGAGTAATACCATAATATTACTACTACTAATACGGCTACTTCTTTTCTCGTTGTATTTGAACCAAATAGTTTTGATCTGTTAAATCAGTAAAATATTCTACACTCTCGTATTCATTAGTTGAGTCAAGAAATGCATTTACATTCGCATTTGTCATGCAATCTCATTCTTTGGCTGCTTGGGGAGGCTTTAATCGGGGCAACAAGTGTGGAATTTCGGACTGGGCATAGACCGAGCCGGGGAGAGAAACTCGTTGGAAATGCAATGAGGCAATGGAGCAATGTAGATATGAAAATATTTGCGGGAATAACTCATGCAGATTAGCTTGGAAGCTGTGCTGGGGAATTGAACTGGAAGCGGGCGGCAAATGAAAGACCCACAAATTAAGTACGAGAAAATATAATTGATAAACACGGTTGAGTTCTAATTCTGGTGCTTTATCAGACGTCGCATTGCCATTAATTAGGAGCTTGATTTATGAAGGCGCTGATGGTGATAATTTCGAGTAGGCGACGCAACTTGGAGCTGCCTTTAAATGATGATGCCGACAATGACTAGGCGCGATTTATCTGCCTCTCAGTGGCGTTGGTGGTGTGGGCCGGCGATCCAGACATGGTCAACTATGGTCACCACACTTGGCCATTTACCACCTGCCTAAGCTTCGGACGGCCATAAATCAGATGGTCAGCTTAAACGGGGCTTAAATGCCAGTAGCAGTTCAAAACAAGGACTCCCTCCATCCTTCCACGTGTTCCTGCCAAGCGAAACAAGCGCGAGAATTGCAAATGCCCAATGATAAGCATCTCATTCTGAGCCTTGTTGCGATCCTTTGCCCGCAGCTTCAAGCGGAAGTCGCGCGTGCGCAGTGAAAGGACATCGAGCGAGGGCAGTTTTAAAAGTGAATGTGCCACAGGCTCATATTAATTAAGTGCATGTTTGCGCATTTCTCATGCTGCCATTCGACTTTATCCTTTTGGTATTAATTGGTGCCTCGGCAAGGGTTCGTCTTCGTCTTCGCCTTCGTCCAGGACAATGACAACTCGATAAGCACATTGTGATCCCCAGTGCGATCCCTCGTCATCATGCACCTGTTCCGCCTTTTGCTCGTGGGTGAACTCACTGTCCCATATCCTCGTATCGCCTTTGTATATCGTATATCATTTTCAGGGCTCTGTCACTTGCTTCTGGCCTGCTGTTTAAGCCATGTTTACTTCGGCATATTCTACATACTCTACGCATATCTATGGCATTTTTAGAGCGTCAACTGTTATCAGAGTTTTATGGTTTGTTTGTCATTTAACACCTTTTAAGGTGCGCACATTAATTAGAAACGCAACGAACCCAGCCGACATTTCTCCCCCAAAAAATACATAGAAATCGAAGTGGAACTGGAACTCCAGCTGTGCTGTGTAACGCCTAGGGAAAATGCACATGCCCCAATATGATAATATCTAATGCTAATGCCATTATATAGGAGACAACTTTCTTATAAATATTTTTGGGGCAAACAAAAGGGATAAGCCTCTGAATGCATGATAAAAATTAATAACATGAATTATCGTAATATAACGTATAATTTAATATAATCATATATCCTAATAATTACGAAGAACCATCGCATATATAGATCTTGCTCTAATAGAGTAGTTAAGATTTTCGCATATTATATTGATAAATAATTAATTATTTAGAGGGAGTTGGAATTATAATTTATAATAATATAATCAGTAAATGAAACAGATCATTATATAACTCACAAGGCTTTGTAATTAAATTCAGTATATAATTCATTTAATTTTGCTTTTATATTGAATTTTCACAAATTGATTTATCAAACTCTAACTAAATATGTTTCATTTCGCTTTGGTAAGCAGCTTAAGAGGCCAACAGAAATTCTAATTCAAGTTAATTAAACAGGGGCCCTTAAATGTCAACGACAATCAGATACAAGACACGAACCGAGAGCTTTAAGGAGCAAACGCAGACTGGTTTCTCCTATCGCAGCCATCGATTTTGAGTATGTCGAGTGTCCTTTGCCCAAAAAACAAAAAACAACAGAATTCAAAGAACAAGCAGGTCATCAAATACGAATACCAGATACACTTTGAAAATATATTTATAAGTGTTAAGGAACATTTTAATTTCCGAAACTTCTTAGTAAAAATTCTAATGATATATGTATTTCTTTATGTATGTATTTCTTTACATAAGCATGGTTTTTATCAAAGTTTTGAATTAGAATTTATTTTGATATTAGTTATTTTTCAAACATTAAAGGTTGTCAAGTTCTTCCACTTTAGTCATATGACTCAATATTCTCAAAGTGCAAAGTAACAAAACTTTTTGAATACCCACGAAATATTTATTATCCGAAAACGAAATTTTAATGAACTGAAAAGATTTCAATAAAATAAAATCGATATAAAAATAAAATAAAATGTTCAGAGAAGAAATAAAATAATGAGAAGACAGAAAATTATCAAAACAAAGTTCGTGCTCAGGTAGGAAGAAATCCCTGTCCCTCTCATCCTCTCTCTATATTTAGTTGTTGCTGTCCTGCGTTCGCATGCAAATTGTGAATGCAAAAAAGGGAAGAAGCGAAAGGCAGACACAGTGATCGTCATAAGTACGCACATGTGTCCCACAGTTCCGCAGTTCCACAGTTGTGTGAGGATCCCGATTCCAAACTCGATCCAGTTGCCTTTGCTTTGCTTGTGATTTTCTTATTTATTGATTTTCTACAATAAATTTCGCATGTTTGCATCCAATTTAAATAAAATTCGACAATTCTAAATCACCTCGTTTTGACGTGGGGCTACTGTATCTGCTGTTAGCCAGGTTGACCAGTTTAAGCCAGCATTGACTCTCTCTCCACACCTCAATCCCTCTCTGGCTTGGCTTGCGTGCGAGCCTGCAACTGGCTTTTGGTTTCTGTTAGCGGAAATGCAAAACAAGGCCAAAGCGGCAGATTTATTGACATCTTCGTTGGATGCTCCTCCGGCTGCTGCACAGTGGGCACTGCTTTGCATATGAAATGGCCACAGCCAGAACACTAAATATATCCATTCTCATGGATATCAGAGGGCATCTGAGTTATTGGCACGCTCGTTAAATAATCGAGAATAGAGAACCACATTTCAGACTCCACGGAACTTGTTCCACTCTTCTTAAATGTGGTACTGGTTCATGACTCACTCTCACATCTCACGTCTTACGTCTCAAATCTAGATTTTCGGTTTCTAAATCAATCTCTAACTAGAAATTATGAATCTCAAATGAGCTGTGATTATACTCGTTCTCCGTGTGTGAATTCAACCTGACTCGATTGACTGACTGACTGACTGACTGAATGACTGACTCAGGTTATTCGTGGGAATTTATTTATTCAAATCGATTCAAACATTTGTTATGCATAACTCTTTTGTCTATCTCTCTGTGCCAATTTTCGATTCGCGTCTATTCGCTTTTGTTTCTATTAATTGAAAGTAGTTATTTGTATGTTAAAATCTTTATGAATTTTAATCTCTCTCTCTCTAACGCTTCTTCAGCAATAATGCTGATTCCCATGTCATTTTCAACAAATTTATCGACTTTAATTAACCGATAGTCACTCCACTTCAATATTTATTGTCAATTTGCTGTGCGAATTTCAAATTCGCGTATTGCAAATCAATGACATTTTGACAAATGATTACCGCTTTTGGGGGTAGTCCAATTTAATGATGTGATTTTATTGTATGCAAATATTATGCTCCAATTAACATGGTTCAAAATATTTAAAATATTTTTTAGATTTGTTTGTGAGTCATACGATACATGATTTCTTTTATATATTCCTTGAGAATCTGGAATCTAAGAACTGTATATTAAAATATATTAAAAATTACATGGTTCTATAAATTAAGAGTTGTTAAAAAAATATTCAAAATGTAATGGACAACAAAGGCGGTTTAGACCCAAAGTTTTGACCTCCTTCAAAAATAAATCTAGTTTATTTTGATACTTTTAACGAACAGATTGGGAGTTAAGAACATATGAGGCATGTGTTGTAAGTAAGCTAACTGGTTGTTAGGAAAGAAGAGAAGAGAGGAAGAAAGAGGGGGGCGGGGCGGTGGGATTGTCATATTGAGTGAACACGAACAAAGCGCGGCAAATAAAATTTGTTAGTGGCTAAAAAAGAAACAAATTGCACATTTGGACTCCAGCTAAACTTTAACTGGCATCTTACATAAGGTGAATTATTCGAGTTTACATACACACACATTAAACTCCATTTTAATGCGATCAGGGGGGAGAGGAGGGTGCTCTAAGGGGGTTTGTGTGGGGTGGGGGGAGTAGGCGACCCGCTGAGCAGCCGTTCAAAGGCCCCGAAAAGAGTTAATTTGCATAATTACGTTGGCAACGAGGGGAAGGCAGAGAGAGGGGGACAGAGTGGAGTCCATGGTGCATAGCCAGTCAATGTGTGTGGGAGGAGACGAACTAGCATGGCCAACTGACGGGGGAGGGGGAGTTCTACAAGGCACGAAACGAAGCACGAAATAAAAAAATAAAAAAATAAAATGAAGTCGCTTTATCATTTTTAGCTCGCGGCGCTGTTTGCCCAAAGTGTGGAAAATAAATGTATGAAAATTTGCATACGAATTTCGAATGGTTCCACCTTCTTTGCCCCCACCTTCCCTCCTCCTCCCCTAGACACCCTTCAGCGTTATCCAATGGCGGATGGTGTTCCGTTAGGTGGTGCCATGAATGTTCATGGCCACTTAAAGTTCAGCCACGCCCCCTTTGCTAACAGATGGACAGACGGACGGACAGTCGAACTATTGACGTCATTAAATTTATTTATTATTGTTATTATTCGCAAAGGAATAATAAATGGTGGAAGGGGGGTGGTGGACACATCCGTTTATTGTTACTGGTGTTGGATTATTGCGGTCTTTGTTGATTTAATTAATTAAATCGCAGTTGTTTTTTTAATTGATTGACAGATTAAAAACAAAACCAATTAACAATTTTAATACAAAATGACAACCGCATAATATGCTGTAATAAAAGCGGTATGCAATAAACGCAGTGGGCGGAGGGAGGCAGAGTGGCAAGTGACCACAGATATGTATGTGCACATATATGAGATGCACACACACACACACACACTTGTATACTCTCAATGGTATGTCATAATCCGTAATACGCATTAAAAACGATTTTAATTAATGAAATCGCTCAAGGGAACGCCAAATGGTGGTCAGCATCTGGCTGCTTAAATAATTTCAATAAAATTTAAATAATTTCACAAAAAAAATCACATTAATGAGTTTTTTTTACAGTTACACAGAAGAGTATGTGTTGTAATTATTGTAGCTCTTATTATGAAATATGTCACTACAAAGCTTATATACTTTTTTCTGTAGAATCACAATTTTTGTTCGTAATTAAAAACATAGCTGAAAACCTTTATATTTAATATAATATTTTTTATTATTATTTGTTACTTTTTTTTAACAAATCAAACTTACGATAATGATTTAATTATGATTTGTTATTTTATTAAAATTTAGTCAGTTTTAAGTAACGGCGCGATATGTAAAAAAAAACATGAAAAGCATGTTAGTTAATAAAGGAAAAATTAAAAAAAAAACGGAGAAAAATTAAATATTTTTTGTAGTGAAAGCTTTAAGTTCATAAATAGTTTTATGATGAATTTTGCGACTTCAAGAATATAAAATTAATTTTTTTAATAAATGTTTCAGTATATTATTAGTTGACTTTAAAAAATAAATTACAATTATTTAAAGTATCTCTTAGTTCTGTCACGTTTTCGCTTCTTTCTTATAAGTATTCTCAGCAATTTATTAACTAATAAAGTATTTATAGGGCGTAGTATCCCAATAGATCTTCGATTTGTAATTTCAATTACACAATTGGATCAGTTGCAGTCACAGTCAGAGTCACAGTCGAGGAAGTTGCTGTTGATCGATGCGGTTGTATGTTTATAGTGTTGTTGATTGAATTAAAGCTGAAAAAGTGCAGTAAAAGGCGCCGACTTCGATGGCAATAAACGAAATCGAACCGTTTTGAGGCAGAAGTCGGAGGCAAGGCCTAAATAAATTCGTCATTATAAATCATGAGCTGCAACTGAGCTCAAGTTGGTTCGGTTTAATTAATCACCGCTGGGGCACTGACGCAGTTGGTCAAGCAGAGAGCCAAGTTGCAACTGCAACAGCAACAGTTGCTGCTGCAAGTGCTCAGGTCTCAGCTGGAGATTTGCGAAAAAGATGATATTTATGGCAACTTTGACAGCGGCGACATGAATGTCGGAATAGACTCATTGCCAGACTTGCCACAGATTGAGTGCCGCACGCGCAGTGACCACCAGCAGCGGTGCAACTTCAGTTGCAACCAGCAGCTGACAATGCAACCAGACAATGTCGCGACTCGAGACTTCGGGCTCGCGACTTGAGACTCCGATGCGGGCGACAGTTTTTAATCGTGGCAATAATCATAACTGTGATTTGTATGACTCTGTTGATGCCACAATGCCACGTTGCCTCCATGTTGTCCCACCAATGGAGCCGCCGTTTGACCATATCGGCGATGAGAGGTGAATTATTAAAGCGTTTTGCAATTTATGCGACGCGAAAAGCGTTCGGCTGCCGTTTGAAGCCGTCATAAGCTGCCGCTCCCGCTCCTGCCCCCCTCCTCTCACCTCTTCCCCCCTTTCCCAATGAGTGGCATGGTCGTGGTTGTTGGTTGGAATTGCGACTCTCTCAGCAGTGGTGCGCCTAGTTGGTGACTTACCAAATGAGGAACTCAAGCTCTTTTTGTTTGTACTTTTGCCTTCGTTTAACTCTTTCAGAATTTGTAATTCACTCGGCCCCACAAGTTGTGGCGCTACCGCGTCTACCATCTACGGTTGCATTTACATTGCCTATAAATATTTATGAGAGAAAATCAAAGAGTTCATTATGACTTTGAGAATCCGTTGCAACAACTGATTACCACATTATGAATGGTCTCATTTGGGAGGTTCTTAATGAGATAACAATCAAAACTCTATTAAAGAGTCGTCTTTATCAACTGAGTCAGACATTTTTAGTGAGTTCTCTTAATTTTCTACTTGAGTATGATTAAAGGTTTGCTTATTATTACAGCATTTAATTAAAAAATGTACCTCTGTAAAAGAATTATATTTTTGTATATTTAAAATGTCACACGTGCAATCTAAATATTTTTTAGTATTTAGTGTTATTTTTTATAGCAATCGAAAACCAAAAAAAAAGAAAAATGGTCCAGAAATCTTATTTCTATTGAGTATTGAGTATTTCGTTAAAGTCCAAATATTTATCTTTGATCTCATAAGTAACTCATGTCAGCTTCCCTGAGATACAGGTAAGTTACCTGAACGCTTCTAATGCCAACATCCTCAGCTAGTTTTTGTATTTCTTTTCCCATACCCGGTCCCGATCCCGATCCCGTTCTCGTTTCTCATTGCCATTCCCATAATCGTTGCTAGTCTGGTCACTGAGGAGCCTCAGCCTCGTATGCAAAATATTCGAGGAGGAGTACAAAACGATTGGCCCCCACTGTTGGGGCTCTACAGCTCTACAGTTCTTTTGTTACTGTTGTTGTTCTGGGCTTTAGTTAGAGTTAAAATACATTTGTTTATGCTAAAATCGCCCAATTAGTAAGATTGTTATTTCTTGTATAGTTCGCTGATGTTCGGTCGCTGATATCGTACCAAGTTGGACTCGGAGTTGTAGTCAGAGTTGGGAGTCTGGACAACTGGAGCTTGAGCTGGAGCTGGATCTGTAGCTGAAGTTAAAGCTGAATGGTCAGTGGCCCTGGGTTATGGCCACGTTCACTGGCATGCCCATTTGTTTGTATTTATGCATTCGAAACAATATCAATTGTAATGAATTTTGAATATCGTTAAGCGTGAGGCAACAGACCGCTCCTCGATCACCTCGATCGCCTCCATGCCCTCGTGATCCTCGAGGAAACTGTCGCAAAATGGAATGTTCGACTGTAGATGATGATTCGCGATATGAATATGGTTCCCAGGGTCTCTGTTCAACAGTTGTTCAGCCAGCAGTTGTTCCTTCTGCCACAGTCGGATCAGCTCAGCTCAGCTCGACGATCCTTTCCGCGAATGCTGGCTAAATTCCGTGAGCATGTATGGCTTATAAGCAAATAATTATTTGGCCAACAACTGGCACCCTCGACATCGTCTTGACTACAACTCGCAATATATATAAAGAGAGTATTTTTGTTGTGTTTTGGCATGTCTGTAATTCAAAACAAATGTTGCACTTCCTTTTTGGGGAGGGGGGTTCAAACGGACACCCCTTCACCCTTTCTGCCTTCAAGTCAGTTGCATTATATCGTCATGATCGTCTTGTCTGCCATCCGTTTCGTGGCCAATCATCCGCTTCATGCCCCTCAACAATTTTCCAACACGATCGTTTTGTGTGTCATCGTTTGATTTGTCATTATCATCGCGGCCTGGCGCACATTTCGTGTCCATGTGCCGCTCATGTCTCAGCTCTTATTTCTTACCTCTCTCTTTACTCTCCACTTTCCCCTCTCGACTTTCCTCCCGTCACTCGCAGAGCAGTTACATGAAAATTACAATGGTTTCATTGCAGCGCGCGCGAATATCAGTAATAACCGACTTGTAAATACTACGGGGTCGATCCTCAGTTGTTGTGCCGTTGTGTGGGACCGAATCGTTGCCAGATCGTTGCCGGATCAGATCAGATCAGATCGCATCGCATTGGAGCAGACCAATTGCATTTGCAAATTACTCTGGGCACGAACTTTCCATGCGATCGTTAGCAATGTTTAAACTCATTTCAAAGTGAATCTATCTGTACCCTGTTCTACTCTAACAAAACTATCTTCTCTGCGGAGAGATATTATAGTTCAAATTTGTCCTTTGATCTGCCAAGGGATCTCTAATAAATAAAAAAGAATTGGGAGTCTTAAATTAAATTGACTCTATCTGTGATCAGTTCTTCTCTACTAAAAGATGGATTTATAAAGAACATTTTAAGAGCTATTATTCTTTGTCCTTTCATGATAATAGCAATGATTATTAAAAATATGTGGTAATACTCGTAATAACTCTTTGTTCAATGTTATGTACTTATTCAGTTATTTTTCACCAACTTTAATGATTCGACTTCTCTTCTAAATGAATTCTGCTTTTATAAAAATTTACCATCCTAAGATCAATGTTTCCTATCAGATTCCTTTCAGATCATATAATTATAATAACTGCTTAATTATATAATAATAGAGGAATACAATATTCCAAAATTGTGTAGCAGAAATGATGTTTGACATGCGGCAAGCAAAAGCATAACATATTAAAGTGGAATCTCAGAGAATTGCCAGACTGAAAATATTCGTGTCAAATGAAATGAGAGCAATTTTCGTATCATACTGAGAGTATACATATAACACCGAAACCCGAAAGATCCACAAGGATGGTCTAAGACAAGTGTCAGACAATCCGTGGGACTGAAAAGTGAACGAAGAGCAAAACGAAGACTGCAACAATTTTGAATATAGACAAAACTTGACACTTAAATTATGGGAAGCAAAGATCAGAAGTTCGTTCAATCGTTTGTTGACTGACAAGGGGAACTGGAAAATAATTTCAGAAACAGCCACCTGCAATTTCAGCGAATTGATAATGAGTGTGGATTCGAGTTCTGCATTCGTTTGTTCAGACTTTTGCTTATTGTTAATACTTAATTCTGTTTAGCTCGCGGTCCATTTATTTCGATGGCAAAACAATGGAGCAATTGGATGGCAATAAATATGCTGCTCATAATAATTCTAATTGCTTTTCAAATAAACACGGCTAACAACTTGAACAACAATAAACAATTGGTTCCGGGGCGCCGTTCGCTTTTCTTGAATACTATACATACATATATTTTCAAGGTGCTTTTCCCATTTCCGAATAGCACATTAAGAGGCACCAGAAATAATATTTACACCAATTAGGCGGCCTATCAAAATAATATTAAAGAGATTTATAAACCTGCGTCTCTTAAGGTGAGTTATGAAATAATCCGCAACGAGAATGGAATATCGGGCTGGGTTCGAAGAGCTATACCTGAAGCTGGCAACATTTGGACCACATGCGGTGCTGTGGCAAAGTCAAAGGTGTAAACGCCCAGAGGCGCCAACGAGAGCTACTGGAGTCGACAACGCAGACGGAGATGGAGACGGAGACGGAGATGGAGACGGAGTAGGAGACGGAGAAGAAGAAGTATCGTGTAAGGCCCCGCAGGCAGTTCGATTCAGCTACCGACAGACCGACTGCATCGGTTGCTCCGTACCGCCTGCTGTGATAATCTTCCGCTTAAAGATGTTTTAATCGGTTATTACATTTGTTAGCCTGTTAACAGCAGCCTGTGGTGGCAGTCTCGGTGCTGTCTGCCTCACGCTACCGGTTTTGAGTTAGCTCTAATCTGGGCAGTACCACTTAACAAACTGAAGTTTTTAGTTGTCAAATTCAATTCGACAAACTTAAGGAAACAACAACTTGTAGAATGGAACTTCTGAATGAATAACTTAAATTTGAAAAATTTTAAAAAAATATTATAGGATAAATAATGTATTTAAGTAACTAATTACATTTTTTCGAAAATCAATTTCTTTTTGCTCTTGGTACAAAATTAAGTTAAATAAACAACTGATGGTCACACGATCTTTTAGGAACAAAACAAGTATAAATATTAATTGAGCTTTACATTTTTGAATAAGTTTGATAAGTTTCTATGTAAAATTGAACTTGAATAAAATTATTTTTATTTAAAAATTAAGTAAGGTAATAGCTCTAATGTACAACTAAGAGTACTGTTCTTTTATTTCTTTGAATCTGACAACAATTCTCGTTAAAACATGAAATTATGCTAATTTCAAATTCAACCAAGAACCGCACAGCGAGCAAATCCACAAAGTAGATCCCATCTGTATCCGGTTGGTTTATTCGCCGGTCTTCGCGTGGGTCGAACACCATCCTGGACTCGGGTACGGCCCCTGAAAGTTTTCCCATTTATTTGTTGCATGAATTATGAGCATAAGTATACAAGCGACAAATTCCCTCCTAAAACCCCTCGCTCCTTCAGCTGGAACTGGCCACTAAATGGCCATCAGCCACAAATCGCGGCGACAACAAGTCCAAGCGGATCCAGGTCCAGATTCAGGTCCAGCTCCATGTCCAGGTCCAAAGCTGCCATATTTTTATGCCATTTTCGCACATGTTCGTCGCGCATGCAAAAGTGTCGAAATATTTATGTTCCACTGAGAATTAGCAACAACAACAGCAACAACAACGAGAACAACAACGACAACTCGTTGTCGTTGTCGTGCATTGAACATTGCTCAAAATGAGGGGATACAGCTTAAGGGGAAAGATGCTGGGAGAGCGGGGGAGTAACGTATTTTATTGAATGAAACGACGTGTCTGGCGTTGATTCATAAATGTGGCCCAGACCGAACGCCTCTCGCAAAACCTTATGCAAATCCGAGTCCGACCTACGCATGGACACAGATTGAATAAAGCAAAGATTTGTTGCCAGCAAACCGAGGTGCAAATGATCTTCCAGCGTGTCTCCCGGTGCAGCCAACGGCAACCACAACAAATAGCAACACATACGGCTACAGTTGATTATGATTGACTAGCAGATACCCTAGAACTCGTGCCATTGCAATTTGTTCAAATATATTTCAAAACAAAAAGCTTTTCATTCATAAACTTCATTTCACGCCGATCGTTTATAAGGGAGCTATATGATATAATGATCTGATATTGATCAAACTTGTGAGGATATATGTAAAATTTATATATTCCGAGTTTCGTTTAAATATCTTCAGATTTACGGCTTTAATTAATAGTCACTAAAGTGCATGGTCACTTTATTACTTATGATAGGTTAACAATTTTCTTAATAACTTTTATATTTATCAAGGGATCATTATGAAACTTTCAGAATATTAAGATAGTATATTAAACTACGACATCAGGTAAAATCTTTGGTCTAACTTAACATTTGTGATGTGAGGAGAATTTTTAAAAATTGAAGTAAACTTAACATTTTTAAGCTTGTCTCAGTCTGTGATGCCCTTCCTTCCAACTCCTCTCGGCACAGGGTATAAAGAGTCTTCCCGACTTGAACCTGGTTTGGCTATCACATTTCAGATTTCACATGTTAAATTTATGCTGCGCATGAGAATTACAAATCAATGAGATGCGCTCCGAGCTGCATTATAGAAAGATGGCCAAGATGGGCAACGCTTGATGCTAATTTGAATATTCGCTTTCCAGTTTTTGGCAGTTGCCTTCCGGTCTTCTAAAGACCTCGAGAGATGGCATATTTTCTGTATCGATTGCCAACGAATGCGATAAACGATAGCGATAACGATAACGATTACGTTACGCCTGCGTTTAACATAAATCGAAGCATTATACTCGCTTCTAAATAACTCATTAATAGAAATAGATACACACACATATACATACACACTTATTTGTACACACTCCAATCTAAAGATCACTTGGATCACTTTGGGATTTGTTGTTTATGCTTTTGACTGGATAGGAATGCGTTGGATTCGGTTTTGGAATCGGTTTTTGGTCTTCAAAATTTTGTGGCATATATTTTTATTGATTTTCGTGTGTTCATAATGAGGCTGCGACTCGAGATGGGACTGGTGTCTGTTGGTCTGGCCGTATTTGACTAGTTGGGCAAGAGAAACAAAAGGAAGCCATAAATTAGCTCTATGAATCAAAGAGATATCTGATTTCTGGCCACTGATAAAATATTTATATACTCATTTCATGCCAAGGCATAACTCTTGCATCCTCTTGGTTCTCATTCTGATTCCGATTTGAATTCTGAATTTGTTTTCAACATCTCTCTCTCTCTCTCTCTCTCTTTCTTTCTCTTTGTTTCTCTATCTCGTTTTAATAGGCTCACATTTTTCGTATGGCAGACATTCTGGCAGTCTCTGGGAAACACATTGATGTGGCCTTAGATGATATCATGTCATAAATATCTAAGAGTTCTTATTAGTTGGGTTTCGTTTATTCCCTCTTCGATAGATAGATGCTAATAATACCCGTAGCATATAACAAAAATAACATGCATCTTGTTTATGTGCAAGTATTCTGAAGGTTCTCGGATACATTTATGGAATGCATTCAAACAAGTTTATAATCTAATGAGATAAGAACAAGATGACAATAAATTTGTATAACCAAACTATTTGTAACTGTGGAAAGAAATTCAGTAGCTGTAGAAAAAAACATACTTTTTTAAAGTAACATGAAAGATACATATTCCTGGGGATCTGTTGCTACTTTTTTAAAGCAACATTAAGGATACATATATGTATTCCTGGGGATCTGCAGTGATTGTATTTCCCATCGAAATAAGTGGTTTCAGCTTCAATTAATAGCAAGAAAGCCGAATAAGTTGGAAAACATAAGCTATAATCCATTTCTACACATAAATCCAATTAGGATTTGAGCAAATACTTGGCACTTGGATGGCCAATGTCTGCTCCAGACAAGATAACGTATCCCCCGCCTCCACTTCCTCCCCTGGATGGCCTATGGAACTGAAAGACATGTGCAGAAATCAAAGCACATTCTCAATGTGTCCGGCGCATAAGACAAAAGTAAAAGTAAAAGTAAATCACTCAGCGCGATTTTCGCTAATAACAAAAATGATTTGGCCAAGTGGCCAGCCAACTTCCCCCCTTTTTCCCTGCTCTCTCCTAAATGCCTCCTGGGAGGCATTATCGCATGTGTGTGTGTATTTTTTTTTCTATGCCACATGGCGATAATATCTATAGCTTGAGTTTCCTCTGCGACTTGCCATCTAATGAACTCAATCAAAAATCGATTTGTACCACAGGATAACAGGATATGTTGCAAGTTGGCATTCATCAGGGGGCAGCACATCAAATGGAATTTATGGGATAAATTGCCAAACAGATTTCGCTGCCAATTGACCAAAAACTTTCCAAGTGGCCTTATGAAAGGGAATTATTAATAGTGAGTGTTTCGAACTCTGTTCGTCATAAGTTCAATGCTTTAATGTTGCATCCCTCCGCCTGCCACATCTTGATTCCTGCCACACACTCGTACATACATACCTGCCACAGTCTGTCTGGTTGAACACAAAAAGAACTTGTCAACTGTCAAATGCTGATGCAGAGCCATTAAGAAAGAGAAACCCATATAAGTAACTGCCTACAGGGTAGCGGGGTAGCAGGGTACGGGGTACAGGGTAGTGTGTAAAGGGGGGACTCCAAAAAATATTGTCATCATAAAGCGCTGCAAAGAAGCCGTTAAATATTATTAAGGAGACCATTTAAATTCATTAATGAGCCGAGCTCTTTCAACATCCAACTGAATTTACATACTATGGAAGATGCTTCGCTGTTTACCTGAGAGTCGCTTACGACCAGACCCAGACTTCAACTCATACTCATACTCATACTCAGACCCAAGTCCCAATTCAGAAAATGAACAACGACCAACAGATGACTGTCTGTCTGTTCGTCTGTCTGTCTTTCTGTCTGTCTGACGGTCCGTTTTGGGGCACATCCTCGTTAAAACAAATGAGAGACGCGATATACAAAAAGGCGACAAACGAAATGCGAAATTAAATTAAGCAAATGAAAGCCCACGTTGACAATTTTCATATCTCTCTCCCTGCCTTCTCCTCTCCTCTCCTCTCCCTCCCCTCCTTCTCTCTCTCACTCTGTTTCTCTGGGCAAGTCGGAATATTGGCGAATATTGCTTAAAAACGTCAATAATTCATTTGTTATGCCTGCACATTGAATGTCGCCGACATAAGATATCGTTCCTGCCCAGGCATCACCTCGACCTCATCTCCAACTTCAGCTTCAACTCCAGCTCCATCTCCAACTCCAACTCCAAGTCCATGTCCAGATTCAAGTCCGAAGTTGCGTGTTGAATTTGGAGCGCAGATTTGTGTGAGACGCTTATGCAAATTAAGATGATTCGTCCAGATGCAGAAAACCAGGCTTAAACGCAGACAACTTCTGAATTTTCAGATAGACATTTCCGTAGATAGGTATATGTTATTCTTTTCTTTATCAATTAACTTCAATAATCATATCTAAGAATCATATTTAAAAATAATCTATATATGAATATTTTTCACATAGCAAAAATGCTAATTAAATAAATAAATTTGTTTATTACATTTGTAAGAATAATAAGCAAATGTCAGATATATTCCGCATCTTCAGAAAAATATTTATATGTAGTAATATTAATATAAAAAATAATAAAATTATTAAAAAAAATTAATAGATATATATGTACATATATTCGATAAAAAATGTATCTAAAACAAAGATAACTAAATTAAATGATGTTAAAAAAATATTAATTATTTACACATTGATATATTGTAAATTATAGAAAAATAAATATTGAAAATGAAAGCTGGAACAGCTCAGAGTCATGCAAGATTATCAAAAATTTAAAAATTAAATAAATGAAAAATGAAAAACAAAAGATTCTGGCAATCAGAATATTGAAAATTTCATTGGAATATTACGAACCAATAGAATACAATAGAAATTGAACACCAAATGTTGTTAATTTTAATTTATTTCAATGCATTTCATTTAAATGAAACAATTTCACAAAGGCTTTACATTTATTAAAATGTAGACTGTTCACGGCTTATCTACCCCTTTATATAGTCTACATGTCTCCAGAATTATCAAAACAATTTTTCATTTTTGAACTTTGCACAACTGAATTTCAATTTGACGACAGAAAGTCAACGAATTTCATCATTAATTTTCCACATTATGTAAACAGAGGCCAAATATCAACACAACCCCTGAGGATGTCGAAAAAAAAGAGAAACGCAAACATTTTGAATGCGACGCGTTGAAAAGCCACTGACATTTTGATTTCCGTAATAAAATAATTAATGATCGGAGCTACAATCGGAATCGGATCAACGTCACTGGAACAGAAACTGGAACCGAGACCAAGAGCGAGACGGAGGCGCCTAATGATGACATTCAAATGACGGATTCCTGGCTAACATGCTGACACCTTGGCTAACATTTGCACATGTAATTAAGTTGGCACTGAGATGTGTGTAGTGTCCGGGGAAGAGAAGGGAAGGGTTTAAGTGCACCCTGGAGGCGAATCATTTATCACGGGTTAGTCGGACTCGGGTGGCGTGATTATTTTGACATAATTTTTATTAATGAATTGCTAAAATCGAGACAAAACAATTTGCAACGATCCCGAAACCCTAGTGACCGAGAAAGCACACCCAGAACATAGTTTTCTTTTCTATTGTTATTACGACACTTTTTCAATCAAATATTCAAAAATCATATTATGGTCATGGCTGTGCTTAGAATAAATAACGACCTCGATCAAGGCCCCAAAGTCCAATGTCGACGTGAAAAACTCAGACGGAACGCGTATGCGAATGCCTCGCCAATGACATTTATGGGACAAATGCGGCACTCCACTCCTTCAGTCTGTATCTGTGTGTGTGTCTGTGTATGAATGACCGACTCCACTCCAGTCCACTTCATTCGACTCAAGACTGAATAAAAGTCAAGTCGACTTGAGTTACCAAAGGCCAATACGACGATGGCTTCTGAATTTTGGCGCCATCAATTTGGACGCGGAATTCTGCGGAATGCGCACGAACTGCAAAAAAAGCTGAAAGCTTGCTTTCCACATCAATCGACCACATCGATAAGTAGAGGCGCCAGCAAAACCATTTCCAAGACTCAACAAAAAACCATTTAACAAGGCAAGCTACAACAATTCATCAATGGAATTCCGTGTTCAAATTAAAAATGCGACATTTCAAATATGATTTTGGTTTGCCAAAAGAACTCGATTCGAAACTGGAATCTGTCTTTTAAGACGTTTTTTTTGTATAAAATCAGCAAGGTTAAGCTGAAAGGAATTTATTTCAAAAATAATTATAAAAAAAAATATTTACATAATTTTATTGGTTAGAAATAAATTTAGGCATGGCATAGATAAAATATATTTATGACATCTCTCATATGAATATAACTTAAATAAAGTTTTATTACATACATATCAAAATAAAGACATATAATTTGTAATTTCTTACTATTCAAAAACTGGAAATCAAAGAAACATTTCGGTTGTTGCTCCACCCACTTGATATGGCAGTTTGAAGCTTATGAATTCGAAGACTCCATATTTAACAGGTCCCAAGCCCATAGGCCACACACACACCCACACACACTCACACACATACATACATATAGTTGAGGTGGGTCTATCGTAGCTCCAGCATCGACGATTTGTAGAACAAACAAATTAAGCGGCAGCCCAGACAAAAATCCAAAAAATAAAAAAGAATTTGTTCATGAAGCGAATCGAACTCGAATCCAAACTGGAAACTGGAACTCAAATTGAAAACGACAAAATGTTCATGTGGGCTGAGATGGAGACTGAAACAGAGTTCGGGTCTGAAGACTGTAAACTGAAGACTGTAGACTGTAGACTGTAGACTGGGAATGGGTCTGGGTCGGGAGCTTTTAGAGCGTTTACTTCTAGTCTTTGATTGTAGATAAGTCCACGGTCAGCGATCGTTCGTTGTTTGTTATTTGTTTTGTTATTTGTTGATTTGCATATTGCATATAGCATTTGTTTAATAATTTGCGATATTATATTTTATTATTACATTGACATGCTTTATTCGTGTTTGTGTTTGTGTTCGTGTTCGTGTTCACGTTCGAGTTGCATAGTTGTGCATATTTTATATTCATAACTTATCGCTACCAAACCGAATAGTCGCTCCGAGTCTCGTTTATCGAGCGGCAATCGATGCAGCTCGCCAATAAATTGGCAACCACATGCATGTGAGAAACCGCCTTGAAACCATCCAAGTTTACCCCCCCACCCCCTCCTTTCGACCCTCCTTGCCCCTTGCCCCTTTCTCCATTCCTTTGCTCTGTTGTCAACAGGCCGTGAGTTATGCCCCGGCATCAAGAGTTATGACAATCCGTATACGATTCGAGTATATACAATGTATCTATCTATCTGTCTATTGATCTATAACGTTGTCTACCGTTTACATTTCAAATGCATAAATGCCATGCGCGTTGTAATTGTAATAATTTCAGTATTCAAGTAATAACTATTTATAAGATGTTAGTGCGCATTGTTTCTGACTCGACTTAAATATTGACATCCAATTAATGAGAATTTGCTGAATATAACAACGGGGAGTTTTACTTGGAATCGAATCTAACTAAGTATCTAAAAGATGTACGGAGAATATTTTAAGAAAGCATCTTTACTATTACGATCTTAAGTATAAATATTCAGAATAATGTCAAGATTACTCATTGTATTTCCATCTCAATATGGATTTATTTATTGATCTTGGCTGCAATTTCTAACGTTTTCTATGATTATTTCTTTCATATCGAAACCATATCATTGTAGAATGTGACGTATTTAGGTTCAAAAAAACACGCACAGGGTATAAAACGGTCGTATACTTTCTCCTAGTCCTAAAAGTGTATTACATTTGCAGTTATTGATGGGAAATGTGAGAAACACTTTATGGGTCTATTATGGGGGCAAAGTAATTACTCATTTGTCCAGCGTTTAAAATGCATATTCATATACATATTCACATTTAAATTCACATTCACAAATTACGGGTATTACGGGTATTAGCGGAACGTGTAAAAACGGAGAAAAATGAACATGCAAAAGCTTTTAAAATGTGTTGCACTTTTTGAGGCAAGAAACATAAACCATAATTGTGGCTCTTGGCAAGACGTGTGGGACTTTGGCTAACTAATTAGTTCCAAATCAGCAAATGGCCATAATCGAAATAAATTGCATTCAGAGGAGAGCTAAGAAAATGTTAAAGTCCAGCCCTAGGCTACAGTTAATAGCTGACTGTCCTTGTCTTTATCATGGGCAGCTGTTCCTAAGTCATAAAACAGTGCCAAACATATTTTAAAATCGGTTAACTGCCTCCTGGTCAGTTTAAGTGCTCATCAATGTTTCTGTTGTTTCTCCTCTTTTTGTTGTGAACCAAGTTTGCCATTTGCCACCATGTCTGCAATTAGCTTCACTTCTTGATGACTACCAACGGTTTTACCTCCCAATGCTAAAGTCAAAGACTTGGATCCTCCTCCTCACAATTCACCACAGCCACCCACTCGGTTAAGGCCTTTGTTTGTGGTTCAGACTTGGCTCAAAGTGTGAACATTAAATGTTTTTATGCATGTCAGCAGTTACGCCTAGTTATGACTTATCAAATCTTCATATTGTACCAGGGCTGGACAAGATCAACTTGATAAAATATGTATATATAAGTATAATAATAATATACAATATAATAATAATATTATAAACATCTTATAAATTTCTGGACAACTTGCCAACTTAGAAACCCTTAAACTTAGAAACTATGAAAATTTCAGAAAATTCAAATGAAAATTTTGAAACGAATTTTTTTAAAAAGAATGACAGTTTTATTCGTTTCGCTTTCACATTTTTAGGAAATATTTACAGTCGCTTGCTTAAAATATATCTTCTAAATTTCTACTATACAAATATCTCGGATAATTTTCTATAAATTCTTAAAATTTTATAATAATTCAATGATAATCATATAAGTTAGAAAATTGATTTCCAGATGTTTTTATTTGTACCTTTCTCGAATTTTTAGAAAAGATTTATCTTCTAAAAGTTCGGAATATTTTATTGTTATCAGGGATATATTAGAAAGGTATTTTAAATTCTAAAATTTCATTAGAATCTGATCATAAACATAGAAGTTGGAAATATTTTGAGGGATACCTTTTCTCTTAGCTTGCAACCCTGTTGCTAAAGCAGAAGCCTGCAGCTTTTGTTCTTTTATGTTTCGCACATGATTTTTATGCACCGTAGTCAGAGTTGGGATCTTTATATACCATGACGAATTGCAGGTGATCAAGAGACAGCCCTCATTTGTGCCGAAAGAGTCGTAAGAGTCGTAAGAGTCGAGAGTCGCGAGTCGAGAGCTGAGAGCGGAAATGGTTTGCCGACAGTATTTCAATTTCTTTAAAACGAAAGTCAGAGTTTGGCCCGAGTGGGAAACAAAGCCTGCATTGTCGAATTTTAAGTACACACTTACTCGGTGTCAATGTGGAGTACTCATCAGTTAGTTCACACGATATTTGGATGGAGATATGAGAGCTCGGGTTTGAGTTATACAAAACGCCGATTAATTCAATTTTCGTTAAAAATTTGATAGGAGATTAGAAACGCCTTTTTATGGCCAGTACGTGTGCGCGAATTCGAGTAGCTAATCGCGACGGTTACTAACTTAGCGTATTGCCACCATTCCCACCATGGCCAGGCCCAGATATACCCAGATACCAGATACCAGACCCATACTCATTTCCAGACACATATGTACATACATGCACACAGTAAACTTGTTCACATTTCATTTATGAACATTTTTACATATTTTGTTGCCCGCACGAAATTGGGCTAATTCGAACGTGCGTCTGACATGTGCACAAGTGTGTGTGTGAATGTGTGTGTGTGAGCCAAGCTGGTATTAGAATTATGGCTAAAAGGGGAAGTGAGAAGGGGGAAAGGGCAGTCGGTTTCATTGCTGCTCGTAATTGTTATGCAAAACGCGCCTTCGTTGATTATTGCCAACTAAAATGAAATAAAAACGAAATTAAAATATATTACACATACGTACATACATACATACATACAAGCATACATACATACATTTATAAACAACATAAAGTTGTAAATGACTTCAATTTAGTCTAACTATGCGATAAATGCCTTTCAAAACCCACACGCACTTCACTTCCTCCCTTTCTTCACTGCACCCCCATTTATATAGTATATTTGTTATATCTACATATGCAAAGAGTGGGCCACGTATGACCCCAAGTACCGATGTCCAACAATGAGAAAAGACTTATGCAAATATCCCGCAGTTTATTTATTTCACTTTTCCCATATTCGTGAATTTCTTTCAACATCGAAAAGTTATTAATAATACAAAATTAAAACCCGAAACTGCCTAAGAAATAAAATAAAAAATGTGACTAAAATACTTTGAATATGTTTGAAATACTAGAACATTTTTTTTAATTTATTGAAGAAAAATATACATTCAAGGTTATAATTACAACAGTCCCCTGTATTCTTTACATTAAAAATCTGTTTTTTTTCACAAAAAATAAGCCGAAATAAAAAAAATAATAAGCAGTTTGTTGATTCCTTTACAAATGGGAGTCCTGGTCTTCCTCATCAAGATGGTAGAGCAACTGATGTCTCCGGAGAGTTTAAAAACTTAAAGGCAATAGATAGAAAATATAGCTTAAAAAATTGGTATGCAATTTTAGGAAACTTAAAATTAGAATCAATTCCATTTTAGAATTTTTTCAGATAGTTTACTTTCTTAGCAAGTCAAATTGGTATAATTGTTGGTAACAATTTGAATAATGAATAATCGATTGTCAGATATCAAACGACAACGTTTTCTTACTTGTAATGAATGCATACATTGTTTTATTTTTCAGGAATATTCCGATGAAAGACGAACCTTGTCGAAGTGTGACATTTGTTTAACAAATGCCAAAATGTCAAGTGAGAGCCAAAGAAGCAAAAAAATCAAATAAAATAGAAGAATGTGTGATTTGAATAGACATGTTAAAAAGTGGACAGATATAAAATAAACAAGTCGTTTTGTCTATACAATCGATATAATCTGTAAGCTATATACTTGTAATTGCAATTGTTGCTTGGCATTTAAAAACAGAGTCGATAAATAGAATAAGAAGGAAAATACAAAATTCTTAATACGATTTGGGGCCGTGGCAACAAGGGTAAAGAGAAAGGGGATGTAAGGATAAAGCTGTGAGCCCTGTGACATTTGTTCCAATCGCACTTTAAAGTGATTTATGCGCTCAAAAAAAAACTGCCTGCTTAATCAGTGGGGCATGCCAATGATTTCAGCTCTTGTGGCATCCACACTTGAGTGCGGCAAGTCCAAGAAACACTCTTAAATTGCTGACAGAATCTCACTTACAATTGCCTTGCTTTTGTTGTATTCTGTAGTTGCAATAATTATATTTTTAAATCTTAATTGCAGACTCACTAGCTGATGACTGAGCCCCCTCCCCGATTCTCCCCTTTGTTTCGTTGATTTTCAAAGAGACCAATGAGCTGTCATTAAATGAAAACAGAAAAACAAGAACAATTGCCGAGCCATCAATCCGAATCGATGATACAGATACAGATACAGCTACAGATACGAGCAGAGCAGAGATATAGCTACAGATACAGATACAGATACATTTGCAGCAGCTGCGGCTATAAAAAACCAAAAAATGCATTGTAAATGCAAATGCAAATGAAATGGCTCGAACCATTGCCTGCTGCTGAATATTTTGGCCAATATCCAAGGAATGTTTTTTAATCAGCACATAAAAAATATTGCACGTCTACAATTTTGCGATTCTTCACCCTTTTTTGCCCAACCCTCCCCCTCGTTACGCCTCGTCTCCCCTCATTGGGCGTCTCGTTCAATTCGCGATTCGTTCGATTTATTTAATTGCATTTTAATTTATTTGAATTATTTTTGTTGGCATTAATCGATGCCCGGCAATTTCAATTATAATAAAACTTGAAAAAAAAGAGCTGAAGAATTTATTCAATAGTGCAATCGAAAAGCAATTATAAGAAAGCATTTTATAGTTGCTTTCAAAAATTACACACAACATTCAATATACAGATACATAGATATATAAGCATATACTTATATATTTATTTTAATAGCTGAAAATAACGAAATAAAAATAAATCGTCACTTTGTTGCTTTTAAGATGTTGAGTAATCAATCGAATGACCAATCGCCAATTAATAAATTCAATGGAATTCACAGCTTTCTTATCTACATCGTAAGTTATTTCTTTTTATTGTTGTACTGAAAGTAACTGTTTTTATACGAGGTGTTCTCCATGCTCACTTTAATTGGGCATCGAGTGTTATTGGAGCTGTTATTGGTCATTCTACACAATCAATATTAAGTAATTTAAGTGAGTGAGATTCTTACAATTAAATAACTATTAAAGTTTTTCAATTAATAAAATAATTAATTTTGGAGTTTTCAAAGTACATTACACAATTTCCAAACAGAATTTATAAATACTTGACAGATTACTTGACTTTGTAAAGAGTCTTTAGAAATATAAAAATGATAATAAAACTATCAAAAATGTTTATGCTTTTCATTTTGAAATAGGACTGGCTTTAAGGATCTACTTGTGCATTTAAGTTAAGAGCTTGTTGAAGTTGCTTGAGGGGGAGGCAACAAATTTGGAGGGAAAGCTTTCGAGTTGAGAACCTTAAGCCATAAATAAGAAATTTTTATCTGAAGCAAAGTTTCGGACGGTGTTCGCCGGAGCGAAGAGTTAAAATAAAAATGATGGAAATAAAATAGGAAAAGTACGAGGAGTTCATCCGCATCAGGATCGAGTGCAGAATAACTTTTCAGTCACGAACGGAGCTCATGTCCTTGTTTGTATTAGGCGGACGTGTGCCAATGAATTTGGCACTGGCTGCTCCAGGCTCCAGACTCCAGACTCGCTGGTCTCAGGACTCCAGGCTCAAGACTCAAGACTTGAGATGAAACTTGGGCTGTCCATCAGCTCAGGGCTTATTGCTTATCTGCCAGGATGAACGTCTGCCGGCGACTCTCTTCCCCTCTCACTCTCTCTGTCTATTTCTTGCTGGCGACTTATGAAATACTTACTAACGGCTTTATTTGACCAGCTCGCCACTGGACTGCTGATGAGGACACACACAGAAAGGAGGAGGAGAAAAAGGAGAGGGCACCTTGGTTTACACGAAATACTCACTGTGAAAATATTTACTGTGCAACCAGAACTCCCATCCCATACATTTCGGAATAGATAGATGTACACACTATCGAGTGTGTGCTGTGCTATGTTCATATTTTATTTATGTTTACGTACAAAAATCAATTCCAATTGAAATCGTTGGTCCTGTGCAGCAGGCACGATATGAAGAATCCTTTTATATTTCGCTCCTGCACCATTCACCAGATGAAAATCAATTTTTAAACTTTCTTTTTGCAATAATCTCCCCCAGAAATGGCAGCCAGTCGAGAGCACATTTATTTGCCATAATACGGCCAGTACGTGACACCCTCGACCCCCTCGAACTCACCCCATTGCACCCCTCTGTCCGCTAAATACACTGGTCGTCAAGAAATATTGAATTGAAGTTCAATTTTAACATGAATGCTTCCTCTACCCATCAAGAAACGTATCCCAAAAAAATTCTACCATATGAATAATAAATCTGAAGATTTATGCTCAGTTACTCGGCCACGATTTTGGCTTTTAACTTAAGTGATTTTATGTATGCGAAAATACCGCAAATCACCTCAACTGTAGGTCATCACTTTCATATTTGGCAAATTAATATTAAACTGGGGAACCTTCTTTATATTATTCCTTAAAAGCGCATTCATAATCTTCGATCCCTTAAATTGTTTTTAAATCAAATTCAATTGCATCAAATATATTCGGAGATATAACTTTTAGATTTTTAACTCTGGTAACGTATTTTTAAATTAAGTATGAGGTATAAAATATAATTATTTGATTTACCTTTTTATACTAAATTAATTATTAATTTAATTTTATTTATTTAAATAAAAAATAACGTTAATAATACAAATTGAAATAAAATTATATATATCAAAAATTATCCCATCTATTCAAATAATTTTTATAAGGATTACTTTATGAACTCATAACATTTACTTTCCATACCTTAAATAAATCTTAGAAAAAATACTTTAGTTACTTAGTTGGGTCCAGTGAACTGAAATACAATCGAAGCCATTTGCTATGATTCTTAAGTACTGTGAGTGTGTCCAGGTGTTAAAATGAGCTTTTCGTGAGAGGAAATTAGAATCAAATCCAAATTAAAATTAAAATGCCGAGCAATAAATTGTGCACAATTAAATCAACACCTAGACAGGAACGAGCAAAGTTTCTGGACTGTTTAAATGGGAGTTCAATAACCCAAAGAGAGCAGGCATTAAGTATCCGTGAAATGAGGATGTCTTTGCAGGGAGGAGAAGTAGGAGGAAGTTTCTTGGGCTGAGACTGAGAAAGAGACTGAGACAGAGACTGAGACAGAGACTTCAACTGAGAGACCATCAAAGGGTGAAGTCAAATCAAACCATCAAATAGTCGGTAATAGTTTCGGGTT
Source organism: Drosophila kuntzei (assembly GCA_035042165.1). Lineage (NCBI taxonomy): Eukaryota > Metazoa > Arthropoda > Insecta > Diptera > Drosophilidae > Drosophila > Drosophila kuntzei. Next base: position 273,269 of record JAWNLU010001763.1, read on the forward strand.
GTAAAACTCACACGAACAATAAGTTAATCAATCTCAAATTTTAATTACAAAGTAACAACTTCCTTTAGCAATTTCAGGCGCGATGAACTCAACTTCAACTCCATCTTCGTTTCTGGCTCTTTCTCGACTTGGTTAATGGGTATTTGCCTGATGTTTTGGCTTGCCGGCGGCACAATTTACATAAAAACGCAGACGCAGACGCAGCTCAAGGTGTGGGCCACGTGAGTGAGTGAATGAGTGAGTGTATTCACAAGATACTTACACATATGTACATATATATAGATACATTGGCTGATCTACAGATACAGTGAAACCGTTGGTTGGTGCAACAGCGCGGGGCACATATTTTATGTAATTTGTCTTTGTTTCGTGTAATAAAATGAAAATAAAATTGTGAATTGCAAGAGGAAGAGGAAGCCCTAGGCAGGCAGACTGAATGTGAGTGTGAGTATGAGTGTCAGTGTGAATGTTAATGCTCATTCACCCCCCGTTTGCCGAATACTAAACCCATGTCCAACTAACAAATGAAAAATGGAACTCGCACAATGCCAGCGAACGAGTTGGAAATTTATTTGAATTTTATGCGACTCTCTTCTCACTCCTCTCAGCTCTCCTCTCCTCTCCTCTCCTCGCCTTTCCTCTCTGCGCAGGCGTCACAGCGAACGCCTCCAGCGGAGTCCAGAGCCAGTCCCTAGTTTTCCCCCTTTGCGCAGATGCAGATGCACATCCACATCGATATCTGAGTCTCTGTAGTCTCTGTAATCCTTTGTTGACTGCGCAGGTGACAGCCGCTGGTCATGGAAATCGATTAGCAGCCGGCTGAGGTCAAAAGGTGCAAAGCCCCTGGTCAGTTCAGGACAACAACAACAACAATAACAATAGCTACAAACTGAAATAACTGAAACAACAATAACAATAAGTAGCCGCTGTTTGTACTTGCAACAGTTTCAATCGAGTGTTGCACGCTTCGTTGCCTCGTGGCTTTTGACAAGTTTATTAACTTGTGTGGAGCTGCACGCTCAGACATGTCCAGAACAGCAGCCCACCCAACAGCCCCAGCAGTAGCATACACTCAGAGAAAAAACTGATCCACTTGAGAATATTTTTGGAAAATTCAACAACTTTAAGTCTCCCTTACCCTACTAATACTAACACTTGTAATATCACTAGTTAATATTACTAATACCTTTTGATCAAATGATGCTTCATTTAATATTTTTTTGTTCACCACCAGAATTTACAACTTTATAAATCCTTGTTTATTTTCTTTCTGTTTTTAAATTAATACCAGGGAATAAAACCGAAACGAATATCGGTTTTAGTTACGTTTTCGGTTATGCTCGAAGTTAACGTTTTCGGTTATCGGTTATGCAAAATCTTGGAGTATCGGTTTTTTTAGAAGTTTCGGTTTAAAAATACCGGTATGGTTTCGAGTCAGAATAAAAATTAAGGTTTTCGGTTGACCCAAATAAGAAGCGTTACTTATTGATTTACATTCATTTGGTTTGAAAATTTTGATTAGTTTGATTTTACTGATTTTTATTAACTTCGAGCTGCGATAACTTTGTCAACAGTCAATCAATTCCCATGCGCAATGTAAATTTGTACATGATTTTACCTCTAAATTCGTTTTGCATTTAAATTTTGTTCATTTTCAAAATTCTAAATTTTTCGAAAAAAATCAAAAAAGATAAAGGGGTAACACTGTAAAATTTCAAAAAAATTCGATTTTCAAAAATTCTTGAAAATTAACAAAATTTAAATGCAGAACGAATTTAGAGGTAAAATCATGCTCAAATTTACATTGCGCATGGAAATTCATTGACTTTTGAAAAAGTTATGGCAGTTCCAAGTTATCACAGTTGCTCAGTAGCTGCGACGGCCAGAACCGAAATTAACCCTTATAGATGAATTGGTTACGAAACGGTTATTTTTTTGGCTTAAGGAGTTTCGGTTTATGGGTTTCGGTACAACAAAAAAAATTTTTCGGTTACGGTTTCAAATTTCAATCGGTTTTCATCGGTTAAAGGTAACGGTTTCGGTTAAGGTTTTTATCCCTGTTTAATAATAATCTTTAACGAAATGAAGAACATTTATTGTACATATTTTATAAATTATATTTATATGTTTTTATATAATACTTTTTCTGTCGAATTTTAATATATGTATATAACCCGAATATAAATGTTACCCGAATTCTCTGGGAGTTCCTTAAAGACTAAGGATAGTTAACCACATTAGAAAAGTACTAGAATTATCAGATTAATTTATGTAATGTAATTTATTTGAAATTCAGTAGAATTTAGTTCAGTGTATTTATTTGTTAATGCGAAACCCACGAATCCGAATGCTTGCTCGGGGTCGTCACGCACTCATCCTTCATTTGGCGGTTCGCCGTCAAAATATTTTTGGTCGAAGTTTAGGCGAAAGTTGCGCCAAGGCGAAAGTCGAAATCTTTTGTCAACTCGCGCAGTCCCCGCCCCCAAATTCCGCCCCTTTCCCTCACTAGTCGAACCCCTCTATTGCGTCGTCTAACTGTCTTGTAAAGGTGCAGCCGCAACCCTTTCGCTGCGGCAACTCCCTCGGGGGCTGTGTACGTGATCAGGAGGTGGGGACAGGGACAGGGACAGGGACAGGGACAGGGACATGGGCGTGGGTGGAGGGGGTAGGCGTTCCATGCGGCTTGCTCTGTGGCCAGAATTTTGATGGGGTTTTGGCCGCGATGCGTTGACTTTGCGCTGCCAAAAGGATGTTGCGGCAAAATCTGCGTAAACTTTGCGTGCATGTCTATCTCTCTCTCTCTCTCTCTTTATCTGCTGTATACCTAACTCTGTCTACAGTACATGTGTTTGCTTTTTGGCGCTGTGGGGAATAACATGCTTGAAGGGTTCAGTTCCGAGTTTACTTTATGTCTTATTTGCTTATGAAATAAGATATTCCAAGCCGACGCGACTTCTGTGGTTCCATCTCAGTCTCTTTCTCAGTCTCAATTCTATTCCCAGTTCCCACTGATGTCCTCCTGCCTCTTGACACGATTTATGCATAGATATCGCAAGTCGAGGATATTTTTCGATTCGATTTTATTTTCTGTTTATGAGATTGCTTGACGTCTTTATGCACTTTTCTGCTTTACGACCCAAAAGGGTTGCCAAAAGCCCCATCAGCAGTTATCGAGTATCCACAATTTGTGGCGGGTTTGCCAAAGTTGCAAATCGAATACACATGTATTTATTCACAATGCTATTTGTGTGTTTTAGCAATACATTTGTATTCAAGTTGGGAGTAATTTAAGTTGAAATTCATTTAAAGTTCTATAGTTTATTTGCAATTAAAAAAGTAATCTAATTATGTTGCATTTTACAATCTTAAAAAATTTAATAGAATATATTTAGAATCAAAATTAGGAAATATTAAAATAGTGAATTTTTCCATACTTTAACACTATTTCTCCCAATCAATAGAATTGGGACTTATAGTTCAAATTCCTAAAAAGTTGTAGTAATTCGTTTTAGAATTCTGATAATCATTTAATAATAATGCTTATACTTTTTATAGAAATGTTAATTTATTTATATACTTATTCATTAATTTGTTGGATTAAAATGTTTACTAATATAGTTATTCATAAATGTTTGGCTTAAAAAACATATAATCCGGAATAACGATTTATAGTTATTTGGGTTAGTTTTACAATTGATTTCACTTAGTTCATCCGAAAGAATCACGTTAGAGAGTATGGAAAGTGTGTGTCTTTAGGTCTTATTGAATTTTTATAGCCATTAAAATCCTTTCAGAGTCAAAGTCAGTGAGTGCTCCTGTGGTTATGAGAAATGGTCTAAGCCAAAATAAAACTCAATCAAGAGTAATTAAAGCAATTCACAATTGTTGCAGACTGTAAAACCGACACAATAACCAATTGTTCCAAAATGGGAACATCCATTTGACGGACGTGTCAGACGCGTGACAAAATCTCTGTTCCCTCTTCCCCTTCCACTCTGGCGCTTACTTCATCCGTCCATCTGTCCAGACTCCCTTTATCAGAGCGTAGGTGCTCTTCCGGATTCAACTAATGAATTGGCACAAAGGCAACACCTTGCTGACTGGACGGGAGTAAACTCGACTGACAGACAGACGGACAGATGGACGTACTGACCGGCTGGCTACTGGTGACTTTGTCTGGGATTTGGGCGTCAATAAAAGTGGCAAACAATGCGAATAACTCGGAAAAAGGCTCGAAAAGTGGCGCGTGTCGAACCTGGAAATGGGAACGTGAATTGAGAGTTTGAACCCTTCGTGTTGACCGCCTGCTGCTGTTGCTGCTGTTACAGTTAGTCCCTCGACCAGGGCACCTAAAATACATACACACACACAACACACTCATACACACACACACACAACACACACACATTGTCTGCCCCGTTACAAATTGTTGTGGGCGTTCCAAATCCGCTTACGACTCGACCTCGGACTTGCCTTTCTCCAAAAATACACACTCACACACACACACACTCACACTTGCACACACACATACACTCACACACACACACTTACATGCAGCATCGCATTTCATCTTCTATTCGAATTTTTGAGCGTTAAATCGCCAAAATCGTTCGTTAATTTTGACATTTCTCTTTTGTTGTGCTGGATTGATGGAGGAGGGGATTGACTGAAGACCAGTGGTCAGCTGACCCCTGACCCTGACCACTGACCCGCAGACAGGGTTGACACGTCAAGACAGACAGTTTCATGTGGGTGGAACTATGTGTGTGTGTTAGTGTGTGTAGGGGGATTGCAATTCGCATTGTCCGATGGTTGAGATTAAAAATTTTATTTCGAAATTAGCGCAATTGTTGGCATTGCTCCCTTTTTCATCTCTATCGCTCCCTTTTCACTGGATTTTTGCTCCCTTTTTGGGAGAAAATAAAACAATACGTTAGATAAAATACAAATAAAATTGATGCTATTCTTACCCTATCCGAATGTGTATGTGAATGGTTACAAATGATTGAAAATATTTCTTGATTATTTTCTACGAATTCGCGTTGCCGAAATGCATTTTATGGATCTCGAAAGAATGTTGCTTTTAATTTCTATTTTCCAATAGATTACAGTTGCCATTAGAGTTAATGTTGAGGGTGCTTTAATCAACAATGTTATTGTATTGTATTTGAAATGTTAACATTGAGTTAAGATTAGTTATAGTTTCAGTGATTGAAATTGGGAAAAAGCGCCTTAGAATCTATTCTATCTGAAGATTTATCAGTTAGAGAGGGAGGAATTACATGTATCTTTCTGCTTTGCTAGACAAAAAATACCTTCCTTGGACTAATGCTGAAAAAAGTTGAAGGAAGAATAGGGAATTTAAACTTTTGTGAACTACAACTAAAAATAATAGGAAGAAATTGACACTTGCAAAGATTTATAAAGATTAAAATTTATTAGCTCTAGAGAAATCTACCTTAATAATAAACTTTTATAACTTATGCAACTCATTTCATTTTTAAATTCCGATAATTTCACAGTCGCACAATACATTTAAAAGGCATCTTAATCTAAGATTTACCCACGCACTGACCACCATTATTTTTGAGTAAACTCCCATCCCTGTGACCCTTGACCCATGCAGCGCTGAATCTAATTTCGGAATAGCCACCGGACATATCAATCAGGCGCTAAGAAATTGGATCGGTCAGGGATTGGGGGTTGGAATAGGGACTGCAACTGAGACTGGGCCATAAAAGCCAAACAATAGCGTGTTAATGGCAACTTTAAAATGACACCACTCCGTTGTCAGTCGCTGGTTAATCGCTGGTCAGCGGGGCACCACCCGCTGTTATCAACGTGATTAGACGGGAATTGCCCTTCGGCCGAGTGATAAATGCAGTGACCGAAGCGACGGGAGTGCCGCAAATAGAGTTGTCAATTCGCTAGAGTTGTCAGCAATTTTAAAATATACAATTTATATGTTGACAGCAAAAAATGCAACACTCGAGTGTATTAAACTTACAATATCATATAATAAATCTTCTTTTTCAATCAAAATTATATACAGAAAATTCTACAAATTGATTCAACGGTTCCTCGAACTTTGGTTTATCCCTTTTAAGATAATTACAGGGTATATTGACCAAATGTCACTCAATTGTCGCCACATCGTATATTTTATGATCCAATTACGCTCAATAGAAAAGTCACTAAAAATTGTTGCATATTAATTTCAACACACACCTATATACACACACCCACACACACACACATTCGCACACTATCAAGTGGTGCTTCAATTGTCAATTGATTTTTGCGGTTTTTAACAAAAATGTTTTACAAATTCAGCACATTTTTTGCCGTTTGTTGGCATTCTGAATGTGCGTGGGTGTTGCAAGTGCCACGCCCATTTCAACACTATATCTATGCAACATGCAACCTCGCTGTGGTGGACTGTTATCATTGTTGTTGGCCAGGTGTATAACTAGTTGTTGTCGACTGTTTGTTTTGCTAACCAAAGTGTTGATTTTATGGACAACCGACGTTTTTGCCACCAAAATCAGCAAACCCAATTAAATCAGTCAAGTGTAATGATTTTACAGATATTTTTATATATAAAGATATATGTATTTATACAAGAGATTGATTAAGCTGAAAATTAGAGGAGTTTTATTATCTCAAATAGTACTCAAAGCAAGGGCACAATGAGTATTTGTAGTTTAACGGTCAGTTTGCTTCAAACTTGCACTTACAGTGCCACAAAAATGTTAATGTACCGCCCCATAAAACAAACTTCATTACACGGCACTAAAAGTAGCCGCAATGGAGGCAGCTAAATAAAACTAAAGCCGAATAATATAAAAACTCAATTAAAATTCAAAAGCCAAAAAACCACTGAAAACCACCAAAAAAACAGAAATGTGGTGCGTGCTTATCGCCGATGCCGACTCTGAACCCGAATCCGAACCCGATGAGCTCGATAAAGCGACAAAAGGCGACTACAAAATAAATTAAAAATACATTTTTACCTTAAATGTGGCACTTTGAAAGGCAAAAAAATAAACAAGAAACCTGGGAAGAGCACATAATAAATATAAAATAAAAATAAAAACACAATTAAATAAGTGCATAGAAAACAAATTCGTTAAAAGAAACACACACACGAGCAATCACATAACCATAAGCTGAGAAACAGTCCAAAAAAATAAATAAAAACACAAATTAAAATAACACCAAGAAATTTCAAGTACCTCAACGTGAAAGGGCAACACGAACCCAACAACAACACAATCAATGATTTTCCCCCTCTGCCCCCCTCTGTCAAGCTCTAGCCGGGAAACTTGGTTCAAACGACATAAACAAAATAGTTGTCTAAGAACTGAAGAACTCTTAACAAATTTGTATACTCTATGAGTAACTTAAACTATTTGACATTTACAAATCAAAAAAATATGAAATAATTCAAAGATACAAAAATATAATTTTTATTCAAAATATTGAAAATTATTATCAACTGGAATTTTATAATATTTTGTATTTTATAAGTAGTGTTATTAGACTTTTGTTTTCAGTTATACCCTATATTAAAGGGTAACACATGATTTGACAGCGGAAAAATCGAAGTAGAAAAAAAATATAAATGTTTAAGCTAATTTCAATTATTTTAATATATTTACCAGCTCCAACGATTACGACCCTTAGTTATTAAGGTTATATAATTAATATATGTATGTATTTTTTGGATCTAGAGGGAATATATATTTTATCAGTCACTATGAAAAATGTAATACTCTTGAATTCAATTATTTCAAGTAGTAATTTTACCACTTTTTCTATGCAAGTTTACCATATAATTTAAAATCGTATTGTATTATACTATTATTTTAGTCAAAGATATTTATATTTATCAATAATGTTTCTATAGTTCCAATATCTAGTGTATGGATGTTCTTTAATAATGCTACAATAAAATTATCTCAATTCATTCGCTTTAAATCTATGAAAAATTATTATATACATGTAAATTTATATGTATATTGTTGCTTAGCGAATCCATTGATATATCAGCTATATCCTCCGATAGGGTATTGTACTATAGTATAAAGTGTAGTGTAAGTCGCTCTATTCTTCTGCATATCTGACCGATGTAATTGCCGAGAACGTGCCTTGCATTAATGCGATGAGGTGTCACGGGGTGTGAGGCACGTTTTGCGGAAACAACTGAACCAACAGAAAGGAAGAGAGAGGGAGAAAGAGGGAGGCCTGGTCCCAAAGATATTTGGAGCACATCGAAATGGTCTCATAACTGGAGCAACCGACAGATAGTTGAGTGAACTCGACACTCGACGCTCGACGGAACACGGCGCATGGCAAATGGCGGGTGACATAAATTTAAACAAGAGTTCTAAAAAAACGAAATGCCGAGCAAGAAAATGCAGTCGAATATTCGATGAAAAATGCGTTTGGTTTACCATTAATCCACAACCATGATCCAGAGCGACAGATCATTACACACGCGCGCTCCAAAGACAGACTATGGAAATTTATTAATAAAAAATTCTCCAAGAAACAGAAAAAATACAACCGAGGCGGATGTGGAGCGATGCAGGGTACACGTGTATGTACATAGCGAAGAGCCCTCCCCTTCCCTACTCTCTGGTGGCAACTGCAGTTGTTGCAACGCTGTAATTTATGGCAGCGCTGCCAAATGACATGCTAACTAATAGAATCATCATAATTTATACATACAAATGCATTGCTTATGTAATTTATACCCCTCACATCCCTCCTCACCGTGATCCCCGTTGACAGGGGTCACAACACCCGCCAAATCGTAGGTTAATTACTGCCGCCTGACCCCGATTTAGGACAGGGCAACATTTGAATATCGATTGCGATCACGTGTGCAAAATATCAACCCTGCTATTGTCAATTTAGGAGCTGTTATTTATTAAAAATTTCCATGAAGACTATAATAAAGAATTTGTCAAACTTTAACTGATAAACGGGAAGGAAGAGGGTGAGAAATGCTCGCTGACAATCGATTACCAGTTGCCGCCATAGCCGCTATTGGCACCCTGTCCCATGCCAGCGCCAGGGTTACCAAGACCTGAAAAAGTATTAATTAAATATAGATAATATATAGAATTTAAAGCTCACCATTGCGCGACATGGAACCGGAATAGCCGCCATAGCTGTTGCCCATGGCATTCATGGGCATCGATTGACCTCCCTGCTGTTGACTCATAGATCCACTGAAAAATTAAAAATATTATATAGATGTTCTCCATATAGATTCTAGTTCACTCACCCCTCCGATTTTGGTAGATTTGTGTAGCGCATCATTGACTGGTTGTAATCATCAAAGGGACTGGGCGAGGCCTGACCTTGGGGCATCGACGGTTGATAATTCTGGGCATTGCCCTGATTCGAGTGCAGCCACTGTTGTCCGCCACCATAGCCCGTATCCATCTGGCCCATCTAATGATACATAAGTTGATATATAAAAGATATATCATGGCAATTCTGAAGACTCACCTGTGGATAGATGGGCATGCTCTGGCCACCGCCACCGCCACCTCCATTGCCTCCCATGCTGTAGTTCCAGTTGAATTCCGCACCACCCGTATTACCGTACTCCATTACGACTTTATTTTACCTCAGCCAAAAGCAAATTTTTTTTTTTTTTGTAAATTTATATTTTTTAAAAATATATTTTGATTTATTTTCCTACCAAGACTTTGACTGCTGAAATGTTAGAAATCGAATGATTTTATTTCATAGCTCCGACATTATATAGAGAAACTTCAAATGACAGTTGAAGCAGTGACTCTTTGATACCCTATGAAATCGAATAGATGAAAAAATAAATTTCTTACTGGACAAAATAATACAACTGATAAATATCTTATTATTGAAATATACTATTTTTCAAAAGATTTGCAATATTGAATAAATTAAAAATTATTTATAATTTTATTAATATAAAAAATAATTTTAAAATAAATCATATTACAGCCTATAATATATTATATATGTGGTATATCTTTTACTTATAGTACACATTAAGTGTTGTATTTTATGGAAAACATGTGATTGCAATTTTTATAAATCTTAAAATTGTAAGACATTTTTTTATATATATAATAAATTTATGTATCTGAAGTATCTGTCACAGTTGTCAACTCTGACCTCTACTTGCCACACAGCTGTCCGTTGAGTTGCCTGAAAAACAGGTTCTTGTCCCTTGGACATTAGCCAGAGAACATGTAAGAATTGCTATTGATATTATTTAGAGACAGGCGCACTCCGAGATAGGAAAACAAAAGCAATGTCCTGCCAGGACATGAGCAGACACAATAGCAGATGACCTCATAAATCGCATCGTTATGAGGTTCATAAATATATAATTGTTTCATATTCATAACGCTGATCGTCCTGCTCTAAGGACAAGTGTTTAGTTGCCCTTGGGCGAAATGCAACCGCTGTGCAAACCAAGAGCTAAAATTAGATCTACCTGTTCCCTTAAGGTTCTTAGTTTTTTATGGTCAACAATATTTGAACAGCTCGGCAAAGCCAAAGATTTACGAGCAGAATCCATAGACTGCTTTTTAGGAGCAGCAATTTAAAAGCCATCAAATGATGTATCTATACATGCAAGGGAGTATGAATGCATCTGTATCTTATAGATATAAACGTTTTAGTTTGCGTCGTACGTAATCCACTTAAACGGCATTCGTGCGGTTTCCATGGATCTCGGCCGTAAAATTGTTTTGTCACCTGTTGAAAGCATTTTTTATTTCTAATTGAAAATATGTGAAAATGTGTCGAGCATCAGAAAATTTCATAAATTTTATTTTCACGCCACGCGCCACTTCAGTGTCACTGTCACTTCCCCCTTGTTTTCCCCCCGATCTCTCTCTGCTTCACTTCAAATGTTTTTCCTGCTGCTGTCTGTTATTTTTATTTTATTTATTTTTAGAAGTTCTCCTTGAGCTGATTCTCTTGCTCTCTTTTCAATTCAGACTCATCAGAGAATTATGAATATCAAAAGTATCTGGGAGTATCTGAATTTTGGTTAGACTCTTCCCATTGCTGGGCAATTAACACCTCTTCTTTTGCCCTCAAAACAATGCACATTTGTCAGGCACTTGGATTGGACCCGGGGGCGTCCTAATGTTATCCCAAAACATTTTGATTTATCAACTCTTTTTAAATTCCAAACATGAAAGCATCTTGCACATCAACAACTGCCGAGTCAACGAAGTCATTCACATTAAGTCCAACAACCGAATAGATACACTCGAAACGATTTAACTCTTTGACCCCTCCCACACATGCACACCGTTGTGAACCCCAAACTCTCGACCTCAACCCCGAATCCGAATCCGACTCCTATATTCCGAACCAGAGCCAGAGACATGCACGGGCCTATTAAAAAATTGTTTATGAAAACAAAACATTTCCAGGGCAATTAATCATCAGGCATTGGCTGACGCGTGGGGGGAACATCATTTGCCCCCTTGCCAACCCCTTTGCCCATCATTATGATCGCTCCTCATGTTGATGATGATGATCTCCATGGCCCAGTAGCACAGCTGGCATCATATGGCATTCAACGATTAAGCAAAGTGCCTCCAATTTCCACTCGGCAAACGAGGAATGGGGAAAGTGTTAAATGCCTGCCAATTAGTGCCGCCCGTTGGTTGCTCCAATGATCATTGTGTCTGTTCGTTCTCCTAATTGGCTAAAATATGAAATGCTTTTCAATTTAATCGACCTAATAAATTGTTCTTTCTCTTAGAAAAAGGGAGGAGCTGTTAAAATGTTTCAATTTTATACCATTGAAGGTTAAGAAAATAATGTTATGATCAAATCGATGCAGTTTTCTATATATCTTATTATTGATAAAGATATATCTTGATATGTTATAATTGCAAGATTCTTTAAGATACTATACAATAAATTATATTTATGATTCACTTATGGAAATATTTTTAAAAATATGTGAAGTGAATTTTGAATAAAATTTAAAATATGACTTAATATTTCTTTCTTTAAATTTCGAATATAATTTATTACTTTTGGTTATTTCTATCTCGCTCGCTTACTATTAATTATAATCTAATGATATTATTGTAAACTTATTTTTAAGTTTTTAATATAAGTTAAATTTGTATCTACAATATTTCTATATAACTACACAATATTCTTCAAAAGTGTTTAATATTATATATTCAATTTAAAAATTAATGAAATGAGAACTTTGTTAACTAATAAGTATACTGATAATCTTTATACAATAAATTAGGGAAATTGTATAATTTTAAATGATATTTGGGTGAATCCTGAATTTAAATTTGAAATTAAAATATAAAACTTTTTGTTACTTAATGGATGAAGTTTATTTAATCTCAAATTTAATTAAAATCTTTTTTATATTTATATATTATTACATTTTCCTCTCAAGGGGTTTCTAGTATTATTGCCTGTTATTTATTATTGTCAGGGAAATGGAATCTCACATTAGAAACGTTCATTTTATGAACTTTTTGAAATAATTGAAAAATGCAACTCTCATTTCAATTTAATGGTCAAAGATGAAATAGGAATAAAAATGGGGATGGGAGAGTAATTGCGAGTGTGGAGTGATGTCATTAGGGCAGTTATTGATATCGGATGTGACAGATCCCACTCATAGTCAGCACATTAGTTAACGCTGGGATGGGCGAGATTCTCTTGGAATTGAAATTGTGGATTGGCAGGATCCCGATGGGCGGCAGCTAATGTCCTGTGGCGGGTCATTCGGGTCATCTGTCAGTGTGGCAAAAGGTTGCCAAAGGTTATTGTCTGCATTTCACAGTTATTGCTGATGTTTTCAAATAAAATGTGTAATATTTCAATTTTTGAATGCGAATGCTGACCGGAAGGGGGAGGGGAAAAGGCGAAAGAGATGTCAGAAATGCGAACATGACACAATTTAAACTGCTGACCTTTGTCCAGTGCCATCCCCCGTTTTAGGGGTTTCTCAGGTCCAAGGTCTCTCCACCTAGACACCATTGACCATTGACCATCGACCATTGTCCTGCATTGTCCTGCATGTCCGGTTTATTGTTATTGTTATTATGGGAGAGAGTGTTCCCTGCAACTGTCAAACGGAACTATTTGGCTATTGGGTGCACTTCTATGTCCTTCAACGAGGAGGGGGTGGCTGAACGACAGCACGCGTCGCTTTGCCACATGCCGCATGCCACAGCGCCTTTCTCTCTCTTGGCTAATGACGAGGCCCGACCCAACGGAAGCCCGTTCAAGTGCCTCTCTCAAAACTGTGCCATTGAGCCCGAAAATGACACCCGCACGAGACTGAAACCCGAATAGAGCTAGACACACAAATACTGGATGCTCAACCCTCAGATTTGATATGAAGAAGGAGTCAACTATCATAAAGCCGGTTCTAAATGATGCAATGTTCTTCTTCACATTGTTGTTGTTGTTGCTGTTGCTGCTGTTGTCAGCCAGCAAAAACCAATAAATGTCATCAAATTTATTGCTTTTGATTCAAAAAATTCTTTTGTTTGTCTCGGTTTTACAATAAAAGTACTTTTCGAACCCTTAGGCTAAGTTTGCGATTGCTATTTGGCCAGAACTTTACAGAACTGTTTACTTTAATCAATAGATGTTCCAAAAATAGAGTCATAAATATGCTATTAATATGTGTCTGAGATAATACAGACTTTAAAGCATTAAATAATATAGTCTTGTTTTTATAAGAATTTTATTTGTTTTAACTGTTGTATTTTATAAATATATGGTTGCAATATAATTTTCTTAAAATATATATAATATTTTAATCACTATAATAAATAATTATTCGAAAAATAATCCGCTTGAAAATCGAATTAGTTTTATCGAATTATGCATATTTTAAAAATGCTCGCTGAAGCTAAACAGACTTGAGTTATGGGTTATATCTAAGTTACTTGTAGGAATTTCATTATTTTTGTTGTTGTACAAATATTAATATATCTTGTATATGGGACACGTATCCTGCGGGCGAGACATCTCTCCCTCACCCTCTCCCTCACCCTCACCAGATGCCCCTGGTAAAGTACCTTCAACTGTCAACGCATCGTCAATTCTATTTTTATGTTTTATTTTCATTCTTTTCTTTTTGTTCTTATGCTGTTTCCGTTTCGCTCCGCTTCGATTCATTTCTTCTTCTTTTTTTAATATTCGAGTGTAATATTTCAGTTTTTTGTTGTCTTTCTGTTGTCGTTATTGTTGTTATTGAGGAGCGTCTGTTGTTTTGTTTGTGTTGACAATTTGTTGGGTTTTTTTTTGTCTGTGGGCAACCGCTAAATAGCTACAAATTTATGATCGTAAATAGTATCGTAAATCAATTTTTAATGCATTTCCATTTGTTCCATCTTGGCTAATGTCAACAGCCAAACTGATGGCAGCTATCCCTCTGTAGGGGGTGACCCCACAATGGAGGGGGGATAGGAAATAAGCGGGGAACTTTTCGACAAACCAAATAAATTCGATTGAAATTTTTGCATAATTTGGTATAACGAATTGAAATGTGCAATAAATTTGCAAATTCATCTCATGCATATGTATAGTGTAATGCTTATGTGTAATGTTAGATGTAATACAGATACATGTATATATGTATATGTATGTATATGTTTAAATGTATGTATTTGTTTATACGCTCGCACACAGATACTAATACTTATCGCATTTGTCGCATGTTTGGTTGCAGCTTTGACGCCAAATCCAATTTAATACGCTTAAGTTCTTACTTTTTGTTTTCCTTTTTGGTATTATTTGCCCAGCAAAGAAGAAGAAGAATAAGTAAATAGTATAAAATAAAAATTGCACTGTAGTATTATACCAGGCCACGCCCACAGCGATAGCTCAATTTAATGTTATCGATTTTTAATTTTCCTATTTAAGCTTTTTGCAGACTTTGTTAAAATTTGCATGAATATATCTCTCTCCCTCTCTCACTCTCTTCTGTCTGTCTCTGTCTGTCTCTGGCAAGAACAATAAATACTGTTAAGGCTTGTAATTTAATCGCATTTGTATCGATGCTTTTGTTTTTTCTGCTTTTCCCATTTCCCATTTCCCATTGTATTTTTTAATTCGCTTTTTCCTTTTTATATCGAATTTAATTCAAGGCATAGAAAAATAGTTATACACACGATACTATATACATATGCATTTATATGGAGCACCCCCCGTTCCCCTCTCACACTCTTCTTCTCCCCGTTTCCCACTGTTTCATCATGTATTTGAAGCCCCAAAGATGCATGCCCCGAGGCGTTTAATTTGCATTCGTTTTCGTTGTTATCGATACTGTTGCGGTTGTTATCTAGTTGTTGCTGTTGTTGTTGCAGTTGCAAATGTAATTGTTGCTATTTTCATTTTAGTTGCAATTGTTGTTGTAATTTAGCATTTGTGTTTATAGTTAGTTGGCAATAACAAATAAATGCATTTGGCGCCTTAATTGGATTTGTGTTCATGCTTAAAGCAAAAGAGAAAAAAAAATGCAAAACTTGGATGAATAAGAAATGCGAACAGTGGATTATTTCCAGAAATATTATATTATATAAATAATTCTTTAAATATTCGATTCTTATAAATGGAAATTCTCAATTTAAATTTATATAAAAAAGACTTAAACTTAATATATTAAATGTTGAAGTCTTTTCCGTTCAGGTTATATTAAAAGTTGTAAGTTTCTGGTCAATTATTTAAATTAAACAACATTTTATACTGATTGAATTTATTCAAATTTCAAAGTAATATTTAGTTTCTTTCAATTCAATTCGAATATTAATTTTTCGAAATCTCAAATTCGCAGAGTTTTTTTATCAATTGACAAATGACACATGCTAAATGTGATTAAATTAAGTAAAGTCTTAGATGATTTAGCATTTCTATTATGAATTTCATGGTAGACATGCTCTCTTTTTAAATTATAATAAACTAATTTCGTAATAATTTAATAAGAATTAATAAGAAGCAATGTGAAATATTTAAATTAAACAATTTAATATACAGATTAAGATTAAAGTAGACAGTAAACACCTCTAAATTTAATATTCTACCGTGGCCAATTCGAAGGTTTTTGTTAAATTCTACAAGCTTAGAGACTTTCAGGCTGTGCCCTTTGCTAAATGACATCAGAAATATTTCACGCTTTAATTAAAAATCGAAATTGGACTGCCAATAAAATGTTTGTTAACCAACATGACCGCATCTGTTAATGTCTGTACAAAGGGAGCGCCGCAGTCGCAGTCGCTGCCTCTGTCGACGTCGACGTCGACTGTGTGCAATGAAGCCCAAGCCCGAGATAGAGTCAAAGCCATAGACGTCTCGTTATATCAACTGGATCGTCAGTGTATATCAATTTTTTCCGGGCCCTTCACTGTTCGCTTTATCAAAATTTGATAAAAAGCCGCGCCAATAAATTAAATGTATAAATTCATTTCATGAATTTCATTTTTATTGTTTCAAGCCCGCCAGATGGACCTCCCTCCGTCCTCCCCTCTCCGCAATGTAGGTGGTGTGTGTGTGCATATTAAAAAACCATCAGCGTGTCAATATGTAATTTGTGTCGTCGTCAACAATGAACGCAGCGAACAGAGCGAACAGAGCGAAAAACTCGGAAATAAATAGAACATAAATTAAATATCAATAAAAAGTGGTCGAACCCAAAACCAGAAGCGAAACCCAAACTCAGACCCAGAAATAGACTCCATGGCAATACAATTTCGTACAATTTCAGTGGCATATGGTGAATATGCGGATCTGTGATCTAAGATCTAAGAAGATCCCGCAATTGATTTTGAGCCACCCGAAGGCGAATGTGTTGACAAATTTTCCTCTTTGCTGCGCCGCAAAATCCAGTTGACAATGGGAGACAAAAGAGCTACTGTTTCCCCTGGAGAGCACTCGTGGAAAAGTTAGCTAAAAGTGCCTGGGATTCCTTGCCTGGAGAACGACAAATAGCCTAAGGCTGAGGATCAGAATCCGTCACCGTCTCCGTCTCCGTCTTCGGCTCAAATCGTGTGCAATCAACCGCAATATCTTAAACAATGCGGGGCAAAGACCTGACGGATGAGTTGTTTGTGCAACCTAATGAAATTTCCTATGTGTGTGTGTGTGTGTGTGTGTATATAGGTGTGTTGAGGATCAGCAAGGATCGCTGGCAAGAAATTTGTCAACCGCCGTTTTGTTAAGCTCGAATTCATTAAGCCCGGTCCCAATTTCAGTTGACAATTGCGATCCCTCCATTAAATACCAATCTGTCCCCCCGTCCGTCCCTCGTCCGCCGTCTGCGTCGCTTTCTTTTGAAGATTGAAGAAATTATTAAGGATTTATTATGATTATTATATTAGGGGCACAGCATGTGAGCCAAGGTTTCACAATGCCATTGGAATCAACAACAGTCCATCACAATGGATCCTCGGATCATTAGAGATTTGTCGCTCGCTCGAATGAGATTCCATATATGGTACATATATTATTTTACATATCAATTATTTCATTGTTCCCCACATAAATTTAATTTCTTTTCATTTTCCAACCTAAATTGTCCTTCATTTCATTTCGTCGTGTCATTTGTCGTCTTAGCGTATCTGGATCTGTGTCTTGGACAATTTGCCAAATTGCATTACATAGAGATCAGCATAATTCCTGGGATTTGACAATAATTGTTTGCTCAACGCGGTTTCACTTGGCGCCCTGTGGAAATATGATATTTTCTCTCTTGAATTTATAGCTGCTCTGCTGGAAATTTGTTTTCATCCATCGCCCAAAAGTGCAGCGCAAATGTAAAAAACTATCGATTACAATTTGTCCTTACGCAGCAGCAATAAATTGTTAAGAAATAAGAGCAGTGAATTGAAAATATGTCATCCAATTGTGGTTAGTGGGAGGAGTTCCGGGAATGATCAATTATCTAAAAAGTATAGATCTTATTTGATAGTGAGTCTATTAGATTCATAATCAAGTCGAGGAATTGATATTGACTCGAATTTAAAACTATTTCTGTTTGAGTTTTTAATCTATTAATAATGATAATACTAGATAATACTGTCATATTTCCTCTACTTAAAATGTCTTGATTTACAAATCTAAATTTCTTCACTTCAAATCTAAAATTTGACTAGAAATTGCGCTATTACACTCAACACACTCGTAATCGAATATCAAAGAATTTGAGTGGTATTTCTCATCGATAAATGAATACACTCATAGTTATTCAGGTAACGTTGCCTTGCTGTTTAATGAGTACATTAAAAAGGTATCAAAAATACTTCAAGACTCTTTGAAATGAGCTCGGGAAATTGAAAAATCGTTTACTTGTTTTCGTCATTACGCATTCAAAACGTGAATCCAACTTTAATTTCAATCAAAATCCAAATTATATGAAAATCTAATAAAAATGTGGAAGAAAAAAACTTGAAATTATTCACTTGACTCTCGCACTGCATTTAAATGAGGGGGAGGAGGAGAACTAATGGTGTGTGAATCGGTACATCAACTATTTCACATTTCCTTTCATTTGCCCCATGACGGGGTCATAAATACGGCGGGGTAAATCTCTCTTAAGGTGCCGCCCCATAAAAGGATTTGCATTCGGAATCGAATTTTCGGTTATGGCTTTAAAAATTGCTCAATAAAAATGCTGAGAAAATCCGTGCATAAAGTTCCATATGAGCTTGTCAAATCTACAGACCCGCATTAAGACCCCTCTTTTCCCCCTTCTCCCCTTTCAACGCCAACGCCAACGCCACTGAGCTCACGCATTACGCAAATGAATTTCGTGTTTCGCTTTACACACACATAAGCATATGTATATATGTATATACAGACTGTGCTTATGAATTAGCTGAGGACACACTCCTTCGGCTGGCTTAAGACTTTTGTTACACACACACGCACCCCTCGCACTCTTCAGACCCCCTTCCAAATACGCCCCTGTCTCTCGCCACGTTGACAAAGTTTATTGTTGCTCGTAATTTGCCACTGGGTGGTGCGGGTGGTGCACTGAGACTTTTTTAATGTACCCCACATCACAGTGCGAGTGTGTGTATATGGGTGTGTGTGTATGTTTATATGTGTGAGGGTGTCATGCACGTTGAAAAAACATATGCATATAATTATTTAATTGAATTAAACAATTTCGTAAATGGTAAATGATGCGACAATATGAAGGCGACGCTTTGCAACTTCAACATTCGGCACGGCACCCGGAAAATTTGCATAAACATAATTATTACCCCCGAGAGTGGAAAGGGAAGTGCTGCCATTTTTCTTGTGTGCGGGTTCAAATTTAGTTTCAAGCGCGGGGTGGAAAATCTTTTAATGTCGAAGAAAAGTATAGAAAAATGTCTAAGGAAAAAATATAAATACAGTTTAATTTACTTATTATTATTTATAATATTAAAATTATTATTTTTATTATTATAATTAAAATAAAAATATATCATAATTATTATTCAAATATATTTTTATTGGTTTCGGGTTACACAAAAAATAAAAATTAGGGTTTTCGGTTGACCAAAATAAGGGGCTTTATTTATTGTTTTACATGGAAAATGCCTGGAAAATAATGTTATCTGGTTACTGGATTAATCCAGTGTAATGTAATGATTTTTAATAACTTCGAACTGTCATATCTTTGACAAAATTCAATCAATTTTCATGCGCAATGTAAATTTGTGCATGATTTTACCTCTAAATTCGTTCTGCATTTAAATTTTGTTCATTTTGAAAATTCGAAAATTTTCGAAAAAAT
This sequence comes from Drosophila kuntzei, assembly GCA_035042165.1. NCBI lineage: Eukaryota > Metazoa > Arthropoda > Insecta > Diptera > Drosophilidae > Drosophila > Drosophila kuntzei. Next base: position 293,067 of record JAWNLU010001763.1, read on the forward strand.
CAAAAAAGACAAAGGGGTAACACTGTAAATTTTCAAAAAAATTCGATTTTCAAAATTTTTTGAAAATGAACAAAATTTAAATTCAGACCGAATTAAGAAGTAAAATCTTGGTCAAATTTACAATGCGCATGGAAATTGATTGAGTTTTGTCAAAGTTATGGCAGTTCAAAGTTATCAAAGTTGCTCAGTAGCTGCGACGGCCAGATCCGAAATTAACCAATATAAATGAATCGGTTACTAAACGGTTATTTCGGTTTAAAGAGTTTCAGTTTATGGGTTTCGGTACAGCGGAAAAAAATTATTTCGGTTACGGTTTCAGTAACGTTTGCAAATATTTATCGGTTTTTATCGGCCAAAGGTTACGGATTCGGTTAAATTTTAATCCCTGGTTATAATTATTATTATAACTAAAAAAAATTATAATTATTTTTATTAATTACCTAGAAAACACTCATAATCTTTTATTTTTAATAATCCCTAATGAAAAACCAACTTAAAATGAACTCAAAACTGACATCTCAAGCGAATGAGAATAAGCTGAAAGCAAATCAACAATAAACGAGACAAAGGAATTCAAAAACCCAGCAATAACAAACAGCCGCTGGCACAGGACCTGGAACAGGAGCAGAAGCAGAAGCAGGAGCAGGAGCATTCGATCTCACAGCAGGATATGAAATTCGCATTAGAATCATAAAAGGATATTCGCCATGACAGATACATGACAATGCCATCTGTATCTATGAGTACGTCTTTGTCTGTGTGTATCTGTGTGTGTTGTTTGTGTATCTGGCGTGTGTTTGTGTTTATGTCACATCACCTAAACAAATATCTCGCTCGAGAGAACGGCATCAATGAGGACTACGCTTCCCTCCCTCTCCCTCTCTCACTCTCTTAAAATTCTCCCTCCCGTTCGTTTTCCAGTTTTTCACGTTTTTTAACTCTTTACAATAACAACATGAAGTCTGCTCAATTGCAACTGCAACAAAAATTTGACAAAATACTCTAGACCTTGTTCGACATCTGGCAATTACTGTTTGCCAATTCAGTACACCACAGGGTGCCACATGTGGAGCAATGGGGGCGTGCCACTGACCTGCTTAACATAAAAAAACTAACTTAAATAAAAAAGAAAAAACTGCCCGCAGTTTTGTTTATTTTGCAGTGTTACACTTAAAGTTCAGTTGTTGTATCTGGAATATTTAAGCTTTTGACACACACACACACACATATGTATGCCATATTCACACACACACACAGAGGAGAAACCAGAGACATTTGGTATATAAGACAACGACTGCGATTCGCCTACAAACGCACTGGAAATTCGAGTGGGAAAACGAGGAAAAGCGTCGCCCACATACAAAAAGTGAAACTGCGAGACGATGGCAAAAAAGGCAGACAGGAGGGGAGTGAGGATGAGGGAGGGACTGACAGAGGGAGCACAAAGTTAGTTTGGCTTTATTGGCTGGCAACAAGAGAGGGGAGACGAGGGAGAAGGAGAAGGGGAAGGAGCAGCAGTTGGCAAGGACGAAGCTCGCTTAGAACGAGCGGAAATTGTCACCAAAAACAGAAAGACACTCACACATACCCATAAAGTGACATATATGTATGTATGTATATGTATATCGATGTGGCAGGACAACGGACAACACTTTCGCCAAGAGGGAGGGTAGGAGTATAGTGAAGATGGGGGGGGGAAGTTACTGCCTCATAATGAAGGCAGCTAATACATCTTGTTGATGTTGCGGGAACCCGCCGAACATAAAGAAGCGCCAACAGACATGTCTATTTGGAATCCTATCGATTTTGTCGGCAACCCGTATTCCCTCCCAGCTCAGACAACCCTGTCTGTAGGGTTGCCGGATACGGCATTGGCCTCCCAGCAGCGTCTCATCAAAATGGGGCAACATTTAAATGCAACAATTGTCATTAAATTTTCATTTGGCGACCATTTAAAGAGAGAGAGAGAAAGAGAGATTGGGAGAGTAAGAGGGAAAGTTAAGAACAGAGAGGATGAAAACTTACTGGAATAATTTTAACTTGCAGCTTGACTAACTCTTTAAATTTTATTAACAATATGTACTGGATATATTAAGTTACATTTTTAGACTTTTATTGTTTTATAGACAATTTATTTTTAAATTATGAATTTTATTCATGAATCATAATACAAATATAACTCTGAAGTTCTACTCTATATGAATATTACCGATTGAATTGAAGCTATACATGTAAGCTCAAAATTAAACTCTGTTATATATAAAATGGGTTTTTAAATATTTATAATAAATTCAAAATATTTCATTGATGGAAAAATTATTGTAAGACTCAATTTCTTATAGGTAGAACTAAAAAGGTGTCTGACAACATTTAAACTTTCTTTATCTTTGAGTTATTTTTAAACATTCAATTGAATAAATACATTTAATTTAAAGCGTTTTAATTTCTTATTATTTTTAACCGTAAAGAATGTATTTCTTTCAAACCATGCAATCTGTTTATATTGTTGTTTACGAAAATAAATTAAATTTTCTAACAAAAATTTAAGAAATGACCTTGTGCCGGCGCTGAGACTGTCACTTTGGGTCATTTGCTCGATATTGTGTTTAATCGATTTCTTTGTAAACTCGAAACCAATGTCAACAGCCTTCAGACACATACAGAGACAGAGACACAGACACGAAAGCAGATACAGATACAGATACACAGACATGCAGATACAGATACAGATACACAAATAAGTAAATTCAAGTGGCTGCCAAATAAAAAGGAAGCTGAAGAAAATTTTTGCTTTTTTGAACTCGAAGCGAGAAAACATTTACACACTTAAACGAAGCAAAAGCATTTGAGCAATCGGCAGCAAAAAAAAGAAGAAAAACTAAGAAAATTCTAGTGCAAAGAGTGAACCGAAAGGATGCAAAAGAGAACACCGATGAGGAGAAGGAGAAGGAGGAAGGGGAGACAACGATGGAGTCACACTGGAAACTCGACAATGTTGGCTTAAATTTGCTGCCTGTCGCTTAGGTAAATAAGCAACAGTTGTACATACACACATATACATACATATAAAACAGGCACAAATGTATCTATAGGATACACTTGTATGACGGTTGTCCTTACTGGTGTTCAAGTGTGGGCTTTCCCTTTTCCCCCTTTCCTCCTCACTATCCCAGCTTCATCTAGGGCATTTAAAGTAGCAACTGCTTTCAATTTGATAGTATTTTCATTGATTTTTCTCCATGAAAACTGTGTCCCATTCATATTTCAACTTTTGTGTAATAAACACGCCCACCGCCTTGTCAAATGGGCGTATTTTATCTTCACAAATACTTGACTCTATATTTATGTGGCGTTGCATTTTGTAATTCTGATTCATAAACAATATCATCATAAATAACTCCTCTCCCCAATCCATCTTTGGGTTGGACGGAATTCCGGCTCGTGCCGACCATATGTGAACTCATCAGTCAGAAATGATCCATTTTGGGGAGAAACAGATGTGTTTTACAAACTATTGACTTGAAATTCAAGAAAATACATCAGATAATGTAGTTTTATACATTTGAGAAATGAAATACATTGGAAACTTATAAATAACTATTAGTTGATAAATTAAATTCATTTACTCATCTTAAATAAATTCATTAAAATTTTAAAGAGATTATTAATTCGATATTGTATATTCACTTGGCTTATAATTTAATATTCAGAAAATACATAAGTCGGAAACGGACTTGATTCAAGTATTTCGAAGTAATTTAAGTGGCAACCAAAAGCAGATTTTTCTGGAATTTGTTTTTAAAATAATGCAACAAATTATGGAATGATTGAAATTTTGGAACACTTCAGATCTAGAAAGGAGAATAAATTTGTACAACCAAAAGTTATATTTTTTTCTAATTCTAAGTTTTAATTTGTTATTCAGGATTAAAAATATTAATATTCTTAATAACACTTTTAAAATAAGACTAATCTTAAATAGCATTGAATAGAAAGCAAGTTTATTATATAACTATGGGTTAACTTCTACTCACAGCCATAAGATAAACAAAATACTAAACATTTCTTCAAGTTGAAATAAATCACAGGTCACAGAAATCAAATATCCATTTGAGGCGAGGGAAATGGGTTCGTTTAAGGTTTCAAGATCAACATTGGAATCGCCTCCGTAGTAAATATAAATATATATTCGTAGCCTATGCCCAGCGCGAGTCTGAAGTACTTAATTTTAATGAGTCGAGTGTGTACATTCGGCCTTTTTTATTTATTCATTTATTTTCTATTCTATTTCTAATACTATTTAGTGGAAACAAACGTGATATTAAAACTGAAACCCTCAGAGCGGCGGAGCGACGTGTATTTCGATTTTTATTATAGTTACTTTGGAGTTTTTCGTTATGTGTGAATGTGTGGGGTACTCTTAACGATCTTTGTCATTTAAATAAATAAATTTTATTTGAATCAGGCATAAAATTAAAACTAAAGTATATCTAATGAGTCAACTGCCATCAAATGCTTGGACATTAACTACGCGTATAGATGAGGTTTCTATTTACTACCAAAGTGCGTGACTCAAAAGGTTGAGTCTGATGAGAAATTTCACAGGGGAGGGAGTACAACAAAAGTTAAAGATTTATACGCCAGCATAGTTGAAACGTTTAAGGATACGGCAGAAAGAGGCAAAAAGGTAAAGAGTAAAATGTCCACTCAAACAATTAAAGAGAAATTCAGAAATCTAACGCACTCAAGGGACTTACTGGAGATCTTAGTTCCCAGATGTAGCCAGAGAAACGTTTAAGGAAGTAGTATAAAAAAGAGCCGATGAATTGGAAAATTCCTTAGAGTGCAAATCAAGTTCTCTATTCAAAGAAACATTTCTTTTTTTTTCACGACAGTTTGATCACCAAGAAAATGTTTAGGGATAAACACAAAGAAGAAACCATAATGTGAATTAACTTTCTCGAGTAAGTTTATAAACTCTATTTTAATAACCCTTTGACATCCTAGTCTTCCTTTTCAAAATACTTAATATTTTGATCTGTCCGGAATTGTACTTTTTTTCCTCAGATCCCACCGACATTTGGTAGCATGTTGAACCAACTCACGTTTTCCATGATGATTATAAACGTTGTTCTTCATTGGATGGGTTCAGTTTTGGGGTTGGGTTTAGGGTTTGAGGTATTAGGTTTTGGGGCTATTTTGGACCTAAACATTTGTCGCATTTACCACAAAATGTGTGTAATAATTTATTCCGACTTTAATTATGCTTTGTTGATCGTGTTCTGGTCGGCGACGCTTTGACTTTGATTTCCCGATGACCTGAGAAATGTTGTGAAGGTTTTTCTTACGTTTTTCTGTATATTTGTTTTTCTTCATTTTTATGAATGTAGAGACAAATCGGCGTCATCAAAATTTTTCAAACGGGTTTCGATTTGCATACAAATTTCACTTGCTGTCTCGCTTCTCCTCTCACATAACCCACGTCTTAGATATGTTTTTGGGGAATGGAAGCGGTTCACGATGATAAACGACATTATGTCTGGGAAATTTTGGTGGCCATAGACTTTGTGTCTATGGAAGAGGAAAGATGATTTCTCTCTTTCCCTCTTTCAACTGTCACTCGCTTTACGTCTCTTTCCGTTGCGACATTTTACAGGGAAATGCACTCGAAATGAAATTTGTACAGTAAAATCACTCTATAATGGTTGCTAATTTGCCCAGTATGGGAGAGGGTTAGCTATTATATGATCCTTATGAAGGGACGCGGCATTAGTAACAGGGTGGGAATTATTATTGTTGTTGTTTGTTATCATTTCATTTCATTTCATTTTTTATTCATATGTGAATCCATTTTGAATTTGTTGCTATACGTTAAATTTGTTGTTGGTTCTATAAAGTACTTTTTTAGTAATTCATAAGCACACGCAGCGGGCAGATGTTCCGCACGAATTCCTGCAGATTATATGGGCAACAACTGGAAAGGGTTGCAGTTACAGATACAGATACATATATGTATCTAGTAGATACGCACGCATGTATCTGCAAATGAAATGCAATTGGTGGCCATGCCAGTTGCCAGTTGCCAGTGGCATGCATAATTCATGCCACAAACTCTATCGGTATGGCTATTAACAGCTATTCGGTTATAGGGGCAACTTCCTCCTCGCCTCCCCTCTTATCATTCTTCTGGATGCGTTGATAAGGATGCAAACTAAGAAATTGAATGATCGATCATTGAAGGTGACTTGGAACAGAAAATAGAAAGGTTTAATTCGAATTTACATTAATATTTAAAGTATACATTAATTATTTATTTTTGTATGTGTATCTACAGTAGAAATTTCCTATAGAAACGGGAAAACATTAAAAATATTTCTTTTATATATATTGTAAATAAAGTAAAAATTTCGAAATTTGTTTGAATAATAATGTGTATAGAATAAAATTCAAGAAAATTATTGAAATGTTCAACACAAATACATATATTAAATAGTTTGTTGTTATTCTCCGATATATTTATAAATAAATAGTTACTGAAAAAAAAATAGTTGGCGAAACAAAGAATGGAGGCTATAAAATGACATGAAAATTTAAGAAATAATTAGTAACTTTTAAGAATATTGAATTAACATAATAATCACAGATATAAATATTACACAATTTTTCACTTAATTCCCTGAAATATTAGGGAAATCTTGTAAGATTAATACAGATATTTTTATAAGAGAAGTAAAAATTATCTAAGCTAACTCTATAAATAATTCAAGCAGACTCGAAAACGAATGCAATACAATCTAACAGGAAAGATTTCCTTAAATTATGAAATGTACTCTTAAAAATATTATAGAATAGAGTTGTTATTGGGAGGCAATACTTTTTAAAATCACGGAAAAAAGTTTTTAATTAGGTTTATTAGTAAAAATAATGGAGTCTCCATTTCAAAAATATTAAATATATAGTTTTAATACCAAATATCGTACTAAGAATTTATAAAATATAAATTATTTACTTTTTAATTTTAATTTTCATACTTCCATATAAAATACGCTTTATATCGCCATATTGTTTGTAAAAAGTTAACGGTAAGAGCCGCCATTAAAGTTGCCAAAATGAAATCAGTGCAGTTGATTTTGTTCCGACGGCATTTTGCTCTCACAATGGCAGCCAAAGGACCAACGGCAAAGCATCCGAAGTAGAAGAGGAAGCAGCAACATAACGAACATAAAGGAAATATGGATAAATAAAGAAACTCACATACACTCAAACTCACACACACACACACGCAATGAAAGAAAAATATGATTGAGCGAGGAGCATAAAGTAAGTAAATACAAAAAAAAAACAACACACTGCGAGCAGCGCTGCCAACGCTCACGTTATTTCTCTGCCTCTGCCGCTGATGCTGCTGCTGCTGCTGCTGCTTTGCTCCGCCTAAAGTTGTCATAATTTGCTTTTGCTTTTTGCATTGAGTTTTATTTATTTGGCGATGACGCTGCGCAAATAAAAAGTCGTGTCTGCGCTCGGGCCGAAGATGACGTTGCCTTCTGTCGGGCAGTTTCTCGTCTGCTGATTTTCTTTCTTGGGGTATCGATTTGTTGTGTGCCGTCGGCCCTTTGAGAGAGGGAGAGAGAGTGAGTGAGAGAGCGCTCGGGAGAGCAGCGCCAATGCACACACACACATACACAGCTAGTCTCTTTTTGATTTATGGCATTAACACACACACACAAACACACACTTGAGACTTATCATAAATGGCCGCAATGCGTGCGTTAGAGCAGCACAGCTAGTGCGCTGCAAGCTTAACAGTGGTAATAAATGTTGTGTGCTTAACATAACAGCATGGCAACAGTCTTATACGCAAGGTTCCCCTGCTGTTAGCTGGCAATTTCGAAAATGTTGCACGCACTTTTATATGTGGATAGTACGCTCTCTTGCTCGCTCTCTCTCGCGCTGCCACTGCTGCTGTTATTGTTGTTGCTGTTGCTGTTGTTGCTGCTGCTGCTGCGTCTAAGCTTTTGCAATGCTGCCCCCAACAACGAAACAGCGACACTTCGATTCGCTGCTGCTGCTGCCGATGTCGCTGCTGCAGCGCTCGTTGCGTTGTGCTCCGTTTCTTGCTCGTTAAATCCATAAAGGACATTCTCTGCTTCGGCTCCAGTCACGGCCAACGGCAACGGCAACGGCAACGCCACTGCCACCGACAACGACAACGACAGCGACAGTTCAGCGACAGCGTCAGTTCAGCCAGCCAGCGAAGCAGGCAGCAGGCAGCAGCCGCCACTTCTTGGCTTTGGTCAGCCGCCTCAAAGCCGACAGTTGCCAGTTGCCAGTTGCAGGTTGCCACTTTTCAGTTGCCAGTTGCCACTTGCCAGTTGCCCGTTTATAGCCAATTTGCCATTCACATTAACAACAACAACAACAAGAACAACAACAACAACAACAAACCACAATTATTATTGCCAAAAAATTTGACAGCAGCAGCAGCAGCAAAGCTAACGGTTTTTATTACCGCCGCCGTCGTCGCAGTCGCCGCAGTCGTCGTCGTCACCGTCGTCACCGTCGCCGTCGTCGTCGTCATCATCGTTTGTCGTCGCCGCTCACGCACGTTACTCATATTTTTTCTCCCGCTTCATCTCCAGCGTCAAGTGCGTGCGTGCGTGTGTGTGTGTGAGTGTGAGTGAGTGTGTGTATGCATGTGTGAGTGCGTGCATGTGTGAGTGGGTGTGAGTGTAAGTGTGAGTGCGAGAGTGCGACGTTTTTATCATGTGGGCGGGCGGTGAACGAGGAAGTTTTTGTGGTCGCGCGTGTTTAATTAATCATAAATAAAACAAAAAGCAAAAATGCAAATGGCCAACGCAATAACAACAACAACAACAACAAGCGACTCTCTGAGAGAGCGAGCAACTGTAAAGCAAAAACAATTGAATTATTATGTGCAATAAATGTGAAGTGAACTAAAGACAACAACAAAAACAACACGAATCAAGAGCATACAAATCATAAAAAGCAAATTGCCAAAAAACAAACAAATTTCGAGTGCGAATTTGAATCCTCCGCAGGATTCGGAAAAAAACTGTTTTTGCTGCCGTCGGCAAAATTGAAGCGAAAACCAAAAAAAAAGTGATTTCAATATGGCCTACAAAAGCGGATAAGCGATAAGAGAAAAGAAGAAGAAGAGAAGAAGAAGGAGAAAAAGAATTTGATTTGAAACAGTCAACAAAGTGAGTATTGCGAAAATAATGTGTTAAAGTAAATTACAAATAAATTAACTATATTTAACTATATTAAACTGGAAAGTTAAATTGAGTTTACTGCTATCTAAAATATAAATTAATTAATAAGTAAGCTTAAGATATATTACAATTTAATAGATAAATTGCAAATTAAATATGTATATTATTGCTATTTTTATTTATTATAAATTGTATGCTAATTTTTAGAGTACTTTATGTAAATAGTTTTATCATTGATAAAAAACACAAATCTTTACTTTCTTACCTTCAATATGATTTAATAAAAATACTTTTGTTTCATCCCTACTCCAGTTTTAAATGTAAACCTTTCTCTAACTACTTTCTGTATTAATTATCAGTATCTCATAACCACGATTTATCAGATCAGATGCAGAATTTATATATTGAAAAGATACATTTAACTTTCCAGTCCTTATTATCTATGATCAATAGATTAAAGATGCAAATATTAATAAATATAAATATATAATTAAACTATTTATAATATTTATGTTATTCTTATGTAATTCATAAAGTTTTTAATTTTACTCAAATTCCATTATTAATGATTTTAAATAAATCAATTTGTATAACCTATCTATCAATTTAGGGAAAACAAGATGGTAAAGTCGAAAGCAGCTAAAATCTGTTGTTTGACTAACAATAAAATTTCAATATACGATCTTTTATTTAGGCTGAAAACCTTTCATTTAGTTGTTTGCGAGTTTAAGAATGCTTTAAACTGCAATTTCCTATTAAATCTGCATTTACTGACTTTCAGATACATTTTAGTTTGTTCTCTTATCTTTCTATTGAAATTGGAAATTCATTTTGTGACTAAGTTAAAATTTAACTAGACTATGAACAAACTAACTTAAATGTGAATAACGAATACATATAAACTTTCCCAGTTCTTCCATCAAAAATAAGAGAACTTTAAGATACTTTTAAGTGTATTTAAAGTTGTTGCAACTTATCACCTTAACATAAACAATATATATTATGCTAATAAAATGTAATATTTTATATATTTGGTGTAAAAGAGATTTACATGAATATATTACTTATGAATAATTATAATTAAATAAAACGATAATTATCATTGAGTTTCCATTATTTTTAAGCAAGTGCCAATTTTGGCATTGTTGTTGTTTTGTTGTTATAGTTATAGTTGTTGTTGCTGTTGTTGTTGTGAGTTTAAGGCTCAGTTGTTGCCTGAGTGGCGATTATTTAACTTTGACACTTTATGCGAGGACATGCAACCAAGGCAGCAACAACAACAATAGCAACAACAACAACAATAACAACAACAACAACAACATTGGCAACAAAATGTTGCATGTCGGGCTTATGTCAAAGTTAACATAAATACAACTACTTTGTGCCTCAGTTGTGTGGCAAGAAAGGGAGGAGCGGGAACTGACGGCATTGGGAGGGGATTATTGAGGTCTTGACATGGGCACGAGATGCTGCTCCAAGTGCGTGCATCTGTGTGTGTGTATATGTGTGTGAGTGCATGTTATGCAACAACAACAACAACAACAACAACAATAATAATATGAAGATGACACCTAAAAACAGAGAAAACGGACGCATGTCATGAGAGTAAAATTAGCACAGAAACAATGAGTTGCAAGCGTGTGTGTGTGTGGGGGAGAGAGAGAGAGGGCGTAGGTTAAACGAAAAGATGACAGGTGTCAGATACGTGAGTATCTTGTAGATACAGACAACAGTCAAATGTCAGCAACAGATTGAGATTGAAATGATGGGCTTAATTTTCAATCAAGCAAATCAACTACAACAAGCAAACTATGAGATACATTCACACACACACACACATTTGCAGTAACAAATAAAGATACAGATACATCTCCTCCCCTCTACGTCACCCTCCTACTTACATACATACATAGAAACATATGCGCCTAATGCATTTATTGCTTTAATTAATTTATGAGTCGCGCGATTTCATCTCAACGAAGAGCGCCAAGCGAATTGTATCTTGTATCTCAACGTGCACATTGTCATCATCCACATCATCGTGATGAACTTAATCATGATGATCATAAGCAGCTTTTACTTGTGGGGGCTTCTCGGACTCTGGCCGACAATAAATTCATTTATTTTTTGTTCATTTATAAAATTCGAAACGTTTCTTGCGCCAGTCTATTTTTCATTTTTCATTTTTCTCGCCACTCGCCACCCCAAGCAACCCCTTCGCCCTCCCTCTCCCCCGTCCCCTCGACTACCCCTTACCTCTCTATCCTACATTTATTTGTATTTCTGTTCATTTTTATTATATATTTATTTTCATTTTAATAAATTCAACACATAGCCAACAAATAGTGAAAATGTTCGATGAATGGAGAGAGGGGACTGCAGAGGGGAAAAAGATGGGGGAAAATATTTTTTTGTTATGACAGAAATGTGCGCGACTATAGAAAAAGTGTCTGCAGCTTCTACTATACAATATTCCCTCGTAAATTTTCATCATTTTCATTTCGAGTTTTCCCCCTTTCACACCCGATGCGCTGTCCAAATATTTGCCAAAAGCCAAAAAGATTGTATTATACTCTGCGATATATTTTCCTTTTTTTCTATCTTTTGGTTTTTGTTCCTATTTGTAATGTGGCCACGTTGAATTTTTCTGCACGCCAGAAATATGCCAACAAATCCGCGCACGCCGAAAGCGAATCTATCAGTACTCAAATATATATATATATATATACACTACATATAGTAAATATACACATGTACATATATACTTATTTGCATTTGTATCTGTTGCTGTTTATTAGAATGTTTGCAACTCATAAGATACATTTCAATATGTCGATGATTTTTGCTTTTCAATTTTGCGGCCATTCGCTAATTCAATAAACCGCACAAAACTGCAATTTTCATAGCATATTTGGAATATTCATTAAACAAAATTAAAATCAAAAATTCGCTACATGCTCAACTACACAACAAATATTTTAATGTTCAATGCATATTATATGAGTTGATGACATACAGATCTTTTTATAGGGTATCAAATTTAATTTGCATAATGTAATTCCAATTTGTTTAATTTCTATGATGTCCTTGGTCTTGTGATAGTTCAAAAATTATATTGAATATATTTTATGTAAAATTTGCTATACTTTTGACACCGTTTAAATATTCAAAAGTTTTTTATCATTATGTATTAATTACATTAAGAGCCTTTATCTCATTTTATTTATTTTATGTCAAGTTTAAGTTTTCTCTTAAAGTTGCTTAAATTCTTAAATCATTAGCACATTAACTGAACAATTTAAATTGGATATTATTTATTGAACAATTATATTTTATTATTTCATAGTAAGATAAATAGAAAGTAATGATAATATTGATATTTATTTCACTACAAATTATTAATCAATTATTTGAATACTACATATATGATATTTTTTAGTAATCAATACAAATATATATAAAATTCCACTTCTCTGCATGAAATTGTCCAAAATATGCAAAGCAAATCGAAGAATAAGTTTTAAAATAGAATAATTAGTTTATTTTTAAGAATATAATGACAAAATATCAGAAATGGAGACACACAATATGGAAGAGTATATAAGGGAGGAGAGACAAGTGTTTGTGTGTTTGTACAAACTATAAACAGACATTCAAATTGTGTAGAGGGGGGTGTCTGCATGTGTGTGTGTGTGTATGTGTGTGTGTTGTGAGTACTTTGCATAGATTGTCCACTTTAGATTAAGCCATGAATAATTTATGTGCGTCTCTTATGATTTTAATTGTTTGCAATGGCAGCTTAACAACTCTTCCTTCAACTCCCCTCCCTCCATCTTTCTCTCTTTCACCCTCTCTTTCGCCCTCGGAGACAGCTTGAATGACTGGCCTTTATTATTCCTTTCGTGAAAAAAGCATAAAAACGAAAGCGGAGGCAAAAACAACAACAACAACAAAATAGAGCCCCAAAAGCAAATGCAAAACAATACAAATTCATCTACAAGGCAAAACACTGTGTGTGTGTTGTGTGTGTGTGTGTGTGTGTGTGTGTTGTGCTGTCCAGTTCCCCTCATGACACACACTCCGTCCACTTGGCATTGGTCTGCTTCTTCTGCTTCTTCTTCCTCCTCTTCCTCTTCTTCTTCTGCTGTTGCTTCTGCCCGACTGTCCTGCCTTGTGAATTGCCTCTGCCTCTGCCTCAGTCGCTGTTGTTGTTGCTTCTACCTTCGCAGACATTTGCATTTCTCACACACACACACACACATGCGACGTCCATTTCTGGTACTGTGTGTGTGTGTGTGTGGCGCCTGCTCCCCTCTCACACCCCTCCCCCTGCCTTTAGCCACCCGCGGCGTCTGCTGCTCAACTGGTTGACCGCCCTCTGCTGCCTCACTCACACTCTACCTCTCTCCCTCCCACCGCTTAGCTGTGAGCCCTTTCCGGCTGCGTCTGGAATGAAACTCAACATCGTCGTCGTCGTCGTTGTCGTTGTCGTAATCGTCGTTCCATTTCGTTTCTTTTTCAAAAATTATATGAAAATTATACCAATTCAACTCATAAAATTTTTTCAGCTTAATAAATTTGCAGACATTTTGTTCAGCTTGGATCCGGTTCCAGTTTCATTCCCAAGCCCATGCTGAGTTACAGTTCAAGCCCTTTTCTGAGCCTTCATTGGCTGCCTCTCTTCTCTTTTGGCATTTTAAATACTGCAACTGATTTTAACCACGTCTACTTTTCCACCCCATTCCCACTATACCATATATCGTATATTTTAAATGAAGCTCATAAATTTTGGAGCAAACAATTCTTATTTTTTCCTCTCTCTCGTTTTTCTCATATTTTCTTAACATTTTACCAAAGAGGAAATTCAAATGTTGTGGCTGTTTTTCATTGATGAAATTCCCAATGAATGAATGATTTTTTTCAATAATATTCATAAAATTGCTTGTATAAAAGGTGAGACGTGTTCTTGTAATTTTAGAATAAAACTTACACTGGCTAACATCATTTTCAATACGAAGCTAAATCAGACAAAATATAAAATTTACAAAATTAAAGTTTTATAATATTAGAATTTTGATTTATATAACATTTTTAAATAAATTGAATTGAATGAAATTACAGCATTTCTATAACAAATACATATCTGAATAATTTTTTTTTAATTTTTCGTGTTTTCTTTACATAGTATATTATAGTTAATTAAATAACAATCGCATAATAATCGCAATTACATAATATGCTGTAAAATGAATTAAATTTGTTAACTAGTGTTATCGAAATTTCATAATATATGAAATGAAGAATTTATCTATCGATTATAATTGTTTGGCAACCCTGTTCTATATTGATTTCTCGCAGATTCATGCGAAATTAAGCGATTTCTCGATCGACTTGTGGAACAACAAAAGATCTCAATCAATATCTCAAATGCAATCACTCAATAGATTGTTTACTTTACCGCCACGTTGCTGGCGATTCTCTCATTCAGTCAAATTTCTAGCCGGATATAGACGTATGTCGGGAGCAAGTGGAGCTATTTATATGCACAGGAGTGTGTGCCATCAATCAATCAAGCAAATTGCATAGAATTTTGATACGTATCCGCTTGTGGATAAAACAAATGTGCGATTGAATGATTGACGCTTTGTTGTATCTCCCAGATACAATATTTATCCGGGCAAGTAACTGTAACCAGAAAAAGAAAGATTTAGAGTTCCTTTCAAGTTGGATGGACCACCTGCTGACAGGAAATTAAACTTTTTAGGAGAGCACACCGAATGACAAAGAAATTGAAATGCTTCCAAATCTTTTGGATACAGCTTCGAATTCGGATTCCCAAGGAAAACCTCAAGTTGAAGCAATTGCTGAAGTTTTATGTTTTTGGCTGTGCGTAAATCGCTCAAGAAATCAGCTCAAGTGGAATAAGTTGTGGCTACTGGCTTTACTTATCTTCGGTCAACACTTTCGAGGTGCCAACCACCGAACCGAAACACCGAACCACCCAACCACCCACAAGTAGCCACAATCTCCGAGCCAGTCCCTTTCCAGTTTCCCTTCAACTGTGGGAAAAGCGCGTCGGCTACTGCATTAAACAAATTGATTTCGGATGAGCCCATTGATAGAAATACTATACGATGTGTGTGCGTCGATGATTTCGAATGCTGCCCAATCGATATAAATATGTGCACGATATGGGAATGTATCTGGATTCTGAGCCATGCGTCTTTCTATCCGTCCGTGTGTGCGTGTGTGTGTGTGTTTACCTTTGCCAATAAATTCACTTAATTGCCGGGAAATAATCATAAAGCAATCGGCCGTAATGCGAATGCTACTTGTACTCGTATAACAACTCCAATCTTAGCACACGTTCGCATCGATTATTGTGAAATATACTTCTGCCCAATTTCGAATTGGGATTACGAATCTGTTCGTTCAACAATCACAAATTCAACGGAATTATGTTGAAATCGATTTCTTGCCAATATTTATGTACTGCTTGCCAACTAATTTTTTATTTTACTTATAGTGAAGAATTAATTTCATAAGCGAAACCAACATAAAAGTAGGTACAGTGGTGTTAGATTTAAGGATTTCTTAGAAAGAGTTGTTAACTGTAAAGTTAATCGTGTAAATGATTAAAATAAGAATATTGAGGTAGAGATAGAAATAAAAGAAAATCATAAGTATTATGTTGAAGTTCGCCATCAAGTCTTCAGATATCGTCTCTCATTATTTTTAAATGGTAACCCAATAATCCTTAAAATTCCATTAATTTTTAAAGGAAAAATTTTCAACTTCTCTGTATTCTATTTAGATGTAACAAAGTAAGCGTTTAAATGCAATTTGAAAATTTTTTGGACAATAAACTATATAAATTAACAAATATTGTGACAATGTTTTCGATTCGTCATTTGTTGACGTTTCGTCCGCGAGTTCTAGTTCCCAATCTGAGTCGTTGTTTGGCCGCTAGAAGTTCCTGTTCATGTATATCAAATAATTATCCCAGGTTATTCACAGTTGGCAATAACTGTACCAGTGTGCCGAATATCAGGCGTAACATTATCATTAGATAAGAGTGAGTCTTTGAATAGCATTCGTTTTACTCATTCGAAAGTGTTTGACCCAATAGATGGGATTTCCGTGTGTTAAGTAACAAACAACCATATCGCAATCTGTTTTTCAGATATTGTCCTATCCCTAGGGAGGGGAAGGGGAAGGGAAAGTGAGAGATTGAGATTGCCACCAAGTAAATTAGCTATAGCCGGAATCGAAATCGAATGGGACCAAAGCAAAGTTATGCTGAGTGATTCCAAGTAATATATCAATAAATTATCCAAGCCCAAGCTGAAGCCTCATGCAAAACGTGCATCGAGCTTCGGCCAGTTCAATAATCCGTAAGCAATCAGACTTGGACGCGGAAAGTCCAAAATCATCGATCGGATACCGATATATAGATATAGATTGATAGATACATATGTCGAATGGTTCGATGGTTCGTTCTGTAGGCCAAAATTAAGTTATACGCCCCTAATAAAATGCAATGCGTTCATTTATTCATCGGCTTTTAAGTTGCGACACTACACGCTATTCATATATTCAAAAATTTATCATAAAGTCTGGCCGGGTCGGAGTCTCCTTACGTGACCAGATTGTTATAAAAATTGTTGTCGCTATCGGATAACTCCGTTTTATATGTCTCTGAATCCCACATCTTCTCTCGTTTCATCCACAGCGCCCATGAACAGCAGGAGATTCAGATCCAAAGCTAGACCCAGATCGAGATTCCGTAACAGCTCTAGCAGGAAGGAGTTGGAGCGTTCGGCAGTGGCCGCTCCAGTGGAGAATGTGTTCAATATTTCGAAATCGCATCAATTACCGGGGCACAGGGAATCGCAGTGGCGCCTCCGGCGGTGGCACAGCCCCAACCGGCGATAGGGACAGTCTGCTGGCCAAGGAGCTCAATGCGGATAGCAATAACAATGGCAGTGGAGTGGATGAGGTGCCACAACTGCATCCCGATGCAGAGACGGATGCAGAGCTTCAATTGGAAGCATCGTTGGAGACATCGTTGCCCGGGAACTCGGAGCAGCAGCCGGAAAACAGTAATGAGGCGTTGGATCTGTCGGTAATCTCCGGCAACCGTTTGCCCACGTCGGGGCATGTGGCACTTGAAGCTTTACAACATACCAAAGTGGCGGTGGCGCAGTTTGCAGCAACTGCGCTGGCCGGGGCAACAGATCCCAGTGATCTGGCCATGGTGCAGTCGACGATCTTCAATGTGCAGCGACAGCATCTGATGCAGCTGCAGCTCATCCAACATCTACAGAGTCAATTGAAGCGGGCGGGAGGCGTGGTCGCTGCTCTCAACAGGCAGGGGGGTCAGAACGAGGAGGAGGACAACGACTTAGACGACGAGGAGGAGGAGGCGGAAAATCCTGCCAAAGAACAGCTGAGGATAAATGGCGAGACGGCAGAGAGCGAGCAGGAGAGTTTAAAGACTGATGGACAGGACTTGTCCATGGAAAAGGCTAAAGCGTGCAATAAGGAAAGGGAACAGGAGAAGGAAAGGCAGCGGGAAATGGAAAGGAACAGGGACAGGGACAGGGAGAGAGAAAGAGAAATAGAGAGGGAGCAAGTCAAGCTGGAAAGCGAGCGTGAAATTGAGGCTGAAGTCGAACTCGAGACGGAGAATGAGTATCAACCGTTAATGTGCGACATCAGCTCCAGTTTGGCCTCGACCATCATCACCAACCACGACCCGCCGCCGGCACCAAACGAACCCAACTGCCTGGAGATGCTGCAACGCCGCACGGAGGAGGTGCTGGACTCCGCCTCGCAGAGCTTGCACGCGGCACAGATGCAGGAGGAGTACTCGGAGTATGCCTCAAAGGAGGCACAGAGTCGGGGAGAGATCTTCAAGCATCGTTGCAAGTATTGCGGAAAGATCTTTGGCAGTTACTCGGCCCTGCAGATCCATCTACGCTCCCACACCGGAGAGCGACCCTTCCACTGCAACGTTTGTGGTAGCAAGTTCACCACAAAGGGTAACCTCAAGGTCCACTATCAACGACATACGCAGATCTTTCCTCCCATGCTGCTGCCCCCCGTAGTCAATGGGGCAGGACCTTCCGGTGCAAACCCCGAGCAGTTTGCCGCTCTCACGCCCATTAGGTTACCCTTTGTCCCGCCTGCGCCGCTGGCTCCGCCGCCACCTCCCAGCAGAGATCAGCCTGCAGTGGAGCAGCCTCAGCCTCAGTCTCATCCTCAGCCTCAGTCTCAGCCTCAGCAGCAACCTCCACAGCAGCAGGAGCAACAAGTGCCACAGCAGGCAGAGGATCTAAGCAAGCCCATGCGAGAAAGGTCTAATTCCCCTGTGGAACGAGTAACGACCCCAATAAAGTCCCTGCCTGATCGAGGTCGAGTCGTAACGGAGCCAGCTCAAGCATCACCCGAGAAACAGGAGAAGGAGAAGCCCAAGGACAGTTCCAAGCCGACGACACCCACATCATCGAGCCGTCGCAATGGCAGCGTGCGGAAACGTCAGACGAGCAATGCCGGAAGTCCACCCGGGGAAGACCGATCTGCGGAGCATGCCGAGCATTTGCACATTGCCAAGCTGGTGCGTCGCTCCTCGGCCAGTCGGGATGGTTCTGTGGGAATGCCAGGAGGAGGAGAATACTCCCTTGCCCAGATGGAGCGAATCATAGACAAGTCGTGGGAGGATCTAATTGAGATCGATAAGACATCGGAGACGTCGAAGCTGCAGCAGCTGGTGGACAACATTGAGAACAAGCTGACGGATCCAAATCAGTGCATCTTCTGCCAGAAGGTAATGTCCTGTCGCAGTTCCCTTCAGATGCACATTCGCACCCACACGGGGGAGAGACCCTTCCGCTGCAAGATCTGTGGACGCGCCTTTGCCACGAAGGGGAATCTCAAGGCGCACATGAGCATCCACAAGATCAAGCCACCCATGCGAAGTCAGTTCAAGTGTCCGGTGTGTCATCAGAAGTTCTCCAACGGCATCATCCTGCAGCAGCACATACGCATCCACACCATGGACGATGGCAGCGGTGGTCAGGGAGGGGGACATGGACAAAGCATCGGTGTTGGCGATGTGGATCGCTTGGGCATTGAGGATCAGAACTCCAACAAATCGTTGGGCACTTCGGATACCCTGGACTTCTCCACAACTATATCCGATCACTCGGGACAGCGCTCGGAATCCTCACAGGGAGGAGACTTCGATGAGTTCATGACTATGGACAGCACGGACGATTCACGGGACAATTCAAGCGCTGCCACAGCCACGCCCTTTGACAGAGAAAGGGAGAGAGACAGACGATCTGCCGCCCACGATTGCTGCGATGAACGCTCCAGATCCGATCTGGAAGGTGGTGGACGTGAGAGCGCCAGCGGTAGTGAGTTACCTCCCATGGATCTCTCATCACCATCGTCGGCGGCGGCTGCTGCGCGTCTTTTTGGAGTCAGCAATGGTCCTGGAGCTGGGGTACCTGGAGGTCTGCCCATGCTGGGCATGCCCCTGCCCCCGAATCTTCTGCTGATGGCGGCGGCACGAGAGGAGATGCATGCTCTGGGCCAGGCACATGCCAAGTTTCCGCTGTTGCCCTTCGGACCGCTTGGATTTATGGGTAAGTCGACTCTCCTCTTTCGACTCTCGACTGACAGGGCGCGAGATGACAAAGCCTCTTTGTCTGTCACCTTTGACCTCCGTGCGACGATTTACCCATGCGACAAGACGCGCGGGACGCGATAAATCTGCGCACTTGGCGCGACATAACTCAATTGGACCAAGACAAAGCAACCCCCAACCACACCCATCTCCCCATCTCCCATCTCTCATTCACCATACCATGCCTCATCATGTGGCACGTCTGCCTATGCCAAAATTCCGCAATTTATTTATAAACTTTTCGCGCATTTTCAATTCCAATATATTGTGATCGGCCTACGTAGAGAAAAGCGGAGAGGCGGGAAAGTGACGAACGGAGGGGTTTGGGGAGGGGTCCCTCAATGAATTACGCTGCGTTGCGAGATCGCGCCGTCATTATGTCACAACATTTTACTCTGATGGAAATTTATTATATCGAAGTTTCGATTTCGCGACAATCTCTCTCCCTTTCATTGTCTCGACCGCGTCCGTACGTGTCGAAATATTATCGTTCTCTGTGCGTAATCATCTATCTTATCCCGTTTCTCCGACTACCTTTCTGGTTGGTTCTTAGGCCTGCAACCGCCCCCCAATGTGTGCAACTTGTGCTTCAAGATGCTGCCCAGTCTGGCCGCATTGGAGAGTCATCTACAGAGCGAACATGCCAAAGAAGTCACGATTCCATCGGGCCGAACTCACGGCACTGAAGCGGTATCACCTTACGGAGCCAAGGTAAGTTCCAGATGCTAATTCTTAGTTTCGTGGACATAGAATGTTTACTTCCTAAGGTTCTAGTTAGGCGAAGATAGTATTCTTATTTTCTGGATTCCTAGGGTCAAGGAAATTTCAAGATATTATAGGATAGTGAGAATTCAAATATTATAATATGCATAAATATATATAGATAGAGTGACATTAGTTAAGTCATTTTATTTTCGCTTAGCTATCATATGAAATGGACTACCCTTCAGTCCTTTCACCTGAAAAATCATCTTGAAACTCTCTCTTTAAACGATGAGAACATACGCCAGCTGTGTGCTGGCTAAGTAAGTTGTGTAGATTGCTTTGGACCTTGCCTAGGCATCATTAATTAAATTGTTGCGGCCAGAAGTGCTCAGAGCAGTGGTCGGGAATGGTCAGCCCTATATGGAGTGCAGCTGGAACTGGCAACTGGCAACTGCGAACTGAGCTCCTGTTTAGGCCAAACAAATTATGAGCTTATTATTAATTGCTCATCTCTCTCTAGAGAGAGACTGCGGCATTATTATGAGGAAATTGTGGTAAGTTGCATAGTTTGCCTTAATTGTTACCGTTCCACTTGACGGCCGCAGCAAAGAGGTCGCAAGCTTCCAGCTTCAGCTTCAGATTGATTCTCCTTCTATGTTTGTGCCTGTGCTTCTCTTAAAGCGAAAGCACTTGGATTACATCGCACAACAATGCCAATTATTTATTAAAGTGCGTTCGTCGTCGAGCTTGATATTAGGAATGCCACAATCCACAATCGAAGGAGTGATAGCGAAGGGGAAAGGCTAGGGGTAGGCAATGGGCCTGTCTGGCCATAATTTAAGTATAAATGCGAGTATTAATATTTTGCGAATGTTTTAGCCTCTCGCGTAGTTTCATGTTCTGTTTCTGGTTCTGGTTTCTGCTTCTGTTCAGTCGTACAATGCGGCATTGTCTCTATGACTAATGACATCGTTCATTATATTTTACATTCTTGGAGTATTTCCAAAATTCTAAGTGAATTTCATTGCACGGTGGCGGATTGAACAGCCTGCGATATGGGCGTAGTGGAAGAAAGGAAAGCAATGAGAGTGAAATATGTTGAAAATAATTGTTTTTAAATTAAGTTCATATTTTCTTTAAAGAAATAGGCTCGTCTCTAGTTGGAAAAGTTAAGATTATTGTACAGTGGAAAGGTTTTATATAACTTTTTCCTTAGAAATATGACTCTAGCTTTGCCCTGTATTGGGATACCTTTCACCTGCTGAACCGCTCCTGTTGCTATGCTAAATTTTGGCTCAAATGCAGTTGCAGTGTAAATGTCATAACATTTTCAGGCAGTAATCAGCCCTGGCACAGCTTGGCGACAGAATGTGCTCCAAAACAGTTCGCTTAACACATTGTTGATGATCTCTCTCCACCAGACATCGCAGACAGGATTGAAAGAGGGTGGGCAACGGGTAGGGGCATCATCTTTTGCGACAGAAATTTCTAAATGATTCAAAAATTGTAAGTAATTACGAGAATGCATTATGATGATGCGAAATTTACGAGATGGTCTTGTACCACAGACTAGAAGCAGAAACAGAAGCAGAAGCAGATGGATGCCTTCCCCTTGAGATATGAGAGGGAATGAAGATTGGGATGGGAGGGTAGAGATCGGGGCGTTTTGTGTGCCGGATCGGTGGCGGTGTGTGCGATGCATTCAATGCAAATAAATTATGTTACGCTTTATGCAAAATTATTTAATCTTTTGTTTGTCGCGAGTCGCGCGCGATTCTCGTCTGAGGGACACGACTGTGGGGCAAGTCTGCTGTGGCGAGTCCCCAATTGTTTTGCCATAAAAATATGAGATGATACCCAGCCCGTGGTTTTGTCTCTGCGAGAGATAATTAGTTGGCATAGAAAAATTGTAAATTGTAAATTATTGTATGTTCAAAAATAAGAAATAAGATAATTAAGAGGCGCGTCTGGGCCGATCTTCAAGTGAAGTTGGGAGTGTAGCGATATGAACGCCACATTAAGTGGCAAATGCGGAGAAATTAGCGCCCCTCCTGTCAGAGTATATGCTTGATCTTTGCTGATCATCATCAACGTATTTCAGCTCACTCTCAACCCAAATCTGTTTGCCAAGAAACCGAAGCCGGCACAGGAGTTGACGTTGGCGCCGGCAGAGCCTGTTGCATCAACGGCGGCACCCATCAAAGAGGAGCCCGAGTCCGAGCAGCTGTTGGCCGAGGAGACAGGCTGCGAGGGAAGTGGTGCAGCTGCTAGCAACACCAGCAGCTATCCACAGGAAACCGCAACCGATGCGGAGCAGTCGCTGATGAAGATGCAGCTCCGTAAGTAACCAACGCACCAGCTTTCAGCTCATCCCTCGCTCATCCCACGCTCCTCACAGATGCACATCGCTTTCCTGCAAGTCCGCTGGACTTTCAACAGGCTCTGATGTCGGCTGGTCCGCCCAGCTCCAGTCTCGATCCTCCGATAAACAACAAGCACTTCTGCCATGTGTGTCGACGCAACTTTAGCTCCAGTTCCGCACTGCAGATCCACATGAGAACCCACACCGGGGACAAGCCTTTCCAGTGCAATGTCTGTCAGAAGGCCTTCACCACCAAGGGCAATCTCAAGGTGTGCATCACTTGCTACCCTTTTTTTTTGGTAGTTTCCTATCCTCCCTCTCCTTCTGATCTCGTTTCTCGCAGGTTCATATGGGCACTCACATGTGGACGAATCCCACTTCACGTCGTGGTCGTCGCATGTCCTTGGAATTGCCCATGCGACCTGGTCCTGGACCGTCTGGACCGCCGACTGCCGAGCAGGAGTTCATGCAGCGTCGACCTGAGCTCTTCTTTCCCTATTTGCCACCCTTCTTCAATGGAATGCCACCCAAGGTAAGTTTTCAATTAGCCTAGAGACTTGTTCCCTCTCCCCTGTAGAATATGTGACATCCCTCCTTCTATAAAGGAAATTAAATTATTTCTTGACCAATCTTCTTAACTGAGACTTAACATGAACAATCTGTCTTCTTTTGCTTTAAATATTCCTTTCTTAGCCTGGCGAACTGAGTCCTGGCGCCTTTGGGAACATTCCTCCGCCGCATTTTGCCAACGGAGCCAAGTATCCATATCCACCTGGACTTCTGAGTTTTCCAGGCTTTCTAGGTGCTGGTCAGCAGCCCCATCCGTATGCCATGGACCGACGAAGTGACAGTAAATCTCCAACGTCAGAGCCGGCGCAAAGTCCGCCATCGCGGGAGGATGAGGGATCTTTGGGAAATAATATCTGGCATCCGTTGAGTAGCATTAAGATGGAGAACAATCAAAATGAGATCACTGGCAATCAGAGCGAAATGGAACAGGATCCGGAGCAGGAGGATATTGAAGATGGAGAGGCAGACGTTGATCCTGAGGGGGCGGATGTTGAGGAGTCGGAGGCGAGAAGTGGGTCAGAAAAGTAGCTGATGAAAATGGTTGATGATTTTGGCCAATTGGAACACACATGGTTTTTGTGGAGTACATATCTTGAGCATAACACTACGCTAAGCTTGATCTAGCACACACACATATATACATATATCTAGATATATATTGATATATATATGCGATATATCCTCTGTGTCTATATAAATATAGGACGAGTAATTGATAGCGATCTTGAAGGCATTTAAATGCATTAAGTCTAGCGATAAGTTGTATAAATTGCAGAACGTGAACAGGAAACGAGCACAGGAAACGAGATCGATGTCGATATCGAGAACGATGTCATAAGTAATCGACATAATCGATATCGACACCTGCCAGCACTCACAATTAACTAATTTTATGGCTATACATAACGATAAACATATACATATAAATATAAATATATATACAAAAAGTAGATACACCTAATGTAAACTGTGGTAGTTGCATATAAAAAGCGAAATCGAATATCGAAATCGATATCAAAAATCGAATGATCAAAAATAAAGCCAGCGTGCAAATTGCAAAACATTCAATTGACGTTTCTCTTCCGGGAAGTGGGTCGCATTCCTTTCTCATTCTCCCCTTCTTCTCCCTCTTTCTCTCTCTCTCCCTTACTCTCTGCAGATTCCGCCGATTATGGGTTCAATAAATTCATGCAAATTGACAGTTGCTGCTTGAAGAGTTTCCCCAACTTCCCATCTCCATTCTCCTACTCCATTCCAGCAGCATTTGTTGTGCCACGCGTATCCCATTCATCATACTTACCATTCCCCCCATTTGAGGCACGCCTTTGTACCGCCTGCTGACTCTGACAATTGGATTGGAATCCATCGAACATATGCTGAATCTGGCACTAACTAACCCCACTCTGAGGCTATTCCATGCCGCAACTCGATAGCTTTCCAACATTTGGAGGCAAGTAATGAGATATTTTATTACTGAATTCCGAAATCTTAAAAATTATCATTAACATTTTCTTATTATCAAAATTATCTGACTTAATATAACGGATCTTCATAGATCATCAATTCGTTAAAAGATTGCCAAGAAAAAAGACAACAAGACTTCATATAAAAATAATAGAGAAAACAGACTTCTTGAATTGCTTAAAAAATGGAACATTTACCAAATTCCTTTTGACTATAGTTTTTTCCTTAATAATTTGGTGGTCTGTCGAATCTTTTACTTACTTAAAGCTTTTATTCATTGTTAATTAGTTTGTTGTCAGTTTGACAGCTTCTTGTCACAAATTATAATTGCTAGACCGCAGCAATTTAGTGTCGTTGCGAATTATAAGTGAACTCTCTAAATATGAAAACTGAGCATTATATGCATTTATAAATATCACAAGAAATTTGTTGATTCTATCTGTTGAACTGAGAGTTGTCCTGACTTGATGGGGAAATAAAATCTGTTAAAATAATCGTTAATTAAATTAGAGTTATGGACTAGTTTATTACGAGTCTGTTTGCATCCAGCAAAAGTCAGCACACTTGTAATTTTCCATTTTCCACAATGTTGCGATTTTCCATAGAAATTTTTCTCATTTCATGGGCGCACATATTTCATATGCGGCCTTTTGCACGGACAACGTTACCGAAACGGGACCGTAAAGTGTTAGACTGGAGGCGAGAACCGGGGGCAATGTCGACATGAAGCAGAACTATAGAACTATTAACAGGCCGCCCCCAGACCAAAATGCGTGCCATTAAATGCCGGGTGGGATGTATGGGAAGGGAGGAGGGATGATGGCCAAGGAGTTGATTCTGTGGTTGCTAACGAATCTGGCCTCCTGCGTGGAAATGAGCGATGAGAAATTGTGCCATGTCTGGAACGCAGCCAGGCGGGGATTTCAAGATCAAGATTTTATGCAGACAACATTTGCCATGTTTATAATTATGCCTTGTACTCTTTAAGTTATGAGTGAGAGTGGTATACTCAATGTGCTCCAAATTGAGGGGGTCGACAATACGATAACTTCGAACTTTCCTTAAGTGAATTGGCACGGAACTAAAATATCTTTTCGTTTTATATAAACTTAATTATTACTCATCTTCTACGGAATGCACTGTAATTGAAATAATATTACAGTAAGGAGAGCTTTATTGTACATAAGTTCATTATATAATTTCAGAATAATTATTTCCAAGAGGAGAAAAAAATGTCCATTTGATCCGGAATTTATTTTGCAGGATAACTGCTCGTCCATCAGTCTTGTCATAAATTGCCATTGTAAACATCATAACCTCATTTTGCCCATTTTCTCTAGTTCCGTCATCTGATTCGGCAAGTGGCCCGTCGGTTTGGTCTATGTAGTATTCATATTTATGTTGCATGCAATTTGTTTGATCTCAACGAGTAATTTAGTTTCGTCTGCATAAAGAGAATTATGAAAGACGACTGAAAATGCCAAAATGATAATAATCCGAATGTTGGAAGGGAAACTTATTCGTTTGATGGATCGCAGGTAGCTTTGAAGTGTGTCTAATTGAGTGCGAGTGTGTGGAGGGCCGGCGCTACGAGAAACTATTTGAAGTGGTTCAGTTAGACCCCAGAATTGAATTGGGGAAGGGAGAGAGGAGTACCTTATAGAGTCAGCGGTTTTATCACCGCATCTTTGGCAATGGAAAATGGAAATGAAAATGGGATTGGGAATGGGAATGGAAATGGGCGCAAGCGCAACATGCGGCCATCGTGTAGCGCGTTTTATGGCACCCACAAATTCCGTGCTAATTGTTGCACTGGGAACTGGTTTAGTTGTGGCAGCTTGTGGCAGCATCGCCCATCGCCCATTGCCATGGCCATATCCATATTGCAAGATCGCCAAGTGTTGCCTTGTTGCCTCGTTGCCACATTTGCCACGTTTGCAGCTTGCCCCATGCTGCGAGTTCGAGTAGTTTGCTTCAATTTTGCCTCAATTATTTCGCTTGTTTGTTTATGGTGGAATCTTTAATCTCGTCGCTGGTGTCGCTTGCAACCTTGACGACGACGACGACGACGTTGTTGCATCTTCGGCTCCTACTACTGATCGTACTTGCAACTTCAGCTCCTGCAGTTGCCGCATGCGTGGCCACGATCTAGACAAGCGCCCAGCGATCGACAGCCGGGACGTATTGAGGTACGAGAAGCCGCCCCGTCCTTATATCTAAGTATGATCGTTGACTGGACTAGGCCTGGACTGTGAGCCAGGTCTACAAGTGTTTCGAAAAATGGATTATTCATGTTGTTGTCCTTCCCAGGCATTCAGCCAAAGTTGTTGCCGTTGTTGTTACAGTTGTTGTTACTGTTGTTTGTTGAAGTAACTGATCACCACATTGTCTGATGGCCACACGGATCGAAATATTTCAAATTATTTACACTAGTAAATAAGTCTAATCACAAAAATACATTTGAATGTGAATGCTTAGCAATAAATTGAATAGCTTAAATAATAACTAACTTACTTTAAAAAACTATTGATATCGATTGGTCAGCATAATTTATATATTTATTTATTATTATTATTATATAATTTCCCTGATCTTAATCACACTAAGATAAATGGATCAATTGTTATTCATACAAAGCTTATGTTTATTATTTAAAAACTTAATCAACAGCCCAGGTATAGTTAATTGTTTAACTGTTATAAAAATGTACAGAAATTAATATAATATATTTAACTAATAATAAAATAAATAAATCTAAAGGAAATTAATAGTCGTACCATATTGAATGGTACACAGCTCTGCACTTATGAAACTTTATAGTCATACTCCAGGCCATTCTCACAGCTCACATATGTATGTATCTGCTGAGAATTGACCCCTCCCTCACCCCTCTCAGCACCCCCTGCCACGCCCATTCCCCACTCCTAGTTGCAAGGCCACGCAAACATCGATAAGGCAAGCGATCGCACAACATGCGAATAAGTTTGGCTTATTGGAAAACTGCACGTGACTACAGCATCTTTAACCGGGCCCGACATATCCTCTTCCCCTACCCTTCCCCTTCGTCACCATCATCATGCACTGTCATGGGGCAAAACGAGTTGCCCGTTGCCCGTTGAACGTTGCCAGTTGGAGTTGCAGTTGCAGCGGATGCCAAATGCATTTTGTTGCAACCAGGCGAGCAGTTAGCTTAAAGCGGAAGCGATAACGTCTAACAAATTAAGCCATGTCCAGCCACGGAGTCTCCGCAAAGACTTTATTAGTTGAAGTTGAATAATCGAAGGGAGAGTGGCTAAAGGGGAAGGGTATCGATTTGAACTTGTAAATAAATAAATGCTGAGCGGGGCATAAAACTCAATTTCGATATCATATTCCAATCAGCCGGAGCACATAAAGCCAACTGGCATTAATAAAGGTCAGACTTAAGGTGAAATGGGTTGGGGTTGGACTTGCACTTTAGTTGGGTCGATTCTCGGGGTTGTCCGGCAAGTATTATGGCTCAAATATTAGAAAGAATATTTGCTTTCGTTTCGGTTCGATTCCCGTTTGGGATTTGGGTAAGAGTTGTGTCCCCAAGGTGTTTCCATATTCCAGGCGAAGGCCAAAGGGATGAGTTTTATGACATTGCCTGACAAGTTTATGCGACCTGAGTTGCTTCCTCTTCTTCTTGCTGTTTGCCCCCAGCAGAGTCATAAAGACAACCTGCAACAAAGCCAGCAATCTTGAAGGTGTTGCCGTTGTTTGTGCACAACATTTAATGGCAATAATAAAGTGGCATAACATTCAACACTTTGTCAGTGGCTGACTCGCTGTCTGGCCGCATTTATCATACGCCCCGTCATCCCTCCGAGACGACAGACTATTTTGACAAGTTATCAAAATGAAATGCAGCCAACAAGTTGCCAGACCTGCAACTACAACATTAGACGTCGCGTCGACTGTCAGACAGTCTCCCCCCCTCCCCACCTTCCCTTAGGCTGCTGTCATAATCCAAACGAGTTGTGCTCCAAGTGCTCTCCACATTCAGTTCTTGGCACTCGACACTCGACCCTCCATCCTCCATCTTCCATTCTCCAGACTCGGCAGACGACAAGTGTATTTATGTTATGATTTGAATACCGCTAATGACAGCCTGCCTGCCTGCCACATTGGGTGGCACAGTCGATTTCTATGTCTATGTCTCTGTGTCTACTATATGTGGCAAGGAGCTCAATTTCAGCGCCTTCATCAATCCGTCTAGCAATCTTGTAGGTATTTTCACACCTTTTGAACTCATCATTTTTCCAGCAGATTAAATTGATTTCTCCATCGTTTCTCGCATTGAAATTCCTCCAACACGGCACAGTCAATGGCATCATCATCATCATCATCAGCATCATTATACATATCATAGTTTACATCGACTATACAGTGGGAAGTGAAAAACATATCGGACTTTATGCATTTAATAGAACAACTCCAGCTCCGATGTGGTTAAATATAGACCAAAAATGTTTATGGGCCATACATTTTGGTTTTCCCGAAAGTCCCTTCCATTTAGAGAATGGGAATTCTGAATACGCCACAGCCTATTCAATTAATTCACTTGAGTTATTGTATATACAAACTATGGTCTTTCCCTTAAAGAACATATTTTTATATTTAGTTATGAATTTCGTTATAGGGAATACGTTATCTGCTTTTTAAAATAAATAAGCTTTTTTCTAGCTACACATATTAAATGGATTTTCTGTTACTATAAACATTTATTTAATAATAATCATTATAAATGTATGTTTATAAATAGGTGGTAGTTTATAATAATTTAATATTTATTTCTATGGTAGTTAAAATAAATGGGTATATCGTTAATTTCTTATGATGATCCAGTGTAATGTAATGATTTTTAATAACTTTGAACTGTCATAACTTTGCCAAAAGTCAATCAATTTCAATGCGCAATGTAAATTTGTGCATAATTTTACCTCAAAATTCGTTCTGCATATAAATTTTGTTCATTTTGAAAATTCGAATTTTTTCGAAAAAATCAAAAAAGATAAAGGGGTAACACTGTAAAATTTCGAAAAAATTCGATTTTCAAAAAGTTTAAAAATTAAAAAAATGTAAATGCAGATCGAGTTAAGAAGTAAAATCATGCACAAATTTACATTGCACACGAAAATTGATTGACTTTTGACAAAGTTATGGCAGTTCAAAGTTATCAAATTTGCTCAGTAGGTACTGTAGGCGACGGCCAGAACCGAAATAAATGAATATAAATGAAATGGTTTGTGGGTTTCGATTACGGTTTCAATAACGGTTACAAATTTTAATCGTTTTTCACCGGTTAAAGGTTACGTTTTCGGTTAAGGTTTTAAACCCTGTTTGAATATCAATTGTTTTATACCAGATTAAAATCATATTCGAAGGCTATATTCTGGATGATTATAACTCAGTTATTATAGAATATATTTGTTAAAATTTTATTTACATATCTGTATAATTATTTTAATGATTATACTTTGATTGGAACCCTTTAAACAATCGCAGTTGGCATTCACAAACAATGTTTGCATGCATATATTATTTTGGTATGTATAATAGGTGGCATAACCAGTTGCTGCCTCGGCTGCCTGCCCCACCCCACCCCGTGATTCACCAAATCGCATTCAAGTGGAGCATCGGTGGAGTTGCTTGCAAGGCCGCCAACAAAATGATTTGTTTGAAGTTTGATAAGCGGATGAGAATGTCGTCGGCATCATCGGAGTATCTCAACATCTGAGCATCGACAGCAACAGCAACAGCAGCAACAACAATAACTAAATGACTTTTGTTGCATGCGAAGGATGAGGATGCAACTGATGCTGATGCTGGAGATGTTGCTGCTGTTGTTGTTGCTGCTGCTGTTGCTGAAGTTGGATGACAATCCATGTTGCTGTCGACGACAACGACGAGTGATCCACATCCACTTGCAATCGGCGCAATCAATACTTTGTTAGTTTTGAGCAACATGTTGCTGTGGTGCACATGCTGCTGTTGTTGTTGCTGCTGTTGATGCTGGCGATGTTTGGTATGCAAAAAGGCAACTTTTGTTATCTTCATGACAATCATTGGCTTGGCTCATCCGTGTGCCACAATTGCTCGTTCGTTTTTGCGCTTGATTGTCTTCAGCTGCCCCCCTCTTGTTATCCCTCCCTTCCTCCCTCTCTGTGCCCCTCGACTCCTTGCATCGTGGGTTGAGGATGATGATGATGAGAACGGCGGCACGAAATGGCGACCGATGACGGGGATGTCGCTGATATGGCCGTGCTCTGTCCGTCTGTCCGTCAGTCCGTCTGTCCGTCGCTTCGTCGTCTCAGTCGTCGATGTGGATGTCGATGTCGAAGTCGATGTTGATGATTATTGTAGTTCAATATTTGCCTTATGGAAGGAGGCCTCAACTCTGTAGGAGAGACAAAGAGAGAAATACAAGGAGAGAGAGAGAGAGGCAGCTCGCTTCTCTGCCTTTTTTGTCGTTATACAGAGTTGTTTTACTTTTTTTTTTTTATTATTTTCTGTCTTCGTTTGCCAGTTGCAAGTTGCAAGTTGCCAGTTGTCAGTTGCATTCACATCAAATTAAATTGTATTTTGCAAAATAAATGAAATTAAAAGGAATGACAACGGCGAATGAGCTGAGAGCTTGAGCTCTGAGAGCTTCTGGAGCAATGGCGACAAGTGGAGCGAACCGGACTCCGATTTGGTTTCCTCTTCTCACAAGTTCATATTGAATTTATGTTTCTTGTTTCATTGTTTCTTTTTTTTCCCCCGTTCTTCATTCTGTTTGCTTTTACCATTCGCATGTCCGCTCATTCGTCTGTGACCGGACAAGTATATAACTATAACAGATCTCCCTATATGTATGTGTGTGTGTGTATCTGTGTGTGTGTGTAGTATATTCCTTTTTTAGATGGCGACGCTTCTTTGGCTTCCAGTTGCACTTGCAATTCCAATTGAGTTGTACATTTTGGTCGCAAATTGCCGCAGTTGCTGTTGCAGTTGCACCACTTGAACCACCTGCTAAAACTAAAGATTTACTTGAGCATATTTTAGATAAGTTACAGACAAGTGAATCCTTAAGAATTTCTATAATATCAGCATAAATGTAAATAGAGAAAACTAAAACAATATTATATAATATAATAACGAAATTATCACCATTGAATAATGTTATGTTATGTTATAAAAATTTGATAAATTATTTTATTATTCTACATGGTAATATATAAATTTATAGATAAGATGATAAAAAATGATATATGTATGTATCTCTGCATAAGAGCATTTACTCTTAGTAGAGTTAATATGAATATTCAATATTTAATTTATTATATTTTTTATAAATTCAATTCAATTTTATTATTTCAATTAGAATATTGACTAATTATAATACTTTTGAATCTGATTGTGTTTTTCCGGAATTTCCACAATCTTTTCAACATATATTGCATGAATTCAAAAACTGTTTAAATTCCTCAGACTTTTAAGTTTTTTTACCTTTCAGTTTTCAATCTAATTTATTTATGCTAAATGTAATTTAAATAACTTTTTTTGACTATCTGTAGCCAAATCTATTGGAAGTTTAAATTAATCATTTTATTTATTCTTTTGGTATTGACAATTTCTAAGAAGATTTGCCAGTAATGTTGCTGCATCCGAAACGTGCCACAGAGCTATCAAAATGCTTTGTGATGTAATTTTTGATTATTGCCAGCTCATAAAGCTGAGTTCCTGTATCAAAGACCTACCAAGAAATGAAGAGGATTCCAAAGCGAACATCGTTACGATGTTAAAACCGGTAAAAAAGG
Source organism: Drosophila kuntzei (assembly GCA_035042165.1). NCBI lineage: Eukaryota > Metazoa > Arthropoda > Insecta > Diptera > Drosophilidae > Drosophila > Drosophila kuntzei. The sequence continues at coordinate 325,917 of JAWNLU010001763.1, forward strand.
AATGAAATTATTGAATTTGAATACGGCAACTGGCAGCTGCAACAATGTTTGTAAATACTCGTACCTGCAACACGCTGATTGGAGGAGTCCCATCAAAGGGGACCAACTGAAGGGGGCGTTGACAAGAGTTAAAAAATAAATAGCAAAATACTCGAACGTTGGACAATTTCAGTATTCTGGCTCCGGCCATTTCAGTTTTTATGATGAGCCACATTTAATGGGTGCCGGGCAAAGCGAATGTGAGTGGTGAATACTGAATACTGAATGCTGAATACTAATTTGAACGAAATTATTCATATTTACAGTGAGTCGGTTAACCGACAAGCAAATGGACAAAATGGACGCGGCTAAAGCCAATTAAATTTTCGGTCATTTATTATTTGTGGCTCCGACGGACTCCTCCCAATCAGCTATCCCCCTTTCCCTTTCCCTCTTCCTATCCCTCTTCCCCCTGAGGTTGACAAAATGAGCACTGCAGTGCAATTAAAATAATAATTACATTTCTAATGTACTCGCAACTGCAATTTGTGAGTACAAAAGTGAATCCCAGCCCAGTTTGGAGTTGCAGCCCATAGAATGACATAAATATTAATGACGTCGTCGAACCCGCATCTACATGAGGTAGACTGCAAAGGGGAAGAGGGGGAAAGTTGGTGGGGCCTAAAAAGGAAACAAATGTGCGTAACGCTAAATATTTGCATTTAACACACACTCTGAGAGAGAGATAGAGAGATAGAGAGACAGAGAGTTAGAGAGAGAGATGGAGTATAAAATGTGGTTACAATTTCCAGTCTCTGTGGTCAACTGTCCATATTTACATTCTAAATAAATAATATTCTAATTTGACAAAGTAAACGGCACTTTTAATAAATTGTTAGTCGACCAATGTTAGTTTTGGCATTAATTCCTAACTACGAGTATACTCAAAGTTCATTCAGGTTGAGCCAATTACAAATAACATTACGATAGTTTAATTGTAAATGCATTCATTGGGTGTGAGAACAAATGGTATGCCACACATTAGAGTTAAGAATACTCAATTACAATACAAACTAAAGTTCAAGGAAATTATTAATGAATAATTTCATGAGAGAAAAATTGGTAGAGATTCAGTTATGTAGAAAGATATATCTTAATAAGTCATAAACATAGAAATGATATAGCAAAAGCTTTTAAAAATATGTCATTGAATTTTTTCAAGTTCAAATATTATTCCAATTCTTAAAAAAATTAAGTTTAAATTATGATAAAATAATTTCGAATTAAATTGGATACTTTAAAAGACAGCATATAGTAATTCTTTAATTAATAATATTATTATATGTAAATACAATCATCTTTGTCAAAAATAGTTTAAAAATTTCACAATATTGAGTTTATCTATTGTATTATAGCTTAACAGTAAGAAAAATCTGCCTAAAGAAGTCAATTCAACTATTATTTTAAACTAGGACTATTTTTATAATTTTCGTGGACTGTTTTTGAAGTTGGATTCTTAAGAAATCTGTAGAAAGCAACTTTAACGTTTTAATAATAACAATAAAAGCAACAATTTCATTTTAATGCTTCACTTATTAAAGTTGTTCTCTTTTAGCGAATGGTTACTTTATACAGTAAATCATCAATGTTGTTCCTTTAAAAGATGTGGGATTATGGGCAGTCGAGTTGAGGGGACGGATGTGGTCGCCGATGCGAATGAAAACCGCCAGCACCACAGCGGTAACTTTGCATCCCAGTTGCCAGTTATCAATGAGAGAAAGAGAAAGATATAGAGATAGAGAAAGAGAGGAAGAAGAGCTCGGAAATGACTGCAGTAGCAAGGACAAAAACAGCAACTGGGATGTTGCATGTCAGTTAAAAGGGGAGTCAGACAGGAACAGGAACAGGAACAGAAGCAGGACTCGCTGCGTGCATTATGATTATTCCCGAATGTGTCCCCCCCAACATTCTCCCCTCTTTCTGAGAGGGAAATACAGCTAGAGTCGTGTATGTAACAGAGTTACCCTTGGCAGGATGTCTGTCTGCCCAGGTTGGGGATTATGGCGGCTCAGGTGCCTGGCAGGGGAAACAGATACAGAAACAGAACAGGACAGAGCAGAGGAGTTGAAGCTGGGCACAACATTTCATATGTTAAGCCTCGAGAGGAGGGAGGAAGGGAAGTGGTGCAACAGGATGGATGCACATGGATCCAACCACCAACCACAGAGCTTGGCCAGAAGGGGACAGGGAATATTGTGAGTGGAGGCAAGCAATTTGCATTTTGAACATTGCACAGGATTGGTTATTAGCGATATTTATGGATATCATCTCTTACCCCTCACAACATCACATCGGGGTCTATTGTTTCCAGTCCCATACGTCTCCGGATTGAGGAGATATTAAAATGAATATTTTGCGGATAACATGAAATTGAAATTGCGTTCGCCAGCCCTTTGTGATGGCCGCCAGTTTAACTGTCGACCTCCAGCAGCCCCATCTTCAGTCTCAGTCTCAGTCTCAACTCCAACTTCAACCTCATACTCAAACTCAAACTGGGCTTCATCGAGGCAGCATTCCGATAACAATGAGAACGAGAGGTGGATGACGACCACAATGATGACGATGGCGGCATCAACCAACAACAGAGACTGCAACATCGACAAGGTTGGGGTTATGGGCAGGTCGAGAGGGGAGCGGGGAGCGGGGGACTCGGGCAACTCGGGAAAGGGAGTCAGAGGCAGCGCCAAGTGGCGTGCTCCATCGGCTTCCATTTGACGCTATCGTGTAATGTGCTTAGGCTGCGAGTGGCGACTGCGAACAACAGAAGCAGAAGCACTTCCAACTTCCAGCTTCCAGCGGCTTCTCTGTAGATTTCCATATTAATAAATGGCCACGGCTGCTGCCACGGTTACTCCAGGAGACAGAGAGAGATAGAGAGGGAGAGAGAGAGAGAGAGAGGAGTGTGGAGCGGAGTCCGGGGTCGAGTTATTTATTGGCAGGCGTGCTCTCAATAAAATTATGGTTCATGCAGATTATGCGAGTGCAGAAACTTGTTTGCCCTGAAGATGCCGTCGATGCAGAAGCTGGCAGGGGAACAATCAGGGATGGGGGGGATAAATGGGGAACAGCCAAGATTATTGTGGCCATGTTGTGAACGGCTGAGAGCGTTGACGGCATTCGGGGCAGGGGTAAAGAGGGGGGCCCAGTGACTGGCCAACAGTATTTAAAGTGGATTTATCAAAATGGAGCGAATGCGGCAAAGTTAAAAATTCCTATCGCATGTGGGAGGGTTGAATGGACCATAAATACTTTGGTTATTTAGACATTTATAGCAGATTCAATGTAAAATCAGCATTGTTAGTAAATAATCTTTATAAAATAAGTATGCTACAAGTTATACAAATGTTCCATTTAATAATGAAGAGATGCAGTAAAAAAATTTAAATTTAATCGATCCATGAATGCAACTAGTTGTGATCAGGTATCATTTTTGATGTTTAAATTGATCTGATATGTTTATTTATTATTATTTTATTATTTCTTCAACTTAAGTATCTAGTTTTAAATATGTATAAATTTTAATTAAATTTGTCGTTATTGAGTTATTAAAAAAATGTGTATTAATATTATTAGATTTATTTCTAACTTGTATAAATAATTTTTAATGTAAGTCTATAATATACTTTAATGAAACTTGATTTACATTTTTTAATAAAATGAGAAATGTCGAATATTGTATACAAAATCTTTTTTTTAAGATTTGTTGTTTAATATCAATTCCTACTATAAAATCTCATGCTAGGACTAAACTTGCCTTTGCCAATATTAGTACCTTTGTCTTACCATAGTTAACGACAACTAGACCAAGTTCTAAATCGAAATGGATGCTGGGATGACATCGAGAGGACGTTCTTGGGTCGCCAACACTTTGAAGCTAATTAACGTTCGTTTCCAGAAGCCTTTTTAGCAACGATAAATGCAGCCTCGATCGGAGAAGTTGCCCTGGGTATTTGGGAAGCGGTAGTGCTACTCAAAAATTTGCATATCAATTTGTACACACAGAAACCAAAACAAACCAAAAAGAAAAGAGAAGAAAAGGAAAGGAAAGAGGGAAAAAATGGCGTAAAAACTGAAAATAGCTGGAGGTTTGGGGGCTGTTGAAACCAAAGTGATGCAGAAATCATGATTCTCATTATTTTGCTAAAAACGCCACTGCAGAAGAGCGGGTGGAGAGGGGAGGGGGGATATGGTAGTGGGACTGCAACTGGTCCGGGATACCGCAGAGCATTTAAGAGCAAATGCGGCAGACTCAAATGAAGATATGCAGATTAAAGCAGCGAGATGGCCAAAACCGCAGAAAAAGCAGCGTCAATGTGGAAAAATTACGATGAGCATTACCAGGCACATTATAAGGTAAGGTAAGCTAAGCATGGCAGGAGACGACGGGTCACAATGGGATCGGGATCGGGATTGGGCATGGGCATGGGCATGGGCATAGGTATGGGTATGGGCTTAAGCATGGGCATGGACAACGGTAGCTCCTCTCGACCGCAGACCAATTCTGAGATATGAACATGCCGTTCTTTCTTTTTTTTTTTATTTGTATTTTCTTATTTTTTTGTGGTTTGTCTTGCACAGTAGCTGCCACATGAAGGCTTAGAATCGAACGCGAAATATAGCATAAAAATGCACTCTGACTCTGCCTGGCTCTGACTCTGAGTCTGAGTCTGAGTCTTAGTCTGAGTCTGAGTCTGGCTCTGAGTCTGGAACATCTCTGCCAGCCGATAACAATACTACGTGCGCCACGACCAAACAACTGGACAACTGGCCAACTGGACATGCCCATATTGGAGGGCGGGGGCGGTTGTTAGTTGTTGGCATCGTTTGCTCTGGGCAATTGTTCTCGCCGCGTGCGCTTTTCTTTTCCGTGTCTAGGCCTGCAGCTTTTTTATTTATTTATTTTTTGACCAGAACCAAGAGCAGGAGCAGGACCAGGACCCGGGATCGGGTCGCCAGTTGGCGTCGATAAGCGTCAGCGCGCCAGTTAATAGCAACAAATAAATGCAACTAAATGCTCGGCGTGGCTCGGCCACCATGGCCATATGAAGATATCCAAAACGACGACACAATGCCACAGTTGCCTTTACTCCCACCCCCTTGTTGGGTCCCACTCCATTGCGCCAAGTCTGTAGTTGTAGTTGTAGTTGTGGTTGTAGTTGTGGTTGTAGTTGTCGCTGGGTTTGTTTCTACATATTTCTTATGGCCATTGTCATTGTTTACCCAGCGCCAGGCCAAGCACAAGGCATTGTCTTCCTCCTCCTGCTTTACACTCTTGTTCTCTCAGTCTCCACCTCTTGTTCTGACTCTGACTCTGAATCTGGTATCTGTTTTCCGGATTTGCCCAAATTTGGTTGCAAGCGTGTGATATAATTCATAATTCATTCAATGCGACATCTTTATTTGAATGTCCACTGCGGTATCTAATAGAGTTGGGAGTACAAAGCGATCCCCTTAAGTGGGATGCACAAGTAACTGTGCCATTAGTTGTTTTTGGCTCCTTACTGCGTATTCGATTTTCGTACGTAGACAGAGGTGATTTTTAGAAAGATATATGATTAAAAATATAGAAAAGTTTGATTATGAAAATCTCCTAATCTATGTTGGCTTTGCCTTTAAGTTAAAGGCAAGACAGTTTAGTTTAGTATACTAATTCAGTTTATTAATAGAGTTTAAAAGAATCTAAAATGAATGAAAAAATATATAAGTATTTGATACAAAATAATTTAACGAAATTGCTAATAAATGTACAAATCAGGTATTAAAACCTTAACCGAAACCGTAACCCTTAACCGGTAAAAACCGATTGAAATTTCCAACCGTAACTGAAACCGTAACCGAAAATAATTCTTTCCGCTGTACCGAAACCCATAAGCCGAAACTCTTTAATCCGAAATAACCGTTTCGTAACCGATTCATTTAAAAGGGTTAATTTCTGTTCTGGCCGTCGCAGCTACTGAGCAACTTTGATAACTTTGAACTGCCATAACTTTGTCAAAACTCAATCAATTTTCATGCGCAATGTAAATTTGAGTATGATTTTTCCTCAAAATTTGTACTGCGTTTAAATTTTCATTTTGAAAATTCAAAAATTTCGAAATTTTTTGAAAAATGATAAGGGGTAACACTGTAAAATTTCTAAAAAATTCAAAAATTTTGAAAATTAAAAAAATTTAAATGCAGAGCGAATATAGAGAAAAAAACATGTTCAAATTTACATTGTGTATGGAAATTGATTGACTTTTGCCAAAGTTATCGCAGTTCGAAGTTATTAAAAATCAGTAAAACCAAAATAATCGAAATGTTCAAAATGTTTCAAAATATCAATATGCTGCCCATATTTATGTATATCTTGTTAAGTATTTTAAATTACCCAATTTCGTGAATGATTACACAATATTGTCAAGTGGCTGTTGAGTGTAATATTCGTGTAGGTTATTCCGAATTTTGTGAATCGCGATTCGCAATTACCCAAAGCGACCGGCACGCTATCCATTCATCAAATATCTTTCAACACATTTCAAGCGGCGCTGCTAATTGCGAGTCCAGTGCCCCGTTTGGGAACCAGTCAGCAGCAGTCACAGAATCTTATCTGTGCATCTCGAGGCAACGCCAAGTTGTCGCCAAGTGGCAAGTGCCAAGTGGCAAGAGCCACAAGTGCGGAGTGCGGAGTTGCATGTCTGCCCCAAGGCGCGAAAAGTGTTCAACTTAAAATTTAATAAGCGCAAACAACTTCATAAATTCAGTCAAGTGAACGGGGGCGAAGGAGCAGCAACAACAACAACAACAACAACAACAACAACAACAACAAGATCGCTGGCAGTCACCTGACACCCGAACCTGGTACCTGGTACCTGACACATGGGATCTGGGATCTGGGATCGGAAACTCAATGCAGACAGAGTCTAGCGTGAGGAGAAGGAACTGGAAGTTGAAAGGCACTCGAGCACGACAACGACACGAAGATACATTTAATATTTAGCCATTAAATGCATTTATAATGGCCTTATCGTGCCCGGATCAACTTTATCACCCAATTTAGCGCGACTTCAAACTTTTATTATGCACACTTTGTGCGAAACACCTCCCGTACGAAGACCACATCCAAAGGCAAAGCCAAAGTCATGTTACCACACTACTCACCTGGTTATTGCCACGGCCTAGTCGAAACGCAAACCTACAAAACCGTTTTAAGTTATCAGCAAAAATGTCACAACATCGTTCAGTTCGCTGACTATCTGACTTGTCTACTTCTATGCGGGACTCCAAAAATATTGAATAGCAATTAAGGTAAGTTTAAACGTTCCTCTTTAAATATTGTGGAATAATTCAACAAAGAAAATAATTTAAAAATGATTAACGCCTTTTCATAAGTAGAACATTGAAATTTGTAAAACATTATTTAAAATTAAAATATATATTTCAAAATAATATTAATTTGGAAACGATATGTTTTAGTGTAGTTAAATGAAAAATTTATGAAAATATCTTAACTAATTAGTAGAAATATATATATTTAAAACCGTTACAAATATCGGTTCCGCTTCGTCTTAAAACAAACGGTTCTATATCGGTTTGGTTTTTCGTTTAACTTTAACTTTTAAAATTCAAACTTGAGGTTTCAAATTTGAAATTTAAGAAAATCATCCTCACCTTCAAAATCAATTCGGGAAATTACAACTTTATTGAAGGAAATTAATAAAATTTGAACGCAGAGTGAATGTAGAGGCCAAACAATAATCAAATTGAAATTCCGTTTGAAGATCTGAAAGTTTCAAGTTTATATTAATATTACATTTGTTTGTAAAAGTTTCAAATTATTTAAATAAATACATGAATCGAGAATAATGTTATGTACTTGTTATTCTATATATTTAATCTTTCTTTTATTCTTCTTTTAATTAAGATAGTGTTTCAATTGCAATTAGTTGCAATTGCAGACTCAAAATGTGTGACAATAATTAAGTAGAAACACAAATTAGCACTTTGATTGCATTAAAATTCCAGGCGAGTCGACTAATCAGCATCATGAATTCTCTCACGATCATTATCCGGCTAACTGGAGTGCGGCTAAATGAAGAGGCTACCACGAAAGGAGCAGGAGGAGGTATAAGGGAGAAGGGAGATGTTGTTGGTGCGACAACTGAAACAGAGTAACTGTCACTTGCAACAAATTTTGTAAGGCAATTCGATGGCGATCCTCCAAGCGTCGATCCTCGCCCCAATTGCTCCAGTTAGAATTTTTATAACCGAATTGCAATATCTGTTGATATCTCGCCTCTTGCAATGTTGTGTTGCTGTTGTGCTGTTGTTGTTGCTGTTGTTGTGTTGCAGCTGCAGCTGTGAGGCAACCGCGTGCTGCTGGGTGTTGAAAAATTGCCGGCACCTCTGACCAGCCGCCCGTCTCCCTCTCTCACTCTCCCTCTCTCTCTTTCTCTCTCTCTCTCTGTCTGTTGAGTGAGGCGTCGCACTTGTGTCACGATCGCTGCCGCAGCCATTGTTGCATCTAAGCAGCGTGCAACGAAGTTGCGGCTGATCTCACAGAGATTGCGTCTCAGTTGCCGCGGCACTTTTGGGGCTGGGACTGAGACTGAGACTGTGACTGAGACTGAGGCTGAGGCTGAGGCTGCTGCGATCATCGCGACATCATCGAGAGACGAGCGAATTGATGACCATTGCCACAGGCTACAGGCGTTGACCGGGATAGTGGCAAGGGGGGTAAACAGGGTGTCAGGGTGTCAGGGAGACAGGGAGGGAGACGGTGTCTGAGAGAGTGAGCCGCCAGCCAGCTGCGTCTATTTAAGGCCGAGATTTGATTGTCAAGCGCAGATATGCCAATTTCTCAGTTGCCGGCCAGTTTGGGCCTTGGCAGCTCACAGCTTGTCGGACATTGTTCTGGCTATGAGTGTAGAATGCAGTCGGCGGTCGATTGATGCGATTGCCGCCTGGTCAAGCTCCTAACTCCTTCCACTCTCAACCTTCTCTCTAGTCAATGGTCGAGCGAAAGTGTCAATATAATTGGCCAAATTGATGTTGCCTGCTTTCGAGTCCAAATTAGGCATCAAGCGTTTCTCTTCTCCACAAACTATTGCCAGTTTGGATCTTTGCATGTCGCCTCTTCCAGGAACATTCAAATCTAAGCCTCTGACATTCACCCACCTCAGAAGAATAAGAAAGGAGGAGAATGAGGTACAGGTACAGAGAGGGACACATTTCAATCAGATTTCATTTGTATGTGAAAAAGCGATAAATAAATGACAAAATCCATTTCATAAGAGAATGAATGCCGCACTCTTCGTCTCCATCTCCATCTCCATCTCCGACTCTGACATGTTGCATGTTGCATCTGCTGGCAACTGGCAACTGGCAGCGTGCTGCAAGTGTTGCAGCCACAAACAAACAACAATTGCAAATGCGGTGGCACTTTGAGGCTCGTCTTCTGCATAAATGGCTAAAACTGAAGACTGAAAACTGAAAACTGAAAACTGAACTGCTTTGCATGCCACATCGACTTTCACATTGTGACGTATTTATGGATATCAAGTGCCACAATTTCTGCACTCGCGGATTCATCTCTGTCTTTGTCCACAGTCCCCACATGAACAGTTAAATAGAACTTCCAGTTGATGTTATACTATAAGGAGAAATCCAGTTAGTTATATGTATTTATGTTTATATGCTTGCAATTCTTCTCAACTCTCAGCTGCACATTTCACACAAATCATTCACTTCAATTTCCTCCTTCGATCTTTTCCAACTCAATCTATATATTTGTTCCACATTTGATGTTGTTTATATTTGACGGAATAGAATAAATGTGAGTATACAAACCTTAGTCAATTTTACTCCCGGAAGCTAGAAATGTTTCTAGATCTGAAATATAGATATTTACCCAAGTTTTAGGGTTAAAAGAAAATATGTTATGGTCATTAAAATCGCTATATGTCAATCAAATTTTTGGTTTCTGATTCTCATAGATTCTGAGATAAAAAGAGAAAAAAGTTTAATATTAAAATTTATTGAGATTGCTTAAGAGATTTAACTTAATTTATTTATGTAGTCAATAAATGTGATTTCGAATCTAATATATTTTAAATAAACAATAAATAATTCCCGAATTCAACTCATTCCCGATAGGGAACAATATATTTTATATTTTACATTCAATTGTTATATTTTCATTCTGCACAAAATCATTTAATACTTTTAAATAATTCTTATTCTGTGTGACTTTTCGTTTCTTCACATTTCGTTCTGAAAATTGCATTTGGCATAGTTTTCAGCATCTGTGAGCTAATTTTTATGGTTTGTTTGTCGGCCATAAAAGACTCCATTTGGATGACTTTGTTTGGCTGCAAGGTGTGCTTCAGAATATCTTGGAACATTTCGCAAATGGGCCTGAAAATTAATTAATTAATCAATTATGGAAAACACATTCGCCACTGCAGGCACCTGCCCCCTCCCCTTCATCCACCTCTCTGATTCTTTGGAAAGCTGCAACGTTTTATGTCCCATTCCATTCGTCGAATTGTTGTTATTATCTTTGTTGTTGTTGTTGTTGATGTGCAATAAAAGTTTTATTGATTTGGCGTTTGCAAGGGGAATCGAAGCAGGATGGTTGAGGAGGGTGGGGGGAGGGGGGGGGTGATATTCCTCAATTATTGAAGTATGAAATGCAAAAAAAATGAACATGGAGACAAAAGTAGAACCCAGCTGGATGTCTCAGCTGTGTTTTGAGTGTGCTTAATTAATTTTGATTTACAAACTGAAAGGCCACCCAGGTATCCTGTCTTGGCCTGGCCAACAGCTGAGTCATTCCCAATGACAAGCCCAAGAGTTCTATGCTGGTTTTTTATGGTCAATTTATTGCATTGAGTTGACTTACTGCGAATTGTCATTGCCACTGAAGTAGTAGCTACTAGCTAGCCAAATAGCCAAGTTACTTGCCCCGGCTAGTTGCATGTTCTGGCCAAATTTGTGCAGAATTCCTTGAAGCATACACTCGTAACGTTGCAAGGACCTTCTGGTCCCAGGCGTATAGTATTTGAGCATAAATCAAAACTTTCACTTAGCACGCTCATTTGTTTCAATGACCCGAACCACACCCATCCCTAGTTCTCAGAGTCCCTGGTCGAGTGACCATTCTTCAGATTGTAGTCGTACTCATATGTATGTGTGCACTCAAAATGTGATAGAAATCTATTACAAGCTCATATCATATTTTATTTCCGCCTTGGCGCACTTCCTTCGAGCGGTGTCCTGTGAGTGCTGCTGCCAGTGAAATTATGAAAAAGCTTTTTTATAGCCACATACGCTTTTTACGATGTACGATGATGATGAGCACAGCGGAGGACACTGACTTTGTCCTTGTCTTTGTCTGTGTCTGTGTCCTGCATTCCACGTCCCATTGAGCCAAAAGTGGCATATTAAATTTAATGGAAATTGATGAGCGCTTATTATGATATGAGATAGCCGCACTGTCCACTCTGCTTTCGTCCTTTGTCCTTTGTGCTTCGTCCTGCGGGGGTTACTTCTGCCACTCGCTTGGGTCATCCACTTTTTTTTGCTTCTTTCTTTTTTAGTATCTTTTTTATCATAAAAGTACTTTCTGCTGATGCTCGCACTAAATTCATTGATTCAATTTCCTCGCCAGATTCGCCATTGCCATTGCCTCAATAAATATGGATATAATATTTCAATATTTGCTCGAAATGAACATAAATCACGTTTTGTTCTGTCACAAAAACAAAGTTCGGGATTACACTGGGCCATCAAAAGGCTTTTGTTAAGGCACAACAGATAAACGAAATACCATCATAAGGGTTTAGTTTTACTATCTAAATTTATATATTCAAACTAGGGAGGGTTACAGTGTTTAGTATAGAATTTATTAAATAATTATATATTTTTAAATATAAATACAACAATTTTAAATTCTCATATACTATATTGGAAACCAGGGATTAACCTTAACCGAAACCGTAACCTTTAACCGATAAAAACCGAATGAAATTTGTAACCGTAACTGAAACCGTAACCGAAAATATTTTTTTCCACTGTTACGAAACCCATAAACCGAAACTCTTTCATTTATAAGGGTTAATTTCAGTTCTGGACGTCGCAGGTACAGAGCTACTTTGATAACTTTGAGATGTCATAACTTTGTCAAAAGTCAATCAATTTTCGTGTGCAATGTAAATTTGAACAAGATTTTACTTCTAAATTCGTTCTGCATTTAAATTTTGTTCATTTTAGAAATTCGAAATTTTCGAAATTTTTTGAAAAATGATAAGGGGTAACACTGTAAAATTTCAAAAAAATTCAAAATTTTCGAATTTTTAAAGTTAACAAAATTTAAATGCAGAACGAATTTAGAGGTAAAATCATGCACAAATTTACATTGCTCACGAAAATTTATTGACATTTAACAAAGTTACGGCAGTTCAAATTTCCAGGCTAAAAGAGCATTCAGTCTTTTTTTATGTAAAACAATGAATAAAGCTTCTTATTTTGGTCAACTAAAAACCTTAGTTTTTATTTTTTTTGTGAACCGAAACCATACCGGTATTTTTAAACCGAAACTTATAAATAACCGATAACCATTACGAAACCGATACTCCAAGATTTTGCATAACCGATAACCGAAAACCTTAATTCGAGCATAACCGAAACCGTAACTGAAACCGATATTCGTTTCGGTTTTAATCCCTATTAGAAACAATTACATTGAATTTTAGAAATTCAAAATGCAGTAATCCTTCCTTCCGATTTTTCTACTTATATTTTATATTCCGCCAGAAACTCATGCATTCATTCGCAGATGTTTATTTTAAATATGTCTGGAAGTATAATGAATTCTTTAAAAATATTTATTGGTTTCTTAGACTAAAAGTAAATTTTAAACACTGTTTTTAAAAAAAAATCATTTAAATAATAATAAATGAATTCAAGTTCTTCTTTCTGAGTTGTTGTTTCTGAGCACAGTCAAAGTAAAGAATTTTAAATTTCTTGCAGTTTGTTTCCCAAGTGAATCTCCCTTTTTTTGTGAAAAGAGTTGAACTTTATTGTCATATTGTCCCCTCCAGTACAGCACCCTCTCGAATATTTCACGACTTTCGCCCACTCGAAGAGCCCTTCCTTTTCTGTTGTTGTTGTTGTCGTTTTGGTTGTCGTTGTTGATGTTGCTGTTGCTGTCGTTGTTGCTGTTGTTGCTGCCAATGTGCCGGGTCATAAATACTCACGAGTGCACTGGCACTGGCAGCCGTCATAAAAGATGCCATGATTCATATGCGGAGCTCCAACAGTTTAACGACACTTTAATAATTCTCTAATTGCAAAAAATACGGCGAAATGTTGCGGGATGTCGACTTTTAATGGTCGTCGAGTGCCTTTTAATTGGGTGGCGCCCAATGCCATAAAGGATTGCAGAGGGGATCGTTCTTCAGATCCGGTTACCGCTGCATCGGCCACATGGTTATTCATAATTTTTGGTGCATCATTTAAAGCGACACTAAAACAAGGTATTTGGAATTCGAACTGCGCTTTAAATTAAAGGTTTTTGTGTTGGGTTCGCTTGGAAGCCCCAGGGCGACACTTCTACAAGAATTTACATCATAATTTTCTAGGCATTTGCACAGGGCTCTCTTAGTCTTGGCCGTTGTCTTTGCCTTTGCCTTCAGTTCACTTTAGTTCTTAGCCAAATTTCATTACGCGTTTCACTTCAACCCGAGACGACAACGTCCCAGTTCCCTTACATTGTTGACATATCGGATTACGCACTAATTATCCTTCTAATTAACCCTTCTGTCTGTCTGCCAAGTTTATTTTCTTTTTGTTTTCCGCTGTCTTCCTCTACTTGTTTCCACTTGCCTAGGGGACTAACTCTCTTCAACAAACTCAGCGACTGTTGCTCAACCATGACCCTCTTGGCTTTCACCGTTTTTAAGCCTATTAGACAAACTCTCATAATTAGCTTGTTACTTCCCAGTTGCCCGTTGCCAGTTGCCAGTTACTCAAGGAATTTTGCCATCGGCTGAATCTACCAGCCAAAGCCAAAGCATATCGATGACATTGACAGTTTTACTTACGGGCTAAGTCAGGTCAAGAGGGGGGACCTTAAGACCTTTTCTTACCAGAGTTAATAACTCGCAAATACTTAAAAGCACGTGGCTAAAGTCAATTAAATAATATATAACACATCTATAAAAAGGGATATATGAAATTGTTTAATTTATTACGATTTGTATTTTGAAACAATTAAATTTTCAGAATATAATAATATTAATGAAAATTTTTTTTAATAATTCTAACATTAGATTAAATTCAAATATTTATTAACTATCAATCACAAAAGAATTTTCATGACATTTTTAATATTTATTGGTTCTTATCGTAATGGAAATAGATTTAAAAATGAATATAACAGCAATATCTTAATGATGTAGAGGATGTTTGACTGTAATCAGAATATTGTCATTCGGCTCAGTGTCATTGGAGGCTGTTGGATCAAAGGGCAGATTGGTAACCGAGGTTGGCAATTTAAATATTGATTGTTATATCAATGCGTCAATATCAAAATTTGCATATTGAGGGCCACAAACTAGCTCTCTCTAAATGCACAGACTGAAAGACAGACAGACAGACAGACACTCGGTATTTGCTTGTGCCTCGAAATGCAAATGTCACCAAATTATCGTCGACAAGGCGTCGACTCTAAGGGGGAGTGGGAGGTGAAGTAAGCATTGAAATTGGCCTTTGTGATGTTTATCATTAAATTCATGTTTGGTCAGGCAGTTGCAGTTGCAGTTGTCGTTGTCGTTGCCGTTGTTGTAGCTGCAACATGGCCATGTTGCATGTGTCTATTAGTTATTGCCAACAAATAATATTCTATTCTTGTTTGTCAAACGTGTTGTCGTTTCTTGTTGTTGTTCTTGTTGCTGCTGTTGTGTCTGATATACTGTTATTATTGTGTGGCTTCAGCACACACACACACACACACACACACGCATACAGACAGACCACAATGGAGCAATCAGCAGCAACAGCAGCAACAATTGCTGCAATTGTCGACAAGTGCGAATCTTATACGCATTCACACTCGTATTTATGAGTGATACTCACAAATGGTGAATGCTGATTGCTAAATGTCGAATATCGAATGATGATATCACATGACATTCAATCGAAACTGAGCCACAATTACACATGATGTTAAAACTAAATGTGCTATTTGTTCATTTTCATCTCCATTTGCATGAGAAATGCAATTGCAATTGAAATGCTGAAATCCGCATTGCTGTGGTAAGACATTTATTTGGGCCAATTGATGAGTTCCAATCAAACGAGAAATTTTATTTAATCAATAAAAATATATAAATAAGCGAACTGATATTAGTAATAGGTATAAAATAAATTAATATATTTTATCCATCCTATTTGTTGCTTAAATTAAATTATAATTCAAAATTTAATTAAGATTTCAGTATTTAATCTATTAGAATATCAAGCTGAAATAAATTTATTTATGACTTAAGCAAATTTAAGTAATTTTTTGTACTCAGCTAAAAAAATCTGGACAAAATATATTATATGATTAATAAGTATGAATATTAAAAATTCATTCGTTCAATTAAATTATTTTTGAGAAAAGAAAATATATTATTTATAATAGTTAAAATATTATTTCCATGATTGTAAATAATTATTTTAAAGCTCCTTAATAAATTTCAGATTTTCTAAATCAACCCACGTCTAAACAGAATTTCATATCTAGTATATTATAGACACACATGTGTGTGTCTTACGTGTGTGAGTGTGTAACATGAGTGTGTATGTGAATATAATTGTTGTTGGTTTTCAGCATGTATTTGAGAGTGCAAATATTTGTGCTCATCAAAGCTCAAGAAGCCAAGATGTTTGATGCACCTGAAATGAACGAAAATATCCTTACCAGGTGCAAGTGTACATAAGTGTATGTATCTGTTACTCCATCCAATAACTTCCCCTGCCCCTTTTCGCCTCTCATCCAACTGAATTGTTGACCGTTGTTTACAGTTGATGTCGTTGATTAAACAGACATAAAGCCAGTCGGCGTAACTGGCAAATAACGTGAGACATTCGCAATGCAAACATTTGACATTGTCAGTCTGTCTCACTCTCTTCTCATTCTCTCTCTCTCTCTCTCTCTCTCTCTGTCTGTCTGTGGTACGCCCCCCTTTTACAGTGGCATGCAATTCAGAATTCAGTTAAGGCACGAAATTGATATGGTGAAATCAAAGACGTTGATTTCCGTTGGGATTGGAATTGTCGCTGAACTTAACCCATTCGAAATCCAAGTCCAATTGTCAGCTGCCAGTTGACCTTTCATATAAGCCAATGTCCAAGAGTCCATTAAACAAATTGTATTGTGTCTGTGTCTATCTGTGTGTGAGTGTGTGTGAGTGTGTGTATCTGTGTTGTTATCATATTCAATTACAGACTTTTCACCGTGCGACTTCCTTCAGAAATTAATGTGCGCTCTCTGATTTACATTAAATGTCGCCGCACCCAACACTCATTCTGTGTACAATATGTTTATTCACAATAACAACCACAACTACAACAACAACTACAACAACAACTGAAACTACAACAAAAGGGCATCAGTTCAACAATTGCATTCATATCCGCATCGTAAAAGAATACAAAACGTTGTATAGCATTCGCATATTGTAAATATATCTGACCCGGGACTGTGGTCAAGCTTTAGGAGAGTGCTTGGGGGAGGATCTCGGGAAGGGGACTGTTTACCGGATGCACCTGAAATCGATCGTCACGGTGAGAATTGAGTGCGAGACTGTAGTAATTATTGCATAATATCAAGAGCATTGATTGAGAAATACATGTGGCTTCGTCTCCCAGTTGAGAACATTTCAATATGCATCATAATTAATATGACTGCACACAGTCCCCTCTCTCTTCTCTCTCCCTTTTCCTCCATAATTCTCCCTTTGTGGTCAATTTGCTTAAATGCCGCTTAACTTAAGAAGCCACAACTTGCCAAAATTCCCAGCGCTTCGAATGGCAAACTTGCGGTTATGAGAATAAAACTTCAAGAGCCTCTCAACCCGTCTCCCCCCCCTCCCTGTAACCCCTTCTTGTCATTTGATACGCAGGGTACTCCAAAGGCGTTGACAGACTCCTAACTGGTTCACAGGGGCTGCGGAAGTATCACTTTTATTTATAACATTTACCAAAAGGGGTTACATAAAGTCAATTTTATGTGAATCAACAGAAGATCAACTTATACTTGACATGTACTTCAATTAATAAAGTTTTATATTTGTGATAATAATAGTTATTATCATTTTGATTTCTTTAAATTTATTTAATTTAAAATATTTAATATTTTATTTCAAGTAAACCCATTTTTTCAACGCCTAGTCAAAGTCTCAGATAGCTTACTGAAATACATTCAAATATCTTTCGGATTGTCTTTACAATTTTATTGATATCTAAATTCCATCCCCATTTTCCATTTTCATTATTGGGTATTCATGTTCGTTATTCATACAACTAGAGTGAAACACTTTGAAGTTATAGTTATTTAAGTATTCTTAAAGAGTTCTGATATATTCCATACATATAATCTTAAGTCACATTTATGTTAACTAGACAATATGTATTCAATAACTCGTAAACTAAATATTCAATGCAAAATGACTTTTATAAATTTGCACTTAAACTGCCTGACCTGACTTTACTTACTGACCATTGACCAGACCACTGTCTCTTTCAGCTCACGATCGTGTTGAGGGGTTTGTGAAATGGGCACAGTAAAAAGTACAAAAATATATTATGACGATCACCTGGCTGACACTTCTTGGGCATAAAATATATAATTCGAATGGCTTTTATATTATAATTTGGCACGACGGCCGAGATACAGACATCAACATACATATGTAGATATATGAGAAATATGTACTCATATGCCATTTGCCAATTGTGGCTTCTGTCCCAGAAAGAAACCGTGAAATGGCCGAAACGACAACATGGATAAGATCTACGAGCAAAACAATTCAGTTTTGACATTTATGATGAAATTTCTGAAATCAACTGTCATGTACGGCTGTCATATTGAATAATTTTGTGGGCTTTATGAGGCCCGAGTTTCGAATAGGCTGCCTTGGATCGAACAACGGGTGATCGGAGAATCGAAGGGAATCGGGGAATTGCGGAATCGGGGAATCGCACTTGCTATGCATAATTTATGGCAACTTTTGCTTCTGTCCAGCAAGTGAACTCATTCTAATTAAGTGGCCCAGGTATAAATGTTGGAA
Organism: Drosophila kuntzei; assembly: GCA_035042165.1. NCBI lineage: Eukaryota > Metazoa > Arthropoda > Insecta > Diptera > Drosophilidae > Drosophila > Drosophila kuntzei. The sequence goes on from JAWNLU010001763.1 coordinate 344,273, forward strand.
GTCTTCAGACTTTTCGGGGCTTGAGACTCGAGACTGGAGGAGACTTGAGGCCTGTGCCACAGCTGGGGCTACGTGAGTAGAGCGACGAGTTGGACAAAATTAAAATGCGTACGAGGCATTTAAAATGCAAGTCAGGAAGACGAAAAATTTAATAATTTCGCTTTTTGCACAAAACATCAGAAAGAGAAAGACTAAGAGAGAGAAAGGGATAGAGGGGGAAACTTTATGATTTTATTATTCTCAGTTTTAATGACAACGATGATGACCAATAAAGATATTAAAACGGCGCATGAAATGTGCCCCCGAAATGGTTTCATAAATGGCACTGCGCACGCCTCGACGGGGCTTTTGGGTTTTGTGGACTGTAGGACTGGGGACTTTGGGAAGGGGTATGTGGGCTTTCCCCTGAATATGCTTCGCATACGTAATGTGGAGCCGAAATGAATATGTAGGAGCATTCGTTTGCCCTTTCCATTTCGGAGCAATTCGGACAACTCTGGCGGCGTGTGGCGTTTGCTTCGAGTTGAACGTCAACATCAAATTCAACTTCAACTTCAACTTCAACTGCAGATTTAGCTGCAGAGTTGCAACTGCAACTACAGGTAACAACGATCGTAGTCAGAAGATCATGTTGCTGCTACGTTGGCTTGTGTCTTCCACCTTCCACCATGCAATCGGAGCTTTAACAGCGCCAGGAGATTCCAAGATCGTTAAGATCTTGCTGCGTTGCTCGCACTCTGATCACCCAAAGATCTCTCTTTCTCACTCACACTCTGTGTCTCTCTCTCTTTCTTTCGGTTAGTCTCTCAGTCGCTGCGCGGTGTGTGTTTTTACGAATCACGGATTCGATGTTTCGCATGAATACGTAATTAAATCTATAAATCGGCCAATTAAAATGCTTTGATATCGTGACAACATAACATTCGACAACGTCGATCGGACGTTGCCCACCTCTCCAGGCCCCCCATTGATCCGGTCGATCGCCAGGTCTGTTCGTCGTTTGGTCGCTTGCTTCGTTGTCGCTGTCGGGATCGGGATTAAAAACCAAAATAAAATAAAATAAAATAAAATTATTATACATACGAGTACAACTCGTATAACGTACAACTGCAAACAACCAATCTGCTTGCCGAAAGACAAAGACTTCCTCCTGCCTACTGCTTACTGCCTTCCCCAAAGGATCCCCATGATAGGACCAGATTCAACTCCTCAGACTCCTCTCTGCATGTTGGCTTATTTATTATATACTCGTACATATGCAACCTGTTGCCAACGATCGCTTGTTAAATATGTTATAAGTATTCTTTTAACGATTGTGACAGTTCAATGCACAACACAGCATTTACTTAATTATCCCGGGTCCAATAAAATTGAGATTGGGTTATCCCAAATGATCTCCGATATCAAGTCGCTGCCTTGTTCAAATTACACTTGAAAAAGACATGTTAACCAGATTTTGTAAATAGTTGTAAAAAAAAAGAAACATTTATTTTATTTATTTCTTATAGCATTAAGAATACTTTTTAAAAAATAAACAGGATATTTTTATCGGTGGGTATGAATATCTAGAAATTAATTTCCAAAAAACTATTACTTGTGAGTAATAAATATATTTTTTTCAGTGTCATATAAGGCATTTAACAAGACTAGTGTGCGAATCGAACCCAGTTATTCGTCAAACTGAAGTGATTTATAAATAAGCAAATATTTATAATTGCATTTTTTAACGTATTTCTCAAACGATCACTCACATATTAAAAAGACACAATGTTTTATATATTAAGTATATTTTCAATGCACAAAGTCAAATACAATTTATGCTTATCAATTTGTTAGACTCGCATTAAAGACAGGCCTAAAGCGATAACTTCCCCTTGACGCCTCCTCAGCCTCAGTTTACATTGCGAAAAGACAAACTATCCAATTATAAAATGGACAGCTCTTAGTCAATTCTTGAGTCGGGCGACAATATATGCAGGAGAAGCGCCGCCTACCTTATCCCCCCTCCATCCTTCCTCCCACTCTTGCAATGCTAATGTTGCCTCATAAAAGTTGCGGCAATTAAGAAAAACGAGATCAGGTTGGAGCAGGATCTTTAGCTTGAGTTGGAGTTGGAGCCACCCACACACTGGAAATTAACTAAAGCGTCGATCTGTGGCGATTAATCGCGACAAGTGAATGCGATTGCTCTGGAGGGGGATGAGCAATGAAGCTGGATGTAGGAGGTAGGGTAAAGAGGGGTAGGAGCAACTAGGTTGCTGAGGCGTCGCAGCCTAGAACAATTTCAATTTTTCGGGCCTGTAACTGGTGCCGTGTCTGTCTCAGAGTCCCCGAGTCTCGCTGTGAACATTATTGCCGCTTGTGGCGCCGTGGCCACCAATCGAAAACACATTTGTCGCTGCCTGAGCAACAGTAACAGCAACAGCAACAGCAACATGGAGAGGAAAGAAGAGGAGCAGAGACTGTAACATTTTGCAGCAACTGGGATCAGTTCGTGGGCTGTTTCGGCGAATTCTCGGCATTGCCGGGGTCCCTAAGCCGGCCCTGCAATCGCCCAGATCGTGAGAGTATCATGCGCAGTTGGAACTAAGACTCAGGATGAAGCTCAGGCTCAGTGAATCGCTGTTGCTGTTGCAGTTGCTGTTGCTGTTGCAGTTGCAACACACACAGCATCATCGCATGTTGTTCTTATTGTCATCATTTTATAATTGTCGTTGTAAGCTGTTGCCGTTGCTGTTGTTGTTGTTGTTGTCGTGGTCGTTGCTATTTGCAATTGTTGTTGCCAGCCAAAGCCAATCGCAATGCCGACGACGACTGCCAGACGCCGTCCGAGTTGTTAGCTTCATTTGTCGCGGCCAGTCAGCCACAAGGATACACAGTCTGAGTCTCCGTCTCAGTCTCCATCTCAGTCCAAGTCTCCGTCTGAGTCTCAGTGTTTACCTCATCCTCTCAGTCTGAAGTCTTCTACATTGTCGTAGCCCAATGAGCGCGAATTCTTCTGCGTTTCTTTTCCTTTGCCTGCCCCCTGTTCAATTCTACAGATCAACTCCAACTGGTCGTTGTTTCTCTTCTCTACTCTTCTCATCTCAATGTTGTTGTTATTGTTGGTGCATTCTGTGCTTTGCTCCTTTGGCTTTAAGTGGGCAACTGGCAACGAGTTATTTTTGTAACTTGTTGGAATTTTTGATTTTGTTCATGTTTGTCGCTTAAGAAATGTTCGCTTATGTTTTCCATAATTTAAATATGGTTGCAATTCTACATTGGTATTGGTCATGACTCCCATAAAACTGGCCAAGAACGTGAGAAGGCACAAATCCTATATACATTGCAATGCAGAGAGAGATGGGCAGAGAATAGACATGAAAGGGAGAGCAACTGTTGCTGTTGAAAAACTGAGAAGAAACATGACAACTGGCTGACAACTCTAATGAGCATCTTCTCACAATTGAAAGAGATTATTATAAGTTAATCTACATACCAAAGTATGCAATAATTATTCGTAATTAAATGATGTTGCTGTTGTTGCTGTGAAACATATATTTTCCTTAGAGCAACAGAGCTGCATCCCACTGTCTTTACTCAACTCTATACACTCTTAATGATTACAGGGTATAATTAGAGAAAAACATTATTAAATAGACACCGACAACACTGCTGGCGACAACAACGGCGGCAACAGCAGCAACAGCAACAACTTTGGCTACTGTTTGGCAATCGATTTGATCCCAGCATGCGTGGCCAGGGCCAAGGGCATGGTCTCTGTTGATGTTGCAGTTGTTGTTGCCGTCTGCGACAGTGTCTCGGTCTCGGACACTTTGAAGTTGGCCAACGGCTGCTGCTGTTGCTGCAGGTCAGCAGGTTGCTATTGCCGATGGCGGCGACAGTTGTTGTTGCTGCAAAGTTGTTGTCAGCGCAACACAACTCGTGGAAATTCTTGAAATGCTCGACCAGAGCTACAACTTAGCTAGGACTCGGACATGATCAACTATTGCTACCAACCGCCAGCAATTGGTAGTTGCCATTGCCAATGGCAGGCGGGTTGAAAGGTTGCGAAGCTTCTGTTACAGCGTCCAAGCGAAATAAATTAAAGAGAGGGAGAGAAAGAGAGAGAAGACAAGAAAAAAAAGAGAAGAAGAAACAACAAAATTGTGTTTCAAATCATGTTCGTTTGGACAGGCAACAAACAGTTTGGACAAACTGTGGAAACGTCTATGAGATTGTCATTAGCAGGCATCGCGAACTATTATCAGACGGCCTTTCCCAGACCCACAGAACAATACCAACAGCAGCAGCAGCAACTGCAGCAGTAACTGCAACAACAACACCAATTGCAACAGCAATTGCAACAAAAAGTTGCCAGCAAACGAAACGTAACAAAATACAAGCCGTGAATTTCATTCGAACAACATCGTCTACAAGACAATCGAAGGCGACTCTGGCGACATTGCCGACACGGACAACGTCGCCCGAACAATAGCAACAATTTTTCGGAGCGGCAACAACAGGCAGAAGGCTCAACAGCTCAGATTCTATTCCCTCTATTGCAGCAAAAAAGCTGCAACATAACAGAAGAAGCAACTTTTGGGAGGGAGAAGGAGTTGGGGGAGTGGCAACGATTGCAGCTTAGCGGCAATTATTGTCAGTACACGGCCATCGAGCATCGAGCAACTCTCGACGTGTAACGCCAGCAACATGTTGCCAACTTGTAAAAATTCTCGCAGCAATTTTCAATTTAATGTCAAAGATACGTGAAAATCATTGTACAACGTGTGAGTTCCCTGATTGATTATGAGTAGAACTTCATAAGAGACAAACTCACCGGTAAATTTATATACCCCATAAAAGAGGGACTTTCTTATGTTGAACTGTTTCGCATGAGTTTTCTAAGGTGCAATATTATTTTAGTAAGAAAACCATCTGGCGATAAACACAAATAACAAATTTTCCATAACGCACTGATAAACAAGTTAATAAGGTACAGAAAAATAAAGAGAAATGTACTACAAAATACCCTGTAAGCCGTTAAAACATTGATATTACAAATATAAAGTATACATAGTAAGTATTCTTAGAAGAATAATACTGTAGTTTATAGATACATCTTCACTTTAGAGGAAAAGCAACGAATTATTAGACATTCCTTATCAAAATCAATTGAGAGTTCAAAATCTGCCAAAATCAGTAATTTTTTAATATTTCAAGTTTTTCTAAATTTAGAAAACTTTCTTATATTCTAAACACACACATCTCTTTATTTGATTTCTTCCAGGGTAGACATGGAAATCCATTATGTTGTTAACCCATCTGTGCTGTCCAAGTCAACGTTTGCATAATTCATCTCTCTAAAATGTGGCAATTGTGTGGGCCTGGCTACACTTTCTGTAGGTGTTTCAAACACACACATTTGGCAGGTGGATGGCAGCAGCAGCAGCAGCAGGTCCAGGTACGAGGTACGAGTATTAATCGATCAAATTGGTTAAAACAAAACTGGCACGACGGCAATTATTCATTCATTCATAAAGAGATCAGCAATACGGCCAAAACATAAACAAACAAATCCGTCGAGCGACTGACAACAACAATTGATCTATGCCATACTCTCCAAACTATATACATATATACATATATCTATGTTCATTTCCATATCCATATCCATTTGGATATATCCATACTCCATTCCGGATGCTACGCAGCTGCCGTTTCAATCTGACGTCACAGATACGAGTATCTGGTTGGGCAGGCGAATGAATGAAATATCCGTTTGTAGATTGGCTCGATCACCAAGGGGATGAAAGGGGGGTGTGTTACCTTGTGGTGAGTGCGTGTGGCGCGTATCTGTAAGATCTCAAATTATTAACTGTAAAATTGTTTGTTTATTGTGATCGAAACTCATTCAACTCGTCCAATCGAATAGCAGCCAACACGTGAATCTCTTCTTCATTTTTGAATGAAAACCTTGGTCAAAATGGAATATGCCAAAAAGAAAAAAGATAACAAGAACATGTCTTTATGGGTGTGGGTGAGCATCCGGCGAGCCAACAGTAACAATCGAAGCAACAGCAACAGCTACAGCTATAGATACAGATACAGATACAGATACATTCACGAGTACAGATACAGATACAGATACAGGTGGCTCCAGCAAAGCGCGTTTCCGGCGGCATTTTGCATGAAACAACGTCACACAATTTAAATATTCATTAATTTTATATGAATCGAAATTCATGTGAGGCAAATCGAAGCAACCATTCTATAAATTTTACACTCGGCGCTACTGTATCTGTATCTGCAGCTGTATCTGTAGCTGTATCTCTATCTTTTGCTGTTAGCGGTAGCTGCAACTTTTGTATTTGATTTTGTTTTGCTTTTCAAATTAAGGTTGGCTTTCCTATTTATGTATATGCATGAGCATATGTATATGTGCATCTGTGTATCTGTGTATCTGTGTGTTTACATTTGAGATTCAATAAAATTATTGGGCGCGTCGCTGTTCGAGCGTTAACAAATATTATTGTTCAATTTTGCTGTTATTGTGATTATAAATTTTCGTATGTGTTGCCTGTGTAAACAGCGACAACAGCAACAACGACAATGGCAACAATTTAAGGTGCAGCTTCTAAATTATTGTGCAGGTGATTTTAAATAGTTTTGTTTGGTTGATTTTCGATTTTAATATCGGAAATACTAAATTAAATATATAAAAAAAAAAAACGAATAACGAAAACGGCAGCAACAACTTGATTGATTTTCTTTGTGCCAACAATTGAGGGTTAAGCAATCAGAATGATCACGCCCAACAATCCAACATTGCTACAACTACAGATACATTTGTATCTTTCGATGTAGTTAGCTAGAGAGTAATGAAAAACCAGCAATAAACAATAACAAATAAATGCAATTTACATAACAATGAATTTAGGTTTTTGGGAGGCCTTTTTTGAGTTCCAGCTGAATGGTTAAATGTTTTATGTTTTATGTCAAAATAGCAATCTATAAATTGATTTGACATGCATTGTCTCTTCATTATTTTTTGGGCTGGCATAACGACCATATATTGAAAGCAGACTAATTAAAACTAAGCTACATGATTATAAACAATTTAATCTTGAAATGATTTATTATTTAATTTCAAATAAATGAAAAGCATATTTTTAATAATTATTTAAAACTTTAAACATTTTTTTTTAATTGCTACAAAATTATTTAGACCATTAAGACCACAAAAAAAGGATTTAAAAATGCAATTAATACAAAATATTTTATTTATTATTATTTATTTAAAAACAATTAAAAATATTTATTAAGGTATTTGTAATAAATATATCAATGTTTATAGCTGAAATTACTGAACAATTTTCATACAAATTCTGGCCTGTAAATGTTTCACAACACTAAAGACAGTTCTTGCAGTACCACATACAATACCAATGCCAATAAGCCAATTAAGCAACATTGTGACTGATTCCTCGCTGATTCCTTAACAATAATTTGCCCATTTAGCGCGAAAAGCCATCAAAGGCCAGAGACGACGAACCCGGGAACCCGGAGAACAGTCGGAGAGCAGCCGGAGCAATCACCCGGTGGAATCTCAAAAAAGTTCAAATAACTTGAGAACTGTAACAAATCATTGCCGTTGTCAACACCATAAATGCGATCGTTTATGAAACATAATTTGATCGGGGCAAATGCCTCGTTGACGTTGACACCGCTCGATTTCGACGAGATGTCCAGAGATAAATGAATGATAGGATAGGTGAGAGGGGTAAAGGGGGAAGGGGGAGGGGTCAGGTGAGGGGAGGGAGTGGCAAGAAAAAATAAATAAATAAAAAAAGTGCGTGGCTTTTGAAAGACCGCCCGAGTGTGGCCCGAAAAACTCAATTCAAAAATTGGCTTTCTTCACAAGGCGATGCCAATCTGCGAGGCCGTTGCTCGTTTAGTGCTCATTTGTGGCCAAAATGGCGGGGCAAGGCTGTATTGGAAATTATGGTTGCTGGTTGTTGGTTTTTGGTTGTTGTTGCCGCCGTTATCGTGTCGAGTTGGTGTTGACGACGTCGACGACACATAAATTGCGATTAAAATGATTAATGCTCAACGCACGGCGCAATGTTAATTGCCACGACTTCAACCTCCAAACAGGCAGAGATCTCAGCTTCAGCTTCAGCTTGGAGCTGGTCACTGTCTCTGTCTCAGATCTTGGTCTATGGTCACTCTCTTTCAGCTGTTTGTTGTTGTTGTTGCTGCTGCTGCTGCTGTCGCTGTTGTTGCCGGCTATTTGCATAAATTTGTTTTGACGCTTGTAATGAGCTGTTTGTGGCATTTTCACTGCCCCTATCGAAAAACTTTTATCGGCCTCAAGTGTTGGCCCGGGCCAACAATAATTTCCATGTTTGTTTTTAATGTTTCTCTCGCTGCTTTTATTTTTATTTTTCTTAACATATCTGAAATTATTATAATCGCCACTCGCACATCTTGCCCTAACATCGAACTACAAACGGAAGTTGCCGCCGCACCGCTTACTGCTCTCCCCTTGGCCCATGGAAGTACAATTTTGGGACACACTGTTGATCTTATGAATGTAGAAATCGTCATTAAGGGGCTCCTAATTGATGTTACTCACCAAATCTATTCACTTCTCTTATAAATAATATGAATATGCTAGAGAAAATGTTTAGTTCTATTATAATATTGAATACACCAATTCTTTTATAGAGTGGAACTAATATTGTCCATAATATACACTATTATTTCTAGACTGACAGATTGAGATAGGGAAAACTCTAATTATGATCTAGTCATATCGGATTATTAATTAACTTGCTGCAGAAATTAAATATTAATTAAAGTTATAGCTATTTAATTCCCTGATTCTTTATCTTATGTAAGAACTTTCTATTAAAATCAACTGCCAACTCTGGTTATTTCAAAAAGGGGAATGGAAGAAGGGACGAAGGTCCTAAAAGACCAGATGTATCTTACATTTTATGAGTTAAAGTTGTGGATCGGCCACTTGTAAATGTGTAATAATAATTTAAGTGCGATCTGAGTTCTCAGCAAGAACAGATTTATGGCCAACTAATTCGCTTTGCATGTCAATCGAACTAAGGAGGAAAGGAAGTAACCTGGTGATTGGACCAGTTGAAGGCTGAATCTGAATCTGAGCAGAAGCCGACTCTTGATTTTCTAAAAACTTTTATTTTATATTAAAATTTAACGAGGCTGCCATAAATCTTCACTAAAAAGCAGGCAATTCAAATTTCACAAGAGCTGGCGAAAAAAAAAAGAATCAGCAACGTGCCACATACGGTTGGATTGGCCTCTGGATGAGAGGAGTGTGGGGAGAGGTGGAGAAGAGGAGAGGAGAGCTGCGACGTTGACGACGACACGTTTGCCACTGAAATTGATCCAGTTGCAGCAGTTTTGCAGCGACTGTGAATGCCTCGAATCGCTCGAAATGTTTCATCATTGGAACAAGGGGCAGACTGTGGTAAGGGGTGGCAAGGGGAGGCCATAATTCTTGTGCTAAAAAGCCAAAGAGCAGCGCTCAAGCATTGGCAAAAAGCGCTGAGCGATGGCCATGTCCGAGTCCGAGCCAGAGTCAGAGCCAGAATCCGCTGTCCAAGTGCGATTTAACCAAATGGGTAAACACGGCCCCAAAACTGGTCAGCAACTGGACAACTGGACAACTGGGCAACTGACAGCGAGCAACTTGCAACTGGCCGCGTGCGTCGGCCTGACAATAGGCGAAATATCATCGAAAACCATAAAAAACTGACAGCACAAAAAGAGGTGTTGACACATTGATTTATCTGGCATGCTACTGTGCACAGCACAGATGAGACCTCTTGGCTTTCGATGCTCCTGCCTTGAATGTGGCAAGGATAAACGAACGGTGGCAACATCAGCAGAGGCAGCAACAGCAGCAGCGGCAGCGGCAACTCTTTTTAGATGGATGGATTCATATGCGAATGTGGCTTGCCACATTTGGGACGCAAGGCGGCAACAATATCATAACCATATGCGAGACAATGGAGCACTTTCAATGGAGCATCAGATCGTCTGCATCTAACGCACAGTGTGGGAGAATATCAACAGTACACTGCAAAAAGAGAACTCTTCTCTAATTAACTGCAAGTAATGTCTGATAAAAATCATTAAAATGAAAATTTATATTTTAAATTTAAAAAAATACATTTCAGATAAACTAAACCTATGAGGTTATATGAAATATATTGTTTAGATTTATTATATGATTTTAGAAAGAATAATTAAGCATTTTTAAATACAATTTTATGTTTCGAGCAATATTTCTTGCATTATATTTAATAGAACTTTAAATATAATTATTATTATTATTTAATATATTCATTTGATTAAATTAGCACTCGCCCACAATTATTAATACATATATTTAATTTAATATTTCAAATAAAACTTATAGAGTATTGTTTTTAAAATTATTATTTTAATTTAGTAAATTCTCATAATTAAAATAATTATTATATATCTTTTGCATAAGCTTCAAAAATTGTTATTTAAATAAAGATATTAATCTAATTTCTCTGAGTGTAAATTTGTCATCCCTTGCTCGATCGGCCTTATTCCCGTTTCATCCTTATGACGATCTTCGTTTGCAAGCCGTCGATCCATTTAAGCCACTTAACTGACACACACACACACACACACATGCACACAGATACTGAGACTGAGTTGGCTTCCGATGGGTCAGCGCGATATGTTTTTGGGCTCAAAAACGTTACCAATTTAAAAATTCCAAATAAAATATAAATTGACCAAATTAATATTGGAATACATGGAACAATTCTGGGAGAAAAATGTTCACATTTTTCTCGTTCTTCTCGTCGTTGTCCTCGTGAAGACTTTTTCGGTTTGTTCGCTTTTCAGTATCTTTGATTTTTATTTATTTTTTGTTTTCTTGTGTTTTTATCTCTACTTAATGCAATGCTTGGGCAGTTGTTGATTTTGAGTATTCGTATTCGTATTTATATTCTTATTGCTTATCCTCAGCTGCATTCAAAATCAAAGTCAGTCAGGCAGGTTTTGAAACTTGCAAAATGCTCAAAAACAAAATCCAAAGAAATCGTTGTAGAAAAATTAAAAAGGCAAAACGGAAAATGGAAAACTTTAAAATGGGATTTTGTTGCTGCTGCTGCGGTTAAAAGAGGCGACAAGGCATGAAACCAGTAAATTAAAGCAAAAGGATAAAGTTTAATTGGAAAACTATTTTTTGCCAGGCCCCCGATTGCACCGCTGACTGCTCATTCCGCATCCCTCTCTCTCTTTATTTCTCTCCGCACTCCTGGCTGGGTTCTTTAATCTGCTTACCTTTAGTTTTCTTAATTTCATCCATTCTGTCGTGGCATTATACTATTCACGAGTCTGAAGACAAAAGTTTCGCTTCAACTTCCGCTGCCAATATGACTGCAGCTAACAGAACTTCTTCCCTCTCTATCACACACACACACACAAACATACTCACCTGCTCATTTGTATGTTTGTATATATATGTGTGTATCTGTGTATGAATGAATTTTAGCAAATGAATAGAAATTAAGTTTCGTTGCCGCTTGAGCGCTCCTCCAAACTACTGCAATGCCTCGGGCGTCCAACAGCCTCCGTTAACTCCTCTCATCTTCTCACCACCCTCCTCTTCTCTTTTTGCAACCCAAGGCAGGTGAGAAAATAGCGTTATTGTCGAAAAAGTTTAAAATATGCCTCCTTTTATAAAATTTAATGAGAAAAGTTGGCGATATAAATTTTTGTATGCGGTAAATTTATTTGCTCAATGCAACACGAATCACAGCATGAAAAAAGAGAAAAGTGAGGTGAGGAGAGTGTTATGGAGTTACAGAAAGTTGCACCTGTCTTAGGATTGATTCGACTGGAATCTGCTTTAATTATTGCACTAACAAATCCGTCTATTAATTCATAGTTTAACTAATTTTTTTATTTAACAAAAATTAATCAACTACTCTTCAATCTTCGACTAACTAACAGCTAAAATAGCCTAAAAATTTACGTGGAAAATATGAAAGAAAATGAGATAAAGAAGAAGAAAGTTGTTACAGTCTTGACTAAAAATATAGTGCTGTAAAATATTGCAATAAAAATGGATTTCATTAATATAAAATAACTAATAATTACTTGTATTAAAATTGAAAACTTGTTTTATAAGCACGTTTCATTTATCTTAAGAGAGAAAGATACATTGATAGAGTGAGAAAGAGAAAGGAGGGCTTGGGGAGTGTAATATGTGTGCGTGCCTGTTTGGTTTATAGATTTCACTTTGTGATAAAAGTTTTGCATTCATTTCAGCGTAATTCATTTTCAATTCAGATTCTGTTTTTATTTTTGCTAAGCGTCAAGTACGTGCCGCAACATGTGGTTGCAACCACAATAGTCACAGTGCTACAATCACAACAACAATCAGCTAAACAAGTACAAATGCAAATAAGTATAAATGCGAAACTTTAAGATACCCCATAGTAAAAACATTCACTTTTAAAATCATTTTAAAATTGTTTATCGACTTTATCGAAATTTCTCTAGAAAGAGAGAGAATTGAAAAGTCACACTTTATATTTTGAAATGGACATACCCATTATATCCACTGCTTGTGTACAGGGTATAAAAAAGAGAGAGCTAAACAGTTCGGCCCAGTGGCGTGAATATTGCGGGAATTATGAGGAATTGTGTCTAGGCTAGGCACTTGGCCAAAATGCAAATTGCCAATCCGCACACACACAAACACACACACACATACTTGCATATGCACACTGGTGTGACACCCTGTGGCCCACTGGTGTTGTTGCATGTTGCAGAGCTCATAAATATGCATTGCAGAGGCGACTCTATTGTTGCCATGTTGCTGCCGTGTTGTTGCTGCTGTTGGCCGCATATTAGTGGCAAATATTGTTGGCCATAATAAAAACCACATTGTGAAAATGAAAATTTTCATTTATGTGTCCATTCTGACAGAATATGCTGCACTTTCAGCCCTGTTGATTGTCATGCAAAATTGCTGACAATTGAATTTCTCAGTCTCTTCCATCGGCATAACCCATAACCGAGACAAATAAGGCGGTAACTTCGGATATATAGAGCAGTTACTAATGCATATATTAAATGTATAATGAGGAGGACAACTGTTAAAATATGCATCCATCATAATGACATATTTACATTTATATATTTATTTATGCATTTCGAATTTTAAGCAGGAATTAAAACCGAAACGAATATCGGTTTTAGTTACGGTTCCAGTTATGCTCGAATTAAAGTTTTCGGTTTTCGGTTATGCAAAATCTTGGAGTCTCGGTTTCGTAACGGCTATCGGTTTTTTGTAAGTTTCGGTTTTAAAATATAAAAAAAAAATTTTTGGGTTGAATAAAATAAGAAGCGTTATAATGATTTTTAATAACTTCGAACTGCCATAACTTTGTCAAAAATCAATCAATTTCAATGCGCAATGTAAATTTTAGCATGATTTTATTTCTAAATTCGTTCTGCATTTAAGTTTTGTTCATTTTCAAACATTTTTGAAAATCGAATTTTTTAGAAATTTTACAGTGTTACCCCTTTATCTTTTTTGATTTTTTCGAAAAATTTCGAATTTTAAAAATGAACAAAATTTTAATGCAGAACGAATTAAGAGGTAAAATCATGCTCAAAATAACATTGCGCATGGAAATTGATTGAGTTTTGACTAAGTTATGGCAGTTCGAAGTTATCAAAGTTGCTCAGTAGCTGCGACGGCCAGAACCGAAATTAACCTTTATAAATGAATCGGTTACTAAACGGTTATTTCGGTTTAAAGAGTTTCGGTTGAGGGGTTTCGGTACAACGGGAAACATTTTTTCAGGTTACGGTTTCAGTTACGGTTACGAATTTCAATCGGTTTTCACCGGTTAAAGGTTACGGTTTCGGTTAAGGTTTTAATCCCTGATTTTAAGTGATTGAGTAACCATCAAATAAATATGAAGTGAGAGCTACAATTATGAATATGAAGTATTTTATTTTATTAATTTGCCTATTAGGAATCATTCCCTTTCACTTAACTTACAATAGCCTGCCCGATTCACAGCAGATTTGGTCAAGTTCAGTGAAAGCCATTCTTTGGCAATCCGATGACTGCTTATCATGCAAGACGAACAGTTATATCTGTCGCATAATATATCAAAAATTGTTATGATTGCGCTCACTGGGACTGTGGCAGAAGCCCCTTCCCATTCCAAATCCCATTCCAATTCCCATTTCCAATTCCAGCCCCAGTTCCAGTTCGTGTCCGAGGCAACATGTCTGCAGGGAGCGGTGGCTCGAGCCTGCTTGGAATTTGATTTGAGTGTTGCGAGTAATCATGAATTTATGATTTAAATGCATGAATATGATGATGATGATTTTGGAGTGCTCCAAGTGCTTTATGTGGGCGCGACGAGGCTACCGAAAGCGACGCGACGTGAGTCGAATCGCATGATTGCGATCGATATGAAATATGAAATTCGATTTTATGGCTTTTTATGTGTCGTGTTATGAGTACGCGAATACACGACAGCCCGCACCTGAAATGCATATAATGAGGCTATAATTTATAGAGGCATAAATTAATGTTATGGCCCAAAACTGAACTCTATCCAAATATAGTATAATATTCTATTGGGAACCGCGCCCATATATCATATTTATAAATATTTATGAAAATATATAGAATAGTTAATCACAATTGTACACGTTTATTATAGAGAGGTGAAGAGTATTAAGTATTCTATCAGTGATTTCTTTCATTGATTTACAACTTGAAGGAAGAATTTATCAATATATTTTTATCAAAAGATAAAATTGATTAATCTCTGTTAAATAAAAATCAATTTATAATATTCTCAATTTTAATTAAATTTATTAATTAATATAAGTATTTATTTATTATCGAAAAATGTTGTTAATTTTCAACATCAGAAGATAAGCACAAATGTTATATCAATGTTACTATTAAAGACTGAACTAAGCATAAAATGTTAATATCGTTAAAAATAAAAATAATGTTGTTAAACTTTTATGAATTATACATTTTAAATGTAATGCTTATATTTAAATACTTTACTTATTTTGTGCATATATCAGAAATTGTATTTCAAGGTTTCTCCTTAAGACTAAAATGACCAAAACTGTTAAGATTTATTTATTCACGACTAAAAACAGTCGGCAAACACCAAATTATGTGTTAAGAAATTAAAATAAAAATGTACTAAAAATGACTTAAAAAATTAAATGAATTTTAAATTTGAATTAAGAACTAACAAGAAAAATTGGTTCGGTCTGGGGTATAAAAAATAAATGACTAAAAACCCAAAAATTCAGAAAATTTAATAATTACAATAAGAGGGGTAAATAAAACAAATTTTGTAATTAAACATTTTTTTGATAACTTCGAACTGCTATAACTTTGTGAAAAGTCCATCAATTTCCATGCGCAATACAAATTTGAGTATGATTTTTTCTTTAAATTCGTTCTGCATTTAAATTCTGTTCATTTTCAACAATTTTTGAAAATCGAATTTTTTCGAAATTTTACAGTGTTACCCCTTTATCTTTTTTGATTTTTTCGAAAAATTTCGAATTGTCAAAATGAACAAAATTTAAATGCAGAACGAATTTAGAGGTAAAATTAAGCTCAAATTTACATTACACATGAAAATTGATTGAGTTTTGACAAAGTTATGACAGTTCAAAGTTAACTTGTTTAATGAAAATAATGGAAATTTGATAACCCATTTACATTTTCCAAAATGAACCAAATTTATATGACTGAATTAACTGAATTAAAAATATTCTTGATGTGTGCTTTAATACCTTTCAATTGATACATCACATATTTAAGAACAAATATTAAGGATCTAAAAAATAAGGATTATCCAATATAATAAAAAAAAAAAATTAAATTAAAACAAAACAAAAGATAGAGTATTGATCGTATTCTAAGATTGGGCACAAAATATCTGTAAGATAATCAAACGAAAGTTTTCCCATTCCACTTAAATTTCTGCTGTTTTGCTGTGTGACAATCTGGCTAAGAGTTTTCTGTATCTATCTCAATCTGTTTCGATTACATTAGACAAATGTCAGGCCACTTTGGCTGCAGGACAATGCGCCCTTTGGCCCATTGTTAGAACTTTTATGAGGACGATGCGATGCGGGATGGGGATTCGGCCCTGTTCAAAAGTGTAATTGAACCTCATTCAGCGACCTACGCTCCGATATGTATATAGAGACGTGTGTACATTTGTCGGGATTGCAATAAACAAGAAGTTTGCTTCAGCCATTGAACCACTCAAAACCACTCTGAACCACTGAGATTTGCAATTGCCGTCTTACACAATGCGGTGCTTTCATACTTTTATGCTTATTGCCTGAAAGGAATATGATATTCCACCCACCCGGTTGACATTTCAATTTATTTCGCCATAAATAAAGCAATCGATTTCAATGTTGAACCCTTTTTGCCCCATTTCGCATTCACATTCACAATATTTTGCCATTGATGGTCTGCGAACGCCCGATCCATTAATTATACGCCCACTTCACAAAAGCAGGCAGGAAAAGTCAAAATATTGACAGCTTAAACTTTTTTCATCCTTCTTTTTTCCATTTTTCCTTTGCCGTTGCCTTTGCCTTTGCTTTTCACTTGCAATTGTATTGGACTCCCGATTCTCTTCTTCTTTCTTTCGACTTGCAATTATTCAACGACAATGGCAGCTCTGGTAACAATCGCAGAAGGATTCGTAATGGGGAATACGGAAAGAAATATCCTTTACTCATATCCGTTTATCATTTTTGACCTTCTGCACAGTTTCGCCGGTCCATTCTATTGTGGAACCCCTCGTAATATTGCTGAAACTCACCTCGTGGAGTGCCCACATTGTTGGTCAGCTTCTGATGTGGGACTTGCCGTCTATTTAAGTTATTGTTTCGCTGTGCAGCATTTATGAGTTCCAGCCTCACTTCCTGCTAGTGCTGCTGTTTCTTTCTCTTCTTCCTCTTCCTGAGCACTAATGAATTATTATGGCCCAAGCCTCACGCCTTCTTCTTCTATGCTCTTTATGCAATGCTAGCTGAAATTATTAAATGGCTCGGAATGAATGATTTAATGACCCTGCCTCAGACATAATTGCTGCCTCCAGGAACAGAGAGAGAGAGAGAGAAGGGTTGTCCCAAAGGGGTTGAGTTATGCAATCCACTTGCAATTCTAGTTGAAGCCTTAAAGTCGGACATAGTTTGATTTTGTGTATCCTTCAGGTATCTCCCATAATCACGAATTGCGAATAACAATTCCCCAGCAATTTTCTCGAAGAATGCCAACACGGATTTCTTCACACCCAACGGAAAATTCTATTCTGTCCTTTGACACATTCATAGAAATCATATTCCATGTTTCGACACACAACAAAAGTGCAGTCCAAGTGTCTATTCTGTGACTTTCTGTCTACGCTTTGTTTTTGTCATGTTCTTTCAAGTTCATTTTGGATATACCCTCTTGGGAGTAATCACAATCACACTCCATACCAAGTGAGGGGCGGCTGGGCGTGGCAATGACTGTGACGGCAATTCGCCAAATGGAAATATTATTGGACTGCATATAAAGAGAATTTTATTTGTGGCCCGTTCGTGTTGGCCTTCCCGATCCCCTCTACCCTTAACATCGACCGAAAGATGGCCCATAACTTTAGTCGGGTAATAGACACGTCTCGCTCTTTCACTTCTTTTATGTAGACAAAACCGAAATGATGTTTTCTAAGTACAGACGAACATTTATGGAACATTTACCAACAAACCAATGCAGTTGAGCGTCAAGAATGTACGAACCTTAGATACTTGTAAGAACCTTAGAAAAATTAGGGAGCCGAGTTGCAATTTGATAACACAAATTGTTATAAGATTATACTTATTTTAGAATTATTGAAACATAAGTTTTAATTTTTTGTAATCTTTGAATTGTAAAGAAATCAAAATATTCTGAAAAATCTCATCATATTTTAAATTATTCTGCTTATATACTTGTTTCGAAATTCTGTTCAGAAAAACGCAAAGTTAAAATTAAATTTCAAATCGAAATCATATTCTATCGTTTTTACAATTTAAATCAGTTTGATTTTTCGCATCTCTTTTAAGCTTGACTAATGCCACAATCCTTTGATTTCGTTTTGAACATTATGCCAATTTTTCAAATCGTTAATTTTACCGAATATGCAAATCAGTTATTCAACTGTAAACTTTTCCCACTTTGACAAAGAAACCTGTGCCCGATGACAGGGCTTATAAATCGAGGGGAAAAGACAAAAAAATGAGCAACAACCTTTTTCACAATTCAGCGATTCGATCGAATACGAATTGGAATTGTTATTAAAAAAGTGAAGTAAAATATCCCTTTTTGGTTTGTTTCCCTTCCCCAAAGAGATGTCTGGGCTGGAAATGGGATGGATCCACAGCAATGGCGGCAGCAGCCCAATCGCAGCAAGAAATTATCATAAAAATCGCGCAAACTCCGTGCGTGACTTTAAAGTCAGAGGAAGATGAAATGGAGATGAGTCGAGATGTTCTCGGGATGCCTTTCTTCTTCCTTTTTCTTCTAAGGGAAAGGGTGACTACAGATGGTGGTGGCTTTTGGCAACTTTTTAATATTCCCGTCATACGCATTGTCATTTTTGTTGTATTTGATTTTAATACGAATTTCACATTTTACAATCAAATTAATTGGTCACGCTGCCGCAGGATTACATCCTGGCAAGGACTGCGACAACGACAGCGACAGCGACAACGACAGCGACAACGAATGGCTTAAATAAACAAACAAGGACAAGGGATGCATCCCAGCAAGATGTGAGGAGGATGGAAGGGAGGCGGAATGATTGTCATTGGCTGCATTTGACGCTCCGTCGCTCCGTCGCACGTGAGTCTGTCGAAGCGTCGCTAATTTATGCAAATATTGACTCAGATGGAGACCCGGAACAGCGGCAGTTAAATTAGTTCCACGATATTTATTATTTTGTTAGAATTTTGAATATTTAATTTCGCTCGATTTGCGCAGCCAAATCCGAATTTTAATGCCCTTCGCATTGTGCCGCGCCGTGCTGAGCCTCCAAATTAATTTGTAATTCGTTGGCAATTTGGCAGATGAATTATTGGCAACGGCTATTAGCCACGCCCGTCACTGCTAAACGCCTCAATTTATGTGAGAATCAATTTGCATTTACTTTTAGATACATCCATCCACATATAATAGGGCCTAGCATAATCGTATCATCATTCCATAACTCAACTCGTGGCCCCTCATCAAATGGAAGTGAGATCAAAGCCCCGAAGCTGTGAGGCCCATCAATTTCAGGATTCTGCTCTTGAGAACTTCAAAGTGAACTTATTTTAAATTTAGATATCATACAAAAGCTTGATCAGCTGTGGCCAATGTGATTCTAAGCTCAAGTCTAATGAAGATACATCGATAAACGCCACGGGAAACTTCCCAAGAGCACCTGGGTATATAAAGACAAGGGCAGCTGTTTGAGTTTCTTACTGGAAATATTTGTATTTACCCACTAAATTAATTAATTAATTAAAATAAATAAAAAAAAAATTGAGTGATTTTCTTTACATATTTTGACAATTTAAATGCATATACATATGTATTTATTTATGATAGATTATAATCTATAGTTTTTAACTTAGATAACTTATATTTGCTATTATAACATGATTCAATAACATGATATAGCTGCCGCTTTGGTAGCCAACTCTATGCAACATACTCGAGTTGCAAGATGTTTACGCTTGTTTAGATGCATTGCCATTTGCCACACTGCAACATAAACAAAATGCAACCAGGTTGCTCTTGTTGTTGTTGTTGCTGTTGTTGTTGTTGCAGACACATGCTCTCCAATAAAAAAGGAAAATAGAAACATAAATCAGCCGATTAATATTTTATGAAGTGTATCTTTGTGTGTGCATGGCGCATGAGATACTCGAGCTGCAGATACTCAAGATATCTACAATGCTGCCCAATGCCCAATGCGGGTGGGAAGGGTGGTAAGAGGAGAGGGGAATGGGTAATGGAGGGGTGGCAGGGCTGAACAAACGACTTCCCTTTGTTTACCATAAATTCGTTAATAGACGCTGCCGCGTGTAAACAAATCACTTAAACATTTTCAAATTGACGCCTGACATGATTTTTTTGAACGCAGCCGAACTCCAATACACACATATATATACACTCTCTCACACACGGATACACTCAGAAATGGAAGCGATAGATGGATATTTATTTAGTTGTTGAAGTACGGGAAGTATCACAAATTGTAAATCTACTTGTTGTTACACAGAAATTTTTTTCCTACGTTGTCAGCTGGCCGGCCCCGGGAAAAAGAGTGAAAAATGAAAACGGAAAAATTGAAAGACTGGCTAACTGGCAAACTGGCTCGATGCCCAAAGCTGTAGTTGTAGTTGTAGCTGCAACTGTGGCTGCAAGTCTGGTCCTGGACCTGTGCCTATGCCTATGTCGCTGGCAATCAGCTAGACAGACCGGGACGGGACGGCTGACAACTCGGATTGCAATTAGCAATCAAGCATCGACGGCTCGCACCGAACCTATCCGCGTCCAAGTAAGACATTGGCGCGAACCAACAGCAGCAGCAGCAGCAGCAATCGAACAGAAAACATGAGCAAACAGTTCGGTAGCTAACGCAACAGATACAAATACAGATACAGATACAGCTGCAGATACAGATGCAGATACATCTGTATCTGTATCTGTAGCTGTATTAAGCGTAGTTAGAGTAAGCGCACAAGACACTCTCTGATTTTATGAAATACCCAATTAATTAGTGTCGTTGCACATTCGCAGCCACATTAATTTATAATATATTCAGCTTTTTTCTCTCTTGTTCCTTTACCAACGGCGTCTGCCAGCTGCCAATACAATTCATTTGCGCCATATCACAGTCAGCTCCTCTTCCCAATCCCATTTCCAATACCATTCCCACCCACCCACATATGCCCTCATCCTGATGGCCATCGGATGGATGGTAACAAATTGTTGCCCAGCTCCAGTGCCAAGGGCTTCTTCTCTCTCTCTCTCTCTCTCTCTCTCCAACACAGTCAGTTCTCAATTCTCAGTTCGTCAGTTCATGGTCTGTTCATAGTCTGGCCTGGTCTGTTCTGCCTGTCTATCTGTCTAACTGTCTGTTTGTCTGCACATTTCTTACTTTTTATGTATCTTTTGCTTCGCTTTTTTATTTGTAAACAATAATTTTTTACAATATTCCATTTAAAGTGTAGCTACAACTGCAACTACTGCATTGCTCTATCTTCTATTTTCCACTCTTACACATTTTACTTCCCATTCTCCTTTGGGTTCTGTTTACGTTATTAAATTTTTCCGCAATTGCCTTAAGCGCTAGGTAAATATCATAAATATCAGGCATCTTTAATATGCAGCCAAAATGCATATCCCGTGGAGCCTACGAGGCGCCTATTATAAATTCATAAATACCTATAAACTAGACAAGCCCAAAAATTCTAGTACAAACATTTTTTTTTTAATAATTCAATAAAAATATAATTAAAATTAAAACAATTCTAATTATAGTCAAGCTTTCTGAATTTGACTGGAGAATGAACTTATAACAATATATTTTAAATATTTAATTATTTATTTTGTTATTTTCAGATCTATTTTAAATATTTTTTTTATATACATAGAACTGTTTCCATATAATAAAACGAACAAATGCAATATTAAAAGTGCTTCTAATGTGCATACGAAAGAAGTTTGAAATTCCTGGGCATATTAAAAAAGACATAAACAATTTAATGTTAGCTTTGGGGCGGGGCGACAACTTTTTAGAAGCAAATGGAGAGGAAAGTGGGAGAGGTAGGGGCGAGGTAAATAGTTTATGACGGCATAAATATTGTACTTACAGCGATTTGAATCACTGCGGACGGCAGTCCGCGCTAGTGACGAAAGCAACACGTAGTGTGCAAAAGGCGACTAGCAATATATACACGCAGAATGGAAAATTTGCTATGACTGTCCGATCGGATTGAGTTATATACCGATCGAAAGGTATGACTTTACCTAACAAAAGTGCATACTAAGACTTCTGGTAACTCACCTGGTTCGTAAGATATGGGGTGTAAGTGGGAGGGGCCAAATTTTAATGATTGCAGCTAGTGGGGCCGTTGGAGCCTTTTGGTAAAATTTTTATAATTTTTAAAAATTCTTATTAAAAATACGCGTCGAATGATACCTTTGATCATTTCAATCCGACATTTGGTTCAAAAGATATATTAATTTGAAGTTTTTAAGGGCCTTCTCAAAATGAGATGAAAAGTTTGTTTGTCTGTTTGTCTGTTTGTCTGTTTGTTTGTGTTTGGACGAAGGCGCTGAAAAAGCTAAATTTTTCGGATGAGGAATTGTTTCTTATCAGAAATCTAGAAATGTTCGTTCATACGACTTTAGCGGGAAATAGCTAGTTTAGCGGTAAAAAGCTAAAACGTGATAAATTTGAAACACCCATTGCTTCCAATCCAAGAAAGCTAGAGATGTGTTCTATATGTCGTTAGAAAGGTATATTAGAGGGCTTTCAGACGTGCCTTGAATATTTTTTTGCAAAGTGCTCAGGTAAAACGCTACAGGTGAAAAAAGGATTTTTAGCTTAAACTTTGGCGATTTATTAGAAAACGGTTCCGACGATTTTTATTAAATTTCAATATGTTGTAACACGTAAAATTTCGCGTCTTTTGATATATGACACATGTCTCTCAGCCGCAAGGTGTGGAAGATATGACCGGTTAACTGAATATATACATTTTACTATTTACTATATGGTACTAATTAGAAAATCAAGCTTTGTACAAAAAACTTTTTGTTTTTCAAGGTTTCTCAACCAATTTGACAAAGTATGCATTTAAGTAAGTCTTACACATTAATGTCCAAATTTAGTTGAAATCGGTCCACTATATCATATAGCTGTCATAGGAACGATCGGTTAAAAATCAAGTTTTAGTATGAACAACTTTTTTGTTTTTTAAGGTTTCTCAACCAATTTGACAGAGTATGCATTTAAGTTAGTCTTACACATTATGTCCAAATTTAGTTCAAATCGGTCCACTATATCATATAGCTGCCATATGAACGATCGGTCCAAAATAAGGTTTCAGTACGAAAATCTTTTATATTTCTCAAGATATCTGAACCAATTTGACACAGTATGCATTTAAGTTGGTCTTATACATTATGTCCAAATTTAGTTCAAATCGGTATACTATATCATATAGCTGCCATATGAACAATCGGTATAAAATCAAGTTTTAGTATGAAAACTTTGTTGTTTTTTAGATATCTTGATCACACTGTCAACATACGCATCTGGGTTGGTTTTATACATCCTAAACAAAATTGGTTAAAATCGGTTTACTATATTATATAGCTGCCCTATTTATTTTTTATTTGAAGTAAGCATTTTGATAATTTTTACAAAATACACTGTCAGAATCATATAACAATCTCAGAATCATATAAAATCAAAATTCCTGATATCTAAAAAACTTTTTAACAAAGTGTCTAGTGACGTAAAGTCTTTCCGCCCCAATTCTGATATCCCATTTTGTGACGAACGATATTAAACTTAATATATAAATAATTATAAAATAAAAAGTTTGGCATTCGGCACTGCGCATTAAAATTATTTTTAGGTATAAAGAATCAAGATCTTTATGCGCAATGTTCCGAATGCCAAACTTTTTATTTTATAATTATTTATATATTAAGTTTAATATCGTTCGTCACAAAATGGGATATCAGAAATTCTGGGGCAGGGAAAGACTTTCGTCACTTAGACTTTTACTTTGTTAAAAAGTTTTTTTGGAAGATATATGGTACTTGCCAGTGAGCTGCTAATTGATATTGAAGACGATTGCCCCTTGGGAACTTTGGCGCCATAAAACTATAAGACAAGCTACCGCCGTGGGGCAAAAAGGCAGCGATTGTGGCAGCGGCAACTTTTGACAATTTAATTGAGTCCGAATGGGCGAGGAAACACCTTAAGAAGGTAGCAAGCGATAGTCAAGTTAAGTCAGAGAGGCTAAGTCAAGTTAAGTCAGAGCTTTGACAATTATTATTGCTCAACTGTCAGCGACAGCGACAACGACAACAACGCAACTCGGGGAACGGCAATTAGCTTAAACGATGTATGAGATACGAGATACACACGCTGTGGTTGTTGCTGTAGTTGTTGCAGTGTTTGTTGCTGTATTTGTTGGCTGTGGTTGTTGGCGTGGTTGTTGGCTGCGCATGCGCAGACGTGGCAGACACGTTCGTGGTGCGATACGTGTCGCCTCGAGGCGCCTCTTCTTGTACCTGGCTGTCGTCTTCTTCTTTCCTCTCTCCTAGACATTTCTCACAGATTTCAATCACGTTTCTAACGCTTTTTTATGACGTAAAAATGAACCTTTATTTATTTGTGCGACTCAAGACTTTATCGGGGGTATATCAATCTATCTATCCATCCATCCATCCATATACATATCTATATAAATGTATATCTATCTATTCATTGTGTTGTCTGTAATTTTAATTGACGCCGTCGCCAATTGGTTGGCTGTCGCTTTTGTCGCAAACGTTTGGGAATTATAGTTAATTCAGTTAAGTTGCCAGAGTTGTCGCCTGAGTTGGCCTGGTCGGGGCCATAGAACGGGTAGTTCTTCAGTCTATGCCCATAAGGCTAAAACATTTGTATGGCAAATACCAATGGAAAGCCAACTTTGCTGGACTTAATTAATGAGTTTGCCTCCGTTTGAACGTGCTGGGAAATTGTCACTCTATTTGCATTTTTCGGCTTCAACTCAATTCGATTCGCTTCGCTTTCGGTTAGAGTTACGCACGGCCCCAGACGGAGGCCCCATAGCCGAGTGATTTGTGCCTCGGCTCGATCATGGAATTATTTTTGCAGCTTTATGCCAGCTGAATATCAATTTGAATTTATAAATTATGAGCTTATTACAACTCGTTCAAACTCGCCAGACACCAACACCAATATCAGCATTTAAACTGCGAGTTGTCGTTCTCAGACCGATTTCATTCAGGTGCTAATTTGTTTTATCATCCACGGATCTGTTGGCGTTTGGAATTTTTATATAGATTTGTAATTGTAACTACAAGAGTTTTAATGCTCTCCTATCTCCAATCAGTTTATCACTTTAAAACCCAGTTTCGCTTTATTACCAATGCATATTTATTTATACAAATCAATATTCATAGTTCTTGAAACTCATTAAGCTTCACCCATCTGTTATTTATCTATTTTGATCTTCAATATTTTTACATAACTTTTTTTGAATGTTTCACATTTAACTCGATTTTTCTTCTTAATGTGTTTATTACGGTAATTTAGTCGAAGCATAGTGGCCAGTTATACTTTTACCAGACTTTCATATGATTTCGACTCTTCGAAGTTCGAGATTGGATGAAAAGATAATCAAACAGATTTATGCAAACCAGAAAAATTAAATAAAAATTGTGAAGTCACTGAGTATTAATATGTTACTTTTAAATATTCATAATAATTAAAGATGTGCAGAATAATTATAATTATAGAATATATAAATATATATTATATATTAATTAAAATATACATTAAATGCTAAAGCTATGGGTACTATATGTATGATCAATAACATATATAACGAAATCAGCTGTAAGCAGGGATTAAAATCTTAACCGAAAAACGTATCCTTTAACCGATAAAAACCGATTGAACTTCGTATCCGTAACTGAAACCGTAACCGAATAAATGTTTTTCCACTGTACCGCAACCCATAAACCAAAACTCTTTAAACCGAAATAACCGTTTAATAACCCATTCAATTTTAAGGGTTAATTTCGGATCTGGCCGTCGCAGCTACTGATCAACTTTGATAACTTTGAACTGTCATAACTTTGTCAAAAGTCAATTAACTTCCATGCGCAATGTAAATTTTATTTCTAAATTCGTTCTGCATTTAAATTTTGTTCATTTTCAAAAAATTTTGAAAATCTAATTTTTTTGAAATTTTACAGTGTTACCCCTTTGTCTTTTTTGAATTTGTCGAAAAATTTCGAATTTTGAAAATGGAAAAAATTTAAATGCAGAACGAATTAAGAGGTAAAATTGTGGTAAAATTTACATGGCGCATGAAAATTGATTGATTTTTGACCAAGTTATGGCAGTTCGAAGTTATTAAAAATCAATAAAATCAAAATAATCGAAATTTACAAACCAAATGAGCGAAATTTATATGAGGTCAAATTATAATAAAATCGACATTACGCTGGACCATTCCAATAACCAGATAACATTATTTTCTAGGCTAATTAGAGTATTAAGTCTTTTTTCATGTAAAACAATGAATAAGCTTCATATTTTGGTCAACCGAAAACTTTAATACCGATATTTTTAAACCGAAACTTACAAAAAACCGATAACCGTTACGAAACCGATATTCCAAGATTTTGCATAACCGATAACCGAAAACCTTAATTCGAGCATAACCGAAACCGTAACTGAAACTGATTTTCCTTTCGGTTTTAATCCCTGGCTGTAAGTATTATCGATATTATATAGGACTACTCACTATTTCTAGAAAATTATAATTCGAATCTTTTATTAAGAATAAATCATTACTTACAATATAGTTTCTAAAGAATAATTAGAATTGAAACATATTTTTTTTTCTAATTATACATTTTGAAAAGTACGAAAATATTGCCACAAACACAGTAAGAAACTGACTGTAAAGAGTAAGTCAACCTCGTCTACTTTTTATACACTTCTTTAGATGCGCTTATCAGCATATGCTGCCAGGTTTACCTGCGTCGTTTAACTCATTTCATTTTGGCCTGATGACCACTTGGCCACCGTCACCGGAACATGCGTCATCTTTGGCGACACTGGCGAGACGAAGACGGAGACGGAGACGAAGACAGAGATGAAGACGAAGGTGATGAGGGCTATAAAAAGCAGCAAGGCCACTGAAAGACTGGGATCAACTGGGTGTCATCTCATGTCTGGGTTTGAGGCTGACTTCGTTTGTGTGTCACCTTATCAATATTTTCCGTCAAGTAATTTATTGTATTTCTGCTTGTGTCTGCTTCCTTGTGGACCGCATCGTCCTGCTGACAACCCAACGAATACTCGAACTATACCTTGCCCCTGCAACTGCCCCTTCCACATCCCATTGCCTTCCTGTGCCGCATGTGTCGTTCATGTGTGTGTGTGTGTGTGTGTGTGGTTTGGACATTTGCTTTATGTCTTGTCACATTTTTATGGCAGTGCCGCCTTATGGCATCGATTTTTATTCTTTTTCCTTGGATAAAATTATATATTTTCCCATTTTATTATTAGGATAGGAGACAGAGACAGAGACGGAGACCCGATGCGATAAACAGCAGCTAACCTAGGGGCATGCGCCTTGGCCTTTTCTTTGGCCTCTTTTGTCTTTGTGGCAGTTTAATGCATTTTTAAAGAACCTCAAATTTAATAGACTCCATCTCCATCTCTCATTTCCATGTGTATCTCAGCACAGGTATTAGAACAACGTCGCCCTGGGTAAAGTGTTAATGTTACCAAAACATTTCTAACACTGAGACATAAAACTCTTTTCATTGTTTTCAATTAAGAAAGTTAATTATTTGATTATTATCAGCATTAATTGCAGTTGCTCGCTCGTATTTCCTACTATTTTAATTTCAGCATTTGTTATTCACTATTCACCATTGAGTATTCCGTGCTGTCTAATGATATTCCTCTGTCTTTCATCAGATCTTCAACAACTGACAATAGAATCTAGAAAATAAAATAAAAAATAATATATTTAAATGCCTAGGTAGATTGTTCCATTGATTTCTGTCCTTTCGATATACGACTTTTACATGGAATTCGATCAGAGTTCCATCTGCACCTGACACTGGAAAAGAGTTGATCATAAAGTTACAAGTGCAAACTGAAAAATATAATAAAATTCAAATGGAAAAGTTACGGCACTTAACGTATTTTATTTTTTCAACAACGAAGAGAAATTTAAAACGTAGTTCTTTAAGATATAGATTCACACAGATCTGCTTATAAATAAAAGATTATATTGACATTCTAATTATTAAATTGTCACAATGAAAAACAAACCCAAAATCATATCTCAAATATTTATAACTTATCGATTTAGCTTGGGATTTAAGCAGAGATTCACCAAGTTCCAAAAGTCTTTTACCGCGACACTTTTCCAGTTGGGAGTGCCACATATTAGACTTACCACAGAACACTCTTAAAGCTCTGTCTGCCACCCCTGCTGTTGTCCCCCGTATTGGGAAGTAAGCTTCGCTTATCCAGATCCAAGGGTGAGGCAAGCATTGATTTCAGTTTCAGTTGCCGCCAACAATTTGTCATAATCATAAATCATTTCAGAGCGCTAAATCCGACGCCTAATGCAACCCAAGGACGATGAACAATGGCCAAAAGAACAGCCGGAAATCAGCGCATATTTCACAGCAGGATATTGGCCTCTAAATTGCCCCGCAAAACATAACGGCCCAGCACAAGGGTCCCCCCTGTTCCATCGCATTGGCAAAAATATTGTCAGAGCGTATTCTTTATATACGTATAGATATATAGATATCTATACATTTATAGGTACATTTATCTGTCTGTACATATGTATGATTTTCAATTATATGAAGCTCCGCACAAAAGTTGTTTGCACATATGTCGTATCTCATCATATTATTTGTCAGGACTAGCGACTAACGAAGTGAGGCGCATCCTTTTGTCCTGCCCCTGTGACAGACAATTGTCCACCCACCCAACCACCCGCCGCACATTTAGTGGTGACAAAAGTTTTACAAAAAGTGCTGAAAATGTATGTGGAAATGTATCTGAAAAGGGGCCAGGAATTTTCAACAGGCAACCTGTTCCACACCCGCACACACAATGCAATTAATTGTGACAAATAATTTATGAAATAAATGTGAATGTGTGTGTATAAAAATGAAAAATCCATGTATGACGGCATGGATAAATGAAGGATATGACAAGCATTTCCAATTTGATGCTGATATGCAGTCCTTGGGGTTGCTAACCGTTGACGTCTTCCTTCCTCTTGTACTGCCCCTCGCTTAACCCCTTTTTAGGGTTGCCAACCACAGTCAAAAGCAAGAGTATGAGCATATAGACTTATAGTCCGAATAACTGAGTGGCATTTAAGCTCGTTTCGCACTTTGTCGTCCTGTCATTGAATGGAAGGCAGATGGGGAATTCATTTGACACCCAGTTCCGAGTACCAGTTCGAGCTTAGAAAAGTTGCCCTTGATTCTGTTCCCTTTCTCTTTTCCCCTCTTTCAAATTGGTACTCAAATTTCATACAAAACTGACTGTAGGGGTTTCACATAGTCGAAGATACATATTACTTTCATGGTAAATTATGGAACTTTGTTAATTAACTAATTATGTTTTTCATTAGGTAAATACATTTAGATTTCTTTCTAAAGGTATATTAATTATAATTTTGTAAATAATTTTTAATATTATTAAACTATATTATTTGTAATTATTTTGTATAATTAATGTCTGATAAGTATTAAAGAAAAGTGAATAGTTTTAATCACCTATCGTTCAGTTCACACGACTAACCAAAGCCGGTTTCAAATATTTACAGACTGAAAACGAAGCCCACTCACTCATTGAACAACACCTTATGTTCAATTTCAGAGCACACACCACCCAACAACCAACAACGAACAACCAACAACGAACAAGCAACACTTTAATATTCCCAGACCTCGAACCAGTTGATTGTCAGTTGAAAATCTCTTTATGACATATTTTGATATTTATTTATTATCTTGTCAGTGTGATTTGCAACAACATAAGCTACTGCCACACCCCCTCAGAATGAAAATACGCACCCCGACCGCAGTCAGGACCCTTCTTCCCTTGCCGACGAGGGGTGCGAACTGCAAAGGACTCACTTGTCGCGTGTCGAACAGACAAAGGCAAACAAAAAGCTGTCAGCAGGTCCTTGTACTCGTCATCCACTTGCAACACTCTTTTTTATTATTATACAAGTATATGTATATATTTTTTAAATATACTTCAACGAAATTAAATGGACACTTAGGGAAGGCACAATTGCGGGCAGAATGGAAAATAAAATTATGCCAAGTGGATTTCTCTCAAGTCTGAGCAAATATTTGACCAGATGCAGCACTCCTGCGGCTCCAGCTGAAGTCCTTTACAGACGATGCCAGGACTCGCTTAATTTTTTATGACATTCATATGGATGGGGATCAAAGGGGATTTGCGCAGTTCGATTGCTTCTGGGTCGATGCTATCGCCGAGCTTAGTCCCAACGAAATATGAGCGAAAGTATCTTTGAGATACATGTACTTTCGGACTGTCTGACTGTGTGGCTTATGTGCGTAATTTATAGCATCGCTTGGATGACGCTCACAGCCCACCTCAATCTTCTCCAGCTCTGCGTGCTTCTCTAATGAGCAAGTCGTTCAATTAGCTCAGCACGCACCATCTGGGGGAAGGTTGACTAAATGGGGAGAAGTAAAAGAGTAGACCGAAAAATTCCTAATGGCAATTAGCAAAATTGCTTTATATTTCGAGCGCCCTCAGCGACTTCATCATCATTTATGAGTGGCCAGAAGTGGGAGTTGCTCCTCTTTTACTAATTGAATTTTGACGTTGGCCGTCTGTCATTAGGCCCAGTTTGCATGCAGGAATAAAAACACAGAGAATGCTTAACGCAAATGATTCAAATTTGTCAGACGAACCTCGCAAAGTTCCTTTGCAGATACACAAATGACTGCAATAACTGCAATCGATGCATTTTTCCATCCCCAACTCCTATGAATGAACTGCGTCTGGTCTAAAGGGCAGTTTCTGACGCTGACCAGCAAAATCGTTGGCTAATTTCCGGACTCTGTGAGTCCTTGGCCAGCTGCGTTTCTGCCTCCTTCATTCTCCATTTTATTTTCTTTCTTTTTTTGGTAGACGGAAATGCCGAAAGTGCATCTGATTTATGTGCTTTTGGAACTTTCAACTTTGTACGCCTCCGACTCCGACACCGAGACTCTCTCTCCTCCCGCCTCTCAGGAGAAACGTACACACTCACGTGTGACAGGCACACGCAGTTACAAAAACAACAGCAATAACAACAACAACAATAACAGCGGCAAGGACGTCTACAACAACAATGGAACGTTAACCGTGAGCGTAAAACATGAGAAGGCAAAAGTTGTGGCGGCGCTGAAACTAAAATTCCATAAATTAAACGTACACTGCTAGAAAATAAAGAGGCAGTCTGAAAAAAAAGAGAGTGAGATGGAAAGAGATTCAGAGTAGGAAATACACAAAAATATAAAGAACCTTGAGAACAAAGACACTTAGATTTATAATACAAATGTATCAGATATACGAAAATTATAATTTTATCCAGGGATTAAAACCGAAACGAATATCGGTTTCAGTTACGGTTTCGGTTATGCTTGAATTAAGGTTTTCGGTTATGCAAAATCTTGGAGCATCGGTTTCGAAATGGTTATCGGTTTTTTTATAAGTTTCGGTTTAAAAATACCGCTATGGTTTCGGATCACAAAAAATAAAAATTAAGGTTTTCGGTTGACCAAAATAAGAAGCTTTATTTATTGTTTTACATGAAAAAAGACTTAATACTCTAATTAGCCTGGAAAATAATGTTATCTGGTTATTGGAATGGTCCAGCGTAATGTCGATTTTATTATAATTTGACCTCATATAAATTTCGCTCAGTTGGTTTGTAAATTTCCATTATTTTGATTTTTAATAACTTCGAACTGCCATAACTTGGTCAAAACTCAATCAATTTTCGTGCGCCATGTAAATTTGATCATAATTTTACCTCTTAATTCGTTCTGCATTTAAATTTTTTCCATTTTCAAAATTCGAAATTTTTCGAAAAATTCAAAAAAGACAAAGGGGTAACACTGTAAAATATCGAAAAATTTTGATTTTCAAAAATTTTCTAAAATGAACAAAATTTAAATGCAGAACAAATTTAAAAGTAAAATCATGCCCAAATTTACATTGCGCATGGAAATTAATCGACTTTTGGCAAAGTTATGACACTTCAAAGTTATCAGTACCTTCGACGGCCAGAATCGAAACTAACCCTTATAAATGAATCGGTTACTAAACGGTTATTTCGGTTACAAATTTCAATCGGTTTTCAATTTCCATTTATTTACTCCTAAATTTTAAGTTCTCATAATTTTAGATAAATATATGTTGTATCTGTGATCATAATTTAATTGATTATCTGATTTATAACAACTAATTACATATACTGAGTTTTACTTACTTGTAAATATTATACGTATGCTTTTCATTATTAACATTTCGAATACATATTTTTTAATTATGCATACAATTAATACAAATACAAATGTTATAAAAATCATTGATTTATTTTCAACTTTCCTTTATTTTCTCTTATATACTTTGCTTCGTTTAAAGCTCTCAATTTTCTCTCAGTGTAGCCGTGGGCGGCAGCGCTGAGCGGTGCGCAGTAAACGCAATTGGGGGGTCGAAATAAAAGTTTTGGCCCCGTTGCCGTTATAAATCACAGATCTTTTTACATAAATTTATGCTTTGCCATTTGCTGCAGCGAATCCTGCTCCTTTTTTGAGGGAGGGTCCACCTGGGCCAAGAGCCGCCCTCCAATGCGATGGTTAAGTGCAAGACTCACACACACACACACACACACACACACACACACAGACATCGGTGCTTATCGCCAAAAATATGAAAACTACCTTTTCGCTCGGAGCGTGGCGAAAACGACGAACCAAAGGATATGGCGCACTCAAGGCGCAGTGCACAACCAGGATGAGAGCTCCAAATGTAAGTATGTGTGAGTATTTCAGTGTGTGTATCTGTGTGTAAGAGTATGTGTATGTGTGAGTATCTGTGTGTGTCTGCCGTTCTGTGCTGTGTGCAGTAACACGCTTGATAAAGAAAAAACTGCATAAAAAGTTTCAACTGCAAACGAGAAACTTTTGACCTTTATGTTCTCCAACTTGCAACATTCAACACAAATATAAATACAAATACAAAATACAAACATACGTACAAATACATGTACTTATATAGCACATATGTAGACGAAAGTACAAAGATACATACGAGGTCTATATATTTATGTACAAATGTATATAGAAAACGTACTTTCTTCATATCCTGACGTGAATTTGCCGAGGTTCGCATTTTGTTATTTAAAAAACTTGAGCAACTCATACAGAAATGTGTGTACTATATATGGTTGCTTATATACTAAGTTAATATTATTGGTAACTACATAACAACAGTTACATTACAAATAAACTCAAAGTGCAATGCGTATTGATTGAGGTGTATCTTTAAACGTATCTTTGGAAAAGGAAAAATATAATTCAATACAGATATATGTAAATATAATTATAAATATTATTT
Source organism: Drosophila kuntzei (assembly GCA_035042165.1). NCBI lineage: Eukaryota > Metazoa > Arthropoda > Insecta > Diptera > Drosophilidae > Drosophila > Drosophila kuntzei. The sequence continues at coordinate 377,836 of JAWNLU010001763.1, forward strand.
TAAATGTATATTTAGAACAGTTAGGGAAATTTGTATCTTTAGATTCTATACACACAGACGCATATTAAAGTATCTTTTTATGCTTTGGTTGCCTTCCTGGTGGCCAACTAGGCGCATAAGCAACAAATGCATTTGCTGCCCCAGTTCCCAGTTTTTGTTGGAATTGATAAAAGCTGTCAGTGGACAACTTGGAGTCCTATAGACGGACTAGGCCTGAAATATAGTCGTAAATAAGTGCAGCTAGCAAAAAATGTCGTCAACATCTTGAGGTTCGACATGGAGTTGGACTCGGAGCGCGTTTTGGTATTCAAATGAGTCTAAATGAGTTTACACGACAATGATGATGATCTTCATGATGATGATGATGATGATGATGACGACAACGACGACGAGCATGTGGCCACCGTTTGGTGGTGTCTGGTGGCTTTTGAGCCACATTACCCTGGCCTGTTGTGACTTGTTGCTGCCTCTGAATTCGCATATTTCATGAATCAAGTTGCCAGTTGGCGTGTGTGAAATGTGCGACGTTTTTTTAATTTATATGTGAATGCGCACGCGCAGTTGTCAATACCCCCCACCTCCATCCCGACCATCCCCTTAGCCCCTTTCCCTCTTCCTCTACAATTTGGCAGAGCAAAAAAACAAAATTCGCTGTTTTCGCGACACGCAAAGCAAAAGTCCAAATATTTTGCATATTTCGCTTTCAACAGCGACAATTTATGGCCCACGATCGTATTAAATAGATCATTTCCTTGATCCGATGTAGTAGTTTGGTAGTTTGTCCCTAGGGACTAACAGGAGAGCTCCTCCTGTGTATATCAACGTCCACAGATCGAACAAATGTGGCTCACAGTTAGTGGAGGGAGGAGGTAGGACAACGGTTTGTACTTGCTCAAGATACAGATACGATTGCTTAGATGCAAATGGGCTTTGATTTGAATTCGTTTTTACTCGGTGGCTTCTTGGCGCCGCCATCGACGACTATGGACCTAACTTCATCCTCCTCCACCCCCAAAGACTGCCCAGCTCCCAACTCTGTCAATGCTCCTGTGCGGCGCTCGTTGCGACAGAAGTCGTGACTAATTACAGAAATTAAAACGCTGTAATTTAATTATGTATCTGCGATTTGTTATCGGCGCCGTCGGCAGTCGCCGTCGCCGTCGCCGTCGCCGTTGCAGTCTCCGCTCTATCGGCCATAACAAAAACACGTCCATTTACCTTCAAATGAACCCCTGGACAACCAGTCGGACATCGACTCAAATAGCAAAACACACAGAAAAAGTACACAAAGTGCATTTCATTTCGCAAAAGAAGCACAAAATTCCAAATAGCCTAAAGGGAAATTTAAATAATCCGTATCCAAATAAATCTCTATCCACAAATTATAATCGAGGGGAGCAACGAACTCTGTTTAATCATTTTCCTAGCGACAACTTTCCAAATTTTTCCGATTTTATTATCCGATTAATCATAGATTAATTTAATATGATATATTTCAGAGAATTGCTATATAGATTCTTAAAATTCTAAAACCGTTCTATATCGAGTTAGTTTTTCGAAAAGTATTGAGTTGTTCTTAATTTAAATTTCGGAGTAAGAAGCATTTGCATTTGAATTGGAATTACGACAAGTGCATGCAAATTTTTGATTTGTGAACAGGCTGGAATTTAATTGAGTAAATTTTATACTTTTGTGTTTCCATTCACGAAAAAATTGCAAAATCATCGATGGAGCATGGGTTCTAGGAATTTTCCCTCCATACATATGTATGCCAAGCTGAGATTCCGATCAAACAAAACCTTCGGCCAGGCAATTCAGGCAATCAACCCAATCAAAAACTTCAAACTCTGCGCGAATTCCATTTTAATCGATTACGAAAATGGAAAATGGTGTTGGTTTTGTTCTTGTTGTTGTTGTTGTTGTTGCTGTTGTTGTGCATGTGCATACCACAAAAAACTCAATTCAAATATACAATTTAAATTTGGATTCGCCTATATATGTGCATATGTATATAGATCTCGATCTGCCAACCGATTTTTATTGCAACGTGCAATTTCTTGTTTGTTTTTATTACGAGTATTGCTTCTGCAGTAATTCACGCTTTTCATCGAATTCGTCTCATTCCCATTTCCATTAACATTAACATTCCCCGTTCCATTCAACTACTCGCAATTATCATTAATCGATTCCATCGTCCGTCTACATGCGTCTCTTTATTGCAAGTAAATATTATGCTATTAAACAATGGACTCTCCTCTTCATTGGAATCCATAATCATTCCAACTTGCACAATATTAATACCTCATTTCAAGATAATTCGGTCATAATTGTGGAAGACATTCTATACTATTTTTGACAATTTTCTTAATATGGATTTAGTTTATTTAAATAATATACATTTTACTTTATTACATATTTTAAATTTACAAGCTATATTAAAATCCCGAATCAAGCTACAATATGTTATCAAAATATGAAATTTTCAGTTATCGATATTAATAAAAATAATAAAATAAAATTATTAATTATTACTTAAATTTTAATAATAATTAATTTACCTCAACTCTGAATGACAACTTCAAATGAAATTAAATTGATGTTAAATGATACAGTACAAACTTCTTTTAAACTCAATAGGTATAACAACCAGCTAATTTTTATTTTTAAATTAGTAGAATAGAGATTCTTCTATTTAAACTTTTAATTATTAATTATTTTGATTGATAACAGAATAAATCATATGATTATTTCAATTGGTAGTGCTTTAAAATTTCTTAGTTTTCTTAGACATCTGTCTAGATTACAGCTGACTAATCGATTAGCTTAAAATTAGTTAAAGCTCTATCCACTTAACAACCACAACTCTAATTCTGCAACTATTGTACATAAACAACAACCACAGTAACAATCACGTTTTATGTATAAAAAATAAAAAAACAAAACAATAACAACAACAACACATTCATAAGAGCGCGAAACAGTTTGTTGTTATTTTGTAGTTGACACCCGAAAAGTGGAAAATGCACCCCGCGCACCTGCAACTGCCCATTGTTGCTGGGCCCATGGCAGCGACTGCTCTTAGCCTGGCTCTGAGTCAGCCAAAACTGAGACTCTGTTGCAGTAACAGAAGGGGGTGGAGGGGGAAGTCTGTGTACATTTGTTGCACGTTGTTTTCAATGAATTTTTGGCTAACTGTTGATTTTGTGTGGTTATTTCTATGTTTGGCAGCCGCCTCGCCGTTGACTACGTTGTCTTCGGCTTGGATCAATTAAGAGGTGTGCCGGGGCCAACTCAATTAAGTTGCCGGCTAACACACACACACACATACACATACAGAAGTATTGGCTGCTTCTTCCATAAGGCTAAACAATTACTGATAATCGCCAGACTCAACTCACTGCAACTGCAACTGCAACTGCAACTGCAACTTCAACTCCAGTCTTCGCCATTTTGCCGTTGCCAGCGCCGGCAAATTGCTGTAATTCATAATAACTGGGCCCGCTACCACCCACAGGGCGGTTGTTAGTCTCTCTCTTGCAATCAAATCCAGGCCGAGGCCCAAACCACCAGAGTGGCCGTCCAACTTCACAGTGGTGCAGGCAGACAGACAACCACTCAGTGGTGTTCGCGTCGTCGACTCCAATCGAGCCAAGTCATAGAAAATTGCTGCAATTTTACATTTACAGCAATTGGTCGCAAATGCGAGCAACAGCAACAACAACAACAACGAACAGCAACCACAACGAGCGAGAGAGACAACAACAGCAGAAATCGTTTGCAAATGTAAAAAAGATGAACTTAAAAATACATAATTGCATATTCCACCCGGGATCGTTGTGAGTCTCCCAGTCTCAAATCCAAACTCAGACCTTGTCTAGTCTCTCCCTCTCTCCCTCTCTCACTCTCCGGATTAAAATTAAACTCGGCTCGAACCCAATTCAAGTTGGACACACAGAAAACTCGAAGCTGACAAACAACCAAACACTCATACGTCACGTTGATTGGAAGCGGCGCACAGTGATACGAGTGCTATTGAAAACTAGCAAAAATTTAAGTATTAGCATACCTATTTTATTTTTTATAAAATTAAAAATGTTTAATTTTTGAAATATTGATAATATGATACGCAGCGATATTATATAATTCTTAAGATATATTACAAAATATATTACTTTTAGTTTGAAAACTCTGTACATTTTAATTTATAACTTTTTTCTATTACTGGATACTGCATATTAAATTAAAAACTACTTATTCATACATTTTATCGAATTTAAACTAAGTAACTTGCTTAACTGAAAGTTAAATTCGTAATTATAATTATATAAAATTGTAAATATATAAAAAAAATTCATATATTCGTACTTAAAGTTTCAAATTAAAATTCTATATTCTATATCCAGAAAAATTCAAATTTATATTAGTAGGTACATAATAAAAGTTTTTTTTTAAGAATCTTATAACATTTTTGTGAAGACATTGTACAGCAGTCGATAATAACCAGATCAATTTCATATAACTATTTTGAACTTTAAAAAATCATAATTAATAAAAAGCTAATCCGAAAATAATATCACATTAAAAAATATTTTCTGATCATTATTTATACATTTATATATAAAAGATTTTTAACCACTGTGCCGCAATGATTTCACATAGCGGAAGGCGTCCCAGTGACTGTAAATTCAAATTATACATAAAAAAAGTTAGCAAAAAGAAGAGAAAAAAATGGCAAAGCACATGAACACTTTGCACTCATCTTGTGGGAGCAGGAGGACTGCGGAGGAAGGGGAGTAAAATAGCAAAACGTTTTGCATCCGCAGCAAAAAGCAACAACAAAGCACAACAAAATATAAAGCTAAAAAGAGAGAAAAATTCGAGGCAAATTTCATGACAGGCGAGTAATTTTGTTGTGATTTTTTGATTTGACCCAAACACTCGCCTTAAAAAAATAACAGCTACAGACAGACACAACCACACACACACACACACACACATACACATGCACACAGACAGAGGAACAACCACACACATACATATAGAGAAAATACTTATATTGGCTGTTTAAATTGTGCAATTGCTGTTTTGGAGCTGCCCCTTTTGGTCGCTCTCCGCCTCCGTCTCTTTCTAATGCCCCTGCCCGTTCTCCCTCTCACTCACCCGCTCTTTCTCCATTCGATACGAACAAAACGGCAATTATGCCGCGTTTCTGCTCCCAAATCGGGGGGAAAATATATTTGAGCCGCTTAGATTTGGCATTAAAACACGACCTGTGGGTGGTTGAGTGGGTTGAGTGGGTGGATGGTTGGTTAGTTGGATGGTTGGGTGGTTCTGTGGGTGAGTGGTGCCAAGTGGTATGGATGTTGGATTGATTGGGCTGCTGCAGCTGCTGGGACTATCCACGTCAACAACTGACTCCAACCGAGTCTAAATGCGACTGATACTCGTATCCGGGTTTTAGCAGTTGTTCTCCGCTTCTTCTTCTTTTTCCCGCTGCTGATGCAGTTGATTTAGAGGGCAACACAAAACGATGAATCGATGATTTCAACATGAGAAATTAGATCGACTGAATGGCGTACTCATCATCAGCATTGCAGTAGGAGTACTCGAACAACAACTGCTGGCAAAATGCAGCAAACAAATCACTGGCAATGTAATTGAGAAGACAGCGGACAGTGTGTGCAGCAGACATGGGGATTGAAATTTTGAAAATTGCTGCTGGGATTGCGGGTATTATTGGAGCTGCAAACTGCGAACTGCGAACTGGAAACTGGAAACGAAACCCAACTCTAACTGAACTGTAACTCGACTGTATCTCATGATATCCTACAAGCTCGTATACGAGCATAAAAAGTCTAGTAATTTTCTGCTTCGCGCTGCAGCCGCCTGGCAAAAATTGGATGAAAGTTTTTCTGTATACCCTGTAAAAGTAAGAAGGTTACAGAAAGAGGTATACAAGAACTGGAATAATTACTCTTAAGTATATTTGAATTTAACTATCTAAAGGAGATTGTATTTCATTCATCGAAACTAAAATATTTGATTATAAGAATTATACTTGGGATAATTTATATATAAAGATTTCATGAATATTAGATTGTAAATAGAGAAGGTGAGAGTAAAAGAAATCATCTAACTGCGTAAGTTTCTAAATTTGTATCTTATTCAATATCTGTGACATCTTCCACATATAGGGTATCTATAAGTCTAAAAATCTCGTCGATTGCTCTCCTACTTGTTTCTTTTTTCATGTAATCATTTCGCTGCCGCCTCCATTGAAGTGGGAAGTGAAGGGGAAGGCGGTTCAGCCAAGCAGCAAATCGCGTCGCAGTTCAACTTCCAGTGCCAGTTGGTCGAGCGGTGGGCAATGTCACGACAGCGCGGAGAGGTGACTCCCCCGTCCCCTCTCCTCACCCCCGACTACTCTTGAGTGAGCTCTGAGGTTGTCTTGGTCTGTCAAGAAGTAACTGTAATCTGTTACTTCACGTCCGTTCGTTTGGTCAACGCCCACGGGGCAGGGCCAAAGCGTACCGATTAATGCTTCATCATTTGCAACGGCAACGCAAATTATCCTGACAGCCTGTTCCCCAGTCAAACCGAATTCAGGTCCAGTCATTCAATCGCTTCGATTGTCTATTGAAATGATGTATAGACACGCCCCCTTCGCCCCCATCGCCCCCTTCTGAAATCATATTTGGCAAACATTTCGCAAATTAAATTTTGCGGGATCATTTCTAGGTCTTCTTAGTGAGAAAAGCTGTTCAATGTAGCTATCAAAGTTCTTATATTAAACAATCAATAAATTATATTGATAGAATTGCCTAAATTTACATATTTAAGTGGAACTCTTAGCTCTTTAACAATCCATTGTTCTAACACCTTTGCGTACTTTTATGGTCAAAATTATTTATAGAAATTGCAACAATTTGTGAAATTGCAATAGCACTTGACAGCTCTATGCAATAAAACTTTCTAACTGAAAATTACTGTTTATAAATAATCTAAGCTACTTATTTATTTATTTTATGTTTACTTATATTTAAGTAAGCTAAAATCGCAGATCAGTCACTTAGAAAATCCTCAGCTAAAATAACAACTAATTTTGTTTATAAGTTTTATAGGAAAAAGATTAACGAATTATTTTTGGAAAATTATAAAATAGATTTCAATAAATGCAGTTTTCAGATTGCTTCTAATGAGTTTTAATAATTTTTAAGTCACTTTTTGCCGTATGTTACATAAGTGTCTTGTTAGGTCGAATAGAATAAGAAAATATATGGAATTTTGCAATGATTGACTATCTCCCATTTGTTTCCAGAAAAATAAAAGATTTAACTTTGGCATTGATGTGCAGTTTATTAAATGGAATATACTTTTTCAGCACAATCTTTAAGCTTAAATCTCCAACTAGAGAGGGGGTGGGACGCGTGTTGTGGCTGCCACCGCAAAGCAGGCAAAAGTAAATCAAATATGCCACAAATAACGGCAAACAATAATGCTCAATCACAATTAATCTGTCTGGGTAATATTATGATGGTGTCGATTACCCAAACTCAAACAGAAGCTAAAGACACGCCCACCCAGCAACCAAGAGGCAACAATCAAAGCACGCAGCATGCAACATGCACGTGTCCAACAAGACAAGGCCAGGGCTTTGAACTGCGACTAAGATAGAGAATAGGAATGGGAATGAGAATGGGAATGGGAGTGAGATTAAGGAAGGAACATGGCCCAAACACAACGATGCTGCTCTGTCAACTAATCCTGTGCATAATGTTGCCTAAATGCGAGCGCATGTCAAACGCCAAAAGCGACTGAGACGAAGTCGCCCGAGCAGGAACATTACTCGTACTATGTATAGTGTAGAGTGTGGAGTGTGGAGTGAGGCCGATAAGTGTCCATATCCATATCCATATCCATCTGTGCCTCCGAATCTGCCGCCGTCAAAATGCAAGCGCAAGCTGGCGGCGACTCAAACGGAGGCAGCCGCTGCCATTGTGTGTCCGCCAAATGATGTGCCAAACTGACACTTGCAGATACACAGATACGGATACCCAAACACCATTAAGGCGGCTGACGAGGCGGGTTTAGGTCGCAGTCGAATCGTTGGGAACTGCATTGCATATTCCTCCAGATTGTTGTTGTTTGTGTTGTTAGTGTTGTGTTGTGTTGTTGTTGGTGTTAGTGTTGTGCCCGATTGTTGTTATTTTTATTTTATTTTATTTTGTGACAATTTCAGCAGCAGGAAATAATAAAAATGCAAACAAATCGTTAGATTTTCGTATTGAAGTGTTTTCTGTTTTAGTTGTAAGTGTATGTGTGTCGTTTATGTTGTTGTTAAGCGTGTTGCCCATACGCACTGTGGAACATATCTAATTTACTCTGTATAAAATATATAAATGTATTATGTACATGTAAACAAATTCATATTTTAATTTATATTTCTCCCGACAAGTTCTAGACATCAAAGTTTGAAGCCTGTCTTTAATTTGTTGCTGTTCACCTAAAGCAGGTCTTAATTAATGATAATCAGGGATTAAAACCTTAACCGAAACCGATAAAAACCGACTGAAATTTGTAACCGTAACTGAAACCGTAACCGAAAATACTTTTTTTCCACTGTACCGAAACCCATAAACCGAAACTCTTTAAACTGAAATAACCGATTCATTTATAAGGATTAATTTCGGTGCTGGCTGTAGCAGCTACTGGGCAACTTTAAAAACTTTGAACTGCCATAACTTTGTCAAAAGTCAATCAATTTCCACGCGCAATGTAAATTTGCGCATGATTTTACCTCTAAATTCGTTCTGCATTTAAATTTTATTCATTTTGAAAAATCTAATATTTTCGAAAAAATCAAAAAAGACAAAGGGGTAACACTGTAAAATTTCTAAAAATTTCGATTTTCAAAAATTTTCTAAAATGAAAAAAATGTAAATACAGAACGAATTTGGAGGTAAAATAATGCTCAAATTCACATTCCGCATAAAAATTGATTGACTTTTGACAAAGTTATGGCGGTTCAAAGTTATCAAAGTTCAGTAAAATCAAAATAATCCAAATTTTCAAACCAAATGAACCAAATTTATATGAGATAAAATTATAATAAAATCGACATTACGCTGGACTATTTCAGTAACCAGATAACATTATTTTTCAGGCTAATAAAAGCATTAAGTCTTTTTTCATGTAAAACAATGAATAAAGCTTCTTATTTTAGTCAACTGAAAACCTTAATTTTTATTTTTTTGTGAACCGAAACCATACCGGTATTTTTTAACCGAAACTTACAAAAAACCGATAAGCGTTACGAAACCGATAATCCAAGATTTTGCATAACCGATAACCGGAAACCTTAATTCGAGCATAACCGAAACCGTAACTGAAACCGATATTCGATTCGGTTTTAATCCCTGATTATAATCTTTTCATCAGAATAATTAAATATATGTAATATATATAATATTAGAATCAAAATTAACTTGGTACATTTATAAATTACTATTATTTTAAATATTTAGATATTTCATGAAATTCAACAACTTACTATCGCTATTTATTATATTGGTGACATGCAAATCATTTGTGACCCACTGTGCAGTGACAATGATGACGTTGGGCCGATACGGAGTATCTGTTGGATCGAGTGGCCGTTTACTGCCGCTGTTTAGAAGCGAAACCGAAGCCAGGCAATTTGTGCAATTTTTCTTGTTTAGATTGTTTTTGCTGCCAACTATGTGTGTGTGTGTGTGTGTGTGTGTGTATGCGTGTGGGTGTGTGTGTTTGTGTTTTTATGCCTGCGATAAGCTCAAACAGCGACCATAACCATTCTCATATTATTTGTAAGGATTTTTGCATTTATTGCAAACGTTTTCAAGGATTTGCCGGAGCCCCAACCTGAATATGGCAGCAATAGTTATCTTAATAGTTATCAGACGATTCTTGTTGTCGTTGTTATTGTCTTTGTTGTTGCTGTTGCTGCCGTTGTTATTGTTCTTTCCCACTGTGCAGTTAGTGCACACACTAAGCCAACTTTATTTGGTAGTAAAATTTTATGCCATTTTATAAGCAACATAAATGAGACATTTGCCCCGGACCTCTTGGGTTTGCTTCGCTCTCGTGTCGTAAATCCATTAAAGAGCGCAAATAAAACTAAAAAGTACGCGAAATGTGACAAAACTGTTGAGAACTTATAAATAAACAACTGCAGAAATGAGTTCGGCAATTACACGCAGCAAATTAACATGAACATTGCCCCGTCAGATACCAGCAATAACTCAACTCAAACTCCAGCTCTGGCAACCCTCCTCGGAAGGCACCCCAATAACCAAAAAGGGTTGTCACACTCATAATCCCTCGCCCCGAGCTCTGACGATCTCTGCGTTGACAGACAAGGGCGTGCCAGGATATGCAGACAGGATAAAAACGATCGACGACAGATCACAGGACCCAGGAATGTTGTCTTCATGCATATTAGTTGCTGCGATGACAACTCGTGGACAGTCGAGAAATATCTTGACAGTAAATGAAATAATTAGTCTTTGTCGGCATATCTCATAAATAGCTCACATGTGTGAGAGGATATCCTCTTTCAGCTGCAACATCTACACAGCAATTGAGGAAGTTTTTGAGGCACAATAATTAAGATCATGACATTTTATAGTTTATCATAATAAGAGAAATTTGTTTTAAATGTTATACATACATAGTAATTTTCCCATAGTTTTATTTCCATCTACAGATTATTCAAAGTCGTATATTATCAATATTTTATCGTAAATTTCATTTTTAAAAATAATAAAATATTAAAAAAACTTACTGAAATAAGTATAAATATTTATAGAGCTATGTAGTTTGCATGAAGTATTTTATAAATTTATTTGATTGAAAAAGAATTATTTTATACCAATGAACCATATTTTATCGACAGAAAAGTGAGTTGAATATCTAATGATCGGGCATTGTTTAAGCTAATCACTGGAACTAGGCAAACTCAATTAAATTATTTCATGTGACATTTCGAAACCAGTTCAAAAATCAATCACAGGCTTTTATGGCAGTGCCACATCTAATACACACACACTCAAACACACTCACACACACACACAAACACACTCACACACACACACACACCACAGCGGGTGTTCGTCGTTAAAAAGATGACAAAGCGATGTCAACAAGAAATTTTTTGATTAACGACTAAAATGCCATGCGAGCCAAATTCAAGTGACCGGCTAGCCAAGCCAGGCCAAGCCAACCGACTGGTACGAAGTCAACAAAAATACAGAATAAAAACTGAAAAACAAATAAGAACAAAATAATAAAAATAAAAATAAGCTACAAGTTTTGTGACCAAAAGCAAACAGTATAAAGAATAATCAAACAAAAAAATAAGCAGGCAGCAAAAATGGGTTGAAGGTAAAATATCAATTTAAAAGGCAATAAAAATATTTCAGATGTGACTCCAGTCCAAGAAGATCTCACCGAGATCTGTTGATCAGCTTTCCAACTCGCCAGCTTGCCAGCTGTTACTGCTGGCTGTCGATATTTCGTTTCGATTTCAAATTAAAAGATTATGACGATAATAAACTTGACTAATCATTTTTATTACAATATCTCAGCCCATTCTTGGACTGGACATGGAGATGTGGCCAAGAGCTGTAGCTGAAGGTCCATGGCCTTTTACCACGAAATTTTAACGCTTCAGTTTTTTCCCAGAACACCCGCCCGGAGAGGAGATCTCGATAAGCGTCGAGGCCGTAGAAGAAGTCAACAGATTGAAAACACAAGTTGGTTTATTAATTTTTCATAACTTAAATACATATATTTCTCTTTTTCTTTATTTTTTTTCCTTTTATTTTGTATACTTTTTATTTGCATTTCGTTTGCTTTTTGTTTTCTTTGTGTAATAAATTATGAGACTATGCTTACAAACAGATTGAGATACATTTGTATCTGCATGATTTATATCGTATTTTAGATCGTAATTTATGTGTTGCCTGTCATCAACTTAAACAACGTACTAAGTTAATTAATTAAATGTGTTTTTGTGAAATAATTAGATTAGAATTTATATATATTTATGTATATAGATATAGATATCTGTAAGTATATGTATTTATTTGTTTGACAATCCCCTCACGTCGCTCTCTAAAAACTAAATTAACTATGAATGTTAAATATCTTTAGTGTACCATGTTTAATAATATTATTCAATTTTTTTATTTTTAATTTGTTTTTCATTTTTACAATCAGTTGCCAGCTTTCTTAAAAGTGATATGGAAAGCAATTCGCATTTTGCATTAACTTGGCTTTAACTGCTTCTCAAACACATTTTTTCATCATCTTCTTTTTTTTACATTTAATATCACAATTTCTTTTTTTAATTTTTATGTTTTTTTTTTGTTTGTTTAATCGTTTCTCGAAGCAAAGTAAATGGATTTTTGTATTGTTATGTGCCAGAATTTATTGCAATATATTTACAGAGTGAGAGAGAAAAAGTTTAAAAATAAAAGCTGATATTACGAATATAGGAAACAAAAGCCAGACTAAAATTTATAGCGTGTCATATGATTATTGCACATTTTGAAATATCGTATAATTATTTTAACATGTGTGGATCGTACACACATATAAGCATTACATACCTATACACTAAATATCTAAGATTTAAGATTTAAATTATTATATACCTTAGAATTGTATCTTTATCGTTTTGCATATTTGTTTTTTGTTTTTAAATTCGAATTTTGATTTTACTACGCCTTCAATTTCAGCTGATTTCGTTATCGCTTTCTGTTGTGTTTCTTTATCGGATTCTATTGCATATACATATATAGGGTATTAATATATTAGGTAGTTGGCCTGAAACGCTATCAGTCTCATTTCAAAGCAATCCATAGCATTTTCTAGCTTGAAAATTGCTTTTGATGCATCTTTGGATACATTTCATGCCAATTTCATTTCTATATCTGTTTGTGTGTTGCTGTTTTCAATAATTTCTTTAGCTTTTTCAGGGCTCATAAAAAAATGTTTATGAAAGAAATCATGAAAAGAAATCTGCCTTTTTCCCCTGGCTGTTGTTGTTACTAACAAACTTTTGAAAGAACAATCAAATAATATTTTTGTGGGCAACAATTTATAAATATAAAAGTTTGTGTATACGCATTGCTGTTTTTATGGTTCAATTTCATTGATTTTGCTCTTGAACTACCTTTTTTCAGGGTGGGGGAGGTGGAGGGAGGTCTTCAACGCAGTTGTCGCCTCTCTTTGCTCTGCTTCTCTTTCTTTCTTTCATTCTGTTTATCATTCTCTTTGCTGCTCAATCGCCTCTCTTTGCTCTTGGGCTCCAACTCGGGCTTTTACAACACTGCTTGAGATCATATTGTTGCGAGAGTCTATTTGCACGGCCATTGGCCGATATTTGGATTGTTGTTGTTGATCGTGTTATCGATAACTGATTAAATTATTCGCGATCGTCGCTCCACTCATTCATCTGCAAAGAGAAGATCAAGAAAAGTGTTGGATAAGTATTTATACAGGGGAGAGTGTGTTGCACAGTGTTGAACAGTGTCAGGTGTAATTATTGGTTGTTTGATTGGAAGACTTACATACTTTACTGCACGATTTCTGAAGGTCTCCTGCTCCATGTCGCGTATCTTGTGTGTCAGCATGTGCTGCTTGAGGTTACCCTGCAAATGAAGTAAGGAAGAGAGCAGAGAGATAGGCGTTAGGTTTGCTCAATTGTCAACTGTTGTCTCCCGCTTCCCGGCTCCCTTTTCCCTACGACTTACCTTAGTTGTGAAACCGCGATCGCAGATGTTGCACTTGAATGGTCGCTCCTTCGTGTGGCTTCTGTAGTGAATCTCGAGCGCCGAATGGCAGGGGAATGTCTTGTAGCAGATGCCACATGTGGTGCTGCCCCTGACACCGCTCAACGCAAGTGGATTGAAGGGCGCCGCTGGCATCACGGATTGCGCAATCTGGTTCATGGCATTGCACATATTCTGTGTCGTTGCCGGCGGGAAGATCGGCAGATTGGGGAACATGCCAAAGGGCGGACGTGCCGCAATCAACGGATTGGGCTGAGCGGGAGGACCGGCCGGGGGTTCACTTGACCTCGGCGACGGCTGTGGCGATGTCTGACGCTGGGCAGCGACTGCGGCGGCGGCTGCAGCTGCTGCTGCCTTCTGTTGCACCTCCTGCGCCTCGCGACGCAGTTGCTCCTGATGCTGATGCAACGCAGCCGCATGTTGCTGCATCTGATGATGATGATGCTGTGCAGCGGCGGCAGCTGCCACTGCCGCTTGTTGCTGCATCAGATGCTGATGTTGCTGCTGCAGATGATGCTGCAATCCAGGAGGCAGGCAATCAATGCCCACGGATGGCGGCAGCGGGGACGAGAGCAGCGAGGCAGGACCATTGGGACTCCTTGCCGGCGGTTGTTGACTCAACGGACTAATGGTCTTCTCCTTGCGCTCGGCGGGAAGTGGCAGCGGAGATCGCGAGCTGGAGCTGGTGGGAAGCGTCGAGGGAGGCGCCGCACGCGGCGTCAGATCGAGGGCACCTTGAGAAGCCTCCGAGACTGAGCGCACAGGCGAACAGCTGGGCTTTGGCTGAGAGCTGGGACTGGTGGGAGCGGAGGGCGAGGCCGATGCGGAGATGGAGCCAATGGAATTGGCATTGCTGGCGGCGGAACGTGGACGCTGATGGCTGTTGATGTTGACCACACCCGTCGGATCGATGCGCAGCTTTTGCTCGAAGAGCAGAGACTTGAAATCATCTCCAGAACGCGGACGTTCATCGCCAGCCGACTCATTGTTGTTGGACAGATGCTCCGAGGAGGCGTCATCGAAGTCATCCCCATCGCCACAATCCATATTGTCATCCAGATCGCCCTGCGATGACTCCGAACCCAAAGCACCATTGTGATGACCTCCATGCATGCCAGCAGCTCCGGGATGACCTCCAGGACCGCCTCCTCCTCCTGGCATGGCGCCAAAGTGAAAGGCGGCTGCGGCAAAGGGATTCATAAAGTGACCCGGCATCATCGAAGGCGGCGGATCACGGATCTCGGCAGCCTGAATCTGCTCGGGTGTAAGGTCGGTGGGTTCTCCCGTGTGGAGACGGATGTGCTGCTGCAGCACAAGGGCATTGGAGTACTTCTTGTGGCAGACAGGACACTGATGGAAGTTTCTCATGGGCGGCCGGATCTTGTGCACCGCCATGTGAGTCTTCAGGTTGCCCTTTGTGGTGAAGGCACGTCCACAGATGCGGCACTTGAAGGGCCTCTCCCCCGTGTGGGTGCGGTAGTGCATCTGGAGAGCACTCTTGCAGGAGAGGACGCGATCGCAGACGACGCATTGGTTGGGATCGCTGATCTTCTTGTTCTTCATGAGCTCTTTGAGCTTCATTGTCTCCGAGGTGTTGGACACCTCGATGAAGTTCTCCCACGAGTTGTCATTGCTGTGTGGGCGTGGCAGAAGGGCGGCCATCTCGTGCTTAATTGGATTGAAGAAGGGCGAACGCGGAATGTGGGCGTGGGCATGGGCATGGCCGGCTGGCGACCTTATCGGCGAGTGGTGCTCCGGCGATAGCGTCTTTGTGGCGAAATTAAGTGGGAATCTCTCCGCGAAGAAGTCCTCCCGATGCAACATCGTCGGAGGAAGCTGTCCAGGTGTCGGCAGCTGATCCAGATGCGACTGCGAGCCGGGCGAACATTGGGCATGCATGATGGCTGGTGGTTGAATGGGTTGCACCACCGGTGGGTAGCCTAACATGGCGCTGGAGTGAGAGTGAGCATGAAGATGTCGCGGGTTAATCGGTGGCGATTGCGGCACAGTTGAGGTCGGAGGCGATGGACTGCGTGTGGTGATCGCTTCCGATTGCGGCGTCTGCTGATGCTCCTGCTCCTGATCCTCATCGATACGCTCCTCCTTAATGCGCACCTCCAGCGGTAAAGGTTCCGGCTCCGGTTCCGCCTCCATCTCAGCGCTTTCAGCTGTCGCCGGTTCTTGCGTCGAATTCTCCGGTTTTTCATCCTCCAGCATCTCAGTTTTGACGGGTAACCTGCCCGCTGTCAGATCCTCCTCCTCATCATGGGGGGTGCTGGGACCTGACGACTTGCGCAGATCCGTAGGCATGTCCTGGCTCTGTTGCTGACTGTGCTTGAGTGCAGCACCCAATCCAGGCATCTGAGGGAAGAAAGGATGCGGCAGACCGGCCGTGCTTCCGGCAGCAGCGCCTAATGACTTCAGCAGTTCCATGGGCGGTCGATAGAGACCCTGGAGTCCGGGAAAAGCGTGACTCGAGGGGAAATTCATCGACAAGGACGCCTGGGCCTGAGCCTGAGTCAGAGCGGATGTCGAAGTCGGCGGTAGACTTGGCGCTGGAGCTGGAGAATGTGTCGGAGAACTGTCCGGCGACATTTGATCCAAAAGCGGCGGATGAAACTTGTCCATATGCTCCGGAATGGGCGTGGCATTCATGGGCACATGCGGGAACTTCTGGGCATGTCGCTGGAAGTGAACCTTAAGATTTCCCTTCGTTGTGAAGCGACTGCCGCAGACATTGCACTTGAAAGGACGTTCTCCCGTGTGGGATCGGATGTGGATCTGAAGTGCCGAGTCGGAGCCAAAGACCTTGCCGCAGTACCGACAACGGTGCTTGAAGAAGGGCTCATTGCGATTCTTACCCTCGCCGGACTTGTCACCGAATGCAAAGTCATCCGCCATATTGTTGGCGAGAATTCCCTGGGACGCGGAGTCGAGCACCTCCTGGGCGCGTTTCTGCAGCAGATCGAGAGAGTTAGGCTCGGGTAGATCGTCGTGATTGGTGATAATGCTGGAGGCCAAGTCGGACCCGAAGGGCAGCGGCATATTCTCCATCTCCTTGAGCTTAGAAAGCGCATCCTGTGCGCTTTCCCGCTCTCCGCTAAGCTTCAAGCTGGAACTCGGCGGCTTTACACAGGCATCCTCCTCCCGCTTGCGCTTCAAAGACTCCGCGGAGATTGCTTCGGCTGTGGGAGAGGCGGATCGGGAGCGTTCCCGAAGAGGAACTCCCGCATTGATGAGATGCTGACGCGCCTTGGCTTCGGCCATGCGTGCCTCGGCCTTTTGACGCAACTCCATGTCGGCAATGCGCTCCTCCTCCTCGTAGGTATCTGTCTCGCCATCCTCACGCTCCTCCGGTTCCAGTTCCTCGTCAGCCTCCTCCTCATTCGGCTTGACCTGGTTAAGGGCCAGTTGAGATTGCAATTGTTGGATCAACTGAATCTGGAAGAGCTGCTGTTGCTGCAGATTGAAGAGCGTCTGTTGCAAGAAGGCCAGTTGCTTCATGGCCGCCTCATTGTCCGCTCCCGATGAACCATTCGCAATTGTCTTGGCCGCAAACTGTGCTATGGCCATCTGCATATTCTGTATCGCCTCCAGGGTAACTGGAGCTGCTCCAGCATTCGCTGCTTGTGACGCTGGCGGCGTTGTCGACGTCTGTCTCGGCGTCTCCTCCTGCATCTCGACATCCACATCGAGTTCTTTATCGGTGCTTGTTGGCTGTGCAGCCGCCTCCTCTGTCACAGATATCGCGGCGGTGGGTGAATGTGGCATGGATGCATTGGAATTACCACTGTGCTCCAGTTCGTGTTCCACGGGGGGTTTTGTCATGATCACTTTGTTGTTATTGTTGTGGTTGTTATGATTGTGATCCTCAATTGCCTCATTGGCATTATCATTAACTATTTGCTGCTCTTTACTCACTGCCTTTTCCAACACTATCTCGGTCTCCCTCTCTCCTTCGTCCTCGCTTTGTCGCTGCGGACTCCGACTGGGACTGGGACTATTTCCGGCACTTGCGCTCGCCGTTGCGGTTGTCAGTGGCGAGCAGGCGCCATTATCCTCCTGATCACTAGCTATATCTGCAAGAGAGTAAACAAAAAGAAATGCTTTACAACACTGCAATACTACTGAATAGGAAAATACAAAATTTTAAGGAAGAAAAAGATTTAAATGCTAGTAAATACTGTTGTCTAATAGGATTTTCATAATTTTCATAAAAAAGACTTTCCGCTTACACTTTATAACACTGTAATTTGAATTAAAATGTATATTTCTTATTGATTTGACTCATTTATGTGTGATTTATCTTTGCTAAAACTTAAGAGCAGCTGTGATTAAGGCAAGAACTTAACAAATTAAACTATTTGTCAGTTAGTCAACGCTGCTTAAGCAAGTCATAGAGTTATAATTACAATTGCTTATTCATTTTTGTTTAATTGAAATAATTGTTTAATTTGTTCTGTATATATAACTAAATAAAAATGTGTTTTAAGTGAATCAAAGCTTTTACTAATTCTAAACTCTCTTGTGGTAATCAATAAATTGTAATAGTCACAATTTTAAGAAATAAATATAAATTAATTATTTTTCATTGCAAATTTTGACTGAATAAGTTTTTGCTTGCACTTGTCCCACTGTGCAGACAATGACAATGACAACAACAACTTGTTGTTCCCGACAGCGAGCACCAAAATAGACAATGTCCGACTGTCTGACAATGTGCTGCTGCCTCTGCCTGGTTACCCAGCAAGATTCCCTACGCCCCCTCACCACCCCATTACCCCCTCTACATCTAGAATACCCCATACGCCAACCCTGCCCCTGAACACCCACTGCTTGCCTTTTGATCTTCACTGTTGACCATTGCCTTGTCGCATATATGACTTAATCGCCGGCAATTTTTGATGTTGCTGATGTTGCAGCTCGATGCTGTTGCAATTACATTTCTTGTGGCAACGAACCAGTTGCCTCACTCCTCCTTCCCACTCCCCACTCCATTGTCAATCAATTGTTTGTTTGGCCAACAATTAGCAATTGTTGTTGACCAGCTGATTCTCACCTGTTGCCAGCAGTTTTTTAAACTACCAAAAAGTGCAAGAAAAAACAGCTGACATTTGTGTGTCCGTCGGCAAATGGAATAAGAATGAGTAAATATATCTACAGATATATATATTTGTATTTGTATTTGTATTAAAAAGCGACCAAATTGGTTCGCATGCGCCGCAGCCATAAAACATAATTTATGATAAGTCAACGAGATAAATCTACCCTCTCTCTCTCTACCTCTTGCCCCCTTTGTCACAGAGTGTTGCCTAGTGAGTATAATAAAGCATATTTCTGCACAAATCGAAACGAGTCAAGCGAGTTTTGGCATACACAAAGCTAAAGATACAAAGCGACAGATACAAAGATACAGGCTACAGACTGTAGATACTTTTAGCAGCTACGTTTGACTGTTGGCTGCGCTATCAGCGCCATTTGCATATCGATCGCATTAATAATATTAGTATTATTATTATTTTTAAAGCCAAATATGACAATGAATTTGCCAACACTGTTCCTCGTTTTTAAATAATTATTTTCCATTTGATTTGCCGCATATTTATCTCATTTATTGATTGGCGGATTCTCGTTAACTTGTTGAGTCTGGGTTCAACGAAAATTAAACGTAGCAGCCATATAATAATTATAATTGATAAGTGAATGTTATTTTAATTAATTAAAATTAAGTATAATGTGCCTCAATACTCATTAAATTGCTGGTCGGTTCGCTTTGTTCTTGGCAACATGTCACGACAGTTGACCATAAAGAACGCAACTGCAAATCGAATTATGATGCCCATTAAATCGAATCGGGCAATCGAACATTGTTAAGTCATTTTGCAATTGATAATAAATTTGTTAAATTTACAATAACAATAAACGCATCTTGTTTATTGTCTTGGACACGACAACAAAACATTCTCCGACTTCAACTCAAACTCCTTCTGATTTTTATTTATTTAAAATTCTTCAGTCTTTTGGTTTGTGTTTATATTATATTTTCATTTGTATTTTCTAGTATATTCATTGCGCTGTCTAAGGAAATTGTAAGAAAAGTAATTCAAGATATATAGATGTATCTGTATCTGTATTTGCTACCTGTACCGTTTCAAGACTTATTTCTCGCACTGTGTTTTGTTATGCCAAACTGACAGATAAATAAATATGATATTGTGGACAGGAAATTATATTTCCCATTGTTATTCCAAATAAACAAAAATGAAGGGAAGAGAAGAGTAGTGTAGAGGAAGAATTAGCTGTATCTACAAGATATAAATTGAATTGTACAAGTTTAAAGGTGGATTAAGTCAAGCCATAAATCCATTTGTGCCCCAAGCAGTAAATTCAAATGAATTATAACAATATATATATACTTGTATCTTTTCTTATATATACATAGTACATATTTAAATACAAATGTATCTTTACGCACACCTAACCAAGTTCATAAATCCGTACAAATTGTACAATTAAAGATTATCCAAAATGATGAAACATTTTCAACATTTTAAACATTTTGCAGCTTTTCATCTGACTCTTTTTTGCCATTGTCAAATTATGTTTGCAACAATTTATAAAACTTTTTAGCATTTAAATTGTCACTTCCACCACACGCACTCACACGTCAAAATATCTCGTCTGGTTTTCTGTATCTTTTTTTTGCTTCTGCTTTGCTTTTTTCGTATCTGTCGGATGTTTTGGCTAGTAAATTTTATTTGTTGCGCCCATTTGGGTCGTTTAGCTTTCAGCAAATCAATTTTTTATCGCCCAACAGCAAAACGCAACACCGCAAAATGATTTGTGAAATGTGAAATCGTTTGGTTTAGACTAAATCAATTAGCGCAAATCAATGCAATAATTTAATTAATTAATAAATTGTATATGATTAGTTTAGAGCGATTAAAACATATGTACTTGCACTATCAACTAGTTAGATAGTTTGTCTGGATCAGAGATCAGTTATAAAAGTGTTAATTATCTAATCAGTGCTATTGTTCATTCGCAAAAGCAATTGCAATAAATTATTTACAATTTGATATAGTTAATAATTAAAATTAGACTTTTTATTACGCTTAATAAATTGAACTTAAAGTACATTTAAGCATTGTTAATTTTTATTAAATTATTATTTAATCAAAGCTTATCTCTATCCACAATTTAACTTTTTAGAAAATGTCAGTCAACTTCCGATATCGATAGTATTATTCATGTTTAAAATGTGATGCAATTAACTCGTAATAACATCACTTTATATGCATTACAATATGCTAATTTGGATTGTTAGCTAATGCAAAACTAAAAAAAGAACTGCTACTCGTTATATTTAGTCATAGTCTTCAGTTTTTGTTGTTTTTGTTGTTTTTGTTGATATCGTTTGCGTTTTCGACTTTGTTGTCAAGACTTTTAGAATGGGCTGGGTGCATACATTTGACTCTAGTTACCTTTCGGCAGCGTTCAGCGAGCGTTTCAATTATTCCATCATCATATTCAATATGCAAATCAAGGGGGCATTCACAGGAGGAGGTGAGAGGGAGCAGAAGGAGGGGAGCGAGAGGGGGACAACACGTCAATGTTTTTTTTATTCCCGTTTTGCGGAGGTGAAAATAAAAATGTGCAGCGAATTGGAAAATGCAAAATAACAACAATAGCCTGGTCACAAAGGACAGTCGGACAGACAGACAACGAGGCAGTTAGAAAGAGAGGCAAGATTAAGTCGCATAATTTAATAATATCCAAGTCCATCGACGATTTCGATTTCGATACGAATTCCACGAGTTCGGCATAAATTGACACCCAGGGCAAATTGAATGTACACGAACATCGATTTTTCAAGCATACATAACTAAGTAAAAAACGCAGAAATAAAGTGATTGAACAACTGCTAGATACTCTGTAAAAGCTAAAGCTAAAGAAAGGTATTTCTGTGTGTATTGAAATTTGATAAGACAATAAATTGCCATTTTCTTTTCATTTATTCATTATGCCATCTATATACCCCTTTTTTACTATTGGATGACTACAGGGTAGCCAAAGCAACGCCACAGAAATTAATGCATTAAATTTGGAATTGGCCTACGGAACTTGAAGCTACGCAAAACTGGAAAAATAAAATAAAATCAAATAAAAAAATAACATCACAGTCAAATCGCATAAATAAAAATAATTAAATAATTAATGTCATTAAGTTATGCGCATCGACATTTACGTTGGGGTTATAGCAAACCTACAACAACAACAAGAACTATATTAAAAATATATATGTTTAGTTAAATAGTCCAACTATATGTACATATAATTAATCCATATAAATCATATGGAAATCAGCTCATGATTTTAATTTTTTCTGAGTATTTTTCTCATTTTTTTTTTATTTTTGCAGCTGCCAATTTTTCGATATTTATTTTATTTATTGTGCCGCACTAATGACTGAACATTTATTAATGCTCAGCTCATTTTAGTAAATGCTACAGTTATACAGTAAAAATATACATATGTGTATATATTTGCAAGCATGTATGTGTATCAATAAACCGCCAAAAATAAATTAATAAAGCAACAAAAAAATATTGAGAGAGGCAAAAAATAATCATGTTTATCGCCTTTTAAAAGCTTATGGGCAACAATATTCAAAAATTTAAATTTATATGCCAGCTCATTCGGAATCAAAGATGGATATGAGTATATATTATATACATATGTGTTTATATGAATACATATGTATATAAACTATATGTGTACAAATAACTCCTGCCCAGAATTTAATCAGACCAGAAATTAATTATGTAATTACTATCAAACAGCATACTAATTATATTCTATTGTATTTAATTTATTTTCTGTTTTTAAAGTTGCTTAAATGAATTTTAAATACAATATAAAATGTTATGGATATATATTTAATAGAGTAACATTAACTTTTTCTTGTTTTTTAAAATTATATTGTACATCATGTAGTATGTAAATAATAATAATAATATTATTCTATTAGTTTTAAAGATACAAACCAAAATATGCCCTTAAAACACTTATCTTTTAGATACTTTGTCAATTTGATAAATGTAAAAAATATATTATTAATGTATAACTTATTTGTAATGCATAAATTAATTTTATATTATCCATATCTATGGTATATAATAATATATATCTCTTACATTATATAAAATTAGAAAGTCCCAAACTGAAACAGAGAATTTCAAGACATTTTCCGCAGGGAAAAAAAAACTGAACCAGTTTCAGTTAATTAACAAATTTGTCATTTTTGCCCAATGAAGCGACACAAAACTAAACAAATTTATGTTAAATATTAAAGTAGTAACATTGATTTGGGTCTTTGTAAATAGTTTAACTGTATTTGGAGCTACGATAAAAGGGAAAAACTGAAAAATCAAAAAGAGCCGGCCATTTAGAAAATGGTTTTTCATTTTTTATTTTCGGTTATTTAGTTTTTTAATTTATGCAACTGTCTGCACCAGTTTTATTATGAAAAATAAAAATTATATTTTTATTTTTTCGCCTACAGCTTTTGATTTTGCATTTCCAGTTTAATCTTTAAAGTTTTTAAGTGTGTC
Source organism: Drosophila kuntzei (assembly GCA_035042165.1). Classification (NCBI taxonomy): domain Eukaryota; kingdom Metazoa; phylum Arthropoda; class Insecta; order Diptera; family Drosophilidae; genus Drosophila; species Drosophila kuntzei. Next base: position 401,285 of record JAWNLU010001763.1, read on the forward strand.
TCCATCTCAGTCTATATATCGATGTCTTCTTCTTTTACTGTTTTATTGGAGTGTGTTACTAATAACATATTTATCTTGATTATTCAATGCATTATGCATTATTAACAACTCTGAGTCTCAGTCTCAGTTCACGAACTCTGTTCATCTATTTTTATGACAAATCAAATATCGATATGATTTAAGTGTGTATATATTAATATGCCCCTGTGTGTGTGTGTGCTCATCATAAAGCTTGAAAATGATTTGAGAGCAGCTTGGAGGCCTTTTCAAATCGGTTTCTCTAATGGATTTTGAAAGCTCCGCCATTTGCATACGCCAAAAAGCCACAAAATGAATCCAATCGAAACGCATTGAATCGATTCGGTTTAGCTTCGGAATATTGAATCCAATTTAACACCAAATTAATTAATTAAATTTCTGTTGCTTGTTTCGCCTCGTTTTATATTTGTTTCTTATGATTTAACGGATTATTTTGTAACTGTCTATTCAAAATTATGAAGGGAAGTCATAAAATTGCCTTCGCTCATTAGAAAATAACAAGCATCCATAAATGATAATTCATTTTTATAAGACTTTAAGAAATTTTCCATATTGATTTACAATTTCACAAGCTTTGTTGAATATAAAAGTTTAAATTACCAAATACAGTAGTTTAATGGATTTATTCGACTTGAGCCATAAATGAATAAAACTTAAAGACAGTCGTAATAAGTGAAGGCAATTGAATTAAAATCAAGTTTAAGCTCATTAAAGCTCAAAGCAAAAACGTGCATTAATGAAGATGTTTTTAAGACTATTAAATAAGCTAAAATTTGTGTAAATTAAAAGGAAATTTAATTTTATATATTATCTAGAATATGAACTTATTATTGACTGTCTTTGACTATTTCTAGCACTAGATACTAACTAAACTTTTATTCTAGATAAGCTTTCAATATTTTTGCTGTTTGTTTTGATTTTCTTACCTTTGTCGGCGCTTCTGGCGCGATCCTTCAGTTGTTTGACAATGCCATATTTGACGGTACCAAATTGTATCATTTTATTGATGGTCTCCTGGTGATTATCCTTGAAGTCACTACGCATCGCACACAGAACGTTTGACAAGTGATTTTTCATCAAGAATGTTGAATTGTTGATCGATTGTTGTTTTGTTTCTTATATTAGCTATTTTAGCACAATTTAAACATTATTTATTGAGGTGTGTGTGTGTTGGGTGTGTGTATGTGTGTTGGGGAGGGGAATGAAGTTGAGAATCTGTGTTTTTTTGTTGTCTTGGCGCCACTTGGCCAAAGAATATTGAACATTTGTCATGCGCGCAGATCTCGATCCATGTCTCACTTGTCCTTGTCACACTCTTAAGCTTTTCTTTGCTTTTCTTTGATTTTCTTTTTATCAGAGTAAATTGATCATTTGAATTTACAGGCGCGTTGTGTGTTTTGCCGTCGGCTTAGCAGCGTTTATCAATAACAAATTGCATTGAGATACATTTTGAATTCAAAAACTCATCACATTGATCATGTATTATATATATATTATTGATAGATAGATAGATATATTTGTAGACACTTGGAGGCAATCTGATTGGAATTTTGGAATTGCTCGCGCACTCGCTAAAAATGTTGTGTTGAAACGGAACGAAACGAAACGGGAAACGTAATCGGAATCGGTATCAACTCAGTGGCTGAATCGCTGCTCTCAATGCGGCACGAACGTTCAGCACGCGCGTCAAAATAACACTGACACAAAACACAAACAATATCTTTGAGATACTTTCAGGCACACACATACACATTGACTCACACACACACACACACACACACACACACATACAGTGGGCTACACGAACGCAGCGTCGTTTCTGCTGTTGCTGCTTCGGGCAGCGACAACGACGACGACGACGACCGGTTTACTACCAATATTTTTACATGCACATGTATAAGAGTGTGTGTGTGTGTGTGTGCAACATTTTTATTATTACTGCCAACAACAGCAACAACAACAATTGCTGGCATATCCTGACATTCAGTCAACCAACCCACCTTATGCTCACACACACACACACACACACACACATGCTCTCAGACTCGCACTCGCTCACATTTCATATAATTTTTCATATACATATATAAACGCTCTCGCTCCCACTTGCACACACACCCTCTCCAATACAAACACACACACACACATTTTCCCTCTCATCATAATTTTTATTAAATTTTGCCCGACAGTCGTCGGCCGTCTCGTGCTGTCTTGCTTGCACCTTTGGCCAGTTATGACTGCTGTTACTGTTACTGTTGCCATCGACCTCTCACCGCTGCGCTGCTTGTGGCCTCTCACACTCGCTCTCTCTATCTCGCGCTCGCGAGCACAGGATGCTCATTCACTGCTGCCGCCGCTGCTGACGTTGCTGCCTCTGCCTCTGCTTACCTGTTTGCTGCACGGACATTTATGAAACTTGTTCGAAAAATTATGAGACACACTCTCACACACACACACAAAGAGACATGCCGCGGCGAACGCTCAAAAAAGCAGCGCACTTCGTGTCGGCTCTCGTCTTGGCTGCGCTGCCGGCGTCGCTGTCGCTGCTGCTGCTACTTCCTTCCGCTTTGGTGGCTTATCGGTAGCTCGCTCACCTTTTGCGCCATTGTTGTTGTTATTATTGTTGTAACCGTATTCTTGGCATTTTTTGCAGCTACTTTCGGCTGCTCTCGGGTGCCATCTTGCGCTCTCTCTCGCACTTGCGCTCTCTGCGTTAATAATTTATCATAATTCATATGCGCCGGCAACTGGTTGCGAAACCCTCCTCCCTTCCCTTCCCTCCCCACCCCGTCCCCCTTCCCACAACCATTGCACTTATAAAATGTTCGGCCCTTTTACAGCTGCCGTCTCGCTTCCACGCACGCCTGCGCCCCGGCCATGTATTGCGTTTGCTCTTCCCACCTCTTGAGCGCGCGCTCTCTTTCTCGCTCTCGCTCACTCTCACGCTCTCTCCTTCCCGCCAGTTATGAGCGCCGTTGCTGTTGTTGCCTTTTTAATTTCGGTTTTATAAGATTTTCGGTTCTTTGCTATTGTTCTCCCCCCTCTCCACGTCTGACTGCTTTGGGTGCTTCGCTTATTCGTCAATTCGATTGTGAGTGTGTATGAGTGCATATGTGTGTGTGTGTGTGTGTGAATATTATGAACCATTCATCAAAATGTTTTCTTACTCGTTTCTTTTTGTTGTTTTATCGCGACTTTTGGCAACTCCCACTTCTTTTATCATTTTCTTATTGTTTATTTCTCTGCCTTGAGACATTTTATTGTTTCTGCGGCTTTATCGATTTACTCCACAAATTCCCAAATACTTTAAACATTTTCCAGAATTCATTTGTGACTCAATTTCGAACATCTGGCAATAAATTTTCTACTTCTGTTTTTGATATAATCATTTTTTTTATAATAGAAAAATTCTTAGCCCTTTAAAATGCTTTGACTAATTATAATTACTCAATAATTATTGAAACAATTGTTGAATAACATTTGATTCAACAGTTGTCGATCGAAATGATTCAAATTTACATTATTTTATTGGAATTCATTCATTCGATTTCATTCCTGGAGTTATAAATCAGTTAAAAGTGAAATTAATGGATGTTCTCAATTTAGCAAATCGCAGAACCTGTTACATTTTCACCTCGAATTTGTGAAATAAATTGTGTTTCTCGTAATATGTGAGAAATGATTCCGATATTATATGGAAGTGTTTTTAAAGCAGCCTTTTCGTTATATGTAAATACATTTTGACAAATTCCTATATGTAATTGTTTTATTAATAATGTAGTAGAATTTATTTATTAAGTTACAAAATGGGACAGAATAAAAGAATTAGGAATAAAAACAAATTTATTTGGAGTTTAAATTCAAGAAATAAATTAATTTGGCGAATATTTTAGTCAAGGAATTTAATAAAAAATAATACCACTTTAAGCTTTTTAAAAAATCAGTGACATCGAAACTGTTCTCAGTTTGAACAATATGAAAATGTAACAGAAAGTTCTTTATAATCAATGTAACATACCTTTTCAATTTAATATATTTTTGATTCATTAAATACTATTTTCTGTTTCTAATAAATATAAATATTTTATTTTGCATTGTTTATGCTGGTTTTCCGAAATATTTAAAGAAAATCTTAATTTAAGCTATCTTAGCTAATTTCCATCATGAAAAGAGATCCCAACTCTAAGTCAGAGCTATAAATAAATGATATAGTATTAATATAGAATTAATTGAAATCTATCGATTCACCCTAACCTCTATACCTCGAATCATACGAAGGAAAAACTCCACCCATCGTTTTATTTCGTAAGGAATTATTAGGAAAACTAAGATCCAAAAGGGATCCACTTGTCACAACAACAACAACAACAACAGCACACTAAAAAATCAACCAATAAGAAAAATTACAATAATACATAAGATAAAAGAAGGAATTCATAAAGCTGCCTCTGCCGCAGTCGCTGTCGCTGCCTCTGTCGCCGTCGCAGTCAACGTTGACGTCAAAAGTCAAATTCAGTGGGAGTGAAGTGGGGAGAGGGGGGAGACGCTGTCATAAATTTGTGCCTGGAAGGAGAGTGAGAATGTCAAAGAGAGAGTGCGAGTTGAGAAGAGCGCCAATAAACTGAAGGAGCAGGAAGCGAAAAAAAAGAAAACAATGCGAGATAAAAAAAAAAGAAGAAGATGAAGCAGCAAAAAAAAAATAAAACAAACAACAACAAAAAGACGCGAGGCCAAAGCGCAAAGCCAATCGCCAGTAAGAAAACAGAAAACGGCGCACTCATAAACCAACAACAACAAGAAAAGCAACAACAACAACACAAATACGCCTCCAACCCACTCAAATATTTCTCTCTCTCCCGAGTGTAAATATATGTGTGTGTGTGTGTGTGTTAGGGTTTGTTTATGTACCAGGCAAATACATAATTCATAACGCTCATATTCGCTCATCTTGCGCCGCCGCCGATAACCAACCGCCGCAGTCAGCGACGGCAGCGGGAGTGTCGTTCGTATCTTATATGTTTCTGCCCTTTTCATATCTGCCATCATATTCCAACTGATACGCCAATACAGTGAAGACACACACACACACACACACACACACACATCAAGATTTTGATAGACTCTCATAATCATAACGAAAACAACACCAACACACAACAACAACAACAGCATTGAATTCTTACAGGTTGCTTGCCTCTCGCTTTCTCGCTCTCTCACACAAACACACGCGCTCTTTGTGCATTTGCCTGCTTGCGCAGCAGCAGCGCAGCGACCGCGCTCATTTTCGAAATGTCTGCTATTTCTGTCACTGTCCCGCTCTCAGTGTCATGCGCTGTTAGCACTCAGTCTTATACGCTGTTAACTGCATGCATGTTCGAAAATGTAGACAAACTCAGTCTGTTAACAGCGCTACCCCGCCATATGTAAAAGCTATGTTAACTTAAAGAATGTTAAGTTCGTGTGCTTTTTTGAACGATTCGCGATTTAAAAATTTGCTCTAATTTTGAAACAAAAATTTATTTTTGATGAACATTTTTAATGCGAAATTAGTTAAAATTAGGGGAATAATTTTGAAAAATATAGCACATTTTTAAAAAGCCTTTGTAGTGTTTAGTTGAAAGACAATTTGTCGAGCTCAACAAAACCTTCATCTCCCTCAACTCTGTAGGATTGATTTGTCCCATTTAATTTTATGCACATTTTTCCCTGTTTCGGGTTCTAAAATCGAACTTCATCATTACTTTTTTAAGTTACAACGAATTTTTGTTTAAAGTTTAAGGAAACTGTTTGGTCTCTAACTTTCAAGATCTTGTTGTTTTGATAATTCGACTGCTGCCAGAAAATTTGTAAAAGCCAAAAAAAGCTTTTCAAACTATATATATTTTTACAATAAGTCAAATAATTATAAAAATTCACAAAAAAAAATTTTCGTATATTTTGCATGCCCATTTTTTAAAATTCCATTAGCTCATAACCATAAATAATAGAGTGATTTTTTTATTTGCCTTCAGACCCCAAAAATGGCAGCAATAAAAAATTTTTAATTACCTTAAAAAAAAGTCTAACAATTTTTAATGCGTACGCTTTTTGAAATTTTGAATTTATTTCTCAAAATCAATAAACTTTAAAATAAAATAAAAACATTAATTCAATTGCTGAATACTAATTTGAGTTTAAATTATTTTTTATAATATATTGTGGATGTTTATTTTAATTTATTCTTCAATCTTGAAATACTTTTTTAATGTATTTTTAAACATTTCAATGTTTTTTAATATCAAATTATTTTAGTTCAATTTGCGAATATTTTAATATCAAAAACTTTTAGTTTAATTTGTGCATATCAAAATAAGTTTTAAGAAAATAATCTTTGAAGAACGCATTTAAAAATATTTTCAATATGAAATAGTTGTAAAATTTAAAATAATTTCAACAATTTATTAAATTAGTTATTATACTTTTAGCTTAATTTACAAATTTTTTTATAGAAACACGTTCTCAACTTTAGATTTTCAGCAGTTTCCCATTTAATAACTATTACCTTGTCTATCTCTCTCTCTCTAAATATCTCTCTATCTGTCCCTTTCGTATCCTTAATCAATATGCAATCTGGCAGCCTGATTTTGTCACCCCATTTTTAATACCCTTTTCTATTTTTTCGTCATTTCCTTATCAATGTCAAAAGATCTTTGAATTTAAATGATCTTTCGGTCTCTTTGTTGAACTAATTAAAAATCGAAAGAAACCAGAAAACAAAGTAAAATAATATAAGAAGGGAAAGTAAAACAAAGGGAAAGAATAGAGCTAGAAATAATGAACGGAATCGCTTCCGCTTAGCGGTCCTGCCTCAAAGGATCGCAAATGGAATAAACAAAATAAAATGTAGAGAAAAACATCAAAATAGAAATTAGAAAATGAGTAAATAAAAGTTATTGCCAGTTCGCAGGGTAGCGCATGCGTCGGGCATATCAATTGCCATTGTAGGGTTTTATGATGGTCATTTTTGGGCCTAAGTAAACCGACGATCCTCGATCCTCGAAGGATTTCCATTTCCAATTTCCATTTCGTTTGTTGTTGTCCGCTTTTTGCGTCAGAGTTTTTCACACTTGCCCCTTGTGCCTCATAAAAATTATGGCAAAATTCAACAAGTAATTTTCCCGGGATCCGTGCCTCAAATTTTCAGACGTGCCACTTGGTTGAACAGAGACGGGACAGACAGAGGAGAAGAAAGAGGAGGAGTGGCTTTTATGACCACATTGCTAACGTTTTAGAATTTTAAAATATAAAAAATCTAACAAATTTAATTTGATTTTAATGTTGAACATTTTTGCCGCCTTCTTCTGGGTTATGCCCAGAATCAGATCCAAGCTCAAGCTCAAGAACTAGAAACCGAACCCGAAACAGAACCAGATCTATTAGAAATTCCATGCATGTGCCCAGAAATTTCTATCAAAACGCGAACTCATTTAAATCGCTGACAAACGCGTTTGATGTTTGCTTTATGAGCTGAACCTCATTTTAAATGCCCCCTCCCCACCTTCCTCTCTCTCTCTCTCTCTCCCTCCCCCTGTCGGGGTCTATAAACGGAATTGCTTATTAAAGAGCAGTTGGTTCCATTTACCCCGACGATAACTCGACCCAAGTGCGACCTGCATTTCAAATTTTCGAGTGCATCCATCGCTTGACTATCGAAGATCAAAAGATATTTATCGGCAGAAAAGTTTGGGTGGGGAAACAGGAGGTAAAAGGGTAAAAAGTATAGGGTATAAATTATAGTTAGTAATAACTAAATCTGGGTTAAAGCTAATTAAAGTATGTTATGTTGTTTTGATTTTATACTTGCCAATTTATTTAAAAGATTTTATAGGGAAGTCAACTCTATGTCGTTGACTAGAAATAAGGATGCGAAAATATCTGGAAATAATAAATAAACACTTAAAAGTGATTGATCTAGCGCTTATTGATGTAATTTATCAAATATATATACAGTATATCTAGCAATTGTTTTGACAAAGAAAAAAATGCACACATAATTTTCTAAAAAAAATGTTCTACTTTTAATGTTCTTGCTTTCTTATTAAAATATTATAGTTGCTAAAGTAGCTTAGAGAAAGTTAAAAACTATAAATGATCAGATACATTAGGCTCAGCGGTTTAAGAAATGGTAATAAACAAATTTAATTTTTTTCATTATCAAATGAATTACTTTTAAATTCGAAGAGCACTTAAAAAATACGTTTCAACTCTTAAAACTTAAAAAATAATGCAATAATTTTAGGTTTTTGAAGTAGTTATACCCGTTACTTAAAAATTAATTTTATTATTGAAAAGTTATGTAACCTTTAGATACTGGAAAAGAATTTACTTTAAAATTTTTCTCAACATCAATTTAAAAACTTTAAAAAATGGTTTCATTTTCTGGTTTATCAAGCTATTAACTATTTTAAGTATAATTGAACAATAAAAGGAATAGGAAAAGGATAAAACAACACCGATACAAATTCCACTAAAATAAATAAACATACGGCTCAAAAATGGTAAAATCTTGTTCACATTGTTATTTTTTTTATGAAGTCATGATTGGAGGTACATAAAACAAGATCTCCCCCAATGTCGACCGTGGATCATGTTAATTAATCAGAGAGGTTCATCAGTAGCCGAATCAATTGCCCTTCGAATGCTTTTAAAAAAACCACAGACATAAATCTTTCAATCAAGAAAGAACTACGAGAAGTTATAAAAAAAAATACATTTATGGAGTTCCAAAGAGTCCTTTAATAAACTAAAACACGAACTGAAAATGAAACTGAAACTGAAATTGATATTGAAACTAAAACGAAAACTGAGGGAACTGTTGAAATTCTCGAGGCGAGACATAAAAATGTTTATAGGACGATATTTAAATATTTGTGGATGGCAGGTAAACTGGAAAGTGGAACCAAAGTAATTACGCATAAATCAGTGCGAGGGTTCAGAGCTGAAAATGCATAATGATATCTTCATAGAGGTACAAACACATTCGACTCGATCAATATTTCATTGATGGAGCGTAGGATACGGCTCAAAAGGGAGATAACAATAATGTCAACAACTTTTTGAGTCTGGGCCATAAATTTGGAAGTCGAGAGCTGCCATTGCAGTTTAAACGATATTAAAAAAGGATTTCCTTTTGCCGCTGACCCCGCTGGCAATAATAATTAAAAAATAACAAAAAAAACTGAAAAACAAACGTGAAACAAAAGGAAAAGCGAGGCCATAAAAAATTGGAAAACTCGACGCGACATTTTCTGTTTACCTGCTCTGATTTCGGACTGTCTCAATGAAAATGAGAATGCAGACAACAACAAAAGAAATACAAGAAATTATGAAGGTGTCGTTAAGGATCAATGCTGCAATTGCGCCACACTCTCCGGTCAGGTAAAACAGGACGAAGGATCAAGTATCTAATATCTCAGTCTCAGTCGGATCGTGTGGCGCCGCTTCCCTCATAACTCTCTCTCTCTTCGCACGGCGATAAGAAGATTTGCTCGACTGCTCATAACTGTACAGTTGCAGGTGGCGCCACCTATATCCTGCCACATGTCCTGTCGCATGTCCTGTTGCCAGCGAATGCGCTCAATTTGCTTGCCACAAATCGAATCAATTTAGTTGGCAAATCAAATTCAACTTCGAGTGACATGCGACCGCAACTTGCCCCTAAGTTGCCATTGGCAATGTTGCCATATTACTACCCCCTCCACCCTTCTCCTCCTCCTCGCTTTCGCCTCCCTTCCCTGGTGCTCCTCATGCACGCATAATTTCTCAAGTGCCCCTCAATTTGAATCAACTCTCTCATCGTCGCTCTCATTGCTCGCTTCCTTTGTCAATTGCACTCACTTAACGCGCTTTCTCCTCACTCCCCTCTCTTTCCACCCTCCCTCTCATTTATTGCATTTATTTATTTGCTGAAAATTGCTGTGAAAATTATATTTGCACAATTTTCAACTGACGGCACTCGAGTTTTGATTGACAACGCGTTTCTCTTTCTGTTTCCGATGCTGATTCTGATTTCGATTCCATTTGTTGCTTCTTCTTCTTCTTCCTTTGTGGCAAACCGCACAAATCACTTCAAAAATTGTTGTCCTAGGGGCTGAGGCAACTTGCCACCTCCCATCCCCCTGCTCACTTTGTATTTGTCCACTCAGCACGCAATTTGCGCTCTTTAAAAAAAATGCTGAAAATTAACTTAACACAAAGTTAAGGGCTTTTCATTAGAGGAAAACATATTTAACGAAGGGGAGAATATTTAATATTTATGGCAAATAATGTTATTGAGGGTATTCCCTTTAAATAAATAATAAATTAAAATTATTTTATTATACATTATGCACTATCTTAATGTGAAAAATTAAGACAAGAGAGGAAACATTTAATAGATGGCAAAGAATTTAATATTTGTTGAAAATAAAAGAAAATAAAGATATTGATGGTTTTTCATTAAGAAATATTAATAATGTTATATTTTATGGCCTTTAAAAATGTCATCGTGTAAAAAATCTTTCGATTTAATATTTAATTTTGTAATTTATTTATATAATAACTTTTTTAAAACAATTATATTTAAATTAAATGCTATAAAACTTTCAGAATGTTGTTGATAAAATAGTGTAAGTAAATACTTTATCGCAAAGTTTGATGTTTTAATTTAAGAGTAAGTATGTAATTATTATTGCAAGCAATTAGATTGGGAATAGTCATATAAATTACAAGAATTAAATTATGTTAAAAAAAAATAAATAAAAATACCATGGCTAAAATGAGAAAAATTAAATTTAGTTTTGATGGAGAAAATAAGATTTAAATGGAGGAGTTATAATATATATTTAAAATAATTATTTGAAAAGTAGATGAAATAAGCATTTTGTTAACCAAATATATATTCAATTCAAAAAAACTTTAAAAAAAATCTATTTAAATTGAATTTTAATTTAAACTCATTTGTTTCTATACCTAGAACTCTATAAATATAATCAATGGTACGAATATTCCCAGAAATCATATAGACAATATAATATAATTAAAAATAGCCATAAACTTTCGAATTTCTGTACCTTTTATTGACAGTAGCACAAATATATTTGACGGCCGTTTTAAAGTAATTAAACTGGAAATTAGATGAAGACAATTAGTTGCAATTAGAAAGAAGTTTTAAGAGCCAAAGATAAGGCTTGAGTCGAGAAATGTAAAGGGTTTCTATAATTAGTTTTAATTGTAGCATATATCGATAAGGTCATGGATCGAGAGAGTTTTACGAGCGCGTGTCAAGAAGGAGCGAGAGGCGAGGAGAGATGTGTGAAGGGAAAGTGCAGACACTTGATGGGCGCAACCAGGTAACGCCAGTCCAAATAGATAACCCCTGAGCATCCCATCATCCCACCATACTGTTGCATCCTGGCATTCACATTCGACGAAAGGATAAAGGGAAAGGAGCAATAAACCTGATGTTTATGTTTATGACCTCGTCGGGTCGCTGATCGCGCATTGTGATGTCTGCTCTAAATGTAAACCAGACAATTTATCTTCTATTATTGGTAAACATGCCCACCCTTCGTCTGTCCATCCGTCCGTCCGTTCCAAGGCCAAGGATGAGCTCGCGACTCTCTATGGAAAAATCAAAATTTTATTATCGTGTAACAGAAATTTCTTACGGGCCTAGTTGCGGAAACATTTGAAAAGCCATAAAAATGCAACCCTATGACAAGAGTGCCTCTCTCTCTCTCTCATATCTCTCACTCACTCTGTCTTTCTCAAGGTGCAGTTGTAGAACTAGTGGCATTATTACCAGCGAAAAACAAATATCCATAAAATGCGTGCGCTTTTCATCAAGATTTTCCCTGCATACGCGTGCATTTTGTTTTTCTTCTGTAAAATTTGTTTCAATTTTCTCAAGTTTTATGCGTTTTCTATTGAAACAATGACAGTGATGATGAGACAGCTCTGGGGGCGACTCTGTGTGAGTTCGATATATGTACATATCTATCGGTTTATTCTTTTTTGATTCTATTTCGAGTATTCAATTTTTGGTTTTATTGTGCCATCCCCCCGTTGCTCCTCGAGTTGCAGTTGCTGTTGCAGTTGCACGATTGCCAGTTCACCTTGCCCCCAGTCCAGGCTTTACGACTTGTAATTGATGTTGGTTTTAGCATAATTTATTGTTACATTTTACGGCTTCATTTGAACCCTTTAATGGCCCAAACGTGGCCTGTTATTCATTGGAATCAAAAATTATGATATTTTTGAAAATTTTTATTACCTTGTGTCTTCTGGTACCACAAAATGTGGCACTCTCTCCCTCTCTCTCTGTTCCTGTCATCATCATATGCCCGATCGACCACAATATTTATGGCATTTGTGTGGAAAACTCTCGCTATTTCAATTTGCGTCTGGTATTTTCCTTGGAAAGTGGGGAATTCGATGAGGTTGATACCTATTGATTATGAGGATCATATTTTATTTGAACTAATTACAGGGAATTTGACTGAATTTTTTGATAAATATAAGCATACATCTTAAAGATTGTTCTTTTGATGGAGCATTTACTTTTTCATTAATTTAAATATTTTTTAAGTAATACAATAGACCTTTTATAGAGTTCAATAATAATAAAGACAATTATAATATTTCTTAAATTATGTTGCTCTTAGTGTTGACTGCATAAAATAATCTATTTTATACACAATTTTTATAGTAATTGTTTTGACACATAAGAAATTTCAAAAAATGGTTTTAAACTATTTTTTAAATAGTTACACTCAATGGATCTATTTATATAATTTTTTTAAGTGTTTTAATAAGAAGCGGCACATTTTATTAGATCAGATCAATTACTACAATCCAAATTCGTCTGGTTTACTTAAGAATTATAATGAAAATAAGACATTATATTATATTAGGAGCAACGACCTTTTGTAAATTATCGTCATTCTTTAGGTTATTTTTTGATCTTATTTTCGCTCCTTTAATAATTACTAAAAGATCATCCTTAGTTGACTTAAATGAGCGAATGATCGTGGCATAAATGTGATCTACTTTAAGAAGAATGTTTTGACAAAAGTTCAATGACAATTCCGGTCAGAATGCAGCATCCCAATGTGGAACTTGGCAGAGACGATGAATGGCGCCGTCCTCAACTTCCCGTTTTTCCCCGCTTTCCCCTTTTTGGCATTCTGCAAACCCGTTGTTTAAGTGGCGCTTAGACGGTTGACTTGCCAAATACCATTTTGGGCATTTCTCAGGCCCAATTTTTGGGTGATTTTTTTGTTGGTTTTTAATAAGTTATGCGCCCCGCAGGCCACAGTGCAGTTCCAACTTCCAGTTCCATGTCGTTTTATAATGTGGCCGTCTTAATATGATTTTTGTCCCCAAGCAGAGGACATACCCCAAATTCCAAAACGCATCATTTAATGCTTCAGCTTCTGCTTCGACTGTGGAGATGTTGCAACTCTTTGGGGCAACTTGTCAGCGTCGGTTTGTCAAACTGTCATATGCTTGTCGCACGCTCGCCACAGTTGCCACTAAAAAAACTGGACGCGAACGCCAGGAGATATATTAGCTGAAATTTTAATTACAGACTGCAGGTTTTTTCTTCTTCCTTCATTCTTTTTTTTTTTTGAACAGGACTTGAATATTTTCCATGCGGTATTTGACTGCAAAAGCAGTTTATAAAAATTTAATTGATTGATTTATTTCGGGGAAGTTGTCAAGCAAAGGAGTTGGCTAGAAGGAAGGATGCTGGACTACCGCCGTGGTAGTTCAGGTAGGTAGGTGGTCAATGAAATACTTGAACATTTAGTGCGGTTTTTGACAAATCAATCTCGCATCCAGCTGATGAAAAGACAAGGAGAAGACCACATGGGATGAGATGAGATGAGATGCGATGAGAAACTAAAGAAGGTTAAAGCCGAGCTAAATACTCTGTAAACTGTCTCAATAGCAACGCCTACAAAGGTCCGGTACTCCTGTTAATCCTTAGGCTCAGGCACAGCTGGATCTAACCCGGTTGGGAACAGGACTAAAACAAAGTAAACTATGCTACGAATCGAGTATAAAGCGGGGCGGTGGCCTTTGTTGCCTTTAGAGCCGCCTCACCGCATCTTGGCAAATATCCCGCAAACAGGATCAATCAGCCAGGACACTGCAGATCTTTCGGATCATGCGCGAAAATTAGTGCAGATTTTTCCATCAGGTAGTTTTCAGTTTGACCGCTCGCTGACCGGAAAATCCGATCGAAGGGATTATAATTCCAGCCGAAAGCGATCCTTCGTCCTTCCCCTTCCGCCTTTGTGTGTCGCCTTGTTTGTGCGACAATTAAGGCAAATATTTTGCGTACTAATTAAGCACGGCTTAGACCGGACTAGACACCGAGCCAGGATTCAAACTATGCACATGCATTTGCATACAGCGTTACGGATTTGCAGCCATTACCCTTTTGTTGCCAAAGGATTTCCTCAGTGGGCGTTGCGTTTGTCCTGTTTCCTGAGAATTTTCCTCGGAATATCAATGTCGTCACGCTTCGTTCGATATTTTGAGTTGTTGTTTTTCCGAAATGATATGCAAATATTGACGTACATCATTTTTCAATATTTGAGCGTGAAATTCGTTGGACTGCGAGTCCTTGTACAGAACTGGTTAAGCAAAAGAGTCCAGACATTATTCTCAAGGACGAACTACAGGAGAAGAAGATCGAGGTCATCTCAGGATTATAGATATCTGAAGATATACATATTTATATTTAAATTTTAATAAGTATCAAAAAAATTCCAAAGTCTATAATTTCAGATGATTCAAATCTCATTATCTAACTCTATATATTTTCTTTCGTTTCTTTAAATACATTTGTATTTGTTGCAATGTAATTGATAGATAGATATCCTTGCCACACACACACACACTACAGTAACTCCTGCTCATATTTAAACATTTTCAGGGCCAGGGAAATCGTAGAAAATACATCGACGAAAGCATCGATTCCATTCGACTTGGACTTTGCTTTAGGGGATGAAGTGAGGCAGGCGGAGATGAGGGGCAAGTGTGGCATACAGTTTGTTGACCCAGCTCCTGCCCCAGCTTCGGATTCAGCTTCTGTTTCAGTTGCAGCTCCCGTTGGCATTTGAGAAGGTTCAATTGGCACCAGCGACATTTTACACCACGCTTCCCTGTTTACATGCCGCAAGAGGGGGCATGAATGAGGGGCAGTTGTGGGGAGAGTTTGGCTTGAGCCTTGTTGCAGCCAAAGTGAAAGTGAAAGCACTTGAATGAAATGAATTCGAAATGAAAATGAAAATGAAACGCCAACAGATGCGTTGCCGGCTGCCACATTAGAAGATACTTGCCCCACGTTGTGGCAGTATCAGGGGAGAGGAGACAGGGAAGAGACACTCGCATTTCACTTACGTTCTACAATTTTTGGGGACTACTTTTGCACTCAATTTGATTTGTCGCCGGCGTGTGGCATGTGGCATGTGGCGTGGGGCAAGTTATTGCTTCCGCTTTTCGGATCAGCCATAAATCAGCGCTCAAAGGATTTCTCCTTTCATAATTGTGCATTAATGTGTGAACGAATCCTTTCCAGCAACAGGAACAGGAGCAGGAGTCGGAGTCAATATTTACATTAGCCACGAAATCATTTCATTAAATCCTGTGCAACGCCCAGTGGCAGCGGGGCAAGTGCTTTATGTAAACATAACGCCTTCCTGCCACGTGCCGAGGCGACACGACGCCGCCGGTGGTAACTCCCCTCCCTTCCCCTTCCTTCCCTTCCTCTCCCTTCTCTTTCTTATCGTTATCCTTTTGCTTACATTATGTAACATATTAATAATGAAATCGCTCATAAAATTATAGCAACACCAACTGTGGCAGTCGCAAACCGCTTGCGTGTTGCAAGTTGTTCATGCAACGTCGCGTCGCCGTCGCGTCGCCGTCGCGTCGTCGTCTGTTCGCACATTGTTCTGAGGGCGTGTGGCAGCCCCACGAGTTATGAAATTATTTTCCATAATGAGCGTGTGTCGCCTTTCACCCCTCGAACCTCGAGCCTCGAACAAAAAGTCAACATATTGTTGTCGATTTCGTTCCGATTTCGATTCCAATTTCGTTGCCATTCCAGTTTTCATATTCTCTCCGGAAAATGTGCGCCGCGTGCCGCTATTTAGCGTCTATTATCCTGCGAACATATTCCTCACGCTCCTCTAACTATCTATCTGCTCTATCTGTCTGCTGTCCTGTCCCCCGTATCCTGTTTGGCCCTTATCCTGTCATCGCCATTCGGGCCAACGAGCCCTTCTTGCTGACGCAAAGATGATTTCGTTTTCCGGAACCCGTCATGATATACATAAAATGAGTTTACATAAAATAATGCCCCGAAATCCATCCATAAACGGAAACGGGTTGATGGCTTACATATTGACGAGTTCTCAGGATATGTTTAACATAATAACCTCGAACTGCCCTTAGAATGAAACTGTTTTAATCGCAGATTATATAAATAGATGATATCATCTTAATACCCTTCTTGAGAATCACGTAGCTAAAACTGTAGTAAGGGTATTGATATAAATATATTGAGGTAGATATAAGTTATAATGGTATTTATTCATTTATTTTACGTCAATTAAAATATATTTAGAAAAACCGAATTTAAATTAAAATTATTTATATAAATATTAACAAACTAAAAATTCTAAACAAAGTTAGAAATTATGTAAAAATTGTATACCGTTTTAAGATTGAATTTATTTGAAATATAATTAAGTTATTTGCATTGATATTTATAGCTAGATGTTGAGATAGTATTTTTTTAAATTTATTTAGATTTTTTGTTGTAAAGTATTTGACATCAAGAAAATCATTTAACTAAACCAGTACAATATTTTTAGAGTTATCTGTAACTTTCCAATTTGGTGATTTCTAGAAGAAATGTGAGATTCCATTTGATTCCATTTAAAATTCAAAAGCTACATCTTCATATCACAAAGTTATAGTTAAAGTTATATATAGGACAATTTAAAACCCTAAAGTATCATAACAACTAACCAAAGCTTATACAAATGTATTTTAAAGGTATTTATATACCGAACCACAGGGGTTGTCTGTAAAATCCGTTCATTAGTCATTTCCATAACTCAAGCCACAAATTAGTCACATTTATAGTCATATCATAAGCCAAAATTTCCGAATAAGAACTCAATTAATTAGCTTTCATTATGAGTTTATCACGTAGAGTTCCCATTTGAGATGTAGACAAAGGATTAGTTTTTAAAGTTGTTTTTGGGGGCAGCCGAGAAACATTAACGCGGATTACAATGCGGCGGATATGGATGCAGATACAGTGCATCTATGAGATACATTTTGGAGAATAAACACAAAAATAGTCATCATTAGTTGCTGAAATTTATGAGAGGCGAGCGGGCTAAAGAAATTAAGGAAGAAGGGGGAGGGAGGGGGTCCAAACTGGCAGCGGCACGTTCCAAAACAATTTAGAAAATAATAAATGGCAAACATAAATTAAATTATTGTAATATCGAATTTTGTGTAAGCTTCCCAAATTAACCAAAGTGTCGCCCCGCGTCTGCTGTACAATTAACTAAAGTCCCCAAAGACAAAGATACTCCCCCTACGATTGGCCCCTACGATTCTATATCTAAATTCTGGCGGCAAATATGGAATAAACGGGACGGAATGAGAATGTCAAAAACGCAATTATTTATACAAACTGAAACATTTTAAAATCAATTAGAAAATGTGGCGACGCATGGCGCATGACGAGTCGCCTGATGGGATGGAACCACAGAAGACGAAGTCGTCATACCCACCAGCTTATCTCTATGCTCTTCCTCTTCCTCTATCTATTCCCATTCCTCCTCATCTACAGCTCCTTCTCCTGCTGTTTATCCAAGCGGCACAAATGAAGTGCATCGTCTGCGTCGCGATTCCCCGTTGAAGTGTTGCAGCCCGATTGTCTGCCACAAATACAAGGGAGGCCCACACACCCTCCCAACCTCCCTCCCTCCCATCTCCCTCCATCTGTCCATAACGATGTCAATGACAAATCACGGGCGCACGTCAAAAATCTGTCCTGAAATATTTGAGCTGTCAATTTGCCTTGCATCGACCCCGCAGATCGGAGAACATCTCCTTTTGGTTGGACTCCGTTTTTCTAAAATTAGTTCCCAAATATTGTTACAAATGTGTTGAGTCTAAACAACTGGAAACTAATGAGAGAGACCAAGTCTTTTGCCTCTGCCACAGGCTGTGTCTCAAGTGGATGCCAACAATTTATGAATCTTATGAAAGACGAGGGCCTCAACTCGACTCATTCAGTCAATTGAATGCCAAACTAAATCACTTGAATACACAAATACATTTGAAAATGTATTCACTGCAGTGGGAACACAACCTATGACAACATTTCTATTGAGAAATATGTTAGAAGTGCAATTTTTAGATAAATTATAAATATTTTTAATTTAATTCTAAATATAATAAATTAATTAAATTAATATATTAATTTTAATATAATAAATAATAATAAAATTAAAACTACATTTATATTAGTTATATATATAATATATCAAAGACATAAATGCTATAAATGAAACACATATTGTAATTAATCTTAGAACTAACGTTAAAATTGTATATTTTAATTATATTATATTTAATTAAAATTGAAGCAGTATAAATTAAAAAGTAAACCGTTAAAATAATTTAACAAATATGCGAGAATTTTAAATATTAAATTGATAGAACATTCGCATAGGAGTATCTAATATTAAATTGAATAACATATCAATAAATAATATAGAGCATCCAGAATATCAGAACGTAATCGATTTGGATATTGCAAAGGGGAAATTATCATTTAGATTGGTAGGATGCTAAAAAATTTTTTTGAGGTATACAAATTATTTTTAAGTAGAAAACAGATCAAGGAAAATCTGAATTACAACACATCATAACATATCTAGAAAATATATCATATACTGTAAGATTTTTGTTAAATATCGTGTCTCTAGAAAAAGCAGCTGCGAAGAACATATCAAATTTCCGCAAAAAAGTCTGTGAAATCCATAAGTTGAGTCCTGGTAAAAATAAGTAAAAAGGCGCATCAAATCCTTTGACAGTTGACATGAAAATTCGCTTTTATCATGCGATGACAACGCGTTGTTTGGTATAAAGATACATAGATACTTACGGTACTTATCGAAATACCGTTGTTTAAGTAGTGCCATGTCGAAGCGGAAAATGTGAAAACCCTTTAGCGATTGTCAAATTGAGAGTCATATATGGTACTCTCATGTATTTCATATGTGATGCATCAAAGCAGATTGACAACACAACATTCAGATCAATAACTTGGTCTACTCATGTCTTCTATAAGGTCGCAATGGATGCAACCCCCAAGTGAAATTGGTGACAGTTCAAGCAAAAAACCAAATAAAGCGTAAAAGTTGCCGGTTTTTTTTTTTTTTAATTTTTTGCAACCCTTTTGGCAAAATGAATTTGAAACGGCGTAAAAAATTGCGCTACTCGAGGGCGAGCGGAACAAACAAGTGCTGGATGGGGGAAGGGGTATGGAAAGGGGTACAAGGGTAATGGGTGCAGGGGTAGTGAGTAGGGGGTATGCTGTGAAGCGGAAATGAAATTAAGCGAAAATATGCCCGCGACTCGCCAACATGGAATTAATCAATTTAATCAGTTAAATGAATGAAGGGAGGAGTTGAGATGAAAAAGAAAAGAGAGGGAGTTACATGGGGGTTACGATCGACGTGGGCTGGCCATTAGCATGATTTAGTACTGGGGTCCGTCACTTGGTTCATTAGCATAAAAGTTCTTATGCGTATTCCAAGAATCTCTCGATTCTCCAATTCTCTCGATTCTCCATCAATTTACAGCGCTGACCAAAAGACAGACGGATTGTGAAAGCTGAGTATCTCTGAAGTTGAGTATCTCAATCGCTTACTGTATAATTTTTATGATATTGTGCGAGTGTTGTTTTATTTTCATGTGGTTTCTTCTTGATTTTGATTTTGTTTTTGTTTTTTCTTTATTTTTTATTAGTCGAGCGTTGCTTTCAACATTTTATACTCAATTAATTCATCATTATTCGAGTTTTTCTTTCACTCAGTCATTCCTTAAACACGGTTACAACACTTGGTAAGATCGTCGCATCTTTTGGGACTTCAACATCTTGAAACGAAGCCATCAAAATTTTGTTTTTATGATTTCTAGCGAATTTTTTCGTTGTTGTTCAGGTTTTATTTTTAATTTATTTACATTGAAATTCAATATTTGGTAAATGTATTTTTAATTTTATTACCCCTTGTTAATTATTAACCGAAAATGGTGTTAGATAAACTCGTATCGTATCGCTTCATTCGATGTAAAGGAATTTCCAATCAAATACCTTTAAATTGATAGAAGTAGCTCTTTCCTAGCTTTTGTTTATTGTCAGTTTTGATGGGGAAATGTTTTGAATAGATTTTCCATTTGACACATTGCCAGAAAGCTGTGAAACTTTGATTTTTATAGCTTATATGAGATAGGGGGACTAACTAACTAATTAAATACTGACTTTAAGTTAGTTAAATGTAAAAAAAAGAGATAATATTCAGTTTGATTTCATTTCAAAATTCTACAAAAATGGAGAGTAAGAGTTTCCTAATTTCAAAAATTTCTTCTTCTCTACTTAATTTTTTCAAAATAAAATTTAAATATATTTCTCGATTATTTACAAATTTTACTTTAAGACAGAGCTATATATTGAATAATACTCTACCAGTTTTATGTAATTTCCACTTAAGATCTTGATAAAATACCAAATACCAGGTATCTTTCAAATAAAAGTATCTTCTTAATTCCCATTGAACTGCATAAATCACTTGCAAAATGACAGACAAAATAGCGATAAGCCTGCGACTCGATCAGTTCGAAAGTTTGGCCAGCCATCAAACTGGGTACTGGGAGAAAAGTTCCAATCTAGGACCACAGAAACGGAATAGGCAATGAGCTTCGAGGTGGCACCCAAATCCCAATGCAATCCCAATGTGTACCCAATACCCAAGTCCACCCCCAACACAAGTGCAAATATGTGCAAATGGTGTAGTCGAGAGGTCGCTTGTAGGCGTTCCCAAAGAGTGGGAAGGGATTAGGACTGAGGATTGGGGATTGGGGAGTTGCATTTGCGGAAATGTGTGCACAACATGCAACATAAATGGAAATGCCGTTTGGAAAACATATTGTTTTTGGGCCCAAAATGCACTAATTTTCCTAACGCGCCCCATGGGCCATGTCCAATGGGTTCGGCACGAGGTCGAATCCCGGCGGAGCAGGAGCCGGAGTCCGAGTTCGAGTCCGGCTCACAATTTAGAAATTGGACGGCATTTTTCGTTGAATTGTGTGCTGATTGTAATTCATTCGGTGCGTGTGTCTGTTTGAAGAGTGCACACTGTACACACTCCCCTTCCCTCCCCTCTCCCGTCAGTTGCAACTTGTGCGTTGCACACACAGAGAAAATTTGAAAATTTTGATTGCATGTTTCGATACAAAATGGCGCTGGCAAAGCGAATGTTTCAGCTGATGATGATGATGCTCCTCATGATGATGATGATGCTCCTCATGATGATGAGGCATGCCAATCCCGTTGACGATGAGGACGACGAGTCATTCGCTGAAGATTGGGCCCAGGGAAATGGAGAAAGGAGGAGAGGGGAATAGGGACAAGGAGGACACTCCAAATTGCAGTGCGTGCACAGTGCGTTGATGTTTCTGTGTGTGTGTTTGTGTGTGTGTGTGTGTGTATTTGGACGCTGGGCAAATGTGCATTTTAGATCGACGAAGCGTAAATTAGGATTTCAAAATGACATTTGGAATATTTACGACTTTTCCGACGGAGCACCGTTCACTCCCCCACCCCATCCCAGCCCACACTCCCAATCCCCTCTAATTTTCCCTTCTATGCCGCCGGACGTTGTTGTTCATGGTAATTGCGTAGCCGAAATGAAAGGATGATGATCAGGATGATGATGAGGAGCATGGGCAGGATGAAGGACTCTTTGTTTGCCTACACACAGGTGCAACTGTAAAAAGAGTCCACTATCCATGTGTGTGTGTGTGTGTTTTGTAGATGCGTTTGACGTTCTTTGTTGAATTATGCAACTTAAAAGTTGCACAAGTCGACTCAAAATTGGCAAAATAGAAGCTTTTGATTGGAAAATTGTTTGATTGGTTGCAATTTCGAATTTAAATATTTTCACAAGGCCACAAAGGCACCTAACAATTCCCCATTTCAACAACAACTCACACACCCACACACACACACACTCACATATATTGAAACACCTAAAAAATGTTTCATTTTGAACATGCAAATCCACTCACAAATCGGCTGAAACTCTATGGGTAATCAATCTCTTTTTCATATAAGTCAAACTTGTCCCAAAAAATGAAATCCAAAACGCCAGCCGTATTTAGATAAAAGATGAGGAACCCAAAACCAGAATAGAGTCCAACCATCCAACCATCCAACCAAAAAGTACAGGATAAGCTTCAATTCCCATCAATGTCTCCTGGCTGCAAATAAATAGAATGTCGTGATATAAAATAATAAAAAAAAATTGAGAAGAATGAAAAGAAAACAAAACGAAAGACAACAAAAACAACAAGGGGGACAGCAAATCCAGCAGAGCAAAGAAAAATTATACAAGTACCAATACACACACACACACACACTCCCACACACACTCATGTTCATACACATGTGAGTATATTTTGTATATTTTCCATTTTCACCGAAATAAATAAACATCATCAATGTCAAATGGAAATCACTCGCATTGGCACCACACACACACACTTTTACACACTCGCACACCCTCCTCCACTCCCAGAGTGGGGGGCGGGGGGATTGGCATTTGCTTTTTATGAAACTATTTCAAAATGCGAAACCAATTCGCATAAAATTTTGTCAGCGGCATGTGACAACATGAAATAAAAGCAAATTCAGCATACAAAATAAAATAAGAAACTTTTGCAGCACAATATAAAATACAACAGAAACAGAAACAGAAAAAAAATCAAAATAAATGTCAATATCACAGTCCGTCCGTCTGTCTCTCCATCTGTCCGTGTTTATTGACATTTTGGCAAACGCAAATCCATATCTGAAATAGCGACAGGAGGACGCCAAATCGCTGGGGAGGTCGTCGTTCTCATTCTCATTCTCATTCTCGTTCTCGTTCTTTCTTCTTCTTTTTTCTCTTTCACGTTCACGTTACTTGTTACCAGTTCCCAGTTCCTCCCACTTTCCTCATTCACAGCTTCCGATCCCGTTCCGGTTCCTGTGCAGCGACAAATATTTCCAAAAGCCATTGGCACATGTCCTTATGAATGATGTGTTAATGTGACAGCCAGTGACGAATGTTTTCTGAGTGTGTGTAGGTGCGTGTGTGTGTATGAGTGTGAAGTTCCACATAGTGCACATCGTAGTTACGAGATTAAGGGAATTTATATTACAAATGTGAGTCATACGTGAAGTACGTAAAAAACTAATCAAACCTATTCCGAACTACAATTTCGTATGAAATTCGGCAAAATATAATTAATTATATTATATTATATTATAGCTTACAACTTATAATGAAGCTTATAATAAGGATAGGTAATGCTGAGATCATATTAAAATGTTAGGCTGTTTTATGCTATTGAATTGAGTCACGAAGTATCGCATATTATTCTTGCATGCATTTTTCCAAGAAGGATTTATAATAAATATTTTTTAAGATTTTATGATTTTTTAAAAAAATATATTTTTATTTAAATTTCCGAAACAGGAACATGAATTAATAGCAGATAACTTAATAGTTTTAAAATTAATTACAATAATTAAAAATAATTTTAATGGGCCTTCGAAAATCTCTTTCTAACATTATTTTAAAGTAACTAAATAATACAATGAAAATTGAATTTAATTATCAAGCAATTGCCGCATATAGTACTCTTGCTTATATTTTCAATACTTCAAGATAAGCTATTTTTCTCTTTTTTTAAGCATGGCCGTCCCCACGTTAAAGTTGAAACTACTTAAATCCTGCTCTCACCGATCTCACTTACACTGCGACCTCTTTGAACTACTTCATTTTGTCTAATTACAGGCAATTGTTTAGCATTTTCCGCTCCTAAAAAAATTCCGAAAAAATCAAAATCTCCCCAGGGCTGCATAAATTAAAGGCTTGACTGGCAAGCTGAGTTTCCACAGTCCATGCAACAAAATCAAGCGACACGTGAGATAGAAATTTGGGGGAAAATTATAACAAAAAATCGCTCTGGGACAATGACAGCTCCAAAAGCAGACAGGACACTTTGGCTCTAAGTGTAATGCCGTATCCTTGGGAGACTGTCGCCGCTCTCTCTGTCTCATTCGCTGCCTCTGCTGCTGTCTCTGTCTCTGCTGCAGTCAGCATGAAATTCCGAGAAAATGCGACAGTTTTCACTTTTGTGGGGGGAAGCTGAAAAAACATTTGGCACGCGGCGTGTGACATTTATCAAAAAAGCAAGAAGGAGCGTTTAATATTGTGTTGACGAATCTTTAAAACCCTAACAAATCATTCTTTCAGTGGAAATATAGAAGACTATTTTCGTTTCAATTTGATATAATTATGAAATACAAAAGCAAAGTTATGTGTATTCATTTAAAAAAATAAGGGAAATAAAAAAGAGCAGTATAAAATAAAAGTTGCTAGATTCAGAAATGATTTTTCCAATAGGTTGCAAGTTGTACATTAAGACGGAAATAATCTGTGGCAGGGTATAGAAAAGGAAAGGAAATGAAATAAAGAAAGCATAAATAATGAAACTTTAAAATACTCGAATTGTGATTGATCGGCTGGCAAGTGTGACGCACAGAGTGGAAGACAGAGGGGGAGAGGGTAACTCGAATTGAGGGAGTATAAACGTATATCGATAATTTATGGGCTGGGCTCTCTGTTGACCTTTGCACCCGAATCAAACCGTAGTTCCGTGTGCCTTAAATAGACTCGGAAAATCGAAACCCTTTTTTATTTTTTGGAGTGCGGTTGCCCACAATTTTATTGAGGGGAATCAATCATGGCTCAAGGTTGGCTTATTGCCTAGAACACAAGCGCGAATTCTTGTTGCCAATTTAAAGCGACTGCTGATTGTTGTTGCCATAAAACTTCTTGGCTGGAGTTGAGTTGAGTTCAGTTGAGACGACTGGGAATCTTGGCCATAAACAATTTGATTGGCCGTTTTTGAGATTTATTTTCAACTAGACACAAATTTATTAATTGCCAAGCCTCATAAATACTTGTGGTCAGTTTATGACGTATGGCGAGTGTCCTCCAGTGCCACATGCAGCGTTTCAATCTCAATTTATGTGCTGACCTGGTCTCTGTCAACCTCTCTCTGTCCCTCTCAATCTTTTCTCTTTGACAATCGCATCGCATCGCATTATATTTTGTGGCACACTCATAACTCAGACCAGAGATGGCTCAGAGAGTTGGCAATCACACGACAAATCGATTAAATTGCATTTGTCTTCATTGTCCGTCTTTGTGGTCAGATATCTACCTGTTCGCATACTTATGTGGAGCACTGTTTTGCCAATTGCCTTGACGACAACCCGTCCACACTCCAACTTCAGATACAATTCCAACTTCAACTCAAACTGTGCTGTGCTGTGCCATTTACTGCATTCATTCATTTATAATTTAATAACGGCCGGTGTTGGTATCGCTTCACTTTGATGGATGGATGGATGGATGACTGGATGACTGGATGGATGGATGACTGCATGGATAGATGGTTTGCTGGGCAGACGCTGCATTGGGACACTTGGTCATCGTAAAACTTTATGCTCGCCTCGTTTGCCAGCTTTATAGGCCGCAAGAGTTGCAGTTTCCACTCTTCCGACCACAACGACCAGCGACTCATATTTTTGTGGCCTTTATGGCGTTTGCCAAATCGAAGGCCATAATTCACAATTTAATTAAGAGTCGCAAATAACGCAAAGTGCAGCTCTTTTTTTTCTCATCCTTCAACGGTTTATCGCATCAGACACATCAAAATCGACATTGGGGTTGTATCAAATATCGTTTTGGGTCATTCGCACTCTCCCAGATTGAATGACAATTTACATTTATCGACAGAAATGATAATATACGCTTTAATCAAGAAATGACTAACCAGGGTCAAGTTAGATAAGTTCTAAAAAAGTGTAAGAGGGAAGTGGAAGCAATGAAACTGCGAAAGTCTGGAAAAATAAATTTCTGATTTGATTTTACTGATTTTTAATAACTTCGAACTACCATAACTTTGTCAAAAAACAATCGATTTCCATGCGCAATGTAAATTTGAGCATGATTTTGCTTTTAAATTCGTTCTGCATTTAATTTTGGCTAATTTTATAAATTCGAAATTTTTCGAATATTTAGAAAATTTACATATTTTTCAAAAAATTTCGAAATTTTCAAATTTTGAAAATGAACAAAATTTAAATGCAGAACGAATTAAGAGGTAAAATCCTGCACAAATTTACATTCCGCAAGAAATTGAATGACTTTTGACAAAGTTATGGCAGTTCAAAGTTATCAAAGTTGCTCAGTAGCTGCGACGGCCAGAACCGAAAATAATCCTTATAAATGAATCGGTTACTAAACGGTTATTTCGGATTATATTAATATCTAAACCAACTTTGAGCTCTTTTTATAATCTATTTATAATTTTCTATTTAATCTTCTTGCTTCAAAGCTTGTAGCAATTAACTCAAGACTCTTGTGGTAAATGATTTTTCTGCTTGAAATGGTTATAAGAAAGGATCGCTATAATGTCATAACATTGTACTTTGAGGCAAAGTTTCAATCATTTGCCCTTAGACGGTGCTGGCCTCAATTGCCACATAAACTTTTAGCCACACACAAAGGAGCCAAAGTCGGATCTGTTGGGGCATAAAGGAAAATGCGTAAAAGTAATTTTAATCGAAAATTGATTTATAATTGAAAAATCTCATTTGCAGAAATTGATTTACCGCAGATGCCGCAGCGCCTCCTGCACAAGTTCAGTGTGGCTGGCAAATGCGTGCAATATTTTTCACCGAGGCAGGAGGAAAGGGGAAGAGGGGGCAATGTGGCACATGGGGATAAGGGGTAGGTAACCGAAGCGAGCGTCAAGTGGTTGCTCCAACAAAAACTTTTCGCAAGAGCAGAAAAATGTCTGCTAAGGACGAGCAGCTGCAAAGGCATCTTGTGGATGCGGCAACGGCATCCTTTGGCTGACTTCCTTCTTCTTCTTCTTATTCTACTTCTTATCTTCTTGCCTCTTTATCCCTTTCTCCACATCGCTTTCTTCATCAAAGAAGCTGCCACCGATGCTGCTGCTGCTTTTGCTTCTGCTTCTGCTGTTGGTGGTGGCGTCAACAACTTTTCCGATTGACTTTGCTTACGTTTAGATTTTTCTAGCTTCAATGGTGCCCCCCACGTCACCCTCCTCTGCTGATGCGGTAAGCGCCACGCTTGTGGCAACATTGTAATTTTGAAAATGAGTAAAGTTTGAAAAACCTTGTGGTTGTAGTTCTTCGTAATTCCCCCCTTTGAAAGCCCTACCCTTATCCCATCTTGACTGCGGCCTGGTCTTAGCTAAATCAAATTCTTATTGAAATCTTTTGCCTGTCAGCGCTCGGCACCACTTCCGTTTCCGCTCTAACACTTGTTTTGATGTGATCCCATACCGCCTTCATTCCTAATTCAATTATGGCCGCCTTGCAGCGAGTGCAGAAAACTTTTTAAATTATTTAACAAAGTTCTGCACTTTTTGGGGGGGAATTATGTGCGCCGTCTCAAGTGTCATCTTTCTTTGTCTCCCAGCAATTGTCCTGCGACAGCTCCTTGAGCTTGTCCTTTGCCAATTATTACCCTCTCCACGCACCTTCTGCAATTAAAATTAATTTTCTCTTGCATTGCAGACGCCATTGTCTGTCTGGCCAGAACGTTAGTAGTCAAAGGACCAAACATTGTTACCAACTCGAGTCGATTTGACGGATTTATTTTTGTTGCTACCGTTGAACCAGGTGAAAAGATAGAACGGGAACTTGACTAATCTTCGTTTACAAATTAACGTAAATTTTAAAATTCAATTATCAGATGTACAATTTAATTTAATCATTAAGGTTTTCAATATAAACATTTTCTTAAAATTGTTATTATTATATTACATAGGGATTAAAACCGAAACGAATATCGGTTTCAGTTACGGTTTCGGTTATGCTCGAATTAAGGTTTTCGGTTATCGGTTTTTTGTAAGTTTCGGTTTAAAAATAACGGTATGGTTTCAGTTCACAAAATAAAAGAAATTAAGGTTTTCGGTTGACCAAAATAAGACGCTTTATTCATTGTTTTACATGAAAAAATACCTAATGCCTGGAAAATAATGTTATCTAATGACTGGAAAGATCCAGTGTAATGTCGATTTTATTATAATTTGATCTCATATAAATTTGGTACTTTTGGTTTGAAAATTGGAATTATTTTGATTTTACTGAACTTTGATAACTTTGAACCGCCATAACTTTGTCAAAAGTCAATAAATTTTTATGCGGAATGTAAATTTGAGCATAATTTTACCTCCAAATTCGTTCTGCATTTACATTTTTTTCATTTTAGAAAATTTTTGAAAATCGAATTTTTTTGAAATTTTACAGTGTTACCCCTTTGTCTTTTTTGATTTTTTCGAAAAAATTAGAATTTTCGAAAAGAACAAAATTTAAATGCAGAACGAATTCGGAGGTAAAATCATGCTCAAATTTACATTGCGCATGGAAATTCATTGACTTTTAACAAAGTTATGGCAGTTCAAAGTTATCAGTACCTACGACGGTAAGAACCGAAATTAACCATTATAAATCAATCGGTTACTAAACGGTTATTTCGGGTTAAAGAGTTTCGGTTTATGGGTTTCGGTTTATTTATAATTGATATATCTATTTGAATGTTTGCTAATTATTATAGATTCTTCAATAAAGTGTTCAACTTAAACGTAAATTCCAAAGTGATTGTAATTATCAAAAAAATATTATATAGTTATTTCAACTGTGACACGATTGAATGCATGTACATATGTGTATCTGTGTGTGTTTAGCAATGATTTTATAGCACCAATCGCACTCTGAACACGAAATATTACAAATTAAGCAAAATTACTCAAACAAATTAGGAAATCAGCCGTCATTTGTTTAATGACAGTCTACAACGCGCTTTTAGATGACGAAGCTTACAAATTGATTGACGGCTGTCTCGCCGAAATGGAAATGCCACGGCGAATGCAACTGCAACTGCCACAACGGCAACAAAAACAGCGACAACAGCAACAACAACAACTCGGGTGCGGCCGGCGTGACAATACTGACATGGATGCATAGCTGGGATTACTTAGTTGTTGGATGTATCTAGTATCTGGTATCTGTATCTGGTATCGCATTTGTTGAAGTGAATGATGCAAAGTTTTATGCACCGATTTGACTTTATTAAATTAGACGACCGCAAACGGTCAATGCGGGCCAATTCGGCCAGCTTGGCAATAAATCAAAAACGAGTTCAAAATTTGTGTCACCTCCGATCGGATCCGATACAATCCAATCCAATACGATCGGCAATCGATCGTTTAATGTGAGCAGCACTTTTAAATTGGCGACAACAGCTCAGAGATCGCCTCGTACGTGATCATTTTATTGAGCACATTTGACTATTATTAGGGAAATTGCATTGCTGTATCAGTATTTATGGAAACATGATTTATATCGTTTCGTGTCGCTCCGTTCGACATTGCGTATACGCAGCGTTGCGACTTATTTGGTTAAATTGCGTACAGCACGCGCTGCATATGAATCAAAATAAATCAAATACAAATTAAATTAAAATGATCACTTATGATTATCTTAACCAATTGGCACTCCCCTATTTCTACTACTTCTCCTCTTTTTATCTAACTGACCGCCCACAACTTAAAAACAAAACGGAAGTTAATTTCATTAACGTCTTAATGCGCATTTTAACAGCATTTGGCAGCGACTAATCGGCCAAATAAAATAAACCATATCTCTCTCAGTCTCCCACCTGATTTGTGAATATGTGAGTATACTCATATATAACTCAGTCATTCCTCTATCTCCCTCTGCTGTTTGTCTTTTTTGTCATTCAAATCGCCTTCTTTAGCCATTTGCATTGCCATTTGCTTGTTATTGTTCGATTTTATTAGCTCTATAAAATATTTCTGTTGGATACACGAAAACGATTAGGTTTCTTTCCTAATGTTTCAATTTTTAAGCTTCAACAGTTGAATTCCATTTGAATTTATGTGTTTTTTGATTAATTTTCAATTTTTTAATTTTACGACTATGTATTTAGACATTCCTTTGGCCAAAACGCAACGCAACGAATCAACAAACACACAAAAGCATATGCTTTTAAACATATTAATTAAAAATTTATAAATAAATGAATAAATAAATAAATTAATAATAATAAGAGGGGACTATATATACTATATTATAATTTAATTTAAAGTAGTTCTCAAAATATTCCTTTTATTTTGCATTATTTATTTTTGTTTACCTACATCTTATATTATCAGATCTTGACAAAAATATAATATTTATAAAATTGGAATCGGCTGTAGAATTGAAAGTGTTCAATTTGTTGCATTTATTAAATAAATAGTTATATTTTTATAATTTATTCATACTAAGCAATTTGAAATATGTATCTGCAACACCTTTTATAAATTAAAATACTTTTCTCCTATTTTGTAAAAGAAGAAAGAAAGAAATAAAATTTTTTTTAATATTTTGCGTCCTCAAAAATATCTCCAGAGCAGAGATAGGGAATATTCTTAATAGTACTCGTATACCTGAAGTAAATCCGGAAATGCAATAACTCACTTCCTGTTCAGGTTCAGGTTCAGGTACCTCACTCTATGCAGATATCGAGCAAACCTCATTAAGTTGTTTCCAATCGAAGTATTTGACTTTAAATAATTATGTGTGTCATATCAAAAGACGCTGAATACATTAAACTATGTACAAACATACTTATATGTATAAACAAATAGATATATGTATGTATATGTTATGTTAGTTGGATATGGAGTGTGTCTAGTCATGTCCAACTATGAATGTTCACTTGTCGGACCGGTTGAATGGACAGAGAGATATGAACAAGCTGGCAAGTTATTACCAGATAATGAATAGTCATAATGGTAAATGATAAATGGTAAATGGTTAATGACAGGCAGCCAATTAAGTATATACATATTTGTTTCTGATTTAGATTTTGTGTTGCCAAACGGCTTTTCATTATATAAATGCGTCTAATTAAAAATTAGTGCAGTTTTTAATTAAGAGAAATACGAAAATGAGACTTCATAACCAGTTGCCAAAAATGGAGCAAAAAATGAGAGGTGGAAGAGGGGTAGGGAAAAATCAAATCAAAATCAAAAACAGAAGCACAAACCGAAACAGAAACAGAAACACAAACAGAAACTGAAATTAAATAAATAAAATTGAGCAAAAAAATTGAACTGAATACCGAAGCGACACAAAAAGGCATAAGCGACATAAACAACAACAACAACAACAACAATCGGTAATAACAACAACAACAACAACAATAACAACAAGAGAACATAACGCATTGACAAAACGCTGAACGACGCTGCCATTTATGAAACTCATGTTGACATGCGCCGGGCACCAGGCGGCCCAAAGGGGTAGGAGCGGAGGAAGAGGGGGTAGCATTGTGGAGAGGGGAGAGGAAAGAGGGGAGACACGTATGAAATAATTTCAGTCTCTCTGCCGCGTCGCTGCTTTTGGCCTGCGCCGGCATTCTTGCCGCAATTTGCCGCCAGTTGCAGTTGCACTTTATGGTCATGCGCTGCGCCGACAAGTCGCTCCAAATTCTTGCCAGCCAGCTGCTGAACCACCTTGCCACCTTACCACCTTGCCACCTTGCCACCATGCCACCACTCGCACCATAGCGAGCGGAACGTGCCATAAATTGGCTAATCAAAGCGACGCTTCATTCTGCGCGTGGTAAGCGACTGATTGCTGCCCAGTTGACATATAATTTGGGTATCGACGCCAACTCCCTCGAGGTGGCATGCAACGTGCCGAGAGCATTACAAAAGGCCCGTTGCCTCGATGCATTGCATCACTCTGCCCGTCACTTTCAGCTCAGTCTCTCTCTGTGTGTGTGTGTGTGTGTGTGTGTGTGTGTGGTCCTTGGACTGACAACTGTCAACTGTCAAAGAAAATGTGCCTTTGTGCCTCCAATTACCAAGTAGGTTGATTCTGCCACAGTAGTGTGTCCACTAAGCAAATCCCGAGTCTCTTTCTAACCTTTTTCAAACATAGCTAAAGCAAGCCTGTTCTATAAATGATTTCCAGAAAATGTATCTTTTAAATACTTCTTCTTACAATTTGTACTTTAACTTCGCAATCCAAGCTCTCAGTTAGGAAACATGCTTATTTAGTGAGTCAAATTTAATTGAAAATTTAACATGGGATACGAATTATTAATTTCACCAAAAAAATCGTATTTTGCGTAAACGTATAAATTAAAAAAATATATATAAAATTTGCTAAGTATATTTGATAAAATTTAAAAAAAAAAATCAAATTAAAGTAAATAGAATAATTATAAAAAGTGATGTTGCTTAATGTCTTTCGACAATGTAAATAAAACTCGGGTTCTAAAAACTCTTAATTTGTTTAAATTACAAAATCAAAAATATCTTGCCCAATCTCCTATTTCCTGTAATTATGGATCAATATTCGAACCGACCA
Organism: Drosophila kuntzei; assembly: GCA_035042165.1. Taxonomy (NCBI): domain Eukaryota; kingdom Metazoa; phylum Arthropoda; class Insecta; order Diptera; family Drosophilidae; genus Drosophila; species Drosophila kuntzei. The sequence goes on from JAWNLU010001763.1 coordinate 434,205, forward strand.
GTAAAAAATTTTAAACTAATTCTTTGGGCAATATTCTTCTCAAGTAAATTTATTAGGAGTTATGATTAAATAAAAGTTCTTAATATGCTTCTGTTATTATATTAATCAATAAATTTTTCAGCCATAGAAGTTTGATGGAAAAACTATTAAGAATTTCCTCTTGCAACTATTTATTAAAACTGTATGAAAATGTTAGTTAAAGAACTTTCACAAAGTACGAGTATGTTTAGGCTTCCGTATCCCCTTATAAATAATTATGCATAACAATTTGTCTATTTTTGTATAAAATTTAAAATTTAAAATAATTGTACTTGCACATAATATTTGCTCTAAAAAGCTTACAACTGATAAGCAAATTAAAAATAACTATTGCGATGTTCGCCTTGGTTTCATAATGAATACACTAAGCAGATTGTTTTAATAGTAAATGTAACATTAATTATATGCGATAGAATGTGGGGAATATCAAAAGTTTTGGTTAGGTAATTCCACCTTGCAGACTTATCAACACGGTCGAGTTGTTGGTATAAACAATCGTAGACTTAAGTAAGTGCGTTGGTAGCAAATTTATGCATTCAAGTCATAAAAAAAAAACAAATCCAGCTAACTGATAAGGCTAAAATTTTTATGGGTATTTCTCATAATAATTTCCCAGGCGAGCCCGAAGCGAACCCGGCGAACGTGCGCCATAAACCGTCGACGTTTATAAGAAAAGCGATAAAATTATGAAAATTTTTAACGAGTTTGTGCGTGTTCAAGTGCCCCGCCCCACCTCACCGCCCCCCTTGTGGCATGTACCTCCATATTTGGACATGTGTATGTCGTATGTGGAACACGGCTAAATGTACATGTAACTTGTCATAAGTGCGACTCGGCTCAGCTCAGCTCAGCTCAATTCAGTTGAGTTTAGTTTCCCAGTTCTCAGTTCCCGACATCAAACAAACAACTCGACCTGAACACGTTCCATGCCGTAGCCGTTGTTGGACTTGTTCTTCCAAGAATCACAGCCCAGCACGCGCGGGATTTGACTTGGGCCTGTCAGACTTGGAAGTACATATGTAGACATACGAATATGACGTGCAGACCTTCGGACGAATATGCTCGACTGCTCGACTATCGCACCCTGTAAATCACACGTAGGTGAGCGAGTGAGGGAACGGCATTAAAATGTCGTTGATGTTTCAAATATTAAAATGAAATAAAATAAATTTCGAGAAAACCACAAAAAATATATATGCTGCTAAAAAATACCCTGTAAGCGCATAAAAATATAGGAATTGAAAATATGCTATTGTATAATTTTATTATACATTTTTACAATACACAGATGACAATGTAAAAGATTGTGTTATTAATAAATATATGATCTGCATTTTATAAGCAGTAATAAATATATTAAATTTAACATCTCTTAACTATCGATAATATATGATCTAAGGAGAATGAAAGCTTAATAATTGTAGATCTTTCTTTTGCCATCAGATTTTTTTCCACACCCTATTTGTTTATTTTATGTTACTACACGGTATTCAAACAAGTAAAAATAATTGGAATGCTGCTCAAACACCTCGGCGCATTCCTTAATCAAATTTGCATTAAGCGATGAGCAGCTAATAATCTGTAAACCGAATTAAAAAGAACTTAAGACGCGTTCAAGAGAAAAACCCCCTCGATAAACGAATAGAAAAAACAAAAAGGAGACCCAGAGTGGCCCAAAAGGTGGGAGGGCTGCAAAATATTTCCAGAAAATTAAAGCTAATGAAAGTGCCTCTTTGCGGGTATGGAAGACCACCTTAAGAAAAACTGACAGCCATAATTCATGGCCGTCTGTGAGGCCGTTTTCAGACATCTATGCAAAGTAGAATACTCCCATTGGCCACGCCCCACACCCGCCCCCATTCCATCGCCGTGCCATCCTGTGGCAGACACTGTGAAAAATGTGCTGCCTCGCCGGGGCTAATGATAATGATAACAAACATGCCTCAAGTCCTGAAGTCAGAAACTTTTTGACATGACTCGCTTTGCTACAGTCTCCCAGCATCCCCATCCCCTTCCCTTCTCCCTGTCCCCCATCATCCTCTCCCATCTTAACTTGAAACTTGGGATGTTTGGCGCATATTTCCATATAATTCATTCATTTGCCCATCCATCCATTTTGAAAATGTGAATTCTTGCGCATCATCATTGTTTGATTACTCGTGCTTTATATATATTCCAAACTTTATTTTCATTTTCCTGCCGCCTTTTCCCCGACAGGGGGATTCGATGGGAAGGCACAGCGACTTTTCACTTTCGCCGAGTTTCGTTTTATGGAAAATCGCTTGATAAATTGGGGTCGAAATCATTATAAGCGTTACTCTTACTCATTGCCATTAATTTTTTTGTGCGATTGCCTTGCCTGCCTTCGAGTGGGAATACAATACAATCTATAAGATGTACGACCTCTTGGAAAGGGCAAGCTTCTTTTCAAATTCACACAAGTAGATTGATGGCATTCAATGTTTGTGTTTGATGTTTTTGATATGCTCAATTTGAATATTGAGAATTTAAGCAGACAGTCATGATTATTTGTTTAGCATTATGATAAAGTTATAGTCATCATAAAATATAATCTCGCTTTAAAATAATATATTAATTGATTATAGATATATTCTTCACTTCTTTAAACTTAGTTTTGGAATGCTAAGAACTCATTGATATTAAAAACTTTATTATAATTCGCCTTCATATTGTTTATAAAAATATCTCCTCCCAATCTTTCATTTTAAATTTGACTACTCCATTATATTATATATTTTAATGTCTATCTTAAATATTTCTTAGAAGTTCTCATTTATCCAGTTCAAAGCAATTGCAATTATTTAATTTTAATCGAATTGAGCGACTTACCAGGGAGTCATTATCGAATTTAACCCCAAAATTCGCGGTTTTCAACCTGCTGTTAGGCTTAAGGGATGCTTTTCTTCACAGACATGGCCATGGGGCTAAATTAAACACCGTATACGGAAACGGATATGCGCGTGAAAGGTTAATACTTAATGCACACACCACGTATAGATAGCACCACATGCACCACTCACATGTGACCATCCTGATGGTGTGTATTCTATTTTATGAAAATAAAACAAATTGATAGACTTCTTTTGATCAATTGTGATATTTTGAAGGCTTCCCAAGTGGTGATTTTTCATACAACTATTTAATTTGAATTTTCGGATAGAGATATTTAAGGAATAGGCTATAGAAAATTTGATTATTTATTATCTAGAAAGTTTGGGGTCGTTTATTGAATCTTTTGAAATAAAGATTAATTTTTAAAATAATTTGCACTGTTTTATCATTTTAGTTTTTCTAAACAAGATTTTATAATTAGCATATAAACACTTCATTATCTCCTATCCTATACATTTTTGTCTTGAGAAGTTTATTTTTTACGATCGCCCGAGCAATAATCTTCTTAATTAATTTTTTTTCCCTTTAAATTTTTCTGATTTCCATTTAATTTTAACAATTTAATAATTACTTTAATATTTTTTATAATAAATTTATGTACTTCGATTAGTTGATAAAGTAACTTATTCATTCTCAGCTTCTTTTCACTGTAGCTCTGCATATTTCACACCCCTCATCGACACACATGGTAGGAAAACAAACAAAATACCTAAAACAGAAAAGAGAAAACAGCCGGGTCTACAAACATTTGAGTATATTGTCCCCTGTCCAGTGTCCCTGCTCGGTCGCCGTTTACCGGGGTGACTTTGTCCATGAATCACATATTAAGTGAGTGTCGCACACGTTGCCCGTTCCCCGAAGCCAAAAAAAGACTTTGTCAGGAACGTGGTGGTGTCAAAAGGACAAGTGGCAGGACAAACCGTTATGAAAATTCAATTTTGTGTCGAATTTATTAAAAGCGGCTTAAAAATCGTAAGCGCGTTGAAAAGTAGACATTTGGGAATTTCGACAAGTGCAGTTTTAAAATACGAATACTGTCATCATCTGAAGGGGGCGGGTTTCCATTTCTGTACCAATTTCCAGCTCATGTTTTGGCCGCAGGCCTGGCCCTAATGGAATAATTTGGGCTTTAAGTTAATCAAATGATAGACCATCACATGCAATGCGTCTTTAGGGCGGATACATTTGACAATTCAATTCATACTTTATGCAAAAAAGTTATCACAGATGGTATTAACTGGATATATTACAGGGTTACGGCAACTAACTTATACATGTCTGCTACCTATATTTTTTAATGAGTAGAGCAATAAAAAGCAGAGAAAGTCATTCTTTCTTTGAATGTAATTCCACATTAATATACATATTATAATATCCCAAAAACATAGATTGCAAATGACAAAAGCTACACAAATTATCTCAGTTTATAAAATGAAATTAATATATAGTATATACGATTATTATCATTTAAAAAATTCAAAGTTGTTATACCAAAATATGTTTTCTAAAATATAATTGTAAGAAAAGAAATGTTTGAAATAATAAAATAATTATCATTCTGATATAAAAGCACTTCAAGACTTTCCCAATTTCTTTTCTTTTTCAAAAATCATCAGGGACTCCGAGAATATTTCAAAGTATAATATAATAAAGTTCCCTCACAAAAAGAGGTTTGGTAACATATTCCGAAATCACATCTAAAATGAAATGAAATCTAGTTCGGAATCGTAAAATTGTTCGTTTGCTTTTCTCTTTTAATCCCCCAAAAATCGTATGCTAAAAAATATGCTCAGTCCATAATTCCAGCTTATGCAGATCTCTACCCCCAAGGAGATGCCAGAAGAAAGAGCAGAAGTCCGACCACGCCCTTCTGCACCCTAAAAGCCGGCTCAACACTTTGCTGATTATTAAAAGCATACTTCAGGGCGAACAAGTGCATAATTTTCCAATTGCTTTGTTTTATATTCGACAATTTTAGGGATGTTCCTTTCTCTGTGGAGTTCCTTTATTATCGTACAATGTAAACAACAACATTGGCAACAACAACTCGTCGAAAGCGTTTCAAAATTACATTATTTTAATTTAATATGCAAAAAGGGGGACGTTCCGACGTGCACGAGGGTTAACAGACATTTTGACATATTTTCATTTTCATTTTCATTTCCACACTTACCATAATTTTGCCCGTTGCCAGTTGTGGAGATTTTAAAGCCCTGCCTCGGGGGTGTTGCATGCCACAAGGTGGCACAAATGCTCGCCAAGTGCGCAATTTCAAACGCAGTCGGCAGGTTGACTTTCAGGCGGGTCACTGGATGGGTAAGGGTAAGGGGGCAAAGGGGTGTAGCAACCCTAGAGGGTTGAAATAACACTGAGAGATGCTGTGCTTATGATTATGATATTATTTCGAAATTATCCGCTTAGTTTCACGCATATGTCCTGGGCCCATTCTTCTGGAAAATGAAATCATTTTACTGTTAATAATGATGACATATGATTTTCATTGTCAAATTTGTTGTATGTTGTTGTAGTTACTGTTAAGTGAATTAGACGCTTTGTCATTTTATCGGGAAGAGTCAACTGGTATGTATGCCTGGTTTGTGGTGCGGGGTGCGGGATGCGGGGTGAAATATCTAACCGGTTGCGTTAAATTTGTTGGCACATCATTAGTCATGGAATTGGAATTGGAATTGGCTGTGGCAAGGTGCATGTACAGCATCTGTTTTGATATTTTTGTCTCTTTTACTGAGGGCTTGTGAAAGGGTTTTCCAACATGACACAGACAATTGGCAATATTGTGTTGTGTTCGGTTTTTTGTTGATCTAAAAGTGGGCGTCAAATGAAAGAGATTTTGATTTATGATTAGAACCAGCAAATGTTATAAGACTTTTATTACGACTTGCATTCGATTTAGAGCTTGAAAATAGGCAGAAAATTTAAGAAAGTTTATACGAGTGAGTTTTTCGAATTGGAACAAAACATTGAACAAGACAAACAACTTGTTTGATATAAAACTTAGATTGGAATCCACTTAATCCCTTCAATTAATGCACTTTCTATCAAATACTCTTCCATCTTGTCTCCTTGCTTAACAAAATGTAATTTTCAAAATAGGAAAATTGTTCATCACAAACAATATATGAAGTTTAAATATATGCGTATACTTACTTTTAATAATATAATTTTCAACTTCTCAATATCCAACTCTGTATTCATGCTTTTCTGTGTTAATTAAAAATTCTAGAAGTAATTGTATATCAAAAGGTTATATCTGAATTTATTATTGTCTTAGAAAATTATCTCAAATCACTAAATCCACTCTAAAACTATCCAAATTATAACTAAACTAATTATTTAAAAGTCTCTCTGCCTTATTCCAATAACAAAATCGGCTTAAAGGATAAGAACTTAATCTATATAATGATTGACAGGAATTACTTTAAAGCCCTGAAATTAATTTTCAATTTATAAAAGAATTTCACCCCTTTGACTAGTTTTTAATAAATTCCATAAAACTTTTGTCAAATATTGCAGAAGGATCATGTGCAGACCATCAATCACATGACCGGCAGGACACGCACAACATTTTTAATGGACGCCAATCAATGCGAGGTCTTAAATGACAACAAAAAGAGTCCCAAAATTGCCGCCACAGGATGCCATGTCCTGTACCCATTCCTCTTTATATACGTAATACTGTCCCCCCCTTTGCGTTCAGTTGCACCTGCTGTGTTAGGTTCGGGCAGGAATAGACTCGACGGAGGATTACGATTACGATGTGGAAGGACAGTACATGACATTGCAGTTTGGCTAGGGTATAGGAGGGGGAGTTGGAGAGTTTACAGAAATTATTCTAGGCAAATTAATAAACAGACTGAACTGGCAGCGAGACGTGAAAGGACAGCGTTGGCACGAAGGACATTTACAAATTTCGTGTGATTTGTTTCGTTGAGTTCGTTGTTGCCACAACTTCCGTGACGTCTTCACGCGGGAGGGAGTCCTTGGGTGGATTACACTAGGCGGTAGGGGGGATAGGGTAGGTTATAAAAATAAAACCTGCCTTTTGCCATATGCCATTTAAATGATAAAAGGATTTCAACGCCCCCACAAAACGGACACGCACACGTGGTCAATTGCGCTTGGGGTCAACCCTTTCGCACGGATGCCATCATTCCTGCCTCAAGCTTATGCTCCGGCCTCGAAGTGTCAGCACATTTTTCAAAGGAGCATATAAAATGGCAGTCATACATTATGTCCATATCTGCCCGCCGGCCGTTGTCCTTCGTCCTCTGCCCGTTGTCCATTGTCCAGCCCTTGGAGGCGAGAAGATTTGGGGGCTGTTCCAAAGGGTTTTGGCACAAATGTAACCCCACATTTGATGTACACATTGTACCTCGTACAGATTATGCATTAAGCGCTTATTTAGCATTTTTCTTATATATAACGTTACCGCTGCCACTTTCCAATTGGTCCCTCCCACCCACAAAAATTCACATTTTCACATTAGATAACATAAAAAAAGGGTTGCAAAAACCTAAACGTGAGAGCATTATGGAGTTTCATTGCCCACTTCAATATGTATATATTTATATAGATATGGACTTATAGCATGTGTAAATGGACAGTCTGGATGTGGACACAGCTCACCTTTCAGCCCATCATTTGTATACCCTGTAGCCATAAAGTGGCTAACGAGGGTAGCTTAAGGTTATGCAAATATGGAAAACATGAGTGAAATATTCCTATCAATTTTAGAACCTCTATACTTTACTAGACAAATTAATATAGTCAAAACTGTAAAGGAGAGTTCTTCATTACATAAGAAGTCAAATAAAAATTGAAATTAACAGAATTCGTTGAATCACATTTATGGAATAACAACCTAAGACTCCTTTGCACCTTAAGTATAATTTTAAAATATAAAAAAATTGAAATTCCTTTGGCATATTATATACAAGCTTGAGATGTGTCGTATTGAAATTAATTTAATCCTTTGATTGTCGTCGATTTCCTTAATCGCCAGATGGGCCATAAATTTGTGTGCTTAATTTAAAAAGTAAATTTCAATTGCTGGACCCTTCAAGTCCAATGGATCTTGAGCTGGGGCACAAAACAGAGTCCGAATAATTGCTTTTTTGCTAATTAATTTGTTATTTTGACTTAGTCTTCATCTGGCTGAGAAGTGCTCTATGGGCTGATTTCTTTTATTTCGGCCGTACTCGAGCTTATTTCACTATTAAGGACGAGTTCTCGCCATTTCTAGGCACAGAATGGATAATTAAATAAAGCAGGAAAATAATAAAAAATAAAAAACAAAGGAAGAGAATGGGAAATTGGGAAATGGAAGTGGGATAGAGGGGCAAAGAAAATAAAATGAATGAAAATTGCATTTTAATTTCATAAGCGACTATTATAGAGAAGGCCCTAAGGAAGCTCTCCAAACTAATTGCCAGCTTGGAGCTACAGCTGCGGCTTTGAGCGGTGGCTCATTATGGGCCACAGGACCACAGAACCCACAGTGAACCTTCATAATTTCCTAGATGTGGCTTAAAATAATTGCCAACTTGGCTTAAAATACTCACAAAAGAACGTCACATAGTTAGGAGCCGTTGCCACGTTCCGGAGACTAAATGAAACCCCAACGAGTAGATGAGGATGGAGTCGGGGGAGGCACTTCAGATAGAGCAGGGACAGAAACAGGAACTGCTGGAAAAAAAAATGGCCACTCGGAAGTGTCCGTTTTTTTGGTTAGCTGTCGCTCACGTAGGCAGCGTCCATGTAATTAAATTAAAATGGAAAATTTACTCGTACTGTGGATTAAATTAATTTTCATTTGCATTTGCATAAGTTTTGCCAGTTGCCAGTTGCCAGTTTTCAGTTGGCCAGTCAACTCTGCGCTTGTCCGTTCATTAATTCCTTCATTATGCCATTTATTGCTGAATTTACTAGAAATGTGTCTTAATTTTTATCTCTCGTCCATTAGACACCGCTGCAAGTACAGCATGCACAATGAATTAGACCAAACTAAAAAGCGTGGAAAGATTAATTAATTTCCAAACGTAGCAAATAAAAATTCTATTTATATGACCACATACTTGGATATCCTATTTTCACTTTACTGAAGTGTACACTATACTGCATACTTTCAGGCTTGAAGTCAGTTTAAGGCAACAGCAATTGTTGGTGGTTCTAAAGAATCAATACCTTTAGTTAATATAAAATATATTGATAAGAAAATTATAACAAATAAATCATTTATCTCCCCGTCCTTTTCTGTATATTAACCCATTAAAATTAAACAAATTATAACAATATAATGTCGTCTTTCTCCATTTCTTGGCATACGGCTCCCCTTCCAAAATTTGTTCAAAAATATTTGAATATTGCTTGTGATCTGAAGCTTAAAGGTTTACTTATTTTAATTACTTTCAAATAACAAGCAAATACCAGGCGAACTTATTTCGAAACCCTTTTCTTGGTTTTCCTTGCTAAAAAGGGCCAAAAACAAAGCGAAATGCTTACAAGGTAAACCCAGAAAAACAAAGAAAGAATGAAAAAAAAGTAAATGAAAATGCAATTTTATTTATTGTTATGTAGCATTTTTTCTCCAACTGCCTGCTGCCAGCTTATGTAAATTTATTTATTTTGCGTAATTTTTCTTGTTTTTACAAAAGAATAAATTTGCCTTGTTTTCCACAGGAACCCCAGAAACCATGTCCGCCAAGTCGCCACGTCGACTGAGGCCTTTCACAAAGCTTAAAAAAATTTAATTAGAATAAAGAGAAGGACGGAAAGCGGAGCACAAAATTAAAATGAAGCAAGCAATGAGAGGAAATATATACATACATATATAAAAAAAAAAGAACGGAAAGCAGAAAAAAAAATTACAAGGCAACTTCGGCGGGGCTTATTGCTGTCCGAAGATTTGCGCTGTAAATTTTCTGTAATAAGGCAAAAGTTGTGCAATTTTCATGTGGAACTGACAGTCGTCGGTGCCTCAGAACATTCCGTAATGAGATCCGCCGTGACGGCAATGGTCAGTCCCGAGGGCGGAAAGGGAACCAACAAAAAATAAAAAGGTTACCATGTCCAACTCCCACTCTCACTCTGAAGTGTGGGCAATTTGCGTGTTCTGCGACGCGTTGGAAATTATAACCAATAAAAATTTTAAAACCTCTAAAAAAAACAAAGAAGAAAACGTGATAAATTACATTTTAAAATACCAAGAGCTTAGAGAAAGAGTTCTACCCACAGACTAAGCGTATATCCAGCTTAATTACGCACTTAGTTTATGACTTCATATACCATTCTAAATATTCTAAAATAAGGCTTAAACAACCCCAAACAAAGGCTGAGGATAAGGTCGGTTGCTCATATGCGGAGCTCAATTATGCGAGAGCTTTACGTCGTTACGTATACGTCGCATCGTTACGCATGACGTTAGTTTGGAGCAAATTTAATTACGTCGTATTATGGAATTTATATGACAATGCCAGACAACACACACACACACACATATATATATATACACACATATAATCACAGATCCACACACATAGAACATGGAAGGGGATTAATTATGATGTGCCTAAGTTGTACAACGAGTTTTAAATGAATTGTAATAACTTTTGTTGAAGGATTTTAATTTGGAATTTCAAAACTGTTGCAGCAAATAAATTTGTCAGTCAGTCACAGAGGAATTAATATACTCTTAAATTCGCATTTAGAAACATACATATATTTAAATTAATTTTTTATACCCTGTACTTAAAAAGCACAAAGGAAGAAATTGTGACTTGATTTTAAAAATATGATAACATGTTCAATATTGAACAATTTGCATGTTTGTTTGATTGTTTGATCTTTAAATTTATTTTATATCTAATTTTTAATTAATAAACCTACTAGAAAATCGCGGAGAACCCCAGCAATGGTAATCTATGGCTTATTAAAGTATTTCCAATATCGAAATGAATGCACATTGAACTTTATGCAAACCATTGATTCTAATAACAAACTTAATTAATTAAAATACAAAATAAAAATTAAAATGAAAAAGAAAATCCCATGCAAATTGTATCAATAGCAAAGTTCCGACATTTCAGCGCTTAGAAAACAGCAGGAAGCATTCCAATCACCCATCAAAAGGACATAACGATAATTAATGGAATTCGCCGAAGGAATACCTAATGAGCACAACGAGGACGAGGACACAGGTTGAGGCTGGATTGTCGAGATGGACGTTAGGTTAGGTTTCGATGTATTTTTATTATTTTTCGATTCAAGTTTGTTGTTCTATTATTAACATTTTCAGCCATTGACATTTGCCAACTTGAATTGAAATGAGCTTGGATCTGGCATGGCCTGGACTTGGACTTGGACTTGGACTGAATGGTGATTGAGACAATGTAAGTGGAAAAAAATTAACATTAATTTACAGGAGGAGATGGGGGAACATTCATATGACAATTCGAGAACGACTTGGAGTTGGAATTTTTACAAGGAAAATATGTAAATTGTCTTGTAATAAAAATGTCCAGGACCCTGTGGCAGCTGCTCGTATCTGCAAATATAAATTTTATGAAACATTCCCCAGAAGAGCGTAGGAATTAAAACAACGCGACAATGAAAAAAAAGATGCAAAATAAATAAATAAAGTGAGAAGAAAAACAAAAAAAGAGCAACAAAAAGAAACCAAATAAAGCCAAGTGACTGCGACAGAAATGTTGCTGAAGGAAAGAAAAAAATTATATCCCTGCAGGACATTATTTTAAATACTAATCCGCATCAGTTTTCATTTGAATCTTAGTGCTGGGGCACGGCACGGTGCGGCACGCCAAGCTGCAAACGTTTTGCCCTGTCAGCAACCCCAGGACATCGACTTCGACATCGTCGCCTCGTCCTTGTGCTCCTTCTTCTTCCATCCACGTCGACGTCGACGTCCACGTCCACGTCCCAGTTTGCAACGTGCCTGCCATCTTTGTTTGTGCGCCGTTACATAAATTCAGATGTTATCCTAAATGCGCAGCATGCACGTTATTAAAATAACGTCAGGCAGCCCCCAGGTCCTGGAATTACGAGTATATGCCCAGGCGACAGCCGGAAGTTAACAAATGAAAAAATAACGCACGTTGCCTGTTTCTCTTTTGGTTCGCATCTTGGTCACACTCCCCAAATTCCGCTCCTCTTCTGATCTGTCCTTGCGAGCGTAGCACGTAGTGCCAATTATGGCCGCATTCCATGTCCTGGAAGGGACTCCCAATCCTCTCGTGTCAAGTTCAAATGTATATAATCGATGTACATTGAGCCAATGACAATATTTATTAAGAATTCTTCGTTTGACCTCTGGGCGTATACGTAATCAAAATATTTGTATATGCTGAAATCGTATATAATATTATAATATCAATTAAGTTTGGCAAAGAAAGTAATTATTGCTTGTTTAATTTTTTAAATTAATTTGTTGTTGATGAAAATGAAATAATAGTTAAAAATTATAACTTACTGTTGGAAATTGCATTTAAAATATGTCGAAATATTTGGAGAGATTTTTCAAATATGTATGGCATGACTATAACTTCACCTTCTCGTATGTATAATCGTTATTTCAAGAATTGTTGTTGTATTTTTTGTTCCGACAACAATTGCTTATTGTTGTTGCCTGTAAAAGGTTTTTGTTATCGCTGATAAAGCGCAACCAACAACCAAAAACGAACCGCAACCCAAAAGCGTGGACAAAACAAACTGCAACAGCAACTGCATGTTGATGCATGTATTTCTCCCCTTTTTTCCCGCTTTCCAATTTTCCTATTTTCCTATTTTCCATTTGCATTTCCATAAACATGGAGCAACATTTGTGCTTCTTTGTTTCGATATTTGGCGCACACTTAATCCAAATTTGTGGTCTGATGGTTCCCTTCCATTCGAATTAGTCGGCGATAATTACGCGGCCATATTTCCAGTGAATCATTTGCATAGAATCCGCAATAAAGGAAGCACACAAAATGCATGTAACCAAAAAAGCTGTCCATTTCAATGCCGGTTTAATTGTGATTATCAGGTCTATTTTAAACTGCACTGTTTCGCACTATAAGTAAAGGTTTTTCATATCGAAAAATTTTATTTTGAAGTGAAAGTGTGTATCAGAATGCGTTTGAGTGTTTAAAGGCCCTTGAGAAACCTCTTAGAAAGATCTATCTTATGCTGTAGTAATTATTATAATACTATGAATATTTATTCAGAATAATTTCAAATTATACTTATGTATATATTTCACAAAGTTTATTTTTTAATTTTACCAAATTTCTTTATGGGAATTTTGACTGAAACTTAAAACAGAAATAAACGATAATATTTCAAATACTTGATATATACGAGATATATGGTATATATATCGAATTTATGTATAATGTACTTACATAGATGCGTTTGGCATTTATAATAAATTAAAAAATAATAATAAACTATTTCTTCTTGAGAGCGAAAGTTTACTTCGGATAGATTATTAAAATATAAAAAAATTATTAAATTCTGAAAAGTATAATAAAATATTACTCATATTCTGTTTAAAATGCGATCAACTAAATAACTGACAATTGACTTAGTTTATATTAAGTCTATTTCCAGCTCTATTTTCGGATTAATTTGTCTGTTATTTTAGGCGCAATTTAATTTTAATAAAGATACCGTTAAAATCTAAAAGAAAAGGTAAGCTAACAAAAATACAATTTACTTTCTTTTTATATACTTACATAAATTAATTTGAAATTTCTCCCGGAGAGTTCTTTTTCATATGGTCAACGTGGGCGGCTACTAAATTATTCCCAATACAATTTCCAATAAACAAATAAAATCAAAGCTCTATGTAACTGGTGAATTGGGACATGAACATATACGAGTATTGAACAGGGGACATTCGACATGAACAAATAGCAGTAAAATGAACAAATTGTTGTTGTTGTCCATAGAAAATTCTAAATGCTTCAATCAGCAATTCGTATTATTAAATATTAATGCAGAACTCAAGTCGACCTGTCTCGGACTGACCCTTTCGATGTTAGTCCAAAAAGGTCAACATGTGTCTGCACAACACACAGAGAGAGAGAGAGAGACAGAGAGAGAAAGAGTGACAGAGAGAGAGAGAGAGAGAGACAGACACTCCTAGACACTCCACCAATGCCAATTGGATACTGAATGGTAGCTGGAATCTTGGACATTTTTCATCATAAAGTGGTGGCTGGTCCTGGCTTTGATTTCGAATTGGATTTGAATTTGGAATTTTGGCTTTCAAGCAATTCCTTGGCCCCGCAGGCGTGTAGTTGAATCTGGCCAACACATAAATATTTCCCTTTGTTTAACACTGACTGAGCCAAAAAATGAAGATGCACATATTCCGTCCCAGCTGACCAGGCTATAGTACAAACAAACAAGCAGAGAGACTCCTGGACAGATAGACACACAGACGGACAAACAGGACAGCTTTCCTGTACAAGTATGTTCAGATATGACTAACGGTCGAATGGTCAAGTCAAAGTTATTGTCATGTCATGTAAGTGTCCTTCCCCCATCTCATGCCCCCCCACAAAACCATCACCAACTGCATTGTTCGGCTTTTTCAATTTCACTCCACAACAAGTGTCCCATTTGGTTTCTCTGCTATGGTTTTCCCCACAAGTTTTCAAGTCTACGCAATTCTCTGGACTCGTATACTCGTATAATCATCAGCTGCAGCTCAGGGAAAATTAAAACTTATGTATGAGTTGGCTGAAAAGTTTATAGAAAGAACACTTTTTGCAAATGTTAAAGAATTCTCACTTAAGATTAACATTCTGTATTTTAATTTCTCAGCAATTTCGCACATCTTTATAAAGAGTATATTCAGTATGACAAGTAATTGTTTTGACAAAGAAAAAATAATACAATTTGTTTTGTTATTTTAAAGAAATAAAAAGATCAAGAATTAAAAAAATCAAGAAAAAGTTATTTGATAAAATATATTTAATATACTGTAAACTACTAAGATTAACATTCTGAATTTCGATTTCTCTGCAATTTCTCCAAAATCTATATGATGTCAGCGACTGTGAGATGAGATCTCTGTTCAAACAGACAACCCTTCATAAATAAATCGACAAATTTAGTTCCGGTTTTTGTTTTCTCCCACTTTTATACACATTGATAACCCACAATTTTCCAGCTACGCACAGACTGAATGGGAACGTTTGCCGGACAGCTATCAAAAATTCATTTCAACTTTGTTGTGGGCCAAGAAAATGAGATGCTGGCCAAGACAAGACAACTGACAGGTTGGGTTCATTTTGGGGTTCGACTTGGTACTTGGTACATGGTACGTGGCCAGTTGACCAGTTGTTGTAATGTCGCCACATCACACACAAATGGAGGAAATGTAAATATAGCTTCTAATGGCCACTCCCTTGGGTAGAGAATCGAGAAACTAGTCAGTGACTCCGTAGCTAACTTTCTCCGCATCTTTTAGGAAAAGTTCAAAGTGACTTAAGTGAAATTTTGCAGCTCGAGGGCAAAAGCTGCTTGTGAACATGAGTAAAAATTAAATTGATTTTGCTCGGACATGGCCAAAGTTCTACTTTTATTTTTTAGTTTTAACACATACTCGTATTGCCATTTCATACTTTGGGTTTATGGCAACCCTCAGTATAGTTTTTTTTCTCGTTCTTCTGTTTTTTTGCGAGTTGAGTTTGAGTAACTGAATGCTGTCGCATAGTTTTGTGTTCTTGAGAGTAGACAAAAATGTTTTTATATTCACTTACTTATAAAGCCTGAAGAGAGAAGTCTAAAGTTGAACCAACTTTTAGATAACTGAAGGCGGAGTTGACCTTTTTCTCAAACTGTCAAGCAATTTTATTTCAATTAAATTATAAATTATGCCAGATCTTTGCCTTCACTCAAATTCTAAGTTACATTTTAATTTCACCTTAGCTGATAATTTTCGGGAATTGTTTGACACTTGAAAGTCATTATGAAGATAGCAACCGCTCTGTTTGAGTTGCTGTCCCGCCCCCCTCTTCTTTATCCTCTTTCAAGATATCCCAGCAATTATACTGGAATCTAGACATTTATGTACACAACTGTAGACGACGCCCAGGCATTCATTCCTTTCATTTGCCTATGCCCATCGTTGCTCATCCATCCATCCGTTAACTTCTTTACTCTTTTATTCATTCAGTCAGTCTCAATGTCTGTCTATCTGTCTGTCAGTCAGTCTGTCTCCTTACATTCCTTTAGCACTTTTTGATGTAATTTTGGCATTTGCCAAAAAATGCCTCCTGGCTGCCTTCAGTAGATGTCTCAGTCGCGATAAAGAAGGCTGTTGTGGGTTGGGCCTGAAGGGTAAAAGGACTCAAAGTGGTAGGCGTCAAATGGCGACGAAGCGCAAGCAAAGCGGTTTCCGAATCAGACACGCTTAGGCAAATGCAAAAAGTGGCGGGAAATTAAGAAAATGCTGGCATGGAAATGAGCAAAATGCCTGATTATGTTGAAATATAGAGACGCTATGTGAAATTAAAATTTTACCATTGTGCACATAATTTTATACCTTTATTAAACAACACAGCAACCTTTCCATTAAAGCGGATTAATGACTGGGACCTTCTCAACTGTCAGTCAAACAAATGAAGACACTAGACAAAGAAAAACTTTTCCACCCGGAAAATCTTTGAAATGAAGATGATGTTGACTGAGTTGACAGCGAACTCTGGAAATGCAAAAAGTTCTAAGCAAACCACATTACAATTGCTGAATATTAAATTTATTAATTAAAATTGGTCTAAAGTTAAGTTTGTTTTCTTATTCTTACGACGAGTTGGCAGCGCCACTTCAAAAAGTGGCATGACAGGACGACAGCGCTGCCACCTTTCAGTTATAGGCACTTCAGCTGTACTTTTATCCCTTGAGTTGTTATCCATTTCTTCCCCGCAAAGCATCCTTATCAAATTTCCGCAAAGACACACATATCTGAAATGAAAAACTACAGGAAAAAGCCCTTTTAACGCTGTCCATTTCTATAAATTATTTCACAGATAAAACCTTTATGGCAATCCGAAACCCATTCCCATTTCCAATACCAATACCAATATCCCCCGCTACACCTTTTACAATACGGGTTGAGTCTGATGTCCACTCCCCAGCGACTTTGGCTCTGACCAAAGAACTGACAGTATTGAAAAATAAGCGACGGTCCGTCGTGGTGCCGAGACGGTTGGACAAACGGTCTGGAGGTAAAAAATAAAAAATGGCGCCCAGTCATGGCTCAACCTCAAGATTCATAGCAAAAGACACAAAAAAAAAATGAGAAAATACTCGATGAAATAATGCAAAAGGCAACAAAGAATAGGACAAATAGTGTCGGATAGAAAAGGGGAAAAAGGAAACCAAAATAGCCACATACAACTATGATAGAAAAAACAAAACTCTCTCCCTCACATACACACACATACTCGTATTCTCGAAGTCGCACCCATACAGAGATAGCTGCACATGAAGGAGAACTGCAACGGAAATGGAAAGGATAAAATTAATTTTTTTTCTCCTACTTTTTTTCATTTACTTTTACGTTCATTCCGTCGCGTTTCTCATTCTCACCTTGGTCAGTGGGTGGCTAGGTGGGTCAACGGTGGGTCGATGGTGGTTCGCAGCCCGCTGCTGACGCTATCAAACACCACAAACCCATTTAGTTTGCGGCGAATTTGTTTTTGCAACAGGAGGCGACTCCTTGTGCTCCTCCTTTGGCAATAAAAATGTGAAAAAATTGTAAAAGGAAAAATAAAATAAAGGAGCAAAAGCAACAGCAAAGAAATTGCGGACAAATAAAAATGGTATAAAAATATTCAACTCACCTGTAAGCGTCGAGCTTCCCTTTTTCCGAAGGAAGAAAATGAAATGAAATGACGGCTCACACAGTCTAACATGCATGACATGCAGATGTGTGTATGTATTAAATGATTGAAGCTTACAATACGATGGTATTTCATACCAAATACGATTTAAATGAGATACCGGAAAGTATACAATGAATTTTTACAAAGCACAGTTTGTAGTCCTGATTTTGATTGGATTTATTATTAATTTTAACTCGTTTAACTGTTTGTTGATAATAATCAGGGGTGTTCCAGAAATACAAACCAACCGAACACCCTACATTTTCGGTATGAACACCTATGATAAAAACTAATCTATGAGGGAAAAAAAGAAAACTTGCCTAGATTTTATTTATACTTTATCTTATTTAATGAGTTGATATTTAGTTTCTTTTGTTCTGATTGCTTCGTGTACATCAGTTTGTTCATTTTAACTAACTCAGCTCAGCCACATTTAAGAATATCTATGTACCTGTGATACCAACACCTGTATGTATACATACCACACACACACACACACACACTGCCACGTAGACAACTTTTCAACTTTTCTATATCTCTTCTTCATTCTCCTTCACATTCTCTCCATTTCTCTATTTTTCTATATCTCTCTCTCTTTCTAAGTCGCTGTGAGTGCCGCGTATAATAAATTTACTTTTTGTAGAAAATGTTGAAAAACTACAGGACGTCTCATCAAATAAAAAGAAAATACGCACAGTCACACACAAATTGACGTACACACAATTACATACACTATCACACACACATGGTGTAAGGAAGTAATGTCCAGTTCAAAGCAAACAAAGAGTAAAGAAAGAAAATTTAACAAGAGAAGCAGCAAGCAACAAAGAAAACTAACTAAATATAAAATAGAAAAGAAAATCAAAGAATATACTTTAATTAAAATATATACAGTACAAAGAAGAAATATTAATTATAAAATTAAATTAAAACCTTTTTAATGAGCTACAATAATTTATAAAAAAAAACAAAACGAAATTAAATATATATATGAAACGAATTAATTAGTAAATAAATAAATGTATAATAAATATATTTAATATTTGAAATATTAATAAATGAATATTCTGCATTATCTCGTTGCTAGTTTTCCCCTCTGACAATTCAACCAGCAAATATTGCGCATACGCAACGCTGAACGCCATTTTGATATTTCATATACAAAATTATGAAACTAACCACAAAAATTATGAAATTGTCGAGACACGCGTCTGCGTCAGACTTTGGGCCAATGCGAGGGCAGCTAGAAGGAAAGCTGGCAACACGCCCACCACAAAACGGAAGTGGTGGGCGCTTATTACATAAAGTTATGTATATCATAATCCATAACGTTTCATATAAAGCCAGAGCAACAACAACAATGACCTAATATGTATCTGTTGTTGTTGCTGCTGTTACTGTTGAAAATTACAACCACAAACACAAGGAAATCGTTGGCAGTTGTAGGGGGATATGAAAAGTAAACTCGTCAGCAAACAAGAGCAGCCCTTAAAAACTAACACCAATACACCACATGCACACACACACACACAGACTGTTATGGGGGGACGCTTAAATCAACAAAAGAGGGCAAAGAAAAATACGACGCCTTTTGGGGGGTGAAATCCGACACAGAACGCGGCGTGTGCCACCCTTAGCGGCACCCTTGCCACGTCAATGCCACCCAATTATAACCATATACACACAGTGTGTGTGTGAGTGTGTGAGGGTGCAGGGAGTAGGGCGACAGAGAGAGAGAAAGCTCATTTGAGAAACGATTTCCACTCCAACTCTGACTACTTCACGTCTCTCCGTCTGTCTGTCTGTCTGTTCGTCAGTCTGTTGTGGTGGTCGTTTTATTATTGTTTCATTTTTTCCGTTTTTTCCTTCGATTTTCCTCAAATAAATATATGTATACACTTGCATATAAATGTACATATAAAAAGGACAAAACAATAACAATAAAAATCATATATACTCGTACCCATGCTCCCCAGCCAACCTACTTTAATGCCTTCCCCTCCCCTTCCAACTGGCACTAAACGCACGTGCACACTCACATTCACACACACACACACATTGACATAAACATATACATACATACAAACATATATTTTGTTATATACTTATATTAACGTAAACGCAGGATGTTAAGATATGAGCGCCCCTAAGGAATATAGACAGACACACACACAGACATAGATACACACACACACAAATACACATATGGAGTCGAACTGTTCTTTCAATCTCCTCATACTCCTGTCAAACGCTTCATGCTTATGTGCTGGACATGTTTCTTCCCTATCGACCATGGCAAAATGCCACATTATATCTGCATGCGTCTGTGTGTGTGTGTGTGTGGGTGTGTCAGTATATAAATACATAATGGTCAGAAAAGTATCCTTTATGAAATTCAATTTATGTTAGATAGCTGTGTCCACTCCGCCTTATACCTTATTATGTGCGAGGGTTGGCAGAGAAGTTGAACAAAATAGTTAAAAATCTTGTTGATTTTGATTATTAAAAAAGTTTATTACAATTAATATCCGATTTGATAGCTTTTTAAAATTATAAGTAGAATATAATAAAAAATGAAAATTAATTTAAATTAAAAGTTAAAATACATTTTATATAAGTTTTAAAAAAACTGAAAAAATTATAAAAGAAAAAACATTTTAAAGTTTAAAACTTGCAAATGCATTGAATTTTTACCCGTGAATTATAAAAAATTGTGTGGTAAATTAAACTGATATTTAGGGAAATTTAATAGAAAATGTAATGTCAACATATATTATATATTATTATTATATATTATAGTCTGTCTTACAAATATTTTCAGTAGATAAAAGACAACATCAAAATAATAATAAAAGACAATAAATTCAATGAACTTTAAACTGATCGATTGCCCCTCGAAATCTATGGCAATTACGACAACAAACAATGCGCAGTCGATGTCAGCGCCCGCCTGACCACTGTCCAGTTCTCAGTTCTCAGTTCTCAGTTCGCAGTTCCTAGTTCCCATGTCTATCCATTGATTTTTTGCGCATTTGCCACAAATAAAAACACATTATAGCGAACGGAACCTTATCCACTACTAAGAATGGGAGTGGGGTCAGCTGAAAAAGCAATTCGAAATGAGCCCTCACTATACACACACACACACACACACACTTACACAAGTCACAAACGGACGCCAAGGTAATCCTCAGTTCTCAGTTCATAGTCCTTCGAGTCCTTCTCCTTGTTGTTGGGCTCTGCTTGATAAAATGCGTTAAAACGAAAATTAAGCAACACAATTAATGACCCTCGGTTTATCATACAATTTTAATGGCACAAATAAATTGGCCCAAAACTGGCCCCAAAAGCGAAATGGCCAAAAACTCATTTCTAGAGTAGAAAGCATAAGCGCACAGATGTATGCTATAGTTTTTATTCAACATAGAAATTTGGAATTAGACCGAAAATCGGTGGGCGCACAAAAGTATGCAACAAAAAAATTATCAACGGAAATATTGTGAAGCGAAGATCTAAACAAAATTTCAAAAATTTTAGTAGCAGTGAATTATTCCTAAGCGATGTGTATTCTGTGTTGTACTTAATGTATAAAATGTATATTATTTCTCTCTACTAAAATGATATTAATAAGATGCTTAAGAGTATGCAACATTATTATGAGAGTTGCAAACAATCAAGAGGTTTTTAATTTACATGTCCAGAAGTATGCAATACATTTAATAATAATTGGTCTCAATTCGTAAAATACAATTAAATAACAATGTGCATTAAAGTGTGCAAAAATGTACAGTCATTTCACAAATTCATACTCAACTTCAGAATAAAAGATTTGGGTGTTAACTTTAGATACACATGCGATAGTATTAAAGCGAATATTTCCAACTTTTAATTTAAAAAACTTTGCTTTAAGTAGTCAGTTTTTGATTATAAATAGTGACTCATTCAAATTTATTTTTTAATATTTATAATTGTATATACGAAAACTGAATTGTTGTGTCGACTGTTTATATACGATAATAAATAAATATAAAGTATACGAGTATACATATGTATATGAACAATGGACCATGTTTATATAACTTAATTAATGACCACATGGCTATATTCTATTAAGAAATAGAATTAGCTATAAAATAAACATGACATCATATTTAAGACGCAACCGCAGAGTCGACACCCCAGCAGGAAAAGTCGCAGCAGGAAGCAGGAGCCAGTGTTGGGGTGGTGTCCAGTGGGTCGTAGTCCCCTGCTTGAATGCCACCCAATTCGCTAACATTGTTATAAAAGTGCAAACAAACACACGACCAACAGACGATGAGAGAGAGAGAGGAAGTGAAGTGAAGTAGAGAAACTAACCTCGCTCAGACTTGACCAATGCTCAGTCGACGACGACCAGGACTTGAGACGGCGACCAGCAGATGCCGTAGACTCAGTCGAAAAGGAAGTGAACTCAGACCACAGTCCAAGGCGAGCGAGATAGAAATAGAGAACAGGGCGAGAAATTATGAAGCTCAACTCGACGAGTGCCAGGAGGAAAAACGAAGAAAACGATGACGATGGTGATGGAGATGGGGATGGAGATGGGGATGGAGATGACGATGGCGTCGCCGACCTGTGGCCGCTGGCAGGAAAAAATGGAAAGAAAGAAAAAAAGCGAGAAAAAATAGAATAAAAATGAGAAACCGTGTGGTCTGCTGGCTTGGGCAAATAAATCGCTGGACATAAAAGCCGAGTGCAAGCGAAACGGCAGCTCACCAAAAAGAGAAGGCAGCTCCTCCCGTTTGCCCCCCTCTCGCTCTGCTCCCACCTCGCAGTCAGCCACAAAAGACACACGTGCAACAGAGCGAGAGCCAACGAGAAGCGCACGGTACAAATAAAAAATTGAATGAAATATTTTTATAACCAAAAGAAAGGAAGAGAATGATAAAGTAGCAAGCTGGAGAGAGACAGAGTGAAAAAGAAAGAAAGAGGAATATTCTGAAAGAGAGAGAGAGAGAGAGAGGAAAATGAAGGATATTGATGGCGTGCAACAGTAAAAGCAAGCAGCAAAAAAAGGCGGCATCAGAAGAAGCAGAGAAAAACTTGCTTATCAAATATGAAGGAGCGCACAAAGTGGGTCGCACCACACACCACATACCACGCTCCACGTTGCACGCTCCACGCTGCGGGCATCGGGAATCGGGCATCATAAAAGCCATGAGCTCACCTAGCCAAGGCTGTGTATGTAGCATGCCGCACCTAAGGGTAGTTAAGTCCAAAGTTTTATGGGCAACGACAGGTGGGCGGTCAAGAGACCCACAACTAAACCACCCACTCCTATGTAACTTACAACGAATATATGTATATATGTATATTCTTTTTGTAGTCATAAAATGGCACATTGTGTAAGTTCAGAAAAGAGTGGCGGGGGAGGGAGATAGGGGGTGGGAGGGAGGCTGCACACGTGCGGATAATAAAAAATGTTTTACTTTTCAATCGACCAATAATATGGCGTTCAATGGACAGGCCAAACGTGCGCAACCTGAACCCATAACAATGGCCAGCATGAAACACACACACACAGATACAACTACAGTAGCTGCAGATACAGATACACACAGCAGAGATACAGATACATCTACAGCTACAGCTTCAGCTACATAGCAAAACACACGTACGTAGTTCAATCATCGTTAAAAAGAATTTCATTTTGAAAAATGCCAGAACTTCAATAAATTATATTGCTTGGTCAGGACCCAAACCCATCGTATAAAAATGGAAGGTCCTCGATCTGTGTAGGGGGGAAAAAGGACCTCGTCTGGGTGGTAGGTGAATATCTTTTGGGGTTGGGCTTCTTTCAAGTTGTGGCTCGACTTGCTGGCACCTCGGCTATCATAACCACAATACAAAGAAGGCGGCGAGCGAGAAAAAATTCGTAGTACAGGTGAATCGGGTCAGCGAGGAAAGCGGCAACAAAACGGTCAGCCATTGTGTTGCCACACACATATACACACACTCACACACACACACAAACTCGCATGCCAGACTGAGGCTGAGATGAAGCTTAGGAGACTGGAAGGCAGCTGGAGGACGAGGACAAACCAATGGCAAGCTGAAACGCGCTGCCCGGTCAATCGTTATTGGTTCGCGTTGCAATAATACATATAATATACATACAGATATCCACCCATACACACACACACACACACACAGATATACACTTATGTATGATATAAAAATTGTGAAATAAAAAATATCTCGAGAGAAAACAAAAAGCAGAGCATGGTCCAGTTGAGAGATACCTCGTGGCAAGTTCTTTAAGAAGATAGGGAATGCATTAAACTGAGGACTCCAATTAGTTATATTAAGCATAAATTAACTAAGAAACTCGTACTCGTTCTTTACTTAGTTATTTATTAATTTTTTTAATTATTTATATATTAATTAATTTCTTATTTATTTTAATTTAATTGTTTACCGTCAACTAAAATCAGTCGACAAACGTTATATGAAATTTACAATAAAATTAACAAATATGATCTTAAATTATTGATTTCAATAAATTATATACAATTTAAAATTTAGATCTGAAAGGGGAAGAAAAGTATTCAAAAACAGCCATAGAAACTAATTTTTGATACTCATCATTATTTTCTTCTTGGATTTTTAAGACTTCAGTTAATCTGAAGATATTTTCTTAAACAATGAGTAATACAATTCTTTAAAAGGTTACACTAAACAGTCTATACATCCTTTCCGTTTATTCACAATCTGTTTTCAAATTTCAACACACAAGAACTAGTTGATAATCTTAATCTGGAAGATCGTTAAAAGTTCAATAAATCTTAAGAAATTTAAATTATTTCCTGTAATATTCTCCGAAGAAAAAACTAAAATAGATCTGTTGTAGACATCTTTACCTACCTAATTTCATGTCATATAATCACTGATTGCTATCTTTTAATAGCTAATGATACTCCTTTTGATTTTCTTATGATGCAGGGTATTAAAAGGAAAAATGGAAAAAGAAAATGTTGGCAAGTGAACGTGCAAAAAAATTGAACTGCCCGAAGAGGAATGGCATGAAAGAAAGGCGTAGAGAGGGAGGCAGGCAGAAGGGGGTTACTTGAGTGCCAAGGGAAAATGCAAGGAGGGAGTATGAAGAGGGAAAGATAAAGGAGGGGTAGAAGATTTTTCACAACTTTGTTGCAACGCGACATTTTTGCTGCGTTTTCTCTCAGCGTCCACTTCACTGGATTGGATGGAATAAATTGGGTGCTCAGTGGAGAAGGAGGAACTGATGGAATAAGAGAAGCAGAAGAAGAAGAATAAGGTGTAGAAGTAGAAGTAGAAGGAACGGATGAAGCCAAGGTGGCTGAGATTGTCATAATGACGCACATTCCTGGGCGTTGCACTTGGATATTGATTGCAGCTCCTTTTCTGTCTCTACACTTTGCCTGACGCGTTGAAGCGCAACGCTGTCACGAAATTTGCTAATTAAGTCATGAAATTGTGAGCTTTCGACGCCCAGATTCCACCCAAGGATGGGGTAGTCCTGAAGGTACATAAGGTATTAAAGAGTGGAATAATGAGTTGGAAAAAACCAAGTTTTCTTTCTAAATATAAAATTACAAGTATGCTAGAAAGATTTTCCAGGTAAATTCAATAAATGATAGCTAAGAAATTGATAGATAAATCCCAGCTAAGGAGCAATTCTTTAGCATTCTTATAGATTTCTGCATTCTCACCTATTGTAAGCTGACAATGTTCCTTAGGAACCTAATCAGGCAAATCTGGCAAACATTTTTGACAAAATCTGTCAAAGTCACGCGCATTTAGGCCCGCAGCTGTGAAGGAACTGGAGCACATTAGTTGAGCCCCATATGGGGAAAACTGGCACATGTCATGGTGAATGTCCTCAAGGCGCACACATTGGCATTGTCGTTATAAAATCAACGCGAAACGACATTGACAATAAACCCAAATCATTCAAACAAAAGCAAAAAAAAAAGGGGAAAAGAAGGAAGAAATTTTTATCAATTCCCCCAGAACTGAAGTGTAGGAGTTTGAGGAAATCAGATACTTTTTTCCCCGACAAGATGCGCGTCAAACTTTTTTGCCACAGGCAAGGAAAAAATTGTGTATGTTGCGTGTTTATTTGAAAAATCGCTAAAGGATAACTAAAGGATTCCCCTAAGGGCATTTGGCGAGCGCACAAGTGATTTGTATGCGAATTTACATATCCGTATGTACAGGTTTTTACCATACCCTATGCCACCCTACCCCAAACCCGGCTGTAATCCAAATCCCTGGGTATTTTCCAACTCGTTGAGCAGCCCCAAAAGCATCGTCATCGTCATCGTCGGGCTGCCAGGATTCAATGCGTTGTGGCAATAATTTTGCATAACGTATAAGTAAAAGTATCCAAATTGAATCTTCTCAGCATTGAAGCGTATCTATCGCTATGAATTGCAAACTGTAACAGATTCCCAGCAGCTTAAACCACGCACTTAAGGTCGTTAAGTGCCTAATTCAATTTTTTCACATTTATGCGACTTTCTTTTGCTGATACCCTGTAATTATTTGTCAACCCTCCCGCTGTAGACAATGCCATTTAGAAATTACAATTAAAAAGCAAAGAAAATGGATGGACATAGAAATAGTAACAGCAGGAAAATCAGGAAAAGTTGCAAGAAGCGTGAATTAGTCAACGTGCCTCATTCAGTGTCCAGTTGAACTCGGCAAGGGGGTGGATCACAATTCGTCTGGCAACGCAGGAGGGAACAAGTAACAGTGGACAGTTGCGAATTGCCGGGCAGTTTTCTGCTTGGCTCATCATTTCTGAACCTGGTGTAATAAAACTCCCCATTTGCTCATTTGGCAATTATCCCAATAAATTAGCCGCCATACAATGAGCCACAGATACAGTTAGAGCCACAGTCCGAGCCAGTTCTCTAAATGAGCCCAAAAGGGGGGAGAAAGCAACACAGACAACACACAGAGCATGGACTTGAATTTATTCTCATTTAGAGCGTTAAATACGAGTACTCACACATACACACATACATACACACATCCTTATATACTCGATGCGACCATAATCAGAGTCCACATACCAAGTTTGATTGCTAACAGGCATGCTACGATAGATAGATAGATAGATAGTTAGATAGATAGATATGGTACTTGAATTTGTCCCAATAAACTCACTGCAATCACATGTGAGATTGTCAGTTATTCGTAAATCTGAAACCACATCTTGTATTTGAGGTTATTCCACTTCTATTCCTATGGCTTTTTTTCGATTCTACTTCAACTACTTAAATACAACATTTTCCAGCATTTCAAAAATAAAGACACAAATTTTGGATCAATTAGAATTCTTCAAATCAATTAAAAATATAAAATCAAAAATGTTTTGCTAAAATTTCGCTTCAGTTTAATTTATTTTCTCACTTTGGCTTAAATTTTCGGAGCTCTCACATATTTTATTTGATTCATATTCGACGCAATTCGCCGTTGGTTGAAAATCGGCTTTTCTGGTTAACAGATAAACGTTGCTGGCAAATTGAAAAGGTACAGCAAAAACAAGACCATATGGATATATGGGGGATGAGAGTTGGTTGCACGTCAATGCAAATTGCAAAATAAACGAACAGTTTTCAAAACGAAACCATTGAGCGTGTAAAAGAGCCCTTCCCTTAGCCCTACCTTACCCCCTTTGGCCCTCACTGTCTAGTAACAACTGCTTTTGCAGCCGCTACTCTCAATCAATCAACAAACGAACAAAACGCGTATACGCAATGTTGTCCATGCTGCACCAAGTAACAAATGAATACACACACACACACTCGCACACACACTGACTGAGTCTTTGGTTGTTTCGCACTGCTTTCCAAATACCACAAAATCTATTTCGATTCGCAATCAAAATCCCAACTTCCATTTGTAGGCCGCTTTTGCTTTGCTTTTGCTTTTGCCGTTGCCGTTGCCGTTGCCGTTGCCCCAAAAGGTGGCACAGCTGTCCGTTGCCGTTGCCCCGTCCATTTTAGCATTTCACCCGTTGTCCGGGCCGTGGTTAGTTCCCCAATCGTGACCAACTTGTGCTTGAGTGCTTTCGTTTGTATTTAGTGGTGGACTTAAAAATACAGAAACGCCCAAAACGCATCCCACAAAGGCCCACGTGGTGGTCGCCAATGCGTCCGGGCCTCTGACGTTGAACGATAAGCCGACGCCACATTCACATCCACATTCACATTCACATGCACACTGATGTCCATTCTCCATATCGTTGTTCATTCAGTTGCCATGTTTTCCAATTTTCAGCACTGTGCATCGCATTCGGGATTCAGGATTCGGCCGAGAGCAACAACAAAGAAAAATACTCGCACGGCTTTCTCGAAATTTAGTCATTGTTCGCGAAATTGCTTATAAACGGTACCCCCGACCCTCGACCCCCTAACCGCACTCAATCTGACCTGCCATGTCGACGCTTTAGCTACTGCACACTATCTCCTCCCGACTCTTCTCCCTACTCGACTATATCCCCATTTTTGGCTTTGGCGGTTCTAAAACCGCAGTGAGCCGCTTTTTGATCGTTCGCGCAGTGGCGTAAAAATATTATTGCACTCACGCGGCCTCAACATGGCCCCAACAAAAACTAAACCCAACCTCCGACCTATTCAGAACCCAATCCCACAATTTACCCTCCCTCTGTAGTTGATGGCCTTTGTGCCCAATCGCGAGTTTAGTCGCTTGTAAACTAACAAGTATCTCCATTTAAATATGGGTCCAGGCTGTGAGTACAATAACTCGTTCAGGAAATTTATTTCATGTAGATCTCGACTGTAAGAATCTCATATTTTTAATTATCTTTCCCAAATGGAACAAAAAATTATATGTGGAGATATTTTAATTTATTTAAATTATACATATATTATTATTAGAAGAAAGAGAACTTAAGAGCTGAGAAATATTAGAGTTAGTTAAATTCTCCATTACTATATACTGATAATAATATTGAGGAACATTTAAATATACTTAATAAACTAGTTAAATTTTCAGAATATGTATATCTATGTATAAACAAGACATTAAGCATCCGTTTCTTTTCCTCTTATATAAAAATTTCTTTCAGTAAGGTAACTAATACCTTATATATGCAGTGAAAAACATGCTTTAAATAAATATAATTATTATACACTTATTAAATTAAATTCATTTTAATCAATCCAGGTAAGTTTTTATACAATTTTAACTTGGCTATTATAAGACATCGAATTTTTTATTAACACTTTTTTTAATTAGTATACAATTTTTAGTAATT
This sequence comes from Drosophila kuntzei, assembly GCA_035042165.1. Lineage (NCBI taxonomy): Eukaryota > Metazoa > Arthropoda > Insecta > Diptera > Drosophilidae > Drosophila > Drosophila kuntzei. Next base: position 463,374 of record JAWNLU010001763.1, read on the forward strand.
AGTAATTATATGCTTAACGACAGTGTCTACGATGTGAAGTCGAAGGGCAGTTACCCCTCTTCGACGTCCAATCTAAGAATGAAATGAATCTCAATCAATGCAACTTCTCATAAATACTTAATATACTTACTTTCCCTCAGATTGCAGCTGTGTTTATCGAGTACACACTGATTCCTAAAATTGCAATTGACTCTTTCTCTTCGACGTCTGACGCTGCCACATACAGGATCACACATAGCTGGGCATACCCTATTACAACTTTGGGCACTTAACAAGTCAATCATGAACGTGATATTGATGAGAAGGATTAGAACAGTAACTAGTTTCATATTTAAAACACTACAGTCGAATCTACAACAGTTTATATAGGCACAGCTATAAAAAATTTAACAAAACAATCAAGGGAACAATATAAAACAAAAACCTTTAATATGAATACTACATGCAAGTACATTTACCGACATTTCCTTTTGTTTTATGATATACATCCACTAACAATCCAGAAATAGAAACAACTGCTAGCTCTGAAATTAAACACAACACTCTTTTAAACAATCCATAAACCATTAACTTTAATTATTATATTTTAATATTTGCACATCCATAAATTAGTTGCACATTCTCTTATTTTCGAATTAAAAGATTAGGGACAGTCCCTGGGGCCGGACTTTTGGGCGCAATTACCCCTTCTGGATGTCCATCCTGTGAATAGAAAAGTATTCATTTGATTAATGAGTTTAAATTTCGTTTTGTATTTTACTTACTTTCAGGCCTTCTGCATTTGTGATTAGTGAAATGACATTGATTGGTGAAATTACAATTGATGGTCCTTCCACGACGAGTCGCGGTACCACAAACAGGATCATAGTTATTTGTGCATTCTCTAATGCATGTAGTTACAGGCGGTCTGCGAGTTCTATTACGAGATCTTCGAGTAGTTCTTCGTTGTGAGTTCACCGAGCTTGCCACGCATAGAATCACGACGAAAAGCAACAGGACGGTATTAAGTTTCATATTGATCGAACGTCTGTCTGATATACTCTGATACTCTGACATTTCATCGGTCTATATAACCAGCTTAAATACCATGCATAAAAGAGAGTAACAAAACAATTTACAAAACAAAACAAAAAATTAAATAAAACAAACACTTGGAATACTTTTTTTCTTTATAATCCAGAAGTATTTATAGAGTACTTTCTTCTGTTACAAAAAAAAACAATAGAATTTCTTTAGTACTATAATCCTTTTCACTTCCAAACACATTGAAAAATCTCACTCACATTACAATACTCTTTCTGAGGGGCTATAACTTTATTAAAATAAAATTAAGCTCACATAAAAAATATATTTATATTTTTGAATAAGTTATTTTATTTTTATTCTCCTTTATCTTATAATAAATTTCAGGAGACTTCTCGTTTATGTTCGTTCTCTTTTAATTTATTTCCTGATTAGCTGCAGTCTCTGTTACTGGATTTCTGACTACAACGACCCCGTCTGGATGTCCATGCTGTAACAGAAAAGTGTTCTTTGATTAATCAGTTTATCTAATCTATATAATTTTACTAACTTTCGCGCTTTCTGCATTTGTGATTATTTAATAGGCACTGATTGCTGAAATTACAATTAATGATCCTTCCACGCCGATTGACGGTACCACAAACAGGAACATCCTGAATTGGGCAGTTTGCATTGATGATGCAAGGAGGTCTTGTTCTATGAGGTCTAGTTCTAGGAGGTCGCCCTATACGTCGGGAGTTCACCGAACCTGTCACGTATAAAATCACGACGAAAATCAGCCAGAGAATATAAAGTTTCATATTGATCAAACAGATATATGAAACTCTCTCTGAAATTATCAGATACCTATCGGCTTATATACCCAGTGCGAGGCAAGGGTAGAAAAGAGTTTAACAAAAATGTTTACTATACTATAAAAACAAAACGAAGACTTTGAATTTTTTATTCAGCTCCAGAAGTACTATTTATAGAATATTTCATTATTCATAAAAATCAAAATAAAAAGAGGTTTAAAAATATTCCATTCCGAGCACATTCAATGTAGAATCCGACTTCTGTTATACAGTGCCAGTTGTTATATGTAGATCAAGGGGGAATATTAACAAAACAATTATTCAACAGAAAATACAATTAATTGCTTGAAAAAGTATATTTATTTTTTATTTTTTATATTCTTTTATCAGATAAGGTGTTCCAGAATGTGTGTGTCTGCTCAGTTTAGCTACAGTCCCTGTTGCTGGACTTCTGAGCACAGTTACCCCTAGTTGGTACCCAAACTGTAAATAAGAATTAATTATTATGTTACTCAAATTACATTTTTTAAATATATTATAACTACTTACCCTCTCGCTTTATGCAACTGTGATAAAGGAATCGGCATGAATTGCTGAAATTACAATTGATAATCCTTCCATTTCGATAGACTGTACCACAAACAGGATCAACGTTATTTGGACAAATATCTACACAGCGAGTCCTTCTAGTAGTTGTACGTCTGGTTGTTCGTCTGGTAGTACGTCTGGTAGTACGTCTTGTTGTACGTCTTGTTGTACGTCTGGTAGTACGTCCGGTAGTACGTCTGGTAGTTCGCCTGGTAGTACGTCCAGTAGTACGTCTGGTAGTTCGCCTGGTAGTACGTCCGGTAGTACGTCTTGTTGTACGTCTTGTTGTACGCCTTGTTGTACGCCTGGGGGCGCTAGTAGGTCTGGCTGGTGGTCTTCCTGGTCTACCTGGCGGTCTTCCAGGTCTACCCACTGATCCACCAGGAGGTCTACCACGTTGAGCATTCACTGAATGTGCCACATAGAGGACCACAACGAAGAGCAACAGGACTGTAACTAGTTTCATATTGAACCTCGACTTAATCCTACTGTGATACTTTATCGTCTTATATAGGCGCATCGAGGCATAACCAAACAATAGATAAACAGAACAATTGATAAAAACACGTAAAGAAGATGAGTAGATAATTGATTAAAGTTCTTATAAACAAAGACTTTTATTTTATATTTAGTACTACTTATTGACACAGACATTTCATTTTTGTATTTCCATCAAAAGTATGTTAAAAGTATTATATTCTTTGTATTACCTGACACTTGCGGGTTATTTTACAGTTTTCCAAAAAAATCTGTCCAGAAATAGAAATATTAGAAAATATTAGGAATTATTTTAATTTTTTTTTTTATTATCTCTATTTTTGTGTTTGATTATGTAAATTTATTTTAAATTATTTTTCGCAGTTCCAAGGCCTTTAAGGTCATATTGTAAATATTTTAATTCAATTTGTTTGAACTCTCTGATATTAAGAAATTTATTTATAAATTTTTAAAATTTTTTTTGGTTAATTGAATAACACTGTGCAATTCGAAAAAAAGAAATTAATTATAACACAACAAATAAAATGACACATAATTTTGGGATGACTTTTTCAAGTTTTATTATTTTCATAGATGTTCCATAGACCGAGTCTAAGTTCTTAAATATTTATAAAATTAGAAGACGAAACAGATTAAGTCGATCGTCCCGATATTCGGAGAATCTGCCAGACAAAGGAAGAACAAAACAACTAATGAGATAATTCTGAAGTTACTAGAAGATAATTCTTAGATCGGTTAAGGACCAAAAGAAAATTTTTTTGCATTGCATTTTAAGGTTTTGTAGGATTTATGAAAATATAATGTCCTGCCAGACAAAGGAAGAACAAAACAACTAATGAGATAATTCTGAAGTTACTAGAAGATAATTCTTAGATCGGTTAAGTGACCAAAAGAAAATTTTTTTGCATTGCATTTTAAGGTTTTGTAGGATTTATGAAAATATAATGTCAAATGAGCATAATAAAAACTTGATACTACGTCGTACTGTTAAAAAACTTCAGGCTATATATCTATTGAATAAAGACATTGATTTTTATTTTTATTATACATACTCTTGGTTATATTATATCCCAAAAGTCTTTTAGTACATGTCGGTATCTTTTATATTCAAGCGTGTCCTCCCATATTAGCTACAGTCCCTGTTGCTGGACTTTTGAGCACAGTTACCCCTAGTTGGTACCCATACTGTAAATAAGAGTTATTAATTATATTAATCAGATTACATTTTTTAAATTTATTATAACTACTTACCCTCACGCTTTATGCAACTGTGAAAAGGAGTCGGCATGAATTGCTGAAATTACAATTGATAATCCTTCCATTTCGATAGACTGTACCACAAACAGGATCAAAATTAGTTGGGCAAATATCTACACAGGGTATTCTGGTACGTCTGGTAGTACGTCTGGTAGTACGTCCGGTAGTACGTCTGGTAGTTCGCCTGGTAATACGTCTGGTAGTACGTCTGGTAGTACGTCCGGTAGTACGTCTGGTAGTACGTCTTGTTGTGCGTCCTGTTATGGGTCTTGTTGTACGTCTTGTTGTACGTCTGGGAGCCCTAGTAGTTCGCCTGGTAGTACGTCTGGTAGTACGTCCTGTAGTACGTCTGGTAGTTCGCCTGGTAATACGTCTGGTAGTCCGTCTGGTAGTACGTCCGGTAGAACGTCTGGTAACACGTCTTGTTGTGCGTCCTGTTATGGGTCTTGTTGTGCGTCTTGTTGTACGCCTGGGAGCCCTAGTAGTTTGCCTGGTAGTACGTCTAGTAATACGTCTTGTTGTCCGTCTTGTTGTGCGTCTTGTTGTACGCCTGGGAGCCCTGGTGGTTCGCCTGGTAGTACGTCCGGTAACACGTCTTGTTGTGCGTCTCGTTGTACGCCTGGGAGCCCTAGTAGTTCGCCTGGTAGTACGTCTGGTAGTTCGCCTGGTAGTACGTCTTGTTGTACGCCTGGGAGCCCTAGTAATTCGTCTTGTTGTACGCCTGGGAGCCCTTGTAGTTCGCCTGGTAGTACGTCTTGTTGTACGCCTGGGAGCCCTAGTAGTTTGCCTGGTAGTACGTCTAGTAATACGTCTTGTTGTCCGTCTTGTTGTGCGTCTTGTTGTACGCCTGGGAGCCCTAGTGGTTCGCCTGGTAGTTCGCCTGGTGGTACGTCTGGTAGTACGCCTGGGAGCCCTTGTAGTTCGTCTGGTAGTACGTCCGGTAACACGTCTTGTTGTGCGTCTCGTTGTACGCCTGGGAGCCCTAGTAGTTCGCCTGGTAGTACGTCTGGTAGTTCGCCTGGTAGTACGTCTTGTTGTACGCCTGGGAGCCCTAGTAATTCGTCTGTGTACGCCTAGTTGGTAGTTCGCCTGGTAGTACTTCTTGTTGTACGCCTGGGAGCCCTAGTAGTTCGTCTTGTTGTACGCCTGGGAGCCCTTGTAGTTCGCCTGGTAGTTCGCCTGGTAGTACGTCTTGTTGTACGCCTGGGAGCCCTAGTAGTTCGTCTTGTTGTACGCCTGGGAGCCCTTGTAGTTCGCCTGGTAGTTCGCCTGGTAGTTCGCCTGGTAGTTCGCCTGGTAGTACGTCTTGTTGTACGCCTGGGAGCCCTAGTGGTTCGTCTTGTTGTACGCCTGGGAGCCCTTGTAGTTCGCCTGGTAGTTCGCCTGGTAGTACGTCTTGTTGTACGCCTGGGAGCCCTAGTAGTTCGTCTTGTTGTACGCCTGGTGGTACGTCTGGTAATACGTCTGGTAGTACGTCCGGTAGTACGTCTTGTTGTACGCCTGGGAGCCCTAGTAGTTCGTCTTGTTGTACGCCTGGGAGCCCTTGTAGTTCGCCTGGTAGTTCGCCTGGTAGTACGTCTTGTTGTACGCCTGGGAGCCCTAGTATGTTGTACGCCTGGGAGCCCTTGTAGTTCGCCTGGTAGTTCGCCTGGTAGTTCGCCTGGTAGTACGTCTTGTTGTACGCCTGGGAGCCCTAGTGGTTCGTCTTGTTGTACGCCTGGGAGCCCTTGTAGTTCGCCTGGTAGTTCGCCTGGTAGTACGTCTTGTTGTACGCCTGAGAGCCCTAGTAGTTCGTCTTGTTGTACGCCTGGTGGTACGTCTGGTAATACGTCTGGTAGTACGTCCGGTAGTACGTCTTGTTGTACGCCTGGGAGCCCTAGTAGTTCGTCTTGTTGTACGCCTGGGAGCCCTTGTAGTTCGCCTGGTAGTACGTCTTGTTGTACGCCTGGGAGCCCTAGTAGTTCGTCTTGTTGTACGCCTGGGAGCCCTTGTAGTTCGCCTGGTAGTACGTCTTGTTGTACGCCTGGGAGCCCTAGTAGTTCGTCTTGTTGTACGCCTGGGAGCCCTAGTAGTTCGCCTGGTAGTACGTCTGGTAGTTCGCCTGGTAGTACGTCTTGTTGTACGCCTGGGGGCCCTAGTAGTTCGCCTGGTAGTACGTCTGGTAGTTCGCCTGGTAGTACGTCTTGTTGTACGTCTTGTTGTACGTCTTGTAGTACGCCTGGGAACCCTAGTAGTTCGCCTTGTAGCACGTCTGGTAGTTCGCCTGGTAGTACGTCTTGTTGTACGCCTGGGAGTCCTAGTAGTTCTGCCTGGTGATCTTCCCGGTCTAGATGTCGCTCTTCCAGGTCTACCCGGTGATCTGCCAGGAAACCTACCACGTTGGGCATTCACTGAATGTGCCACATAGAGGACCACAATGAAGAGCAACAGAACTGTAACTAGTTTCATATTGAACTTCTACTTGATCCTACTTTGATACTTTATCGCCTTATATAGGCGAATCGAGGCATAAACAAACAATAGATAAACAGAACAATTGATAAAAACAAGTAAAGAAGATGAGTAGATTATTGATTAAAGTTCTTATAAACAAAGACTTTTATTTTTTACTTCGTACTACTTATAGCCACAGACTTTTAATTTTTGTATCTCCTTCAAAAGTATGTTAAAAGTATTATATTCTTTGTATTACCTGACACTTTCGGGTTATTTTACAAATTTCAATAAATCTTTCCAGAAATACAAATAGTAGGAATTATTTTAATTCTTTATTTTATTATTTTCAAGTTTTGTGTTTGATTATTTAATTTTATTAGAAATCATTTTTTCGCAGTTCCAAGGTCATGTTGTATATGTTTTGTAATTGATTTGCTTTAAGCTCTCTTATATTGAATTATTTATTTACTTTTAACCTTTACTAAAACTATCATAAATTTTTAAATTATTTAAGTATATTTTGGTAAGTTAAATTATTCATCGTACATATTAGATTCCCATAAAGGATTCCCAACCCAACAATTAAAATGACACATAATTTATGGGATGACTATGTAAAGTTTTGTTATTTTCATGGCTGTGCCGTAGACTAAGACTAAGTTCCTAAATATTAATAAAATGAAGATATAAAACAGTTGTAGTCGGTCGTCTAGATTTTCCGCAATTCTGCCAGACAAAGGGAGAACCAAAAAACTAACGAAATACATAACTCTGTAGTTACTAGAAAATATTTCTCAGGTCGGTTGAAGAGAAAATGGAAAAAATAATATTCGTTTAAAGCATTTTAAGGGCTTGTAGGGCTTACATAATAATAATGTCAAAGGAGCATAATAAATACATGATACTACGTTGTACAGTTAAAAATCTTCATATAATATATCTTTTGAATAAATCAGTTTCCTTTTCTTTTATTTTTATTATCTATACTCTTTTATCATATAATGTTCTATTTATGATGTTTTTTTTAACATGTCCGTTTCTGTCATATTCAAGTGTGTCCCTTCAGCTCAACTACAGTCCCTGTTGCTGGACTTCTGAGCGCAGTTGCCCCTGGTCGACATCCATACTGTAAATAGGTATTATTAATTATGACAATTATCAAAATATTATAATCGCTGAAAATTTGTAGACTTGTTATGCTTACCTTCTCGCTTTCTGCAAGCGTAATTAGTGAGTTGGCATTGATTGCTGAAATTACAATGGATGAACCTTCTACTACGAAAAACAGTGCCACAAACAGGATCGTGGTTAGCTGGACACGCGTCATCGCATTTAGGTCTTTGAGTAGTAGTAGGGCGTCGTGTAGTAAGCCTGGTAGTACGCCTGGTAGTACGTCTGGTAGTACGCCTGGTGGTACGTCTTGAAGTGCGTCTGGTAGCTCGGGGAGTAGGACCGGCAACACTACCCGGTGATCCAGTAGCGGGTCTATGTTGGGCATTCACTGAATTGGCCACATAGAGAACTACAACGCATAGCAACAGAACTGTAACTAGTTTCATACTGAAATTGTGTCTGATTTTATGTGAAACATCATCGCCTTATATAGCCCACTTCGAACATATTCAGACAAAAGATTAACAGAACAATTGATTAAATTAAAAACAGATGGTTAAAAAAGAACTGATTGAGCTACTTGTAAACAGAGACTTTAAATGTTTGCTTAAATATTAAAAAAAATGTTATTCTATATAAAAACTATAATATAAAGCTCTTTATTCCCGAATTTAACTGTGCCTCAAAACTGCTTATAGTATTTGTATACACCTTCCACAGTATATTTTAATAGCTTTCAAAATAATGATCAGCTTTCTGGTGGGCGATAAATCTCCAACACCGGATCAAAAATTTAACAATTTAAAAATTCAATTTTTTTTTTGTTTTCAGTAATAAATTTTTATTTACAAATACTATTTTTATTTGAATTAATATTTCAGTCTTAAGAAAATAACACACACAACAAAAATATATAATTAAGTCATTACATAAATCCCAAGTTCTGTCAGTGGGATGCCGTGTTTCATATTACACTATGATAATTATTACGGGTATATGGGCGCTGTTCTCCATAGGTTTCTCTGTGGATGCTAACTCTGGCTCCCATCTTCACTAAATGTTAATACGACCAGCTAAAGAAATAAATAATAATAACATAAACTGTATATATTTCAAGTAAAAGTAAATATTTTTATTTTTTCCATAATTTTTTTTTAATCATATGCATTTCAGAAGTATTCTCGTTTCTTTTATATTCAAGTGTGTCCTTACAGCTTAGGTACAGTCCCTATTGCTGGACTTCTGAGCGCAGTTACCAGTACTCGATGTCCAAACTGTAAATAAGAAATATTTATTTTTTTTAATCCGCTTTAAAACTAAAACGTTTTGTACTTACCCTCCCGCTTTCTGCACATGTGGATATTGAGTTGGCATTGATTGCCGAAATTACAATTGATAATCCTTCCACGCCGAGTAACACTACCACAAACAGGCTCATAGATTTGTAAGCATGCATCTGGGCACCTAGGTCTTCTGGTAGTACGTCTCGTAGTACGCCTGGTAGTACGCCTGGTAGTACGCCTGGTAGTACGCCTGGTAGTACGCCTGGTTGTACGCCTGGTAGTACGCCTGGTAGTACGTCTGGTAGGTCGCCTGGTGGTACGTCTGGTAGTACCTGTGGTGGTACGTCTGGTAGTACCTGTGGTTGTACGTCTGGTGGTACCTGTTGAGGTACGTCTTGTAGTGCGTCTGGTAGCTCGGGGAGTAGGACTGGCAACACTACCCGGTGATCCAGTAGCCGGTCTATGTTGGGCTTTCACTGAATTGGCCACATAGAGGACCACAACGCATAGCAAAAGAACTGTAACTAGTTTCATACTGAAATTGTGTCTGGTTTCATGTGAAATTTCATCGCTTTATATACCCCATTTGGTAAATATTCAGACAAAAGATTAACAGAACAATTGATAAAATGAAGCACAGACGGCAAAAACAAAACTGATTAAACTACTTGTAAACAAAGACTTTGAATTTCTTTTATGCTTCAAAATAATGCTATTCTTTATAAAACTACATACATATATTAAAAGGCTGTTTATTTCCGAATTAAACTGTGCCTCAAAAATATTTGTAATATTTTTGTAAGCCTTCCAGAGTATATTTTAATAGCTCTAAAAATAGATCTGAGCTTTCTGGTGGGCGATAAATCATCGACACCGGATCAGAGATTGGACTATATCAAAAAATTTAATAATCTTTTAATATTTTTAGTAATAAATATTAATTTACAAATATTATTTTAATTTGTATTAATTTTTCTGTCTTTAGCTTTTAATTTAAATAATAGCCAATAGAATGATAGGACACGCAAATAAAATTCCTTCCACATTCGCTACTAAATAGAATCATATCTTGGCAGCTTATTATTTAAATTTTTATTGTGAGTTCCTTTGCCTTATAAAATATAAAATATTACATAAAATAATACAAATAAAAAAAAAATGAAATCAGCACTTAAATCCCAAGTCCTGTCTTTAGGATGCTGTATTTAATATAATATGATAATTATCATCGGTCTGTGGGCACTGTTAACCATAGTTGTCTCTGGGAATGCTAACTCTGGCTCCCATCTTCACTAGATGTTAATAAGACCAACCAAAGAAATAAATAGTAATAAGATACACTGGATATATTTCTTGAAAAAATCAATTTTTTTTATTTTTTCTATATTTTTTCCATATTTTTATTTTATCAAATATGTTCCAGAAGTATTTTCGTACATGTCCGTTGCTTTTATATTCAAGTGTGTCTTCTCAGCTTAGCTACAGTCCCTGTTGCTGGACTTCTGGGCGCAGTTACCACTACTCGATGTCCAAACTGTAAATAATAAATATTTATTTTATTTTATCAGATTAAAAACTTAAACTTTTTGTACTTACCCTCTCGCTTTCTGCACATGTGAGAATTAAGTCGGCATTGATTGCTGAAATTACAATTGATAATCCTTCCACGGCGAGCAACGCTACCACAAACAGGTTCAAAGACTTCGGTACATATATCTGGGCAGCTTGGTCTTCTGGTACGTCTGGTAGTACGCCTAGTAATACGCCTGGTAGTACGCCGTCTTGTTGTACGCCTGGGAGCCCTAGTAGTTCTACCTGGTCTACCTGGCGGTCTTCCTGGTCTTCCTGGTCTACCTGGCGGTCTTCCTGGTCTACCCGGTAATCTACCAGGTCTACCACGTTGGGCATTCACCGAATGTGCCACATAGAGGACCACAACGAAGAGCAACAGAACTGTAACTAGTTTCATATTAAAATTCTACGTGATCCAACTGCGATACTTTATCGCCTTATATAGGCACGTCAAGGCATGAGCAGACAATTGATTAACAGAACAATTGTCGAAAAGTTTAACAGGCATTGAGTTCATTAAATTGATAACTGATTAAACTGTGTATAAACAAAAAGTTGAAAGTATTGTTTAGTTTCAGAAGTATTTTAAAACAATATTATAAAGCTTTTAATTCCCAAAATGCACAAGGCTACAAAACTATCTAAAGAATATTTTAAATTGAATAAGTACATAATAAATTATAATTATAAATATATTTTTGAACAATTGTTCAGTTGAATAATTATTCAAATTCAGATTAAAATATTTCAGTAGCAACAAATTTTCCTGTTATATCGATAGTGATGCTTTCGTCACTAGCACGGAATTCTATTAGTTATAATACCTTTTTAAACTATCTTATTAAATAATATAGATAAAGAATATAATTCACATATGATCTCTCCTGCTCCTCCCACTCTAATACAGGGTATATTCAATTTACGAATATATGTGTAATATGTTAAACACAATTTAATAGGTATTATATAAGATAATGTTTGGAATATAACTATCACTTTGGATCCTTCAGCCCTCGGCTGGAATAGGCACATTTGTAGGTTCCACAGCTGGCACTGCCGATGGTTGGATAAGCACTTTTGTAGGCAACAGATGCTTTAACGGCTCCAGGATCTGTTTCTGTTGCAAGAAGGTGAGCTGCTGTTGCTCCAGTTGCAGCAAGCTAATGCCGAGGTGCACGGTAATCGACTGAGGTGGAAAGACGCCATGAATGCAGCGTTGCACGTAGGGAACGAGATCGTAGGCGAGACAGGAGCACAACTTGACGAATGTCTCGCGTTCATTGCCCGTGAATGCCTGTTGTTCCTGCCGATAAAAGGCGAGCACACGCTGTGCCACCAACTGCAGCGATTGCTGCAAGCAACTGGTCACATCCGTTGCCACAGCGAAGGGTGCACAAAGACGCAGCTCATTCAGCGCATTCAGATAGCCATTACACAGAGCAGCAAGTGGATAAAAGTCAAGCAAAGTCTCTGGCGGAGCATAAGATTCCGACTTTTGTTCACTGGAAGACAGAGCTGCCGTATCAAGCTGCTTGCGACTGTGCAACGTCACCTTGTTGATGAGTGTAAACTTGTCCAGCTCCTGCTCAAAGTGTTCATTAACTTGGCCAATGCTTGCCTCAAACTTGTGACGCACCACACGCACAAAGATGGGCGCAATCAATGCCCTGAAATCGGCACCGACACGACTGAAGGATAAGCCAAAGTACATGCATTGACCCAGCACTGTTTCAATGGAGTTAACACCACGCTCCAGATCCGTCTCGAGAGTCAACAGAAAGCCATTGATCTTAAAGGAAAACTCTTATCAATTGAGAAACATAGGTGAATCATCATAATTACCTTGTTGTGCAGCCAGGCCTGAAACAAGCGATCTCCATTGCAACTGACGCCTTGGAGAGGCTTCAGTGGCGTCGACTTGCCCACATTCTCCTCCTCCGGAAATATGGCGCGATACTGAGTGATAATGTTGAATAAATTAATACGAGTGATTTCAATCGTCTTGGTCAGATGCTGTTGGGCTGAAAGAGAATTTAAACAATATTATTAAAATATAAATTATTTGTTGATTTATAAGTTCAAATCTTATATTTAAATCTGTTTATAAAATTTATGAAATAATAATTAAATTTCAATTTTTATTTAACAATCAGAGAATATCTCGAATGTTCTTTAAAGTAACTATTTGCTAACATACCATCTTTGGTAGAAATCGCCTCCAGACAGGACGTCAACCAAGCATCGCGCGCCTGCAAAAACTTCAATTTAAGCTCGTTGTCGCCAAATGCCTGCATCCGACGGAGATAGCCAACAATCTGAAGGCACTTGGGCAGCTGTAGATCCATGCGCAACTGTGCCACCAGCTGTACAAGCATTGTATGCCACAATGCCTCCACGGAACGCACAATGCTCTGGAATATCAAATCATATCAACTTATTTTGGGAAATTCAGACTGTCACTCACGTGCACGACGGGTATGAGATGTCCCTGGTGCTGGCCTAGTCTCTGCACATAGCTGGCCAGTTCCAGCGCCTCCTCGTAGCGTCCCTCGCGTATGCAACGCTCCATAAGCTGCGGCAGCTCAAGTATCTCCAACAGCTGAGCATTCTTGTGCAGCGTTGTGCTGTTCAGGCGACGCTGCTCGGTCAGCTCCGCGGAATCCTTGAGGAACTGCTCGCACTTTCCACTAAACGTGGGCAGTTTACCAATCAACGTGTCCACCTGCTCCTCTGCCTTCTGAAACTCGTGGAATATCGAACGTGAATTCTCTGCCGTTGTGATAAACGTTTTGTAATTGGAAATGGCCAACTCCTGTGTTTGTTCCAATATGCGTTTAGTTTCATCCGCTAATCTGGTTTGCTCCTTTTTCAGTTGATCCACCTTGCAGGTTCCCAACTTGGCCAAATAATTGTCCAGCTCCGGATTGCCACGCAGATTATCTGTATGAAAATCATCATTAAAGCAGCCCTTGCAAACGTTGGGAGCCTAAATAATACCTGGAACACCATCAGGAAATATCAATTTTAACACACGTTCGTTTTCCATATCCATTTTATCAGTAAAATCCATTATAAATTTTAGTTTTTACTGTTTGTAAATAAAAAGTATTATTATTTAGATCTCTATATCGATGTGGCAACCTTGCATCCCATAAAGAAATTACCGATAGTTCGAACGACGGACAACCTTTCAATTTCATAAAAAGTGCGATAGTTACTTTTCTCATCTCAGTTTTAGGTCATTTTCGAAATGATTGTGGCGGTCGGGCGATAGACTACTATACAATACAAAGCTGACTGCTATATCAAACAGACTATTGTCAGTCATGCACTACATTTCCGTTACATTTCAATTTAAATTTCTCAAATTGGCATAAAATTAAATATATTTATTATTGTATGTTGTACATTGTTGACTTTCATTATGATGCATCTACCCGTCTTGCTTCTTTACGCAGTTCCCATGCAACACATGCTTCCAGTGGGGTTCGTTTGCTTCTTCAGTTGTTGCACTGGTGAAAGTAGAACATTTATTTGTCTGTTTGCAAAAATTTAAAACATATTATCTGTCTGTCAGTCGGTCTACACAACTTCTTATATGCTACGCACTTTCCGCTCCCCGACCAGCTGCACGCTGCTCGCAATGATGACGCTAATGAACTTGAGTCGCAGTTGCATGGGAAGCAAACCAACCAGAGGCGCACTTTCATCTCGCCTAGCGGCTGCATCTCTCAGCTTGCCTCAGACATTTCGGCGTCGACATCGACGTCGCCATCGAGACGTTCATGTTGTCGCTGTAATCGTGAGTTAAAACCGCTCCACCTGCCGAGACAGTAAACGGGTTATAAATATGGCCACTAATGGGATTGTTCTTATTACATGCGTACAACTTGCGATATTTTTCAATATCACATTTAACTGCTTAAAGTGATTAATTCTAAAAATCTCTTTACTACAAATACTATCTCAAAATATATAGTACTTTTCAATTTCTTTTTTCAGTAATTTATGTTCCAAATTCTTTCAACAGTTCATAAACACGTTAATTGAAGGGTTGGCCAGATTAGAGAGCAAAGTATTTTTAGCTGGAAAGATAATCTTCAATGCTTCCAAGCTGCACCTGTTGCCCCTTGAGTTCCCCACCTCAGCTAAGCCTTATTATTATTATTATTTCCACACTTTCACTTGATATACATCAAATATTATGGTTGTATGAGTTCACAAACTTACACACAATTGTAACTATGTCTGTGAGATACATGCGAAATCAGTATGCGCCCTCAAAAAAAGGCCAGAACTCGACAGGGAGATACCCTATATAAATATAAAATGTAATAATTAACTAACTCTTATCAGACATAAAGAATAAATATTACCTGATTCTATTAAATATATATTTATATATATATCACTGAACCTGCTTCCTTCAAACAAATCTACCCGTTATTATGCGCATATTTACGTGGTATATACAAAAGTGTTTCAACCAATACACATACAAATGTTGCACATTTGTATTTATTTCGCAATCATCTTGCCAACAGAAAAACAACAACAGGAAATTTACAACCAGTTTGCGGCTCCAGAAAATGAGATAAACGAACAAAAAATATTCGGCAACTACATGAAAAAGAGGCGAAGAAAGAAAGAAAACACTAAATTGAAATGGAAGATAAGGAGTGACAGAGAGGGAGGGAGATGCGAGTGAAAGAGACAGAGTATGTCAGAGACCACCCACCCAAGCTTTGACTGTGGATCTTCTGCAGCTGAGGAACCACTGAGTGTATTACGTTGGCACCACAACATGCATTTGGCGTGGTTCAACTTTGGCTGCAACTCCTCTTGGCCAAGTCGCCGGCTCTCCCTGTCTCAGCGGAAGTCATTGACATGCGAGGCTGAGATTTACTCAATGGAAATGGTCTCTGACTTCTCCGAGTACCGCACCGAGTTATGGGTTAATAAAAAAAAACAAATCATTTGCCTGTCATCGCACCGAGGGCGGAATGGGATGGAAATGGGATGAAGATGGAGATGGAAAAGTCATGAAAATATGTAAGACGCACCAAGGCAATTAAAATTTTGGTTTTTTAAGTTGTAACAGTTGTGCCCAGTTGGGAACAGGGGTCAGACTTACAGTAAACTCTGGCTAAGACTAGTTAAAATAAATATAAATACACAAAGAAAAGTATAAATTAATATTAAAATACAAATTTTGAAGTATATGAAATATACTCACATATATATTTATTTATTTTTGAATATGACGTATTGAGAAGCGTGTTTTATTCCTAAGGAACTTAAAAACACATTTTAGAATAACATGATGTAGAATCGAACTCAGCTATTTTTTAAAGTGATGTGACAGATCGGCAACTATAAATAAGAATCACGAACCTCACATATGAATATTAAGAAAAAAATTACCTTCATAAATAAAAATATATTTAATTTATATATTAAATAATATATGGGTATGTAAATAAATAAATAATATGTACTGAATATTATAAATCATATTAATTTTATAAATTATAAATAAAGTTAAACAATATTTGAATTTATAATGTTATTTCAGAATCAGCTGTATCTTATAGGCGGGCAGAAACGCACAGCCGAGAGTCAAGTTTTCACTGTTTACGTTCAAGTTGCAACAAACATGCAACGCAACAAAACAACAACAACAACAACTGACGCAGCAGCAAGAGCAACATCAATATCAACAACATCCACAAGAGCAACAACAAAGTTAAAGGCCACTACTGACCTACTAAACAGGCGTCGACGTCAGCGTCAACGTCTTCGCTGCTTTGCGCAGCTCTCCCACTTCCCACTAGCAGCGACAATCAACAACAGCAACAACAGAAGCTAAATCGTGCCTTCGTTTCGTCTCGGCAAACCATCTTCATCTTCGTGTTTTGCGCTTTGCTCTCTCATCGTCGTGTCCGTTGCGTGTGGCGCTTTTTCTGTTTGCGGTTTATTGTTGTTGTTCTTTTTGCACTGCTGTTTCTGTTGTTGCTGCTGCTGCTGCTGCGCTTGCTCGCTTTTCAATGTTTGTGTTTTTGTTGCGCCCACCCGACGCTGACGCTTCGAATAATAAATAAGAAAAAGTTTTCCTGCAAACGCAAAAACAAAACTAAGAGGAGTCGTAAAAAATAACAACTAAGTCTAAAGTGATCATGAGTTATCGACTCGAACATGCCCTGTAGTCAGTTGAAAAGAAGAAGCTATATGTGGAAGTTGTATATAGTTGTATCAATTGTATTTGATAGTAATAATAATTAATGATATTGAATAGTAACTTTAAATTTAAATTAGCACTTTAGATATAAACGAACATCAATCTTACCTACATTGACATACACCAATACACCCTTTGTGTGCATATGTATAGAGCATAAAAAGTGTTTTCGCTTGCGCCGCAGTTGAGCCATTCGGCCAGCCGTCTCTCTGTCTCTGTCGTGAGCCCAGCTTGTGGGCTGAGAGCGGGGTGCTGAGCCTCTCGCTGTTGCTGTCGACGCCGCCGTCGTCGTTATGGCTGACGCTGCCGTGGACTCTGCCTCTGTCTCTGTGACTCTCGCCGCAGTTGCAAACGTGAGTGCGAAGCGTGTAAACGTGATTTGGATTTTCGGCTTGGGCTTTGGGGTCCGTTCTATTTGTTGTTTTTATGCTCGCCTGTTATCCCAGCGGGACAGACCGCTGAAAAGGTCGCTGAAATCGGTAGTGAATTAAACGTTGCTAAATGAAAATATGAATATTACGACGTGTTACAGTTATGTGAATGCCAATCGACAACTAAATTCGAACTTAATATTCGAACCGAATACGTGTGATTCACACTGTCAATAAACCCAAACTGATAGCTCCCTATCGAAGTAGAGGGCTTTACGGGGCCGAGGCCCCTACCAAAAACAAAATACCCAAAATATACAAGTGAAATATTGCGAAATCCTTTGAAGAAATTTCTATTTGCACATTTTTGCATTGATTGTGTTCGTGAGTGTGCCAAACAGAGTGAAAGTAAACAATGGAGCTTACGAAAATGGATAGGCGAATTGCCGGATTGCGAATGACAAAACTAATAACGGTAAATGCCAACGAGAGTGTTAACTATCATCACATAATACCAAGGTCTTGACACACTCTCTGACTGTCTTTGTATCCATTAAAGCTCTTTTCAATGGAATTGTTTATTATCCATAATTGGGAAAAAGTTAAGATGACGTTGTCAAAAATCATACAATATCTGTTATTTAGATTTTTATATATTTATTAAGAAAATAGAAAGATATAAGATTTTGGAAAAACTTTTTATTTTTAAACTGAGATTTTAAATTACATACAAATCAGTCCTTTAACCTAAACCTAAAAACTAATATAAATGATATTGGGATAATAGTAAATTATTATAAATAATTATTTTAAAACGCTTCAACTTTTGATATTTTTTTAATTTAATGTAGCCAATTCTCAAATAAAACAGACAGCTGATTTTTCAAATAAATAATAATAATAATGTTTGAAAATAATATCATTTAACTGATAAATGAGAACAAGATGAGAGCGATTCTAGGGTAAAATCTATATCTTTTCATAAAATTTAATTACATATTAAGGAATGAATATAAGAAAAAACAACTATTTTCTTGACGTTTTTATGACTTTTGGCCTCCATTTATTACCATAGAGGTCGTTACAGTTAGGTGGATAGGTTAGTTTTGCAACAATTTCAGGTAATTTGACCCATGAGTCGAGTTCTTCTAGGGAAGAGTAATAGCTGAAGACGTTTACAGTTAATGTCACATTCCAGTCACAACAAATTTGACAGAAATGAAAATGAAAACGCAATTTGTGTACGGATTCGATGTTGACTACCAATTTGAGGTTCAGTGGCAACTGCTTACAACATGTGTTGAAATCGATAAACGATCGAAGCTTTATGCATATTAACAGCTTACTAAGTGTCACACACATATATAAACAAATAAGTCTTCACATACACAACCAAATGGCACAAACAAAGCGAAAAGCGAAGAAAAAACTCAGCTGTTGCGTTTGTCGTTTTCTTACCGCTTTAAAAGATACGAAAATAAAGATAAAATAAAAAAATTTCACTTTCTTTGAGGCGCTGTCGGCTGAAAACGATTTTTTAGTTTTGGCAGTTTGAGTTTTGGGCCGGCAGTCGAATTTAAATAGTTAAAGAGAAAAACGATAAACGATAAACAGACACAAAATCAGTTACCAAATTGGGAGAAAAGTTGCTGCGATTTTGGTCTGGCTTTTTCCGGTGAGCTTGGGGCAAGTGAAACCTGAGACTCAAACAGTCGAAGAGTTAACAATCAGCTATTTCTTTTTTTTGTTTTTGTGGCCCAAACAATGCCAATGAATATGCATTATTTGAGCACTTTGAAGTTCAGAATAACATATTTGCATGGACTTGCATGTCAAGTTTGTCGCCTGAGTCTTTTTTGCGTCGCGTCGCGTCGCAAGTTTCACCAGCTGCTGCTGCTGCTGCTGCTGCTGCTACTGGCAATGGCAATTAGCAAGCACAGAAACGGCAAAGAGGCAAAACCAAATTTGGTTAAATGTAACATCAACTTCATTTGCAGTTGCCAATTGAATTGATAAATAATTCATTCTACGCTGCACCACCAGCACCACATGTTGCACGACAACCACATTGTGTGTGTGTGTGTGTCTGTGTGTGCGTGTGTCGAGTATTTAGGAAATGAAGACATATGCGACTGGTCAGCTGGCCAATCAGACGGTCAGGTGGTGCTGTGGTGCTGCTGTGCTGTTGTGGTTCTGTGTTGCACACTTCATAGAAAGTCGCACTGACACATTAAAGTGTTGCTGAGTTGCAACAGCTGCAGAGTGACAAATGTCTTCCTCGATGCAAGTTGACTTAATGCCCATTTGGACATTGGACATATTGATTTGTTGCTTCTATGTTGACAGCCGCCTGCCAGACAGACAGACAGACAAACAGATGAACAGACCGACTGTTGCTCCAATTTCCTTATGCCTTTTTCTAGACTTACCAAGAAATATGACACTCCATACGAAACGTTACAATTTAATTGTCTTCATTATATTCATTTATTTATACTCTACACATACATATCGATTTATGTATATGTAGATATAGATCGCCTTGATTTGGCGCCAAACAAAGCGAAAGTAATTTTGCTTTCCATTTCAGGTTGTGCGGTTTGCTTTGCTTTGCTTTGCTTTGACCTGATTCGATTCTGTACACAAAACTACAAACAAAATAAATATATATTGGTTTGAAAGCAAGTTCGTTGCCTAAGTCATTTGTTGTCTCATCCTCTATTCTGCGGTTTACTTTTACCCCACGGCGTCAGATCCACATTCACATAATGCTCAGCTTAATTGTTATCTTAGCGCAAAGCACTTGAGTGATCTTGATGGGTTTAATGAAGTGTTGAGTCGAATGAGAGTTGATATATGTATCTCTAATTGAGAAGAATGTATTGGTATCTAGGGCTTTATATCAAAGAAACAATTTAATGATTTTACATTTCTATTAATTTTAGTGGGAAAATTATTAAAATACGAAACTTATATAAATTATTTATACTCTTTAAAAATAATCTTTATATCTTTCCTAAGCTTAATCCCTGAATATTTTTAATGAATGATTTTTAACTTGGATTTATTGCATTAACAGAAAAAAATTAATTTCTTTGAGTTCTATACATTTTTTTGTTTTGCGATAAGTGCAATTTAATTTGTTTAACTTGTTTGTTCAAAATTAATAAACTAATCATTCGAGTAAAAGTATTTTAAAATGTACCAGAAATAAAGATATAATTTTAATTTTTTTCCCCAAAATATATGGTTTATGCTTATGCTTATCCTAAGCTCAATTTTATGAAATTTTGAAATATATTAATTTTCTTGACTGTCGTAAGAATGTAAATCCTATTTGTATTTAAAATTTTATTCAATTTGTCGAAGAAATGTTTATGTTTATTTCACCATAGGCAAGCTCCACTGTTGTTACATATGTATATGCTAATGAATAAATGATAAATTTCCGAAAACTTACAAATCCATAACGGGGTTGCACAGCATTACCTAATCAAAGCGAGTTAGTTTAATAAACACACACGTACACACACACACACACAATTTTACCTTAATATGAGTTTAACACTTTCTTTTCAACTTCGAGGAGCGACGCAGTGAAGGTGAATCATACAAAACTACAAAAAAAAAACCGCATATAAGACCAAATGATAACTAAATTGATATCAAATTTGGGAACCCATAAGCAAACCAGTTCAGCAAGAGAAAGAGACAGAGAAAGAGAGAGGGGCTGAGAGCAAAGAGGGACAGAGAACAGACACGTTTTGGGGTCTGAGGAAGGTACGTGTAGGAAGAGAGGATGGAGTTTCTGTTGGCTCTGTGTGTGCTCCTTGGTTGCGTTGTGGTTCGATTGTGCAACAGAAAAGGAAAGTTGGAAAGGGCCTCTCAAAAATTGGTAGATCGCTTTGGTGGTTCGGTGGTTCAGTGGTTTGGTGGGTTGGTGGTTCATTGCATCGGTTGTCGATCGGTGGCACTTTTACCATTGCCTGTGCCGCAATTTACTTTTACTTGGTTAACCCATTTCGCTTTTAATTGCTCTCTGCATTTCACTTTGTGACGGTTCGCCGATGCCCGGTGGCCGCCCCACACACTCACACTCACACACACACACACTCACACACACATGCATGTGCAGCAAGGTAATTGCGGCCATTCTCCCTCTCTCTCCGTCTTTCCTTCTCTGTTTCGCTTTAGCCGCATGCAAATGCACATCGATCATCTTCATGACTTGTGATTGTGCAGTTGCCGCTGTGTGAAAGTAAAATTTTGATTTTATGCCGGTTCATTAAGCGACAGAGACAGCCATAGACTGTGCGAGTGAGAGAGGCAGATAGAGTGAAAGAGAGACAGAGTGCAAAGAGAGTGGGAGCAACATTAGCCAAGTGTCTTAGGTTTGTTTTGGCCGTCCCGCTTTTATGTGTGTTTTTTTTTTATTTTTTCTGCCTCGTCACGCTGGCGACAAATTGTTTGTTCGAGTGAGAGCCAACAACTGCAGCCAGTCCCATTCTTCATGCCCCATCCCATCCCATCCATCCCATGTGCACTCCCATTTCCATTCTCTCTTACCAATCCCCCATTAACCAACGTTGCAGCTGCAACTCACGACATTTGCTCATCAGCGAAATGCAACCGAATGTTAACTCTTTATTCCATACAACTTACTTAAGTGTCCCAAAAGAAAGCAAAAAAAAATAAATATATTTTTATAATTACTCGTTGCATTTCGTAAGCATTTTAAAAATAAAATTGAAAACAAACCATTTATAAATAAACAGTTTAAATCTTCAGATTCTGGGAGTATTCAAAGTTTAAATTCGTTCAGCATTTGTTGCAATAAAATCCCGTATCTTAATTTTAATCTTTTGATTAAAAAATAAAAAAACATACAAGATAAAATGTTTAATATATTAGCTGGAAATCAATTAAATTAAAATCCATATCTACCTCTGCATCTAGCATATCTTTTTATAAATCTACAGTTGATCATCAATATTTACATCTATTTTGTTGCCTACATTTATATTTATAATCTGCATTCAAACATATATTTTCTTCTATATATCTTTACCTATATATTTTCTATATATTTCAGTACAATGCACTGGTTCTTCTAATCTTCGTATCTCTCCTGGATTTTTCCGACAGCACGGCAAACTTCGGCTTCGATTCGGCGAACTCCTGTAGTCCAAATGGCAAAATGTCGAGACGTGGACGTGCCCAGATGTTGGCAGCCATACCATGTGATCTGGCCAAGCAACCCTTCTGTCATCTGCCGGGATCCATTTATCCCTGGCATGCGGTCCGTCGATTTGTCCATGAGAATCAGGGACTGATGAAACGAATGTACGGAGATGTGAGACACATTTCCATACTGCGAGATGAGATACAAAATAATGAGGTGGCCGATGTGGATGACATGGAGGATGCCGCTGATCGGTATTCGAAGATGCCACGTGGCGCCAAGTACATGTTGCATGGCAGGGACGGAGATCGCGACGAATTCGGCAGCTACAAGGGGAATGATGTGCTCATGGAACCACATTTCCGACCAGTGTCCACCACAACCACACAGAGCACAACAACCACAACGACGCCAAGCACGCCAAGTTCCACGAGCTCCACGACAACAATTGCACCACCAGTGGTTGCAGTTGCAGAGCCGGAGAGGGATTCGCAGGTGGAGACGGAGGAGGAGAAGGGGCATGAGCGACCCAGTTTGGAGTCGAACAGCGTTTACGAACTACTTGGGAGTACCACTACAGCCACCAGCACCACCTCACGGCCACAGCCCACAGTGAGAACTGGTGAGAATATTCAAATCATTGACTCACCGCAGCTGGGAGCATCTCCAAAGGGAGTCGAGGGAAGTCTACGCAATTTGAGCATTGCAGCTGTGCCGGCTACGATTGCCACAGTGGTAAAAGCCACCACAGTTGTGGCAACTAAACGCACCACAACAATTCCCAGTCGCAAGAGTGCCACGCCTACAACAGCAACTCCCACTCCCGCTAAAACAGCACCAAAAGCCACCACAACAACCACAGCAGCAGCAGCAGGAGCAACTGCATCAGCCTTCAGCAGTGGTAGCACCACCAGCAGCACCACAGCTGCTTTGTTGCCACGCCGAAATGCCACCAAGGCGACGCTGGGCAGCACCACACCCGTCAGCTTTGCCTCCCTCTTCTCCTCCACCTTCACGGCCTTAAGCTCGGACAAACAAAGGCGTCCGCTGACCACCAGCACCACAGCACCACCACCACCCATGAGCTCCACAAAGGCAGGTCTCTTGCGGGAGGGAGGACAGCTCTTCCAAGACGCCATGAAGCAGGAGCCGATGACGGTGACCAGCAACATGCGAGGGGTGTAAGTATACGCCATTTTAATTCCAAGTATTTCCAATTCCGCAGCTGTATTTATGTTCCTGTGGAGAATTTTGATATACAGGTTAATTCCAATTTTTCTTCCATTCTGCTTCTCATTTCCCTTCAGTTTGAATAATAACTGGGTTCGCTTCCCACTCTATCTCGTTAAAATCTGTAATATGCCCGTTTCGTAAAAATCCTGATATGACACTGAAAATAATAATAATAAATAATTAGTTAAAAAAAAGACAAGTTTCCTTCTAACAAATTTTTCTATTATCCTCAGACTATTCTATTCTCAGATTTACAATAATTTTTGTAAATTTTGTCTTTTATTTCCCTTCGCTCACGTTTTTCTATTCTAGTCTTTTGCGGATATTATTCAACTGTAAGGATAATTGATTCTCCGATTAATTCCTTCTCTCACATTTTAATATATGCTTTCCGCAATAATTTTTTTCCTGATCCTCAGATTGATTCCCATCTTCTTTCTCTAATATATTCCCATCCTAACGTAGCATTGCTTGACACAACTTATTCCCTATCACATTTTCCTTTCTCCTCAGGCAATGCTTTATCTATGATGAGAAACGATTCTTAGATTAATTTTTATATACTTTCTCTGATATTTTCTCAATTTTCTAAATATTAGTTCCCATTTTATTTTCATCTTATTGACCTATTCAGCAATCTTTGTACCGTAGAGAACGTTGTTTCTCATTTTCCTTATCTCACATCTCTCGTTCTCAGTTTTCTTCTCTCATTTACTACAGATAAATTCATATTTTCCTTAAATTAAATTTTAATTTCTCCCGGTGTTTTGTATGTCCTTTAATGGAAAAGGACTTTCTAAGATTTCTTATTATTTTCTTCTCTTATATTTTTCCATTCTCTAACATATTAATTCAAGCGAATTCGTATTTGTCTTTCTCAATAAGTTATTTAATTTTCTTTTCTCACATTTCTCCATTTTTCTATAGATTAATTCAAACGAATTCTCATTGATTCCCAGATTTATTCATATTTATCTTTTCTCTCATTTTCTCTTGCAGCAATGCTTGTCCTGTGAAGGACGAGGTGGTTGCCCCCTTCTGGGCGAACAACACACGTGGCGAGGTCTTGGCCCTGCTCAATCTCTATCCCTTCGAGCAGTACGTGCACTGGGAGAAGTGCACCCAAGAGTTCAAGCAGATGTTCTGTCGCGATGGTTGCCGCTGTGAGCAACAGTATCGACTCCATCGTTTGTTGGCCTATGATCCTCACAACGAATGTCGTGGCATTTTCTCCGACTGGTTTCGCTTTCCCTCCAGCTGCATTTGCAAGTGCTACAACATACCCATGGATTTTCGTGCCACATCGAGAAGTCCACGCTCCGATAGCAGCTTCGATGCACCACAATCCCCGCCAGCTGATCCCATTGGAGCTGCGGAGGCGGAGGTTCAACGCGCGATCTACGAACATGCCACAGATCAATGGTATCGACCACGCGATGAATTCGATTTCTTTGAGGGTTAGTCTCTAAAATTCGTGAGTTAACTCGTTCCCCCTTTGGATTAGCTCATCAGATTGAGGCTTTGGACAGACCTAGTCCCTTGTTTGTGTACAGTAATCATAGTGTGTAGTGAATAGCATAACACCAAGTACTGAAGTAATCATCTTTTTGACTTTAATCAATTAGTTTAAACTTTTAAAAGAGAGCTCAAGGTAGAAAATTAAAAGAAGATGTGAAAGCTTAATCCTGAAATATGGATTCATATTTAATCCAGTTAAAAATTCTCGAGTTCATCAGCGTTAGGAATTCCCCTCTTTATTTATATTTATTATAATTTAAATATTTATAATTTAAATAATAAAAAAGGCCATTGTGTTATTGTAAATATAGTTGAACACAATGTCTTACCCAGCGACAATCTTAAAGAGCGAATGTACCTTGAAATATTTATTAAACGAATTCGTGGCAGCTGCGTTTAATAAATAGTATTAGTTCATAATTAAATCATAATAAATTTAACGACGCAACTGTGGCCATAAACAATTAAAATTATTTATAAATCACATTGTAAATAAAAAGCATCAACAATTTGGAAAAAATACATATTTATTGCAAAAATATGAATATTTATACAATATTATTTATATATTTTATAATATATACTTGTAGTTGTTATTGTGTTGTATATAAAATGCTTACATAAATATGTATAAAATATAATTTAATGTATTTAATACGTTTACATAATTTCTGTAAGTATGTGTGTGTGTGTCTAAGTTAATTAATTGATTATTGCTGAAGGCATTTCGTTTTTCTTGCAGTTTTTACATTCATAATTTAAGGCTAAGATAATTGTAAATTTAATAGCATTTATTGTTCAATACATATTCTGTTCATCGAATAAAGATTTATTTGTTTAATGTTGCATAACGACAACCAAGTTGATATTTTTCCATATTTTCAGCATTGAAAAAGGCACTTAATTTGTATAAAGCTTGTTTCGATCAATTTTGAAAAATTCTTTAAATATTGCCACAGAAAACATTTAAAATAAATAACAATAATGTTGAAGCCAAAATATTTTAAACAGTGTTTAGAATAAATGTTCTTTAAATTTATTGAGAATTTCTAAAACTCTCACACAGACGAGCGTTGACAATTACATAAATTAACAGAGACAAGAGACAATGAAACAAACAAAAAGTAAATACAGCGCCTTAAATGCAATTAACATAATGTAATGTGCTATAGCATAGACGACAATTGAATACTCTGCGTTGAGTGAAACGAATACAGAAATTGTATAATAATATTGATAATAATATGAATACCCATTGTGTATGGTATCTGTCGACATACTCTCTAATAATAACTATAAACTAAAGATACTTGTGCTAGCCATTTGTAACGGGCACCCAGAGCAGCTTATCCTGCTCCTTATCGACGGCATCCTTGATCTGTGTGCACATGTGCTTGATGCTGACGCCAGGTATGACGGCTAAAATGTATACAAAATCAAGTTATTAAAGAGTATTAAGTTAATAGAGTGCAGTTCTTTACCTGATATGTATTGTTTATAGTCAAACTCCAGCTTAAGAGCACGCTCGTACATTTCCTTGGCCGCCTTGGCTGATATTTTGTCAGTGCCAAAGTCACGTATGTCTCGAATCTGCTTTGCCGACTTGAAACGCAAGAGCAGCACAATCGGATAGATTTGTAGGCGTTGCAGTCGCTCCACGGCTGAGATCGACACATCCAGGATGCAGTGGCGCCGATCCTGAAAAGCATTTAGAAATTTTTATTAACTTCAAATGTTAATTATATTGTTTTGAAAATAATACAAGCTTGCTAAACAAATTAAATTCTAGTTCAGATAGCAAAATAATTGAAATTCAATGCATTTTTTATTTTTTCAATTGAAATTTTGTTAAAACTAAATACACAACCAAAAATTCAAAAAGTACTATTTAATTTTTGATAAAACATAAGTTACGGAATAATATATCTTTTTAAATTTTACTCCGTAACATTTAAATAAATATTAAAAAATAATTATTATTTGAAAGTTGGAAATAACCATTTTAAAATTAATTTAAGAACTAGAAATTATTTATATTAGAAAACTTTAAAATATAAAAAATTTACTAGTTTCGATAATAACGACTAAATTAGAAACTTTAGTCTAATCTATGTTACTGCAACATATTTACTTTAAATTAGTTCAACTAGTTCCATGTCTGTTGCAATATTACAGTGTCTACTCACATTCTTGCACGCATTGCTAATGGCTTCCACTGTGGTGCATTCGAATTTGTTGCCGCGTCGACGATAGTCCACGAATATGTTCTCCTTTAGGCCCTCCTCCATGGCCTCCTGTGAGCAGTCCATGACCGTTACTTCGCACAGCTTAAACAAATTGGAGAAATCCATTTTTAAACGATCCATTAAGCACTCGGAGAGTGGACCAATGATTAGCACAGGACGACGAATGGGCGCTAAATACAAGAAATACAATTAAATTAAGATTTAAAAATTTTAAATAAATATTTACAGTCGAGCAGTTCCACTCGCTGATAGCTCATGACGCCGCCATCGTCGTTGAGGATGCCCGAGTCGGGAAAGAAGCTCAGCTGTGTGTTGCTGAAACTCGCTATTTCCGTGGAGTCACGTGACGAGCTGCGTTGATTCTTCTTTCGGCGAAAGAATGAACGACGCGCCGAGGTGCTGCCACGACGCGCAGTGCCCGTATCACAGTCGACAACCTCGCCGGATCGCAGCTCCTCTTCCACCCTAAAAAAGAGAAGTACTTATTAAATCAGAGAAACTAAAGAAACCATCTCTTACGCACTTCATTTGACTTGGTATAATGCCGCACTCCTTGCGATGTCCCATTGCATCCAGTTTCCAGGCGCGCCACAGACCAAATGTGCCATTGAACACTGTATTGTCCACATAGAGAACCTCATCCTTGACAAAACGCAAATCATCCTCATTAAGTTCACCAATGCGATCAAACCCCACGCGTACATAGAACGAATCCCCAGGCTTATCCTTAATTTGCTTGAGTGCTTTAAAGAAAAGAAATCGTAAATTAAATTGGAGTTTAAGAATTGAGAGATATTTAATTGGCACTCACTTTGTAGCTTGTTCTGCACCAGCATTGTGACCGTGTCGGTTAACTTGGAGATCTCATTGGCCGCCTGCTCGGCGGTTACGCCACTCAAATCGACGCCGTTGTACTCCAGAATGAGATCACCTTTGCGTATGCCGGCGTGATCCGAGGGTGAACCCGGCGCCACATCATGCACATAGATGCCCACCTTGTTGCCGCCAAATAGCTTAATGCCCAGATTCTTAGACTTGTCCATGTGAAGCGTGACAAAGCGGAGTGCTGCAAGGGGAAATCGAGAGATAGATACATTTATTTTATAAACTGATAGTAGAGTGGTACACTTACACTCTGCAGTCACTGTAGCGGGCGCTGGTGGCAGCGTGGGCTTCGTATCATCGTCATAGACCGTGGAGGTGGCCGAGGCGGTTGTCGTTGTTGTTGTGGCCGCTGAGGATGGCATATCCTGGCTGCTACTAATATCCGACTGATTCTCCAAGCTGTCCGTAAAACTCTGATCCTTGATGGACTGATGCGAAAGCGGTGCCCGTGTCACAGTCGCCGCCGATGGCAGCAGGGACAGTGGCTGCAACGGCAGCGTCGCTTGCACGCTTCGCGCCGGCGGACGCGGTGAATTGCGGGGCGTTGGCGACCCCGAATGATTGAGGGGAGATTCTGGTTCCAGATTGTGGATGCCCTCGTATTCCGTTGAGTGAAATTCTGCAAGATGAGCAATGGGAAATGTTGTAAATCACGGGAAAATAATAAGAATAAAATTAAATAATAAAAATGTAAAAATAAAAATTTCACATTAAAGTAAACAAAGTTCATTAAATAACACAAATATATGAATTGATCAAAAATGTGTTGAAAGGATTGGAAATCACAATCAAATAAATAACACAATGAGATCAAAACAAAGAAAACCGCTGCAGTTGAGTGTGCTCTATAGCTTATTATAGAATTTAAGAAATACCATTTATACTTAAAGGGTTAAGTAAATAAAAGTAAAAAGCAGGGATTAAAACCTTAACCGAAACTGTAACCTTTAACCGGTGAAAACCGATTGAAATTTGTAAGCGTAACTGAAACCGCAGCCGAAAATAATTTTTTCCGCTGTACCGAAACCCATAAACCGAATCTCCTTAAACCGAAATAACCGATTAATTTATAAGGGTTTATTTCGGTTCGGACCGTCGCAGCTACTGAGCAACTTTGATAACTTTGAACTGCCATAACTTTGTCAAAAGTCAATCAATTTTCATGCGCAATGTAAATTTGAGCATGATTTTACTTCTAAATTCGTTCTGCATTTAAATTTTGTTCATTTTGAAAATTCGAAATTTTCGAAATTTTTCGAAAAATGATAAGGGGTAACACTGTAAAATTTCAAAAAAATTCAAAATTTTGGAATTTTGAAAATGAAACAAATTTAAATGCAGAACGAATTTAGAGGTAAAATCATGCTCAAATTTACATTGCGCATGGAAATTAATTGGGTTTTGACAAAGTTATGGCAGTTCGAAGTTATTAAAAATCAGTAAAATCAAAGTAATCGAAATTTTCAAACCAAATGAACCAAATTTATGACCAAATCATAATAAAATCGACATTACACTGGACCATTTCAGTAACTAGATAACATTATTTTCCAGGCTAATTAGAGCATTAAGTCTTTTTTCATGTAAAACAACGAATAACGCTTCTTATTTCGGTCAACCGAAAACCTTAATTTTTATATTTTTTTGTGAACCGAAACCATACCGGTATTTTTAAGCCGAAACTTACAAAAAACCGATAACCGTTACGAAACCGATACTCCAAGATTTTGTATAACCGATAACCGAAAATCTTAATTCAAACATAACTAAAACCGTAACAGAAATCGATATTCGTTTCGGTTTTAATCCCTGGTAAAATGTTAAATATACTTATTATTTCGTATCCGTTATATACATATTATTTCCTAAATATTTCTAAACTTAAGTGTAAATTGTATTCTTTGGAATGTATGTTACAGGGAGAAGTGGGCATCTCCTTCCCTATAACGTATCTATTTCAATTCATAAATTTAAAGCATAAATCATTAGGTCAAGATGGGAACATTAATTTGTAATCTCTAATTTGAAATCCGTAATTCGTAGAGTGTACTTACTCTCTGGATTGTACTGGACCAGCATTGTGAATGAATCACCGCACTGGCGCAGGACATTGGCGGCTATTTCATTGGTGGCCGCCCGCATGTTGATGCCACAGACTTCCAAGAGTTGATCGCCCACCTGGAGACCGGCACGCATTGCGGTACTTTTGTCGGCCACTGTGGATACAAAAATACCGCCGCCATTGTTGTTGCACTGTATGGTAATGCCGAGCGACTTGTCGCGCTTATCGATCGTGACTCTTCTAAGGTCTCCAGGGCATAGAAAATCCGTTGCGACATTCGAGCAACGTTTCCCGCTGCCACTCGTTGGTCCGCCATGGCTAAGCACCTCCACATGGACCTGTGGCATCGGTGATCCCCTGCCACTGCCTCCTCCTCCGCAGCCTCCATTGATGCTGCTGACATTTGCCGCATAGCTGGAACTCATTAGGGAAATGGGTACACCTCCAGTGTGACTCGAATTGTTGCACGATCCCGTGGCATAATGATGATCAATGGAGCCGGAACTGTTCTTCACGAGACTGCTGCTGTTCTGTCGATTGCTCGCCACGCTCGGATTGGACGGAATGCGTAGGCGTTGATTGTCTTTCTTGCGGGGAAAGGTGCCGCCCTCATAGATGACGCCATTGCCGGGAACGGAGACGCCGGCCAAACTATTATACGGATAATGTTGCGACTGCGTTTGACCGTAATCGATATAAGGCGGGTGCTGCATATGCGAAAGACCATGTGGATGTGGATGCGGATGCGGATGTGGATGAGGATGCGGATGTGGATGCTGCGAGTGCTGGCCGGGCACAAAGTCCAAATCTGTTGGGATGCCAATGGTGCTACTATTGCTATTACTCTCAAGCTGTGCCGGCGGCGGCGTCGCCTGCGCCGTTGCCATCGACATCGTCGTCATCGTGGTCGGCGGAGGAGATGGCAATGTCAGCGGACTGGAGCGTCGCATATAACGACCATGACTGCTGGGCGGAAAGCTGGGAAAGAGCTGTGTATGCCGATTGCCGGCAATTGCCATATACGCCTGATGTGGCGGCATATAATTGTGGCCAGCTGAGACCAGGATGCCGGAGCCAATGCTCTCGCTATCGCTGGGATATTTGGGCACATGCTTGGGCGGCATGGGCGGCACACTCCTCTTCGGATACACATTGCACTCGCTAATCGGAGGACTCTTGGCCGACAACATGGACTCGATGGAGTTCTGGGACTTTAGCGATATAACATCGACGGGTCCGCCCGATCCCGATCCGGCCGAGCCACTGCCACCCGATATCCTCGGCGGTGGATGCAGTGGCATGAACATGGCATTCACCTTGGGCAATGGAGGCGGCGGAGCAGCTGCTGGCTGTTGGAACATGTCAAACATCTGCTGCTTGCGTGTGGGAAATTCTCCGGCTGCCACCGCCGGCACCGCCTGACGCTCCGCCTGCTGTCCGCTCGTCTTGGGCTGATAGAAGTCGCCACCACTTGGCGGTATGTTCAAGGAGAAGCGATGCGGATTATGAACACGGGCGGAACGATCCTGGGCATGCAACTTGACACGCGCATTGGCGCCCATCAAAGGCGCCGGACGCTGCAGTAGCTGCTGTTGCTGCTGTTGTCGTTGTTGCTTGTCCTCCGGCGGCGTCGGCACACTGCCATAGAGTGAATGTCGTGGATAGGTGACGCCCACATTGCCAGGCTGAAAGAGGGCGGAGGCGACGACGTTGCTAACCGGATTGGAGTTGCGATTCGGATGCGTTTTAATGGCGCTGCCATTCACATTGCGCGGCTTCGTCAGCTGCGACGGCAACGGTGGCGGTGGCAAATCCTGCAATTGCATTTGCATTTGCAATTGTGGCTTCGCCTCCACGGGATCCACAACATCGTCATCCTTGTCCACGTTGATGGGGCCGGCGGTGAAGAGCGACATGAGAGCACGTTTCTTTTCGCCGCCACGCTGGACAATCGTGCCCGTGGGATTGTCTTGGGAGATGTTGGTGCGTGGCCAGGTGCCCATGGATTTGGCCTCCTTTTCGCCCTTCTTGCCCCGCTTGTGTCGCTTGAAGAGATTCTCCTTGCTCTTCTCCGAGCTGTTCTCACTGAGCACCGAGTCCAAGGCGGCAATTGCCACGTCGTGCTCCTGCTCAAAGCTATCATCGGCTGTGCCCGGCTTACTGAACTTCAGCTTCCGCAGAAAGTCTGCAAATTTGGACGGATGCTTGGCGGCACTGCTGTTTCCTCCTCCTCCGCCACCAGTTGTTCCTCCTCCTCCTCCGCCGCTGCCACTGGCAATGCCGCTGCTGCTGTTCAATTGTTGCGTGGAGTCAATGGAACTGTCCGTCTGTGCCGATGAGCTCGTCATGCGGCAGTGCACATCCGGCTGCTGTTCCGGCACATATTTCAGTGCAAATATGTTGACCGTGTCGCTGTTGAGCAACTGCATCACCTCATCAATGGATTGCAGTGAATCCATGGACTTGTTATTGATGCTCAACACACGATCGCCCACATCCAACTCCGGCTCATAGAAGGCCAACGAGTTGGGCTCGATTTTGGCTATAAACACACCCATGTCCAGTTGGAGACCAATGGCATCCCGGCTGTTTGTCTTTAGCTGCACGGCGTATGAATGTCGCTTGCTGTGACGTGTCCGGGAGACGAGTAGCAGACAACGTGGCGCACAGGCTCGAATCTCATCAAGAACCATGCGCTTGGACACACCCAGGCAGTCCAGATTGTTCACCTTGCAGATGACATCGTTGATCTTGAGCTTGCCAAATGCCGGGGAACTGTTGGTGACGCCACAAACCAATTGCCGCTTGTTGCTGTCGTCGAGTATGATTCCCAGATCGGCATCGTGATAATTGCACAGCTCAATCTCGAGCAGATCCTCGCCACTCTCATAGCTGCTCAGGCGAAAGCTGCGACGGGATGCGTTGTCCGTTGGAGTTGCCGCCGATGTTGTTGTTGTCGTCGTTGTTGTTATCGTTTGACTCTCGAGTTGCTCCTTGAGAGCGTCTATCTTCTTTTGTGCCTCGTCCTTTTGCTTCTTGATCTTCTCGCTATCACGTATGGCCATCAGGAGATCAGAGATGGCCTTGTCACGCTCCTTGCGCAGATTATCACAGAGCGTCTTCACCGAATCCCGCTCCTGTACGATCTTCTCGCGTTGGGAGATTGCCCAGTCGCGGACACGTTTCGCCTCCTCGGCGTCTTGAAGGGCACGCTCCACCTCCGACTGGGCCTTGTCGAGACTCTTGCGCAGCTTCTCCAGCTCCTCCTTGTTGTCGTTGTTGAACTCCTTGGACCAACTGCTCTCCCTGGACTTTAATAGATCGCGTTTCTTGTGCTCCGCATTTGCCAATTGCAGTGCTTTCAAATCTGTCTTGTACATGAGCTCATCCTTTTTTAAGTTCTCGATCTCTTTGTTGGCCAGCGCCAGATCATCGGACATCTTCTGATGCTCCTGCAGCACATTGTCCTTCTCGGATAGCAGCTGATTAAGTTCCTCGGTGAGGGAAACCACATGCTTTGTCTCCTTGGACAGCAGAACCTTCAACGTTTGATTCTCATCGCCACGTTCCCGATAGAAATTCCGTTCCTTCTCCAGCTCAAAATACGATTTCTTGTACTTCTCCCGCTCCATGGCAATCAGATTACGTTCCTTCTTTAGTTCCGTCAGCTTCTCGCTGGCATTGCAGCTGCCATCGCATGGAGTCTGCATCTTTCCATAATAAAAGGAATTGCTGCCGGCTGCCGAGGATTGTGGAGCTGAAGGATTGCCATTGTTCTGGCTTTGATTCTCCAGCAGCATCAGCTTGCGCTTCAGATGCGCACTCTCCGCCACAATGTCCGTGAACTTGTTCCGATCGGCCATATAGTGCTCCTGGTAGAGATTTAGCTGCGTTGCCAACTCATCGCAGCGTCGCTCCGAATTCGAATGTCGTAAACGCAACGTGGTCAACTCCAACATCGCCGACTCGTATTGTGACTGAAGGAGATCGTATTTCTTGGAATTCCCTCCTCCGCTTCCCACTCCGCCCACGCTTCCACTGACCACCTTTGTGGGCCCATTGTTATTGGCCATATTCGCTGCCGTTGTGCTGCCACTGGAGTTCGATGGCGGTCGCAATGTGCTATCGTAGCCCACATACTCTGAACTTTCTTCTGCAAATGATCAAATGATCTTAATGATTAAGTATCCTTGATATATGTATGTACATACATATGTACTTAGATGATCCCCTCTTTGGGAGAGAGTGTTTACTCACCCTCTTGACTGCTTGTGCTGGTCAACGAAAGGTCACCAGATGCCATTTTCGCCATCACAACATCTTCTTACGATATTCAACATACGATATAAAGTTAATTTAAGCTAGAATGGAAGTTGACAAATGTTTCAGATTTTAGATAACTAACAATATATTTTTACGATATTCAAAATGCGATGAGAGATGACGACTTAACGATATTCGATTTATCTATTTAAAAAACTTAAACTTTTTCTCTACATCATTTTACGATATTCAACTTACGATATAAAGTTTAATTATAATTTTTCCCAAAAAGAGACTGTTTTCCTATGCATCATTTTACGATATTCAACATATGTACGTTTTATGTACATATGTATGTTGGCTATTAGACTATGAACTAGTCTGTAAACCGTTTACAATCCACCTTAATCTACCTCATGACAATATATTCTTACGATATTCAACATACTATATAAGAATAAGCCATACCAGATGTACCAAATGAAGCAGAATGACTTTTCTGTTACCCTGTACACATTGTTTTATTGAACTATTGCTCATAACATTTTACGATATTCAACAAACGATATAAACGAATAAGAACGCTCGATATTAGACCATTGTAGTGTTTAACAAACAAATTTTCGCTTCACATCACACAGTTTAAGATATTCAACTTATTAACATGTGAATTTATATCTTACGATATTCAACGTGACTTAATAAAGAGAGCTTTTTGTATTAGAACTTTTCATTAAATAGAAAAAATATTCTTTTATTTACTTTTGAAAACATAATTTCATTGTTAACAAACAGAATTAAGTTTATAATTTCTTTTTATTTCTGTCTATTTAGCGATAGTCTAATAAGA
The DNA here is from genome assembly GCA_035042165.1 of Drosophila kuntzei. Classification (NCBI taxonomy): domain Eukaryota; kingdom Metazoa; phylum Arthropoda; class Insecta; order Diptera; family Drosophilidae; genus Drosophila; species Drosophila kuntzei. The sequence goes on from JAWNLU010001763.1 coordinate 498,786, forward strand.
AAAAATACTTCATATTTTAGATGCTTAAACAGTTTCATTTGGAAATAATTATAATCGGTTAAATAAAATTAATTAATTAACGACTGAACAACTTTTTGACTGTGGAAAATGAAACTTTCACAAGTTGTTAGTGAAATCGCCATTTTCACAATTGAACAAATAAAATTTAAATACAACAACCATAGCACACAAATAGAAAGAGATATTGAGATTGGGTGAGAGAGAGAGAGGGAGAGAATCGGCGGCTAACTTTCAAAGAGGAGCAAAGCTTAACACTTGGTCTCAAGCTTGGGGAGCTTTCAAGGGGCTAATGACTCCATTAACGGTAACGTTTGTTGTTGCGAAAATTGTATGCTCATATGTTTGTATGCATGTGTGAGTGTGTGTTGCAATTAAGCAAAAAAAAAGAAATAAAAAGTATACAAGTAACTAAACTAAACTAAAGGAATTAATTGAGTCAGCCAAGCAGAAAGCGTTAATTTAACGCAATACGTGCAATCGCAGAGAGTAAGAGAGGGAATGAGATGAGAAGAGAGAGCGAGAGAGCAGGAAAGTTTGCCTTCTAAGCAGCAGCACCAATTGGAGTAAACGTAATGAACAAAACATATGTATGCATATACACATATACATTTGTATATGTGAGCAACACACTTACACACACACACACTCTCACACAGATACGCACACGCAACAAATGAATGAAAATGAGCAAGCAACAACGACTACACCCCAATTTCAGCCCCTCCGCCTCTTCAGTCGTTGAGGATGCGGATGCGCAACAGGCGACTACGACTTTTACCGTTTTAATGCTACAAGCATAAAAACAAATATACAGCCCGGATGTAAGGAGAATGAAAGGTCAAACTCCAAAGCTTAAAAAAAACTATTAATTGCTCTTCACACACACACACACACAAAATAATCACACACCTATACAGTTCATCTGTTAAAGATATATCACGAAAAATAACTTACAAATCGAGCACACGAAAAAAATTAAAATAAAACAGACACTGCAAACGTCACTTCTTTATTTTTTCACTCTACGTTCATTTCAATACTTTGGAGATCGGATCTTCGGCACCGACGAATCAACTTGTTAACCCGAGTTTAGCACTTTATCTTTAGAACTCTATTACGTACGTAAGCATCTTAGCATTGCGCTTCTTTTAAATGATTATAACAAATTAATAAATTAATAGCAATCAAAAGGAAATACTAAAAAATAAAAATAAAAATTTTTCGCTGCGAAAGTTGAAGTGCGACCGTATCTTCCGAAGCTAAAATACTGAACCATCGAATAGACTACCAAAACACAGTAGCTAAAAAATACCTAAATATCATTAGCGCAATGTCGCTCATTTGGGGAAGTCCTCAATAAAAAACTGTTATATTAAAATGTTACAGTCTTACAGTACGTATAAAATATAACAGTTAAATTTATCATGAGATTAATAAACAAATCTCTGCAAAAAACAATCGAATATTGAATTCAATTAAATATTTGTGTGATTGCGGTATGTATAATACAAGCATGTATCTTGAATGGGGTTAACAAATACTGTTAAGGATAACACGTAACATTACCGCATTACAGAATACTCCTCGCTTAACAGATAACACGAACTGCTCCACCGACATATTCTGTTCTCTGACATTTTGGTATTTTTCTACTAAAATCTTGGTATTTGCGCAATAGTCGTTGCAAAAGGCAGATTTAAAAAACTAAAGCTTATTGATTTTGATAACACATCTATAAATATTAAAATAAAAAGGCTTGCAGCCTTAAAATCAATGAGCATGTAAAATCTGAAAGGTACATTAATTAGAATAAAATAGAATAAAAAACTTAAAGTTATCTAAAGTCATTATTTTGTTAATTTGACAAAATCAATCTTTCATTAAAGTTCCACTTTAACTATTTGAGCAGTTTAAGTATTATTTAGAAAACAAGACAACTAAGCATTTATTTAGAGAAACATATAGTATATACATATATATTAATAGTATGGTAAATGTAATTATTGTGATTTTTCGTTTAATTATTCATTTTAATAGTTAATTGTCTTAAAATAGACAACTCTAATCTAGCCTACATCTAAGTCGTTCCGCATAGTATGTACTAAATAACCATATCTGCTTCAAGGCCTAAAGACTCGGAGTGCTTCTTAGCTTTCATACGAAGATCCGCTATGCTGGAATTCTTATGGGCGGCGGCAAATGCGGCCAAATGAAGCGGATACTGTGGCAATGAGAAAAGTCCGGCGGGTCTACTTCGATTACTTATTGCCGCCGCATACTGAAAAGTATTATAAATAAATAAAATTTATATCAAAATAAATTAAATTTACTTATTTTCTTTTAATAATATTTACCTGGTGAGCTGCGGCAGATATTATTGCCGGATCGAATGCCGAGAATGCGGCAGCTGCGGCAACGCTGCCCGTAAAATGCTCCGCGGCTGCAGTTGCCACTGCCGACGGCGATGCAGCTCGACTACCAACCATGTTGCCTCCGTTCTTCCCGGACTGCTGTTGCACATTGCTTATAGCACCGGACGGGGGCATTATAGAGGCGTTGGTACTCCGGATGGTGGCCAGGTTAACATACGGCGCCACACGACACGGTTCAAGTGGAGTTGCCACCGGCGGACTTCGGCTGCTTAGCAAAATACCTGAAACAAATTTAAATCAGTTACTTGGTACACTCACAGATACTTTTTATGTACATATATCCTGCATACAGAACTGGGAATAGTTATTACGTTTTTTAATCATCACGTCTTAACTAAACTAAAAAAATCTTTTTGTTTACTGGAGTATGCTTAGGAACAGGGATTAAAACCGAAATGAATATTGGTTTCTGTTACGGTTGTGGTTATGCTCGAGTTAATGTTTTCGGTTATCGGTTATGCAAAATCTTGGAGCATCGGTTTCGTAACGGTTATCGGTTTTTTGTAAGTTTCGGTTTTAAAATACAGGTATGGTTTCGGTTCACAAAAAAAAATATAAGGTTTTCAGTTGAAGCGTTATTCATTGTTTTACATGAAAAGAGGCTTAATGCTCTTACGAGCCTGGTAAATAATTCCATCTGGTTACAAGAATGGTCCGGCGCAATGTCGATTTTATTATTATTTGTTCTCATATAAATTTGGTTCAATTGATTTGAAAATTTCGATTATTTTGATTTTACAGATTTTTAATAGCTTCGAACTGCCATAACTTTGTCAAAACTCAATCAATTTCCATGCACAATGTAAATTTGAGCATGATTTTAGCTCTTAATTCGTTCTGCAATTAAATTTTGTTCATTTTGAAAATTCGAAATTTTTCGAAAAAATCAAAAAAGACAAAGGGGTAACACTGTAAATTTTCAAAAAATTCGATTTTCAAAAATATTTGAAAATATACAAAATTTAAATGTAGAACAAATTTAGATTTAGATTAACTTTTGGCAAAGTTATGCCAGTTCAAAGTTGCTTAGTACCTGCAACGGCCAGAACCGAAATTAACCCTTATAAATGAATCGGTTATTTCGGTTCAAAGAGTTTCGGTTTATGGGTTTCGGTACAGCGGAAAAAATTGTTTTCGGTTACGGTTTCAGTTACGGTTACAAATTTCAATCGGTTTTCATCAGTTTAAGGTTACGGTTTCGGTTAGGGTTTTAATCCCTGCTCAGGAATATAAAATTATTTGATATATTTAGTATATAAGTATTTCAACAGCTTAAATTTTATATCAACTATTTTTCAAATCAACGAATTTCAGCTTAATTTTTAAACTATTTTTACAATTTAGTGGATACAATCAACTTAATTCTATTATTTTTAAGTGGTTGAGTTTAAATTTATAAGGGATTTAAGATTTATTGAAATACTTAAGTAACTATATCAAATAATCAAAGTCCCGGATCGAAATTTGAATAAAGCATTTCCGACTTATTGTCATAATATTACAATTTAGAGCTTAAATAATCATCATTAATAAATTATTTGAAAAGTATTAATTTATCAAATGAACTAATTTTAGACCTTGAACAATTTTAGAGGTCAATTAATTAAGCAATCAAAAATAAGTTGTTCTTTCAAATTGGGAGAGTTTTAACAAAGTTAAGGCTATCGGTAATTATATGCTAAACTACAGTAGTACCCTGTAAAACAGTTAGAGGATTTGTTTCTATACCCTACTGTCAACTCTATGAAAGCTCACTTTACTGGGTATTTTTCAGTGCTTTTGTCTAGTACCCCCTTATTTGTTTTTATTTACTTAAGCGCAATTCGTTTGTGCTTCCCCGTTTCCTTCACAAATTGTCGGACTTCCGCTTAAGTATGTAAATAATTTACATTTATAAGAGCCATAAGACATATTCGTACCTGAAGCCAAAGTGCGAGTACACATACATACATAAATACAAATGAGCATCCCAATTTGGCAAATCGGTACAAAAATTCGTGACAAGTAATTGAATTCATTTTGTAATTTATTGCCATGAAAACACCCTCGAGTTGAGAGGTCGTCCCACCCCCCTTTTGCCCCAACTCTGTCTCTCAAGTACCAAGGCCAGACGGACACATATCAAAATGACACTCCAGGGACCGCAAGGCCAGGACCAGAAGCAGGAGGAGCACCAGGATATCTTCGTCTTTTATGCTGGGTTTTGCTTTTAGGGCTATTTCTCTTACGTGGCTATAAAAAGTCTGAGAATTGATATAAGTCCATAAAATAATACCTTACGCTTTTTACTCTCTCTCTCTCTCTCTCTCTGTTTTTTCTCCGCATTTTCCTTTTTTTATTCGTATTTTAATTTGATTACTTTTCTCTGGTTTTCTCAGTATCTGTCTCAGTCACGCTTTTGCCCACTAAACACATTTCATTCAGCATTTTATATAATTGAGTTAGGCTAGAGTTTACTGTATACAGTAAATCATTGATATATGAGAAAACATAACGCCGTTTACTTTACAAATTGAACATTAGGCGTCTTTCTACTCTCGTTAGGAAATCATAACTTAATACGTGATACTCGCCAGACTAGACAAAGTGATTGAACTTGAGATACCCTTTCGTAAGCAGGTACATATGTTTTTGCTAAGCTCATAAAAAAGCTCTTAACATCCTTTTACACCCTTAGTTATCAGGGAGTCAAGAGTTGGCGTGTGCAGAAATTTGGTGAACCAGAAACCCACAACTGATGCCCCGTCGTGTCGCTGTAGTTTGAGTCCAGACTCGGAAGGGTATCACATCAGTAAATAATGTCCAGCTGGGTGCTAAATTAAAGATGGAGAAATACCCACGAGTAGACTACAGTTAAGCTTAATTTTTAATTTAAACCAAAGCTCCAAACCTTTATCCTAATATGGAAATATACAGGTCTGTTCCGGCTTTCACTTTCGGTAAGATTTTCCAGAAGTGAATATCTTTAAACTGTTTTTATTGGAATTCGACATAGTTTGGCGGAAAGAACTTAATCTTAGTTATTAAACTAGGTAATTAAGTGAAAAATTATACTTTTTAAATACTTAGCCAAAATTAAATATGAAAAATACCTTTTATAAATGCTATAAATAATTATTAAAACAAATTAAAAAACTTTAGAGCGAACCAGTTTCGAAAAAAAACAAAGACTAAGTTCAAACTAAACCCATTTAATTCCAAAAATAGAAATAAATGTAGAAAATACAGGCAAGACACAAAGAATTTCTAAGATTTTAATTAAGTACATATTAATAGACACTGTATATAACTTAAAAGACTCTTCCTCGATTAAAAACTTTATAGACTCTCTGGAAACTTTAAAAACCCTTTCACGCAAATTGCAAACTGTCTTTTATTTTTGAACTTTTCCAACCATCAATTGCTGTCTTTCTCTCTCTCTTTCTTTCTCTTTCTCGCCCTCTATCCCTTTAGCACCCGCTCTAAAGCCAGACTAAGCCAGAAACCATCCAGTCTCTATGCGAAACATGGAGTTGATTTTAATTTATGCAAATTTAAAAGAACGGTGCAATTAGTTAAGTAAATGTTGAAGGTTTAGAGCTTAACGGGAATGCCACAGTTGTCTTAATGGTTGTAGCTTCTTAATTTTACCAACTGGTTGACACAATATGTTACGGTTTCACAGTTTATTCAAATGTCTCATCATTAATATATCAAACACGCTTCCTCTCTTACTCGCTCTCGCACATCATCTCTCTCTTCCTCTCTATCTCTCTCTATCTTTTTTACTGCATCTCTATCTGTCGTACCACCCTCGGTCTGTGATTTGGCCCCTGCCATTCATCAACTCCCCCCTTTCAGTCGATAACATTTTTATTTTCCACTTTTACGGCTCGAATATTTAATTTGATTAAGTTGGCAATGATTTGTGTCGCCTGCCATAGAGGACCGAATATATAAGTCCTTGTTCGTGTATCCAAAGGGGAATTCTCTATCGAGTCAAAATCACGGCAGATGCGATATTCAAAATTGTGCGATAATTTTAATTTTAATATCAAACAAACTTGCTGTTTAACTTCTCCTGTATGCATCATAAAATCTACATTTGTTTGTTTTTATGACAAACCTTAAAATATAACAGGAAAAATAGAGGAAGAAAATGTAAAGCAATTTTAAGCACTTCTTATCACCACATTAAAGAATATTTCCTACTTAATCTAAATCAATTTTAAGAGTTATTTTTTGGTCAATTTTATACTCTTAAATTTAGGCATACAGATAGAGCTAAAACCCTTTCTCAAAGAAGAGGAGGGAAAAACTTGGGAGCTATCTGTTTAAGTTTTTAACACCTATTTTTGACTTGATTAATCTACTCTTGATATTAAGGATATATTGTAATCACTCAATTACAATAAAATTACCATTTTAGTAACTTTGTTTTTACTTATGTGAAAAGAACAATTGTCTATTATAAATATAACAGACGAAACCAACATTGTTATCACCCTACAATCTTAAAAGTTTGTTAATGACTTCAGAAAGGGGGTACTTGATTGAACTTTTGTAACTTCTTCATTTAATTGTATGTTAATTGCTAACATTAAGTAGGTCTATATTTCAAGAACAATTATAGACTTTGGCGTTAAATACATATTTCTTAGAATGGGAAAATAAAGATTTTATTTCTTCTTACCTTTGTGCATTTGATTTTCGTGTTTTCGGCATTTAGCTCTTCTATTTTGAAACCAAACCTGAAAATAAATATAAGCAATAGAGAATATACTAATTATTTACATTTATAAGAATATTAGATAATTGGCAGATGCATATGAAGATACTATGAATCAAGTTTGTTGGACATCTGTGGTATACTATTTATTAAGAAGAGGGAGCTTTAGTTTTATAAGTACGGTACCTATTGCAAATAAAACATACTTAATAGACTCTTTTATAATTTTTAGATTCAGAGTCTAACCAGAAAGATACTACAATTATGAAATTAGCTTGCATAGAACCTATATACCCTATATATTCTAATTCTAAATTTAACATACATTATATTTCCTACTTATACCAAGTTAAAGGTTCTTAAAATTCAACTAACAAATTTTACACCCCAATGATCTCTCAAAGTCATTATAATTTTCAAATAACATTTAAATCGCAGAGTTCTCTCTATGTAGGATTGAACTGACCAATTTTAACCTTTTTCGAATGTTCGCTTTTCCAAATCTCAGAGTGAGACATCATAATTAAATATTGAAGACCTTGTCCTCCCCCAACTACCAGAGTTGTCAAGTGTCACTTGACTGGCCACATAAAATGCCTATTTATCTTATCGTTTTTTTTTCGGGAAATGTTAAGTCAAGTTTTGGGGAACTTAGAGTAGAGCTATTGGTCATTTCCATTAGTTGGGAATGCTTTTACTGTAAGTCGAAGGGAATTGTAATTTATTGCAAGTGTTAGAACCAGTTTGTAACTGTTTTGTTAGGTCATATAATACCACATAGCGGTCCATTAAGAAACGCCCTGATTGAGCATTTAAGTTGTAATCGGCCCCCTGTTGTTTCTACAATTTTCTTCCTTGGACATAATTGTTGCCAAGGGCGGCGTAAACCACTTAACACCCCATATCTTTTGCACTCTTCTGGTGGTTGAAAAGTCAAATTGATTACAAGAACTCCAGCTTTGAATCTGGGATAAATATCTCTATACCAACTACAAGTACTCGTATAATGAATATCAATTGAATTTCAATTTGTACACTCGACTGCTAAACATTTGTCTTCATCTAGTTGTACTTACCACTCCAGTAATTTGGTTAAAATTTATGACAATTCACAATGCTTAATTACCTGCACTCGTGCTTCACTGAGTCCCAATCTCTGACTCAATTCCTCCCGCATAAAGGCATCTGGGTAGTGAGTCTCCTCGAAGAGTCTTTCGAGTTCGTTCAGTTGTTCGAGCGTAAAATTTGTCCGTGATCTTCTCTGTTTACTACTTAATCCTGAGGATTCCATTCGTCCAAAATTATCTCCTATATTTGCTTGTGGTTCCGGGGAAACACATTTCTCCGATGAAATACCACCCTTAGATGGGGGTAAATCAGGAGAATTACTATCATCTGAACATTCATTCAAGTTTATTGTGATTGTTGCGGAAGTTTTCATTTCTGAAAGATTTTAAGTTTAAGTAAATACAATATCTTTAGATTCTATTGAAGATGAGCCATAAAGAATTCGAATTTTGTAGTGTTCTTATTTAAGAGGAAGCTTTTATTTCTGAACGATTCTAATTTCTTTAAAAAAATCTCCAGTCAAATTTCGAAATTTGTACAATGATGTTTCTGAATGGATCCCGTTTAAGGAGCAACTCCTCCCTCAATATTTCTCCTAATTCATTTGTAATTTTGCTTTGTAATATAATCTCTTTAGAATTCTGTAATATTTTTAAACATATTTACTTTGTGGTGTTTCGGCGTCATAAAATTGTAAATCCTTAATGCTTTTGCTACTAATCTTACAATTTGCCTCGGGACATGTAGAACACAACTCTCCACTGCTTTCGGAATTAGTTTTAGTCGTGCTTAAAGGACCAATTTTTGGATCATTTACACCGGTAGTTAGTTTTTTACATTCATCATCTGAAATTACAAAGATGTTTGATATTATCAGGTACTTACTTTAACTGATAAATATCCAGTATGATGAGCATGGTATTTTATAGATAGAATTTTTAAAATAAGCTTCAAAATCATACAATTTAAAATAATTTAAAATAAACCACATGTGAAAAGAAATAATAAAGTGATCAACTCTATGAACATGCAAAAAAAAGCTTTTCGTATTTTATAGAACAATAGGTTCAAAATACAATGATGTTCATGTTCTTACGAATCGATTTAAAATATTGCTAAAAATAGGTTCTACTAACTAAAATTCTGCAAAACTTTCTTTAAAAATTAAATAAGGGTATTTTAAAATTAAATAAGGGTATCTATTAGTCGACTAATGATAAATAAATAAAAGAAAATATTCTAATAGAAAAACGGAATGCATTATCGAAATAACTACCACAAATTGAAAGAAAAACACAATTCTTCGACAATTGTTAATCCAAGGCGATATATAGAGTAATACCGAAAGAAATTCCTAAATAACTTTCAATAGTAGCAGACTCTATATTTAGAGGGTATCTTCCAACCAAGACAAGCCCAAATTTATTTTAAATATTTATTTAGATTACCTTCCGAATGCTCATCCGATACCAGAAGATCAGATATAAGCCAGTTTTTGGGCTTGGGAGCTTCAGTCTTACGAGCATTTTCACTATTGGCGACGGTAACAATGGGTTTCGGTTCAAGGGAACGAATCTTGACCAAGGAGAGGGGCTTGGAAACAACCGCATCATCCTCATAACTGCTGTCTTCGGCGACAGATACATCGGTAATATCAATATCCATGGATTCCTCGTCATTAGGTGAAATTTCGACCGAACTACTGCGATCTAATCTATTTGAATTTACTAATATCGAATTAGTCGCTTCGGTTAGTTTTTGTATTCGAGCACTTGTCATTGAGTTGAATAAATTGTTAACGCGATTATTCGTTAAATTGAATTCAAATGATTTGTTTACAAACTGCGCTAATTGCTCCATCTTTATGAAAGGAGAAGATACACACACGTTCCCATCAGTTCATCTATATGGTATTATTATAATTATATGGTTTATTCACAGCACTTTTACTCCGATGCATAGTTGCTCTTATGAAATTAAACGCTCGACTACTTCACAATGAAGGCCAATAGCATTACAGGTCCTTTTTGCCAACAAAACTCCGTCTCGACTTTTTCTCTCTCTCTCTTTAACTGCTGCGCATGCCAATCGGCAATCCTACAAATTCCACATAAAAAAGATACATCACAGCGAGAGTAAAGATACATTCTTAAATCAACAGCAGCAATTTGTAAGTACTCCTTTAAAAAAAACTACGAATATATTTTAAATTGCTTTATTAAAATTTACTAAAACTTTGCAATCAAAATAATCTATGAATATTTTAGGATATTTTATTCAACTTTATAATTTGATGTTTATTTTTATTTGTAATTCAATTATAACTATTATATCATCTATTATTCTCAATCGCTGCTCGTAATGCCTCCGCTCCTTGGAACTCAAGCGCTCTCAACACGCACGGAACAACCCCCGGATAGTAGAGTCCGTAGCATAAGGTGGAGGTGTCCGTATTGCCCTGCCTACGACGATTTCAATTTATTCTCATTGGTCTTTACATGCCGTGTTGTTGTTGCAAAGTGGTTGTAGATTGTTGGCTCAACCCTACTTTACTGTTATTGGTTATAGCCAGGTTTATGCTGTATACACACATTAAGCGTGTATAAAACACCTAATAATTTTCTGTGGAATCGCCTATGTGGGTGGAGTTTCATCTATTCTGATTCCCATTGCCCTTGTTGCTCTGCCTTTTTCCTTGGTTAAGTGACTAAAAAGTGTCTTAAATTACCGAAAATATTTATTATCTTGCTGCCAGAGTTTTTACATATTTGAAATTAAAGTGCTCAAATTGTATTCTGAATGAGTTCACTAATGTCAGTCGATAATAGAGCTGTTGAAATAATTTGTTAATGGGTTTAAATAAAGGTAATTAAACTTATAGTCAGACGAAATTGAAATTATAATGAAATTTGCAGTATAAACTCTATGGAAATTACTCTGGGAACCTTTAATATACATTTATATATGGATGAAAGGTCCTGCTTATGTTAATTTTTTCAGAGTATTTTAATAGAGTATATTGACTACTAAAATGGTAAACAGTCTGCTTCAGAAATATCCGTATACAAATTCTACAATTATTATAAACAAATGTAGTTGCTTTTAGAACTCTAACTCTAATATAACTCTTCTATCCAAAACTAACTAAAATTTCAAAATAAATACAAATTAAAATACGTTTTACAGTAGATTGGCGTTTCTGTTTAATGGTGTACGTTTTGACATCACAGTCTTATAACTAACATACATTCACACATATATATTTATAATTTATTAAAAGCATCCTATAATTATGACTTTGGAGATTCGGAGCTACAAAAACTCAGAGCAGGCTTTTTAAATAACTCAATCTTTACAGATTCTGGACGTCATTTCGTGAAGTGGTTCCAATTCCTTGCTGGATATCAGTTCAAATTCTTGAACGAAATAATAGAAATGCTTATAGCAAGCATTCACGTGCGCTTCCTGTAATTAAATCTAAAGTTATTTTCCATTAATTTAATTTGTTTTTAATACTTACAGCGCCAATAGTGACAATTCTGTCAAAGTGATGGATATAGACGTGCACGAAGACGCGAAACAAACGTGTGAGAATTTTTCGACTGAGCGAGACAAACGTTTTTGGGAAAGGAACATCTAAAAGCAAAGAAAAAGGAAATCCAAATATATGTAATAAAAAATGGGTATGGGTTAGATCACATTAGAATTGACCACAGTAATCATAATACAATAGAAATATTATATTAAGGTGAACTTTGAGTAAAGTGACATTAATGTCATATTTGGAAATATGTCGAAACGAATATAAAGAAAGGTTCTTAATAGGAGCTTCCTATTTGATCTACAATTGGCTTCCCTCAATCATACACGAACTCTGCTCCAACAGACATTACTATAATATTTAAAAGTCTAATTATTAAGTTGTCCTACCAGTGGAAACGGGAAACACAGCTTCATTATTGATTTGCGTCTCAATCCAGTCCATTAGGAGCTCTATGTATTTCTGTGCAGGCAGTGCAGTGGGTTTCTTATACCTAAAATGGGATAGATTTAATAAAAAGCTGTACAAGAGAACTAAATACAAGCACTCACGTATCTCCATCTGCCCATAGGTATTCATATCGAGAGCCTCCAGACATTGTTGGGCACGTCGTCTCATTGCAAAACTCGGATACAGTGCCGTAAATCAGATTGATGCGGTTAAAAAAGTCAACAACTGCAAGGGGATACAACAATAAATAATATAAATAAACATTCATACACATACACACACACATACGTATGTTCACTCGTATTTATTATGGTTTTTGCAAATTAGTACTCACCGTGCACCGCCAACCAATCGTTCATATTCTCGCCTTCCGGTAATCGGACCACTTGACGCAAATTGATGCCAGATTGCAAACTAGCCTGGGCCTGTTTATGTAGCGAATATCGTATTGTCCCAGCAGTGAATCTCTTCTTTGGCCTGAATGTCTGCAAAATGAATAATATAAATATAAATAATGCATCAAACTTTGATATTCAGTGATAAGAACCAATGCATGTTTGTATTTACAAACAAACACTTGCTTGCTAAGACACTGATAGATTTTATATACATACACACACCTTTCCCTTCTGAAAGAAGTCGAGAAACCCATTAAGGGCCATTATCGTATTTTTATTTATTTAAACAAGAATAATTGAAATTTTAAGAATAATTGAAATTCTTAGCAAAACATATGTAATCAAAGTGTGACCAGCGTTCGACACGACAATAATACCAAAAATGCTGGCAATAAGAAAATAAATACAGTTTTACTTAATTAACGATTAATACAGATAATTTATAGTTTAATTCAATAAAATATATGTAAGAATTATAAATTAATTTTATTTTCCAACTAATTGTTAACTGTGCGCTTTTATCGTTTGAATAAACTTTCAAATATCGATAGGCAGTTATCGGTAATTGATACAAACATCGATGTCGCCATGTTGTTTAATAAGTTGTGCATCTCTGTTTTGTTTGTGTATTAAAGAAAAATAAGTTTTATTTTTACAAAAAAAAATGTTTTACGAACACATAATATTGGCCAAAAAGGGGCCATTAGCCAGAATTTGGTTAGCCGCTCATTGGGACAAGAAAATAACAAAAGCGCATGTGTTTGAAACAAATATAGAAAAATCAGTGGAGGGCATTTTACAGCCCAAAGTGAAATTGGCGCTTCGAACATCGGGGCATTTATTGCTTGGTGTAGTGCGAATATATTCAAGGAAAGCAAAGTATCTATTAGCCGATTGCAATGAGGCGTTCGTTAAAATCAAAATGGCATTCCGGCCTGGAATGGTGGATCTACCAGAAGGCCACAGGGAAGCGAACGTTAATGCAATTACATTGCCAGAAGTCTTTCACGATTTCGACACGGCGCTGCCCGAGCTCAACGATATCGATATTGAGGCTCAGTTCTCGGTGAATCAATCCCGTGCCGATGAGATCACAATGCGCGAGGATTACGGCAGCCTATCACTCTCTCTGCAGGATGATGGCTTCGGCGATATTGGATTTGAAGCGGACACGCCTGAAATGATGCGTGGCCCATTGTCGGCCAATATGAATGATCAGCTGTTTGATGACGACGTCTTGGCAAATGTGGAGCCAAATGACCCAAATATAACATTACAACAGGCCGAAATGACCAGTGATCGTCTGGATGGCGACGGCTTTGGCGATTCCTTTGGACAGCCGGCACTATTCGAGGATGATCTGTTTGGCGAGCCGCCGCAAGCACCAGCCGTAAGCATCAATAAAGAGGTTGATGAAGTTAACAATCCTCCAGATTATTCAGATGACGATGGCATCGACAACTTCAATAACGCCCCATCGCCGGCGTCCTCCTGTGCCAACTCCGTGGCGGATGACAAGGAGGATAATTTTCAACCAAAGGAACATAATTTCAATGAGGACGTGAACCCATGTGATGCTGATCCAGCATTAAATGACTTGACTTTGGTACAGAACGACGACGAGGGATTCGCACTGGCACCCATTGATGCAACCACTTATAGAGGTGCCACCAAAGCCAAACGCAAACGGAAGCTGATTATTGATGAGATCAAGAATATATCGGGAGAGGAGATGAAGGCGCAGCTGGCTGATACTTCGGATATACTTACTACCCTGGATCTTGCACCGCCAACAAAGAGATTAATGTACTGGAAGGAGACGGGTGGTGTGGAGAAGCTATTCGCATTACCATCCCGTACAATTCCCGCCAGAGTCCTTCTGAACAACTATAACCGGCAATTGCTGTCACACTCGACGCCTCTGGAAGACTTCTCGAATATTGCCCCTATGGATGTGCTGGCATTGGAACTGTATACCCAGGAAGGCGAGAGCTCTCTGATAATAGTGAATAAAAAGGGACGCAAGCGTAAGAATGATACATCGGCCAACCCAGTTGTTGATCCAGCTGCGGACAATACGCTTACACAGAGTTTGGCAGCTCCCGAGATGATTCGTGAACAGGACAAGTCGTTGGGACTTGCGACCTCGGCTGTTTCCTTGGACATGGGTGCAAAGGATCAGGACAGCATTGTGCCACAGACGGACGCAGCCATTTTCGATAATATGCGCAGTCCATTGTTGGCGTTCAATGACATGGAGAACTTTTCAAATCTGAATGAGCTGCCGCTAACGCCACGAGATGGACACAATGATATGGGTGATGATTTCCACCACGGCGATCTAACACCAGCGGGCTTGGATCACGGACAAATGACACCACACCATACCGGAATTGGAGACATCGATTGTATACCAAATCTGCCGCCTGACCAAGTCAGCTCAATACTCAATGAAACCGAAGAGCGACCAATTACCGATGTCAATAACTTCAATAAGACATGCGAAATCTCCACAGATTGGAATGATTATGATTTCCCGCCATCGGTGGGTCTACAAAATGTTCCCGCAGACGAACAAATGGAAAATGAGACGGACGAACAGTTCGAGGAGCGAGTGTTGAACAAGAGGGCAGCACAGTTGTTCCTCGATGTTAGAGTTCATTTCAATAACAACGATCATTTGACACTATCCCAGTTAACAGTACGAAACTCGAGGAAACAGGCCGCACAAAAGTTCTACTCCCTTCTTGTTCTGAAAAAGTTCAAGGCGTTAAATATTACACAACCCGCGCCCTATGCCGACATTACAGTCACTCGTGGTCCTCTCTTTGACAATCCCAAATTGTAAGCGCTGGCCTTGCATGGTTTTCGACCAGCGAAACACAACCAACAATTATTACAACAATTATATAATATAATTTTTTTTACAATTAAACACTATGTGTGCGCGTACCAATAGTATATAAATTTTTTAAATTATGCCATTGAGAGAATGTTTTGGTTTCTTCAACGCGATTATATATAATTTGAAAAGTATTGCTGTATTTATTTAATAATATGTTGAATGACAAAGCAAATAATTTAACAAAAAACATGTTCAGTAAATTAGAATTTATATGTAAAACATTGTCTGCTAATATTAATTGGCTAATTATTGTTTTTGTAACCAAATATAAGTCGAAACACACCCAGTTTCCTAGATGGACGAGGATTTGGGCTACTTAAGGATGAACTCCACAGACTGTAAGTATTCATAACAATTATTGTATTTATTGAAGCAAATAGCTAAACGACTCTCTCTACTTCTACAGATGGGCTGGATCTACATTTGGGAACTTGAACTTCAGTAACCATTAAAACCAACACAGCACGTAACTGTACCGCCTTGTTAACAGCATTTGACAAAGAGTTTTTGTAGCAATAAATTTTGTTCCATTAGCCGTAGGTCCACACATACAAGTAATTGAAATAGTTTTTAAATTTTTATTATACAAAGCATCATCACAACATCTCAAAAACACACACGCATAACACCTGTAATTTGGATTATAGAAATTATGTATGTACAATAAACAATAATGTATTTAAATTGCAGCTTTAATTCACTCCACATTGTCATAGATATCTTCCATGCCCTGCACATCTCGTAGCTTTTGCAGAAATACATTATATACCTTCTGTTCCTCTGCACTTAATTGTATGAGGTTCTATAAGAAAAGTCGGATTACTAAATATTAAATGATATCTTAGTGAGAATCTTACATTTGGTGTAAACATATGTTCGCTATTTTCGATAGAGTATCCGTTCTGGGATAACGTCTTGGTCAGGCCCATCAGATGAGCTGGAGTACAAATAAACTGAAAATTGAAAATATTATGTTTTTAAAAGAAATTCAAATAATCCTTTAATTCATTATTACTTACATTTACCGATCCACTTTCGGCATCAATAACTTCAACTTCTTCGGCTCCAAACTGTATGGCATCCTCAGTGGCCTTCTCCTCCAGATTGTCTGTATTCGAAGTCTCGCAACGGGCTTCAATTAGGCCAAAATCTTCAAACATATGGCCAACATCCACGAGCACACCGCTGCAATATTTATTACCTTGAGTTGCGTTTAAATGTTGTTAATACGATTCTGGCTTTTTTATACCTCAACTTACCCAGACTTCTTGATCATGGCTGTCGCATCCATTTTAACTGCGGCCACATTATCCGTATATATGCTGCAAATCATATAGATGTTCCTTTTGAATCTTATGTCCAGTCGATGTTTCTTCAGTTGTGCCTTGTTGCCCTGACATTTCTTTATCGTATTTTGAATTGTTCCCATTGGCATGTTCTTCTTCAATGCATTTTCTATCTCTGATCGGAGCAGAGAATTCA
Organism: Drosophila kuntzei; assembly: GCA_035042165.1. NCBI lineage: Eukaryota > Metazoa > Arthropoda > Insecta > Diptera > Drosophilidae > Drosophila > Drosophila kuntzei. The sequence continues at coordinate 515,791 of JAWNLU010001763.1, forward strand.
CAGCCGGGTCCGCAGATTTACCCTCCTGCACGGCCAAACGAATTTGCCTGGAGACTTTTGTGAACAGTGCGGCTCGCAGTCCGTCTTTTTGGGCCTTTATATGCTTTATATTCGCCCATTTTGAATGACCGGCCATACCCCGTTCCGTACACACATTGTTAAGATTGAATTTAACATTTTGAATTGCAATTCGGCTGAGGTGTCGTAACATTTTGAGCATGGAAACTATTTAACTAAACTTACTAGAGGTGGAGAAACCGAGCTGCCACCCAGAAAAAACAAACGTCTGGCAACCTTTCCACAAAAAGTGCGGAAACTCGAAATAAAGAACAAGTGAACATGTTCAGGTGAGCGATATTTACTCGATTGTTATTTATATTTTTTATTAGCGCGCAATTGGAATTAAATTTAAACTGATGGTATTTTTAGAGAATGAATCCTGTTGTGCCTCAACATACTTCCACGAATGTAAAAGTCCTTTGGACAGTGAGCACATTTGTAGGGACGCTCACCAGAATGCAGTAAGATGTGATTCTGCAGGGTTTCCTTGCGGGAAAAGGCTTTCGGGCACTGTGGACACTTGTGTGGCCGTTCGCCTGTGTGAATACGACTGTGATTATGCAGACTCGCATTATTGATAAAGTCTTTTGGGCAGTGGGGACACTTATATGGCCGTTCGCCGGTGTGCACTCGTAAATGTGTCTGGAGGCAACCACTCTGTATGAAAGCCTTCGGGCAGTGAGGACATTTGTAGGGACGTTCGCCAGAATGAACGCGTTCATGTGACTGCAGATTTGAGCGGTTATTAAAGGCTCTTGGGCATTGACTACATTTGTATGGATGTTCGCCTTTATGAAGGCGGATGTGATCCTCAAGACTTCTGCGCTGGGCAAAAGCTTTCGAGCAGTGGGTACATGTATACGGACGTTCGCCAGAATGTACGCGGATGTGTCTTTTAAGATGTGCGCTGCGAAGAAACACCTTTCCACAGGAGTCACACAGATGTCTCTTCTTCTCTGAGTAAGCAAGCTGCTCACTTGACTCGCTGCTGCTTCTGGGATCTTCATCACCTACAGCATCATTTGCTGTTCCTTGCGGAATGTCTGTAATGGCCTTAGCTTCTGTTTTTATGCCACATTCCGCAAATGGAAAGTGCTCGAAATAAACAGCTTTTTTCGATTCCTCAAGCAACTGGCAGAAGAATTGATGGCTTTCTTTGCATCTGCGCTTGAATCTATAAGCATTTTGAGTATCAAGAACGCAGGACGGACAAATCTGCTTGGGAAATTGATCATCACGGTTTATTTGAGAGGCGAGGCACTCGTTCAACATCTCTGCCAAGCTTAGTTCCTCCTCCTGCTGTTGTTGCTCGTCGAATATATCGACAAGGTCAACAGAGGTGTTTGTGCAAGCACGACAAAACTGTTTAATATTTATCATAGTTTTTTAAAGGGCCGGTAAACTTGAATTTGTTTATTTTTCAGCGCTTTGTTTACGAAACAAAAAAGCGGACGCGGCGTCTTTTTAACAACCGAGTTGCCACCCACTGCATACGCAGTGTGACCGTTGCATTCACAAAAACATACAAAACATACACGTTGCACAACAAAAAAATACTGCATCGATTATTGTTATCGATAACATACAATCACACAAGCGTAATATTGCTTAAAATTTAAATAAAATATTTGTTATTAAACATCAAGGTAAGCAAATAAAAGACCATTTAGATTTTTCTATTAGCTGTTAGCAATACTCTGTCTTTATGTATGAGAATGAGAGTATGTGGGCTTGTGTGCAACTATGAATTATTTCTTTTGAATGGCTAAGAAACCGGTTTTGGAAACAACGACAAATGTAAATTGCGATTGTCTTTAGACCTTAAGAGCTTTTTCTATGCACAGCTTTTGGTTGTATTGGCTGGCGAGCGTGAAATGTAAGACTGGCTTAAAGCAACAGTTTAAGTTAGTTTGGAGTTGTGAAAAGTGCGTTTTCCCCGTTACTATTTATTTTTATTTTTTCATTGCAATCTGTGACAATTATTCGCTGTATTTAAACTCCAAAAGTGTGTTTATAAAATATTTATGTTTAGAAATAATCTTTCACGTTGAAATTAAGTTTTCTTGTGGGTGTCTACACGTCTTAGCCGTGGCTTAAATACATATGTATATAATGCCGAGACACTGAACGCATCAAGGTTACATGTGTCTTTTTTCTAACACTTTACCTTGCAAAAATGACGAGACGTGTAATTCATGACATCATGATTAAATCTTCTTTTTAGTTGCATATGTGAACTTTCGATCCTAATAAGGAACTATTTATAAGTGGACACCTGTTGTTTTTTTTTCGTGTAGGCGGTGTGCTGAAATTGACTCAGCTTCAAATATCGATGAAGTCATGATAATAACTGTTTACTTTTCGGATTTTAACAAAGAAACCGGTGACAAAGGCGATAGTTTGCATTTCTACAGATATTTCAGTGTGAAAAGCTCAAGGAAAAGCTTTAAATTAACTTTAGAAACTAACGAGAATCTACAGTTGATAAAAAGAGTCGCATAATATTACATGATATGAAAGAGAACCTCGTAACAGCTAATCTTTAAAAACAAATTTGGTTATAAATGACAACTTAATTATTTAAATCAACCTAATTACAGATTACTCTTAAATCAATATGAAAAACACACTATTTGCGACCTGTGTCTTCGCCACACTTTTGTGTAGCACTTTTGCTACATTCGGGGATAAAGCGATACTCAAGGAGAAGGATATGATGAGGAAAATAGTATTCGATAAGAAAACGCCAGATGTATTTTATTGCCCAATGCAGAAACCATCGTCAATGAGCAAAATTATTGTCACGTAATTATATTAATGTTTTATCTGTTATTATTATAAAATATATATTAATTTGAATTTGTATAGAGCACGACCACTGCACAAATTGTGTGAATACGAGGGAAATCCATTGCCGCCCGAATATAAATCCGATTGTTATTTGGATATTGATGAATCGGATTATGCATGCAAGGAGAAATACCGAATTATGGTAAGCTTTAACAACATTTAAATGAACTTTCTATGTTTAAATCGGTGGTGCTCGCGGAATTAGGAAAGTGCGCTAGTGCGCAGTTATTGTATAATTAACCATTACCACGGACGGATGCCCATGAAAACAACTATGAGATATCTTAACTTTTTTATAAACTGTTAGTTAAAACCAAATTTCACCTACTATGTCTTAAAGGCTATAGACTTTGAGTTATTTGATTCGAATTCCGCTTTCGAAGCAATTTCACAGATGCAAAGTGTAGCATACTTTTTGGATCTATAGAAATTAAGGGGATCTATAGAAATTTGGGATAGGACTGTTCGAGATTGAGAATTCGTTCCTTAAGGTTATTTCGTTCGAAGTATAAAACAAAGCACCCGATCTTTAAAGTAAGTGTTTTATTTGAGTAACAAATTTTGTTATTTTGAGTTCAGCGAACAACTTTTACTTTAAAATACTTTTAATTCTACCCAATTTAAATAATTTACTAACCATATCGCCTTACTTACCATAATGTCAGTATTCAGGCCTATTCCGAAATCCAAAGAATCTGACGTATTTGATTCTTTTATGTCTCTCCAAGATTGATTAAATATCGGAATTCGGAAGAGGCCCAACTTAAACATTTGTACAAATAATATGTTGCATAGATATTGTGGTTATTATGTGACAATTAATTAATTGGGAATAGCTTTCTAATCCCCAATAATGCAAGAGTTAATAATTTGGTAATGTATGTACATAAATACATTTGGCACGTAAGTAAATGACAAATACAAACACCCCATATTGTTTATTCTCACTTATGCTTTTTTGTTAATTGACGGCACCATTAGGTTTAAATGTAATTATAACGATAGAAAATAAGATTTATTTGAGATATCACAAAACCCACACAGAATGTAGTCTAATATTGAGTTTTATTTAATTACAGAAACGTTTCGCCAAAGACGAACCCTAGTAAAATAAACACAAAAACAACACAACCAATCTTAACACGTTATTGAAAACAATTGAAACCGCAACAAAATACATAAATTATGTACATTATCATACGCACCATACGCTGGCAGCTTTAAGTAATTGGATCACACGACTAAATACCGCAATACTTGCTGTACTTACAAAATACATATACATACATACTGCAAATATACATACATATACTTACTTATATACACATTTACCATACGTAATACCACTAAAAATATAACGAAGTAAATATACACATATGAATACTGTAAGTTAACTAAATATTCAATTATACTTTCTATGCAGTTTACACAAAAATTTAATTACTATTTATCATACTTTCCAACTCCGATAAAATGCTATTAACATTTTAAAGAATTTAAATCGAAAACAAAATACAAAATTCATTATCCGATAATTGGTTTCTGTAAACTACGATATAGTGGGAAAGTTTTTGAATATTCATAGCGTTGGGGTATAGTAAGCAATCGAATTTGTTGATGATCCAGAGATAATATGGTATTAGTTGAAATACTTTGATTTTTCTACCACATCTCCTTTGTATCTCTCTACATGGTTTTGGGGTATCAGAATAAAAAGTTATATTTTTGAATACATTACGCTTTTCATTAAGATTATTTTAAAATAAATCAGTGTAAGTAAAAAACTAAGTACTTCCATTTATTCTTCTCTATTATTATATATGTTATTTATGTTCCGTTTCTATTTTCATTTTCATACATTGATTTAGATGCGTAAATTTCCACCAGGCAGTGAAGAGCCGTTCAACGGCGCCCGTCTCAAGCGATTCATGAATTTTGATAAGCTTTCCAACTAAATCCGATGGTATTACATGGACGAGAGCTGTTTTTAATAAATAATCACAAAGTAATACTACTTTGGACTAGCGTACCGAATCTGTCTAACATATTAAAGATTTAACACATTAAAATTTAATTTCTTTTTCGTGGAATTAAATGAAATTTTGAACAAACAACGTACTGCCAACTTTGGAGGGTATTATGTATTTACCAAGAAAGTATATACTTTGGTACGTATGTATATTTGTGCTGCTTATCAATGAATGGAATATTTTACGTCTTCTATTGCGAATCTCGCATTAAGCAATAAGTAATCTCATTTCACGCTACACAATTAGTCTGTTTTGTGAATTCATTGGCTTAATACTACAATTTGGTTGTCTTGGGCAAGATGAATAAATACCTGGTGCTGGCTGGCATCCTGCTGCTGACTGCGGCGAATGTCCTGGCGGACAGTGATAGCGAGAGTGACAGTGATAGTGGCAGTCATAGCAACGAGAAGAGTGGAGAATCTGGTGATTCTAGCCACAAACATAAACACAAACATAATAAGCCTAACAAGCCAGTGTATCCGTATTATCCTCCACCATACGCCTATCCTCAATATCCCTATCCATATTCCTACAACCAGCCGCCCAATAATCAGATTGGCAATCCATATCCCTATAACCAGTTCCAGCAACCTCCACAACAATATGGACCACCTCCGCCTGCCTATCTTCCCAATCAACCACATCTGCCGACCTATGCTCCCGATGATTCGCTAGGTTCAAGTGTCGTAAATCATTCACTGAAAGTAAACAAGGAATATAAGGAAAACTTTGATAATCATCTGGATTCAAATAGTATATAAAATGTTAAATGCAATAAATATCTTTTTTGAAACCTAATCTTACTGCATTTACTTTAGCTAAACAATATAATCTTTTTCAAGCAATCAAACAAACCAGGAATTGTTTTTGATAAGCTTATGCAGTCTTTTCTACATGCGTCTTTTAATATTGTAAGATTCTATTTTCAAGTGATTTAAATAAGGCCGCGAATTTGCAAAAAATTGAGGTCACACTCAAAGAATAACACTGCTCTTCATCAATTAATTTGAATTCAAATTTTAATAATTCTCACAAAAATACATACAAAATTGTAAGTCCCAGCTTCAAATTAAAAAAGAATCAAAAAATAACGACTTTTTTCGTGTGACGTCATAAGCAAAACAAAAGCTGCCACTCGTTCCAATAAAAGAGTCGACCGGAGTGTAAAACGCTTCCGGAGCTGGAATGGAACTGGAAACCAAGGCTACCACACTGTTTTGTGGGTTCAGGGCTGCCACTCCATTTCAAAACTGTCCGTGACTCTTACGATATATCGATATACAAATATTCTATGAACTGCCTTACTTTCGATACACTTAATTGTAATCTCCAAACTAGAGGTGGAGAACTATCGATAGTCGGCGCCATCGATAGCGAGCGATTGATTTTCTCAAACTATCGATAATGTGATGTTTTAACTGTTAAATGTAAAAAAAGCTATTAAATGAAATTTAAATAAAACTTTATTGTATGTGGGAATCCTATAAAATAAAAATACATTTCTTTTGTAGTTTATTGGTGTTATACAAATTAATAAAACATAATGTTTTTCTCCTTCAGTCGAGTTCGGCGATCGGAGACTATTTGTCCGGCCTTGCTAAACATGCGCTCGGACTCCACTGATATGCCGGGTACGCACAAATATTTAAACAAATATGAATATGATTTTTTTTTGTGATGTGCAATGCGTTGAGCAAAACTATCGGTGGTGCAGGGCTGCCATCGATGGCGGCTCGATAGCACCAAACCATCGATAGTGTCGAAAGTGCCATCGATAGTTCTCCATCTCTACTCCAAACAGAAAACAAAAAATAATTGTTATTTGTGTACAATTTATGTTAGAATGTGCGAGAAAAGTGTGTTATTGAGTTGTGTTGTGCTTGTATTTTTTGCACAAATACCAAACGGTGAGTGCAACATGCATCTGCAAAAATCGAACTGGACAATAAATATTTGACAATTGTGTTTTGTTTTGTTGCGAGCTGGACATGTGTGTGTGTGTGTGGGTGCCTATGCATATGTATATGCGCGCGGTTTGTTTTGTTATTAGATGCGCAAATGTAATATTATAATTAAATTAAGAATATGCGCGCTTGGCACTAGCATGCGAAACTGTAGCTAGTCGTCCGACTTGCAGTCCAATATTGCAATACAATAATAAGACAGACACATGCATACATAAATATGTTGTTTGTTGGTTTTACGGCGGCCATTGTCCACGAGTTCCTCACGGCGGCTGCATAACATAAAGCAACAGGGTATCACGCATTCCAATAAGAATATTGTGCTCAAAGAAATATGAACTTTATTGTTCAACTGCACTTACATTATGCAAGTGCACATTGTTTATAAACAGTATATACACAAAAAGTTTATCAGTAGTAGTATTAGGTTAATACGCCAGAGTTGTCACCCTTTGCACTTACCGCTTTTCCACTTGTCGATAATCCGCGTTTGTTGTGTTATGGAATTTTCTTAGGAATATTAGTAAAAGTCGTTCTGTAAAAGAGCTAATTAATTATTTAATTACGTAAAACTATGTGTGTTTTGTTTACAGCCGTTTAACAATATTGTTTTTGTTTGTGATGCGCCTGTCTTGAAGTGTACGAATTATATACAGTGGCGTCCAATTTATTGATGTGTTTGCAAAAGCGTTGCACACTTTTAGGCTATATTTTTATTGTTCAGTGAAGTCCCAAATTAACCTTAGTCTCTTAAACAAAAGTAAATGTTTAAATATAATTATGGAGTGCTCGAAAAATGTAATGTATGTACTTTAAATATATTGTGTAGTTCACTGTAATTGTTAAAGTATTAATCCATATTATGTCATACAATACTTAACGGAAATGTGAACCAATTTTAAATTAATTTTAAGAAAATGAAGAAGGTTCAGATTCTTGATAAAATTTCAGTTAAGTTAATAGGAAATAACAGAAGCAGTTAACAAAGGAAACTACAGGATACTTGCTTTAAAAAAATATATACATAGCTATTCTAATAACATTTTAAATTTATAAATTACACCTTTATTCTCCATAATTTCGAAGTTGTCCTCTCTTAGGCTTTCTGCCGGTTTTGAAATTTAACCATCACCTTCTTTTGAGAACGTAAAACAAGACCATATTCCAAAATGATGTCCTCTAGTCTCATCACCGGCAATAATTTAAATCTTCGTAGTATGGAAACTAGCAACACTTTCATCTCCAGAATAGCAAACTTTTGTCCGATGCAATTACGTTGTCCTGCACTAAAGGGAATAAAGGCAAAGGGATGACGATCGACAGTATTTTCGGGCAGAAAACGATCTGGATTGAATTCGGAGGGATTAGGAAAGTGACGCGGATCTCTCATGATATCAAATGCATGTATATTGATCTGTGTGCCTTTGGGCAAGATCAGACCATTCACCACACTATCCTCTGTACAGATGCGACCAAAGAACGGAACTGGGGGAAAAAGACGCAAGGATTCCTTGACCACACACTCCAAGTAAAAGAGCTCATTGAAATCAAATACATTGAGATCGTCGTCGTTTTTCGATAGATTCTGCAATTCTTCATAACAACGTTGTTGGACATCTTCATGTAAGGATAACATGAGCAGGGTGAAGGTGAGACAGGTTGACGTAGTGTCGTATCCCTCAAACATGAACGTGTTGACCTCATCACAAATGCCCTGATGATCAATAAGACCCTCATCCTCAGCTTTCAGGAGTGTGTCAAGCATTGCATATCGATTTTTCCTTCCGTAATCATCCACAACTCCCGACTGCCGATTCTTGAACTGTTCTCTTTTCCTCTCGATGATGCGACTGGAAAATTCATGGGCTATCTTCAGATTCGTCGAGTGCTTTCGATAGTTGCCGTACAGAGAAAAGATTGGCCCCAGAACTGTAAGCGGATTGCAAAAGCGGTCAACCATAACTTCCTCGAGAGCGCGTATTGATTTGCGATATTGTGCACTTTCTATTATATCATCAAGTTTGACGCCCAACGCAGTTTCTATAACAAAATGAGATGATTTAAAGATATAGTATTGAGAATACTATATTCCTGTATACAGTCTATCTTGTTAACTTTCAAACATATGTAAATAATTAATTAAGATCGGATTATATTTAAAAAGTCGTTTTACAGCGCCAAATCGAAATAGTACTGATACATCATGCTGCTTTATAGGGTATCTTCGGAATGCGCTCAGGGTATCTCGTAGTTGATCTTTTTCTAATAGAGTGTTCTTAATTGTTTACTATAAATAAATCCCAGACATCCTAATCATCTTTATAATATACTACCTAATCGAAACCTGTCTCTGATTCATAGTATTCGATCAGTTTACATCAATTACACCCAGATTAATCTAATGATTGTGTTTAAATTAAATTTCATAATACTCTTATTGGATTGACAGGGAATCAAAGTCTCAGATTTGCTTGAAATCTTGATCTACCTTACCACAAACGTTGTTAAGCGTAAACTGCGGAATAATCTGATTTAACTGCAATTCCACATCAAGCTTCTCCTGTAGCACATTTATTAGCTTGTGGGACTCTTCCCTGTAATATAATATGACATTAGAAACTTCTAGGAAAAACAGATTGGGATTGTACGCACTTGAATATTTCTAGAAAGCTTTGTAGAATATTGAAATGAAAAGCGGGAGTCAGTAATTTCCTTCTAGAATGCCATTTTTTATCTGAGAGAGTAATTTAATAATTATTTAACATTTATAAAAGCCCTTTTAATACTTGCCTGTGCTAATAACTAAACCGTCTCCTAGAAATGGTTTTAGTAAGTCGTATACGAGGTTCTTAGTTATTAGTTTGGTACTTTGTAAAATCTCCTCGACATCCTCGGCTCTTACTACATTGTACATTCCACTGAATATGATATAAAACAAGTAGCTTCGTCCACCGGCTTTGGTATAGGCATCTCGGATAAATTTAAAAAGCATCGCTAGGAAGACAATGGTTCTTCAATGATCCATTCCTCACATATTGCAATTACTTACAAGGCGTGAACTTTAGTATATCATAGTTATTTCCAAATCTCGTCTTTCCCGGCTGCACAAACACTTTGGTCTCCAATGGACTACCATCTTCGGTCTGCACACGCTTTGCAAGGCTCAGGATAAAGTACTTACGGTTGACCCGTTCCAGGAGCTTCCACACTATCGGAACACACACTAGAATCAAACTTAGAAGTAATGACATCCACATTATAGAAGTATTTTTAGTTCCGTTTTACGATAAAGAAGAACCTCTATAGCCGACTGAGCAATCTGTATTAAGTAAACATGTCAGTGATGATACAGATCGTCGACTCAGAATTCTATCAGAATATATCTACATATAAATTAATTTATGAATACGCCAAGTAAATCCCATAACAATTTTTTGATACTCTTTTTAGCGGCTGTCAACATAATTTTTTGTTTGAGGGTTATTAATCGATATTTCTCTCGCATCTCATAAGACAGTTTGAAAAAAGACCGTGTACAGTTATCACCGAGTGTTATTAGCAGATCAATTTTTATAGAATAACATGGATAATAGTTCTATTAAGGCTGCGAGTCTCAGTAAAAAGCTTTAGGTTTTTATAGAGCATTGATAATTCCAATTGACGTAATTTTTATATTTATGGTAATTTTGTTGTTGTTTTGTTAAGCTTTAAGAGGCTATGATCTATAAATATAAATAAATTTTAAGAGTCTCATTAAAGTGTTACAAAGTTCAGCTTATTATGGGACTTTTCAGCAATGTTTAAATAATTGTCATAGGTTCTTAAAGTAATATACAAAAGCTGCTGCTAGCTATATCATTCAATGATGTTTATATATATTAGTGTCAATGATTCTCTAATAAAATTTACTTATCGACTTCAAAAGGTATTGTTTTTATCATGGATTAAAACCGAAACGAATATCGAATATCGAAAAAAAAATAAAAATTAAGGTTTTAATTTAATTGACCGAAATAAGAAGCTTTATTCATTGCACTTATCGCTCTTTTAGCCTGGAAAATAATGTTATCTGATTACTGGAATGGTCCCGCGTAATGTCGATTTTGTTATAATTTGACCTCATATAAATTTGGTTATTTTGGCTTGAACATTTCGGTTATTTTGATATTACTGATTTTTAATAAATTTGAACTGCCATAACTTTGTCAAAAGTCAATCAATTTCCATGCGCAATGTAAGTTTGGGCATAATTTTACCTCTTCTTACCGTTCTGCATTTCAATTTTGTTCATTTCCAAAATTCGAAAATTTCGAATTTTTTTTAGAAAATTTACAGTTTACCCCTTATCATTTTTCGAAAATTTTCGAAAATTTCGAATTTTCAAAATGAACAAAATGTAAATGCAGAACGAATTAAGAAGAAAAATCATGCTCAAATTTACATTGCGCATGGAAATTGATTGAGTTTTGACAAAGTTATGGCAGTTCAAAGTTACGAAAGTTGCTCAGTAGCTGCGACGAACCGAAATTAATCCTTATAAATGAATCGGTTACTAAATGGTTATTCGGTTTAAATAGTTTCGGTTAATGGGTTTCGGTACAGTGGAAAAAAATATTTTCGGTAACGGTTTCAGTTACGGTTACAAATTTCAAACGGTTTTTATCGGTTAAAGGTTACGGTTTCGGTTAAGGTTTAAATCCCTGGTTTAATTGAATTGAATTGAATATCTTAAGTCCTTCTCTATTGTTGGATGAATCGATTAAGTGTTCATTAAAATGACTTTGCGTCGACTTATAAGCATTTCCATCAATATCAGAATTAAATATTTTCCCATGGTTTCTTCTGTGGAAACTGGCTCTAAATCAAAAGAAAGGAAAGAAAGATAAGCTTTCACCTAAGAATGAAAAGTATGCTTTCAATCATAATTATATCTTAATTGCCAATGAAGATTTTAAACCATTTCAAGTAGGGACAGGTCTTGTATTGTATCATATGTAACAAGTTTCCTTAATGAAAAGAACATTTAAAAGACTGCATATTGTTAACACGGTGGTGTATTAATTATTTATTAAACAAATTAAAGTTAAAGTATTAACAATTTTAATCACTGAGAAAATATAGAAATATTCACATTAGGAAAATATCGTTATCTTTTGTCTTCTGACGGCTCTGAAATTTGACCATCACCTTCTTTTGAGAACGTAAGACAAGACCATATTCCAAAATGATGTCCTCTAGTCTCATCACCGGCAATAATTTAAATCTTCGTAGTATGGAAACTAGCAACACTTTCATCTCCAGAATGGCAAACTTTTGTCCGATGCAATTACGTTGTCCTGCACTAAAGGGAATAAAGGCAAAGGGATGACGATCGACAGTATTTTCGGGCAGAAAACGATCTGGATTGAATTCGGAGGGATTAGGAAAGTGACGCGGATCTCTCATGAGATCAAATACATGTATACTAATCTGAGTGCCTTTGGGCAAGATCAGACCATTCACCACAGTTTCCTCTGTACAGATGCGACCAAAGAACGGAACTGGGGGAAAAAGACGCAAGGATTCCTTAACCACACACTCCAAGTAGAGAAGCTCATTGAAATCGAATACGTTGAGATCGTCGTCGTTTTTCGATAGATTCTGCAATTCTTCATAACAACGCTGTTGGACATCTTCATGTAGCGATAACATGAGCAGGGTGAAAGTGAGACAGGTTGACGTAGTGTCGTATCCCTCAAACATGAACGTGTTGACCTCATCACAAATGCCCTGATGATCAATAAGACCCTCATCCTCAGCTTTCAGGAGTGTGTCCAGCATTGCATATCGCTTTTTCCTTCCGTAATCATCCACAACTCCCGAATGCCGATTCTTGAACTGTTCTCTTTTTCGCTCTATTATGCGACTGGAGAATTCATGGGCTATCTTCAGATTCGTCACGTGCTTTCGATAGTTGCCGTAAATATAAAAGTACGGACCGAAAAACATAAGCGGATTACAAAAGCGTTCAACCATAACTTCCTCCAGAGCGCGTATTGATTTGCGATATTGTGCACTTCCTATCATATCATCAAGTTTGACGCCCAACGCAGTTTCTATAAGAAAAGGAGAATAATATTTTCTTATATATTTTCTTATATATCAATTCGAAAAACATAATTAAATATCTTAGTGTTGCGCTCAGGGAATCTAGTAGTCGAACATTTCCCACTGGAGTGTTCTTAACTGTTTGCTATAAATAAATCCCAGACATCCTAGTCATATTGATAAAATACTTCCTAATTGACACCTGTCTCTCATCAATAGTATTCGATCACTTAAAAAGAGTGACATCAATTGCACCCAGATTAATCTAATGACTGTGCTTAAATGGTATTTCATAATACTTTTATTGTATTGACATGGGATCAAAGTCTCAGATTTGCTTGAAATCTTGATCTACCTTACCACAAACGTTGTTAAGTGTGAACTGGGGAATAATCTGATTTAACTGCAATTCCACATCCAGCTTCTCCTGTAGCACATTTATTAGCTTGTGGGACTCCTCCCTGTAATATAATATGACATTAGAATCTTCTAAGAATAACTGATTGGGAGTGTACGCACTTGAATATATCTAGAAAGTTTTGTAGAATATTGAAATGAAAAGCGGGTGTCAGTAACTTCCTTCTAGAGTGCCACTTTTGATCTAATGGAGATGATTTAGTTACTTTTTACCATTTGTAAAAGGTTTTTGAATACTTGCCTGTGCTCATAAGTAATCCGTCTCCTAGAAAAGGTTTTAGTAAGTCGTATATAATGTTCTTAGTTATTAGGTTGGGACTCTGTAAAATGTCCTCGACATCCTCAGCTCGAACTACATTGTACATCCCACTCAATAAGATATAAAAAATATAGCTTTGTCCTCCGGCTTTGGCGTAGGCATCCCTGACAAATTTAAAGAGCATCGCTAGGAAGACAATACTCCTTCAATGATCCATTACTCAGGATACATTAACATATGACAATTACTTACAAGGCGAGAACTTTAGTATATCACAGTTATTGCCGAATCTCGTCTTTCCCGGCTGCACAAACACTTTGGTCTCCAGTGGACTACCATCTTCTGTCTGAATACGCTTTGCCAGGCTCAGGATAAAGTATTTTCGGTTGAGCCTTTCCAGGAGCTTCCACACTATCAGCAGTAGAATCAAACTTAGAAGTACTGTCATCCACATTATACAATTATATTTATTTCCGTTACACGAAATAGATCAACCTCTAAAGTCGGCTAATCAATCTTTATTGAACAAACCGTTCAGTGATGATACCGATCGTCGGCTCAGAAATATATATGACTATCTACATACATATTATTTTTCGAATACGCCAAGTATATTCCATATCAATTTTATGATACCCTTTTTAGCGGCTGTCAGCTTAATTTATTTTGGTTTGAGAGATTATTATCTATGTATTGTCGAAATTAAAGTTTATTTGTCTAGCATAGGAAAAGGCTTAAAGCAAATGCCAGGTGGATAATCGTATTTCTAGTTATAAACCGATTACACTATTCGACAAGTATTAATCAAAGTATAGACAAGAGTTTATTATTATTTTCGCAGGCTCAAAATTTTCTAAAGTGTAATTCTATTAAAATTACTTAAAAAAATATTTTTGTAAGATGCTTGTATTTCGTATTACGGAATAGCATGGGTAATTGTTCTATTAAGGCTGCGAGTCTCAGAGAGAAAATTTAGATTTTCATAGAGCATTGATAATTCCAATCGACGTAATTTTTATAATCATTGTCATATCTTCGTTTTTTTTATTAAACAAAAAATGGTAATAAACTATATATAAAAGAACTTTAATGATCAGATTAAGTCATTACAAAGTTCAGCTTTATTGTAGAATTTTTGAGCAACGTGTCATAGTTTATTAATGTAATAAACAACACCTGTAGCTAATAGATTTAAATACTTTGGTTCCTTTTCAAAAAATGATAACCAATATTATTATTAGCAGCATTATGGAAATGGCTCCAAAGGAAAAAAGTGAAGGAAAAATTAGCTATCGCCGATAATTGTCAAAGTAGATCGAAAACCTTTTTAAATAAATAGGTATCATTTTTACAACTTCTCTCTGTTGCCTATGCATTTTTGATAATTAATTGAGAATGTCATTGTCAAATTTATATTTAAACTATTAGTTTTGTACCTTCATAATTTTAGGTTTATTTTATTTATTATCTGATGGCTTAAAAAATGTAAAGAAAGTTAGACAATAGTACACTATCCGTTCTTTAGTTTCGTATTAAATTCATAGTGAAATATCTACAGTATCATCTTGTCTTTGGGTTTTTTTTTAAACGCTGCAATCTTTTAGGCGGGCTCTGTTTTTGATTTGGCTTGATGTTGATCACTGTGGACGACAGTCCACGTTAGTGTCGAAGCAGCACTAAGGGTGTTTCATATTTATGAAAATCCCAGTTAACATAAATTAATACTGTTAATAACGGATCCACAATGTATGAATTATATATTAAACCAAACAAAGCTAAAGTATTAACATTTTTCTTTACTGATTAAATATAGGGGTATTAATTTATGATAATGCTTCATGTTTGTTGATATATTATGCCTTCTGACGGCTTTGAAATTTAATCGTCACCTTCTTTTGAGAACGTAAGACAATGCCATATTCAAAGATAATGTCCTCTAGTCGCATTATCGGTAAAAGTTTAAAATTTCGTAATATGGAAACTAGCAACACTTTCATCTCCAGAATGGCAAACTTTTGTCCAATGCAATTACGTTGTCCTGCACTAAAGGGAATAAAGGCAAAGGGATGACGATCGACAGTATTTTCGGGCAGAAAACGATCTGGATTAAATTCTGAGGGATTAGGAAAGTGACGCGGATCTCTCATGATATCAAATACATGAATATTGATCTGACAGTCCTTCGGCAAGATCAGACCATTCACCACACTATCCTCTATGCAGTCACGGCCAAAGAACGGAACTGGGGGAAAAAGACGCAAGGATTCCTTGATCACACACTCCAAGTAGAGGAGCTCATTGAAATCGAATACGCTGAGATCGTCGTCGTTTTTCGATAGATTCAGCAATTCTTCATAACAACGTTGTTGGACATCTTCATGTAAGGATAACATGAGCAGGGTGAAGGTGAGACAGGTTGACGTAGTGTCGTATCCCTCAAACATGAACGTGTTGACCTCATCACAAATGCCCTGATGATCAATAAGACCCTCATCCTCAGCTTTCAGGAGTGTGTCCAGCATTGCATATCGCTTTTTTCTTCCGTAATCATCCACAACTCCCGACTGCCGATTCTTGAACTGTTCTCTTTTCCTCTCGATGATGCGACTGGAAAATTCATGGGCTATCTTCAGGTTCGTCACGTGCTTTCGATAACTGCCGTAAAAATAAAAGTACGGCTTAAGATACAGAAGCGGATTACAAATGCGTTCAACCATAACTTCCTCCAGAGCATGTATTGATTTGCGATATTGTGCACTTCCTATCATATCATCAAGTTTGACGCCCAACGCAGTTTCTGAAAGAAAGAGAAGATTTAAAGATACAGTATATGTATACTCAGAGATTAAAACCGAAACAAATATCGTTTTCAGTTACGGTTTCGGTTTTCTCGAATTAAGGTTTTCGGTTATCGGTAATGTAAATTCTTTTAGTATCGGTTTTACATAATGTAAAATTAAGTTTTTAATTGCACTACATGAAAAAAAACTTAGTGCTCTAATTAGCCTGGAAAATAATGTTTTCTGGTTACCGGAATGGACCAGCGTAATGTCGATTTTATTATAATTTGACCTCATATACATTTGGTTCATTTGGTTTGAAAATATCGATTTTTTTAGTAACTTCGAACTGCCATAACATTGTCAAATTTCAATCAATTTTCAAGCGCAATGTCAGTTTGATCATGATTTTACCTCTAAACTCGATCTGCATTTAAATGTTGTTCATTTTGAAAATTCGAAATTTTAGAAATTTTTCGAAAAATAATAAGGGGTAACACTGTAAAATTTCAAAAAAATTCGAAATTTTCGAATTTTTAAAATGAACAACATTTAAATGCAGAACGAATTTAGATGTAAAATCATGCTCAAATTTTCATTGCGCATGAAAATTGATTGAAATTTGACAAAGTTATGGCAGTTCAAAGTTGCTCAGTACCTGAGACGGCCGGAACCGAAATTAAATAAATGAAACGGTTACTAAACGGTTACTTCGTTTGGGTTTTGGTACAGCGGAAAACATTTATTTCGGCTACGGATTCCGCTACGGTTACAAATTTCAATCGGTTTTCACCGGTTAAAGGTTACGGTTTTGGTTAAGGCTTTAATCCCTGTGTATACTAATTTAATTTTTTTATATGATGTATTGTGATTTGAATATTTTATTACCATCGAATAATACACACTGAAGTTATTCGAAAATTGTTTGACAGTGTCAAAACGAAGGAAGACACCTACTATTTCTTTTCTAATACCAATATATATATAATATATCACATTCTAATCATCCTTATAATATATGTACATACTAATTGTTTACTTAAATAGAATGACAACAAATAAATACAGGTTAATCTAATGATTCTAATTAAATGGAATTTCATAATACTCGTATATGATTGACAGCGGATCAAAGTCTGCCAGTTTTGGTAAAATCTTGCTCAACCTTACCACAAACGTTGTTAAGTGTAAATTGGGGAATAATCTGATTTAACTGCAATTCAACATCAAGCTTATCTTGTAGCACATGTATTAGCTTGTGGGACTCCTCCCTGTAATATATTATGACATAAGAAACTTTTAGGAAAAACATATTGGGAGTGTACGCACTTGAATATATCTAGAAAGTTTTGTAGAATATTGAAATGAAAAGCGGGTGTCAGTAATTTCCTTCTAGAGTGCCACTTTTGATCTGAGGGAGATGATTTAGTAATTATTTACCATTTGTAAAAGCTCTATAAATACTTGCCAGTGCTGATAAGTAAACCGTCTCCTAGAAATGGTTTTAGTAAGTCGTATATAATGTTCTTTGTAATCAGTTTAGTACTCTGTAAAATCTCCTCGACATCCTCGGCTCGAACTACATTGTACATCCCTCTGAATAGAAAATAAAACATATAGCTTCGTCCCCCGGCCTTGGCATAAGCATCCCGGGCAAATCTGAACACCATTGCTGAGTATGGGATATTATTTTAATAT
Source organism: Drosophila kuntzei (assembly GCA_035042165.1). NCBI lineage: Eukaryota > Metazoa > Arthropoda > Insecta > Diptera > Drosophilidae > Drosophila > Drosophila kuntzei. The sequence continues at coordinate 533,936 of JAWNLU010001763.1, forward strand.
TTCATTCCACAATATAGATGTACATATAAGTTGGCTACATACATGGCGTGAACTTTAGTATATCAAAGTTATTTCCGAATCTCGTCTTTCCCGGCTGCACAAACACTTTGGTCTCCAATGGACTACCATCTTCGGTCTGGACCCGCTTTGCCAGGGTCAGAATAAAGTATTTTTGGTTGAGTTGCTCCAGTAGCTTCCACACTATCAGCAGTAGAATTAAGCTTAGAAGTAATGACATCCACATTATACAAATATTTTTAGTTCCGTTTCACGGAGTAGATCAACCTTTACGGCCGACTGAGCAAACAATATTGAATAAACAGGGCACTGATAATACCGATCGTTGACTCAGAATTATATATGAGTTTGTTTAATTATAAACCATTTACACTATGCGACAAGTATTGGTAAAAGTTTTTTATTAACGGAGATCGAATAAAATTGTCTAATGATATATTATCATCCCGTTTTCTAGCCGAGATTTCTATCAATAGTACTTTAAAATTTTAGAACTTGTCAGATAATCAATAAATATATATTCCAAAATATTCTCGTTTCTTATAAAATAGTGTAGTACAAACGAACGGGTTTTATAATACTAGATACTATTTTAAAGGGCTTGTATTTTGCGTGCTGCAAATAACTATTTTCAGCAAAAATATATTTAAGATTTTTCCGTTCTGTGTAATCAACATAGTTAAATGTTCAGTGTGGATTGCGTGCCTCAGAGAGAAGCTTTTTCTAATCGCCATTTCTCTGAGCAATCAATATTTTGATATAAAGCAAAAAAATGTTTTATAATCTATATAAGTGAACTTAAACTGTCAGATTAAAGCTTAATAAATAGTATATCATGCAAACTTCAAAACCTGTTTAAGTACTTTTCATGGTTGTATAAATTAATAATAAATAGAAGCTTCATCTTGCATTTTATTTAATTGCAAATAGTGGATTAATTTCAAAAAATCTATAATAGTCTTTTAAGATGTCGCTGTGTTTATCGACTTATAAAGCTCTTGTTGTAATAGAATTAAATACCTTAGTTCCTTTTCAAATGCTGCTAATAAACATTGTTGGATGAATCGATCATGTGTCCATAAAAATGACTTGGCCTCGACTTATAAGCATTTCCTTCAATGCCAAAGACAAATATTTTCCCATCGTTTCTGCTATGGAAACTGGCTTCAAAGATGAGAAAAAAGAAAGAAGATCAGCTAGATATATTGAATTAAGAATACTCTTTCAATCAAGTTTATCTTGATCTTTTCAATGTAGATTTTAAATATTTTCAAGTAGAGCCTGCGTTTAAGTATACGTTTATATAGTAATCCCATTGATTCACAATTAATAAAAAATATTTGGAAAATCTTTTCGTAACTAATACTATAAATACTATAAATGTTACACATTTCTTCACATGTTTGTTATACCCTTCGGCAAGAGTATTAAAAAAATTGTTGCAATGTCACATCAAAATGCCGCATTGATTAAACTTTGATTAGCTGACTTCGAGTGCGCGATTTGGCTTGAAGAATTAATTTGAACCAAGTTTGTAATGCTGTGCGTCCAGAAATGGCAACAACGGCAATAGAAGCAGCAACAGAAAAGCAGAAAAAAGACTTGTAAGCATTCTGTAGCAACACGTGATCAACAAGCAGATATCCTGTAATCAAGATGATTAAATGTAAAGATGTTTGTTTGTTACTTTGGATTTTATTTGTCAATAGCACGTAAATTAATATAAACAACATCTATTAAAATAAGTATATATCATTTTTGACTTTTATATATTTTAGGAAATTATTACAAAGAAAAATTGGAATTTTATAGAAATAACAAGTATTAATTTTTTTAATATGTATGATAAATGGGATTATATATAAAATATAAATATTTAAAGAAATTAATATAATTGGCAGTGCGTACAGTATCTTATACCCTATGAGCAATATTTATGTGTGCAGGGTATAATGAAATCACAGTACATAATTACATTTTCTGTGGAAAAGAGACGAACGCGCAAACATGTTGCCAGACGGGTGCGTTGACGTCAGCGTCGATGTTGACTGTGACTGAGACGTCGACGTTGACGTCGACTGCAACTGCAACTGAGACGGCAATGACAAAAATAGTCAATGTGCCCCGATGTGATTGCAACTGCTGCAACCGTCGAGTGCAACTGCATTTGGGCATGAAAAGTGCAGCGCCGACAATTGGAAAAGCCTGGCCTGAAAATCATTGCCTCTGTGTGCGTTGTTGTTGTTGTTATTGAACAAATGTTAAGGCAACATCAAGAGTAGCAGCAACAACAACATCAACAATAACAGCAGCAACATCAGGAGTAGCTGCAACAGCTTATTAGGATGCAAAAGGCGTTGCTTGCCGCCTTTTAGAATTACTAATTGAATCGACGCGATCAGTGGCAATTGCAGCGGCATTGGCCACAAAAACAACGGGACGAAAACAAAAACAAAGCGGCAAACTTGCAACTTGCAACAGACAGCAGACAACGGGCAACCGGCTCCATTGTTTATTGTTGTAGATGCTGTGAATGTTATACCCTGTAATTATAATGCAAATTGAAGAACAATATAAAGTTGTAGCAAATCAGCAAAAGAAAACTTTAAAGCAAATTTTTGTTATTTTGTATTTAACTTTTTATTTTTTCATTTTTATTTACAAAGTGACCAGACAAACAATTCGAATTTTTATTTAAAAAATAAATGGGTTCGATTTCCACATAATATTAAAATAAATAAATATCAGATAAAGATAATTAAATTAAAACCATTATTCAAAAAACTTTATATTGTTACTAAATTTCATTTCATATTGATTGCATAGTAAACAATACAATTCTTTAGTAAACTAAATATACTTTTGTTCATTTAACAGGGTATTGCTTATTCGAGCCTTCTGACTCTATTCTTTGTTGTTGTTATTGCTTCTTCTGACAGCATCCGCTAAGCAGATAAAAACTGCCTTGAACTCAGCTTAGTTGCTTTTATGTAAATCGAAGGGAATCAGGGGATATTCCATAATACCTTCTTTATAAAAATCTTCAGAGTGGATGACTTAAAGAATATTTAATTCATACTATTCTGTACTGTAGAGATGGTTCAAGTTGGTCAAAAAGTGAATAAGTTATTGATAAGTTTTAATAGAAAATGGATAAAAGATTGCATAATAATAGTACTTTTCCTATCAACAATATCAGCGAAATCCTTGGGTAAATCTTAATTTGTAAGGTAGGAAAAAATTGTTGGAAAACTAAGTCTTTAAAAATTTGATAAAATCAATAGATTTGTAGGTAACTTAACTAAAATCAATGATAAATGATGTTGAAAAAATTAAGTAATTTAAAATTGAATTAACTTAAAATGAGAACCATTTTATTTGATAGTCCTAAGTACATACTATGTATATATCTAGAGCTTTCTTCTTGTGTCTCAGTTCATGCTCTCAGGGTGGTAAAGGATTGGCAATACTATAGTTCAGTTCACAATTAATATGCAACAGTGCAATGTGCAACATTTCTAAGCGCAAACTCTTGTAGCAACATGGAAACGCTGCACGTCGCAACGCGTCGTGTGGCAACATGCTTTTTCAATTATTGCCGCAGCATGTAAAATTTGTTGTGCTTGCATATTTACTTTAACACCTCGTACACAGTTTGTTGTTGCTGTTTCCTGCGTGTTGCTGACAGACAACAACAGCAACATGGACGCAATGCAGACGACGCCGACGACGCCGGCGACGCTTGTTAGCCATGTTGCAAGGCTAACACTTGTTGCACGGCATTCTGCCTCAGCAACCTTTTGCGGTCGCCTCTTGCTTTCGATTCATTTGTGACGTGTTCTGGTTGTTGTTGGCGTGTGTCTTGCGCTCCAGAAAAAAACAACTTTTAATTAAAATATTGTCGTATCAGTTGCGGCTGCTGCTTCCTTTTGTGGCATGTTGAAAGTCACGACAACCATTTTTTTTTGGCTGAAAGGCTTCAGTGGAGATCTCAGGTTTCCAGGCAAGTGGCAAGCACGTTAATCATCAAATATGTATCTTGTGTTGCAGCTATAAATGGTAGGACAATCCAATAGTCCAATGTCCCTATTTGGCCAGATTGACGCAAAATCCATCAATAAGGCAATTGGCAATTGGCCAACTTTCCCAATGATAAGAAAATTGTTCGACAATCCAAATGCAGTTGCCGTCTTTTTGGTTGTCTTGTTGTTAACATAGCCCGGCAATGGTTGCCCAAGATTTATTGACATAATGAAGACTAATTCGTGCACAGTTTGACAATTATTTATGCTTTATTAAGTTGTTTGCCGGCTGACTGTAAAGTTGTAATTAATTATCTTGGATTAGCCTGCCACCAGATGCCACAATGTGGCTGCCACTAGCCGGTTACTATGTTGTCGTTGTTAATAGATACAGAGAGAGAGAGAGAGAGAGCGGTGCCAGACAGGCTTAGACATATGGCCAACTATTTGCACCTCGCAATTGGTAGCACTTCATCTGGGGGTTCAATTTAGTCCGACTTTAATTCCACTTTAGTTCGAATGCCCCAACACTACATGTTCCCAAGTGAGTTAGCTTAAAGTGAAATGAGCTTGTTGATTTATATATTATCATGAGATTTGCAGATGCGGTTTTTATCAATGAAAAATTCTCCAAAATTTAAGAAAGTTCGACTCGAAAGTAAATAAAACACATGGTTATATATTATCAATTATTTTCCCTGCTCCTTTGATTATGTCTAAAAGGTTAAAATATTATATATTGGTTCCAATATTAATACCGGTACGTACCGGCACTACAATTCCATTTTAGAAAATTTTTTTAAATGTTTAAGTGTTGTTTTATACTGATTATGATATCAAATTACACAGCAATAAAATTCTTTTGAACGAAATTAATAAAATTTGAATGCACAATAAATTTGCCAATTTGCCAGAAATAACGGAGTAAGCGAAGAAAGCCATTATTTGTTCACCTCTGATATAGAGTAATAGTTCGTGCAAAACTTGGTCAAATATAACAGGTCATAATGAAATAATGTAAAATACAGGGAGTCTTTTTCAATACGGCCTACTACGAGCATATCATAAAGGGGGATCTTTAGTGTTATGCACAAAAAAACGTATTCCTTTCATTTCGTTTCATTTTTTGTACAAAATCATGCTAAATTGTAACAAAAATAATTTTAAAAATATTTGATAAAAATTTAAAAAGTCTTTCTTTGGAATTATGTGTTCTCCTTGTGGACCGTGTAGTCCCTGTGATCCTTGCTGTGGGCCTTTTGAGTGCTCGCCAAAATGCTACAATGCGGCACAATTGGAAGCTCTGCCGCAATGTGCACCTCGGATTCCTCCACCATTTCCCAAATGCATTACTGTGCAACAGCCTCCTCGTCTTATATGTAAGAAGAGAGTAGTTTTCACGGAGAAAATTGTACCGGAGCCCATGGTTGTTAATCGCTGTAGACAGATTACTGTACCAAAAGTAGTGGACACTACACGGGTTATCAAGGTGCCAAAACTGATTTGGGTTTCGCAAATGGTTCGGGAACCGCGTGTCATATACTATCCGTCCATGATTCCGGATCCGTATGTCGTCTGCTATCCGAAGCGTGTGTGCGAGCCTAGAGAAGTCTGCCAGTCAATACTGTGTCAACCTAAGCCCCAAACTATAGACATACCGCCGCCAAGGGAGTACTGTTGTTATCCAAATGGACCTATCAATTATAAACCAAGTGCCGCGTGTCCTCCGTGTCCAATTGGACCAGGTGCACCAGGAGGTGCCTGTTGTCCACTTCCTTGTTTCTCCACCAATCAATATCCTGTCTGTGAGACACGTTGTGGACCTTGCGGGCCTTGCGGACCGCGGGGTCCAGGACCTTGCCCTCCATGCGGTCCGGGGCGTTGTGGACCATGTGGACCTTGTGGAGGACCCTGCGCTGTACCAAATTGTGGACCCTGTGGCTTAACAATGCCTTCGGGACCCTTTATACCCGCACCTTGTGGTCCATGCGGAACGGGCTGTGGACCATGTGGAAATGGTCCGTGTGGTCCTTGCGGGCCATGCGGTCCCTGCTCTCCCCCTTGCCCATATGAATCTCCTGAGTGTGGCCCATGTTATCCATGCGCTCCAACTCCGTGGAACACACATTGTGGACCAGTTGGGCCGTGTGGTCCTCAAGTTCCGTGTGGTCCCTGTGGTCCTTGTTAACCGTTTGAAATATCTGAGCCAAAAACTTTAGTCACAATTTACGGGTAAATAAACTTATTATACTGCTATACGAATTTGGGCTTGGAATAATAGTCTTTATTTAGAGAGTTTATATCGTTGTTCTTTTGCGAAGGCAGTCCACGCTAGTGACGAAAGCAGACCTCAAAAAACATTATAGATTTAATATTAAATTTGGAACATGTTAAAGGTGGTGAAGGAATATATATATTTTTAATAAGAAATCTCGTAAATCAAAGATATTTACAAAATAATAATTTGAAAAATCAAAATGTTGAAAATATAGAAGATTAAATTGTATTTAATAAAACGACAAGTTGTTTCTTAAATTCTTCGCAGAACAAAGTATTCCTGCTGGTTTCTTAGCAAATAAATGTCCGTTAAAAGTCCAAAATCCTTTTGGCAAACTTTAGAATGGTCTATTAATGCTGGGAAGCTTCAAAGGGTTACGCCGACTCGTCTGGTACTAATTAAGTGCGACATGAGGTAAAAGTTGGGAAAGTGCGACACAGCCGTCATCACAGACTTGCCATCATACATACGGAGGTATCCTTGTAGAGAAATAAATAAAATTTATTACATATGCGGCACGTAGCACCACCAAAAAGAAACCCCAACCACATGAAGGACAAAAAATGCCGCCACGCCGTTGTTGCGTCTGTGGTTTCAACTTGTTATTTTATTTATTGCTTCCACAAAATGTGAACGGGCGCGCGCTCTGCTTGATTCTGAGAAACAGGCAGAGTCTGAAGCTCAGCCTGAAGCTTGGGGTCTGGTCCAGCTTGGGTTGGGGTTTCAGTTATCTTGTTGTTTGTCTGTGGTCTGTGGCCTTAACAAGTCGACACTTTTCTTCACACCTCGCCAGGGAGGAGCAGCATTTACCTACATGTTCTTAGGCCTTAATGGCTCCCTGCTGCGATGGCTGAGCCACAAAGTCACCAAACCACCAAACCACCGATCCACAGACCGGTGGCAGTTTAGTGCTCGTTCGCCTGGCAATGGGATTATTAAAAGTTAACGATGGTCAGTTGCTAATGTCATTACTAATCAGTAATAGAAGCAAAAGTACGAGTATCTTATCATATACCACAAAACGTTAACAGACGACCCTCGATATTGACCATATTTTTGCGGCTTATTGCATTCAATTTTGGTTGACGCATAAATTTTCGTACTTTATGCCAGTCTTAATCCCAGTTTCTCTCTTTCCACTTTTATAAGCAATGCGATCGTAAAATTACAAAATTTATATGCACTTAATTGTGATCCCCTTTTTGAATCTGTCCTCTTTGCCATTTGGCGTTTTGTCCCTTTTTCCTCTTTTGCTCTGCGAACCGGAAAAAGGTATTTGGGTGCAACATTGTCCAGGGTCGGCAATCCATTGTTGCCACAAACGAGTTGCATTCGCAGCTTTATTCAAGCTCTTTGTCTTTTGATTATATTTTTATTTGGTTTCTTATTGTATTCACCCGGTTTCGACTTGAATTTCCTTTTCAAGCTACGATTTTCTAGCCATTTTTTTTTTTTAATTTTATCTTAGACAATCTTTAAATGTGAAAGATAGTTAAAAATAATATTAAAAAAAGCGTCAGTATCAGAGATAGTCATAAACATTTCGATTGTAGATTGTATTTTCCCGTTTTCTATTTTTATTTTTTTTCTAAGCTGCGATTTTCTAGCCATAAAAATTTCGATTGTAGAATGTACTCCCCTGGTTTCGACTTGTATTTCCTTTTCAAGCTTTTTTAAATTTTATCTTAGACAATCTTAAAATGTGAAAGATGTAAAAAATATTTATAAAAAGCATCAGTATCAGAGATATTAATAAACATTTCGATTATTGATTGTATCTCGATCGTAACCTTACTTTTATAACGTGCAAATGTAAAGATAAGTTTTTATTTCTACAAATCGATTTTTCCACTAAAAATAGTATTGCAATAATTGAAGAACTTGCTTAAAGATTCTATTTTAGATACGAATGTAAAGTAATTCCAACTTTCATAGGAATTTATTTAATTTTTCCTTGAACGAATTCGATTTCCTGTGGACTTTGCAGTTGCAATGAATGCTGGAACTTTGCCAGACTTTTATCACTTTAATAAAAATAAAATAATGAAAAAGATCTCACAGCCAGACGTAATTTAATTAGAAAAGTCTGGAGTGTGAGTACGATGAGGACGACGAGGGGCAGTCTGGGTTAATTGCTCGTCCCTCTGGCGACACCTCATCGGGACCGAAAGAGACGTCGCGACATTTGATTTTGTGTTTTAATTGGCAAAAGGAGGAAAAATGACAAACTAATTGAGTCGAGGAACAGTGGCAAATACTTAGGAGCTTAAATGGGGATTACCATTAAGTAAGGATTCGTTAGGGTTATTTCCTGTTGCCAAGAATTCGACATGTTACCAGCTCCTAAGATGGAGCTGAAGTATATGTAGTAAAAAACTAATCAAGCGATTTGTTGCGCATGCGCGCGTTAAGCTGTTTTTTCGCCCGAGAAGACTCGGTATAGACGTGGCTTTTGCTACGGCCTAAGCCGGCTTAATGCCCGACGAGATTTATGCCCACCAAAGGGCAAAATAAGTATATTCCGATATGATTAATTGTACCTCGCAAGTTTCAAGTCTTCCGAGTCGCGAGTTGCGATGCAAAGACCTCGATAACAACACCGCAAAATATTCCTTTCATTTCCTTCGCACGTACGGTAGAAAAAGAGAAAAACAGAGAGAAGAATTTCCAAAACGAATGTAGTGGAGGAGCGTGGATTCTTCCTGCTTCGGTTTGGAGCTCAGCTCGAGAAAACAATTTATTTCTCTTGCTGCCCGAATGCTCAATCTATGCGCAGAAATCTTCCACAGCATTCGCACAACAAAATTGTATGTGTGTGTGTGTGTGAAATTTTATATATACACGAATATTCTATACCCTGCCAGCTGTCCTGTCCACTTGAGAGCTGACTGACGGTTTAGGTACTTTAACCCAAAGGGTACACACATTTTATTTGATAAGTTTTGTAGAATTCAAAGGCAGACACAACGAGAGAACTTATAAAATAACTCTTAAATTAGAATATTTATGTATTCTATATGATATATTCTTTTTACTATAAAACATTGCCTACAAATTCGCAAATAACTTCTGTGTTTCTATAATAATTGACAGGAAATTTTCATAATATATAGATAATAAAGAAATGGGTACTGAAAAAATAGAATGTTTTGTTATTTAATTTAAAAATTTAAAAATGTATTCAGCAGATCACGATCGCAATTTTCATACAAAAGTGACTTAAGAGCCTTTCTTTTTTTTTATCAAATATAATAATATAATCTTTTCCCTTCTCTTACATATTAGCAACAGATAATCGTTTAGCGTTCGTGTTTATCGAGCAATTCTTATGAAATTTTTTGAATCTTAAGAGGACATAATAATAAATTTAATAAAAAATTAATAGTTTATCAAATGTTTGTAATTTGAGATATTTAATATATCACACAAATTTATTGAAGGGCACACAATAAGTATAGGAATCTCTTATGACTATTTAATAATCTAAACAGACTTGAAGAGCATCTAAAGTGCGTTATAAAGAGCACTAATAACCTTCCCTTTTTCTGCTTTAACATCTTTTACGTCGGCTTTAGTGCAAAGTCGTGTCTGACTTTGCATAAAATGTGGCATGAATTGGTTGCGAATGGATGAAATGTGTTTGTCAGTCGACTGTGCGACGTCAAAGTCAATGAGGGAGAAGCCGAAAGCTGCAAGTCGAAAGAATTGTAAACGTTTTTCCTGCCAATGCAACAATATTTCCGTTCGCGAGCCTTAATCAATGTGTCAATATGTGTCGAGAGGCTCTTTTGACCAAACATTTGACATTGCTGTAAAGTGTCAATAAATTTGAATTGCTTCTGCCCCCTCGACACTTACGATACATTAACAGGCCATGACCAACCTGTAGACTCTGATAACAGTACTCGCTCATGCCCCGCTGTGTGGCAACCACAAAAAAAAAAAAAAAAAAAATACTGTAGCGATTTTTATCGCTGTCACATTTATGACATTATCGTTGTGTCAATATTAAAATGATCGCTGCCTCGCCGCATGTCTCACACCTTTTCTCCTTATAGAGAGTGAGGTTGAATTGTGTTTATTATGACTATTATTATTGACAGGCAACATAAATAACGCAGCCAGGAAACTAACTGGCTATTTAAACTCAGCCTAACGACTCGAGTGCAGTCATAACCCATAAAGATTAAACTCTTAACGATAACCAACAGTGCCAACAACAACAACAACTGCCTGTTGCATGTAGCATAATTAAATTTTAGACGCATCGCACCCACAAGGTAGAGCCCGAAAAGCCTTTTCGCTTATCAACATTTAATTTGTACACAAAATTAAAAAAATACGTATAAAAAGAGAGAAGGAGTAAAGAGTAAAGAAATCAAACTGGTTCTTAATTAAAACGACAATGTAGAACTCTCCGAGTCGAGTTCTCTGTAAATAATCGTAACGAATCAAACGACAATATTAAGAAAACGCAGTGAGAATGCGACACTGAAGACAGCTTGACTAGAAGATACCCTCTTTTATAATACTCGCAAACATTTTCTAAGTATTGAGAAAATTTTCAAAAGACATTTATTTGTCAAATCTGTAAGATCTCTGAGATCGAAGTATTTTAACAATTATAGCTATCGAAATCACATTGTTATACTGATATTCTTAATGGAACAATAATAAATCACAATAGAATGATATTTTAAGTCTGTCCCAAAAGAAAGATTTAACAAGAAAAATATAAATAAATTAAAATATACAGATATTAAGAAATTAATAAAAGAATGATAACAGGGATTAAAACCGAAACGAATATCGGTTTCAGTTACGGTTTGGGTTATGCTCGAATTAAGGTTTTGGGCTATCGGTTATGCAAAATTTCGGAGTATCGGTTTCGAAACGGTTATCGGTTTTTTGTAAGTTTCGGTTTAAAATTACCGGTATGGTTTCAGTTCACAAAAAAAAATAAAGTTTTCGGTTGACCAAAATAAAAAGCGTTATTCATTGCTTTCATTGAAAAAAGACCTAATGCTCTTTTAAGCCCGAAAAATAATGTTATCTAGTTACTGGAATGGTGCAGTGTAATGTCGATTTTATTATAATTTGATCTCATATAAATTTGGTTAATTTGGTTTGAATATTTCGATTATTTAGATTTTACTGACCTTTGATAACTTTGAACCGCTATAACTTTGTCAAAGGCAATCAATTTTTATGCGGAATGTAAATTTGAGCATGTTTTTACCTCCAAATTCGTTCTGCATTTACATTTTATTCATTAAAGAAAATTTTTGAAAATCGAATTTTTTCGAAATTTTACAGTGTTACCCCTTTATCTTTTTTGATTTTTTCGAAAAAATTCGAATTTTCAAAATGAACAAAATTTAAATGCAGAACGAATTTGGAGGTAAAATCATGATCAAATTTACATTCCGCATAAAAATTGATGGACTTTTGACAAAGTTATGGCAGTTCAAAGCTGTCAGTACCTGTGACGGCCAGTACCGAAATTAACTTATAAATGAATTGGTTACTAAACGGTTACTTCGGTTTAAAGAGTTTCGGCTTATGGGTTTCGGTACAGCGGAAAAAAATATTTTCGGTTACAAATTTCAATTGGTTTTCATCGATTAAAGGTTACGGTTTCGGTTAAGGTTTTAATCCCTGCTTTTAGCTGTCCATAAATTATAAAGCGAAAGATTCAACATAAAAAATATATACAGAAATTTAACGATTGTTATGATCCTTTCTTTACACAAATTCTTGATATCAGTATACTTAATTATATCTCTTTAATGTACAACAATTGACAAATACAAAGATAGTTAGGAAAAACATATAATGGCTAATTCTTAATACAAAAAACTCTGTATTTTTCTTAATCGGTAAATTGTAATTGTTGGGCTCTCACATTTATTAGGCAGACTAATTGATTTGGCAGCAACTGCGTTTAAATCTCCATAATATAGTCGAGGTAATGCGATGGCGAATGCAAAATAAACGTGCGTGCCACAAAAGTGCGGCAACATGGAGCCGTCCCCCCAAGAGTCCAAACCACAGAGTCAGAGTCTGGAGACTGAGATCGAGTCGGGGACAGAGTCAGAACAGTAGCAACTGGCGTGGAGTCAAGCCGCCACATAATCTGTCAAAAGGAAAAGTTCATAATAAATCAAATGTCACGTAAACAATATTATTAAAAAGATGCAGTCAGCGAACCTTCGCCTCGGTCCCGGTCCCGGTTCCAGACAGCCACTCATTAAAAGGGACCCAAAAAGAGCCCGAGGCGGCGGAAGGGAATGGGGAAGGGGAAAGGGGAAGAATGGAGTTGCATGCAAAGTGCAGAGGCTGTGGCAGCATCAACTTTACGTCGCCTGCGTTCGCTTATCTGTGGCAACTCCGACTCCGGTTGCTGCTGTGGTAAACACATAACGAGTTGGGCATTTAAGCTGCCAACCACAAAAGGTCCAAACTGGCTTGCCCCAGGTAGAATACAGACAGAAAGACCATTCGACAGACAGACATACAGACTGACAGACAGACAGCTCTGAGTTTAAGTTTGAGGTTTCGGGCGAGTTTTTGTGCAGCTTCTGCGCGCATTTGGACGATGAAGTTGACGACGACGATGACGACGTCGAGGAGGACAAAAAGAGCCAACGTGCCGTGGGTTTTTGTCAACGTCGCCAACGCCAAAGACGTTGTGTCAAAAAGGCAGCGAGACCTCAGTCCTGGTAGCAGATCTTTCAGGTCTCTCAGGTCCCCAGTTCCCCAGCTCCATTTGCAGTCGCAGGTACGCGTTAATCACACTTTACGTTTGCCGTTTTCAACGTTTATTATACCCTGTAAACATTGAATGATCCTAAACGGGGGTGCTACATTTATATATTATGATCACATTTGCTATTACAAAAAAACCCATTCAATTTATAAATATGAATTGTGGCATACGATGATATTGATTTTCAATCATAGCATCATCTTAAATATATCGTTTTTTGAAATAAAAACAGAATGTAAAAAAAAATTAAATTCCAAGACTGTTGGAATGAGGGAAAGTAAGACTTTTAAAGTAGGATATCTTCATGTTATTTGTGAGACTTTCATAATGATAAGAAATTAAATTTTCGGCAGAGGATATATTTATAAGATGTCATTGAAAATATCAGAACGATCGCAAGTTAGATTTTACTTAATGGATCATAAAATATTTAAAACGAATGGGAGGAAGATGTTGATTCTCGTTATGATCCTCAAACTTTCCGAACAATTACGATATCTTTAAAATGACATTTAAACTTTGAGAACCATCGAATTGTTGAATATATATAAACTGATTCTGAAACTTTCAGCATGATCACAAGTCATACTTTGTCTAAAGGATATTTGCAAGTCGAACTTTAAAGAAACATTTTTTTGATGCGGCTGCAGCTTGAAATACATTTAAAATTCCTGCCACGTTTTGCGGCCTGGCGAATTGCCTTGGTATTAAATTAAATTCTTAAGAGCTGTCCTCAAAAAGCAAAATCCAAAAAAAGGAGAGAAATGTAAAAAATGAAAAGGAAGCCTTTTGGTGGCCCTTTGGGGAATATGCAGAGGCAGCAAATTTCACACCTTTTATTTTTGCGCTTGGTACAGTTGACCGCCTTTTTTTGGTTTTTATTTTTTGGTTTGTGATTTTTGGGGGCGTGCATCATTTAAGCGTAACAAATGCTGTTCATAATGCAATTTCTGGGCTGTAATAAGCGTTAAAAGTGCATTGAACCAGACCATTTTAGCCAGTCTAATCGATAATTTATAGGCAAGTTTTGCAATAGGAACAATGCGCTTGACCATAAAGACGAGCTGTCTTTAATTCTGTCTCTGTTTCTTTTTCCATTTTACTCTCGCTATCTCAGTCTTTCTAATGCAGTTGGAGTTCTTCGTTCGTGGCTGATGATCAGGGTCAACAGACACAGAGCAAAAGCAAATCCCACTCGCAGTTGCAGTCTCTATGTCGCGTACTAATCTTCAGAGGAAAATCGACTAGCCAGGACCGGACCTGGCTTATACTACAGTCTAAAGACTTCAGACCAAAGACTACAGACTACAGACTTCAGTCTGGCAGCTGCAGTTTGCCTTCTCGTTGTTGAATTTATGTTTAAGCATTTCATGGCATTGCCTGAGCCACGTACTCTGGCCGATATGAGATCTGTTAGTCCCGGCTTTGCAAACTTGGCCATAATATTTATGCCGTTTGTGCGCTGTTGCTGCTTTTGCCCTTTAGTGCTGACTGTGGATTGCGGACTGTGCCTGGTGTGAAAAAATGATGCCGTTGCACAGATAAGGTGCCTTCTAAAAGTGGAGTTTCGTGCCAGCCCCATTGTGGTAGGCCTTATAAGACCCGCAGAATAAGAAGAAGAAGCTGGAGAAAACAGAACCAGCAAATAACATAAATGGGCTCCAAAACGTAGACGTTGGCAAATCTCAACATAACCATCTCATTCTCTCACTCTCTCTCTCTCTGTCTGTCTGTCTCTCTCTCGTTTTGCTGCTTGCCTCAGCATTGTAATTGCAAATTTCTTTTAATAAGCCTTTCAACGCCTCGATGCCATTGCCAATTGCAAATTACAAATTGCAGCCAGAGACTCACTCCTTCCTCATCAAATTATATACACTTAGCGGCCTTTTCCGCTGCAATTTCAATTTCAAGTGCAAAAACGACGACTCTCTGAGCCTCAAGAATTGAAATAACAGTCAAAAGCGAACGAAGAGCAACATAATGAGAGACTACCATGGGGGTCAGTTCTAGGGTTCCCTCTTTTATTTTTTCTCCCCATCTTTCCATCTCCATTGCAATGCAGTCACTACGATTCACAGCGATCAGTCTGATCATTTATCTTGTCAAACCTAATTTAAAGTTGCCATTTTTCTGTTCTGTTCTGTTCAGTTCTTTTTATTTTATTTTTTCGCCTTTCCTCATTTCGCACGTGAAGTGCTAAAGAGCAACACCAACAAAATATAAAAAAAGAAGGCAGTTAAGTCTTCCCCCAATTACAATTTATTCCTTTAGGTTTTCTTCTGGCAATTTACTGAAATTCGTCAACTTGAATTCTCACATATTTTATTTATTGTTTCTTGTTCTCTGCATATGTTTTATTACCACTGTGACTTCAATCACTGTGGGAGAATATAAGCAGATATATTTTAATTTTTTTTATATCGCCAATTTATTTTAGAACCAAAAAATAATAAACAATTATTAAATCATGATTATATCCAGACTTGACCTTTTTAAATTAAATTTTACTTTATCTGTTCATTTTCAATATAATACTTTGTAGTTAAATAATTTAATGTAATATATTTAACTTAAATTATTATTTGAATTATTTTAACACTTAATTTACTTTTTGCCGACTTCTTTTAGTCGTTTATAAATAAATATTGTTAGAGCAGACCTCAAGTTGGCTAAGTTAATCACATATTGACAAATAAATAGGAGGCCAAACATCAAAAGCACAATTTTCTTAAGTGCTTAATAATTTTGTTATTTTGCAACTCAACTAAGACTCTTTAAAAAATATGAAATTTTATATAAAATAATTTTATAGGCTTTAAAAATCAACAAAAATTGTAAAAGTTAAATTATTTATTTTTTGTATATAAAGTAACCAAGGTTCGTACCAAATTCTCGAGTTCTGTGATTACTAAATGTTTTCGAACCATCGAACGAACCTTCTATAAAATAGTGAAGGATTTTGCAGTTTTCCTAAAAATAATAGATCATTATTTTTAAGGGATTATGCTTGAGTTTTTGTGCGGTTTTTCAACCACTGTGCAACAGAGGTTTTTATGGCAATGACAACTTAGTTCTTGGCCAATGCCAAAAGCCTTGAAAATTGGCATCACTTATTCATGCGTCAAAACGTTGCACACTCCACAGTCGCGTCTCCCGGGGGAAGTTGCCATTTACCATTGTGCGAGAACTGAGACTGCGAATGGGATTAGGCATGGCTAACTGAAGACTGCGAGAACCGAAGACTGCAGACTATGGAAAAGTCTTATGGCAGTGGCGACTACTGCCTCATTATGGGGCATAGGCATGCGTGTCTAAGCCGCAAACGAGACAACGGAGAGCAAGAACAAGAACGAGGCGCTCGTCAATTAGACTTTCCTTCAAAAAAGCACCCAAAATGTGAGCAGGCAACGCCGTCGTCTGTCCAAAGATCGGAGGGATGGGGAGGGAAGCCAAAGGAACATGTTGTTCGACACCACAATTTGTGTTGTACTTCGTGTAAGCAGCGACAACAACGACAACGACAGCAACAACAACGTTGCGTCTTTTGCATTGCTAAGTACAAATGCAGGCCGACAACTGATGATGAGCGGAGAGAGAGGAAGAGGGGTAGGCTCCATCCCAAGCAGGAGGATTGGCTGCTGTGCAACGACCCTGAGAGCTAAACCAGCAAAAGCAGCAGCAACAGCCTCCACATTGTATTTTGCCTGCAATCAATTGTTGCATCTTGTGGCAAACGTTGCAGACAAACGGCGTCGCGTCGCCACAGACTCCAACTTCACCTCCTCTCCCGTTCCAGCCTCCAACCTACTCCTCCGTCTCCTTCTCCTTCTCCTTGGCCAGTTTGGTTGGTTTTCGGGCCCGGTAGGTGATATTGCCTTATCTGATGTGTCATTTCTGTTTGCTTTTGTGACTCTTTGTACGCGCATTGCGAGCCTTCATTTTTGGTCAACAGTTTTTTGCTTGTTAGCGTTTTGGGCCAGTTATGTGGAAACCTCAAAAACCGTTTACTACATTGTCCAAATAATTGCCGTTGGCTGCTGTTGCTGCTGCCGTTTTAGCCAATTATGAGGCACGCTCCACACGTTCTACAACTGTGTAACTTGACACGCCCAACAGACGTCTCCTAGAGCTATTCAATTATCGATATGGCATGAAAGATGTTCGCGCCAAGAAATTAATATGGTCTATAGTTAAGCCGGATCGGTTTTAAAATGAGAAGATTCGATAATGTGTATAGAGCAGGGAATAAACCCGAAACGAATATCGGTATCTGTTACGGTTTCGGTTATGCTCGAATTAAGGTTTTCGGTTATTGGTATTGCAAAATCTTGGAGTATAGGTTTCGTAACGGTTATCGGTTTTCTGTAAGTTTTGGTTTAAAAATACTGGTATGGTTTCGATTCACAAGAAAAATAAAAATTATGGTTTTCGGTTGACCAAAATCAGTAGCGTTATTCATTGTATTACATAAAAAAAGGCTTAATGCTCTTTTTAGCCTGGAAAATAATGTTATCTGGTTACTGGAATGGTCCAGCGTAATGTCGATTTGATTATGATTTGACTTCATATAAATTTGGTTAATTTGGTTTGAACATTTCGATTATTTGATTTTATTGATTTTCAATAGCTTGGAACTGCCATAACTTTGTCAAAATTCAATCAATTTTCATGCGCAATGTAAATTTGAGCTTGACTTTACCTCTAAATTCGTTCTGCATTTAAATTTTTTTCATATTGAAAATTCGAAAATTTCGATATTTTTAGAAAAATGATAAGGGGTAACACTGTAAAATTTCTAAAAAATTCAAAATTTTCGAATTTCGAAAATGAAACAAATTTAAATGCAGAACGAGTTCAGAAGTAATATCATGCTCAAATTGACATTGCGCATGGAAATTGATTGAGTTTTGACAAAGTTATGGCAGTTCAAAGTTATCAAAGTTGCTCAGTACCTGCGACGGCCAGAGCCGAAATTAACCCTTATAAATGAATCGGTTACTAAACGGTTATTTCGGTTCAAAGAGTTTCGGTTTATGGGTTTCGGTACAGCGGATAAAATATTTTCGGTTACGGTTTCAGTTACGGTTACAAATTGCAATCGGTTTTCATCGGTTAAATGTTACGGTTTCGGTTAAGGTTTTAATCCCTGGTATAAAGTATAAAATTTGAACATTTTTTAATTATAATACAATACTTTAAGATTTTAATTCGAAATTTTAAATAATGGCATGATATGAAAAAAATCAAATCTCATGTATCTAAGCTTTTTTTCAACAAAGGTGTTTGTTTTAAGAGGTTCTACTTAATAAAATCCATCGACAGCCTTGGTTGTCACATAGTTTCTTATATAAAATATATAAAAAAATCGAACCTATTGAAAGCATCATGAAGAGTTTGTTCTGTCTGTTCTGTTCTTTAGCATTAAAGTTCAAATGGTTTCTTTAAGAATTCCAAACAATAGACTCAAGCACAGTTGCATTTGCTTTTATCGTGCAATCTGCATAATAATTTCTGTTTCAATATAATTGTGGCATTAACATTTCACCCGCTATGACTGCAACTTCTGCTGCCACAATCCAATTCAATCTTTGCCCTCTTGACTTTGTTCGCTTTAGTGGCTTCAATTGCTTTTGTCTTATTCATTTCCCTGGCCAATTCTCATTCCTATTTCCATTCCCTTTGCAGATCTGCATCATTTGCTTGGCCACGTGTTATGGTCATTAATCATCCAACAACTCTCAGTTTCCGTATGGCATGCAAATTAGCCAGCAACAAACTGCTTTAAAACATGTGACCCTGTATCTTTTACCCCTTACTTATTGTCTGATCTATTTAAGCACTTTGTAACTGGCTTAGGGTAACTGCTAGTCAAGCAGACTTTTCTTTCTGATCTGTCATTTTTTTTTTTAACAAATATTATACAAAAGCTTTGTAAATTCCTCTGATCATCGATCTTGTTCCAGTTTTTTTCTGACTGAGTCTTTTGTCTGGCACAGCAAATTTTTATTTTTTTATATATTTGTTTTTTATTGCGGGTACCCTGCAGAGCATACCTCGAGGCCTTTTTAGTGAAGTAAAAGTTGATTCTATTGTTTTTCTATCTACAACAATTAAAAGCTAGGTCTTTATGTAGGAGTTTCCAGTATTTTGTTAAATAAAGTTTGTTAGCTATTTGCAAATAAGATTTCTACAATTTATGCGTGAATTCCAATTGAAAGTTTAAGAATAATGAAAAAGACTAATTAGCTTAACGATAATGAATTTAAGTATATATTTATATTTACTATTTTTTACTCCGTAACATTTGCGTAAATATTATCAAAAAATTTTGATAAAAACTTTTATTCTGATAGAAATAATAGAAAAAATGATTTATTAAAAAAAAAATTGAAAAAAGTAATATTTACAAAAAATTGAATGCGCCCCCGGGTGGACTCGAACCACCAACCTTTCGGTTAACAGCCGAACGCGCTAACCAATTGCGCCACGGAGGCCGTTGAGAGCTGCCGGCAAAATAGTACATTATAAACAAATGGAAGCGTTACAATAGAAGATAAGCATGAAGCGTTGAAAATATGATACTATGTTATTTGTTTTGAATCTTATCTATGACAATGCAAGGCACAGATAAGCAAGAAATAAAAATGATTATATATTAATATTAATCACAATCTTAATAATAGAGTATGAGAGATAATTAAAATTACACTTAAAATTTATTATCTCTCAAACTATCATAATTAACGTTAGTATAAATTCACATTATATAGAGAAACAAATGTTTTGTTTTATTATAGAAGTCAAGATTTGATTCCCATTCAAAAAATTCGATAGATGAATTATAGAAAATAAAGAAAAATATACTATTTTATATTTTAAAATTTTGTTCAATAAAATAAAAATTTATTTATGAGTAGTTGAAGATATATAAATATTTGGTACATGTCCAACTGCAAATAATCATTATGATATTCGAATTTGAAATTTCCTCTAAGTACTAATTTCAATTGCGCATTGTGTTCATGCATTATAAAGCAGATAAATCAATGAGTCTTATCTTAATTCCCAGCTGATATCAAAATCCAATCCTTGTATTTATTTTTATACGCTAAAATGTTCTGCGCACACGATTACAGCTATTGCAGAATTTCAAATTATTTTCATAAATAAAATTTGTTGTCTACAATCTATATATATGTATTTAGTATATTTCAATCCTATCTGTGTATATTCATTTGTTTTAAATTCGTGTATTTCCTTTCGTTTCGGTATGAAAGCAATTTTGAAGAAGATTGCTGTGAAAGCAAAGATATTTGAAAGAATAGAGATATACGAATACTCCCCTCTCTTTTTCTCTCCCTTCACAAGCACACTTCAATATGATGACGACCCTTTTTTTTCTTTTCTTTAACCAGTGATCGTTGTGAAAAAGTGACGACGACAGATCGCGTTATCTTTATCATGAGGTATCTCTAGAGTCTAAAGTGAGCATGTGTGTATCTGTGAGATGCTGTACTTGTGTATCTTTGCTGTCATTCATATGAAATTTAATATATACACATACGTTTTATGTATTTTAAAGATGGTTCTCTGTCAAAATCATATGCACCTCTTCACACTTTTACTGTGCCGGATTGAATTACTTGCCGACGTGGCAGTTGACATACTTAGTATGATCAGCAAGTTGTGATGATCATCCTCATCATCCATTCAACCATTCAGGGCATCAAATCGCCGTCTCAGCAGCCCCAACCCGTGTCCAAATACGGTACAGACATTGCTTTTGGGTGACATTATTCAATTTAAAGTGCTTTTTGCTTTATTCTCTCTCTCTCTCTCTCTCTCTGCCTCTTGAATCTTCTGACAGTCTTTCTCGTTGTTATTGTTGTTGATCGCAAACGTCGCGTAATTCACTTTGGACTTGGACGAGACAGGAAATCTTCAATTATGTGTCTAGCCTTTGAAATTGAGAACATTGCGCAAAAGTTCCACACATCCACGATGACGTTTCGGGGACCACCCAAAATGTGTTTTCCTATCCTATGTATGAGTACAAGAAAAATATAAACAAATCTACAAATTATGCGCCTGCCATTTCAATTACAAATCAAACGTCAGTCAAAACTCTTTTGACGTTGGTTTGATGCCAAGCAAATAAATACCAATGAAAATATTTGAAAAATACAAAACGTGCACATGAATGGAACTATGATTAAATAAATAATCAATATGCTGCACGAGCCGAGACAAGTCAAAAGTCTTGGGTGGCCTTATCCATATAGAGATGTCTTTCTTTAGACCTGTTCTCGATGTTAATAAATATAACAAATTTCAATAACATATCATAATTATTTTTAATCATCTTCTTCATATAAAACAATCCTTATGACTATTTTTATATAAATTAATTTTCTAATTAGGGTTGGTTGACAGTTCGAAATTAGATAAATTCAAAGCTGTATTAAGATTTATTTAAAATAGTAATCATACGACAGAAATTCTTCTACTTCTATTAAAATATGGGAGACTTAAGAAATAATGCCTTAAAAAACTATTTCAAGTCTTATCCTAATATTCTTCGTCTCTTTAAGTAATTGTAAAATATCTCCTTAAGTTTTCCAATCGGAAATCGCAATCACTTGATGCTGTTTAAATATTTTTATGATCCATGCATGATTATATTATTTTATTTAATGACTCGACAGTGGTAAATGGAATGATTATTATTAGAATATGATGGCAATAACTCTTTTGCAATAAACGGATTCCACTCGGATTAGTTCCAATTAAGTTAAATGGAAGTTGTTTAAATGCCATAATACGAGTATCTCTGTTTTTTTTTTTTTTTTGAATGAAGAATGGATCACATGCGAATTGAATTGACGTGTTATGGCCACGTCATGGGGTAAAGATAAAGATAATGATGAAGATGAAGATGATCTGTGATTGCAGTCGCTCTATGGCGTGTCGAAACTGGCAACACCTGCGGAGCTGCCCTCACTCTTGATCTCCCTCCCTTTTGACATAAGAACCGTCCATTAATTGTGTTATTATACGATGAGTTTTCATTTCGTGCAGAACCCCAAAGAAAATTAAAGCCGCATTGTGTTGCATTCACAAAAAGAAGAAGAAGAAATAAAGGGGGAGAGAGAGAGAGAGAAAGAAATGCTGGCAACTCTGGCTGGTGGGATGACCAAGCGGCAATCAGTGTGCCCCAAGTTGTTGTAAACAAATTTCAAGTGGCAAACGGGGCAGAGTCTGATTGGATTGCCTC
Organism: Drosophila kuntzei; assembly: GCA_035042165.1. Taxonomy (NCBI): domain Eukaryota; kingdom Metazoa; phylum Arthropoda; class Insecta; order Diptera; family Drosophilidae; genus Drosophila; species Drosophila kuntzei. Next base: position 556,297 of record JAWNLU010001763.1, read on the forward strand.
TCAGCTCAACACAGAACCACTTGCAGCTGACGCTGATGACGTCCACGTCCATGTGTGGAGACGTGCCTTCATTAGGCCATGCTCGGCGCATAGGCCAAAAAAGAAAAACAACATTGTAAATACGGCCGGGTTCTTGTCCATTCCGTGTTCCGTGCGGAATTTTAATTGATTTCATTTACGCATTTTTGACTAATGCTGAGAAAGAGAGAGGAAAGAGGGGAAAGGGGAACCGAGGCAGGTTGTGGGTGTGTGCTGCAGCTCATTTAGCATGGACTCGAGGCGTTGATAGACAGCACCCAGTCGGGACCCAGCTCTATGGGGCATGCATCACTTGCCACACATTTCTGCTTCTACTTCTCTTCAATTTCTCAGTGAGTCAAAGCATATTTCTGCATATTCCTCAACCAAATCTAAATCTAAATCGGAAAACCAAAAAAGAAAATAATAAAAACAAAATGCACTTTGATCTATTTTCGCTCGGTGTAGTACAAAGGCTGCAGCGTTGCCGATTGCCTTTAATACCCTGTAACTAAAAAATGTCAAAGATAATAAGGTATAATAGAGTCATTCAAATATCCTAGGTAAAATTAATGGATTTGACCAAGAACTTAAGTTACATATTTAAAAAAATAGTAAAGACCAATGGATCCTATTTGTTCTTTATTTTCAAGCAACTTTAATATAATTAGTATAAAATAAAATATCGAAATAAATCTTTTTTTTTTAATTTTATCCACTTTTATTTAAATTTTGTGAAATATGTACATATTTTTGAGACCATTGACAATTTTACCACTTATTTAGATATAGATAATTTTTTAATCTGTCGCTTAGTAATTTATTACAAACGTATGCTAAGCACACATTTTAAAGGGTATTTCGCAGCAGCTTCCAATCTGACAGTCGTTCTGTTTTTATTTTTTATTTCTTTTGGCAAAATTTAAATTTTTAATTGCATGAAAAGTGCATGCGGCTTAAGGCTTTTTTCGTCTGACGACCCAATTTTTGTTGTTGTTGAGAGACTTCCTATTTTCCCCAAGTGAAACTAACTTTGTGGGGAGGTTAGTGGTCCAAGAAAACAACTTTGTTGCTTATGTGAGAAAAACTGTCTAAATTCACACGATTTAAAGAAAAGTAGAGAATAAGAATAGATTTTATGCAGAAAAGACTGAAATGACGAAGAAACAGATCATAAAATCATTAAAAAACGTAGTATTGTAATTGGTTATTTTTATTTTAGAGTGAGAAAATGGAATTTTTTTTGGAATTGTCCCAGTTACTTAATGAATTAGTAGAAGATTTTGTGGAATTTCTTGGCGATGATTAAAATTATATGTGATTTTATGCTTTCCATCGATCAATCTTCCATTTGCTGTCGAAAATGAATAGCAATATGAATATGCATATGAATTTATGAATAATTGGCTGATTATGACTGCCAGGTTTTTATATCTTTTTTATTGATATTTGGATTCATTCATTATTCATGATTCTGCGCTTATCTCAAGAATCTTTGTAGTGTTTTCAAAATGGCTACCGAATCCCAACTTGAAGGGGAATAAAGGATAGTCGCTGGTCAACAATAAGAATCAAGACAGACCACACCCGACTCTGGTAATTAATCAAGTTTTGTTGGGGGGAGTACGTATATGAGCAAATAATTGGGGCAGCTTGCCAAATGGCATTTGGCATTCAGTTGGCATTAGCTTTTATTTCTACGTAATTGCGTTTCCTTTGATGCGATCCGATGCGAACGACGCGAACTATATCATCGCAATATGCATATTGATTGATTGTCATCGTCATCGTTATCGTTCCCTTAACACGCATTGCTCTAATTTGTCTGTGTTGTTGCACTTTATGGTTAGACTTGTCGCCTCTTGCATATCAAATGAGTTTGGAATGGAATGGAACCTTCTTTGGAGTTGTCCCCACTGCACCCACTCTGTGCCCAGTCACGTTTTTCTGTTTCTGTTTCGGTTTTGCTTTTTTATTTCTCGGAAATTATATTATCTTTTTCCCATTCCCCAGCACAAAACTGTTATTTACTGCGTTATGTCAAGTGAGTTTGATAGATGGTTTATGTAACTGCCAACTGAAGAGTGTGTGCGAAACCACGAAACCAACGACGGGAATTACGAACTCAACTTTGGTGCAAGTGCAAAACCATTTAATCAATTAACGCCTTAGTCCCATTCCCAGACCTCCAAAGTGGGTTTAGGGGAACACACTGTCTAAGCCGTTTATCAGTCGGACTGTGCAGTTTTACTGCATCGCAGTAATATTGTCAAATTGCTTACATATCTTTTGACTTGACTGCAGTTTGAAGTAAGTGAAAATACTTGAAAGTGCAACAGAATGGCGGAAGTGGAAGAGCTAATACCCTAACAGGATTGACAATTGAAGCACAGCTCAAATACCAAGAACTGGAAAGTTTAACTTATATGTGCTATATGTGTTAATTCCATTCTAATATGAGAAAAAGTAGTTAAAAAACTGTCGAAAGAAATATTTTACTTCTTCTAACTCAAATATTATTATTAAAGTTAATTAGAAAACGGCTTAAACCTCCAAAAATGTGGAGAAGGTTCAGTTAGGTATTTCGAATCATTGAGTAAGATGTCGGATTGCTTTCAGAATCGTTTGAACCCAAGGTTTTTATTCTCTTAATTGTTTTCATACTTCTCATTATTTTTAAAGTCCTTAAAATTATTTAGTAAAAATATTCCTAGCACTTTTACAGAATCTGACTAAGGATATGATTTTCTTATTACTTTTTAACAATTTTAAAATTTCGGAGATTGTTTATTTCTTCTTGGCCACATATCTTCTGTTAAATTGGCTATATCCTCTGTTAGGGTAGACGGAAGTTAGCGGCCGTGTTGTGCCACTTACTCAAGCGCCTTTATCTGCCACATAAATAATTGCCCTGCACATAATTTTTGTGCGTTCCATTTGTCGCTTTTTTTGTGCCACCCAAAGTGCTGTGAAGAGGTGGCTTCATACACACACACACGCACAACACATACACACAACTTACACACACTGGAAACCCGTGTTGTTCAAATGAAACGCATCATAAACAAAACAGCATTTGATAAGCTTCTGCTAGGTCATATAAACAATTGTTATCAAATTGTATATTCATTTGTTTTTGCCCGTTTTATCAACAACAATTGTATTCCCCTGGCTTCTCCTAATTAATCTAGAGTTGCCACCTTTTTTAAGCAATAAAATATACATTACAGCTTGCAAGGTATCTAGTACCACACTGATTTAACTTGGTCAAAACTGCCAAGATTTCTTTAATGCCGTCTTGCCACACGCGGCCATTTCCAGACAGCGCTTGTTGCGTGCAGCAAAGACAGAACCAGAACGAGACGTAATCTCGTAGAGCTGTCAAAGCTTATCTTAAAGATGCGCGTGGACCCGGCATAACTGGTCTAGTCAGTTGGCAAAAGGAAGCAACAAATTACGTACTGCGTTTTGGCCAGGTTTATGACACACGCTTGCATTCAGCCCACTCTCTTACTCTTTCTTCTTGAGGGCCCACGTTCTTCCGTTTGTCTGCAGGAAAACTTAAGATTGTTCTGCACTCATATTACAGGCGCCCCACGCGATTTCAATTGTTCTTTTTCAAATTATTAAACGACATTTGTTTGGCGCCAACGCCGAGTAATATTCAAGTGCCAAGCTGCTCTTTCCGCTTTTTTGTTTACAATACTTAATACAATACACGCCTTTTCCATTCTCAATATATAATATAATAATTTTTATTTAATTTTTAATATTTTGCAGGCGACTTTAGTGCTTACGATTTAACAGCAGCCGATGATACAGCCGAAGAGTTTGCAGCTCTCGAAGCTGCTACCGCAGTAATGTTAAAGGGCGCAGCAGCAACAACAAATACGCACGAGAAGACGTCGGAAATCGGTGAGTGGAATGAAATAGCGAGAAAGAGAACGCAAACATACGTTGAGTTCAGCAAACTCCATTCGGCTGTGCTCAAATACACATTTTGACAAGCCAATTTCAACATCCTCGATAGTATAGTGGTCAGTATCCCCGCCTGTCACGCGGGAGACCGGGGTTCAATTCCCCGTCGGGGAGATGTGTAATCTTATTTTTTTTAAATTAATAATATTTTTTAAAATTATTTGCCATAAGAAAAGTTATCTTACAAATTTAAACAAAGGGATTTATTTAATTGTTCTTGCATTTGCGCATCATATTCACTTATTAATATTTGTATTCTGCTTAGTAGGTATATCGAACAATTCTACATTTTAAGTTTATTTAAGCCACAATTGGATAAAAATTATGAATTTCGATTTCTAAATTATTCTAAAATTAAAAAAAAAATTAATTTTACATCTCCCCGACGGGGAATTGAACCCCGGTCTCCCGCGTGACAGGCGGGGATACTGACCACTATACTATCGAGGATGTTGAAAGCAGTTCGCCAAAACGTATTGTTGAGCGTAGCAACTTGTTTATACAATGTGATATAGCGGGTTGCTTTTTTTGTAATGTAAAGATGAACTTGTGTCTTTGTTAAATTAATTTCCTGCCAATAATCTACTTGAATTTTTCTCAATTGTTAATAAACAAGCTTTACATGCTTGTTGCTACGGCTTTACAACACAGCACAACTAACTATCAACTCTTGTATAATAATAAAAAAAAACAGTATAAACATGACAACTTTTTCCACAAAGTATTATAGTCGCTTGCGTTTTCTATAATATTGAATTGTAGAATTTTTCGCATTAAGATACCACTTCTGGTGTAAGCAGCAATGTTATCTAGAATCAAACGCGCTCGTTCTAAAAATCTTTTTGTCAAGCTGCAAACAACATCCTCGATAGTATAGTGGTCAGTATCCCCGCCTGTCACGCGGGAGACCGGGGTTCAATTCCCCGTCGGGGAGAGTGTTTAAATATTTTTAAATTCGCATTTTAATAGCTTTGGTTTGATACATGAATAATTCATAGATATTAAACTTTTTTAGCTGTAGATTTCCAAGTTTAGCAGGTAAAATTCAATTATTCAACTTTTATAATTTACTTGTATTTATTGTAAATAGAAGTTAGGTTAGTTATCTTCACAAAAAAAAGAACAAGGTTTAAAATGTTTTTAAACAGAAGAATTCAAAAAATAAATGTAAACATCTCCCCGACGGGGAATTGAACCCCGGTCTCCCGCGTGACAGGCGGGGATACTGACCACTATACTATCGAGGATGTTGAATGCGGCTCGCTTAATACACAATCTAAGGTATGACCTTTGTGTAAGGTTAGATTCTAACAGATGAAATTTATTCTTGTATTTGAAGTTAAATCACCTTTCTATTGTATAAGACGTATTTAAAGATACAATCTGTATTTTAATTAATTTTCCGTAATTTGATAGAAATTGAACTAACACTTTCATCAGCAAAGGTGTTAATGAAATATTTTTAATGCATTTACAAATTATTGTTGACGCGCTTAAAGTCCGCAACGCTCCGAAGGAGTTTACTACACATCCATTATTCACGTTTATGTTGCGTGTGTGAGTGCGCAAGTGTATGTGTGTGTGTATGTTTGGTTGACTTATGCGCAGCGGTGCGTGTAATTATAATTTATCGTTGTTGAAATTCCATAAAACTTTAACACCTCACCTTGGGGCAATGAAGTGTCTGAAAAACTGAAAAACAGAAAACGCGAACGTTGTTGCAGCGTAAAGAATCAAGAAATCCGTTGCACAGGAAAGGTGAGGAGATGAATGCTTAATTGCACTTCACTTTGATGAATTTTCGTATAGGGGCAGCACTTCTGAAGTGTTAATGATGCATAGTCTTCAGATACATTCGTACGTGTGTATCTACACAGTACTTTGAAGTTGAATTACTAACTGAAAACTGGATCTTGGTTCTTTTCGTCTGTATATGTTTTTTCTTTTTTGGTTTTTGTTTCACAATTTTGGATGCATTGCAAAACGTTCACAAAGAGCGGAATTTGTAGCATTTTTTTGTCCACATGTTGGTGACAAACACGAAATGCCTTTGGACTTATTTTTACACACTAACAAAAGCGACTCGCCCACGTTGACACAAATTTCTTGTACAATTCCAACTGAAATTTCCATGCAGCAAATACAAAAGATACAAATGTATCTCAGTGTGTATGTAAGTATCTGTCAGATGCTGGCGGGCGGTGCTACCAGAATCGGAGAGAAAGAGAGATAGAGTGCATCATTTTGCTTTGTTCTGAACATCGACTGACTTTGATTTAATGCCCAGTCACACTCCAAGTGACATTTTGAACCTTTTGGACGAGACCTTTTTGGGTATTGTCGGACCTTTGTTTAGATGAGAAATTGTGAGAGAGAGAGAGAGAGAGAGGGAATGAGGGGAGCCTGTTGCGCACATCTGTTGGCCATGTTGGCCCTGTTGCATTCTTCATTCTGTATCTAATGTGTGTTTGAAATGATGTTGATTCGTTCCAGATACAGGTACAGATACAGATACAGATACATATAAAGCTACAGATACTTGGCCCGCCAGTTTGTCTGGCATGTTGTCTGCATCTTGTGTCTGATAGACATACAAAGACGATCATTTCATTTCCATAGAAATGCTTGAAATCTTCCATGAAAAACCATTCAAATTGTATACAAATGAAATGCCTTCCACTTTTCAAAATTCTTGCTGTTCTGCTGTTCCCTTTGCTGCTGTCGATCTTCTTATTTAAACAAAAAGAAAACAATATAATGTTAATGGATACTACATCGGGTCGATTGCACCTCACTTAAAGGTGCTAATTGTGCACTGCAGCAAATCCTCGCGTCTGCATTATTAGTATAAATAATAAAAATTTCGCGCCTGGCATTTATTTTGGCGTCTGACTTTCTTCCCCTTTCCCTTCCCCTTCCTTGTCCCCACTCTGCTCAGTATCCAAGTGAACGCGACTCACGTCTCCATTCTAAACATTGCCCTCTCTTTCTTTCGCCCAGTCTTCAGCCAGCTAGAGATACCCACAACAGACAGAGATGGCATGCACAATGGCCGCGCGTCTGCTGAAATAATATTTAAAAACAAAAAGAAAAATCAACATTTTTTATAGTCTTTAGAGAATATAAGACTTGTGAGTTTCCCTCTGTTTTTCCATTTTTATATTCTTTTTACGTTTATTTATAGAAATCACAAATTTCTTTTCTGAAATATTAAATTTATTTGTATGTATGTATTCATGTACAAATGTATTCCGTTTGGAATGTGATTAATGTTTAAATGACACCATTAAGTCAATGCTGTTAGTGTTAATGCTAACATATCTGTTAACTTATTGTGCTAATGTTAAGATGTGAGATTTATATACACTTGAATCTTATTTTGTTGCTATAAAAATGATAGCTGAATCTCCATTTGCTCGAATTAACTAAAGTTAAATGTTATTAACAGCACAAGAATTTCTAAAAGGTTTTAAACATAACAGTTTACTTTTAAGAGGATTTGTTTAACAATTTAACAATTTAACAATTTAAAATCCACTATAAGAACCAGTGCAATTTCGGTTTCATATATACTAAATTTTTTGTATTTACAATATCTCTGCAAACATCTAATAAACTTATATTAAAGAATTTTTGAATTTACTAAATTTTAATTATTATTTTATTTTAGAAATAAAATTAAATAATTACTTGTAATTTAAATAAAAAATTTTAAATAATCAGTTATGGTCCCTGAGAAAAATTCATCACGATGTTTGTTATGTTAGAATTCTCTAAATTGTAAAGAATTAAATATTATGATTTATATTTTTAAATCAGAGTTGTTGTTTTCTTGGCTTCCATTTTATTACGCAGATCGTGCCAAATTGTTGAGTTATTTTTAAAAATATATAAATATTTGGTGTAAAAATGGTATATTTTCTTTTAAAGGGGATATATGATTAATGCATGTTGGTGATCGCAGCCATTATTTCGTATAATCAACTGATTTATCTGTTGCTCCACTTCAATCGCAATCGAAGTATACCCAATTCAGCCTTGGCATTCTACAGGGTATACAGACAACAGTACAGTGCAGCTTAATGCCCTCACAGACTGCATCCAATGTCTCTGGTGCACCACAGGCCATGGCGGGCCCAGTGTTTTGCCGGCTGTGCGCTGCGTGACTCCTACACTTGAGAAATCACACCTCGCCTGCCAGCACCTCCAATAACAACAACAACAACAACAGCAAGATGAAGAACAACAAGCGTAACAACAACTTACGTTATTATTAACAACAGCTAAAGTCTGGCAATCAGTAAGCCTCTGGCCAAAGCATTTAGATAGACAAAAATCAGATCAGAGGGCACAATCCCAAAAATATAAATGTACATATAAGTTATGGTTATTTCTGAGCGATAATAAATGCATTGGGGATGCTCTGGGTATCTGAGTATCTCAGTATCTGGGGCCGTAAGGGTTATCACATTGGTCGTTAACTAAGTTAACGCGAGTTCAGCGTCTCGTGATAAAGCAAATGCGTTTTTAATACCAAAAATATGAAACTCAACTACCTGCGAAAACGTGCGCTAAACGTTTTTGACCAGGTATTTACAAGCGTACCTAATTAGCTGGGACTACTGTTTGGCTTACACGGCATCGGATGACGTCTAATGAGTTTTTGGTCAGAAATCACCAAGTGTCGCGGCTGTAAAATGCACACGCAGGCAGCTGTACAGTAAGTCAAGTAATTGTTTTAACAAAATTCAAGATTAACACATTTTATTATTTTTGTTTTAAATTTATGATGGTTCTTAGAATGGAGTAAAACTATTTACAAATTTAATATCATTTATGGGCATTCTGGGTTTGTTAAAGCAATTATATGACCTACTGTATCTGTAAGATGCTTTTGGGGCGTTTGGCATGGTGTTGCCAATAATCACACATTGCCTTAACAAATTCGAGACAAAAACTGTTATTATTATTCGTTGTTGTTGCTGTTGTTGTCAGTTGTTGTTGTTGTTGTTGTCAGTTGCATGCATATGCAAAAAGGGCTCCATCCCCGGCAATTATGCAGCCGACAGGCGAGGCAACAGAAACGGCAGCAGCACCGACGGGCAGCTCCCTTGCCTCGTATCTAGATATGTCAGTTATAATAAGCAGCAACGAAATACGAGCACGGACGACGACGACGATGCTACACAAACGGTTAAAGATCAAGATACTCGCACACAAACACACACACACTCACTCACAGATACAGACACTTGAGGCATTCAAAACTTGAAATACAAGTGAGCGTGGCCAAAAGAAAAACGCAAAGTGAGCGACAAAGAGCGCACGCGTTTTAAAACGCGCACGAAACGCGCTACCGCTTTTGGCGCGCTCTCATATAAACATACTCTCCTTTGCTCTCGCTCTCACTCTTTCACCCACACGCTGCCGACACAATGACGCCAACGCGCTCGCACTGAGTGCAGAAGCACTTGGTTGTGAGAGCGAACATAACAAAGAAGGAGCGAGAGGCGGCACTGAAAGAAAATATGTAGTTGTAAACAAATTATATTATTTAGAAAAAGAAATAATAATTAATAAGTAATTTTATCAAGGCATTTATTTAAGGCATTTAAAATAAAAACATTTTAAACTTGCAGTTAGAACTTGCAGCATATTTTCGCGCAGTGTGAGTGCTGGTCGTTGAGCCGTTTTATGCTCTCTCTTTAACGCTGTGTGTGTGTGCTTGTGTGTGCGCGACTCTCTCCCACTCACGCTCTCTCTGTCTGGACACTCTCTCTGTTTGCCTGTTGCTGCAGTGAAGTCAGTACCTGATACGTCGTGCTCGTGTTGTGACGTATCTGTGCATTTTGTTCCGTGGAGGCTGCGCTGCGTTTCGTGCGTCTTTCGATTGTCGTGCAATTAGCAAGAATTTTAAATGGCAAAGATTATTAACTAAATTGGCAGTGTGCATAGATCAAATGACAAGCGATCCAGAAATCTTGAAGAAAACAAAATTCGAAATAATTTATTGATTGTGTGTAGATATCTTTGTGCAAAGTTAAAGAATCGCTAAAAATAATCAAAAGAAATAAAACAAACGAAACGAAAACGAATCGACCACAAATATTTGTTTGGCAATACCAAACAGTGTCTGTGTCTAAAGTGCCAAATAGTTTTAGCCAACAACAAAAGTAAAGAAAAGAATAAAGTCTATAGTGTGAGCTTGAAATCAAATTGATTTTGGCTAGAGTGTTGAACTGTCTGACTGTCGTCTGTCTGTCGCAGGATATCCGACGTTGCGACGTATGCTTGGATTGAATTTCACCTGATTTGTATTGCCACCTTTCGTATATAATTATAATCAACGTGATCACGCGCTCACACCACTGCGACAACAACAAACACAACAAGAACAACAACAAAAGCAACATCAACAACATCAACAACAACGAGGAAAGGAAGAGCCAAGAACTGAGCACACACAGGATCAAGTTTTGCCAAAACCCATAATTTTTTTTTGTTGTTTTGTACACACACCGAAGGGGGGAAGCAGGAACAGGAGGCTCCATGGTGTCGCCGGCTTGACCGACGCCGCCGGCCAAACGACCGCAATAAACTAACCAAACCAAACCGAACCGAACCAAACCGAGCCGAAAAGCAACAGGCCGAAGGTGGAGTAGAGTAGGCGGTGGAAGAGGTGAAGGTATACAACGAATCCAGTTCTCGTTCCTCCACACGATCCATACGATCCAAACGATCCAAACGGCTCGTGTTGCTACGTTTGTTGTTGTTGCTGCTGCTGCCGCATTTATTGTTTTGTTGCACGGCCGACTGAGAGCTCGAGCTGAGCAACAGGCCCCAACACCCGAAGACAACAACAACAACTTTCAGAGGTTGCATTGCCACCGCTTCGCATAAAAATCATCAGCGTTGTTGTTGTTGTTGCCGTTGCCGTTGCCGCTGTTGTTGCATCTCCAGACATGGCGCCGAAATCCAGAAAGAAGAAGGCTCATGGTAAATATTAATATAACATTTCTTTCAGCTTTTTTTATGCCCCTGAAAATTCCTATTTAATGTATGTCTGGGGCATATTAGTTAAGGAAAATTAAGAGAAAGTCTGTAAACTGAATTTATCGATGTTACAAATCAAGTCTCTCTTTTAAATTTAATATAAAGGTGATTCTATATTTTTTGTATAAAAACTATAGAAATAGGTTCTTTAAAAATATGGATTCTAATTGACTTGATCGATGGAATTATATAAAATAAATCTTCAGCTGTAAAGACTTAAGTCTATATCTTCTTCACATAAATTTTGTATAAATATAGGGATTACTTTTTGAACTTTACATTAATTGTTAGCTTCTTAAAGATCTTTCAAGTTTTAACCAAATTATAAAAGAGTTTGAAATAAGTTTAGAATCGTTCAGATTTGAAATTCCATCTGTTCAGATTGTAGCTATTTTTTTATATAATATATATTGCTTAAGATAATCTGTACAAATTTATAAATAATATAAATGCTGTCGCTCAATTATAAAACTGGTAATAACTTTGTAAAATGAGCTAACAATTTTTGATTTCTCTCGTTCAAAATTGATAAAATTTTTCACTATCAACAATTACAGGATAGCTCACAGTCGAATTACTTGATATAAAACATGTTCTCTTGTTTTTTGTCTCTTTCCCTTGGTTTGTTTTTCAATAATGATCACAACCTGGGATAGCTTGGGACTTTTGCTTCTTTGGCGCTGCAATTGTTGTTATTGGGGTTTTCTATAGGGTTTCCCTTGCTGCTTTCTCAGAGCCGTCCTGTCAACGTTATCGTACTTTGAGATCGGCGCAATAGTCGCGGAAATGGACATGTCCCAAGCTCATGTCTCCATGATCTTCAACCGATCGATGATTGTATCTCATAAGTATGCAGCGCTCATATTACAAATCCCTGAGTATATCCTGTTTAGTGTGCTCGATGGTTTCAATTGAAATTGAAAATTGAAATCTCTTGGCTTTTGTTGTTGTTGTTTTCTTCTAATTGCGTTTTGTTGTTTTCTCTACGGCAAGTGGTGAACCCGAGAGCCTAGGGAGAGAGAGAGGGATCTGAAAGGCGGCTTAAAATATGCGACGTCTGACGGCTTCGGTCTGAACCGTCTGCCGTCTCCTTTGCGCCTTTACGCCTTTGCCTGTTGTGCATGTTTTTCTTAATTTTTTATGGACGTGCGCAGGTAGAGCGGACCAGACCAACAACAAGAACAACAACAAGAACAACACGAAATGAACAACAAAACAAAAATAAATAAATATAAAAATACATACAAGAATAACCGAAATCAACGGGCACCCCTTGCAAATGGGGCAACCAAAAAAAGAAAAAGATCAGCTGTCAATTTAATGGATGCCAGTCCTAGTGTATGTTTGTATCTGTGTGTCTTTGTGTGTATCTGAGTGTGTGTAGATTCTCGTATTTTATGTCCAACCTTCCTTGTTGTCATTCCATTTCATTTGCTTAGATTATTTTGATATGCATCTGAGCATTTGATTTGAACTGCAGTACACGATTTCTTCAAGGGATTACGTGGGACAAGAGGGAAACTTATAAAGGATATAAACGGAGATATAAAAGCATAGCATAAATTAGAATTAAATGATATTACAAAAAGAGATTTTGTTTTTATATATTTTTAAATAACTTTAACTTATAATATGTCTCGATATATATTATGATCCTACCTTCCTAATTTTATATTAATATAATTAAGCCGATTGCCTTAACTTTCCATAATATCAGTACAAATTCAAACCTTATTGAGAGATTCTTTTTCATATAATCCTACACTCTATTTATGCACCGATTCTTCTGAAATATTCAGAAACCAACGTTTATATATTAAAATAAAAGTCAGCCAAAGATTGCAAATGTATCATGTCAAATGAGTTCACAAATAACGAATGAGATAAACAGATATTTTGATTTTCTGTTCTAATTTGTTCACTTTCATATATACTCGACAGTTATGCTTATATTGTGTTGCCTTTGTTTCCCACATAATCCTCAATGTCATTTGTTTACCAGGTGTAGCTTGAGTGCCTGTAGTTCTCGGTTCGTTTTCTGATTTATATTGTGCATTCTCTTAATAATAAATTCGCCATGGGCGGCCTTTTTGGGCGCGTCCCAGAAGTGCCCAGATTCTTAGTCAGTCAGTTGGGCAGTTGCGCCCATGACAAATCGCTGCAAATGCCAAACAACAACCAGACAAACGGACAAGACAGATAAAAATTGAAAGGCGAAACAAATGCGAAAACACCTTCTGATGTGGGATTTAAAAATTAAAATTTCTTAAGAATAGTGTGAGAGAAGCACGAGCGGCATTTTTATTTTGAACCAATTTTTGATTGAAATTTTAAGCCGTAGTCAAAACCAAAAGATCTGAAATGGACAGCGACAACTATGGCTCCACTTATGTATATATTTTTTATAGAGGAAGTGCACAAGTGCAGGGTATGCTATCATTATTTTCACTTATGATTAAATACGCGACGTTTTCTCTTATCGACACATCAAATTTTCGTGGAACCACAATAAACTGATAATGAAAAACTCTTGACGTATTGCGTATGTGTCTAGGTATGCATGTGTGTGTGTATATGGCCCGACAACCTGGCCGGCTGTTAGTTTGTTGGTATTGCTAGACTTAATCTTATCAGCTCGTCGCTAGCGTAAACAAACAAAATAAAAATAATAACAATGATTGCCAGTCAAAATACTCCAAACGCCAGTTACCCTGTAATCTTAACTGAAGTAGTTAAAAAATTGGTTAATATGGAAAAACTAAATGAAAAACGTGTAATTGTAATTTTTATTATTGTAGATTTTTGTCGATTTTTATTAGTTTTTAAATTTTAGCATAAATTTCTACACAATTGTCATGAAAATATCTTTTAAACATTAAAATAAAAGGATTCTTAGTATTGCAAACTATCGATAGGACAAGTTGTTCAATTTTAATACTACCAATAGTTTTTTATACAGCTTACAATTGTTAAAATTTCAAAGTTTACATAATATTTTAATAATTGGCTTGTCAGCTTATATATTTTTATTTAAATTATAGAATGTAACCTTTAATATTGTTACGAGTATTAAAACTATCGGCTTACTATCGACACAATTGCAGCACTCATCGGATTTTTAAGTCAATATTTGCTAAATTTATTAGGATAGATGCAAGCAGTTGTAATGACATTGCTTGACCTTAAGATATTCTGTAACCAAGGTTTAATCTCACCTGTTGATCATAGCGAATAATATAAAAATAAATAAATATCTGTAAATTAATTAACTAATCGAAAATGTGATGGTATTTTTCACGCTAATCGCGCACACGTAACTTTCTAATCATGTAAAACAGATTTTTACAATTATTATTAATGCACATATACGCAAAAAATTATTTACATTTAAAAATATTTGCTGACTTGTTTTGCCGTTTTCTTTTATAAATAATTGTTGCTGTTCAAGTTTTGTGCAATTTACTTTGCATTTAATTTTAATTCATTTAAATGCCAACTTGCCGATTTTCGGGTTTTGTCGTGCAACACACGCAAAAGAGGTCATTGATTTTATGGGCCTGCATTCTGCATTGTGTGCTTTCCTCTCTCCTCTCCCCTCTCCCCTTTCCCCTCTCGCCTCTCATTTCCCCCTTTTCCTGTAATTTCCCCCGCTGTATTCCCTTGGTCAGCAGAAAACACAGACGTCGCTGTGTCGCCTCTTAAAAGTCAAAACATGCGAATTTGTTTTGTCTGCTTGGCGACTTGACGAATATATTCATCGTTCTGACTAACTCATAAGATGCCTCTGCCAGCTACGTGATCTACTCATAAGAATATATGATGATATATACGAGAAATTGAACAGATACAGTAAATTTTCTAGATATGCCATTGACAATTTGTTAAATACTAGTATTTTTTGTATTAAGTTGTTGATAAACACTTTGTGATTCATTAAGTATTGCAAACGTGACTAACTTAAGACAGAGTTATGAAAGTTAACTTAGTAGATCAGTTCCTTAAATAGTTTTTCACATAAATAAATGATAAATATATTTAATTTATCTCTATCTAAGTTTTCAGACTAACTCAAGCTAAGCTTACCTCAACTACATTCATATAAATATTAAACAGAAAATACCTGAAAAAGTTGTAACAATTTTTAATTAAAAACGTGCACGATTAAAGACATGAATCATTGATTAAATGACGCATTTCTGTATTTATAAATCATTCTATTAGCATGAACTCTCTCATTCTAAGTGTTTAATTAACTTTAGTTAATTATAAGCTATAGATACTTGTTTAACAAGTAATTTCAACAGCTTTACTTTGCCCTAATCTGATTGAAATAGAAATATGAATACTAGACGTCAATCAGGAATGTCTCGCCCATTTCTATGTGTTAATTTTTTTTCTAGAAATTAAATGATATAAGACGCATTTTACGGCCATAGACAGTCGTAAAAAGCAACAGAAACAAGGTGAAAATACAAAGTTAAATACATAAATCAAGAGCTTAGCTGGTTCATAAAACCCGGGAGAATCCCATGGCATCTACGCTAATCTTAGCGAGAAATACTTATAAACAACAAAATGGTACAAAACAACCAGCAGAAAACTGAGATAAAACTCGTGTGTTCACTCAAATTTCACTTCATTTATCACAAAATTCATCAACGGACTTGACTACAAGGGTACAGTGCATGCAGTCAGTTCTTGTACGCCTTTGATCGTTTATCCTAATATTGTGATAATATTATTTCTATAGGATAGTAAACAATAAAGGCTTTATAGAATCTACCAACAATAGAAAGAAGTATCTTTATCTCTCCCTTTTTTTTTACACTCCCCCTCTTAAACTAGGATATCTCTCAGTCGACTCCCTCATTTTTCCTGTTTACATAAGCCCAAAGTTTTTTTTGCTGCGCACGCGCAACTCTCACAAATGAAATGTATCTGCAAGATGCAAAATTTTGAAGTCTTGCATCTCATGAGTTAAGCAATTTGCTGAGTTACTTGCCTTTATTTAATTTTGATTAATCGTCAACGAAATTAAGCGGAATTCGTGGGTTCTGTTGTTATTGTTATGGGATTTCATCTTCGGTTGCTTGCGTTGGCAGGAAGCTGCATTTACATACCATTCCCTGTGTTTGTATCTGTGTATCTTGCAGATACATTTCACTTCACTTTGCTTGCAGCAAATTCCATGCCATTTTGAAGCCGTGTGTGTATCTGAGTGTGTGTGTGTCTGCATGTGTGTTTGCTTTGACAAACAGCAACAGCTGCCTGCGTATCCGTATCTGCATATCTGCGTATCTGTCGGATGCAGAACGGGCTCATTTCACTCATTTTCACGCGCGCCCGCACATGTGTTGCACACACGCTGACGACAGATTTGAGACGGATCCGTTTGCGAGACCTGCAACAGGATATGTGAATACAGCTCTTCACTCTGCGTTAAGTGACAAAAACAACAACAAAATTCCAACGATTTTGGGAAATTCTTAAACGTTTAGTTACGCAGCTTCTTTTTTATTAATCTGATAAATTTTATTACTTCCATTACTAAATATCAAGGTTAGAAAAATGTATGGATATTTATTAAATATTTTTAACTTAAGACCAGGGACTAAAACCGAAACGAATACCGGTTTCATTAACGGTTTCGGTTATGCTCGGATTAAGGTTTTCGGTTATGCAAAATCTTGGAGTATCAGTTTCGTAATGGTTATCGGTTTTTTTTTAAGTTTCGGTTCAAATACCGGTATGGTTTCGGTTCACAAGAAAAATAAAAATTATGGTTTTCGTTTGACCAAAATAAAAAGCTTTATTCATTGCTTTACATGAAAAAAAGACTCTTTTTAGCCTGGAAAAATAATGTTATCTGTTTACTGGAATGGTCCAGCGTAATGTAGATTTTATTATAATTTGACTTCATATAAATTTGGTTAATTTGGTTTAAGAATCTCGATTATTTTAATTTTACTGATTTTAAATAACTTCGAACTGGCGTAGCTTTGTCAAAACTCAATCAATTTTCATGCGCAATGTAAATTTGTGCATCATTTTACCTTTGAATTCGTTCTGCATTTAAATTTTGTTCATTTTAAAAATTTAGAAAATTTCGAATTTTTTCGAAAAATTACAGTTATCATTTTTCGAAAATTTTCTAAAATTTCGATTTTTTGAAATAAACAAAATTTAAATGCAGAACGAATTAAGAGGTAAAATCATGCTCAAATTTACATTGCGCATCGAAATTGATTGACTTTTGACAAAGTTATGGCAGTTCAAAGATATCAAAGTAGCTCAGTACCTGCGACGGCCAGAACCGAAATTAACCCTTATCATTTATAATCGGTTATTTCGGTTTATGGGTTTCGGTACAGCGGAAAAAATTTTTTCGGTTGCTGTTTCAGTTACGGTTACAAATTTCAATCGGTTTTTTTCGTTTAAGGATTACGGTTTCGGTTAAGGTTTTATTCCCTACTTAAGACTATTCTTCTTACCAATGATTAATTTTTGTGACTTCAACATTTTTTCCGACGTATAAAATATATAGAAAATTTTTTGGGTATTCAAACTTTAGTTAAACTATGTAACAGGCGCAGTTTCTTCATAAAAGTGTAATTTTAATGCCTTAAAGAAAAGGAAACGTTTTATTTTTGAATACCCAAATACCTTATGAATTTCTCATATCACATGACCTTTGAGTACGCAAATAAATTTTGTTAATCTATACAACAGTAATAACTTAAGCTTAACATGTTCTGTAAAGACTTTACAGTGTTCGGACAGCTGTTATTCTTTTTAACAGTTATTACTATTTGCTTTACAGCGCACTGTTAAATTGAAGAATTGAATTGAAGTAGTCTAGATAAAAATATACACACTATATGTTCATATTTTTTTTTTCTGTTCCATTTTTTTTTTTGTTGTGTTTATTATTGTTGTAGTTACGTGCAAAAGGAAATTGGCAATAACAATTAACGTACACGTGCGCTGTTAACGCGTTTGGTTCGTGCTCATGTTTGTGTTCGAGTTATGGCCAAATTGTTATAACTTTTTGCATTCTTTATTGTGATCGGAGGTGCGCACATTTTATATACGATATATATGTACATATGTGTGCCATAGACAGCGCGGCGGCAAAGTTTATTAGACTGCAAAAACAACAACTACAACAAAAGCAACAAAAATAACAGTGGCCAACAACTGTTTGGGGCCAGACAGACAATGTGAATCGAGGCAATATGACAACGCACATATCAAATATGTATAAAAGATATATTTATATTTATATGAATATGTATACTTGGTTCTAGATGTGTTTTTCGACAAATATGTGTTTGCTTCTCTTGTATGCTGAATTTTTAATATATTTGCATATAGTGAACGTTATATTTGGACTGTGTTGCTGCTGCTTTTGTTGTTGTTGTTGTTGTTGCAAACGTCGCAACCTTAAAAGGCGCGCCAACAAAATGCTTTTTGATTCATCATCAGGTGACCAAAAAGCGACAAAATAAATTAGAAAACAATGAAAATTGAAATAAAATTATAATTGATAATTTCGCCAAACTGTCTGCAGTAGCAACTGGTTGCCAGCCGAAACAGCAGCAGCAGCAGCAACATGTTGCCGCTGTCAACAGCAACAGCAACATGGCCTAGCCTTTTATATGCCAGGCGTGTGCTGCACATAAATTGAATTGACATTTTGACGCGGCTTGCATATTGGCCAATGGGCCACCCACATGAGCATAAACTTAGCATTCAAATTGGCCAACAGGCTGCTGACAAACGGCTTAAATTGATGACAACTGTCTGACCAGTAGGTGGAGTTTCCTCCGTTTCCTTTAGTTTCCTACGTTTCCCTTTAGCTTCCTCAGCAACATCACTAATTTGCAGTCAGACCATTCCAAATGGCCGTATCTCTAACAAATCGCAGACGCCAGTTTGCCAGACATTTTGACTTTATTTTTAAGTCAGCGACGTCTCAGTTGAAGTATAAGTAAAAGTTTATTTTCGTATCGCGAGACAAAACCAAATAGCATTTGCTATTTCATATGGCAGACGCATAAATTTAAACAGTTTTATTTTATTTTTGATTTCGAAAAAACAAAGACAACTTATTAGCATCGCATTTGTTTCATCTACCCTGTAAAAAAAGAGGAATAGCATCTGTCGTTCAGTTTGCAGAGTTGGTCTACACGAAATCTGTAAGTCTACAGTCTGTAGGGTATCTTTTAGTCCAGTTGCTGCAATATGTTTATTAATTTACCCCGCAATGACGCTTAGGGGCAGGTTTTAGCAAAGACGGCTACTGTGGAATCGACAAACAGCAACAATGAGAGCTAATCATCACCATTATAATCATTATGACGCCTTCATTTTGCGATTTAGAGATTCGCCGATTCGTCGATTTAGCGATTTAAAGATTTGCCGATTTGCATTCATCAACATCAGCCGTAATTTACTGTTGAAATTGCCATAAAATAAAATCTACCAAATCTTTATTGTTGTATTTTAATTAGATTTTTAATCCCAAATACGTCCAGAACCAGTTGAGATTTGATTAATATTTAGTTTATTTATTTTCGGTTTCTTTTCGCATTTTAATTGATGATTTTATTTGTGTCTTTGACTTATTACTTATTACTAATTACTAATTAATTCTTTATTTCTTTTCCTCTGTTTTCATTACAGGTAAGTTTCAGCTTGGCCCAAAAGCTTTTTGGATATGTAAATGGGGAAACTGCTCTATTTTAGAGGCCGACTAAGCAGAAACCTTGAGAATTAACATATGAGTTTGTATACGATATTTGGTTCATTGCACTGCTAGAAATCATTGGGATCTTAACATAAACTTGAATCCAAGCTTTGATTATTATTATTTTACATTCATTTATTCTTCTATCAGCTTTGCTATTTTCTCTTTTAATTTTTCAAATTTGATTTTGATATACTCTGCTTTTTAAATATTTGGTACTTATTTAAATCACAATTTTCGCAAAAATTGTTATAATTTTATACTTAGACTGATTTTGGTTTTCCTCAATATTTTCCAATTTGATTTTAAAATAGTTTTTATCTTCTTCAAGTTATTTTTAAAAATCTTTTGAAATGAGTACAAGATTGAAATTAAGTTTAATTGATTTTTTGAAGCATTATTTAATGACAATTTATTGAATGAAATTAATAATATTAGAGTACTCTTCCCTCTTCTGCTTACTTGAAAGCCGCTAGCAATTTGTGCGCGTTTTAAACCGCCTTGTGTGGTCCAAAATTTATTGTAGTGGCAGCTGCTGCAAAAAATTTCTCATTTATGTTTTTTAATAATTTTGCGGCTGCAATTAAAAATCATTAAGCCAAATCGGCGCAGTCTGCCCGGCGGCCTCTCTAATTAAAGCTGATTGTGTTGATTTGAACGGGGCGTATGCAAAAAAAAAAGGAATACAAAATATATATGTATGTATATATAATTTCCACGACATCAATGTACAGTGTACATATATGCAATTGTTTTTAATTGCTAGAGAGAGAGAGAGAGCGGACAAAAAAATAAAGATACAAGTGAGGGATAACGACTGTACATAAATCTGAAACGAAATCTGAAATAAACGTTTTGTGACCATCTATGAAATGTTGGCAATGTCTGACTATTTGGGTTATTGGCATTTCATTCATAAGCTGAAATTTCCGAAAACTAGATAAATAGACAGGCACAAATATAGACGCGGTGCGGCATTAATTATAGCCATTTATAAGGAAAAATCGTTTTAAAAGTTGTCATGCTCACAGTAAATTATCAGCAACAACAACAACAATAACAACAGAGGCTTGCCAACTCAAATACAGACGAGAAACAACAACAACAACAATATTGGCCAAAAAACTCGTTTACCTTCGCTATCATTCTTCTTTTTCATACCCTGTACAACATACAAAACAAAACCAGCTGAAAAATGTTGTGATCAAGTTGAGAAATCGACTAAATTATGCTTAGAATTTCTAGCATTCAATTCTAAAAAATGTAGTAGTTAATTATACATCAGTCAAAGCTTGTTTTTTATTTTTAGGCTTAAACTTCTAAATTGCAGCTTAGAATATGTAACTTTTTGATCTAAAATTAATGTTATAGAAAATATCTTAAAATATGATAAATAATTTAATGATACTGTTCAGTTAATGTTTAAAAACTGGCAACTGTCTATTAAGCAGATTGTAGGGTATATGCTCGTCAAGCACACTCGTCTTACATATTTTTTCTTTGAATTTTGTTTAAGGAAAACAATCTATTTTGGTTTGGTCTTAAGTTTTGCTTAACTGTCGATGATTAATCTACAGATCTGTTCGTATCTGAGCTACAACTGAGGCACGTGTTGGAAAAACTGCAAAGCAGTTTAAACCGACGGCAATTTACACTGCAAGAAAAGTCATAAAGTTGACAAGTGGAAATTTCATTTCTGATAAATTTGAATTTTCGATTGTTTCTTTTGCTAATTTATCGAATGTAGTTGGCGCATGGCAACAATAAGATGCTTAATTAAAGCTATAAACTTTCCACAATGGCAACTACGCGCAGCAATTTGCATTTCATTTGTTGCCGCTGAGGGCGTATGCAAAAAATAATAAAAAAAGATTGCATAAAAATAAATAAAAAGAGAAGCAATTAATTACTATTGATTTACGGGGCGTATGCTTGATTTATGTCTATGAATAAGTATACGCAAGCGTTTGTCCAAAAAGCAGCGGGCGTTTCTATTCATTTGCTGACAAAAATGAGTTAATGACGATAATGAAGATATTCATACTGATGAAAATGATGATGATGATGATGACGATGACTTCATTGTGCAGCCCTGGTCATAGCTTGTGGCAGCTGTGGCAAGCCCAAGTTCAATGTTGCCTCAAAATGTTGACTTACATATTGCCACCACTCTTTGGCATCTCTCGTTCTCATTCTCTCCTCTTTCCTCTTTCCATTTCTCTTCTTTGTTTTGTTGCTTGTAATTTATGCAGCGCTCTATGTTTTGCATTTCAAGCAGTTTCCTCCCATAGCTCGATCATCCACAAACTGGAATATAGATTTACTCAAGTCTCTGAGTGTGCATAGAGCAAACGCTTTACTTTTGAACCCGGATGTGTTTAGCACAGTGGCGCAACGAAAGGGAGTTTGAATGTAATTTTAGATATTACAAAATAAACACTGTTCAAGTCAAAATTTTAAAAACAATTAAACAACATTTCAAAACATTTTTAAATCTTTAAAAATCAGTTAAAAGAAAATGTATTTAGACTCATTTTGATAATAATAAATTAAATAATAATTAAAAAACATTTCAATTATTTTTAAAATTTTTAAATATTAGTTACAAGAAAATGTTTTTAGACTTATTATCATAAATGATAAGAACGCATATTTAATTTAGACTTTATTAAGAAATCTTATAAATTAAAGAGGTTCTATAGTCTTCTATTAATGAATCTCATTCACAGTATTTTGTTGAATTGCATTTTGTTACACACAAATAATTTGAAAATCTTATTCTTCAATTCAACATTTCATTATGCATTCCCTGTAGAAAAATTATGTATTTCAACTACTTCCTATTATTATATTGACCATTTATTTGTACTCATTATAGACAACGAAGACATTAATATACCAACTTTAAGCCTTCTTTTAATTATTTATATTTGACTTTAACTAAAAACAAATGTTATTTTCGATAGTGTACAATTTTATTTGCCATCTCTAAGTTACATAGATTTTTCAAGATGTGTCTTTACTACGCCTCTGAGTTCGCTTCTAATGCGAATTCCGTTTAAACCTTATGTATGTAGATTAGATTATGTATGTTGATTATGCGCAGGGTTGGACAGTCGGCAATTTGTAAGCCAGCCAATATGTGACTCTTAGACGCGTGGGTGTTGTTGTTGTTGTTGTTGTTTTTATAGTTGTTGTTGTTGCATTCTGCTTTGCATATGAAACGAGTTTCTTGAAAATTTACCAAGTCGCCCTTGCTTCACAGCAGCATCCGGCAGCAGCCCACGCAACAAATAATTCCCTAGCTATCCCTAGCAGCTCTCTCTCTCTCTGGTCATGCTTTCCCTCTCTGTTTCTCTCTCTTTGCTTGCATTCAACTTTGTTGCCCACGCGTAGCAGTTTGACGCGTTTTTAATCGCGCTACTGCCGCTTGGGCGTTATTTGATTTAATTAAAAATATGCGACACTTAATTAAAACGCATGCAGACTCTTGAAATTTAGCGACTGCCACAGAGACTGAATAACTGTCTGACAGACAGACATACAGACAGACAGAGTGTAGTGCGTTTTATTAAGAATTTTGACAGCATTTTGATTAAGAGGCAGCCTCAAGGCACTTGGCCAACGATAAACGCCCACGACAAACAGTTTTCCAAGCGGTTTTTATGGGAAATAACTGGTTGGCATTTCCACAGACATACCTAACATACACCATAAACATATGTAGGTATATTAACTATCTAAGAGTCTAAAACAAAAAGCCAATCATGCCGTTTACAGCTGCCTTAAAGTAAAAACATGTTTCAGCTTATACTTCTCTTACTGTTTTTGTTGTTGTTTTTGATATTTCTATTGCTTTTGTTTGTATTGTCGGTGACACGTTTTGAAAGTCAATTAAACGCTTGTAATATGCATTTATGCAAATCAATTGCATTGGAATGCAAAGCACAATAGCATAAAACACGGCATCTGTGGAATAACAAGTGCTAACAGCGCGTTAACAGAGTGTTTACAGTGCACTGTTATTGCGTGACAGATCATTCATTAACTACCTTATGTTGAAAGTGAACTAACAGTTAGATAATATTATCATTATATTCAAATATTGACAGATTTACAGAGCTTTTACATTGTCTGTTAACTGCTTCTACAATATGTAAATAGCAATTAGTTTACATTCAACATTTTCATTGCTTCTACACTACACAACAATTGTATGTTAATTACATTCTCTGCTTCCGTTTATTTACAATGATTCTGTTATTAGCTGTCACGCATTAACATCGCATTAACATCGCATTAACAGAATCTGCAATGCACTTGACATTTATTTTTCTTCTCTCAATTAACACCTGAAATTGGCTTTAGTATCGCGATTTATTGGGTTCAACCCGCACAACCAGTTTCCAAGTGTTAATTTTAACACTTTAAAACACTATAGCTCTGAATATCATAAATATTTATTCTTCTATGGCACTTAAGTAAATTTTATTAGAAATTAACATGCAAGAACAACGATAACAGCTCTTGATAAGTTCAGTTAATCGCAAATTATAATTTCTCTGTTTCTATTAAAACTTTGAACTTTCTTTCTTACTTTATTATTCGTTAAATAAAACTATTTTGTATATGCAATCTTTATGCTCTTTTAATAATTATGACAAATTGATCTTGATAAATTTGTGATCGCTTTAAAAGTAACCATCTAAAAATCAGCTAAGATGCTAACAGCTTTTCTATCAGGTTTCAGCTTTCCCGCCAATTGTTTGCAGTTGAAAGTTGAACTTTTAGCTTTTATTAAGAAAGTTGAAGTATTTCCCAAATTTAAAACATTTTTGTACTTTTTCAACGAACATTTATGTTGAGCTCAGCTTATTTTTTGCCCTTCACTTACATGAACCTAAAAGAATTGGTAACATTGTGAACTGCACATTTTGTTTAGGTCATCAGAGACAATGTGAACTTGAAAGTTGACTGAACTTTATCTACGACCCCAAATAGACAACTTTGAAAGTTGAAACCTTGTTCTATGGTAAGCTGAAAACTGGATAGATAGAGTTACAAGATTAAATTGAATATAAATGGCAATGCAATTTATTTGCTTATACATGGAAATTAGTTTGAATTTCCAATCAATTTAATCAAAAATATTTATAATTATATATTCTACAATTTGCATATATTTATATTTAATTGTATTGTCGTTTTTTGGACTTTCATCAATGCATTTGGACTGTGATTAGTTGATATCTAAGCTATAAGTAATATAAAGTTACAAGATTGGACCATACACAAATCAGAAATGACAATGGAAATCAGTTTGAATTTCCAATCAATTTAATCAAAAATATTTATATTTATATATTTTACAATGTTCATATATTTCTATTTAATTGTATTGTCGTTTTTTTGGACTTTCATCAATGCATTTGGACTGTGATTAGTTATAATATCTAAGCTTTTAATTGCTTGCAAGCTGTTGCAGCTGCACTCAAATCTCGGATCACTCGTTTGGCATATGGCAATGGTTTACAGTATGAATCAGCTAACGATTTCCGCTGCCAACGCGCATCACAACACAGCAAACACATCACATCACAACAAAACAAAACACATCACATGGTCGTGATGTAGGTTCAGAGTTAGGTGCAGTTTCTCTCCACAAAGCAGCGATAGTTGATTTTGCATTTACATTTTGTTTGCATTCAAGCGTTTATCATATTTCCCTCTCTCTCTCGCTCTCTCGTCCTCTCTTTCACTCTTTATCTCAGTGTTTGAGGCGTGGGTCGCAGTCGTGTCGTAAACATTACGTCAAATGGGCCGCCCAATCTAAAAATACTCCCACTACATTGGGCGACACTCGCAGCAGCAGCTCCACTGTGCCACAGTGCCACAGAGCTCCAGCTGAAATGTGTGGCATGCCACACTCACACTCACAATCACACTCACTGGTCACATCCGCTGTGCCGTGCGTCGCCTTCCTCGGCGAACAGAACTCGTGCTTCATATAGAAATATAAGTATCTATCTAAATAAATAAATATATATATATATATATATATATGTATGTATGTATGTGTTGGCAGGTCATGTGCTACCTAAAGATATACAAATCGTTTCTTTATCTTTACCTACATACATAGATACATTGATAGATAGATAGATAGATAGATATACTCGTACTACACTCGCTGACGTTGGCCAACTCGGAGGTGAGCTCATCAATGGCATCAATAGAATCAACAACAGCAACAACAGCAACAACAGCAACAGCTGCTGCTGCTGCTGCTGCCACAGAGTCAGAGAGTCTGTAGTCAAATGTTTATAACAAATACATGAACCCACACGGTATTTATGCTAAAAACTGAGTCTGCTTGGCTACCAGATACCTGGCAATTAAAATAAAGATTTTTACAATTTGTTACCATAAATAGTAGATGTGGTATTCACAAATAAAAAGTTATTTAAGTAATTTAATACTTTCATATAGTCAGTTATATGACACATTATACCCTCTTCGCACATTTTATATACACAGGGTATAAATAGTTTGGGAATCTTCCTCTATAGCTACAAATGTTTATGCAGTCAGCAGTTTATTTATTAACTTTAGAAGACTACTAGTTAATTATAAAAATAGTTAATCTGTAGTTAATATTTATTCTAAATACAGACCAGATATTAAAAATGTCTTACAATATTTATTTATACTTATTAAATAATCCGCAGTTCGCTTGACTAATAAAAAATGATTTCGAAATGGTTTTTTGGGTAAAATTTTATTTGCTTGCTCTGTTCACATTTTCTATAGCTTATGACATTTTAAATAATTTATTTATTTTGCCAATTTTTTTAAATACTTGTATATTTTTAATAAATTGTCGGCACACCACCTGGCCAATTAAAAATGATTTAGTAATAGTTTTTCTTTAAAGATACAACTTATTTGCTTGCTCTCATTTCATTTCATTTTATAAATAATTTTATTTGCCAGCATTTTTGTTTAAATATTTACTTATATTTATTAAATAGTCAGCACATCACTTGGCTAATTAAAAATGATTTAATAATTTATTTTTTTGTATATAATATTTTGCAAATATTTCTCAAATATTTAAGAAAATATTTCGGTGAGCAGAAACTGATTTGAGTTGCGCGTGCAGTTGGCGCCAAGTTGGAGCCGCCTGGCATCTCGAGCTGCCCGACTGGTCCGCCCCTTATGGCCAAAAGCAGGTAGCAGAATTCCAACTGGGGGAGTGACAGAGGGGGGTGCAACAATTTGGCGTCGTTTCATAATTTGGTTTCCCTTTTTTTATCCTTGGTTTTTGTTTGTTCCACACATGAAAGGTATAAAATTTATAATTTGTCTGCTGCGGATGAAGTTGAAGTTCAAGTTAAAGTTAAGGCTACTGTGCTACGTGGCCAAGACAAAGTTGTTGGCCAGTTTTCGAGCTGAGAACTGTCTCTAAGAACAAGTTGTAGTTGTTGTTGTGGTTTGCACAGGTATCTTTTTTTTTATTCAGTATATCGGCTGTAGAATGAATGAATAAATATACAAATCGTCGCTTGTCATTGTCGTCTGTTTGCAGTCACGTTTTGCATAATCGCGCGCACAGCAACAACAGCGATAAAAACAGCCAGCAAATCGCGCACAACCAACGAGCAACAACAACAACAACAATGAGAGCTACAACAACAACAGCTGTCGCTGCTATTAAGTTGTAATTAAATTATTATCTCGCCATTGCGCCCATTGCATTGGTTGACGGGGCGTGGCACAAAATGCAAACAACATCCGCCAATTTGTTGTTGATTTTGTTGCTAAAAATCTAACTACACTCGTATGTGTGTGTGTGAGCGTGTGTGTGTGTTGTTTTTATACCCCGTTTGGATTTATTTTTAATTTAATTTTTAATGTATCCCTTGTGAATTTAATTTCCAATGAAACAGAAAATACCCAGATAAATGCTTTAGCTGAGTGTGCTCGACTGGCAAATGCCTTGCAGTTGGATCATTTATTTTTTAGTAATTTGCTTAATTGCTTAAACGGATCTAAAGGCGCCTCAATTGCAATTCCGTAACAATTGATTGTTTATATGTCACAATAGTCAATACAAATATCAACAAAACCAAATCAACATTTCTATAAACAATCAAAGTTTCATGTTGCATTGGCATCAACAACTAAGCCTTGTGAACCAGTTATTGCAGCTGAAACTGGTAATGACACTAGCTGAAAGTGGAAATGTAGCAAAACAATGTTTAATCTTGAGAAACATAAGTTAAAAGTCAGTTGATAATGCAAATATTATGAAATATAACAAATTCAAGCAAATATGATTACTTATAATCACGAATTAATATTAATCTATCTGATTATTTACTTAAATGCATTCTAAATAAATAGTTTAATGACTTTTAGGATAAGCTGGTTTATTGACTTTTCTTGTTTGTATCTTCAGTTGAATAAATACATTAAAAGTCAAAGAATATTTAACAAAAATCAAGGATTAATCTTAATCCACTCTTAAATCGACTGATAAGTTTTTCTTGAGTATAAGATTATTATAAAAGTGATTATAAAAGAATAATCTTCTCTTCTTCTCAACAAAAACTTATTAGTCGACTGATAAGTCTATTGTTCAAGATCTTAAGCTGGATTAATCGAATGCTTAATCGTAATCTGTAGTTAATTGCAGTTAGTGCTATTGTGTCATAGATAGTTGGATAGATTGAGCTGTGCTTCTTGGAATAAACAACCATATTATTTACCTCAACAGCTCATGACACACATCCGCCTGACGCTGTAAATCTTCTGGCGAATATACAATATTTTATGGCTTATAAATAGGCGCATTAATCGGTCTCGTCTGCGTTATAAAAATGTCTAAAAATATGTTAAATAGCCTCTACACCAACTACACAGTGGAGATGATGGTAGAAAGAGCGGCGGGAAGGGAGGGAAAGCATAAGGAAAACCAACTGGCAGGCAACTTGAAAACTGTATAAAATTATTGCACAGGCACTTAAGCGATTTTTATGAATGAACAGCAAGTGCAGTTATTGAGGTGGTGCAGCAGTTTGTATGTGTGTGTGTGTGTGTGTGTGTGTGTGTGTGTTGTATGTGGTTTGTTAGCGGGTGCACAGATCAGCAGCCATGGGAACGGCTCAATGGCCAGCTAACGGCGATTGCCTTCTTGCCTCGAGTGTCAGCTTGTTGCGGCCAAGCGAAATGTGGCCATAAAAATAAGCAAAAGACGCCCACAAAACACACAGAACAGCAACCAGTAACAAGTTAAGCACTTGTAGCCATAAATCGCCAGTCTATTGACTGACCACCAAGTGGAGCTGGAGCTGGAACAGGAACGGGAGCTGGAGACGTTGTCACTTGACCACACATTGCAGTTTGCCTGTAATTAGTTACTTAGCAAGTTACTTACTTACTTAGTTACTTACTTAGTTACTCAGTTAGTTGGTTGGACTAACTGGCGTGCGGCAGCGACCTGAATCAATTGCTCGAATTACCGTTGTCGGTCAGTCCCGTGTTCTGTCTTCATGCTCAGTCGCATTTTATGCACCAAAGCATGCACGCGTTTCCCTCGCGTTTTTGCGAGCGTTTTTAAACGCACCATAGTTAGACTCACACTCTGTGGCTTCTAATTGAATTGTACAAATTAATTTTAATTCTAATTTATGGATATGGAAATGCATGCGAAACAAATGCTTTATACCCTGCAATTTTAAATGCAAATGCGTCTTATTTGAATACACCCACAACTTGTTAAGGCAACAAAATGTTTTTAAATATTTGCA
Source organism: Drosophila kuntzei (assembly GCA_035042165.1). NCBI lineage: Eukaryota > Metazoa > Arthropoda > Insecta > Diptera > Drosophilidae > Drosophila > Drosophila kuntzei. The sequence continues at coordinate 585,907 of JAWNLU010001763.1, forward strand.
TTTCAAATAAAGTGGTTGAATGCCAAAAGCTGTTTCATTTACACTCTTTCCATCGATTGGCAGATTAGAAAGATATTTACATCACAGATTTACTTTTTCTTATGTTATCTGGTTACTGGAATGGAATGAAAATTTCGATTATTTTGATATTACTGATTTTTAAAAACTTCGAACTGCCATAACTTTGTCAAAACTCAATAAATTTTTATGCGGAATGTAAATTTGTAAATGATTTTACCTTTAAATTCGTTCTGCATTTAAATTTTGTTCATTTTCAAATTTCGAATTTTTTCGAAAAAATCAAAAAAGGCAAAGGGGTAACACTGTAAATTTTCCAAAAAAAATCGATTTTTAAAAATTTTTAAAAATGAGAAAAATTTAAATGCAGAACGAATTTAAAGGTAAAATCATGCTCAAATTTACATGACGCATGGAAATTAATCGAGTTTTGACCAAGTTATGGCAGTTCAAAGTTGCTCAGTAGCTGCGACGGCCAGCTCCGAAATTAACCCTTATAAATGACTCGGATACTAAACGGTTATTTCGGTTTAAAGAGTTTCGGTTGATGGGTATCGGTTCAGCGGATAAAATTCTTTTCGGTAACGGTTTCAGTTACGGTTTCAAATTTTAATCGGTTTTTATCGGTTAAAGGTTACGGTTTCGGTTAGGGTTTTAATCCCTGTTTGTCAACCGATCCTCATAAAATATATAAAAATACAGTGTTGAAGATCAGGCAATTTTTCCCACTAAAAAAGCTAATGCTTAATATCAGAAGTTGTGTAACTTTTATATTCATTAACTGATCTACATAAAATATTTAAAAAAAAAGATTTGATGATCGGGAATTGGTGTCAATATCTCTATGATCTTGTGACCCTTTTAAAACTTTAATTAAACTTCATGACCAAGACAAACTGAAGGTACTACTTATTCTAAAACCTTTACACATTTTTCAATTTATCAGTCGATGCTCAAGAAATATTCCAAATACAGAAAGAACATGTCCAAATATGTGTATACCAAAGATCCAAACTTTATTTACTGCATTTTTCGAAAGTAATCAAAAACTAATCGATTTTTTATTACAATTTCCAGCACGGTCTTTAATCTGTTACTGCGATGGCAGCTGTCCGGATAACGTGAGCAATGGGACCTGCGAGACGCGACCAGGTGGCAGCTGCTTCAGTGCCGTCGAGGAGGTCTACGATGAGACAACTGGCACCTACGAGGAGGAGCGCACCTATGGCTGCATGCCGCCCGAGGAGAATGGAGGTCTTCTAATGGTAAGTCGATAATCCCACACACTTGTCGATTGTCAAATTAATTATCATTTTGTATTTGTTGTTTGCAGTGCAAAGTGGCTGCAGTGCCTCACATTCATGGCAAGAATATCGTTTGCTGCGAGGGCGAGAATCTCTGCAATCGTGGTTTGCAACCCGCCTACACACCGAAGATGACGACCCCGCCACCAGAGTTGCCAGTGAGCAGTGAGTCGGTGCATACGCTGGCTTTGTTCGCCTCCATCATTGTCTGCATGTCCGTCTTCATTGTGGTGGTGTTCATCCTGTGCCTCGTCTACAAGCGTCGCGAGAAGCAGCGCAAACAACCGCGTCTCATCAACTCCATGTGCAACTCCCAGTTGTCCCCCTTGTCGCAGCTGGTGGAGCAGAGTTCGGGCTCGGGTTCAGGATTGCCATTGTTGGTGCAACGCACGATTGCCAAGCAGATCCAGATGGTTCGTCTCGTCGGCAAGGGACGCTACGGGGAGGTCTGGCTGGCCAAGTGGCGGGATGAGCGTGTGGCCGTGAAGACCTTCTTCACCACCGAGGAGGCATCGTGGTTCCGTGAAACGGAAATCTATCAAACGGTTCTCATGCGACACGAGAACATCCTGGGCTTCATTGCCGCCGACATCAAGGGCAACGGCAGCTGGACACAGATGCTCCTCATCACCGACTACCACGAGGTGGGCAGCCTCCATGATTATCTCTCCACATCGGTGATCAATCCACAGAAACTGCAGCTGCTTGCCTATTCACTGGGCTCGGGATTGGCCCATCTGCATGACGAGATCTTTGGCACACCTGGCAAACCGGCCATTGCCCACAGGGACATCAAGAGCAAGAACATCCTGGTGAAGCGCAATGGACAATGCGCCATTGCTGACTTTGGCCTGGCTGTCAAATATATCTCGGAGCTGGATGAGATTCACATTGCGCAGAATACACGCGTTGGCACACGACGCTACATGGCACCCGAGGTGCTCAGCCAGGCCTTGAATCCCCAGCAGTTCGAGGAGTTCAAGCGCGCGGACATGTACTCTGTGGGTCTGGTGCTCTGGGAGATGGCACGACGTTGTTACACGCCCATTTCGGGCACCAAGACAACAACCTGCGAGGATTATGCGTTGCCCTATCACGATGTTGTGCCCTCGGATCCCACCTTCGAGGATATGCACGCTGTGGTCTGCGTCAAGGGATTCCGGCCGCCAATTCCAGCTCGCTGGCAGGAGGATGATGTGCTCGCCACCGTCTCCAAGATCATGCAGGAGTGTTGGCATCCCAATCCCACAGTGCGACTCACTGCACTCCGTGTGAAGAAGACGCTGGGCAGACTCGAGACGGACTGCCTCATCGATGTGCCCATGAAGATTGTCTAGACACCAACAACTGTCATGTGTTTAGTCTATATTATATGTAGTCTCTAGACTGTAGTTCCCTGTCCCTGTAGTTCCCGTAGGTTTAACCTAAGTTGCATTTATGTATTCGCCAAACATTTTTCTGTTTCTGTTTCTTTACGTTTTTTTTTTTTTTTTGCTGTTTTTGATTTGTTTATCATATCATATTTAAAAGCGAATTAGTTGTAGTCTCATGTGAGTTCTTATAGATGAAGTTGGAAGATGGAGTACACTTTGTGCCTAGTAATAAGCTTAAGCGCCGTACTGATTGTATGTTAGACTAAGACAAATTAGTTGACTCTTAACTGAAAATCATTGGTTAAAAAAATGCTTTAACTATTTGAGAAATATCACTTGATATACACAAAAATATATATATATATATATTTATATATATATACACACATACATTGTACATACAATTATGAGCGAAAATGAAATTTATGTATTTAATTAACTTTTCTGTGCCAGCCTCTTTTTTGTATGCTTCTAAAGTGTACCCCATTTGTTAAAGTTTACACGTCGACAATTACATGAAAATGGAATACAGTTCTTAAAACGTGTAAACTTTATAAATCTAGTTATACTTGTATTTTATTGTGTAAGCAAGTTGCCTTCAAGCAAAATAATGCTGCCTTATGTAAAATCCACTGAATTAGCATCTAAGACAAACATAAACTGAATATATATATATATATATCATATATATTTATATCGATGTTTATGTAAAGACGAAAGCCGACAAATCTGTTTGTCCAATATATAATTAGCTATAATTTAAAGATAGTTTATCCACGTTAAAATTAATCTCTTCATTTTGCAAACAATTTGAAAAATACTTTTTATTTTTGCAACAAATTTGGCACGTGTGAACTAATTTTGTAATTCTTTTAATTTTGTTATTCTGCCTTTACGTTTTTTGTGTATATAGCAAATAATATTTGAACTAGGCAAATAACTATATATATAGTATATAGATTATATATTGTCGTTGAGAGCGATCATGTAAATAATATAGTTGTATCTTCTGATAAGTGTATAACTTATAACAAAAGCACGTTCTTAAAAATAACTCTTAATTTAGATTTAGGCTTAGTTTTAGATTTAGATTTAGCATCAAAACTATATGGAAATGTAATTATTATTAATTTTGTTCGATTTGATTTGATTTCACTGTACGCCTAAGTAACCCACAATAACTAAAGTTTGAATTAAAGCGTTTAGTTAATTTATTTAATAATAATAAAAAACTATTATCATTAAAAAAAAATAACAAAAAGCAAATTTTACACACACTCGCTCTCTGTCTCTCTCCTTCTCCGTAAATCTCTCTTCCTCTCTCGCTCGATTAGAGATTGTCTAATCGCCCGTCATCATTTCCATGAATTCTGTGAAAAATAATGCATAAATAGAAATGGATTCGATTCGATTAAATTGAAATGCATTTTGTATTGCCTACCATCAAAGTCAACGGTGCCGGAACCGTCGGTATCAATTTCAGCAATGATGCCATCGAGATCACTGGACGACAGCTTGTCATCGAGGGCGGCGAGAATCTCTTTTAGGGTGGATGTTGTTATGTAACCGTTGCCCTCGCGATCATATAAACGAAATGCCTCCTTCAGTTCCTTTTGTATGGCCTCGGCATCCTCCTCCTCGAGGAAATGGGCAGCAATATTGCAAAAGCCATCGAAATTCACCTTGCCCGTATCCTCGGGATCATTGTCATCGACCAGAGCCTGCAGTTCACTCTCCTCGAACATCTGACCCATGCTATTCAGGATGGTCTTCAATCGCAGCGTCTCAATGAATCCCGTCTTTTGGGTGTCAAACATTTGGAATGCCCTGCGCATAATGTCCATTTTCTCATCGTCCTCCTAGGATGTCGTAGAGCGTTATTAGATCTCCCAATATATGATAATAATATATTTTATGATATAATACCCGTTGGCATCAATGCGTACCATGATTCTGTTCTGTGTGCGGTTGTTGTGCTCGGATGCGCGATGCGATTATGAATGTGAATATGAATCCGGGTACGAGTACGAGTGCGAGTGCGAGTGCTTGGACAAGTGCTCGACGAGTTTCTGCGTTGGACCGCGAGCGCCCACTAATCCAATCGTCTGGCCAAGATCATTATTTATAAACAACAAAATCCGCTTAGTGGCCACGTCACTTGCACGCAGTCTCACACACATGCTCATCCTTCAGGTTGGGTTATTGTTGCTTTGGCTTTTTCCGAAACGCTTTATTAACCACCAGCGACAGTCCCCCCTTCCCCCCCTTGCTCCCTCCCTCCCTGTCACTCTCACTGTCACTGTTGCCCATCCTCCCACAATCTATACCTGCTTGCCGCTGCTGTGTATTGGAATGTGGCAGCAGATTCTGGCCAGACACGAATTTCAGATCAAAGTGCTACAATACAACGGATGAACGGACAGCAGGTCGCTCGATCTAATAATCTAAGGTCGAGAGAGTGAGTGAGTGAGATCGGAAAATTGAGGAAAATACATAATTCGATTGCATTGGCGACGTCATATTCAGCTCTCAACTATGTATTTATCTTCATTTCCATTTGGCAGCCGGAAAGCAATCGTTATACCATACATACATATGTATAATTATGCAAAGAGGCAGCAATTGGTCAGTCAGTTGCCCAGTCGTCAGTCACTTAAAATCGGCTATAAACGTCCTCACAATCAGTCACAAAATCAGCGCAATTTTCTCACGGTAATTGTATTTTTAGTACTTTATAGCAATTTTTTTTTGTTGTCCATATGATCATGAGTGGGCCAGATGTCGATGACGCTGCCGATGCCATATAGCTGCCCCTGCTGTAGTCTCACCCCTCTCCGGGTTAGGGTAGGGGGGATGCGCAAATTGTTTTCAGCTCAAAAAATGTTGATGTGGTTTTATATTTTTGCGTTAAAACAAACAAACAGGCATTTCAGCCTGGCAAATGGACATCAGAATAGTTGGACGTGCACCAAAATCAGTGGACAGATCGCACGGGAGGCATGGTGTTGCAGCGGTGTGTGTGTGTGTGTGTGGTGTGTGTTGTGTGTGTGTTGTGTTGGGTGTGTGTATATAACCTTCCGACGAATTGCTGTAGTTTTTGCTTTGTGCCGCATTTTTGTCAATTGCCAAAGGCAAAGGCAACTTTTTGATGGTCATTTGATTTTTATTATTTATGACAAAACGTGAAGCACTTTGGAAAGCACTCTGTGTCTGTATGTGTGTGTGTGTGTGTAGGTGTAGTTGTACTTGTAATTGTGTTTGTCTTTCAGCAATGAGTGCACACTCGCACACTCGCACACCCACCTCCAATGTGTGTGTGTGCGTTTACCCAGCAGATACTTTGCCTCGATTGTTTTTGCAGTTTTTGCGATTTGAGTATTTTGTATAAATAGCACATGTGGCATAAGTTCTAATTTAGTTGCTGACAATTTTGTTTGTTTGTTGGTGGCATGAAATCTTAGGCTAGATTTACGATCCATTTATGTGTGTAATTACCAAAGCGAATTGCATAATCCAGGGCCGTAGTTAATGCCCAATTGAATTGACCACGCCCACAAGACCACAATTCTTATTCAATTGCAACCCGAAATAGTGTGGTAAATTTTACAATTATGTATGCCTATACCCTGTACACCTTAGAAAGGTAAGGTAGGGTGGCATAAGTTAGACAAGAAGTTGTAGAATTATTTGAAGTCACAAGAAAATTCATTTAAAAATTCTGTGATTTAAATTTGTTGGATAGTTTAGAACAAAGAAAAATAACAGTAAATATTTAAATACTATTAATGAATTAACAATTAATTAGAATCTTTGAAAGGCATCAGAATACATTAGATAACTCTCTTTCTTTTTTTAGTCTTCCTGTAGAATTCCCTACAACTTCTTGGTATCTTCGAGTCGAGCAGCAATCTTGTATTAACTAACAAATTTCTAAAAATATTGAGTTCGAAATATGCGCGCACCACTGACGCCAAATTGAAAATTTAGAATTGAGTAATTGGCGTTCTAAAATAATTTCAAATGCAGACGAGTATTAATCATATATGTAGACGAAAGAAGTACTAAACGCAGTCCTCGTGCTAAGAAAATGTTTGTCTATTCAATGTTGATTAATTACATGCATTGATCAATCCTTTTCTATTGAATAATGATTTGACGAGTATTTCTTACAGAACCCATTGAAAAGCAGAATTAAGATTTTCGGATATCGGTTATGCAAAATCTTGGAGTTATCGGTTTTATGTAAGTTTCCGTTTAAAAATACCGGAATGATTTCGGTTTCAGTTGGAATGGTCCAGCGTAATGTCGATTTTATCACTATATGATAAAATCGGTTCTTTTGGTTTGAAAATTTCGATTATTTTGATTTTACTGATATTTAATAACTTCGAACTGCCATAACTTTGTCAAAACTCAATCAATTTCTATGCGCAATGTCAATTTTTGCATGTTTTTACCTCTAAATTCGTTCTGCATTTACATTTTTTTCATTTTGGAAATTTTTAAAAATTCGAATTTTTTAGAAAATTTACAGTGTTACCCCTTATTATTTTTTGATTTTTTCGAAAAATTTCGAATTTTGAAAATGAACAAAATTTAAATGCAGAACGAATTTAGAGGTAAAATCGTGCTCAAATTGACATTGCGCATGGAAATTGATTGAGTTTTGACAAAGTTATGGCAGCTCGAAGCTATCATTAGCATTAATATTAAAATTTACAATTAAAAGCAGGGATTAAAAGGTTCAGAGAGAACAGAAATTAACCCCTAAAAATGAATCGGTTACTAAACGGTTATTTCCGTTTAAGGAGTTTCGGTTGATGGATTTCGGTACAACGGGAAAAATCTTTTTCGGTTACGGTTGCCAATTTCAATCGGTTTTCGCCGCTTAAGGGTTACGGTTTCGGTGAAGGTTTTAATCCCTGATAGAAACAAATTCCTATATTATCAAATTTTTTAATGGAACTGCAAGAAAGTTTGTATTATAATTTGTAGGATATTTTCTATATTTTAACAGTTAGCGAGCTAATCACATCGTCCAATTTGCTCATCTGCTCGAGCAATTTAGTGGGCATAAATGTTTTGCCCTCCAGTTCTCGATCCATGTTTTCAAAGTCCATGCCACGAGCGTAAGGAGGATTATCATTGGTAGCCAGGAAGTAGTTGCCACGTGCCGTGTGACGCGTGTTGTATCCGAGCTCCTCCAAATCCTTGTTAGGCTGGCATTGGCCTGTAATAAAGTGGTGCAGATTCTGGCAACGGAATGCCCAGAATTTATTCGGCGAGAAAATAGATTCGGCATAATACTCAGCAGCTCGCTTGTGATAGCATTCATTAGCGTTAACTGAATTAATATTATAATTAACAAATCTGAACCACAATGAGGGAATTACTTACCATCATCGACTGGTCCACAATTGGGCTGGACCACGCCCTTGTTGGGATAGAAGTCCACGTGGCCCACAGGCTGCAAAATGCCATGAACAAAGATGTCCGTGTGAATGACATCCACAAAGACGGCGTCACTCGGGTCCAGACGCTGTGACAGATCGGATGTAAGAAATAGGGCCTTGGAGGGATTAAGAGCCGTAATCTGAGACACCTTCGAATGCTTCTTCTCCAAGATGTTGGCTGTGAAGGCGGCCGCGTGTGCACCAAGGCCAAAACCAATGAGATGGAGTTTATCTATTTGTAGAAAGTTTCTGTCTAGTAATTCTCCCAAAAATGTAGCTAGACATTTAGAAACAATGCGAATGTTAGAGACTGACTCAACGTAACAGGGATCGGGAGTTAAGTTCGCGTAGTCCACGGATAAGATGTCTATGCTGGGAATACGCAATAGCTCCGGAAGAACCTCCAGATTGGGAGAGGTACTCCGGTTACCACTTAAGCTGTGTATCAACACCTTAAGCGGTAATGCTTTCGAAACATTGCCTTTGAAATTCACAGGGTCCATCATGCGTCCATTTGGATTTTGTTTTCTATTAATTTTGAGCAGAATATAAAAATTGGGCTTATGCTAATCAATACAATAATACTATATTTACGTATAGAGCCAGAAGGTAACGTTCGAATTGGGACAACTATCATCATCTATTGTAAAGCATTGAGGTTGCAAATCGTTGCTGAATCCAAAAAATAGCTCCAAACTAAAAAAGGCTATTGTTATATAAAATTAGATAATATTATATATATTGTATTTGATTGATTTCAAAATAAATCTCTCTTCTTATGTACCAAGTAATAACCATAGTTTAAACATCTTTCTGATTCTCTTGTCGGCTGGAAAACAACTGAAGCAATTAATTCTAGATTAGACCTTAACAGAATATTCATTTTACATACATGACTTTTTCGATTAGTTAAGCTTTCCTCTCTTTATATAAGTCATTTAACGACATTGTCCAATTTGTAACAGACAAATTTGCATAATTATATATATATATATACAGACTAAAGCGACATTTCTACAACTTGGCGCCCAACGTGTGGAGTAAATCGCTCTTATTAAAGGAAATTCGTTTTAAATTGTAAATGACAGAGAAACCAAATCCATTGTAAAAGTTAAATCAATCTGAAATCCTCTGAAAGTAATTAAACTTAATAAACTCTACTATTTGACCGATATTTGCTATTAATTTATTTTTTTTATAGATTGCTTAAGATTCCGTAAATATATTACATCCCAAGTTTAAGACCTATAAAGGTATGGTAACAACTTTATACACTGCATTTATAAACAGAAAGGAGGAGTTCCAGTACACTCCACGGGCTGTAGAGAATAATGAAAATATAAAATTGATGAAGATTATCAGGTATCTTCAAGGCAGCAAGGTGTACCTACCATTATTTCAATAACTACGGTTGATGTGAGCGTTATATTTCCAAGATACAATTCTTGTAATTTCTCTCTGAGTTGAATGGCATCATAGTTAATGCCAAACAGAGTGCGATCCATGTCATTAAAGTTAGATCCTCTGGCATAAGGCTCGAAGCTGTTTGTCTTCAGGAAATAACTGCCTCTGGCATTACGCCGTATATTGTAGCCCATCAGTTGGATATCATTGTTGGGTTGGCATTCACCAGAGATAAATGCATGAAGATCACGGCATTCGAAACCCTTGAAACCAATTCCCGTGAAAATTGATTCCGCATAGTAATCGGCAGCGCGATTGTGGAAGCAGAGATGCGTCTTGACTGCCAAGGGGATGAGATTGAAATGAAAAAGAGAGATTATGATCTGATCTACCTACTCTCGTGAAGTGCTCCACAATTGGGCTGCTTTACTCCACTGTTGGGATAGAAATCCACATGGCCAATGGGCTGCATCAGTCCATGAACAAATACATCCGTATGAATGATATCCACAAAGTCCGCATCACTCGCATCGAGACGCTCTGAGGTCTCCAATGTTTGAAAGTGTGGTTTAGCCGGATCGAGACCCGTAATGTGACCCACTCGATAGTTGGCATGAATCAAGAATTTAGCCGCAAAGCCGGCAACATGTGCGCCCAAACCAAAGCCAATTAAATGAATATCTTGTGCCAAGATCAATCCCCTGCTCAGAAATGACAAGAGGAACTTTGCCAGACAACGTCCCACTAAATGGGCATTCTGAACCGCCGCCAAATAGCACTGATTGGGCGCCAGCTTTGAGTAGTCAAGGCTTATGATGTTGATACCAGGAATTCGGAGCAACTTTGGCCTCAACTGATAACTGGGTGTAGTATCTCGATTGCCGGTGTAACTATGGATGAGCACCTTGAGTGGCCTTGGAGTGCTAAAATATTGGCCTGTTGGACGTCCAGGTTGCAACAAGACTCCAAATGGTATTGCCTTGCTATGAACATTATATTAAACTTAATATTTTTGTGGTAAATCATTTGTTAATTTGCTTACTTGTAGTGCCAGAACCAAATAGCTGGATGGGGACACACTTTGTTACTTCCTGCATTGCAACTCTGAGCACTGGTCCTTATAATCAACTCTAGACTTAAACAAGCTGTAGAATATCAAATAATATAAGTTAATAGTCTCATAAGGAACGGCTTTTGTAAGTACCAAAAATTAGGTATAGTTTCGACATTCTTCTGACTTTATTGCTGGATGAAAACTGAGAAAAGAATAAAGGTATGCATGTAGATTTAATAAACTAAATAAATTCTCGGATTTGTTACAGTTTAAAAGAAAGATTTACGAACATAGGCGTAACAAATTCTTAACAGTACTTGAAATCTTATGCAATAACACTCTTAGTTTTTTTCTGATTCGATTAACATTATCATTCAAGTGCTTTTGACATCTAAGCTTAATTAGAGCCCTGACCATACTTATATTGACTTACCACAGAGATACAAATATTTATAATATAAATATATATATTCAAATAAAGGGTTATCCTAGATTTATTACAGATTGACCTAGTTTATATCTTATACAGTTAGGGTTATAAGCACGGATTTAAACCTTAACCGAAACCGTAACCTTTAACCGATAAAAACCGATTGAAATTTTTAACCGTAAGTGAAACCGTAACCAAAAAAATTTTTCCGCTGTACCTAAACCCATTAACCGAAACTCTTTAAATCGAAATATCCGTTTAGTAACCGATTCATTTATAAGGGTTAATTTCGGATCTGGACGTCGCAGCTACTGAGCAACTTTGATAACTTTGAACCGCCGTAACTTTGTCAAAAGTCAATCAATTTTTATGCGGAATGTAAATTTGAGCACGATTTTACCTCCAAATTCGTTCTGCATTTAAATTTTTTTCATTTTAGAAAATTTTTGAAAATCTAATTTTTTCGAAATTTTACAGTGTTACCCCTTTGTCTTTTTCGATTTTTTCGAAAAATTTAAAATTTTCAAATTGAACAAAATTTAAATGCAGAACAAATTTAGAGGTAAAATCATGCTCAAATTTACATTGCACACGAAAATTGATCGACTTTTGACAAAGTTATGGCAGTCCCAAGCTGTTGAAAATCAATAAAATCAAAATAATCGAAATGTTCAAACCAAATTAACCAAATTTATATGAGATCAAATTATAATAAAATCGACATTACGCTGGACCATTCCAGTAACCAGATAACATTATTTCCCAGGCTAAAAAGAGCATTAAGCCTTTTTTTATGTAATACAAGGAATAACGCTACTGATTTTGGTCAACCGAAAACCATAATTTTTATTTTTCTTGTGAATCGAAACCATACCAGTATTTTTAAACGAAAACTTACAAAAAACAGATAACCGTTACGAAACCGATACTCCAAGATTTTGCATAACCGATAATCGAAAACCTTAATGCGAGCATAACCAAAACCTAAACTGAAACCGATATTCGTTTCAGTTTTAATCCCTGGTTATAAGTTAACAATTTTTTAACAAGTTATGGAATAAATCAATCAACTGATTATGTAAGTAGCCTAACTAAACGTTCAAGTGGAATTTCTATTTTAAACTTATCATATTTAGTCGTCAGTCAGTCGGCAATTAAATCAGTAAAATGTTAAAGCTGTTGCTATTACTTGGTAACTGAAGAAAAAGCTCATTAAAAGTTTAAATATTAAATTGTTACGTTATTAAACTCTAGGCTGTTTAAATTCGGTTCTCTGCATCAAGATTCGTCCTCAGGATCGGGAAGATTGCTTTCAGCTGGAAGACAATGAATGTCCGAATTCGAATGTTACCTTTCGGTTATATAAGTAAGCATGGACTATTCTTTATATTAAGTTTATTAAGTACACCTTTGGATTCCAATAGCTCTGAGAAGCCATTTGGCTTACTCATAGACCTGGAAGCATTAGAGGGACTCAATTTCGATCCCTCTGATCGGCTTAAAGTGATAATACATGGCTACAATGCGAGTTACTCAACCACGCCCAACTTAGAGCTGATTCCACAATTCTTACAAATTCCGAATGTCAGCATCATCTCCGTCGATTACTCGAATCTTGTGCCCGATCCCTGTTATACACAGTCTGTTCACAATGCCCACGTTGCGGGTCGTTGCATTGGACACTTTTTATTCTCAGCTCTGAATAGCAACGTTACAGTTCCAGAGCAACTGCATCTCATCGGTTTCGGCATAGGTTCTCACGTGGCGTCATTTGCAGCCAACTATTTATCGGACTTTGGTTTTAAAGTGCCCCATATTACAGCCCTTGATCCGGCCAAGCCTCTATATGTGACGATAGATCTCGCAGAGCGTTTAGATCCAAGCGATGCGGACTTTATAGACGTGGTTCACACGGACATCTTCATTCATGGCCTTATGCAACCGGTGGGCCACGTGGACTTCTATCCCAACAAGGGCGTGGTCCAGCCCAAGTGTGGACCCATCGACGAGCGTAAATAGCTGAGCTTATTATTGTTATTAACATTTAATCCATAAATTCCTTTCAGTTGACACTCATCGTTGCTATCACATACGTTCCGCTGAATACTATGCGGAGTCCATTAACTCGTCCGAGGTGTTCTGGGCTTTTCGCTGCAAGGATCTGTATGCCTTCATTATGGGAGAATGTGAACCCAATAATGACATGGAAGAGTTTGGATACTTTGTTCGTGAAACGGCACGCGGCAACTACTTCCTAATGACCAATTCTGAGCCACCCTATGCCAAGGGTAAAGACTTTTCCAAGTTGGATCGCACTCTTTATGGTGAGACGTATTTGGGCGATGCTCTAATATCGAAGCTTCAGGAAATGGGGCCCTCACTTAGACAGCTAACCACCAATATACGCAAATAATCGGGTACGTAGAGTAGGGACTGCTAATACGCCTTTCAATTATGTATATTCCCATGGTACCATTCTTGCTGACAGGTAGACAGGTAGATGAGAACAGCATCGTTGTGTCAGCGCCTTGTTGCCTAACATTTTGTTGGGCACTCGCGTCGTATGCGCAATATTTATGACACCTGCCAAGCAATATGATGCACAGTGGTCGAAACTTCTACTAATTCGAAAGCAAAGAAAATAAAATTAAATACACAAATTGCAGATACAATAAAATTAACGAAATGCTGAAAGAATATTTATTTAATTGGAATATAATATATGGAAGTTAACTCCATGGCCTGCTTGCTATATATTTTAACATACCTTTGGAAAGCTGGCAGCTATGAAACCGCATTGCGACTTGGTCAAAAGCTGTTAATCGATAACAAATCGAAATGCAAACTCGTTATTTATCCACTGTGCGTTGTTCGTTGTGTAATGCCGGCTGTGTGTGTGTGTGTGTGTGTATGTGTGCGTGTATGAATGTTTGTGTCTTTTTAAAAGTTGCTGCCACACAAATATAGAAAGCAATTTCACGCGTCTTTGGGCTTCTAGTTAATGCGGAACACAATGGAATTTTCGGCTGTCGCTGCGACGTTGAAGAGCACAACAAGCGACGAGAAAGGGTGGTGGTGAGAGGGGAGCGGGGAGCGGGGAGGGGTTTGGTTGCGAGGGAGGACTTGCCAACTGGCAGGTAGACACGACGAGTTGCCAAACAAGTGGTTGCATTCCGTAACTAAGAAGCACCCGCAAGTTGTATACTCGTATATTAAGTTCAAATAGTGCCCCGATGGCAATAGAAATGCAAATCAAAGCAGGCAACAAAGTTTGATCGATAGTATTCAAAAGCGGCTGTTAGAAGGGCTTAGCATTTTGGCAATATATGGGAACAGGAGCAGCAGCACAAGCACACCGAGAGTCTAAGGGTACACAACTGCGAAGGAGCAGGAAGCAGACATGGAGGAGCTGCAGGATGCCAGCATTCATCATATGACGGCCAAAGTTATAGCTGCCATCAAGAATACCAAGTGTTATGAACCCATTTATGAGGAACTGCAGCGTCTGGTGGCCAGTCCCAGTGTCGATAAGAATGATATGCGCAATACCCTGGAAGATGCCATCAAGGCGGCGGGACTGGAGACGGAAATACGCAATATGATTTACAATCTGGTGCGCAGTCGCCTAGAGAAACTAGATGTAGGAGATGCCAGGCAAACTTCGGTAAGTATTCCGAGTATTGCGTGGTATCTTCTTCTCATTCAACTTCTCATTGTCTCAACTAGAAAGCGACGCAGAGCGATCCTTTGGGCTATCTGAAACGAGCTGGCGTTCTCTGGGATCGACGTGTTCGCAAGAGTCTCAATGCCATGTGTGGGGAGTTGAAAGTTCCGTTGCATGGACAACCGAGAATCAGCGCAGATCGGGAGGACTTTGTGGCCAAGTGGAATGAACTGAGCAACTACAACATGGGTAAGAGCATGTTTTCAAGTTTAACTTACATCTCCATATAAATGGAGTGTATCCCCAAAAGTATGCTACATATTTTTTAATATGCTACATACTTTTTAATATCAGTAGTTGAAGCAATTTACACTTGCACAACGTTCAGCTTTTCAAATCACAAGCTTGCAAAGTGGTACTTAGCGGCATCGTTTGCTCAATAGCAGAATCTAACGTATACATTTTACAAATTAATCATTCTTATCTTTTATGGCATACTTTTGAGATCAACAAAATATACAAACTGAAATGCAAAGCCGAGCAAATTGTGGTTTAAAGCGACATCTTGTGATCAGTGGTGATAATGCAGCTTAGTTCGATAAATTAAAAGGTATTGCATACTTTCGAGCTAAACCTTCAGCTTAAAGCGACACCTTGTGATCAGTGGTGATACTGCAGCTCAGTTTCGATAAATTAAAATGTATTGCATACTTTCGAGCTAAACATATAGTTCATAACGACACCTTGTGGTCAGTGGTGATAAGGCAGTTAAGTTTCGATTAATTTAAATGTGTTGCATACTTTCGAGCTAATCATATAGCTTAAAGCGACACCTTGTGATCAGTGGTGGATACTGCAGCTCAGTTTCGATAAATTAAAATGTATTGCATAATTTCGAGCTTAAATTGCTTAAAGTGACACCTTGTGATCAGTGGTGGTAATGCAGCATAGTTTCGATATATGAAAATGTATTGCATACTTTCGAGCTAATATAGTTTGGCAAATTATAAATTAAGTCACCGTCTATTGTTCTGTAGCAACACAACATTTCACGGCTATGAAACTAAATGCTTTATAAATTCATTGCATACCTTCAGGCTACGAAAAAAAATGTTTTGAAAAATGTTTCTGAAACAGCCCCGCAAATCCATTTCTTGTGCTCAGCTGCAAATCCATATCAATGGATCGTCCTTAAAATAAAATAATTAATTATTCACATATTCACTACTACAGATCTTGCCAATTATCGCCCCGTATATGCTCCTAAAGATCTGCTGGAGGTACTACTTTCATTAAAGGGACCCGCCAGGAGCACAGAAAGTACTGAGTAAGTGAATAGGTAGTTTTTAATAAATATTTTATTAATTTCCTTGCTATCGTTCGCAGTCAGATACCGCAGTGGGAGTTCTCACATATAGCACTGCCCGTTAAAAATCTGTTTGAATTGCGAACTCATTATGCGGATCTGTTACGCAACGATCACTACAGTGTGCCGGACTTGAATGTGCAGTGTCAACGTATTCTGGATAGCAGACACGCCCCAATGTGTCAGCAGTACTTGAAGAAGGGTTGTACGCCGGCTCCATACCGTGGGGCACTTTGGGCCTCTGTGCTAGACAGCAAGCTGCATGACTATGTGAGTAACGAACTTCTATCAAATAACTGCAATTAAAAATAAAAATCTGAAAAGCAGATTTTTTTTTTTAATTGTTAAACAACGTCAAGTATCATGTCGAATTTCATTATAAAGTATGGTTCAATTTATGGGCTACTTGATTATTTACTTGCAGTACGCCTATTAATTGCTGGCCAAAGAAAAAAATATGCAATTGTTTTTTTTGCAAAGACAATTACATAACATACTGTACATTATTGTCATAGTAAAAAATTTGAAAAATGAACAATTTTAAAAATAAGCAAGTGGGCTCCGGCTCTGCTCGCTTCGCTCGCGGTAAGGTGCGGCTACGGTCGAGCGTACTCGATAGTAGGATAACCTGTGCCCAGACATTGGCATGCCCTTTGGCACACCGAAGATTTGATGTCCTTGCAGAGCGATGTATTTAATTTTCGAATGGTTGTTCCAAATGATATAGTGAACCGATTAAAAACCAATTCAGTAAGGACGTAAATGAATATTCACAATCAGCTAGTTTGATTGAGATATTTCCAGAAACAACTACAGTTTTCGCACTAATCTTTTATTATCAAACAATCCTTCCTATGGCAGCTATATGATATAGTAGACTGAATTGAACCAAATATGGTTAGGATGTAAAGCACCAACCCAGATGTATATTTTAGAGGGATTAAAACCTTTACCGAAATCGTTACCTTTAACCGCTGAAAACCAATTGAAATTTGTAACCGTAACTGAAACCGTAACCAACAAAATGTTTTCCGCTGTACCTAAACCCATAAACCGAAACTTTTTAAACTGAAATACCCGTTTAGAAACCGATTCATTTATAAGAGTTAATTTCGGTTCTGGCCGTCGCAGGTACTGAGCAACTGTGATAACTTCGAACTGCCATAACTCTGTCAAAAGTCAATCAATTTCCATGCGACATGTAAATTTGAGCATGATTTTACCTCTAAATTCGTTCCGCATTTAAATTATTCTCATTTTTAAAATTTAAAATTTTCGAAATTTTTTGAAAAATGATAAGGGGTAACACTGTAAAAATTCTAAAAAATTCAAAAATTTTCAAATTTTGAAAATTAAAAATATTTGAATGCAGAACGAATTTAAAGGTAAAATCATGC
Organism: Drosophila kuntzei; assembly: GCA_035042165.1. Taxonomy (NCBI): domain Eukaryota; kingdom Metazoa; phylum Arthropoda; class Insecta; order Diptera; family Drosophilidae; genus Drosophila; species Drosophila kuntzei. The sequence continues at coordinate 603,370 of JAWNLU010001763.1, forward strand.
TCAAATTTACATTGCGCATGGAAATCGATTGACTTTTGACAAAGTTATGGCAGTTCAAAGTTATTAAAAATCAGTAAAATCAAAATAATTTAAATGTTCAAACCAAATTAACCAAATTTATATGAGGTCAAATTATGATAAAAATCGACATTACACTGGACTACTCCAGTAACCTGATAACATTATTTTCAAGGCTAATAATAGCATAGTCTTTTTTCATGTAAAGCCATGAAAAACGCATCTTAGATTGGTCATCCGAAAACCTTAATTTTACATTTTTTTTGTGAACCGAAACCATACCGGCTTTTTAAACCGAAACTTACAAAAAAAACGATAACCGTTACGAAACCGATACTCCAAGATTTTGCATAACCGATAACCGAAAACCTTAATTCGAGCATAACTGAAACCGTAACTGAAATCGATATTCGTTTCGGTTTTAATCCCTGATATTTTGTCAGATTGGTTAACATATTTAAAAAAAAAATAGCTTTTTCGTAGTGAATGAATGAATAATAATGAATGAATAAGAATATAATATATTATATAATATAAGAATGAAAGATTAAGAATGAATAATTCAGAATGAATGATTAAGCACGAATAATTAAGAGTGAATAATTAAGAATGAATGAAAAAGAATGAATAATTAAGAATGAATAAATAAGAGTGAATAAATAAGAATATATAATTAAGAATGAATGATTATAAATGAATGATTAAGAATGAATAATTAAGATTGAATAATTAATACTAATGAATGAATAAGAATGAATAATTAAGATCGAATTATTATGAATGAATGATTATGAATGAATAATAATGAATTATAAAGAATAAATAATTAAGAATGAATAAGAATGAATGCATAAGAAGGAATGATTAAGAATGAACGATTAAGAATGAATGATTATGAATGAATAACTAAGAATGAATAATTAAGAATGAATGAATAAGAATGAATGAATAAGAATGATTAAATGATTAAGAATGAATAATTAAGAATGAATGATTATGAATAACTAAGAATGAATGATTATGAATAACTAAGAATGAATAAGAATGAATGATTTAGAATGACTAATTAAGAATGAATAATTAAATAAAACGAATGAATAAGAATGGATGCATAAGAAAGAATGAATAAGAAAGAATGATTAAGTGAATAATAAATAATAATGAATGAATAATGAAAAATGAATAATGAATAATGAATAATGAATAATGAATAATGAATAATGAATAATGAATAATGAATAATGAATAATGAATAATGAATAATGAATAATGAATAATGCATAATGAATAATGAATAATGAATAATGAATAGTGAATAGTGAATAATGAATAATGAATAATGAATAATGAATAATGAATAATGAATAATAAATAATAAATAATAAATTATGAATAATGAATAATGAATAGTGAATAATGAATAATGAATAATGAATAATGAATACTAAATAATGAATAATGAATAACAAATAACAAATAGTGAATAACGAATAGTGAATAACGCATTGTGAATAAAGAATAGTGAATAACGAGTAGTATATAACGAATAGTGAATAACGAATAGTGAATAGTGAATAACGAATAGTGAATAGTGAATAACGAATAGTGAATAGTGAATAACGAATAATGAATAACGAATAATGAATAACGAATAGTGAATAACGAATAGTGAATAACGAATAGCGAATAACGAATAGTGAATAACGAATAGTGAATAATGAAAAATGAATAATGAATAACGAATAACGAATAGTGAATAGTGAATAACGAGTAGTATGTAACGAGTAATGAAGAATGAATAATGAATAATAAATAATGAATAATGAATAATGAATAATGAATAATGAATAATGAATAATGAATAATGAATAATGAATAATGAATAATGAATAATGAATAATGAATAATGAATAATGAATAATGAATAATGAATAATGAATAATGAATAATGAATAATGAATAATGAATAATGAATAATGAATAATGAATAATGAATAATGAATAATGAATAATGAATAATGAATAATGAATAATGAATAATGAATAATGAATAATGAATAATGAATAATGAATAATGAATAATGAATAATGAATAATGAATAATGAATAATGAATAATGAATAATGAATAATGAATAATGAATAATGAATAATGAATAATGAATAATGAATAATGAATAATGAATAATGAACAATGAATAATGAATAATGAATAATGAATAATGAATAATGAATAATGAATAATGAATAATGAATAATGAATAATGAATAATGAATAATGAATAATGAATAATGAATAATGAATAATGAATAATGAATAATGAATAAAGAATAATGAATAAAGAATAATGAATAATGGTTGATAACGGTTGATACGGTTGATAACGGTTTTAAAACGGATAAAATGGATAAAAATGGATAAAAAACGGATAAAAACGGATAAAAACGGATAAAAACGGATAAAAACGGATAAAAACGGATAAAAACGGATAAAAACGGATAAAAACGGATAAAAACGGATAAAAAACGGATAAAAACGGATAAAAACGGATAAAAACGGATAAGAACCGGATAAGAACCGGATAAAAATAGGATAAAAATAGGATAAAAAAGGATAAAAAAAGGATAAAAAAAGGATAAAAACGGATAAAAAAAAGGATAAGTACGAACAATAATGAATGAATAATGAATAACGAATAATGAATAATGAATAATGAATAATGAATAATGAATAATGAATAATGAATAATGAATAATGAATAATGAATAATGAATAATGAATAATGAATAATGAATAATGAATAATGAATAATGAATAATGAATAATGAATAATGAATAATGAATAATGAATAATGAATAATGAATAATGAATAATGAATAATGAATAATGAATAATGAATAATGAATAATGAATAATGAATAATGAATAATGAATAATGAATAATATGAATAATGAGTAATGAATAATGAATAATGAATAATGAATAATGAATAATGAATAATGAATAATGAATAATGAATAATGAATAATGAATAATGAATAATGAATAATGAATAATGAATAATGAATAATGAATAATGAATAATGAATAATGAATAATGAATAATGAATAATGAATAATGAATAATGAATAATGAATAATGAATAATGAATAATGAATAACAAATAACAAATAATGAAAAATGAATAATGAATAATGAATAATGAATAATGAATAATGAATAATGAATAATGAATAATGAATAATGAATAATGAATAATGAATAATGAATAATGAATAATGAATAATGAATAATGAATAATGAATAATGAATAATGAATAATGAATAATGAATAATGAATAATGAATAATGAATAATGAATAATGAATAATGAATAATGAATAATGAATAATGAATAATGAATAATGAATAATGAATAATGAATAATGAATAATGAATAATGAATAATGAATAATGAATAATGAATAATGAATAATGAATAATGAATAATGAAATAATGAATAATGAATAATGAATAATGAATAATGAATAATGAATAATGAATAATGAATAATGAATAATGAATAATGAATAATGAATAATGAATAATGAATAGTGAATAGTGAATAATGAATAAAAAATAACGAATAACGAATAACGAATAGTGAATAACGAATTGTGAATAACGAATAGTGAATAACGAGTAGTATATAACGAGTAGTATATAACGAGTGATGAATAATGAATAATGAATAATAAATAATAAATAATGAATAATGAATAATGAATAATGAATAATGAATAATGAATAATGAATAATGAATAATGAATAATGAATAATGAATAATGAATAATGAATAATGAATAATGAATAATGAATAATGAATAATGAATAATGAATAGTGAATAATGAATAAAAAAATAGTGAATAACGAATAGTGAATAACGAATAGTGAATAACGAATATTGAATAACGAATAGTGAATAACGAATAGTGAATAAAAAACAGTGAATAACGAATAGTGAATAAAACACAGCGAATAGTGAATAGCGAATAACGAATATTGAATAACGAATAGTGAATATCGATTAACGAATAGTGAATAATAAAAATTAATAATAAATATTAATAATGAATAAATAAATAGTAATGAATATGAATAAAAAATTGATATGAATAATGAATGAATATGAATAATTAATGAATATGAATGAATGAATGAACGATAAGAATCGGATGAAAGTGGATAAAAACAAATAAAATCGGGATAAAAACCAGATAAAACCCCGGATAAATACGAACTTTGATAAATACAACCGGTTAGAAAACGGTCAAAAATGAATCAATAAGAATGAGTTTGAATAATATATGAATATGAATAATGAATGAATAAGAATAATGAATGAATATGAATAATGAATGAATATAAAGATTTAATGAATTAGAATAATGAATGAATAAATAAGAACGAATATTGAGTAACGAATAACGAATAGCGAGTAACGAGCAACGAAATTGGGATATCTTATGAATTATTTTTTTAAGCATTGTTGTGAAAATTGTTATTGTTTCTGGAGATATCTCAATCAAACTCGCTGCTTATGAATATTCTATTCACTTATACTTCCTGACCGCTATATAATATCTTGGTCCGATTTAAAAGCAAACCTATATTTTAAAAATATAGCTATGTATATTATCTATCTCTTCTTTAGGACATTGAGTATTGGCAGAAGTTGCGCAACGTCGTGTGGACCACCGATCACATTGTTGACAAGCTTGTTTTTAAGGATATACAGCTAACGGCATCGAACGATGATCAGTACTTTGTGTTCGAGGATGTGCTCTATCAGGTGCTATTGTGTTTCTCCCGCGACACGGACATTGCCAACTGTGTGGAGTACGAATCGTTTCCCGTCAAGGGCAAGACTTATGAGGGTCCTCCCTCCGGCGTAGTGCCTTTTCACGGAATCTGCATGTTCGCCGCCCCCTTTTGCTATCTGTACGACTCGCCCGTCTGTCTATACTATACGTTCCGGGCCTTTTACATACGCTATTGCCACCGATTGACCACGATTAATACGCATCCACAGGGCATCGTTAGCCTGTGTTTACTGTTCGAGAAGCTGCTTCAAACCTACGAGCCGCAATTGTGGTCGCATTTCCGTGAGTTGCAGATCCAACCGTAAGTAACGATTGTAAGTGAATAGAGTTATTCGAATTATTCGACTCGCTTCATTTGCTTACAGCTTGCGAGTGGTATTCAAATGGCTCATGCGCGGTTTCTCTGGACATTTACCGCCTGATCAGTTGCTCGTGTTATGGGACTTAGTAAGTTCTATTTAATTTCATCTGTAAATCTCTTAGTCTTACTTTTCATTGCAGATACTTGGCTTTGATAGTCTGGAGATCTTGCCACTCTTTGCCATTATAATATTAAGTTTTCGCAAGGAGAGCATTATGCAAGTGGCCTCACTCGATAGCATCGAGGCCATTTTGGCCGATTTATCGTCGATAAAAGTGCTGCCATTGGTACAATTGGCTTTAAGTCGCGACTAAATGTAGATTGATTGTCGTAACACCGTTCCAAATTCAAAGTATTACTTGTCGAAACATAGAACTGTGTAGAAATCGATTACATATTTTCGATTGTGGTGCAATTGTAGCATCTATAAATTATACAACCCATTCAATTAATTTTCCTCTAAAAAAAAAATGTGTGTGTTTCAGAATCTAATAAACGAGAGAGGTTTATTTATTTACAGTAAATAGTTATTATAAGGAACAACAATCATAAAGGTTCATTCATTCATTCATTTACGCGCCTCAAAGTCCAACCAAATGCCACCCTTAAGTGTTGCCATGAAGAACGTTTCATCCATAAAGTTATCCTTGCGGGTTTTCGGATTAGGTTTGATATTAAAGTTACGCACAACTTCCACCAATGCCGACTTGAGTTGGGTAAGTGCAAAACGCATGCCTAGGAATGAGAAACACTTAGTACGACTCTCAGTTTAGACTAGGTAACTTTACGAACCTGGACAAACACGTGGTCCATCTCCCCAGCCAAAGAAGAGTCCCTGCTCACGATACTTGCGCACTCCTCCGTTTTGTTCCAGAAAACGTTCCGGCATGTATTTCTCTGGCTGGTCATAATAGTTTGAATCGTAATGGAGAGCATAGACTGGCACAATCACAACATCTCCTGGGACAACCTCCACGCTGACTCCATTCTTGTTTACGAACTCAAAAGGTTCCGTGACGATTTTACGTCCGGCTAGACCAGGTGGGAACATGCGTAGCGTTTCTAAGATTTAAGATAAAAATGTGATTTAGAATAGGGTTGAATAGAATATATTTCTCCCACCATTTATGCAGGCATCCAGGTAAGGCAGTTCGCTGAGGCGATCAAAGCTTAGCTCTTCTGTCCCTAACTCCTCACGTAGCAACCGTTGAGTCTCCGGATAGCGAGCCAGTTGAAGTAGCGTGTGGGACAATACCAGTGCTGTGGTCTCAAATCCATCAGTCAGGAAGGTCATCGTGTGGGAGGTGAGCATCGCGGTGTCGAGTCCCTTTTTCTCCTGCAGATGGAGCATATAGTTGAGGAAATCCGCCCGGTTTCGATGCTCCCCATTTTCCCCACGCAAATCGATGGCCCTTTGCATAATGTCGAAGAAGAAGTTCTCCACATCCTTGGGGAAGAATGGCACACTATAGATTTTTCGAATAGGGGGCCAAAGGGTTGCCAACGTATTGAAGAAAATAAAAGTAAAAGATTGCTCAAAGGCGCGCTTCATCATTCCCACCAAAGGTGTGGGATTATCGCTGAAGCTGCGCGACGAGATGCCCAGGACGCAATCGGCAACAACTTCGGTAGTATAGCAGAGGCATAGGTTCTTCGTATTCAGGCCGCCAGGTGGCGCCATGCGTTGCTGCTTGCTTATGTACTCGACAAACTGTTTACAAATGCTTTGGGTAACTGAGTAAACGGCTTGAACCTGGAATAATATTAAAAATATTAGATTAAAAACAATTAAATAACTGATAAACTTTTCGTTATCTTCTTACACGATTGGGCGACAGTCCGGGCGTTATCTCAGCTCGTCGTTCCTTCCATTTTTCACCCAAGAGCATAAATGGATTGTGGGCCATTATCATGTCCACTTTTTCATCGGTCTTTTGGGAGAATATTTAAGTCGTTTAATTTCTCAGCTGATAACATTAACAAGTTTTTTGTACTCACAAATCGTGACATTTCATTGTCATGAAATTTACGAAACTCCGTAACATAAACCGCACGTGCATATTCCGGAGTAAGGATCATCAACTGCGGGGATCGAGTATTTATAACGCCCACAACGTTGTCAGTATCTTTATATTTGCTAAAATATGTATATAAAAGATATTATATATAGGTAAATTTATTAAATATATATTTTTTTATTTCATTATTTTTTAATTACCGATATATGTCAAGAATATCATAAGTAACATGTCGTTTTTGCGTGAAAACACTCGGAAAACTGCCAATAAAAGGCCACGATTTAACCGTTTTGATGCCCCGTTTCTTCCAGTAGTTGAAGTTCCATGTTAAGAAGATATAGATAAGGCCTATCAATAAGGCCAGCAACAGAAGTGTTACAGTACACGGACACATTTTACAACATTGCCTGCACGCAGACAAATCAGAACTAAATTCTAGATCCACAGTTGTTTGCCTCGATGCTGATTGTTTGTGATGAACGAATGCGTTATCAATTGACTTGATTAAAATGAGCCTCACATTTGAACCTGAACTTGATTACGAAAATCCAGGAGCGGACTACCCTAATAATATACTCTGTTAAAATCAGAAATATCTTGTTATTTAACGATGTATGTATGTACAAGAACAAAACAAACATTATCAACAATAAAAAATCTGAACACTTAATTCCAATTTCATTTTATTATTTTATTGTATCTTATCTCGTTCGACTTGTTGATGGCTGATGTTGACTATTAATTAAAAGACACACATGGCAATCTAGAGTATGTAAACAATCTTTATTTATGTATGTCTGTATTCTAGAAATACTTCAAAATACTCCAGGGATTAAAACCATAACCGAAACCTTTAACCGGTAATAACCGATTGAAATTTGTAACCGTAACTGAAACCGTAACCGAATAAAAATTTTTCCGTTGTATCGAAACCCACAAACCGAAACTCTTTAAGCCGAAATAACCGTTTAGTACCCGATTCATTTATAAGGGTTAATTTCGGTACTGGCCGTCGAAAGTACTGTTAACTTTGAACTGTCATAACTTTGGCAAAACTCAACCAATTTCCATGCGCCATGTAAATTTGAGCAATATTTTACCTCCAAATTCATTCTGCATTTAAATTTGGTTCATTTTGAAAATTCGAAATTTTTCGAAAAAATCAAAAAAGATTAAGGGGTAACACTGTAAAATTTCAAAAAAATTCAATTTTCAAAAATTTTCTAAAATTAAAAAGATGTAAATGCTGAACGAATTTGAAGGTAAAATCATGCTCAAATTTACATGGCGCATGGAAATTGGTTGAGTTTTGACAAAGTTATGGCGGTTCAAAGTTATCAAAGGTCAGTAAACTCAAAATAATCAAAATTTTCAAACCAAATGAACCAAATTTGTGTGAGATCAAATTATAATAAAATCGACATTACACTGGACTATTTTAGTAACCAGATAACATTATTTTTTAGGCTAATAAAAGCATTAAGTATTTTTCATGTAAAGTATTGAATAACGCTTCTTATTTTTGTCAACCGAAAACCTTAATTTTTATTTTTTTGTGAACCGAAACCATACCGGTATTTTTAAACCGAAACTCAAAAAAAACGATAACCGTTTCGAAACCGATACTCCAAGATTTAGTACAACCGATAACCGAAAGCCTTAATTCGAGCATAACCGAAACCGTAACTGAAACCGATATTCGTTTCGGTTTTAATCCCTGAAATACTCTGATATGGTCAAATGGTCTAATAGAGCCAATTCTAATAGAATTTTCATAAATAAAAGCCATATGCTCGTATGTAAATAATTTATCCATTTCCCATTTGCAGTTTGAATTCAAATTTTGGTTGCAAATTGCATGTGCAGCATATTTTTCTATGCCTATAATTACCACACATACAGTCAAACAAAAAAAGGAAAATTGTTAAGCAAACAACCAGAGAGCAGAAAAAACAATAACAACAAGAGCAAAGTGGCAGCTGGATAGTCAAAAAGTGGGTCAATTTTGGCGTTATTGGTTTAGTGGATCAGCCCGACTACGCAAAAGGCAATTTGAGTCGTACACACACAAAGGAACATTTATTAGATCAATGTCTTGGTAGCAGCAACATCATCAACAACAACAACCACAAGAACAACAACAACAACAAGAGGCAGCCCACGAGCAACAAGGAGAATAAATTGCGAATTGCAGCGAAGACTGCAACCCACTCGAATCGAAAATCAAACGAATTACTAGCATTTGGCCAATATACTATAATAATGGCTAAACGCCCAGGCAACAGCAACAACCAACAACTGCAATAGCAACAGCAGCAGCAACAGCAACATGTACGCAATAATCGCAACAGCAACAGAAAAGAAACTGCCGCCACATGCAGCAACAAATGTGGCAACTGCCCAATGGGCGGAAACCCAGAGAATCCTCCCCGGCAATAGCCCAACAATTTAAATAGAATTCAACAGCATTAATAAGGAAATCGAATTAAATTTGTTGCTGCTGTTTATGTACTTGTTGCTGCTGTTGTTGTTGTCGGACATGCAGCAGGTTGTTCCTCATTTTGCTGTTGCTGCTGTCGTTCTTCTTAGTACAAAAAATTGTACAAAATCTAATGATTTATTTAACAAGCTCAAGTCGCAACAACGTAAATCCAATCATGTACAAACATTCTACTCTCATATACCCTGTAACAAAAAAAAAGTACAAAAGTGGTTACATTCAGTTAAGCAATTATATTTTACAACTTTATCAACGAGCGAGTCGATCAAATTTTATAGAAATTTCTCCTGTTACTCTCAAATGGAAAATTCTATCCTATTAATTAGATTATAGGATTCACTATAAGCAGTTTTCTGCAATTATTATAAGCATGGTTTCATCGGACAACAGCTGTACTTCAAGACATTGGCCTTATCTTAGTTTATCTTAGCTTTTAATGCGCATGAGTATTACTTTATGATTTGTTGAATAAAGCCCTTATTTTTTTGACAAGCAAATAAATGTCAAGTAAATTATTGATAGCGACGCATAAGATTTAAGATAAAGCTAAGCTTTGATACACCCAAAATTTAAACATTTTGTGTATATATGTACGTATGTACAATTTAATTTAATTTAAAAAACTTTCAGACATTTCAGAACGTGCTAAATAAACCATTATATAAGCTAAACTGGCAACATGATTGCGCACAATTTAGGTAATTCTCGGTATGAATACAGATGATACTCTTTTTTTCATAGCAATCATAGAAAGTATCACCATTAGTGAAGATATGTTACTTAAGATCCCTCGATCCTTAATTAATTGATATGTGTTGCTGTTGGTATCATTTGCGAGTGACATTGTATGAACTGTTAACAGAATTGCAATCACTTAGCGCTCTATACAAAACCGCAGTCTCGTTGCAGATGATCTTGATCAGTTTCCCTCCTTGGGGGGAGAGTACCCTCCTCTCTGATGCTGTTGTTGCTGCCTATACGCATTGTGTTCAACAAACGAGCAGGGGGAATTTATGACTTCACAGTTCTCGCTTCGCAACGAGCATCGAAACGGGTTCGGGAACAGGAACAGGAGCGGAAACGGGAGCGGGAACGGGAACTGATTGTGAACGGGAACGGGAAGAAACCTTTCGTACTCGTATTGTGGTCCAACTACCGCAATTTACGATCAGTTCATTTAGGTGGCCCATTGTCCGCAATGTTTATGCAATGTTTTTTGATTTTATATCAACATCTGGAATTTGTAACGCTGCCGCCTTGGCCTTTCCTTATGGGCGTTGCATGTGCCTGTGACTTTTGGCTGAAGATCGCAATCATGTGATCCCTCTTCTTCCTCTTCCTCTTGCTAACGTGGTGCTAACCAAATATGTAAGAGCCGAAAACGTGATGTGAACAAATTGTTATATCCTTAAAAAGCAAACAGATTTCCAATGGCTGCGTCAGAGATGCAACTAAATCCTTAGAAAATTCCCAGAGGGTCCCCGATTGGGTCACTGCCTCTGCCACTGTCTTAGAGGTTCTCGGGGGCATTTGAAAATCAATTTGGATTCATTTATGTTTCACACGACTGCCAAAAGCACAAAAGCACTCCCAGACGCCTATAAAGAAGACTTGTTCTAGCCATATCTGAGAATCTCACAACTTTTGGTTGACTTTCGTTTTTCCAACTTCCCAATTTCACATGTAGATTGTGTCCGATGATGCGATGTGCCCAGAATGTGTGTTACCGGGTCTCTGTGCTGGCAATCCCAAGCCGAATCTCAATCCAAATCCCAATCGGCATCGGCTGAATGTGGCACAAACAGTAACAATTACCAATTGTTTATTTGCTTTTACAACGTGTTGTTGCCATTGCTGGTCTCATTGGTGGTCTCTGTATCTGTCTCTGTCTGTGGGCTGTTGGCTGTTTGCTTCTTGTTGGTAACTCGGTGGCTCCATGGTAGATCGGTGGATCGGTGGGTTGAAGCCTCTGCGAATCCATCAATTGCTCGTTATCTTGATCAGGAAGAGCTGCAAATTCGCCACCGCACTCTGGTCTCTAATTTGTTTTCATGCATTGAAAAACTTTCCTTCGACAATTTAACAGTTGGACGTTTTCTTTGCTTTTCATTTCACTAATGACAATTAATGATCCTACACGTTTATGGAAATGAAAATGCAATGAAACTGAATGGCTTAAAAGTTCAGGTGAAGAAAGGTGAGAATAGCTATTATACTAGGAAGAAAGCAAGTACATTCAACAGAATCAATGATATCAAGGAGATAGTTTAATCAAGCTTTTGGCTTGAGATTTCATTAGTCAGATGCTTCCTTTCTGGTTCAAGTTCAGTTAAATTTCGAAACATACTCGTATTTCAATTGCATCGATTGGCTTGAAACCCAATTAGGCTTTCAATTGACCTGCAATATTTGTGGCACTTTCAATACATTGTTACCAGCTTAAGTACCAGGCGGTTCAACAGCAGTCGTAAATTCAAACCCGAAACAATTCTGAAGACCAGCCCAAATACCGAATACCGAATGCAGCGAACGAAAGACTAGGCTAAAAGTATGCCAGCAACATTTGTAGTTTGTTTTTGCTGTTGCTGTTGCTTGCATTGCCGTTTTGTTGCACGTAATTGTTGTTGTGGTTGCACGTTGCCTGTTGCACGTTGCCACTGCGCACAGAAGTTGTCATCGTCAATTAGTTTAAAGGTAGTATAAATTTATGTTAACAGCTAACAAACATAATATCCCCTGAGAGCTGCAGAGAAAGAGAGTTAAAAGCCGCAGAAAACCGAAACGAAGCAATTTTCCCTTTTGCAGCGTTCACACAAAGGCAATGCAAGAGATGGGCTCGTGATTAGATTAAGAATTTTACGATAAATATATGAACACTTATAAATAATAACTAACCAGTTTTTTTAAACAAACAAAAACATATCTAGCATTTTAATATATTAATTTTTTATGGTATTAAATGTTAGCTGTATTTACTTTGTTTTATTTAATCACGCGTCCATCTCTATGGGCAGCTTCCGATTATGTCTGCTGCTGGCATTGTGTTGGCGCCTTTGAATTTGTGGCCATTATTTAAGGCAGAGCACGGGAGGGCCATAACTACACCAAACGAGCTGTGATCCAGGCCAACTAACTGACTTTTATTTTTCTAGGCTTTAAAATATTTTTCTTTTTAATACCAATCTTATTGCAAGTAAAAAGCTCTGCACTTGTAATTATGATAGTCGTATAACAAGTTGCTTTTTAGCCAACGGCCGTCTCAACGGCTCGTTGGTCTAGGGGTATGATTTCCGCTTAGGGTGCGGGAGGTCCCGGGTTCAAATCCCGGACGAGCCCAGGTTGTAACAATTTTTTAAAATTTATTTTTGCATAAATAATGATTAGACATTATTTTCTGCAAAAAGAATGCACTGATTGGGCTCGTCCGGGATTTGAACCCGGGACCTCCCGCACCCTAAGCGGAAATCATACCCCTAGACCAACGAGCCAGCACGTCTTCCGGACGCACAAATTGAAAAATTTATTAAATTCACTTTAAATATTAAATTAATTGGCTTTTATTTATATTTTTTAAATTTGAAATTTGCTGACATTGTTATTCACAGATAAAACTTTAAATCAAAACAGTTTCTTTGCGTCTGCAACGCTATAACAAAAAATACCGGTTTTCTGCTGCCACTGAATCAAATAGCGAATTTGACGCGCCTTGTTCAACTGGCTCGTTGGTCTAGGGGTATGATTTCCGCTTAGGGTGCGGGAGGTCCCGGGTTCAAATCCCGGACGAGCCCAAGTAAAAACAACTTTTTTGAATTTTTTTTTATATCAAACTATAAACAATCATTTATATTTTATTAAATTTTGTTGCACAAATAACGACTTAATTGTAAATAATATTAAATGTGTTGTGTTTGCCACTAATATGGTATGATTAAAATTCCATCAGAAGTAAAATATTTGATTAATACCAATGGTTAACAAAACAAATATGTGTATATATTTAGGGTTTCTTTTACATGTAAATATTTATATATATATATATGTTGCAAAACAATTTTGATATAGTACTAAAGACAAAAACACAACAAGTTATATGTAATGCCTTTCTATACATTCAATATGCATAAATAGTTGAGCAAGTTTTATGGTATAGTTGTTGTTCTACGATTTGATTTGATTTGACCTAGACACTACATAAATAAATGACACATTTTATGGACATAGAAAATTCGGGTAAATGTTACAGATACAATAATAGAAAAGCTGTTGATAAATACATAAATTGTTTGCTTGTTTTTTTTTTATTTTTTGCCAAAATGATAATCCATTTTGTGCCAATAATTGATACGCGTGTTGCTGTGGTTGTTATTGTGAGTTGTATTGTTGCTGCTGCAGTTGTTGTTGTTGTTGTAGTTAGTCTTTCCCTTGCTCGACGTCCCTTCCAGTATACATTGGAAGGGGGTGAACAGTCGTTGTTAGTATATAACTCAATCTCTTGCTCTCTATCATTCCTAGAAGCTTGGATAAGCTGCTGTTGCTGCTGTTGCTGCTACTGCCAACATCACCAACATCATCTTTTGTTAACCAGTTTAGAAAATGATCTTTGCATATTTACATGTAAGTATTTCCGTTTGATTTTTGCATTTGGTTTAGTTCATTATATGTTAAATATTTATAATAATTTATTTATTTATTATTAGCACTAATTATTCTTTGGTTGTTCCACTGGTTCTGTTGTTCTTGGTTATTATTTTCAATTGATTTTCCATTATTTTTATTTCATTCTCATTGTTCATTGTTCATTGTGCTTTTTCTTGTTGTATTGCATTGTCTGGGTTGTGCTGTTGTTGAATGTTAATAACGGCATCCGTTTTATAGATTCGTTTGTGACTGGGTCCCTTTGGATCGGGCATCTTTATTATTGATACAGCTGCTGGTAATGAAGATGATGATGCTGATGCTGATGATGCTGGTGATGTTCTTGCAGTGGATTTTCGCAAATTCTTTCCAAACGTCGAGTTGCTTTTCACACCTTTAAAAAGAGATTAAGAAAACAATTTCATTTAGTACTGTTTGCTTTGATCAACTGTTATACTGTTATACAGATATGAGTATGTGTGCCATATGTGTTATATTTATTAGTGGAAGCCAACAAGTGTTATACTAGAAATGTGCTTACGTCCCGCACCAAAAAAAAAAACATAATTAAAACAAAACAGCGACAGTGAAAGACAAGTACAGAGAGAAAGAGACAGAGTGAGGGTGAAGGGGAGTGGGGGAGAGTCTTGTTTCGCGATGTGTGTGCGAGAGACAGAGAGAGAGATACTTAGAAATGTGAAATGCATTTCGTTTACCTTGGAAACATAAACGATTCTGATATATGGCAAATATATCGCTGGGTTGGTAGCACGGCTCGTAGGCGAGCTCATCGCTGTTATCGATATCGTTATCGACCTTATCGACGCTATCGATATGGTTGCCACTATCATAAATGTTTGCGGCAGACACTTGGCAACGATTCTGCTTATGGGAGGGTATCACAAACAGGTTCTGTTCCAATTTATCGGGCGCACTCGATGACGCCTCAACGATCTTTGTGTCTGACTCTAGAGTTGATCTTGTTCTTGTTCTTGCTCTTGTTGTTGTTGTTCTTGTTGTTGTTTCAACCATTATTTGTGGTGCACTTTGAACAGGCTTTGATTGTGGTTGAAATTTGTATTGTGGTTGTGGTTGTGGTTGGTGTTGTTGTGTTGTGGTTGTTGTTGTTGTTTTGTGTTGTGGAAGATGGTAACAAAGTGTATTAGTTTTTCTTTTTTGTCTAATCTTAGTGTTAGTCACAGGCTTTTGGTCTCTCTACCCAAAATTGGTAGACAGCACTTAAACATAATCATAATTAGTTAAATTAATTGCTTTGCTCACCTCGCTATCCTCACAGGAAGCATCCTCCTTGGAGCCCGTTGTCAGACCTTGGACGAAATGAACATCGCTGCCAGGATCATCAGAGGCCAGATGGGCACGAAATTGTTGATTTCTGTGATAAGAACGTGATGTGAGTTAGTTGTTGTTGTTGCTGTTGTTGTTGCTGCTGTTGTTTGTTAGGGTCTCACCTGAGCTCCAGCTGTTGCATTTGCTGAAAGTGCCTCAATTTCCCATTGGCCAAATGCAGTTTCTCCTCGAGAGCAGCATTCTCCACACATTTGATGGAATACTTCTCGGAAAAGGACAAAATCTCCAGACGCAACTCATCGAGCTCCTCTCTGAGAGTTGGGAATAGAAACATTAGTGGTATTCCTTATCAATTTAATAAAAAGAGAAAACTTACTCCTTTAACTTGACGCCATCTCCGCGAATGTGTTCTCCCCGCTGCACCTGACGCAGAAACTCGGCCTTGAATCGTGCCACCTCCCGTTGCACCTCACTCTGATGCGCCTTACGCATGGCATCCAGTGCGGCCAGTGTTGCCTAAGGCGTTGAAAAAGATCATTCATTTAATGCTTTGTCGACACGGATCGGAAAAATCAAATATTTCCAACATAATTTCCCACTAAGATTGAAATTACTAAAGTCGAGAAGTTCAGTCTTATTTAAGTGGAATTTCTTAAGTTTGAAAATTTAAGTATTTTAGTAATTTTGTATTTATAAACTTAAATGACATTCTCTTAAATGCTGATTGCTCCTCATAGCAAAAAAGCAAGAAACGATTGAGAATTTTAAACAAAAATTCCGCAAGAAAATCATTATTAAAGATTTGAAAAATTAAAATTGGTTGAGAGTTTTTTTGGTAGATTATGTTTTTATGGAAATAGACCTGCTTTGTTAAAGAATTTGTATTTCCATTTTCAGTAATTGATAGTTATTTTAAAATTGGATTTTAAGAATCCCAATTACTTTTTTCGATGTTATACAAACTTCACTTCAGTTAGACTTTTATATTTTTGTGAACTCACCTGTGTTTCCTCGGCTAGCGCTGTTTCCTTTTCCGCCAGAAGACGTTCAATTTCCAGCTTATGCTTCTCCTCCATGTCACAAATGAGACGACGATGCGATGACTCCATGGCGCTGAGACCCTTCTCACATAGTGTCTGAAACGGAAGATGCACTTGTTGAATGGGCAGGAATAATGGGTATATCCATATAGTACAGTGTTGTCCAAAAGAAGTGAGCATTTAAAGTGTAAATATACATATGTACATAGGATGTATGGGTGTGTTTTATACTGAGCGAAAATAAATTATTTAAGTGACTCGATGTTATAAATAAAAAAAAAATTGCATCTATTTGTCAAGGAAAATATTGAATCTAATTTCATTCTCTATAGTATTTTATGAAGATTTGGTATTAAATTGCCGCATTTTGACTCAAAGTTAATTCATGAGACGGTATAAATTGAAGTATTAACCAAGACATAACTAAGGTACAGCAGTTGTATATGAAATACTTTGAAAATCAATAATTGCATTATTTTGATACGATGTTAAAGTCGGTCAGTCTTTTTTCCCAGTGTACTTAGAAGACAGATTGCTATTGTAAAAGACACCTTTGATTTGAGTCTGTATGAAATATCTACTAAGTTGGAACTGTTCAGCTCGGATCTATTACATACCCTCAGCTGCTCGATCTCGGTCTGGTAACGCTTGCGGAAACTCTGCTCATCGGCGACATTGGCGTGTTCATGGCGATACACTTCCCGGAGGCATTCGAGTTGCTTGCCGTGTTCGCGTTCCAAGAGATCGAGACGCTTCTCCAGTCGCTTGCAACGCTCCTGTTGTCTGTTCAACTCATCGCTGAGTTCGTTGCGCTGTTGCAACAACAGTTGCTGCTCCTGCTCCTGTGTGGCACACTTCTCCAGGGCGACTGCCAGTTCGGACTCTCGCTGTTCCAGCAGCTGCTCACTTCGTTGAAGATCCGTTTCCGTCTGCTGATGAAGTGACGATAGCTTCTCCACACGCTGACGCAGCTCGCAGCACTTGTGGCAGGCATCCTGCAGGCAGGAGAGTTCCATCTGCTCGCTGACCAGGACACAGGTCTCGGCCAGAGCACGTTCCAGTTGCCGTAGGCCATCCTTGCGCTCATTGAGAGGGGAAACAGAACGACGAGTGCGTTGATTTGCCCGCAGCTGTTGCAGCTGATTGAGACTCTGCTCCAGACGCTCCTTGGTGCTGAGGACCACATGTTCCAGACTGTGCAGACGCTGCAAGAGATGCGCATGCAAAGGAGAGGACTGACTGCTGGAATCACTGCTGGATTCCGTAGTACTTGACGTAGTGCTGCAATCGGCATTTGCGGATTTGCGTTCCACTTTCGTCTCCCTTTGCAGCTCACTCAACTTGAGCTCCAGCTGCTCCTTGCCCTTCAGGGAGAGGGAACGTCTTCGCTCGGACTTGGCCAGTTTCTGTTTCAGGGCTCGCACCTGTCGCTCCGAGGTGCTGTACTTGATGGTCAGATCCTGAATGCGAGCTGCCATCAACTGCAGCTGGGCACCGTCCTCCATCTGGCAGCGTTCCAGCTTCTGCTGCAATGCCGTCTGGATGAGTTCGAGGGCATCGTATTGATTCTGGGATTGCTTGAGTTCTCGCTTCATGGCTCGAATCTCATTAACCGCCTTCTCGAAGCGACTGCGCAGCTCGTTGTACTCCTCAGCCAGGGAATCCCGCTGCAGGCAGTAGGGATCAATGTCGGTGATCGTGGTCAGATCACTCAGTGAGTCCATGCGCTTCATCTTGTGACGTTGCAGATTGCTCAGGCTGCTCACCACCTGGCTGTTATCCGCCTGAAAGTCACGCAATCTCTTGTACAAGCTCTCGTTCTCCTCAATTCCCTGCGCCAGGCGATCCTCCAGCTGCTTAATCTTGCACTGACTCTCCGTCAGCTGCAGACTCAAGCTGTGGACCAGCTCGGCGGCACTTTGCTTGGCACTGACCAGTTCTCCATTCAGTTGCTGTTGTTGCTCCTGCAGACGGGCCGTCAGTTCCTGCTCCGTCCGCTGCAGCGTAGTGAGAAGCTCCGACATTCGGGCTTCCCTTAACTTGGCCTCGGTTCGAAGGGTTTCGCATTGTTGCTTCAGCTCCCGATCGGGACGAATCTCCTCCGGTACGGCCATTAGAGGCAGCTCATCACTGGCCACACTATCGACAGTGCTGCGTCGAGAACTGGGCGGGGAACTCCGACTGCGCTTATGAAGACTGGCCAGGCTCCTGTTTCGCAGGCAACTCCGCAGTACCGGCGGAGAGGGAGACAACGGGGAACCCCAGTCGAGACTGTCCCTACGTCCGCCCTCCGAGGCGGTGCGGTACTCCTCATCCGAGGAGAAGTGCGGACCATTCGCTGGGGTGCCCGGGGTGGCCGGACTTGAGCTGAGTGGATGCGACATTTGGGGTTGCAGTTGCGCCTTGATAAAGTCTTGCTCAATGTCGCTGGGCTTAATCAGGGAGGATGTGGGATTCGTGGTTGTTGTCGTTGTCGCTATCGATGCAGTTGCAGTTGTCGTCGTCGTCGCAGTAGCCTCCAGTTGTTGTGGCAATCCTGCCGCACTCCGCAGCACAGCCAGCCAACTGTTCCTGGAGCTGGGCGAGAGACTGGCCAGGAAGAGACGCTGCTTGTCCCAGGTGATCAGCTGGAAAGCATGCTGTTTACTCGCACTCGGCTCCTCCAGGACATTGGACAGACTGTTGACATCGAGGACACCGTCGAGCACGCCACGTTCCTCACACAACGGATCCCGATAGTAGAATAGGGCTGCTCCACTCAAGGTGAACCAATGTTTGCTCCACTCACCCGTCCGATTGTCGAGCTTCATTAGCCAACCCTTTTTGGCATTCAACGATTCTTCGATGCTCTTGATCGATGTCTTGTTGGACACGCTATTCTTGCTCGACTTGCTGACCGATCTCAGCTCATCCGATTTGGCCATGTAGTTGGCACACAGCTCGTCCAGATTGCAGCCTCCATCGGGATCTCCACGTTCGTGCTGATAATGCTTTGCCGGCTTCAGTTGCAGTTGCAATTGGAGTCGACCCGCAGATTTGTTACCCTTCACATTCAAGTTGTCCCCCTGCTGCTTGGACTCCTGTACAGTGGGTATTTTCTTGACTATTGCGGACACAATCGCCGGCGTCGAGTTGGCCGCCAGTGGTAATGACTTTGGTCTCAAATTGACAACCGTCTGTTGATCGCTGCCAGCGTTGTGGGATTTGCCCGAGGACGTCACCTGGAAATCGGTCTCATCACGCGATGTCTGGTATTGGTAATGATGCTGATGTTGATGCTGATGTTGATGTTGATGCTGATTATTCAGCGCATTGTTGACAGCCATTGTGGACCAGCGTTTGCCCTGCTGTTGACTTAGGTTTGTTATCGTATTGGCAATATCCTTGATGGACTTCTCGTCCCTTCGAATGTCCTCAATCAGCAGACAGCCCGTCGGTTGCGAAACTGCAATGAGTTAAGGATTGAAATTAAATTAAATACTTTTAAGTAAGATGATTTTTCTTTCAACTGTAAGATTGGTCCTGTAATTTTAATGAAAAATAGTTCTGGAAGAGTTTAATACTTGTACAGAAGACAAATTTTCTCCCAGTTGTCATTAGGAAAAAGGGAACTTCTTTGCAATTGTAAGGAAGAAAATTTCTCTTCAAGCCGTAAGAATGAAAAGCAGATAATTGTAATGCGAATGTTCCTGAACTTAAAAGGAAGTCGACTTCTCTTTTAGCTACTTTTTTCTTAGAAGAAATTTCACATTTGTCCTAGCTGTGAAATGGAAGAGGAGATCTTTTCAACTTATCCTGTACCAAAAAAGTTCCACTCCCAACTATTAGATTACCTTCTTCTTTCAGCCGAAAGTTCTCAATTTCTCAAGTATTTTTTCTTATCTATCTGCAGGATGTCATTCACAGTATAAGAAGAGAAGTCGAGCTTCTCTGTTAGTCTAATCTTCCAAAAAAACTTTTTAACAAAAGTAAAAGTCTAGTGACGAAAGTCTTCCCGCCCCAAAATTTCTGATATCCCATTTTGTGACGAACGATATTAAACTTAATATATAAATAATTATAAAATAAAAAGTTTGGCATTCGGAACATTGCGCATAAAGATCTTGATTCTGTATACCTAAAAATAATTTTAATGCGCAGTGCCGAATGCCAAACTTTTTATTTTATAATTATTTATATATTAAGTAATATCGTTCGTCACAAAATGGATATCAGAAATTTTGGGGCAGGGAAAGACTTTCGTCACTAGACTTACTTTGTTAAAAGGTTTTTTTGGAAGATATCAGAAATTTTTGGAATTTAATATGATTCTGACAGTGTAATTTTGCTATAAAATTATCAAAATGCTTACTTCAAATAAAAAATAAATAGGGCAGCTATATAATATAGTAAACCGATTTTATCCAATGTTGGTCAGGATGTATAAAACCAACCCAGATGCGTATGTTGACAGTGTGATCAAGATCTGAAAAAACAACAAAGTTTTTTATACTAAAACTTGATTTTTAACCGATCGTTCCTATGACAGCTATATGATATAGTGGACCGATTTGAACTAAATTTGGACACAATGTGTAAGACTAACTTAAATGCATACTCTGTCAAATTGGTTGAGAAACCTTAAAAAACAAAAAAGTTGTTCATACTAAAACTTGATTTTTAACCGATCGTTCCTATGACAGCTATATGATATAGTGGACCGATTTCAACTAAATTTGGACATAATG
This sequence comes from Drosophila kuntzei, assembly GCA_035042165.1. Classification (NCBI taxonomy): domain Eukaryota; kingdom Metazoa; phylum Arthropoda; class Insecta; order Diptera; family Drosophilidae; genus Drosophila; species Drosophila kuntzei. The sequence goes on from JAWNLU010001763.1 coordinate 624,844, forward strand.
TGTAAGACTTACTTAAATGCATACTTTGTCAAATTGGTTGAGAAACCTTGAAAACAAAAAAGTTTTTTGTACCAAAGCTTGATTTTCTATTTAGTACCATATAGTAAATAGTAAAATGTATATATTCAGTTTACCGTTAATATCTTCCAAACCTTATGGCTGAGACACATGTGTCATATATCAAAAGACGCGAAATTTTATATGTTACAACATATTGAAATTTAATAAAAATCGTCGGAACCGTTTTTTAATAAATCGCCAAAGTTTAAGCTAAAAATTCTTTTTTCACCTGTAGCGTTTTACCTGAGCACTTTGCAAAAAAATATTCAAGGCACGTCTGAAAGCCCTCTAATATACCTTTCTAACGACATATAGAACACATCTCTAGCTTTCTTGGATTGGAAGCAATGGGTGTTTCAAATTTATCACGTTTTAGCTTTTTCCCGCTAAACTAGCTATTTCCCGCTAAAGTCGTAGAACAAACATTTCTAGATTTCTGATAAGAAACAATTCCTCATCAGAAAATTTAGCTTTTTCAGCGCCTTCGTACAAACAAACAAACAGACAAACAGACAAACAAACTTTTCATCTCATTTTGAGAAGGCCCTTAAAAACTTCAAACTAATATATCTTTTGAACCAAATGTCGGATTGAAATGATCAAGGTATCATTCGACGCGTATTTTTAATAAGAATTTTTAAAAATTATAAAATTTTACCAAAAGGCTCCAACGGCCCCACTAGCTGCAATCATTAAAATTTGGCCCCTCCCACTTACACCCCCATATCTTACGAACCAGGTGAGTTACCAAAAGTCTTAGTATACACTTTTGTTAGGTAAAGTCATACCTTTCGATCGGTATATAACTCAATCCGATCGGACAGTCATAGCAAATTTTCCATTCTGCGTGTATATATTGCTAGTCGCCTTTTGCACACTATGTGTTGCTTTCGTCACTAGCGCGGACTGCCGTCCGCAGTGATAGATGAATAAAAAATAAACTTAGCTATTATTCTAAGTAAACCTTCTTGAACAGAATTCAGGCTCAAAGAAAAGGGCCGCATCTAGCTTTGATAATTGGCAAAACATTTTCATTAAGTGCATGGGAATGGGAAACATGAGAATGAGAATTGTTTATTTGCCATGGGCAGAACCATATCAATGCCATGAAATTGACTGAAATTGGCTTAGGAGTTGCCATGGCCCCGTTGATTTTATATCCCTAACTATGTTTATGCCAAGCATAAGGCCATAAAACGCAGTACGGTTAAGTTATTTGTGGGCAAATATAATAAAATTATCAAAACGAGTTGAATGGTAAGAGGATCCTCTTGGGGAGATGTGCGATAAGGCGAACAAGTTCTCTCGCCAAGTTGCCAAGTTGGAGAAAGAAGAAGTGTGAGTGAGATGGGTAGAGCCATAATTTTATTAACACCCAAACAAGTTGAGGATCCATTGGAAGGAGTTGTCCCATAAATATATATGATTACAAAATATATATTTAGACGTGGCTGCCCTTGTGTCCTCTCGTCGGGACCTGTTTAGGTTTATTATGATTATGATACGAATTTCCGACAGACCATTAAAAACTCTCAGACTCTTAGAGTCTCAGAGCCCAAGTTGAAGTCTGTGTCCGAGTCCGAGTCTGAGTTTGAGTTTGAGTTTGAGTGCGCTTCAATTCGGTCAGTCGAACAGGTTGAACTCTTGGCGAACACAACACGAAAGTGGACTTTTTGGCTTTTCGGCCAATCGAACACACTGCATTTATCTTGATTAGTTGGCAGAGTTCTTGGATCGCCAAGCAAACCAGAAGAGGAAGCGAAACGGAACGAAACGAAACGAGACGAAATAAAGCGACTGGTTGCTGTGAACTCCTTGGATCATGTTGCCTCTTGACAGAGTGACTGACTCACCTAGCAGGTTCAAGGTTACTGTGCTAAATGGTGGGCTCTATGCCTTTAATTGGCCGACTTGTCGGTCCCAAGTCGCTCGCTTAACTTAAGTAAGACGACGGCAACGGGAGACGTACTCAGGGAGACAAAGGGGACAGGGGGAAAGGGGGATAGGGAGATGGGAATGGCGACGTCGTCGTTGATTACACTCAGCCCGAAAAGCTATGAGACTACGACGAGTATGTCTGCAATGGAATTTATAATGCTTATGATATTATACATACTGGCAGGCCAGGCATCTTGGACAGAGGACAGACAACTTCAGCGATCTACTTTCAAGTCAAAGCCGAATTAATGCTACTCTTTATATATATAATTGATAGTTTTTATATTAAGCCAAATATATAAATATAATTATAAAATAATTATATATTAAAATAATTATATATATTCATAAACTATCATATTTATTTGATCTATTTAAAATTGTTAAGTTCACTGACTTATATTATTATATAGCGTCAAATTGAACTCAAATTGTTTGTAGAAAACCTTTTTGATCAGCGCCATCTGATTCAGCAAATGAAATCTTATTTTTCTCATTTATTTCTTTAAGAGAATAAATAGGTTTCGAAAGTTTTCATCATCAATTCCAGACTATGATAGTTTAATAAAGTTATTCCCCCCTTTACTTCTGATTTCTTTAATTAAGCACATTTGATTAATTATGTCGGCCATTAAGGCAGTCTGAACAATCCACTCAATCATGGACAAGAGCTTCCTGTAACTACGAGTTGTAAACCGGCCGCAACTCCGCCTTTTGCATAATAAATAATCAAATTGCAAGTTCATTTGCCACGTTGTTGCCAGCATCTTTTGGGGCAACGAAACGAAAGCGAAAATTGCCTTTGAAATGAATCTAACCCATTCCACACACGAGTACTTTATATTCCATACCTCATCCCGTTCCCTCCCCTCTGTTCCCCATCTGGATAGGTTGACAGCCTTGGGCACCCCTCACACGATGACTTTGAATAATTTCTAACTGGCTGGAACGTTGCATAAATTCAGTGCCGGGGCTTCTTGGCCAGTAAACGAGTCCTTACACTTATGAATATTGATTGGTTATTGCTATTCCAAGTCGGCAACACTTCTTGGTCTCCATGGTCTCTCGTAAATCGTACAACTTTGCATCGTTAGCCGTATCCGCCCCCTTTGTACTCTCCGTCCTATTGCACATATCGAACTGTCCCTGTCAGTTTCCATTTGCACCAAAGTTATCCAACGGCTCAGACCACAGATGTTGTTCACTAAGACAGAAAGTACTGAGAACAGAACCTCATATGCTGGGATAATATTCCAAATCTCATAGAGGGAAATACGTAGAAATTTCATTTTATTATTTCAAAATCTTGTATTCAATCCAATATTTATGGATATTTAAGGGACAACTTAAACTTATGTTGCAATATTTTTGAATTTCTTTTTATCTTTCTAAGTTAGTTCATAAGATCTAAGGATATTTTCAGTTTGGTCTCTAATTTTGGAAATATATTTTAAATGGCCCAGTTATTATTGAATAAAAATAAATAATAATAAATTATTGTTTTTAAAAATGTTCCGAAAGCGTAATGGTACAAACGTTTCGGTTCTAGAAAAATAATGGATTTCGGTACTAAACATGATACGGTTAATTTCGGCTAACGGTTTCGGCATTATTCTCTGAATTGACCTCAAACGTTGGAATTACAATTTACAATGTATGTAGATAGATGAAAATATCTTTCTTTCTTAAGATTTAAGATGTTGCACTTTGTCACCTCTGGTATTCTTCAGTATGGTTATTTCAACACTCCACAAGTCCATTCTGCCTCTTTTTCCCCTCCGTACTCTGCCTCATTTATGGACTGCAGCAGACCAAGATATATTTGCACTGTAATTATTCACTTTGTGGCAACTGCCGTGAAACTCGCCCATTACAAGTTCCACCACGTACACCGCAGACCGTCCGTCCGACCGTCCGTCCGACCGACCGTCCGACCGATCGACCGACCGACCACATGTGTCCGTGTCTTTGCTCAGGTCTATGTCCAGAGGGGACTATCATGTGCCGGACTTGCCCTAGCAAAAAAAGAAACATATATATCTTTGTACATATATATATATATGTATATTTCAGTTTCAGTTTGTGCCGTCTAAGACAGTCGCTAGGCCCCGGGGGCTATTAGGTGTAGACAGTTTACAATCTTTGTCGTTGTGCATTTTAAGAGCTTTCCCCGGGAATGGCCTCCCCATTCAGAGAGTTTCTGCCAGGGCCAATAAATTGCCTCATTTGATGCACAATTTTGCTTTCTGATGGAATGTAATTAGTTTGTGTCAGTTGCCCTACTCGTAACTTTGCAAGTGTTTTTCAGTAGTAATAGAGAAGTGAAGAGAGTGAAAAGGAGCAAGAGAATGTTAAGAACAATTTGAAATTGGATTACAAAAAAAATGTAACTTAAAGAAATTGTACTTAATAATTATTATCAAAGAGAAAGAAAAAAATGTATAAATTCAGAAAGAAAGATTCAAAAGATAAGTAAAGTGAAAGAATGAAATGAGGAGAAAGAGAAGTTAAGATTAACAGAAATACAAAAAAGAGTAGAAGAACATTGCTGATAACAAAGAAAACTGATGCATTTGAAAAATAAAAGAATAAAAAGCTAAGAATAATTTTAAATTCAAATTGATAACAGATTAGATTAAAATTTAAGTTAATATTGTTTTAAGAGCAATAGTTAAAGAAACTAAAGGTACATAAATAACGTTAGAATAGAAAAAAACAGCAGAAAGATATTTAAGTTTACTTTGTATCTATCTTGAAAACATCTTCAGTGATATGTCAGGTAAATTTGTAAATTTAAATAGACAGCGGAATATCAACGAGAATCTTAAGAGGAGGGAGATATTGTGCAAGCATCTATGTGTCTTTTTGGGGCAAGAACAAGCATGTTGTAGATACACTATAATTTCAGCGTGAATATCATTTTTCCATGAACAAGTATCCTGCAGCAATGTATGTGAGAACATTCACAGTAACTGCAATTACCAGACTCAGTCCGGTCAGCGAGTCAGCTCTGAACTGAGGTGAGCTGAGACTAAGACCCCTCTGGAACCGCGACCAAAAGAACAGGAGGGCATTTGGGCATATATATATATATATGTGTATACATGTGTGTGTGTGTGTGTCTGTTGGATCTAAAGAAAATTTATGAAGCCTACCATTAAGTAGGGAGCTGGCCCTGCACGTTTGTGCCTGTGTTGTTGTAGTTGTTGTTACTGTGTGAATTCAAGGTTAATTTTGTAGCTGCGGCTTTAACTAGCTGCACGCACTACCCCTCCCCCCCCCCTGTATTCACCCTCCTCCTCCTGATCACCAGGCACCTAGCGTCGCCACCTCCCTTATGCCACCCAGCTGAGAATCTGTCTGGGCTCTTCTGGTTGATAATTTTGATTGCTGCAAGCCATAAATGATCATAAAAATTATAGCAGCCGATACAAAGAGGGCAGCAAAATATGAAGAAAACAAAATAAATGCAGCTAAAAACAAAAAACACAGGCGAAGGGGTGAGAGGGGAATAAAATCACAATCATAAAGCAGATTGTGCAAATAATTGCTTTGAGGCGAAAAGTAAAAGTCACTTTATCATCTTTATAATAAATGCTTATATGAACTCGTACGCTGTATCTATAGGTTTCGTTGTCAGAAGAAGCTTGAAGAATGGTTCACTTATCGTATGGTAAATTTAATGTTTATAATAGCAATAAATTTATAACAATAATAAATTATTAACAAATGGTAATTAAACATTTACTGTTTTTGTCAACAATAATAATAATTTATTAGCACTTTTAAATATTTTAGATCCATTGTTGAAGATCTTCTAAGACTATTTACTTTTACAACTATCAAAACTTAACGGAATGTCTTTTTGATCATTATAGGGATGTTCAAACAGAAATTTATTTTTTCAATAAAATTCAAAGTAAATTATTTGTAAAATGCAATTAAATTTATTAGACAACTTTTTAAATAAACTTTGTTGCAGCTTTTGTATTATTAAATGACTTCAAGTGCCAAAATTTGGATAAAAAGTTCATTGAATTCGATCCTGAATATTATTCTGGCGAAAATTAATAAATTTGGAGTTTCCAGATTTATATAAAAGGATCTTCTTAACTTTGCAACAATTACAACTTAAGGAAAATGATATGTTTGCCCCATTTATCATATTGATGGATCAGCTTTAAGGTCAGATAATAAAGTATAAATTTAAAGTAAAGATCTTACCTCGATTTGTAATTTCATTGCCGGCATTGCGATTGTTCTCATCTTGTCCTCCACTGGATGAAGATGTGACTTTGGCCTTTCGTGACGTTGACACTTGATGCTCCTCATCCTCATCATCTTCCTCATCCTCGCCGGTTTCAACGCCATCATCCTCATCATCATTCGGTGTTGTGGTGACAGTGTTCGTTGAGCTTGGACTGTCAAGATTACCAATCAAATTGGTCGCTGAGTGCGAGGACGTTAGCGTATCCTTGTGATAGGAGCTATGGCGATTACCCAACTTGATGGCCAAGTCCACATTTGAGTTTTGACGCAGACAGCTAATTTGACCACCTGGCAACGTGGTACTGCGCTTGTGACGACCCTTCAACTTCGGGAAGGCTGTCAATATATTGAGCCACCATTGCGACTCCTCTGAACTGATACCCTTCACAAAAGTGACGCGCTCTGGCGCAGTTATGGCAATGGAGTTTGTATGGCCGGTCACCTCCTCGGCGCTGCTCACTTCGAGCACTTTGGTCATATCAATGCAGGCCTGGGGCACAGTCTCAGGCTACAAAGAGAGCAATAAGGTATTAGATGATTTGAAAAAATAAATATATATTTATTACTTACATAATCATCCACTGAATAAGTGAACTCTCCATCGTCATAGAGCACAAACCATCGTCTTTGCCAACGCTAAAAAAAAAATAGTTAAATAAAATGAATGAGTTAAGTTTATCATTTATTAAATAAAAAAGTATATAAATATAAAGAAGAATATCGAAACTATTCCCGACTTGAATTGGGTCAGTCTATTGAGAAAAGAGCAAGTATGAGAAAAAACTTGATGGAAGATTGATTTATATTTGGTAGTTAATAAGGACTTATATTAGCTTGAAATATAAAATACCTTTGCATACATATATTATTATTTTTACTTTAATTTAATACAAAGTTTCGACCCAATGTTATTTCTGAAATTTCAACAATTTCGAATGATCTGTATCAGTATTTCCTATAGGACATCAGAGCTGTCTAGGGCCTTATTTGTTTCAATATACATTTTGCATGTCAGACATTTGCAATGTCTCGTCCTTTGTCCGATCATTAACATTTTCCATACTTGTATACCCACGAACGTTGCGATGGTAAATTATTTCCATTGGCCTTAACCATAAACATGGTCATGGCCATGACGCCCCCATAGAAGAAATCAGAAATCATATTTCTTTCATATGCCGTCGTATTTTGGCCGTTTCTGCTGCTGTCATTCCCCCTGAAAATTACCAGGCAATGCCTGGGTCTTTACCTTTACTTGGGTTCTGATTGTTATTGTTGTCGCGAATGAATGCAAAAATCATAACAAATGCAAGACAACAACAACAACAACAATGATGTCGTAGAGTCTACACCTATGCACAGAACAGACTCCGACTCTGATTCTGATTTTCTGGCTGTCTGACTGTCTGATATTTATGGTGCTGGTGATATTTATGCAAATTGCTAAAAGTCAAAGCAAATTAAGCCAAAGATTCAAGAAGATGACGTTGAAATGTTGCATCGTTGTTCAAGTTCCTAAGCTTTATTCCATTTTTATTGCAATACTCGTTTTTCCCCCTCCCACATTAACAGCAAAAATAAATATTGTCCTATATATATGATAGTATCTGTGTAATGTTACAGGCACTGCAATTGAGTATGTGTGTGAATGTGTGTGTGTGTGTTTGTAAGGTGTGTCGAATGATTTATTTACATGTGCCGCGTATTCACAATTAAAATTCCCTATTTTATAAACATATAAATCAGGCATTAAAACCTTAACCGAAACCGTAACCTTTAACCGATAAAAACCGATTGAAATTTGTAACCGTAACTGAAACCGTACCCGAAAAAATATTTTTCCGCTGTTCCGAAACCCATAAACCGAAACTCTTTAAACCGAAACAACCGTTTAGTAACCGATTGATTTATCAGGGTTAATTTCGGTACTGGCCGTCGCAGGTACTGATAACTTTAAACTGCCATAACTTTGTCAAAAGTCAATCAATGATTTCACCTTCAAATTCGTTCTGCATTTAAATTTTGTTCATTTTGAAAATTCGAATTTTTTCGAAAAAATCAAAAAAGATTAAGGGGTAACACTGTAAAATTTCAAAAAAATTCGATTTTCAAAAATTTTCTAAAATTAAAAAAATGTAAATGCAGAACGAATTTGGAGGTAAAATCATGCTCAAATTTACATTCCGCATAAAAATTGATTGACTTTTGACAAAGTTATGGCGGTTCAAAGTTATCAAAGTTCAGTAAAATCAAAATAAACCAAATTTTCAAACCAAATGAACCAAATTTATGTGAGATCAAATTATAATAAAATTGACATTACACTGGATAACCAGATAACATTATTTTTCAGGCTAATAAAAGCATTAAGTCTTTTTCATGTAAAATATTGAATAACGCTTCATATTTTGGTCAACCGAAAACCTTAATTTTTATTTTTTTTTTGAACCGAAACCATACCGGTATTTTTAAACCGAAACTCAAAAAAAAACGAAAACCGTTACGAAACCGATACTCCAAGATTTTGCATAACCGATAACCGAAAATCTTATTTCGAGCATAACCGAAACCGTAACTGAAAAAGATATTCATTTCGGTTTTAATCCCTGATTTAAATACATTTATTCTAATAAACATTTTAGGGTACATTTTTAGTATGAAATTAAATTCAGATTAAGATGTATAAGAATAATAATATAATCTTTATAATAAAGTAAATTGGGTAATTAGTTTTAAATCGATGACAATTTCAATTCGCAGTAGCTTAAGTATTGAACTCAAGTTTGAATAAAAAAATTAATGGGTATGTATTCCCTAGAACTATTCTTAATAATAAAGTTAGTCTGTTTATAACGTAGTATACTAGTATAAGCAGATAAGGAATCCGTATCGGCAGACTTCGATGAGGTGTTTTCTTATAAAAACAACACGGGACTTGCAGTGATGTTGTTTACATCGATGATATTCAATTCATGATTGTTTTGAATACAATATTTACTTATTACATAGTTGCAAAGGGTCAATTTATTAGCAAAATATTCATAATTGTAAGAGTTAGTGCATTTACACCAATAGAAAACTATGTACGTACTAGTCTTATGAAATCGATGTTGATAATTGCATTAACTGATGACCAGAAATGACCTCGTGTTTTAATGCATTAATTAAAAAAAAAAACAAGAGTAGAGTTATCAATAATAAAATATTCTACGCAATTTAGAAAATTATACTTATTAGAATCACATTTCCCGCTCTAAAATAATCATTATATTTAAATAAAATTAATTAATGTGCTTTCGAAAAGTAAAAAGCCTCTTAAAGAATTTAGCGGATAAGGAAAATAGTGTTAAATAGTGAAATTCGGCTAGACAGTTTTCGGCGAGTGTTTGAGGCTGATAATTGCTGCAAGAGGTCTAAGTTTTTGTCACGTGTTAATCTCACTATGAATTATTCAAATATTCTAAGAGCATACATATATTGGGATCCTTATTTAAAGCCAATACACTTACGTACACTACACTTAGTACTAGTCTATTTACAAACCCACACTCACAAAATGTAAGCAATTTATACCTGACAACACTTAGGAGGGCATTGTATACTTTGTAATCAAATATAATTCTATGCAATCTAAAAGATCTGAATGGCATTAAAAGACTTTTCTTTATATACAAAGTTGCAAACTGTGTTCAGATTAGAAAATACAATGTACATATGTTTTTTACTCGGCTTACGTATCGCATTTCGTAGGTCAGAGGCAAATTAACCCTTATTCTGCTTAAAAGTTTAAGATTTGTAGGAATCAATCAATTCAACTTAAATTTGGGATGGTTAGAGAAAATGGAAATTCAAATAAAATTTATTGAATTTATTTGCAGAGATAATTCTATAATTAACTAATTATCAGCGACTGTAACATTAAGGAGAATAATTATAATAATCTATCAGTACACAGAAATCTTTAAAGCCAGGTGTCAATTGGGGTTAATGTTTGGCTCTCTATGCACATATGTATGTAGCTAAAACCGCATTTTCTTACGCTCTTGGGCGATTGTGGGCTCGACTATGTGTTTAGCTTTTGATAGCTGATTCTCGTTCCTCGATTCCCCCAACCGACCGAAGCGCTCTTCGGTTATGCAAATGAGCCGATGTTCAATTTGGACACAAAAAAAAGGCAAAAAAAAATCGTGTCTACGTCTATTGCTTTGACATTCAGCGAAGGTCAGAGTTTTGAATGTGCTGCTCACAAAGGATCGAAAATTAAAGTAATGAGTTTGAAAAAAATCACACCTGAAAAATTGTATTTGGAATAATGAAAAAATTCTAGGTATGTGTATTATTAAACTTTTTAAGCAAAAAATCAAAGAATAACTTTTATATCAATTATAATAATACAATTTAGAAAGAGGATTTAATGATTTTTAAATAAAATTTTATTTAAATTTTTAAACTTTTTGATGAAACTCAAAAAATAATATTTTTTTGTAACATATTTTAATATATACTTAAAGAATTTGAATCGTTACGATCTCTGCTGTTCACTCCTATCAATCGTGTAAATTAAAAAGTATACGCCAGTTAAAAAATAAAGTCATAACAAGTCAGAAATTGAGCCTACTCTCAGTCCAGCCATAAGGTAGAGTATATTGAACATATACAAATAATAAATAGACTATTTACATACATATATACGCAAAGCCGGCGAATTTGACTGGAAAAAAACTAAAATAAACGAATCAAAATACGGAGGTGTCAACGACGGCGGCGACGTTGACTTCGACGTTGACATCGACATTGAAATCGACGCCAGCGTCGACGGCTAAGTCGTCGCTATTGATAAGCCCCTGGTACGGGAACAGTCGGAAATCTCCAGACAGCTATTTGAGCTATAAATACAAGACTGCGACTGGCCAATTCAACATACAGTTGCTCATTCTCAGCCCAATCAGGTCAGAGACGGTCAGACAGACGTAGGCTGAAAGTTACACTATCAGAATGGTAATCGCTAACAAGAACATCATCTTTGTCGCCGGTCTGGGTGGCATTGGTCTGGACACAAGTCGGGAGATTGTCAAACGTGGCCCCAAGGTTGGTATTACAATGCAGAGGACCTTCAAAAATGATATTAATGTCAATATAATTTACTCTAGAACCTGGTGATCCTTGACAGAATTGAGAATCCCAAAGCAATTGCCGAGCTGAAGGCAATCAATGCCAAGGTGACCGTTACATTCTTTCCCTATGACGTCACTGTTTCAGTGACGGAATCTACAAAGTTGCTGTCGACAATCTTCGCCAAGCTGAAGACAGTTGATCTCTTGATCAATGGAGCTGGCATTCTCGATGATTATCAGATTGAACGCACCATTGCGATCAACTTTACGGGCCTGGTCAACACCACCACTGCCATTATGGACTTCTGGGATAAGCGCAAGGGTGGACCAGGTGGTATCGTTTGCAACATTTGCTCAGTGACTGGCTTCAATGCCCTCTACCAGGTGCCTGTTTACTCAGCCTCCAAGGCAGCGGTTGTCAGCTTCACCAGCTCCCTGGCGGTAAGTTAGGAAACAGGAATCTCCCATCAATATACTTGAACTCTCAACTGTATTTCAATAGAAATTGGCACCGATTACTGGAGTGACTGCGTACTCCATCAACCCGGGTATTACCAAGACTGCGCTGACCCACAGATTCAACTCCTGGCTGGATGTGGAGCCACGTGTGGCTCAGCTGCTCGATGAGCATCCGACACAGACAACCACCCAATGTGCCCAGAACTTTGTCAAGGCCATTGAGTCGAATCAAAACGGTGCCATCTGGAAGCTGGACTTGGGACGATTGGATCCCATCAGCTGGACTAATCACTGGGACTCTGGCTTGTAAACTGCTTCCAAAATTGTCAAATCATCTAACATCGCTTTAGGAATAAAGCAAATACTTCGTAGTAGGTTAATTTTCTACATGTCTCTCATTCCACTCATTTTATATTCGTTGAATTCTGAATTCGATAATAAATAAACCAAAAAAGAATCCATGAAATTGCGATAAGCTTCTTCATTTAATTAAATAGATAAACAATGAACTCGACGGTTCGGTTGTGCCACTTAAAGGCTCAGTGTTAAAAGAGAACTCGAATCGTCTAGTGTACAAAACTATAGAATGTTTGATCTTACGGGTAAGAACGTCTGCTATGTGGCCGACTGCGGAGGCATTGCATTGGAGACCTGTAAGGTGCTGATGACCAAAAACATTGCGGTGAGTACAGAAAGGAATTTAATAATGTGGATAATTTTGGAAAGTACCATAATTGACAATATTTCGATATTCTTTTACTTGAAAATTGTAACAAAAAGAAATATATTGCACAAAAATATCGTTCCTATGGTCAGATATATGTATATCAATTAAAAATTAAATATATCTATCGTTATATCAAAATTTTATCAACACACATAAAACGAAGTCTCCCAACTTCAAACTCCTTTTAGAAACTGGCCATCCTGTATAGCGTGGAGAATCCCGAAGGAATTGCACAGGTTCAATCGATTAAGCCCAGCACGCAGATATTTTTCTGGACCTATGATGTGACCATGGCAAGGGAGGATATGAAGCAATACTTTGACGAGGTGATGGTTCAAATGGATTACATCGATGTGCTGATCAATGGGGCAACTCTATGCGATGAGCGAAATATTAATGATACAATCAACACAAATCTGACTGGGATGATGAACACTTGCGCCACAGTGTTGCCATATATGGATAAAGAGCAGCTGGGCAAGGGGGGACTGATTGTGAATGTAACCTCTGTGGTCGGATTGGATCCCTCGCCAGTTTTCTGCGCCTACAGTGCCTCAAAATTTGGTGTCATTGGCTTTACACGCAGTCTGGCGGTGAGTTTAAACATCTATTACTAAACTAGATGACTTGATTAAAGAACTTCCCTTTAGGATCCTCTGTACTACACTCAGAATGGAGTTGCTGTGATGGCGGTTTGTTGTGGACCCACCAAAATGTTTGTCGATCGCGAACTGACCGCCTTCCTGAGCTACGGACAACCGTTTGTCGATCGTCTGCGAACGGCACCTTGTCAATCGGCAACCATTTGTGCAAAGAACATTGTGAAGGCTATTGAGTGTGCTGAGAATGGACGAATCTGGATAGCGGACAAGGGTGGACTTGAGCTGGTCAAGTTACATTGGTATTGGCACATGGCCGATCAGTTGCTCAACTACATGCACAGTCCGGAGGAGGAGGAGGAGAAGGAGGATGATTAAACAAAGTCGCCGACTTGTATTTGATAAATAAATATAAATATTATATATTCGTAAGACATTTCGTAGTCTTGGATGTACTTTAGACCTGCTAGGAATGTGTCTAAAGTATGCTATGTATTTCGATCCATTAAACTATCTGTTCGGCCATAAACCGATCATTATTTCCTACGCATGAAAGTATGCATTTGTTTTTTACAGAGATATGAAACATATAAATATATTATATTTTGTGTTCAACTAAATAACAAATTATTATTAGATTAGATTCCGATTCCTATTAGAGTACTAAATTCAAAATTAAGCAGTGGGATGTGATGGCTTACTAAGTTGATCGAAAGTTAGATTGTATATTAGTCGGATTTCAGATCATCACAATACATTAGAACAGCGATGCTCAAAGCTGCCTTATGGATGTGCACGCACCAATACAAATAAAGAAAATCACACGCACACATGTAACGAACTTTTTTTTTTATTTCAATGAGTACACGGAAAAAAATAATAACATGTTTCTAAAAAAATGAAAAATGTTTTTTTAATGTTTTTTCAAAAGCTCATCAATATCTATTTTAATTTTAGTTTTTATATGAAATTGGCTCTTTTTTAATGAAATTGATCTTTTTTAAAATTTGTTTTATCGCATTTCTATTTTATTTAGTAGCAACAGTACACACGTTAATGTTTTTGTTTTCCAGTGTACAGAAAACGAAAAGACAACAACAAAATACATTCGGAATAATGACAGCAAAACGAAGCAGTAAAATTGTTTTTGTTTTGCCAGCAAAGAATCTTGACGGAAAGCGAGAAGTCAAAAATTGTTATTGTTTTACCAGTAACAAATTTTGACGGAAAACGAAAAGTGAAAAATTGTTTGTGTAATTTGCAATGTGTACCAGGACCTTACCAGTGTGTAAGCTCACACACTTCGATATGACATGTGCAATACAAAAACAAATGTGCGTCGTGTGCATAGGCTCTGTACACCTCTGCATTAGAATATTGTATGATTATTTTAATCTACGATATTTTTATGAGAGTGCCTGAAAGTATGCCTAGAGAATTACTTGTATTATAATAGTTCTATGTATAGATGGTGTATTTCCAATTTCTAAATTTGACTCTAATCAATAGTATACATATAAATTCCCAAATTTAGATTAAAGACGAAACATTTCTACTACATGATATTTCTCTCCATTCATGCTACTAGAACTTTTTGTTAGGTTTTCACATTCTTACACAGTTTTTTTTATTGCCAGCTTAAACTATTTATTTATCGAATGGGAAAATATTTGTGTATGCTCGAAGCTTATTGGCAACGCAGCGAATGGAGTACAACGAACTCTGGCACATTTCCAATTTGCCAGTCGCCAATCGCTACGTCACCAAGGGGCATGCCACCAGACGAAAGGCAAAGCAAATAAAATCTGAGAAGGCTGGAAGCCCCGTAAACGACCGAGGGATGAGGGAGGGACAAGCAAGAGCTTCACCAGCTGCCCCGACATTATTCCAATCCTCAGCTGTTAAATAATCAATAGCCAATAGCCAAAAGAACCTACGGCTATAGGCAATGGCAAAGTCCGAGTGGCCTAGATGGCTTTTCCTTGATTTTCTTTTACTGGCAGCTAAATTCGTAAAATCGATTAGTCACTGTAAACGAGCCGCGCAACTGTACAACAGTTTTTCTTGGGTAAAACACTTTGCTGCACTTTTTCCGCACACGCCTGATTAATTTGTCAGAATAGACCGAAAAAGAAAAGGCAGGAACAAGTTACAAGTTGCTACTTAACAGGAAAATAAATTGACTGGTGGAAAACAAAGTCTAATAAAAACTTGGAAATGTTTTTAAAAATTAATATTTATTTATTTTTTATTGAAAAAATATATAGTGTGTATTTTATAGCTTCAAATTCCAAAATATATCGAAAAATGATTTTCTTCTTCAGGGTTTTGATGTCATATCTACAAAAATAATCTTTACAGTATTACATTTTAAGCACGTAATTAAAAATACTGTCATCATTTTGAAAATTATAAAAATTAATTAATTGAAGAGTATCTCTCGTTCAGCCTGTTTTCATTTTAAATAAAATATTGCAACGGCATCTGCGGCACATCACTTACATGAGGATTAGACATGCTCCTAAACATGCAACCGGTTGAACAGCAGCCGCAAATAATTTTATGTAATAATAATAAAGAATACAAAAAAAAAAATAAAAATAAAACAAAAACTAAAAAGAGTGAGCAAAAATATGTATGCTGTTGCAGTAGGTGGAGATTAATCAAAATGCTGTTTAAATTGCAATACGTGCTTGGTCATCAGCTATTTTTACTAATTAACCTGACGGATGCACGCCAGAAATGCAAAAGATTATAACAATTACGAGAAGGGGAATGCAGTGTTGAGTAGGGGAATGCATGGAATGGGCCCGACGCCATATAGCCGATGTTATGTATTATCAAGATAATCATGCATATGCACCTCTATAGCACTTGATAATGTCCAGCATGAGCAATGGCTAATAATAAATATTTTGCTTGAATATTCATTTGAATTAAAATATACAATTTAATAACAAATAATTATACAGAATATTACGTTGAAAATGGAAGTACATCTAATTATTTATTATTATTTATTTATTATTATTTAATAATTATTCTCTCAATTTTATTATGTAATATTTAGTAATATTTCAACATGTTTTTTCCCTCTGTTTAACTCTACTTTTATAATCTTGAACTCTTATTCAGTTTGTTTTCTGCTAACTTGACCACTAGGTCCAATAATTTGTAAACCTGATAACATATGCAGCACAAGTCTTTTCGTATAATAAACCCCATTCGTAAGCCCAACCTGTTGTCGCATAACGAACAAAGAGAAACACTTGCAGATAATCTCAGACTCAAGGCGTATATGGTAAGTGGCGCAATAGCAAAGTGTTACTCAAGGTAGGAAATCGATAGATAATAGAAGTTGTACACTTTAAAAAAATTCTACACCAAACTCTGTAGATTTAATAAATGTAATTTTGATAAAATAAGTAAGAGAGTTACAACCATTCAATGGTTTTATTTTTACTGAATCTTAGATATTAAAATGGAAAATTAAAAAAAGCATTAATAACTTTATTAATTTGGTTGTTAATTAAATTTATGATTTACATAAAGCTGAGTAGTTAGAAAGTCTGATGTTGCAAGAAAATAATACTTCTTGTTTATTTCTCTCAATGCAGTATAAAACTAATCACAAAATGTGTTGGAAAGTTGTAAAGAAAATGAAATCGAGTAAATGAAAAAATCATACTAAAACAGATGGTATGGTAAATCACACGTTGTTGAACAATTCTCAAAAGGTTTGGATTACCTTCAAGATGGTCACGTGCCCAGAAGATTTGGATGCGTTGGTATCAACGCTACAACATAACATGGTCAACAGTGCAGAATAGGCCCAAAGCGTTGTAGGCCACCTAGCAAGAGTTGTATTTTGCCTTAGTGTGTGGAAGACGATCTTTAACCGGTCTGCAGAATCAGGAAGTAAGTTTTATTTCTATGTATCCGTAGCATGTGTCGTCCCCAAGTTCATTGTCAGAGTTGGGCAATTGATCTGGCCAGTAAGGAGGAGAGATCGTCGTCCCAGACTTGATGATATCGATGATGCTGATGCTGATGCTGAACTTGTGGGGCGTGTCTGTAAAGCAGTTTGCCGGTCTCTTTTCTGTATTTTATTTTATTCGGTATGCGTGCCTGCTGAGGGAATTGCCTTACTGCAGTTATCTTAGCCATAGCTGTACCTTTTCTCCTCCTCATCTTATATGCGCCTTCTTGCAACAGGCAGCTGCATTGTCTATTGTGTGAGGGAACTACCATTCTCGCAGATTGTTGATGATGTAAGACGCAATCGTTGCATCAATCTTGGCCAGTAGTTCAACATTTACTGTTATTGGTTGCACTTTTATGCAATTCTTTTTGGGTGTGGAAGAAGCCATGAAAGGCAAAATGGCAAATATTTTTCTACACACTCGCGTGCTTAGAACAAATTTAAGCTCCTCTTGAGCTAAAAAGAAAATGATCTATAGGTAATATGATGTGATAAATAGCTCAAAGAGAATTGTGAAATTTGATTTTAGGGTAACTATGGCAGCAATTTCAATAGTATTGAGATAGTTTGAAATTGTCTTAAAAATATTGGAAAATCAAATCAATAAAGCGTTATTTATACACGCTTAACTTTTATTTAAATAGTTTTAAAGTGAAATATAATTCGAGAATATATTTAATTTATAAAAATGAGTGTCAAATTTTCTTTATTACTACCGATAGTCCATCGATACTGTTAAATAATATATGATCTTAGAAAATGTATTCTAATTTCAGTTTCACCTATACCATAAATAGTTAAATTTTTCTCGAATTTGTAAAAGTGTGTGTTGAGTTTCTAGTTTCAATTTAATTGAATGCCAGCTAAAGTTATTTTTATTGTTGTAACGGTAATGTAAGTGCAACAGCTGTCAGTTGGTAAGGAAACTACAGTGAAAAACCACTGAGGCAGAACGCCAATCAAATGTTGCGTGTGCTGCACATTATCTGGTATTTATCGATAGTATTTACTCAAATTTAGAGTCGAAAAACGTATTGCGAAATGTTGGTTGCCCCTCTAAACAAAGACGGAGGCAGCATTTTCCTATTATACTTACTATAATAGATAAACAGAGACAGAGAGAGAGAGAGAGAGAGAGAGGCATACACACCCATAAATGGATACCACAGAATGTGGCCCCAAAAATAAAGTTATCGATGTGTTGCATACACATGTACGTGCAACGCCTCGCGTGGAATGCTGCAACTGCAACTGCAACCACCTGGGAAATGGCATGGTACGAGTATACTCCATACTATACTATGGTATGGTATATAGTACGTATACGAAGTACGGAGTATACCGCAAAATGCATCTACCGTTTGGTTTGTTTCGTTGTTCGCTTTTCGCTTCTCGCTGGAAAACTCATTCAGTCATTAAATGCCGTTATCTGCTGATTACACAATAAAAGCAACCATAACAACAACAACAACAACAGCAGCAACAAAAGCTACTGAGCGCCCAAAGCAAAGAGACCCAATTGAAGCGCATCTGTAGAAGAATTACGACAGCAGCAACAACAGAAAACAACAACAACAACAACATCAACAACAACAACAACAACAACAATACATATAACGTAACATTTAGAACAACTTTGTTGGATGCAGCAGCAGCAACAACAATTTTCTCGTTGGCATCATTCGAGTTGAGTTGGCTTTGAGTTTGACTTTGGGGTGGGGCATTGGGGGCATGTGGCATGAGGCATGAGGCATTGGGGCATGAGGCATGCGGTTTGCTGCCTGCCAGATTTGTTACGTTTGCTGTCTGTTTTCGTCTGTCTTCCTGTGCTGTCGCTGTCGCCTAGCCAAGGATATGTCAGAACAACTTCCCGAAACTGCCACACAACTTGAGCTGGAGCCTTTCACCACGCATTTGTTGTTGTTGCTGCCGCTGCTGCTGCCGCTGCTGCTGCTCTCTCAGCTGGCTATCAAATGTACGCAATATTAAAGACACACACACACACACAAGTCACACATTTTTGTGATCATCTGGCCAAGTACAGTGGCTTCGAAATGAAAGTCTTAGAGCATAAATAATAATAACATAATTATAAGTTCTTGACATTGTTCAAATATGCATTAATATATTATCATTTATTATTCATAAGTCAAAATATTAATTATTATTTTATTATGTAATTATATTTTGTTAGATATTTTTTATTTATTTATATCTTAATTTTTTTATATTATATAATAATAATTGCAAGTTCTTGATATTAAAATTTAATTAAAAATTAATGATTATTTTAATATGTATTTATATTTTTTTTTTTAGATATTTTTTATTAAATATAATTTCATATTTATTTATATACCTGCTATATTTTGTATAGCATTTGAAAGACATTTTTTGAGACGGCGAGTATTATTATCCTAATCAAATCCCGATCCAATAGTTTAAAAGCCTTACGACCATTTGTATACACTGTTATATATTATACTTAAAATGTTGTAGCTATTTTTAGAGTTTTTTCTCTCAATTTTGTTTATCATCTGGGCTAGAAGCATAAATTTATTAACTGCCATCAGATTTTTCACTGGAAAGAAGCATTAGAAACAAGGCTGCATTATTTGCTACTATTGCAAAATTATTATCGCAAGAACAAATTAAATCAATTGAGAAAATAAAATAATTGTTTTTATATTTAATTGAGTCAATGCTTAAACCAAAATCTAGCTTGCAGCCTTGATTAGAAGAAATCACTCAAATATGTATAGACTAAGTATTCGTATTATTCCATAGTCCATGGGCATCATATAGCCTGAAAACTAGCGGATGTTTAGCATGTAGTATTTTGGCATGGGCCAACGCGTTGTTCGGCCAGCGAAGCCGACGATAATGATGATGATAATGATGATGATGATGATGATGAAGAAGAGCGAATCATGAACATGGCTGTATTGAGAGAGTGAGAGCCAGAATGAAGTTGGCTAAACAAAAGGCTTTAAGGTCGTTCGGTTGGCTTTGTGGGCTGACATCAAAATGCTGTTCGGCTATTTGCCGACTTGTATCGAGGTGCTAGAAATCGAGTCTCCACATTGCAACGCCAACTAGCTCACTGATCTCGATGCTTTGCTCTTGGCCATTAGTTAGTAGACCTGGTCAATATGTGTGTGTGTGTGTGTGAGTGAGTGTGTTTGTGTATTGGAATTTCAACAAGTTTTGTGCAGCACAAAATGTTAAAATATGATATTACCCAAGCAGGTTGGCTTTGCAGTCAGCCGAAAAAGCAAAAAATGAGTTTCCAAATGCCTCTGAATTCGATAGGTTAATAAACTTTTGGCTCATAGACAAAACAACGGCAAGGGGTGGGGAAAAGCTATGGTTATTGACAAATCAAATAGTCGACGAAGTGTAACCATTTATTGAAGTAGCACATTGAACTCATTTATGGTTTTTACTTTGATACGAATCAAAATTGTGCATTCATAGGCTAAAAATTGAAAGTTCTAAAAATTATATACATAATTCTAAAAGTGAAAAGAGAGTTGATAGACTTTTAAATTTCTACTATATTTGATTATTCAAAAATAGCTTGACGAACATAGAGATATCAAAGGATATATCATATAATATATAATCCGTTAAATAATTAGACTGAAATATATTGAGATGGTTAAACAATCAAATGTAAGAGCAATAAATTCAATGAATATTTTACAGGTTCTCATTTAGTCTTATATGATATCTATGGTTTTTTGCAGTGTATGCAATAATTGAACGCAAATGAACTTTTCGCTAACGAAGGTCAATTGTTTTAAGCAAGTATTATGTGTCTTATGATGTTGTCATAGAGCTATAACACCAGACATCTGGTCGCAGATACCGACAACAGCATATAGGCTAATTACGAGCACTCCCTTCCCATTCCCTCCCCGTTGTTCGCTCTCTTGAAATTCAACTGATTGAGTCGGTAAAAAATATTGAAAAACATAAGAAAAAAATGGCATTTAAGAGACCACTAATTGCTTCAATTAGTAGAGTAGCAAAGAACCTCAAAAACAGGTGTGCGAATGAACAATCGCAGCTCGAACAGGTTGTGCAATGTTTCGTAACATACAAAGTACAAGTATCTCGGTTAACAATTATTCTCCGAGTTCACGATATTTGTGGTCGCACCTATGGGATGTCAATTAGACTACAAACTGACCTTGGATCTCATACTATAATAAGGTACACTGTACTTACATACTTAATTGGTGGGAGGGAGTGAAGTGCAATGTTGCATCTCTTGGGGGTTGAGTTACTCACCTGAAAAGGTAAAATGAAAAGAGCCATTAATAACTTGTATAATGCTGCGAGATGTGGATCCCAAAAAGCAGAACACTTCCTCATTGCCAAGAGCCAAAGAGGCAAAGAGGCAAAAGCCAAAGAGCCAAGAGACAACAGTCGCCTAATCTTACAAGCCATTAAAAACAAGCACAGTATCCAGTCGGAAAGAGCCAGAACGCCTTTCCAGAGTCTGAGACCGAGCATATAATGAATTGTCAATCATTATGTAATCTTCGAGTAAAAAATGATGCAGCAGGTTTTCTGTTTCCGTCTCTCTCTATTCCTCTCGGGCTTTCTCAACAACAACTGAACAGTGCGTGGGCCGCAGACATTTAGACAGAAATACAGAGAGATACTTTATACTACGTCCAAACTGTGGAGCATACGTTTTAGATCTTTTGCCGTGTGGCATGTGGCGCTAACTCAGATCTCGAGAGAATGTCAGACCGAACATCATTTATAATACGGACAGCAAAGGCAGCACAACAACTGGGAAAGGTCTTCGTAGGGTTTTCTTATGGCGGGTCATTGATTCGTGTTTGCATGACGATAAAATATAGCGCCATCGCCCTTTTGCCACATCAGACAAGACGCAACATGATGATGAATGCCATAACTAGACCTCATAAATCCAACTTATTCGGCAGTTGCACCTCCAAAGGGGGCAAACTACCAGCAATTCAGTTTGGCCTGTCAACGCAGCTTATTTTAAGCGGATAGACGAAGTATCCTAGACTCTAGATTTCAGATCTTAGTGGGTGTGAAACACATTGAAGAGTTGGTAGAAGAGAATAACATTAAATGATTTTTTAGAGTGGGGAAATTGGAGAATCTAATGTAGTTTAACAAACATATCAGAATTGCCATAAATATAAATATGTATAATAGTAATATTAGGAAAAAATAAATAATATATACTAGAATAATACTATCGAATTGTTTTTCAATTCTATACAAAACTAATTAAAATTTTCTGTACAAAAATAATGAATTTAAACTGATGTGTTGAGTATTATAAAATAATTCTAATCTGTGATCCAAATAAAACAAATATTATATAATAATTCAAATTATATATTTAATTATGCGTCATATTACAACTCTTTATTTAAATATTTTCCATAAAGTTGATTAATTGAATGCAAGAATCTTTTTAACCGGAAATATAACTTTTATATGTGATATTTTAATTAATTCCCATCAACCTCTACTCACACAAATTAATTTAAATGATCGTCTGAGAGATACTTAGTACAAGTATGCATAAATAAGTAGACATATATGAATGTCAACACTCTGAAGGTAATATTGAAAAGTTATTATGGAATAAATGTTATGTTTATTATCCGATTCTGCTGAAATTTTGTAAATATACAGCTTATATATAAATCAGTATGAATGAGTTTCGTCATAAGTAAAATTGCAAATCTCTAAATTGGTTTACACAAACAACTGAAAAACTTTGTTTGTTGGGCAACTGAAATTACCAAGCGGAAAGTCGATTATCGATTATCGATTATGTCATTAGTGGAGCGGTCTAGATTTGAAAAGTGAATTCGAGTACGTGTATTGATATTCATTCGCTTGCTTGGCAGCTGGAGAGCAGCTGTCACAACAGCTTCCTCTGGACTATTAACTTGTCAGTGGGTTTTTTTTTCTCTTTAAGTAATTTGCGCACCTATTGCAACAATAACAACAACAACAACCACAAGTAGGGGGTCTCACTTTAAAGCCCCGATGGTCGCCCAGTCGCCCATTTGCCCCGTCACCCAGTCGTCAATCATTTTCATTTTGTTAAACGTGCCAAATAGCCGGCAGCGGAAATCGCTCACTTTTTATGGCTATGACAGCGAGTTTATTAAAATACGCTTTTATATGCCAAATGCGGTTGCAACATCGCTTCACTCCAATGCAAGTGAATGCCACGCCCATTCAAGCGAAATGGCTGACACTAAAAGTGGGCGGCAGGCATTAGTCTGAATTATTTACATTTTGCAAAGTATTGCAAAAAATTAAATCCAATGCAATGATGAAACCAAAATTATGACACACAATGAAACTAAAATGTTTAATTTTCAGAATTCGATCAGAAGAGTAATAAATTTTAAAATAAATGTAGGAGAACTGCAAGTAAATAAATATAAACATTTAATATTTCATTAAATGATAAAATGAGTAAATTAGCATAATAAAAAGGATGAAAGCCTTAATATTTATGAAAGATTTAATTTAATTTATTAACACACAATGAAACTGAAGTTTTTAATTTTCAGAATTTTACCAAGAAAGTAATACATTTTAAAATCAATGTAGGAGAACTGCAAGTAAATATGAACATTTACTATTATTAAAGGATAAAAACAATAATTTAGGTATAATACAAAGGATGCAAACCTAAAAAGTTTTGAAAGATTTTATTTATTTTATTGTCTCAATTATTTAAAATTGGTTCTAGTATTTTTAAAAATATAAATATAGTAATTTTATTATTTCACTGCTTAAAAATATAACTAAAATTAAGATATATCTAGAGATAGATTTTATTAAAGTTTATATATGAAATTCTAGGGCAACCTTTTAGATACCCAACATTTAGTTTAATATCTATCTGCAACTTGTTTTACTTTCAGTTCTCTTGAGTGTAATCGTTCACATTACAGTTAGACTATTTAACCTTCTTTCCCAGTTAGTCTCCTCTCTTTCTCTATCTCTTTCTATGCTCTTCTCCTCTACCTCCTACTCATTCTGAGCCTCTTCTTGCTGTCCCTGTCTTTGACAGTTTGTCAATGTAACCACATGAGCTCAGTTACCTTCCAAGATTGTACCGCTCACCCCGCAGTCCGCTTTGTTGAGCCGCCGTGCCCCGTTGCCCAATGACAATGACGGCGTGGAAACCGAATACGCGGTTCGAAGCCAACGTCATCTCCGTTAGACGCTGAGTCTATGGTCTGCCTTCCGTTTATGTAATGGAAAACGAGAGGGAAAAAACACAACAGGCAGATGCGCGACCACGTTGAGAGCTGGACGCGTTGTTGTCATCTTGAAATATGACTATAAACCATATGGAGGTGGAATTTTTGCGTCACACAACGGGGATAGAGTTGTGCTTTTTTCTATGTTATGTATGAAATGAGTGACAGGCTGGACGCAAGATGAATGCTGCCAGGCGGAATGATTTTTCTTCTTTCCTCATCTTAGTTTTATTTTTTTTTGGATGGTCATGCAACGCGTTGTACCGTTAGGCATCCAAAAGCAATTAATTAACACACATCCCAAGTACCGCCCACGAGATGTTTACTCCCTCTCACTTGTTGACAGTTACAAATACATTTTAGCTCATAATAGGGCAATTGTCTGAATAAGTGCAAGCTAATTTGCAGTTGCGCCCAAGTTGCGTTTTGGAATTACCATATACATATAAATGTACAGCCTTGCATTAAGATTTATGAATGGAACTTGAAGAAAATGTTGCAGAGGAGTGTGTGAATAAGTATGAATACATGTACATACTCGTACATATCGAAATGAATCTTGTTTCCTAGTCAAGGTCGGTTAGGGGTACAAGATTGGGGTTCGGGGGCCCATTCCGTAGCATTCAAGTAGCAGCAGCCATTGCAGTTTATGGCAAAGAGTTTAACACGCCAAGATCTATTAGCATGTTATTCTAATTGCAATTTATTAGCGGCGGGGGCTTGTGGCAACCTCTGTGCGAAGTCAAATGGACAAAAAGACAGTGAGACAGAGAGACTGACAAACCAACAGACAGTCAATTCGTCAAGCTCTCTGCGTCATGCAGTCAAAGCTTCAATATGCAAATTAGTTGCATGTGCTTAACCCACTTGCCGCTTAATGGAATGACGAACAACTCAACAGCTGTTGGAAAACATTCAACTCTCACACCTATATTCAAAACAACAATATTCAGCACTGTGTAGTTCTGATTTATAAAAAAAATGGAATATTTCAGATGTACACCCGATAAATGTTTACATTTCCAAACTTAAAAATAAGATTAACAAGTTTCTAAATGACTTTCTGTAAATCTCGAATAATCAGAATTTTTATGATTTTTACTTCTAATATCCAATTTATTCAAATGTATGACTTTTATAACCGAATTAGTTAAGATTTTTTTTAAATATTTATCAAAAAATCAATTTTTACTAATTTTAAAAGTTAACTTCTAGGAGGGATAGATAAATATAATAATACTTTAGCTTAAAGAATTAAAATTTTAAAACAATTTCTGTTTATCGATCTCTATTAGTGCTAATCAGAAATACTAACAACTTTATTAACACTATTTTGAAAGTATTTAATTTAAATTGTAAAACATCCCACAATAAATATTTAAATGTAAACTTCCTCGAAACTTATTAAATATGCATTAATTGCATTTCCTATGTTCCACCTACATTCTTTTCCATTTCGTTTCGTTTCGATTCGATTCGTTCCGTTCCACTTGGTACGCCCACGTGCAGTCTGCGGTCTGAGGTCTGGCTAAATGTGAAATTCCATTGCGATCCCTTCTCCCCGGCACTTTTTCCCCTCATCTAGCCAATACCGTCACGGAGGCAACTGTTAATTGCGTCTAATGAATTTGTTTACGTTATTCGGATATCCAAAACGTGTTTCACTTGTAATATTCATTTATAAACGTAACGGTCTTCCCCTCTTCACCCCTACCCTCTTCTCTCTCTCTCTCTATCTAAACTTATTCCCTCTCTAGAGTTTTGTAATTAGTTTTTCCAATCACTTAACAGGAAATTACGACTACGCACTGTGGGCGTATCATAAAAAGAAGCCAAAATGGCCCCCACCTAAATAATCGTAAAGCTTTTTATAGTAAATTCTGCCATCAAGAAGACTATAAACTGAAACGCCTCAAATCCCAAAGAGACTCTGTACAACAACAAAAACAACCGCAACAGCTACAACAACAACCGCAACAATATAATACGCAACATTTTGTGTAATTTTCGTAATGCAAACCATTTCCTTAATAAAGGTAAGACATTCCCCACAAGAGCGAGCGAGAGAGACAGACTAAAGGACAGAGAGAGAGAGAGAGAGAGGGAGAGGGAGACAGAGACGTTCCACTAATGCGTGCATAATTTTTAATAAATATTTCAAGATCTTGGCATGACTGCAGGCCTAGCTGGGGCCTCTCCTCGTAGACAGCCCATGGAGGCCTAAGCAAACGCTTCCTGGTTTAATTAATAAGGCAGACACGGATCGATGACCGGACTGGACCAGGCCAGGCCAGGCCAGGCCGTGTTGGACCGGACTGGCACAGGCCCCAGGTCTTGCAGCTTGTCAATCAACAACATTTGTGGACAGTGGCCAAGATGATTGTGATTATCATGAACTGCATTACTCGGATCTGGAATCTGGACTCTTGACGATTCAGTTCTGATGTTGCAAACACTTCCGTTTTGCCGGGGCCAAGTACGTTGAACTTTTACAGTTTTCAGCATTGGTTATCCTTCAAAGCAAAGACCGCTTCCCCCCTTTCCCTTTTCTTTTCCCACCTCTCAGAACCATAACCGAACTCATCTGCATGTTGGCTTATCGGTTGCTGCTCAGCCAGCGCTTAACTTGGCCCACGTGTTGTGTCTCCGGTTGTGTTCCTCGCTTCCTCCCGTCCTCCCTCCCTCCAAGTGTCCATCCCGTCTTGGCAGGTTTTCTTTCGAATGAAAATTGTGCACTTTGTATGCAGAAAAGCTGGCGCGCCGATAAAAATCTACATAATTCTGAGCTGTACGTTTATTGCCGTTTCCTAGCGCGTTAAAAAATGCACTCCAAAGGGGGAAAGGAGAATGGTACAGAGTGGTAACCTGTTGCCGCCAGTCGACAGAGACAGAAAGAGCAGGAGAGCAGTAGAGACAGAGCGGAAGAGATGAAGAAGTGAAAGAGGGATATAAAGGGCCACGGGTTTCAATGCATTCATAATTGTAATCAATATCAAGTTATATGATAAATTATCTGCACCAAATTACACCATTTAAGTTGTCAAACGAAATTATCAGAAATTATGCAGCGAAATTTTTAGTACTCTGCTCTCAAAGTTCAGATCTTAATTTATCTTATTGCTTATGAGACTTGTTCCAGATTTAAAACGCTGTCAGACATTTAGATTAATATGCAGAAGCCGAAAGCTGAAAATATCCATATACATATTTAGCATCTTTCCAATTTTTCTTTTAAACCTTTTGAATAAGTTATCATGTATTTAAAAATATTAAAGAATATAAATATATACCCTATAATGTAATAAAATATTGTATGCTGATCTTTAACTATTAGTTAAAAATATATTTTCAGATATTATAATATGTATATATATTTATATAAAATAAATTGAGCAAAATATAAAAATTTCAAAAATTAAAAATATATATAAATTTAATTTTAAAGGATTTAAGTGATAAGTAAATATAAATCAAATAAATGCGTGACTTAATATTGGCCAAACCTTTTTATTCTTCTATTAACTTTAATAACATGTATTCCCAAATAAATTATTATTATTTATTTAATTATCATTTAAAAGTATATTTTTAATTAAATTTACCTATATTTTAAATTTTTCACAGTTATCTATTTCGGTTAATTTATTTTGTGATTTTTTTTACTATTCAAATAATGCTTAAATATTTTCTATCTATTCCTTTAACTTCTCTCTTTAATATTTCTCTTACTCTTACCACCAAAGACGAAACCTTAGGCAAATATCTAGAACACTTTTTAGGCTAACAAATAGCTAGCGGCATATGCAGCCCGTTCTGTTTGCAGTTTGTGGTGCAATTCAAAAAAGATTTGCAAAAAAAGGAAAAAACTAAAATAAATTGACAGCACCTGCAGCTGAAAAAACTGTGAAATGTTATAATTGCTCAAATGCTCAGCTGGAGCTGAAGTAAATGATGGCTTTAAGGGTTTATGAATAGATCAAAAGACAGACGACCAGAGAGTAAATTGCAGTAGGTAACCCAGAGCTTTGAGCTAACCGTGGTTGAGTACTCGTACTAACTTTCTAAATATGCCAAAGAAACAGTGGGACATTATACTTGAATGTGTTAGAATTTTTTTGGAGTGTGCAAAGAATTTCTCATACAGATGGGTGCGTGAAAAGCCATGAGGAATTTTAACAGAATCAAAAAATATGGAACATGTTAAAATATATATATATTTGAATTTTTTTATGTTTACAATAAAATTTTTATTTTAAAACAATGTTTTTTGTAATATTTTGGTAATAAAAACTTTAATTTGACTTAGAAAAACATTTTTCTTACAATAGATCAATGGGGTACAAAGTTCTAGATCAAAGTTGATAAAATATTCTAAAGTTTTAATTTAATTAAATATGACTTTTTTTAAGCATTCAATTATAATTGACATGATCTAATATTAAATGTATTAATATACTCTGGACATGATCCATTTATCGTGTCACGAGAGAAAACACGAAATACGCCCATGTCGAATTTCTAAGCAATTTCGCTGGTAGAAAGAAAGTATCCTCTACATGCACATACCTTACATTTGCCACGCCTCCAAAAATCACTTGTATGGTCGGATAATTTATAGCAAGGTAAAAAAGCGAGGGAGATGGAAAAAGAGGGAGCTATGCAAAGAGGGAGACAGAGAGAAAGAGAGAGAGAGACTTACACATCCGGTTAATATGCTGGCTATGGATCTATGAAGCAAATGTTAATTAAATACCTGTCCAACCA
This sequence comes from Drosophila kuntzei, assembly GCA_035042165.1. NCBI lineage: Eukaryota > Metazoa > Arthropoda > Insecta > Diptera > Drosophilidae > Drosophila > Drosophila kuntzei. The sequence continues at coordinate 654,045 of JAWNLU010001763.1, forward strand.
TTAAAAACATACGTAAATTTATGTTGTTAACGAGGAAATGCGCAATGCGCATGTGCACACTTTTATTATTATCGTCGCTGTCGACGACGACGACGACGGCGATGTGAGCGTTGACGTTTGTCGTTGACGTTGGCTCAAACTCCAGTTGGACACTTGGCCATTTCTACAAAAATTTTCCCCCTGGCGAATTGTGCCGCACACCTTCCTCTCTAGCAGCATTTGCATACGAGTTTGTCGCAAATGCTGGCGGCTTTAACGATGCGCTGCCTGTTGCCTGTTGCCTTTGTCCACGTCGCTACGTCATTCGCTAATTGGTCAAGATACGAATCGGCACGAGAGAGTGACAAGGAGAGGAATAGGCAGGCGTTGCCTGGCATGGACCAGTATTAACAGTACCGAATACCGAGTACCAAATACCGGGTAATGGATAGCGGGTACAGGGTATTGGGGTGCCAGTGTCAGGGCCGAACATACACCGTTGTCTCTACGGCCAGTGGCACTTTCTTTAACCAAAGAAACCAAAAACCAAAGCGAAGCTGTCAAATATTTGGCCAAGTGCTGTTCACCGGACAAGTCGAGCAATTTGCTTTATGGGATTTACTTGTACAATAACCGATTGGCATTTTGGAAAGTGAACTACGTAGATTTGTCTAATGCATTTGCAAGTCAACTGCCTAAAATCTAGGATACTGACCTCTGACTAGCTATTTCTGTATTTCTATGCTCTTATCGCATGTATTTATTACAAACATCGATTCTTAAGAATTAAATGTAGGTGAGCTTCGCAAATCTGTGGGAATTTTTATTGTCAATTTCTTTTAAAAAATAATAAAGATATAAATCAATTTTCTAAACGAATTTTAATTAATGGTATATTTTATAATATGTATAAATAAGTTTAATTAAAAGGTGTTTTATATAATATTAAATTATATTAAATTTAATTGAATCCTTTTAAATTTAATGAATTCAATTCAATCGACACAATTGCTTTTGTTCCGCTTTTGGATTGTTAGGGATTTGTAGATATAATAGTTAACTTACCTTAGTTCTATACAATGGATTGCTAAAATCCCAATCCGGCGCCACAAATAAATAGCCACATTTGGAGACTTTACGTGATGCCTGAAAAGATAATAGAAAATTAAATTAAAATTACAATTATAATATTATTTATAAAATGAGTTATCTATTCTAATTTTGAATAAATTACAGTCTTATTAACAATGAATATCGATGAATAGAATCTTTGGAAAAGTTTGATTCTCATGCATATATGATACAAGTTTTACAAGTTTTATAAATAAAATAAAAATATATAATTTAAGCAGAGATTTAAGTCGTATTGAATCCATCGCTAAATATCGTTACCTGCTTAAAATAAATGTAATGATATAATTGTTCAAATCAAACCCCCACACAAAAAGTAGTTTGAGAAGTTGTGAAACTCAGATCAGTCTGTTTTTCCTTATTGCAGGTATTACTCCAAAAGATCTTATTATTGATAGCTTCAACAATATTTTCGAGTTTCTTTGAGATATGTTGACAAAAATCTGCATATTTGCCTTCATTTTCATGGAAATACAACAAAGTATCTTGGCACGTGGTACATAATAAAAACAACAACAGCTATAACGAGTTAGCACCCTACAGAATAACAACCTCAAGCATGACTAATGCTAATGACGTGTGCCAATTTAACTATCTGCGAGGTTTTTCTATTGCTATTTTTGGGCGCTGGCAAATACCATAAATTACCCACAAGTTTAAAGTATTCTTGACAAATAGATTAAATGTCTTATAACTCGCCGCCTTCACTTTAGTTGTGGAGTAGAGGGAAAGGGAAAGTGTGTACCCCTTGAAAAAAACGACAATAAAAAACAATTGGTTGCCCCAAAGTGGATTTTGTCGAATTGTGGGTGCCTCGATAAGACTGCATATAGAATGGTCAGCACTTAAATATATATGTAACTTGGTACGGTCAGTCGACTAGTCTATTATTTGAACTGATTTTTAATTAGATAAGTTTGGTGAAATTCCATAAGATCGGTAATAAGACAGCATAGCCTTAAGTTTTCTCTTTGGAAAGTTGAAGAACTATCAAAGATCTAATTTAAACTCATTTGGTTAACATTTAAAGTAGTCCTCGATTTTAATTCTATTTTGTTTTATCATTTTTATGAATTTATGATACATTGACGATGTACAATGATTTTAATTACATTTTATTTTAATTAGTTTGGGAGATTAACAGTATAATAAAACATTACGAGTTGTGCTACTATTTCGAAAGATATGTTATAGAGTTTTGTTATTTAGGTAGTGCTTTAAAACTTTTAAAGAGCTACTGAAATTAATCTGTCATTAGTTGAATTATTATCGTTGATTTTTATCAAAATCATATCAAAATCAATTCTGGGTATAAATTGTTAATCTGGTGAATCACCAATACTATCACTACTATTATTTTAACGATTCTTTTCACTTTTAATTATTTAAACTGATACAAAAAAACCCCGAAAATGAAAAAGTAATAGAAAGATAGTTCTGTAGAGTCTAAAGACCAGCAGTTAGTTAGCTACCCATTGTTGACTCCATTTGAAGGAACATTTCCGGAGCAATCTAAGACATTTGGTCGGCTGGCTTTTTAGCTGCAATTACGCTAGCTAATTTTATTTATCGTATCTGGCAATGTTGCTGCATTTTATTGTTATTTTTTCTCGCAATGTTTGTGGAGATCGTTTAAGTGCGCCATTTGCAGTGATTTATGTGAAAATTCGCACGTTTTGTATTCAAATGGGCCGCCAGTGAAGTGAGTCTACCGACAAAAACAGTAGCTAGACTCAGCTACTGTTAGCCTGCAGTTTGGGCCAAAGCAAAATTCAATTGCCGCCGTGGCGACCATCAGGTAACTCATTTGCTTTTGCCAACTGCATTGAAAATTTAACACGTTTTCCACATTAATTGCAATGGGGCTGCCTAATGGGTGTCAGTGGCAGTTGCAGGGAATGGGCGGGGCACCAACAAAGGCAACTACAATTTACTTCCAAAAAAACAAATACGGCCCCCCCAACAACTCTTTATCGCGATCTACTTTTGTCACATTTAAAACTAAACAGTGCAACGTGTTTGCGACGAGGACTGACAATTGGCTACAGCAACTGCGTCATCAGCTTAACCTGGCCCGAAGTGTCTGAAGGTTAATTCGACTGCCACACAAATTCTTAATAAAATTTAACACAATACGAAAAAATTCGTGACTAAATGCGACACAATTGTTGCCAATAAAATGAAAACATGTTTCAGTTCACATAAAATTGCTAACTATAGTCAAGTTTATGTTCAGATTTAGTTAATTTAGACAGAATTTATCTCAAAATTCTTTAAACAAACTAATTGTTAGTACAAAAGTTGAATTAAATCAATTTCAGGAAAAATCTTTGATTTTATTAATATCAAATATCTAATTTAATTTTTAACATATTACTTCAGAATATCTTTAGTCCAGCATTTCTTTTTTTTCGTGCTGTTTATTTCAGATATAATTGCAGTATCAAGGGGGATTTTAATTCAGTCTGGAAATGCCCATTTTTGGTCATATGATGGCAACTTATGGATCGTTCATGTCTCGACGACTCACATTAAAAACGCTGGAGGCCTTGTGGGCTGCGCGTGCAGAATTTTTGAATTGAGGAGGCAAGGGCGATACGTGGGCGTGGCTGGCCAAAGAGAAATGTAGGTTGTCCGCTGACTAATGAAATGAAATACAGCCAGCCCCAACACAACAATGTGGGCAAAAAAATATGGACTAAGAAAACCAGGGCTGACTTCGAATCGAAACACGCTGATTAATCGAGGTTGATCGTATGAAATGAATAAAAGAAATACGAAAATAACGAATAACACATTTATCACGATTTTTAGAACTACCCTCTATTTGATCTGTACTCATGCAGAGGGTATATTCAAGTTGTGGCATATATTATGAACTTTGCAATATTAATAACAAAGCAATTATTAAATCTAGAACAACCGATAAATATATGCTTCATTGTTTTCAATTATAATCTGAAATTAGAACAATGAACATATGGTTTTAATGAATAAAAGATTTTCACAATATCAACGCAAATTTAATTCAATTGAACAAAAGTTATAAACAAAAGAAATATGAAAAAATTAAGAACAATCAAAAGCTTAAATATAAAAAAATAAGGAGAGAATCATTCGTTCCTGAACAAAAGAATTTGAGGGGCGTGATTTTTAATTTATTTTCAGAATTGGGTCAGAGTTGATATAAAAGAGACAGTTGTTTAATAAGTTTTATTTTTGAACAAATTTCGATAACAATTATATTGAATTATAATCAAAATTGCACCCTTATTGTTTAAAAATATTTCTAAATTCTATATATTTTACTTGAACAAATTAAATTGTAATGATGATTGTTGTGATTTCATTTTAAAATAAAAGTTTCCGCATATTAATATGATTTTCAGGATATAAATATTTTATATATTATATAGAATGTAGAATAAAAAGTTATAATATGATGATTGAAAGTAAAAAATTGTCGACATGGACTGCAGGCTTAATCATTAAATCGAAATAAAATCAATAGAAATGCGGTTCTGGCATTCCTTTGAAATTATCAACATACTCGATGCAGTCATGCAAATGTAATTATGTATGACAGTAATAACAACAACAATGACAACTAATAATCATAATTCTTTTTTCCAGCTTGTACTTACGAGTTCTGCCAGAGTCTCTTGAGACTGTTGCGCAAGCGTGCAAATGCAATAAAGAATGCATTCGATTAGTATTAGAATATATAAGTATAATTATATATAGAGAGTGATTGGATAAGGGGAGTGTTACTGGGTGGGGAGGGGTTATTAGCTGCTGTATAAAAAGATGATGATGCATGACATTTAGCCAACTCTTTTCAAGAGATGACATTCAAGTGGCGAGCCTCGAAATGAATTTCAATTGCCGCCAACTTGTTTTCGATTTAATTTGATAACGAGGCACAACCAACCCATCGTCGTTGTCGTCTTATGACTGCAAAATGTCAAATCAAAAGTCACGTTTTCCGCTAAGCTTAGCCTGGCCATTAACAGAGCACCAGCATCAGCACCAGCTCCAACTCCAGCTCCAACTTCAACTCCATCTTCATCTAGCAGCAGCTTCAGTTTAGAGCTCTGCTCATAAATCGAGCTCTTGCTCCAACAAAATTTCACTTTTTCTGCTGCGGCAGCGTCTAATACACCGATTGACAAATAAACAATTTGTGGCACACACACACACACATACACATGCAATAAAGATAAATACCTATACATAAACTAAGTATACTTATGTATAAAGATATATGCTTGGACATATCGAGAGAGACTCACGCACACGTGGACGTGTCCAAGTCCAAATCAAATCCATCTCTAAACTCGCCACAGCTGGTGGAAAGTTGTTTGTATTGTTGTTGTTATTGTTGTTGCTGTTGTTGCTGTGGTATCTCTTGGGCTTTTAACTCAATTTGAGGCTGGTTTTGTCGTTGGTTTGTTTTGCTTGCTTATTTACACACATGTGTCTGTATTTTCAAAGTTGTTGAGTATCTAAGCTCTGTCTTAACAAGCAACCAAGGCAGTGGCCAAGCCGATTCACACAACAACACTAAAATAACATAACTTATAATATCAACAATTACAATTTTTACCACAGACACCGCAACAACTTATTTGATTATAATAAGTATGATCATATAATTTTAATATACGTTGGGTTCAGCGATTCATTGTAGATAACTAAAATCGAAAATCATAATATTGTTGTAATCAGGGATTAAAGCCTTAACCGAAATCGTAACCTTTAACCGATAAAAACCGATTCAAATTTGTAACCGTAACTGAAACCGTAACCGAAAAAATGGTTTTCCGCTATTCCGAAACCCATAAACCGAAATAACCGTTTAGTAACCGATTCACTTAGAAGGGTTAATTTCGGTTCTGGCCGTCGCAGGTACTGAGTAACTTTGATAACTTTGAACTGCCATAACTTTGTCAAAAGTCCACCAATTTTTATGCGGAATGTAAATTTGAGCATGATTTTACCTGCAAATTCGTTCTGCATTTAAATTTTGTTCATTTTGAAAATTCGAATTTTTTCGAAAAAATCAAAAAAGATAAAGGGGTAACACTGTAAAATTTCGAAAAAATTCGATTTTCAAAAATTTTCTAAAATGAAAAAAATGTAAATGCAGAACTAATTTGGAGGTAAAATCATGCTCAAATTTACATTGCGTATGGAAATTGATTGACTTTTGACAAAGTTATGGCAGTTCGAATCTATTATAAATTAGTCAAATCAAAGTAATCGAAATTTTCAAACCAAATAAACCAAATTTATATGAGATCATATTATAGTTAAATCGACATTACGCTGGACCATTCCAGTAACCAGATAACAATATTTTTCAGGCTAATTAGAGCATTAAATCTTTTTTCCATGTAAAGCAATGAATAACGCTTCTTATTTTGGTCAACCGAAAACGTTAATTTTTTTTTTGTGAACCGAAACCGTACCAGTATTTTTAAACCAAAACTTACAAAAAACCGATTGCCGTTCCGAAACCGATACTCCAAGATTTTGCATAACCGATAACCGAAAACCTTAATTCGAGCATAATCGAAAACATAACTGAAAGCAATATTCGTTTCGGTTTTAATCCCTGGTTATAATAATATGTAACAGATTTATTTCTATCTTTACTTTGAAGGGATTCCATAACATTATAAATAATACTCAGAATTAACTAAAAGAAAGAAAAATGTATTTCTTATCGATATGAAAGTGAAATACTTCTTCTGGTAATTAAAACATTAATTTGTAAGTGTAGATTTGTCGGTCAAACATACAAAACAACACTAAATATTTTCAGGTAAAACAAAAAAAAAGTTAATTAAAACACGACTTGAGTTGCATTTTACATGACAGTAAGTGGAGCGGATACTCGATTTCAAAATGAGGGGTGCACTTGAATGTGGAGAAAAAAAGTACAACAATTCATGGTTTCATGAATGAAATATCTTTAAAAAAATGCCATCGCATATTTCAGTTGAGGATCGATGATTGCAGTGCGAGTGCACGTGTGGTCACAGACCCGAGATCGGGGCGAGCAAATCAAAAATATTTCAAAAATCGAAAGAAAAACCAGCCTTAAATTCGTAATTAATGTGTGAGAATAACTTTCCAACAACGATCAATGACGGAGCAGCGCTTTGTGACTGTCTGATCATCATCATCATCTCCGGCCCGAACACTGACCATGACTTGAAATAAAAATGAAAGTGGTCGACCGACAGATCGCCAAACCTCTCAGTTGCCGTTGATCAAGGGCCACTCTCGGTTATTAGTCGCGATTAAACCGAATGGAGGCTAATCTTGGCTCATTCATAAATACCACACATGAAACTGGAAACGTCGTCTGGTTATGATGTGATATGATTAATAAGCTTCGCACGCCTATTAAGACCCCCCTTTGAGGTAGGTAGAAAGTAAGTATCTGACAAATCTCTTACAAAAAAAAGCCAAGAAAATAAAGTGAACCTAAAGATAAACTGACAGACAACAGGTTGATTGACTGTTGCAGTTCCGAGGTCAGAAACCATAAGCCCATAAGGCGGATAAAAATAAACCCAACGTATACAAAGTTGAATAATAATTTAATATATTTATTAATATTTATTTAAATGATTTAGACTTGAGTGGGAGATCTTTATAACTATAACTCTGTATAATTCGTTTATACATAGCTACAGATTAGTTCTATAATCAGAAAAGCTTAAGTTTAGAATGTCAACTATGCGATAGTTAAAAAACTCCGACAACTTTTACAGAAAAATACAAAAAACGGAATCTTACAATCAAGAAGTCTTCTTTTATTTTAAGAATCTATTTTATAAAAAATGTAGTCTAATATTCGATCTTTTCATTAAAATAAACAACGATCATACCCTTCTACATTTTCAAGGGTATTAAAATCGAAAGCATAAAAGAAATCGAAAGCGAATGTGGAACGCAAACTCGAACTGTGCTGTGGATCGTAGCCGAAGTCGAAGTCCAAGACGAATATCAAGTGCAACAAACGAATGAACCGATGAGCAAGTGCATGCCAGAGTGAGAGAGAGAGAGAGAGTGTCTATACGAAGGAAAGAGATGTAAACTGCGAAGTGTGGAATGAAGTGGTAAGGCAATGGCACGGCATGGCAAGGCACTGCACGACATCATGGCATAGTCACAAATGCGACTGACCATCAGACGCGACTGCACCGCGAAATGAAAGCGAATGTCTTCGTCGTCGTCGTCGTCGTTGCGGTCGCGGTCGCCGTGGTCGTCGCCCCGCGGTGCGCTACAGTTCAAGCTCCATTTAAAAAATTGTGCAGCTTTTAGACACCGCCGATCATTTGCGGGGATCGATGGCAGCGATGCGAGTGATCTACTAAACGATCGATAAATCGATTGACCAGTTCTCGTGCATGTCCAGAATATTGTCCCTCAACCTGTCCACTTGTACGCGTCGAGTGGTTAACTCTTCTTACCTTTATTTTGGGACCTTGGGCTCTCTGTCTTCTTGGTTGTCTCATCAACAAACCGAACCCATTGTGTAATATATGTATGTTTATATAAAAAATGACTCTTGGGCACCAACTGGCAACTGGGAATATTTGAGTTGATCGTATTTTCACTTTCGTTCGCCTTGCATGGGAACCGCATGTGGATGGGGAAGAGATGTTGATTGTGAAATAACCAGATGGTGTCATCAAGGTAAGGTCTGACTATAAGTTGCTATGGATGTACATAAATCAATCACTTTTGACGAAACAGCTAAGAAAGCTAAGAAAATTTGTAAGATATGCATAAATCCTTAAAAGCAATCTAGAAGTGGTTCAATAGGTAAAAGAAAATATACAGAAAAGTATTTTTTCAAATAATCTAAAGATATTATAGTTTAATAAAATCTGTAATGTTGATTTTAAAAAAAAAGCTGCACTAACTTAAGCAACTCGCTATAATAATATCTCAATTTTTGTTTATTTTTAAATTTACCAATTTAAAACTTTTAACAACCATTAAAAATATTCCCCTTGAAAACATTATTTTTACTCGAAATTTAGCATTACAAAAGGCAACCGCAGAAACAAATAACAACAGAAAATATAATGTAAATGGCTTTTTGGCGGACACAATGGGATAATGGGGAATGTAAGGCCCCGCCATTCAACGGAAATAATTGAAAATTCACGTAAAATAAAAAAGTGGAAAAATTAAAGCGTAAAAGTCAACGCTGGCCACACACAAAGGGGTTGGAAAATGCGTTTGGTATCACCTCAGTTATTATAAGAGAAAAGATGTCAGAAATTGATTTTCAAATGAAAATTGTTAAGAGTCAGTGTAAGACAATGACTCTAATAATAATAATAATAACAATGGCAAAAGACAAAAAAAAAAACTACAAATCAGAAAAAAAAATCAAAACTGAGCAGCATTTCACTTTCGATGAGATGCGAAGAGATCTCAGAGTATCTACCAAAAGCGGGGCCTGAGGCAGTTTAAGATACATACTCGTACATTGGTAGCTTCATCATCTCTCTCTCTCTCTCTCTATCTATCGCTCAATCTCTCGCATTTTTACCTTATGCGTAAAGTTATTGTACAATTGTTGTTGTCTCTTCATTTATGCCATTTGAAAGTCGAAATCGACATCGATGTTTTAGCTGGTGGAAAATCGTGCACATGAGCTTTACTAAGTAAAAGTAAAAATCACCTCTCCCCAACACCAACAACACCAACAACAACAACAACTCGAACATCAACTGTTTGACTATTTGTTGTTGTTTGGTTTCGGATTGTTTCTCTGAATTTGGGCGCCGCATGTGTTTGCATTTGATTTTTATTTTTACTGCCGCACATGAGCTTGCAACTTGTGTGTGTGGAATGGCAGAGTTTTTGGCTCTGTCTCAGTGTCTCTGGCTCTTGGGCAATAGATAGGCATCACAGTTCGTGCCAGCTAGCGACAACAACACCAATAACAACAACTACAACAACAACAACGACAACAACAATGTTGCCAGGGCGACTCGAAGTCATATTACAATTCATTTAGAAATGCATTTAAAAATACATAAAATACTTTGAACAGTGCATAAAACGAAAGTGAACAGAATGCCAAATGAAAATGAAAGTTTTGCAATCGCAAAGTGTGACCAGGCTTTTCATTTCGCCAGGTGAGGTTACATACTTTTCGGCGTCACATTACAAATTGATTTCGCATGATTTCATACTTCAATGAAAAGGAAAATTCGAAAAAGCATACGGGGTGACCATCTGGACGATCAGATTTGTTGATCGAAACATAATCATAGCTTTGAGATACATCGATGCAACTGGTCACATTGAAGAAAGACAACAACAACAACATCAACAACAACAACGACAGCTATCATCATTATTTATGGCTGTTGCACAACGTTTTGTCTGTAAAAGGACCACCCGGATAAATGCTCAACCAGCTCAAATTAATCATCTGTCCAAGTCGAAAAACAGTCAACAGTCAAGAGACAAGAGACAACAACAGATCACACAATCAGACCCCGTAAATAACAACAACAAAATCGTTGTCGTGCCCTTGTGTGTCAAATCCATCATTAAATGTCATCGCTTCGGGGGACTTTATGCGAAAGTCGGATGAGTTTTTTTTTCTTTTTGGAAAACGGAAAAACGGGTAGGTTCATCTAAAAAGGTCAACAGCTCGTTGCCAATTGAGTAACTTAACAAGGCGGCTTGCAATACTCAAACAAACATTGAACATTTCATAAGCAACACCAAATATGAAATACTCTTTTAAAGTTTTTAAAGTGCGTGGAAGAAACTTGATTTCAACAAATCCTATTATCCGATAATGTAAACTAGAAGCAAAACAAAATAGAGATAATGTTATAAAAATATTAATTGTGCTTGTGATAAATTCAGTTTCATTATTTCATGACAGATTTACATTTAAAAAACTTACTTTTAAAGATATTTTGACATAATCATATAAAAATAAATGACAAATTAAAAAATTATTTCCCGATAAAATTTAAGTGAACTTTGATAATGGATCCTAAATTTATTTTATTAATTGACACTATGCAGCGCCATTTTATTTAATTGTTAAATTTTATTATAATTAATATTTAAATAATCATATTATTACCATAACTATTGTTTTAAATCCCTCATTAATTAATTTAGTAAAGTGTAATATAAATATACTCCTATTTTAGCTTACTTCATATAAATTTCCCATTTCTGTTTAAATACTTTGTGACGTCTTTCCTCAGACAACCTTGATTAAACATTTAAGATAGCCTCTGAATGAACAAAAAAATAACTAAATAAATATACAAACAAACACAACAAGGTGTCTCGCAGTGTATAAAAATAAAACAAACTCAAAACGAAAAGCATAAAAAAAGAAGAAATAATTGCGCGAGTGCATAAATTTTCGCAGGACGGTCTGAGGTCTGAGGCAAAGCTACTTTCGTTTTCAATTTAAAAGACGAAGAAGGAAAAGCGACAGCACTGCGTTTTGTACGACGACAATCGCAATCGAAAAATGGCAACGAACCTTCGATAGGCAAAGTCAAGTTTTGCACATAAATTTCACAGCGATCGATTTGCGGGATACGAGGTAAACGCTAAAATTGAGGTAAGGGGCGAGTTCGCCGAACCAAAATGCAACGCTGCTTGCCGATGAAGATCAATGATTATCATCGTCAGCTACAGCTACAGCTCCAACTGCAGCTGCAACAGCAACAGCAACTGAAACTGTCTTGTTGACACTAAGTGAAAGTGAACTTGATGGGACGTCGTCATCGTCATCGTCATTGCCGTCATCGTCATCGATTCATGATCGTTGCATGCAAGAAGGGAGCTTATAAATCTTTGATAGGAGAGAGTTATGTGTTTCTTTTAGCTAGCTTTCTTAGTTAATAGTAATTTGAGTTGTCATTTAAATTTTTGATTGGTTATTAATGAATTATTATGAATTTTTATAATAAATCAGTAAAGTATTACATAATTTACATATTAATGATTTTTCATTACTTTTGTTTTAAATACAATATTTGCTACAACATTATTATTATATGTATTTGATTAAATAAAATAAATAAATTAGTTTGGCTGACTTTTTACTACTAACGTTTTTTTTTAAAAGTTTTTGCGTATTAGTTTTCAAAAACTTCAAATAACTATTGAATCTATTTTGCAGAACTATAGTTAAATTTTGCAATCATATTTTGGAAATATTTATGAAATGCAATTAAAGATTTATGAGGTATAATACCGATTTACCCATTGCGGATTAAATTGAAGGTACGAGTATAATAAAAATAATTCTTTAGGCTACACCTGCCGCATATATTGTTGTGTAATATTCATACCAAAAGTCATACATGTTTTTACCAGGTGTGTAGCAATATTGCTAGATACCAAATTCTTAAGTGTTTCATATTGACCGACATAGATAAGCCTTATGAATGTCATTATCGCATGACTCTCGGATTTGTATGGTGTGCTTACCTGCAAAGAGATAAAAAGTAAACAAAAATTAGGTGCTGGCCATGATAGAGTTATGTATGTATGTAAGTATATATGTTTATATGATGAAGAGAGTGTGCTGCAAGCGGGCCAACTGACCGCTCCGACCGCATTGAAAAAGTGGCACAAATGTCTTTATTTGAAGCACAGCCCGAAAAGGTTCGTTCGCTCGTTCATTCGTTTTGACCGCCTAATGCCCGTCCCGCACAAACATGGCCCGTTGATCCGATGCCGGGCCACGGTCGGGGCTTTTCTTGTAATTACAAAATTGGTTGTGGCGCGTCTGCATTGAAAGTTGAGCTTCTTCCTCATCTTCCTGCTCCCCGTTCTTGTCCATCGGCACCAGTAAAACCCGAAACCGCCGCAATTCTTATGAGTTTTATGAATGAAACCAAAGACGATAACCAGACGGTCGGGAGTCTATTTATGGCCCCTGCATGACTATATCGGTTGCCTAGGATTTCACATTTCATTCACTAGAAAATCAGTTGATCAATTAGTGAGAATCGAAAACTGGAACAACGCACAACACGCGTGTCGTCTACTTCCTTTTGACTTTTTTTCACTTCGACTTTACAACATTTTCGAGTTGAAGTCGGACCATTGTCATAGTCTAACTCGTAATTGCTAAAAAATAAAAATAGTTTCACAAAATTGCTTTAAGTGCACTCATAAATGTTTAACGTTGCTTTTTGAACTCAAAACTCCAAGTCTCTCTGTTTCTATCTCTATCTCTCTTTGTCTATCTTTCGCTCTCTGTGTAGATTACGCATTCGACACGTGGAACGTTGAGCGGCGGGGCAAAAGAAAGAGAAGAGTGAAGACAAAACGTCAGACAGGTCGACATGCAAGCGATCTCTGCAACATTACATGGTCATGCCGCACTATTTTTATGGCCTTAATCGCAGTCTTTGTTGTTAGTTATTACACTAAAAACAGGGTATATTTCATATGTAATGAGGTTTCATGGTATCTTATTTAATTTTAATCAGATTAAAACAAAGATTTGTCAATTTTATTTAATATCTGGTTGGAAAGAGAATCTTATATTTTATTTACTTATTTATTTCCCAGATATATATGTAATTATGTTCTATTATATAAGATTGAAAGTCGGTAAATTTATATTTATTTTTAAAATGTAAATTAAATGTGTTCATCGTCGATTTAATTTATTTTTCCTATTTCTTAAATTTTTAATTTGAGTTTTTGTTGTTTCAAAGCTAAGTAAATATTTCCCATTTTGGCCACTTACATACTTGGTCGAGTTGGTTGGACTCTCTGTTGACATTGTTATTGCTTAGGCCATTCTGGGTCTGTAGTTATATGACAGTTAGTGTGTCAGTGGGTCGAGTCAAACAAAATGAAATGAAATGAATTTAAATGTAACTGCACTTCACGGTTAATGGCCTCTAAAGTTAGAGTTAAGGCCAGAAGGAGGGCTTTGAAGCTGGTGCAATAAACCTGCTGCATGATTACATAAGCCACAAAATTGTTTTTGGGGACTCAACTCGGCTTTGGCTTTGTAGACCATCGCCCACATACTTTCGCTCTTATTTACGAGCGTTAACTAATTTAAAATCTTAGAGGTAATAAAGATAAAAAACAAGAACCTGTTGAACTTAGGAAGGTGGAAGACTTTGCAAGCGACAAAGTGTGACAAAAAATCTAAGCGAAAGTCGAAGAGAATTTCTTCTTTTAAGCTGACAATATAATTGTTAAATACTCACTAACAATGAGCGTGTAATAACAGGGTATCATTAACCTACAGTCAAGCAGCTGATACTCGCTGAACTTCCGTCATTTACATACATGAAATACAACATGACAGTTGACTTCTGTCAGTGATAAGCCACAGAATTTACCACTGTCAAAACGAATGCCAGCGCCAAGAAGCACCACATAACAACAACAATAACAACAACAACAATAACAACAGAAGCAACAACAACGACAACGACAACAACATGGTACGTGCAACCACGCAAAATGTGTGAGATTAGCAGGATTGGATTATGTTCCAGGTCCCAAGGCTATCTCTGGAGAACATTGCTAGCTTGGAAAACCGTTAAATGTTACAATAGTTGAATTTACTTTTATGCCACAACGATGATGATGATCGTCATAATGATGTTACTGCTGATGCTGATGATCATTTAATGGCTAACCGGTTGACTGTGAGTGTTTTTAGCTCCTTTTGCATAGTTGCTTTGTCTCTGGAGCTTCTGCTCCAATGTCAATTAACCAAATGTCAAATAAAACGCGACATTCATCAACTGGCAAAATTGTAAAGATATTTTATACATACGATAGATGGATTAAGATAACTAAATGTATCGATATATAATTCGATTTTCATTTTGATAATTAATTATAGTAATTTTATCACTTAATTCACAGTTATTCTGAATATATTCAGCGATATTTTAAATCTAAGCATGATTTGTACTAAATTCTGATGGACTTGCTTAAACTTCAAGCTAAAACTTTTGACTAATGGGCATACAAAATACATTTCAGTTATAAAAAAATAAGATATTCAATTTGTTCAACATTTAAATATATTTAAAGCATAATTGTTATTAACTGCAGCTGTTATTTTGCCCATAACCAATTGAGTTAAACATATTGTAGTAAACATTTTGGAATTTAGGACAAGAAAATATTAAGTTTTTTTTTGGCTAGAATGCAACGGTGGCAAAAACAACACCTGAGGCAAAATGTTGTCGGGAAAGAAGAAGCAGAAGAAACTACCACGTTAAAATTACCAAAGCTAGAAAAAGAACCTGCTAGCAAGACTTATGACCGTATTTGATATTGCCTAATGGTTGTTGTTGTTTTTGTTGTCGTTGTTGTTGTTGTTGCTGTCAGGTTGGTTATTCTATTAAATGGTTTTCTTAGGCTGAGCAAAAACAACTTGGCTACTTTTCAGCTAGAAGTAGGAGTTGTTGACTGGAATTGCTCAATTTGTGTCTGCGGCGACAGCGACGTCGACTGAGGCAGCGGCAGCGACTGCGTCTAAATAAGCCAACAAACAGATGACGACAACAAGTTGACGCGGACAGAGCTGGTGACGCTAACGTTAGCGTTGACTTCATGCCAGCCAACTATCAACTATCAACACCGTTGTGTGCAGTCACAATTGCAACAACAACAACAACAACAACTATTAAAAAACAAGTCAGCCCAACACCAACGTGTCGCGCGTAAAACAACAAACAACAACTTTTGTTGCAAGTCGTATACTTAATTCTTTTATTCTATATCTTTTATTTTCAATTCTACACTTTTTCTTATAAGGGGCTATCATTAAATTTATCAACTTGCTTGATATTTCGAAAATGAGTGAATATTATAAGTTTTACAATAAAAAATTTATACCTAACAATTATTTTCCAATATTTATTATACAGCTTTAAAACATTTCTACAATAATAAAATATTTGTATTTATACTGCAAAATAATAAATATAATTATATATTAAGATTTATTTAAATTACAAAAGATATTCTAACTTTTAAATCATATAATTATATTTATGATTTATAATTATTATAATTCAAATATAATTATATATTAATTTTTATTTCAAGATCAAAAGAAACTCTAACTTTTAAATTATATAATTATATTTATATACGTTGGCTTTTTCAAATAATAATTAAAGTATAATTATATAAAAATATATATTTAAATTTATTTAATAGTTTGGGTACAACACTTACTTTTGATCTTAAAATAATCGTTACGAGTTAACACTTATTTTTGATTTTAAATTAAATGTTACGGAAGGTATTATCAATCCCTCAGTAAAAATCTTATTTTAGGCCATTTTTAAATCAAGAATGTTTTTTATCTGCACATGGACTTGAAATGTGTTTAGAAAACTTAGAAACCAACTAGAAATCTATTGAAATTTTGAAACTGAGTCATAAAAAATAAAACAAAGTTTGATTTATCATCGATAACTATCGTAACCTTAGCTTAAGAAAAACCAGAATATGAATTATATCCAACGTTATAGATTAGATCAAAACTGACCCGCTTCTGAATAATGATTGATTAAATTGACTTCTTTTTAGGAATTGCCTAAGGCTTTATAGAGTATTTAGCTGTTCCATAGAATACTCATTATCAAGTGTTGTTGTCTATTTTTTACCTCACAAAGTGAGCAGGTGTCTGTTGTTGCATTTCGTAATGAATCAAGAACTTTTACAGAGTTTGTACAGCTTATTGAGTAGAGCATTTGATTAGCATAAATTCTGAAATGCCTGCATATATTTGGTAACTTTAAGTAAAGGGTATTTAATGATCGGATTTGCCTTGCACCTGTTGACATTTGGTGTCTGTTTTTTTTTTGTTCAGAGGCATTTTCAATTTTAAATTGAATAAAAAATGTTTTGCTTTTTGCCGTTTGCTGCTTCTGTGGTCGCACTCGTCTCGTAGATCGATTCAATGAATTTAAAATGCATTTAAGTTGAAATTTAGGTCAAAAGTGGTTGTTGTTGTTGTTGTTGTTTTATTGGCATTACTGTTGTTGCTGCGAATGCTGGTTACCGGTTGCAAGTTGCAAGTTGCTTGGTTGCAAGTTGCTAGGTTGCAAGTTGCAAGTTGCTGTTTACTGCCGCTGCACGTTCATCAAGTCTAAAATATTCTTGCATGGCATTTGGAAAACAACTTGCAGCTTAGAATTACTGGCTTGGGCCTGACTGCCAACTGCCAACTGCCGACTGCCGACTGGTTTCTGTGGAAAACTCTGATCTGAGAAGATTGCGTAGTGTCGGTAAAGTGCGACTGACTGCAAACTGTGACTACGAGTACAACAACTCTGACTGTGACTCTGACTCCAACTGAGACTTCGACTTCGACTACGACTTGGACTGGGAGACTGTTTTGCCCTACGCCCCCGTCCTCCTTTAACTCTTACGCTGAGTGTTGCAGCTCATTCTAATTGCACTTTTAGCACAGCCTTAACTCACCGGCCACTGAGCAGAGCTGAGAAGAACTCTATGTCCAATTCCGACTTCGACTCCGACTGTGTCCATTTACAGCTGGGAAAACAAGTTTGCTTTGGTCAGCGACTTGCGATTGTGTGTGTGTGTGTGTGTTGGCCGTAAATATTTATGAGTTGAAGTCGGACTTGGACTCGGACTCGGACTAGCAATATGTCTCAGGCGTATAGCGGTAGCCGTGCAGCCATAAAAATAAATCAACTAATATTTCGCTGATTTTCAGCTATTCAAACGGCAAGTGAAAATCTGTCAGTGGCTTGCGCTTAATTAGACGAGTTTCATGTTCTATTTGTCTTACCAAAAAAAAAAAAAACAACCACAAAACTGGAGTACAAAATCAAATATATCAACGTTAATTAGTGGCCTGCTGGCAACTTTCACACTTTCCAGTTTCACACTCGGAAATTAATCAAAAATGTAGAAAACATAAAGCAACCAAAGCGACGCTTTTTCAAATGCATTTCAGAAACAATAACAAATATTTATTTTGGAATTTCGGGGCAAAACAACAAAAGGCCAATACACAATGCAGTCTTTGTGCCAAATAGAAAATTGGAAAATTCAACAAGCCCATAAACAAATACGAATATGAAATACACTTGCCAGCTACCAAAAAAAACTGCTTTGAACTTTATTTATTTAATATTTTAATAAACTGCTGAGAATCTTCACAAAAATTATCTGTAAAAAATTGTTTAATATGGAGGCTTTCTTTGGAATTCTATTTTCTTTGAGAACAATGGTTTGAACTTTGAATCAACAGGGAAGAAAGTGGAGAAAAAGAAGGAGAAGGTGAAGTTTGGTTGGGGGAGGTGTGATTAAATATTATCGTTTAATTGCAGTCATATGAGTTAGTTACACTAAACGAAAAATCCCAACAAAATGTGTAAGGGAGAGAGAGAGAGAGAGAGAGAGAGAGTAAGAGACAGAGAGACCAGGAAGTAAAACCACTTCCCAGCATAGACAAGATCACATTGAAGCTGCTGCATTATCAAAACAGTAAATGGCTGCTGAAGTTTCTGCTGCGTATCCCAAGCCAGAGACAATGTTGACGAACCGACTTGTCAATCAAGCGATTGACTTTTGCACAAAATCCCAAAGACAATCTCGATGCAGTCGTCCAAACCAAACGATGATGATATCTGAGCTGACTGGCCAAACATCCCAGTCTCAGTCGCAGTCGCAGTCTCAGTTCAAGTCCAAGTCCCAGTTGCAGTCCAAGTATCAGTCCTCGTATCCATACCAGTTTTGGGCCCATGTCCAATCCAACAAACAGTCCAACACAGTTGGGTTAGAGCATGCCATTTCTTGGTCTAAAGCAACACAACAACAACAACAACAGCAAAAAAAAGGAAAAAAGTAAAGATATTCCTTTGCCTAATTTGGTTAAAATGGAAATTCCGCACACCATATTGTACCGAGTACTTTAAATGACAATGACTTGGCGATCAGAAAACCAGAGAACGCTCTCTGTGTTCCTCTGTCTAGCTAAACTATTTTTGGTATTTGTATCTAAGTTTCTACAGAAAAGAATCACAGTCTTCGATTTGTCTTAGAGCCTGCAGTCTACAGTTGAACTACGCTAACGTGAACATCATCAAAATATATTCCTTTAACTTGAAGAATTTTAAAATACATCGATCACAAAGATTTCTTAACAATCTATCACATTTAGTTCTGTATTTTTTTCGTTATATCTATCATATTTTTATACATTCCTTAAATATATATTGTACAAAAATAATATAATTCAGATAAACCATAATCTTAAAATACTTAAAAAAGATATTTATATTTATCTTTGATTAGGCAACAGTCTGATTTCACACTTTTCATTGATAGAGCAAATAATTGGAATACTCGAATAATTGAAATGATTCTTTAACCTTTCGTAAATTTGTCATATCATCTTGCCTTTCTTTTGCTCCGTGCATGCGCCCATTCGATAATATATGAATGAATTATGCAAGTCAAGTCAAATTTCAATAAAAATGCGTTTAATCCCCCACAAAATAATTTATAACTTGGAGGCGGGCAAGGCAAAGTCAAAGGCAAGGCAAGGAAGGCAAACAAAAGTAAAAGTAATGCCATAGTTACAGAGAGACCAACAAAGCCTATAAATTTGTGCACCGAGTCGAACTCGGACCTTAAAGACAGATTGAGATACCTTCATAAGAAGAAAGGAATACAGATCCGAGACCAGAGTCGAGAGCCCAGAGCGAAGTAAAGCCAACGCATGTGGCAAGCCACATTTGAACTTTAACACACGATCTCGGGAGACGAGGAAGAGGAAGAGGAACGACGATAAAGTACAATAAAAATTTCAAGTTTGCCAGACGGGGGCCACATGGGCCAGCACATGGCCTGTCGCCAGATCCGCTGAACCGGGGTCAACATTATAAAATCGCGCCAGTCAGCGGGACAGCAAAAAAAAAAAATACAAAACGAAAAAAATGGAGAAAAAAGACAAAAAAAAGGCAGCAACAATCAAATAATTTATGACCAAGTGCATGGTGGCTGCTTAAGTTATGGCCCAGGCCCAAAGAGCTGGGTCTGAGACTGCAGAGACTGGAGAGTGGGGATTGGGAGAGTGAGGTCTGAGGGCTGAGGTTCGGGGTGTTAACTGCCTGATCAGCAACGACAATTGCAACTGCAACTGCAACTGCAATTTCAATTGCAATTGCGATTGCAATTACTGCAATGGCAATGCTCCAAACAAAACGATGACGCATCGTCTGCGTCTGCATTAAATATGCACTTTTGTCGCTGCAGACGAACTGTCTTCAGAGCATGACAGCCAAGAGAGAGGGATGGGGAAGAGACAGGGGCCATGGGAGTTGGGGTGCAACAGGAAAACTGCAATATCTGCAACAGTCTGTTCATTGTTTTCATTTTGTTGCCGGTCGTCAAAATGGAAAAAACTGACAAATGCAGCTGCCTAACTGACAGACTGACGAACTGACGCCGATCTGGTACCTCCAAGTGGGCGTGTCACTGTAACCACCACTACACACAGCTTTTCAAAATATTGAGAGACAAAAGGCAACTGCAATGGATCTTGAAGTCAACGAATTTATTTTGGGAAAATCAAAAGAAAATACGATTTTTACCTGCAAAATTATCGTAATAATTAAACATTGATTAAACTAAACTAAAATTATATCTTGATATACTTTTATTAAGTTTTTTTATTGACTGTTAGACGCTTCTAAAGAAAGCAAAAATTGAGATCATCCCAATATAAAAATATTTAAGGCTACAAGTACAGACAACTTTAAGTATTTCTGGAGTTTTGGCATTACATTTTCCATGTAACATATTTAGCTGTCGGATGCCAAGACAACACATAACGCAAATAACTATGAAAAAGATTTATGTGAAAATGCAGCAAAAAGAAACACAAATTGACGAAAAATGCACAGTGAAATCATTAAAATAATGGCATTTTCATAGGCTGGTGTACATATTTTGCAATTTAGCAGGGGAGATTTTGAAACAAAGGCTGGAAAACTGAAATAAAAAAACAACAACAAAACAAACGACCAAACACAACAAAAGCACAATAAAATTCATGCATGAAACGCAGCCAATGGATCGCGACGGAAAAGTGGGAAAAACGTTTGTGAAAATGCAAGCCAAAAATAGGATGAAAAATTAAAAAAAAAAATCACAAATCACTTTTGCAGTTGCTTCGAATTTTTATGAAATCGCCTTTTGCAATGAGACAGTGTTAAAGAAAAGTGGGGGAGAGAGGGAGACACAGAGACTAAATGAGATATACAGAAATATTTTGGAATACTATAACATTTGGTTTATGCAATTTAGTGGATGGCACAAGTGGGTTAATTACCAAGAAGCCAACGCATTTCACTTGAATCTGTATCTGAATCTGTGTCAGCGGGATGAACACAGAGCTGAAGCCAAAAATAATCGAAACAATGAAAAGTGACAGCCCAAAAAACGAAAAAAAAATTCAACAATATGGTAACGCTAATAAAGAAAACAAATTTTTAAAAACATATATGACTGGCGGAACGAAGGTTTAATACTCTTTTACATTTTACAAATTTAAATTTAAATTTGTATAACTTTAACTAAGTATAATTATAAAATATAATTTAGTGATTTGGTTTTCATTTTCTGCTGATAAATACCATCTTTTAGCAGTTGAATTCTATCATCAATCCGATCATCAATTGATCACACTTTGTATAAAATTTAAATTAGTCTTAGTTAGGGTATAAAAATACCAAAACGCATAAGAAAAATTACATGCACTTGGATGTTAATTATTTAGACAGTTGTCGCTGCTGTTGCGGCCACTGCATTAAACAAAATGTTTATTTTTATGCGTTGCTCATAAAATGAGCACAAAATGAATATTAAAATGTCAGCTCGTTTAGGCTGAGTACATGTTGATAAGGAAGACAGGCACAGGCCAAAAAGAGAGGAGCCCCAAATAATAATATGAAAATCAACATCAACATCAACAACATCAGCAACAACAACCGCAGCAACAACTGTCAGCTTCTTATTGCCAACATTTCTGCAAAATTACCAAATTTGGCAACAAGGAAAAAATAAAGAGAAAAAACAAGCAAACAATCTGCCAGAACAAATAAATAAACAAATGCAGGTTGAGTTCGTGCAGTCAGAAAACACCAACAACAAAACCAA
Organism: Drosophila kuntzei; assembly: GCA_035042165.1. Classification (NCBI taxonomy): domain Eukaryota; kingdom Metazoa; phylum Arthropoda; class Insecta; order Diptera; family Drosophilidae; genus Drosophila; species Drosophila kuntzei. The sequence goes on from JAWNLU010001763.1 coordinate 676,377, forward strand.
CTTTTTGATTCAAGATACGAACAGAAGGGAGACGCTTTTAAACGGGGGATTGGAGAAACCTTCTCCGTTGATGGAAGCTGAGAGTGGGCAGTGTCCAAATGAAGCCATTGTTTGTCTGGCTTTGTTTCTTTTGCAATTGTTTGCAAAATCAACTATTGGTTAATCAATTAACCCCTACGACAGTTCGATTAATTCGTTAGATTTATGTACATATTGATTCTAATGCTCAAATATTTGTTAAAATTTAATATTCATTAATTTCTAAATGATATTAAAAGGCATTCAAAATATTTTAAATAAATTTATCAATTGCATAAGATATACTAAAAGTTAAAAATATCTTTGAAACTCTAAATAAATGGATGGCTGGACTCAAATTCAAAAATATATCTTCATAATAATTAAACAGGTCTATGACAAATATGTCCGAAAAATTTTTTTCCCGCTGTACCGAAACCCATTAACCGAAACTCTTTAAACCGAAATAATCGTTTAGTAACCGATTCATTTATAAGGGTTAATTTCGGTTGTGGCCGTCGCAGCTACTGAGCAACTTCGAACGGCCATAGCTTTGTCAAAAGTCAATCAATTTCCATACGCAATGTAAATTTGAGAATGATTTTAACTCTTAATTCGATCTGCTTTAAAATTTTGTTCATTTTGAAAATTTTGAAAAATTCGAAATTTTTCGAAAAATAGAAAGGGGTAAGTATGTAATTTTTCGAAAAAATTCGAATTTTCAAAAAAATTTCAAAATCAAAAAAATATTAATGCAGAACGAATTTGGAGGTAAAATCATGCTCAAATTTACATTGCGCATGGAAATTGATTGACTTTTGACAAAGATATGACAGTTGAAAGTTATTAAAAATCATTACATTACACTGGACCATTCCGTTCCATAGATATTCTAAAAGGTTGTTGGTTGTTCTATTCGAATTCTAAAATAGTAAAAAATATCGTGGATAAATTTGGAAATTTAATATGTGATTATTATGTAAAAATCTGTAATATTTCTTAGGTGGTAAATTTGTAGCGCTTGCTAACACAATGGTTAATAGGAGACTATCGTAGCTTTTAGTTATTAAATTTTATATTTGAATATTCTACACAAATCTGTAATATTTCTCAGGCGCCTGCTAACACAAGGGTTAATAGAAGACTATCGTAGCTTCCCATTGTTAAATTTAATATCTGATTATTATATACAAATCTGTAATATTTCTCAGGTGGTAAACTTTGAGCGCCTGTTAACACAAGGGTTAATAGAAGACTGTGCAGCATTTATTTATTATATTTAATATTTGATTATCCTATACAAATCTGTAATATTTCTCCAATGGTAAACTTTGAGCGCCTGCTAACACAAGGGTTAATAGAAGACCGTTGTAGCTTGGCGCTTAGCGGAGACCTCTACACGCCTTAGTCAACCTAGTGGTGTCATGAGATTTGCAAAAAACTATCATCAATTGACAGGGAACCGCTACGGCTTGGACATTGACATGATTGGCGACTTAAAGTTGAACGTTGAACGCTACGAAGAATGGGAAAAGCCTAGGCGTTGACTTTGTATCTTGACCAGCTGTAAGCTCTTTGGCTGGCAGCTTATCGGTTCGGTTGGGTTTGGTTTGGTTCGGTTCGCATAAATCTGGATTTCTATTTCCGCAAGAGTCGCGTAATCGAATGGCGAACCTGAATCGCAATTTGTCAGCTTTTGGTAATAACTTTGGACATTTACCGTAAGCGACGCGACGCGACGCGACGCTTGCAACTTGCAACTTGCAACAAGCCGTTGCGATAAATTGAACCTGTTATGTTATGGGGGGCTTTCATTTGGCGGTCGGTCAGATAAACGCCGCAGATATGAATTACGAGTACGTTATCCATAAGATACATTTGGCGTCGCTTAATTGATTTTAACATGCGACGTGACCGCATCTCTCCACATTTTTTGTATGCCACACTCGCAATTATTGTCATTCATAAATCGTACGCTCGTTATCTTGGGTCTTCAGATAAGCAGCCTTGCCTTGCAGCCAACTGCGATTTATGCACAACACTTTTGAAACACGCATTCAGCGGTTAACATTTCGATACATTTATACTGCCCATAAAACGCTTAGCTATGCTAATTGGCCAACTAGTAAGATTATTGGCAAGCGATCGTTGAAATAGTTCAAGCCAATTCGGTACCTGTTCAAAAAGTCATTTCTGGATAAATTGCAGATAGTTTCTATTTTAAATAGATAGATAGATACGAGTACATGTATTTTAAATATGCAAACTTTTGTTTATTTGCAGATTTAATATTAAGATACATATTGACAAGGAAATGCATTAACATAAATGAATTTAAAGGGTTGGAAAGGACGCTTTTAATATTTTTGTAAAGTGTTTATATGCCAAAAAGTCTGCAAACAATTTAGTTGGTTAAATCGATCTGTATTTTAGAATATTCATAATTCATCATATCGAAACTAGGCAGATCATTTAATAATAGCCTATAGTTAAATTTAACTAATAATTATTCTATAATAAACTTTTTTTGCATATAATAAAAATGAATTTATTACTGCAAACATAAGTGCTGAATAAAATCTTCAAGATAGTTTTTAAAGTTTTGCTAGTCTTAAGCTAACTTAAAAGTTGGCTTTAAATTGAAATTGTCTAAAGTTTAATTGCAATGATTATCTCTTCGTAAGCGCATCCCGATTACACAATCCAAATTCCGAGATGCAATTCGGTTGGGGAATTCACTTTCGGATACTGTGAATCTACAGCAATTGCAAAGCATTTTTAACATATTTGCTCTGTGCATGTGGAACTATCTTATTTAAGTTGTTTGTATTAAGCAGACAGTTTTAGTTTTGGTTTTTTTTTTATTTTCATAGTAACTGATTTAATTTATTTTATTTGTTTTCGATGTGAAAAAGAGTCAAGTGAGGTCGACAACGACAAAATGTAGTTGAGGCTAATAACAACTACCTTCAGACGATTGTTGTTGTTGTTGTTGATATTGTTATTGTTGTTGCAGTTGCAAATGTTGGTGTTGCTGTTGTTGTTGCTGCTGATGTTGTTGGCTGATGTTGTGGCTGTGATTTTTTGCTTGTACTTTAAATTGTTACTGCATTTATTTTTTTGCAGCTTGTAATTGTTGTTATTATACAATTGCCCCCTCAAAAAAAAAACAACAATGTAAAATGCAAACGACACTAAGACAAGTTTTTTTTTCGGTTTTAACTTGTTTTTTTTTCTGTTGTTTCAGCTGCTTCTTATTGCATATTTGACATTTTACTTGGGCAGCTGCTGAAATAAATGTGTCTGTGAGGCAGGGTAGGAGGAGAAGGGGTGGATAGGGAGGGGGGATAAGGGTAGCATCTTTCAATGATATTTGTGCAATTTTTCATGGCGAAATATTTAAGATTTTGGCTGCCAGATTGGCGTACTCTAAACGACCTCTGTTGTTTCTCGAAGGCTTTGTTCAAAATTGCGGCTCTGATTTATTGATTTTTCCAAGAAGATAATGTGTGATTTTTCTCATAGCTGTAGTTGTTGTTGTTGTTATGTTTGTTGTTGTTGCTGCTGTTGTTTTCCTAATGTGAGAAACTTTTTGCTAGTATGTCAAGATCTTTTGTTGTTGCTGCTGCTGCTGCTGCCATTGTTGCATAAGTTTTTCGGGGCCTGGCGTTGTCAGTGTAACCTGATATATGTAGGTCTAAAACTATACATGTCCATTTATAAACATGGCTAAGTAATTAGGGCCAATATGACATAAATGGAAGTAATTGGTCATTTTGTGTTTTACAGCAGCAGAATTTTCTCATGCTTATGGCCATTCAAAGTTGCTTTATTTTTTATTAGACTAATTCCAAGACAATAGACAGAATATAAAACGATCTGTGTCTCTAAAAAATGTAGCCAAAGATACAGTGATACCTTATTTTTACAAGTTAATTCTCATTGTGTTACAGGACATTCAAATTCATCCTATTAAATTATTTCAATATGAGGACTTTAACCAAATCATATTAACAAGAGTTCCTTCTCATTTTTCTTAGATTTTCAAATTAATATTTTTTTAAGACATCATTTTTTTTTAATCAGCGTAATAAATATAATTGTGAAAACTTCACTTAAATATTTTTTACATTCATTTCTAATCAGTCGTGCAAAGTGAAAGATTTTGTTGTGAGAGAGAATAAAAAGTTCAATAAAAATATATCGAATTAATAATTATTTACGAGTATGTCCTAAGTATTCAACTCCTATTAAAGTGTGTACTTGGTTTAGTTACAACTCTAACAGCTACTAGAGCCTCTTACCAACTTACTAACTAACCAAGCAGCCAACCGACTAACTAACCAACAAACTTGCCGACGTAAGCGGCGATCATTAAAGACTAAGATTTGAATAATTTCTAATTAAAATATTTTTACAGTCCTATTAAACTGGGAATGGGTTACCAAGAGACACGGAAAAAGAGAGGCAGAGAGACGTAAATAAAAAAAGAAATATATAGAGAAAGAGGGAGAGCAACTTGTCGAGTAGGTTTTCAAATCTCTTTGGGCGTAGATAAAATTTCAATTTATTTAAATTTGATTTTTTAGGCATTCACCTGCAGGAAAGAAGTTATCAGCGCCTGCCTCGTTGCCTCATGCATTCGTAATTAATTAATTCGCCTCAAGTTTTGATTTTGTTTTTGTTTTTTTTTCTTTCTATTTTTTCGGATTCGAATTTAAAGATTTTTGGTCCAAGGGGGAGGCGCTGCAGGCTTTTCTTTGGTGTTTGTCAATTATTATGGCAAAGTGAAGTGAAAGTTGTTTCAATTTCCAATCACAACGCGTTCGATTTTGAAAAATTAAGTAATTTGTGGGTTAAAAAAAATCAAAAAAAATATTAAACAAATTGACGATTTTTCGTAGGCTGTCATTAAAAACTTGTTACAGTTACAGCTACAGTTTAGCCAAGCTACAGCCTACTTGCAACAACAACAACAACAGCAATAACAAAAATAATCATAACAATAATGGCAACAAGATAAGATCATTATCATCACTTCACCTGCTTTGATTGTTTTTTTTTTCGTATTTGAGCAGAGCATAAATAAATTAGACAGACAACAAGATACTGTGTAAAAATATTGGATTAAATTGTATTTGAAATTTAGAAAAGAATAGTATGGATAATGTTTACAACTCTGACAGCTTTTACAGGGTGTTTTAAAGTTGTGCAGTCTGCTATATTTTGTCAAGATTATGATTCCTTTACTTCGAAATACTCTCACAATTAATGTAGGGTATTTTTCAGTCGATTTACCTTAAAGTCTTTACATTTTGCCTGTTTCTTTTTGTATTTTTGGACGCAGATCCATTGTAATGATCGCTTGCTCATCCGAACTTGAGTCACTTTATTGAATGATTTTTTTTTGATTTATTTAATCACAAATAATATCAAATTTGTAAGTGAATTGTTCAATCAATAAAATGACTTATTTTATTTAATGAATAAAGATAATCTCTTCTAGCTAACAACTTGAGAAAAGTACTTAAAAATTGCTATATTTTAATGAAAATAATATTGCGAAAAACCGCAGCTGAGAAAATTAAAATAATTACGTTGCTTTATGAGACGAGTAAAAGTTGCACATGCAAATTTTGCACATATCTTTCTCTCTCTTTCCCTCTCTCTCTCTCTCTTTCGTTGTCTGTATTGGACTACAAATATGGAAATGCAATGCTCAACAATGGTGAATGTTTTACTATTATTTATTGCAACTGTAATTCAATAATTCAATGTGCATGTGAAAGTGCAGTGCAGCGAAAGGTTTTGAAGAGCTAATTAACAATGCATTACCTATAACAACAACAATAACAACTACAAATAAAGAAAAATAGAAACGGTAACAAACAGCAATGGAAACTGGCCTTATTAAAGCTAATTAGTTGCAGGTTCACGTCGCAACCGAATCGGGCAAAAACACAAAAAGTAAAAGCCCCCCACCAAAATGAATTGGAATGATTTCAAAAGCGCTGCAACCGCCGAAATGATCAGTGGGTGTTCCCCAAAATAGGTCAGGGCAATGCCAACGTTGACGTTAACTTTAAATGTTAACCCAGCAATTGGTATGGATTATGCCCCGTTGTTTGTAGGGGGCAGAGTAGACCACGCATCCGACCGACTCATCACACCCGCCCTGACTCACTTTATAAAGATCGTGACCTCGGCCTGAAAATTGCGAATTGAAATCAGTTCACGCTTAAGCTAAACATTTAACAAGAACAATCGATAATAGTATGATCTTTAATAAATTAAGAATAAACTAAAAATACAGTTTAAAGATATTTAATCATTTCCTGATTAAATCAATAAATCAATCGATAATTCCTTCTTAAAAATGCTGTCATAAAGCTTCCTATTTTTGAGTATTCCCTAGATACTCTGACGATATTCAAGGGTATAATGACTGGCAAGATAGAAAAAGTGAATGAAATCCAGATTCCAAATATCATTGCGACGCCCAACCCTTTTCTATCTCTCTCTTTCTCTCCCCCACTCTAATATTGCCCATTTCTTTCTTTAACTGCACAATGCATCTGATTGAATAATAAAGTCAAAATAATGGCAAAGACAAACAAACGTCAGAGCAAGTAAACAAATATGTACAAAAATGAAATACAGTAAAAGCACACAAAATACTAAAAAATAATACCGAATAAATACTAAAAATACACACAAAGTAGTTACAATTTTTGAGGAAATTACATAAGAGCTGAGAGGCAAGAGGGCAAACACAATCGTCGAGCGATTTAATGAAGTGGAAAATAAACATAATCATACTCTTATAATCTCTGGTTTTTTTTCTTAATTTTATTTTGGTGTGAGGAGTGTACGAATGCCTGGTACGCAGGTACTCAGAGTATTTCCCCCGTCCGTTAAGAGGGCGCGTCGTTAGCAAAGCGGAAAATGAAATTAACCAAAAGAGTTAACGACAATTTTCCAAGATTACATAACATTTGACTGTCATCATTACGCAGTGTGCAGAGTTTTCCTCTTTTGTTTATTTACTTGGAGGTTGCTGTCTCGGTTGTTGTTGTTGTTGTTTCTGTCACGGTTGTTGTTCTAGCCAATTGTATAACAAATTGCCAATGTTACACTTGTTAGCGCGTTTCGATCTGCTGAACTAGAAAGTTGGCGCAATGCTCAAAGCCGATGAATAATTGGCCTTGTAATTCGATTCAACAGTTGTGATTTACTGTTTACATCTGTAAAAATGTGAGAGACGTAAATCTAATAATTATAAATATATTATCTATTTGCTCTCCCCTTTAACAGGGTTCAGCTTATGCTTCTCTCAATTTGCCAAATTTGAATTGACAGAGCTGAACTCTGAACTCTCATATGACCCAGGCAAAGTAACTCTAATCGATACATCACATTTACAAGACTCTTTTTTATTCTCATATAAACCGTGACTAAGAAACTGCCAGCCGGTCAGCCAGTTAGCCAGTTAACTGGTCAGCTGGCCAATTGACACACACATTTCAACACAATCGAATAAAGCAACCGCGGCAAAAAAAAAGGCTGCAACAATTCCCACAGTGCCCCACACTGTCCGACTCTTATGACATTTTGCTTTTTAGCAATAAATAATTTATGCATTTTGTTTTTCATTTATACTCGCACTTATAAAATATTTTTATACAAATTCTGCTTTTGCGCAACACCAAAAGAAATTAATAGCAATTGACGGGCGCAAGGCATTTGATTTATTGACGGAGAGAAAAAATACTTGAAAAATCGAAAGGCAAGGAACGCAAAGGGGGAAAGGGGACAGAGGTTAACTCAGATGATTTATTGGCACGATCTACTGTTAAATGTGTCGACTGAGAATGTGCACAACACGTGGCCAGACCCCAAATCGACACCTTTAAAATGCAACCCGACTGCTTGATGATCTTTTCCATTTCTCAATTACCAAACTGAAGAATAGCTGAACTTTTCTCTTCTATCTATTGCTTTTGTAATTATAAAAGTAATTTATTTCTCAAGTGAAAGAAATAGGTTCATGAACCCAGCGAAAAGTTGTCTAATCTTTTATCATTTCTTAATCATTTTTGATGTGGAATTTCCAAGTTTAAGTTTTGCTGTTTTACTTAATTACATTTGTATTTTCAATTAATTTAAGATTGTTTCCTACGAAAAGCAATAACAATTAGTATTTAGTACCCATTTTACCTAGAATAACTATTAAACCATTAGTTCCCACTCCTCGAATTCTAATAAAGTTAATGCTCATTATCTGCAAAGGCGGCTACAATAAGAACGCAATTAATTTGTTGATAAAGGTCAAAAAGCGTCACGTTTTTAATTGACCCCGCGGAGCGACGATGCCAACGTCAAGCATTTGAAGTTTGTTATGGCAACAGGCATCATTGAGATTCCAAAAAACAGCTGATAACACCTGAGAGGTCAGTTGAGAGCAAGTCTCGGGAACGTTGATAAGACAAACGACGGCGTCTAAAAGGGGCGCCATTTAATTGCCATGTGTTACTGTTTTTTATTTTTATTATTTATTTATTTACTTTGACATTAATTAAGCTGCAACCAGCTAAATTCATTTGGATTTAGTGGTTTAATTTTGTAGGCTATTTAAGCTAATTGAAATTGAGTCAGCGATAAGACAAAGCGCAGGCCAAAGTTGGATCGTTAAAAAGGTTAGATAGATGACATTTTAAAGCACTTTTGAATTAAACATTATGTCGATATGTGACAGCTTTAGAAAAATGGAGGATACCCCAGAAGAATTTGAGTTAGATTCGTAATTCTCAAAGTTAAAGCTAAGTTAAGAATCAAACAGCTTTAATAAATAAAGTTTTTTTTAACGTTACAAATTCGAAATGCAGTCATGAAGATAAATATATATAAGTTTTAAGAGATATAACTTTTTTACAACTCTCTAAATTTAAGTATACGATTTATATGATATATACTTAAGTTTTAGTCTTATCTAATTTATATTTTAAATTCAGAAATCATCGTCAACTGAAGCTACATTATTTCATATCATACTAAAAATTAACAAAACTGCAATTTTCAAGATCTGTATTGTTTCCCAATAATCGTTTCAATATTGAAGATCAATTTTCTCAACACAAAGCAAGTTGTAAAATACATAATTTGAGACGTTGCGTGCAGACAAATCGTTTATAAGAAATTTCAATAAATTGGGGTAATAAATTTGTACGGAATTATGTGATATAGTAATTGAAGAATATAAAAAAGATTTATAGAATTTGTAATATACATCGATATTTTTGTAGTTGATTAATTGCAAGTTAATGAGAGTTCTGAGATTAGTCTATATGGTAGATAAGAATTTGCATAGAAATAGAATAAAGTTCTCTGGCTCTCGATTCGTTTACTCTCTGCGTAGAATATAACAGTAAAAATGTGTGCACAAACAAAAGCCCAAGAGCGAATGGAGTACATAATAATAATATAATTTTCTATAATAGAACTCAATGTACGGTCGGTTCGGGTCGGTCTGTGGGATGTGGAGAAAGATGGAAGATGGAGGGAGCGTCGACGAGGCACAAAAACGAGCACAAAAGCCAAAGAACAGGCAACTGATTGAGGGAACAAAATTGAAACCAAGTTGTACAACAAGTTCAACAACCTTTTGAGATGGTTGTTGAAGAACGGGAGAGGAAAGAATACTTACAACAACATTTGAGGCCAGAGCCGGAGTTTCTGCTCTCTGTGGCTTGAGACGCAACTACCTACCGATTACTTCACACACAACCAAAGATACACACACACACACACACACACACACACACACAACGCACACACTTAGTAAGAGAGCTGAGACAAGAAGACTGTCGATGTCGATGTTGATGGTGATGTCGATTTCGATGATCACGATGAAGACGGGCGCGAATTGCCTGCGAAAGGGCGCCAACGGTACATGAAAGATGCTTCAAGTAGAGTTCTTATTCTTATTCTCATTCTCATTCTCAATCTGAGTTCCCAGTTCTCCATCTCAGTCCCGGCAACTTCACAAATCGAATCAAAGTAATTTACCCGCCGCGAAAATTGATTCCATAAGTACAACGAGCTGTAGATACTTTACAGGTTCATCATGCCTAAAGTAGTTGAACTTGTATCTGTATCTGTATCCGTATCTGTATCTGTCCCTGCATCTGTAGTTGTTGCATTTACCCACAGTAGCCTCTAAAGATAATTATTTGATTTTGGCAGCAAACACCAAAAAGAAGAAGAGGAAGAAGTGGAGAAAAGTGTAACCTACAACGGAAGTTGGTAGCTTGCTTTTGTTGTTTGTTCTTTTGCCGCAATTGAAGAGCTGGGAAAAAGCCTTTCTTTTGTTTACCTCGCATGGACTTTCTATTCAAAGATTACTTAGTTTAGCAATCCAAACGATACGATATTCAAACTAAATGCTTTTTTGGTGAATTACCATGAACCGCGCTCACACACAACTTCGGGTACTCACACTCACACTCACACTCACAATCACACTCGCATATTCAGTGCTCCAATGACGTTGCTCGCGCGTGTGAGCACTGCAAAAGAAATCTGAATGACAGCCAATCCAAAGTAAATACAAATTCAAATTGAAATTGAAATCTGTAAAGCAATCAATTGTCCAACGCTCCAGAGCGCTAACTGTCTGTCTGTCTGTCTCTCTGTCTATCTGTCTGTCCCAAAGGCTGCACCTAGACCTTGTCAATAGTCAAAAGCGACTTCAAATGCGACTCTAATGAACACAGAAAAACAATGAGAATTGATTTTTAAAAAGTTACAATTACCAATGCACATAACAAATTTTATATACCCTACATTAAATTGGATACATCTTTTTGTCCATAAAGCTTGAGATTGCTAATTGAAATCAATGCATCAAAGTTTTCATTATTCTTTTCAATAAAATTATCAGTGATGAGTCAGCTAAATGTTAATCTTAAATTAAATCTAAGGTAGTTAGATAAAAATCGATAAAAAGTGAAACAGAAATACTATTTTAATCTACAAATAATAATATTAATAATAATATTTATACTAATACCACTTTTAATATTATTAAATATATATTAAAATTTTAATTCGAAAACAAAACATTTTTGTTAAATTTTCTTTCTTTTAATTACTTTTGGCAACTTTCAAACACATCTTTCTTTATTTCATGTCAATGAAATGGAACAATATAATGGAAACTCTAATGAATTTCGTAATCTTCAATACAAATATTTATATCTCTAATGCAAATTTGCACAGAAAAGAATTTATTTTTATCTTCTTATCTTTCAGATACATCTTTCGCTACTTCTAACCAATTTCTTTCTTTTAATTAAATTATTCAACTTTTCAACACATTTTTCTGTATTTCTTTTCAATGGAATGAAACAATACAATGGAAACTCTAATGATTTTGGTAAGAATATATATTTAAATAATAATATACATATATTTAAATTTCTAATGCAAATTTGAACTGAAAATAATTGTATTTTTCTGCTCTTTCTATAAATAGAACATCTTTCGCTATTTCTTGCCAATGAAAAATGCAAGGAAAAATTATGTAATATTTTTAAGGGTATGCAATTATCTATGCTTCTCAATTTTCTAGATATTTTCTTCTTATTGCTTGAACAGGCAGCTAAACATAAGCTAAATGAATGGAATGGAATGGAAATAAAGTAGGCCACATACAACGACCTAAACTTGTGGACATGTGCGAGTTTATTGTTGTAACTGCTGCTGTTGTTGATTTTGATGTAGTTGTTGTTGTTATTGTTGGTGTCACATTTGTCAACTGAAAGGAAAATGAATGAAACGCATTGAAATGATTCGCCGTGTGTGGTGGACTTCAATTAACAATCGATTGAACACATCGAGCGAATCGAACCGATTGGAAGGTGTCCCACTAAACAGAAAGACAGTCAGTCAGTATTCAGTGAGCCACGCCCACTTTTGATACCAATGGACGGCGAGAAATGTATGCTAAATGCAAAATAATTTGATTAATTAAATGAAAATTACTTAATTCGCGTGAAAATGTAAGACACGACGACGTGAGACGAGACGAGACGAGTCGGCGACTTTCACACGAAGCGACATTAGCCCAATTCGCCATCATGATTTATGATATTTTCTAGGTTCTGTAAATTGTTTTTACTGTTTTTTTTTCTTTTTCTTTTCATTTTCTCATTCATCTCTATTTTATGCTGCTTCTTCTACTTTATCTAATTTTTTGCTCTTTCCATTTTTTTATTGTTCGTCATTGCAAATTAATTTCTCTTCGCTGCCGGAAGTGGGTTAATAAGTGATAACGTGGCGAAAATGTAAACACGGCGAACTGAACGTGAAATTCGCCGCTAAATGATAAACAGTTAAATGGCAATGGTGTTCGAAAAACGCACAAAAACCTGTAACAAAAAAAGGCAACGAAAATGGCTGATAAACCGTCGAGAGAATCCAAACAACTTTGACATAGTTTTCCTCCAAACTTCAAAGCTCACACACTTTTTTTGGCCAACACACAAGTGTTTTAGCCCCGTTCTTGTCAATTTATATGGTCAGCAACAACAACAACAACAACAGCTGACAACTGTCATCGCTCACTCTATGTGTCTATCTATCTATCTATGTATGTATCTATGTATCTTTCTATTTTCGTAGGCGTCGTTTTAATCTTCGGCGCACGTTTCTCAACGTTCTTTTTTAGACATTGAACATAATTAAAACTAATTTTTATTGACAAATAAACAAAATAAATATTTTCTAAATGTTTCGTTTTTTTTTTGGTTAATAAAAAAGTGGTATAGCTATACTTGGAAGTTTTACAGTTTTAATGAAAACGAAATTGGATCCAAAATGGCAGTCAAAAGATGAGATCAAATTCTAAATATGGATTATATAAAGATGACTTCTTTAATAAGAATTCTACATAAATGAAATTGAATTTAAAATTACCTCTCAACAAATCCAACAAATTCTGGCATAACATTAATATCATGAGTAGCTTTAAAAAGTTTACATACCTGAAAATAAAAAAAGAACATAAAGAAAAAGACATTAGTAAATATTTTGAAATTATCGCTACACGTTCTAAATCCAAACAAAGCTCGAAGGCAAATAGACAAATCACAATTTGGTACAGGGGCAATTTACGCAAAGAAGAAAAATCCATCAAGTGATCCATCTAAGCCAAAAGCAAATGGTTCATAATTGGGCTTGAATATTTGCTTAATAACTTGGCCGAGAAAAACACTTGCAAATTGGTTAAGCAACGAGAAGGGCTAATTATGGCCCCAGATTGTCAGTCAGTCAGTCTGTCAGTTATTGACCTGAAATGACCCTGAGGTTGCCATAGTTCAAACTAGACTGCGATTAATCAGGTTGCAACTTAAAAAAACAACGCAATGTCGATTCATATAGCCAAAAGATCTCGGTCCAATTTTGGGCATACAAGAAGTATCATTCGTATCTGTGAGATATCTTTAATTAAAAGTACAAACGTACAAATTATGCAAGACGTGCTCAAATACGGCAAACACCTAAATATTTCATGAGCTGAATTCCAACTCCTCCATTTATTCCTCAGCCTCCCTCTGGCTTTAATTCATTCACACAAACACACAGACACACACACACAGAGTTGTTTTGGGTGTGTTTATCGTGCCATATGGTCTGAATTGTGCATGATTTGCTCACATTGATCTCGCCCAAACCACATTGGCCATAGCTATAGACATCGGCGGTGGCATAGTTATTTGTTTATAGCTGTTTTTTGTCGCCAGCAATAGCAACAGTAACAACAACAATAACAGCAGCAACTGCAACAATAACAACAACAACCTTCGCTACATTTCGACTTGCGACCCACGTACAAGAGCCAAACAAATCGAAGACAAACTTCAACATTGTTGGAGGTGGTTAGCAAGCAGAGTGACGGAGGAGAGGAGCTTGCTCTGATCTGCTGTGGTGCGGAAGAGGGGAGAGGGGAGGGAAGAGAGTGCATCGTAGACGCACCACCCACCCGTTGTCTAAACATGCTGCATGGAAATTCCTATTAAAATTGCATTTCAAACGTGTTTGTGATCCTGAAAACTGACTAAGATCAAAACATTTTGAGAGAGATAGATTAATTGGATTTACTAAAGATCATATGCGATCATATTTTATAGGGTCAACGAAATCGCTGCACTTTGTTACACATAAATGAATGTACTAACGAATTGATTAAAGTTCGTAAAACATTAATTAAGCTCTAAACTGATAACATAATAAGTATCAAAATACATTTTTATTTGATAAACGTTTTATTTTGTATATTTGAAACACAAAACAGTTAGAATGTGTACTTAAAATTTATTTCTTTAGCTGAGATTTTAATCAACAACAATTTTTTTAAGTTCCTAGTTTTTTGTGTTTTCTACAAGTGTTCAGGAAATAAAACCGGAACCGGAACTGTTAACTTAAAATAACCGTTTCATATTGCAAGTTAATGTTATTCAACAAGCGAAAACAGAAATATGTGGGGGTACAATTTAAAATTTTAAAAAATTTAGATATTTTTTTAAATTATACTGATGCCGGAACCGCAAGGACAAAATCAAAATATAACCATGTTATTTTTTTATTATTTGTTCCGGTTTTTTACCCTAAAAATGTTCAAATTTAGATTCTAATCCTTTTATTGAATGTGTGTGAAATGTGAATATAGACTTTAGGATATTAAAAATTAACCATTTTTCCGGATTTCTTGTGGTATTTGAAAAGGTTTTCTTTTCAAAGAACTAACCTAAAGGCAAAACATTATATTATATTAAGTTTTTATTAATATATTTTAAGAAATGGGAATTTTACTTGTGTCTACATCAGGACACACATATATTTGTACACTCTATAGCTTGCAGGTTTTCTTTTTTCCTCGTCTAAGAATATTCCTACTCACAGTCAGGCCCTTCCATATATGTCCGTCTGTATGTGATATCGTTACCCATTTTACACCCAGTATTTATATTTACCTCCCTTTTCCGAACTATTCCCTCTGATCACCCATACATTCCCCCCTTGATACATTAGTTGTTTGTCTGTGCAAATTTACAGTAATTGCAGCTTGCGATCTTTTTTTTTTTTGGGGGCAGCAGACAACAAATTTATTTTATTTAAATAAAAATTCGCCCGAGGGCAGCGACGGCTGTCTATGAGGAAGGAGGAAAAGGGGAAGTGGAAGGGAGGGAGAAGTGGGAATATGTTGACGTTTCTGCTGCTATTTTTTTGGGCGCGACTTGAAAATCTGTATTTGATTCGTCTGGTTCGGAAACCTTGGGGGCCTCTCTTTAACTCTCCGACTCTCTGGCTCTAGATCAGAGACTTTGTTTGGAGTGTCGGTGTCTGCAAAACGAAATTATCATGTCCACCTACATAATTTAGCATGTGTTGTTGTTGTTGCTGTTGCTGTTGTTTTGGCGATGGCTGCCTAAATTATTGGTTGTAAATAAAAGCATTGCCTTCGTTGTGGTCCGTTGTTCATTTTGTCTATTTTGAGACCGTAATTGGCAACTCTTTATAGTACAGACTCATACACATGGAAAATATTGGAGTTAATAACTGTCTGTCTGGCATTTGTTTTGGGCTTAAAAAACTTAAAATTTAAAACTACAACTGAAATGTCGATCCAAAAAGCTCAGTTTGGGGCACGTCCCAATCAGTTGAATAAATCTTAAGTAAGATTCACATTCTCATTCGATATGCCAAATGTCTTCTAAGAAATACACAAAACGCAAAACATTTTACGCATTTCAAGCAATAACAACAAAAATAACAAAAAGAACATAATCAAATTCTAGGCTGCCCAAAAAAAAGCGTTGGGTTTTTTAGATGATTTATCTGTGAATACCAAGCAACAACAACAAGAACAACAACAACAATATGAGCAGAATTCGCAACTTCTTCCTGGAAGTGTTAAATCCATGTGCTGCATTCTGCCCGTCACCTGCCTCGGGTCTTGATCTCTCGATTGCTCCCCAGCTCACTCACCTTGACCGCACAACAACAATAACAACAACGACGACAACAACACGAACAAACAACAACAGCATGAATATCAAGAAACAACATATATATTTACATATCGTCGCATACAAAAGCCCAAACGATATTTACCTGAGACGTTCGACCAAACAGCAAATTGCCAAAGTATTTATATTTATTATTCTTTTTAACACAAAAATAATTTGAATGAACCTGCGGAATGGTTGGTTCATTCAAATTTACTATAATTTATAGCTAGCTGCTATAATTTATAGTCACTTTGCATAGACGAAAGATTTTAAATCATTACAGGTTATGTTCTCTCGATTATTTCTTCTACTTTATATTAATCATAAGATATCCATAAGAATTTATAATTTGTTTACTTGAAGAAAATATGTTTTGTGTATGAAATACTTTATAAACGAAACATCAAGATTCAAGTTCATACAATATAAATATATCTACATTCTATATATTTATACTTGTAATAAGTCTTGATCTTATCAGAATTTAATAAAATTTATAAACATAAAAAAACCGTAATTTGTCAAATATTTTATTCTATTTTTAAGAAAATTCAATATGTTTTATAGTTGCTGTCATTGTACTTTGATTTAAAAAATAGGATTGATTTCTGAATGAAATAACATAATATTAACTAATAATAGAACAACAAAAATATAAATATGTATTACAGATATTTTATTTATTTAAGACGTATTTAATCAAGAAAATTAATTAATTTATATGTTCATAGATATAGCATATTAAGGTTAGTTTTGCTATTCCAATGAGATGAATTTCTCCTCTGATGAAAACTTTTTTAATATAACAGATAATTTCTAAGCAATTCCATCAATGTAAGATTAAGCTAAAAATGCAGACTTGGTGTGAAATTCAGGCCGTGTTTTCAGGCCAGCTCTCGATATCGTTAAAGACTATTCAATTAAACGGTAATTTAAGTTAATGAGTTTTCACCAAGAAAACTCTGCAGTCCATGGGACATGACGATGGCAGTATCACAATTATAAACTAATCAACGTAGCATCAAGTTGCCCTTCTCAACACGTCATTATATCAAGAAATGCCATCCTCACAATCTCTGGCAATCTAATGCCGCCAGCGATTCTCAACTTGTTGTTGCGTGTGCTGTTGTTGAAGGTAGTCCAGGTGCAGGTTTAGATGATGCCATAACTCAGACTGGCAGCGGCGTTACAACTGCAACTTGGCTTCTTGCCACTGAATGGGGCAAGAAAAACGCGGCGCAAAATAAGAATAAGAATTCAATTATGCAACAAAGTGTCACAGAGCGCCGGAAAAGGGGTAAAAACTAAGCAAGGAAAACAATAGAGAAGAGCATTCAAGAAGAGAACTCTCAAGGCAGAAACCCAGAAGATTCGCTTGAGATGTTGATGTATGAAGTGGCAAAATCATTGCAACAAGTGGAAACAAAATGCGGATGCACCTGGCATTATCAGTTAAATTGCTGACAATTCTTCTTGGATAAACTTGTTTTGCAAAACGAAAGAGCATCGTTAGTCGTATATATAAATGTCAACTAAAGTTAAACTTGGAACTTAACTTGGGATTAGTTTGCTGCCGTTTGGCGGCATCTTTTAATAATGGCCAAAGATGAAGCTGTTGGCGTTAAGAAGTTGATTTAACTTGGCTTTTTGCATTGTTGTAGTACTACTTTATAGACTCGTTGTTGTTGTTGTTGTTATTATTGTGGAGTTGGTAGTGGCAAGAATGATTGATGATTTGTTGTTTGTGTTGTGCGATAAGATTTGCTTGCCCAAAGCAACTGACAGTTGAACAAAGCTGGCAACTCTGGCCATTGTCTGGGGCAACCTTGCTCATGTTGAGTGACAGAAAGGTTCGTGCTGATAATTGCTGCATGCAAAAAAAAAACATGAATATCAAAAAAGAAGAGAGAAAGATACGAAAACTTCAAATCAAAACTTCAGTTGAGAAAAAGCCAAAGCCAAATTCAAAGACAGAGACGGAATCTCTACTAATTGCAGCAGGAATACAGAAATGTCAGATAGCAAGCAGCAACAGCAACAACAACAACAACAACACGATCAAAAACAACAAAAGAGTTTGCGATAAGCAAACAGCATAAAAGCTGTATCTTATCTGCGGACACAGCTTAGAATCCAACGCCTGAAGTAGTATCTACAAGTATCTGTTGAGTTAGCTATCTGTGGATACCCTGCAACCATAAAAATGAGAGAAGAACAGGTATATTGCACTTGAGCAAATCTATGTAAATGATAACAGACAGTAAACAAAGAAAAAGTTGTATCTTATCTGAAAACACAGCTTAGAAATAGTATCTTTTAGTTTCTACAAGTATCTAGCAGCAGTTAACTTTATTTTTATACCCTTAAGAAAGAATATGAGGGTATACACAATTAAATCCAGGGATCGCAAATAAGACTTATTTGTATTATAAAAATTACTTTTAACTCTTATTTTTCAATTTTTAAAATAAAAATCAAAAATAATAATTAAATTTCAATTTGTGTTTAAAAGTCATATATTTTCAACCTAAAATATCCTTAATACACGTCCTTAAAGGACGTGTGATGTATCACATGAAAGGTATTAATATTGTTAGAATTTGAAGAAAGATTTGAAGACAAAGATCACATAATAAAAATACAAGCAATTTGAAAATCAATTGTCAATAGAGTTAAAAGAGAAGTGGTATTGTTTGCACTGATGTACAGGGTATCTTCTAGTCAAGCAGTTTCTTCTCTAACTCCTACTTGTTTATACTTCATTTATCAGCGTATCACAGCTAGTTTTCTTTTGTTGTTAGTTCACTTGCACAACTGCATTTAACGTTGACTTAGTCATAGTTTATCTATCAAAGTTGTTGATTTAAGTGTTGCTTTATGCTGTGTGCTAGATACAAGATAATAGATACGAGATACCACTATACAATAGATAATGTTAGCGTTGTGAAATGACTCTAAAATGAAGTGCAGAACAGAATTGGCTACTCGTTAAAGTTCAATGCACCTGGCTAACTAATTAACCTAGAAAAATGCAAATATCCATTCGCACAATAACAACAACAGCAACAACAACAGGGCTCACAACACGCCCACTTCAAGGTACAACAACAACAGCAACAACAACTACAACAACTTCTAAGCCAAACAATCAATCAACGCTGTTGCAACAACAACAAAGTTCACTTGAGCACGTCGCAAAGACGTCGCTCAGAGAGGCCAAAGCGAAACTTTAAGATACACACACAGATACACACACACACACACAGCTAGGAAGATTGGCATGTCGCATAGAAGGTGTGTAAAGGTAATATTTATTATGTGTATATCTTGCTGACAAACAACGGCAGAGAAAACAGCCAAAGGAACAGAACAACCCACGATCACAAAAGGGCAATAGAGAATAACCGACTATACAATAGAATAGAATTCACTCTGGACATGGGACAGCAACAACAACAACAACAACTGAAAATACAACTACAACTACAACTCTAACTGCAACTCAAGCTGGCGTGCTGCCAATAGCTCAATAACACCCCGGGGATCAATTGAGATCTTTTTGGGGGATAGCCCAGACGATGGACGAGCGACACAGACAACCGAAAATACAATGGGCCAAATGCCAATGACAACCGATGAACAAAACAGGGGAAACAGTAAAGGAAATTTACTACCAAATTTTGAATATTCGTATATCATTTAACATATAGATATAATTTAAGAGATGAAAGCAGATAAATCCATTTTGAATGGCTTCTATTAGGACACTGATACATCTATTAATAATAACTTACTGTATAAAACAAGAAGAAATCAAATGATAAGAGATTCCTTCAAGAAGATGAAGAATACATTAATCCATTTATGGCAAAGTTATTTTGGCAGCTAAAAAAGACAATATATTCCTTCCTTGAACTTCCTAATAAATTTCTGGCAGGATCTTTAACTTTTCTGACTGATGAATGAACTGCAGTCGAATAATAATGATATAGTGAGCAAAGCGAGATT
This sequence comes from Drosophila kuntzei, assembly GCA_035042165.1. Classification (NCBI taxonomy): domain Eukaryota; kingdom Metazoa; phylum Arthropoda; class Insecta; order Diptera; family Drosophilidae; genus Drosophila; species Drosophila kuntzei. Next base: position 696,473 of record JAWNLU010001763.1, read on the forward strand.
TAAGCAGTTATTCACTACTCAGATCAAAATTAATTCACGTAGAAAGCAACAAAAATAGAACAAATTTAATCTTAATATAGTGAACAACAAAAATTAGTTTACGGTATACAGACTTGACTTAATATTCTAGGTGTTGAAAATATTTATCGAGGAATCCTTAAAGAACATATTAAAGGTGAAAAAGAAGACTTCTTAAAAAGAAGGTTCTTACAGAAACATAATTGATTTTAACTAAAGGAAAAAATGATTCTAAACTTAAAAAACTTTGTATATAAATGCTACATATTTCGAGAACTTTTTCACTTTGTTTTTCCCACTGTACAGATGGCCTGGCAGACAAATAGTGGGTTAGATATTGACCTGCTGGCTATTCAGTGCCCAGTCACGACGACAAGTCTTCGTTGTGGCAAACTCCACTGTCAACGTGAATCGCCTTTGACCTAATGTCAACCTGGCCTCATCATTCCGCAATTTCGATGATCATCAACAATAGGAGAACAATTATTAAGGCAACAATGTCGCAATGTATCAGAGAATACAGAGAGAACTCAATGGAGAACTCAAAGATGTTTTCCAAAGTTATTTCACACTTCAACGGGTTAGGAAACCTTTTTAGATTCGCACTTAGGAAAATGTCTTTTAAGTGGTCCTGTAAGCCGCCACCGTTGTCTGTCGACTCTGACTATGGTAGGTGGTCCACATGGGTAACCCGAGAGCCGACTGAGGTGCCTTCAGATGCAGATGGAGATGGAGATGCAGATGCATACAATGCAACAATTATGCTCACATTATGCACTGCGACAGCCAAGACAGCGGAGACAGCGAAGACAGCGAGAAGACAACTTCGAGGGCAGTGAAAAAATAAAGGAAAAACAAAAGCAAAGTGCTTCTAAATTTAGAAGAAACGCCTAGGGGGACCGGTGAGTTGGGGCCCCAATGCCTGGGGTCGCTCTTCTAGGTGATTAACCGCACAAGGCCCCAGCGAAAAAAATATAAAACCCAGAACCAAAAGACGACTCTGACTCTTGACAAGCAGATGCGAACGCCTTCTAATTGCAACCTAGTGCGAGAGCGGAAGGCCTGCGACATCTATTTTTATGTATGCCTATTACCCGGGAAGTCCACGGAAGAGTATATAATTCAGTGAATGACATAATAACTTTAACATTATGTTCGTAACTCAACTACAGATCAAGTGAGAGTTAAAAGGAAATTGTGATAAAATGACATATTCCATCCGCTTCCGATTTAAAAGAGTATATAACTCAGAGAACAATAGAAAATGAGGTAGTGTATAACTAGATATAAAGGAGGATGAAATTTCTTTGATAACAATTCAGATACTTCTTTATAACTTTGTTAACTTCGTTACTCTTCTAACTAATACCAATTAATTACCAACCAACCACATCATAAATATTGAAATATAAGAATGCAATTTAAATAATTTTAAAACTATTTACAACAAAATTTATTCCAAAATGTACGTCGTTTTTAGTTTCTTCTCAGTTTGAACATTAATTTTGTTCGGCGCCAGATTATTTATTAATATTTCTTCGTTTTTTCCTAACCAAAATTTATTTTTAACAACTGACCCTAATAAGTTTTGAGGCTATTCTCGTTTTTAGACAATTTATGCAGCTCTTTTAATAAGCCAAGAGATGTCTTAAATTTTATTGACAGTTTACAAGCAGTTTTTCTCTTCATATTTTTTTTTATTTTGTCGCCTTTGTTTATTTCTGGGGCGCAATTAATTTCGTGTGTCAAAAGCTTGAAATGTTGTATACATTTTGTTTTAGCTGGTCTTTTAGCCGGCAATTGGGCAATTGGCATAATTTTAATTGATGTGAATTACAGTATTGAATCGCCTCGGGGCGAAACTATTTTGGCGAGACGAAATACTTTTTGTAGGCTAAGTGTAGAAATCAATTTTGTACCCCAGACGAACCGAAATCAACAACAATATAAAAAAAGCTGTTAACCAAATGCTTTAAACGTGTCCATGAGTAGAACACTTCAGTTCAATTCAATTGACTTCACTTCAGTTCACATCAATTCACAGTTTGCCGTTGAGAAGAGGAAGAAGAGTGAGAGTATCTCAAGAATATCGGTTAGATGACCCCCAGAAATTAGCACAAACACAACAATTGTTGTGCTGGAGAATAGGAAGTCATAAACCGAACCGAACCAAACCGAACCCGAGGCCGTACTCTTAACACCAAATGGAGCACTTAACAAATAACTGAATATTGCATTTATTTGTAGAGCTGCTCCTCAATTTACATACTATATAAGTACTACAATATCTAGTTAGATATTTAACAACATGCGTGCGGGGTAAGCACATATACAGCACGATTCAATAGAAACTCATTTGAGCTGGGACAACAACTGTATCAATAGAAGACTCGATTGTCAAGCAGTTAAGTAATTCTATTGTTAGAATTGAATATTGTTTAAATAGTTGGAGGATTTACTCAACTAACAACACGACAATTGTGGTTTGTTTCAACTGTCATCTATTGTTCTTTTGCAACCCAGGACTTAAAATTGGAAGAAAATAAGTATCTAGTATCTTTTTATTTCAGGAGCGCTTCACAAGGGTAATCGTATTAAATCTAGAGTTAAATAATTTAAAAAAATATGCAAATAATGAGATCGTATCTGAAAAGAGATCTATCTTCTGAATTTTAGTAATTGCAATCTTCATCTCCTAAGCAACAATGTTAATAATATTTTAAAAGAATCAATTTCTTACATCTCTTTTTTATATTCCGAATTCCTTGTGCCAATGTGTTGGTTCTACATCTCAATGAACAATCTTCAGCTCTCACTTTATTTCGCAAGATAGATTACAGATTTGTGCGAAAGACTCAAGATCATATCTCAAATGTCAGTGACGAGATAAAGCAGATTCAAAGAAAAGGTTTGGGCCCTACAGATCAAACTTTCGTTCAATCAATGTGTCAAAGACATCTTGAAATTCAGCCTATATGAGAGCGGCATGACAAAGTCAAACTCTCGCTTTCTCGTTGCTCGTTTCTCGATTCTCCAGGCGCGTTTCTTAGAATTACGACCCGGTCAACTCGGCTGCCACTGGAAACTAATTAAAATAACAAAAAACCAATCAAAGCATAGAAACATAAAACCCACTGTTCAGGGGGAACCCTAAACCTCGATGGAAAAAAAGTGAAAATCGTTTGTGTCACCGAAATTTACGACAAAACTGAAACTAATCCAAGCCCGCTTTTATGCTACATACGTATATTATTATTATTTTTTTAAATGCTGGAATTTGTATTTAATAATCATAAAATCACCGTCTTTAATAACATAAAATTCACAAAGGAAAAATGAAAAATGGTATACTACTTTTGTGTTTTTAACGTGGGCAAAAGAAAATTTCGGCCTCTTTTGTGAAAGTCGCAGCTTCAGTTGGAGAACTATGCAAATGACAGATCATTTTAAAGATATCTTCACACTCAGATAAACGTTATCTTAGCCAGTTATCATAATAAGCAAGGAAACAAATGATCCAAACTATTTAATTCAGTTGAAACCCTTAAATCGAGTTAAAAGTATTCAGTACTGTATTTGAGTTTTCTTATAAGTTCGTTTAACTCTGTTTATTTTTAGAGTTCTAATAATTGATATGATGTTAACAAATATTATTATACTTGGCTTAGAAACTTGGTTGTGTACCTCAAATTAAAAGATTACTTCGACATTATTAGAATCTCACGAGTTGTGATAACAGAAGTTCATGTGTACTTTCGTATTTTGATTAGATAGAACAATGTAATCGTATTTTTAAATTATTATTGTCTATACAAACAATATTTTTCAACGTTATTGTCTGATCCATGGTCGTGATAACTACAATAAGAACGTGAGAAATTAAATTTATAAGTACGACAAAAATAAGTTTAAGAAAAATATAACAAATACAATCTGTAGATGATTACCTCAATGTAGCTTTTAAGCGAAAATATGTATCATAGAATATCATATGGTATCGAAAATACTATCTTATAAAACACCTTCCTAACGTTCATAAAAACTACAACAATTGATCCAATTCCAGTCTTTAAAATTAGCATAAATTCGAGTAAATACTCCGACATACATGCACATCTATTTACATATGTATTGGAACGCGGCAGCATCGCCTTCAACAACATAAGAAAACCATTATGGACCATGCTACAAGTCTATAAAAACAACCTATAAGATATACAAACTGCATCTAACAATAAATTTACACAATCAGTGAATGAAAGAGAGAGATGGACTGAGAAAAAGAATCTTAGATCCCGAAATTCTTATTTATTGGCGACACTAGTCGGACTCTTCTTTTCTTCCCTCACACCCCCTCGCGGCGTGTCGTATACTCACCCTATTGCATTCCAAGGCAGCGGCGCTGTGCTCCTCTCTTTGACGAAAACAGTGGCTGCATTTGCTCTTGTTGAATATATTTGGTGAGAATTTACGACAGTCCGCGGTGCGTCCGATGCTCGCAGTCGGCGTGGGCGTCGCTGCCTCTGCTGACGCTGCTGCTACTGCCGCTGCTGTTGTTGTTGTTGTTATTGTTGAAGTTGACATTTTGTGTTGTTTTGTGTTTTGATAATTTCTTTCGTTTGCAATTTCGAGAGAAAGATTGAGCGAGAGCGAGAGAGAGATAGAAGGAGCTCAGCTCAATGTTGTTGTTTTTGCTCAGGGCTAAGCGGCATTGTGTTCCAACAAACACACACACAAAAATGCACACGCACACGCACAAAAATACGCCGAAATGAGCAACACACACACAAATACACAATTTGAATAATTTTGCACAATTTGTGCTCTTTTTTATCTCTCTTCTGCTGCTTCTTTTTGTTGCTGCTGTTGTTGTTGTTGTTGATGTTTTTCGACACTTGATAAAAGGTAGAGCGTAAACAGGCGCAATGGGGGTAACGATGATGACAAAGGGAGTCGGGGGACCGACAGCCTCACATATTTATGCAAATGCGCCGACCGACGACGCAATTGCTATTGTTGTTGTTGTTGCTCCACAGACGCAGCGGCGCAGCAGCCGGTACGACTTTAACGTTGTTTTTGTTGTTGTTTTTAGTTGTCTTCGTTTTTTTTGTCGCTTTAGCTGCTGTTGTTGTTGCTTCTTGTTTTTTGTTTTTTTGTTTTTCTTTGCTAATTGCTCCAAAAATAGCAGCACAATCGCTGACTCGGCTCCTTGTTGTTGTTTCAATACACTCTTTAACTTTTAATTCGCTAACTGTTATGCACGTTTGCTTTGCCCTTTAGATTTTGATATCAACTTTATATTTTGGCATGGCAAGCAAATAATCATATGAATACAACTGAGAAAAACCAAAGAATACACAAATACACACACACTCGCACTCACACGTACACGCACACGCGCACACACTACAAAAATTATTCAATTTTGCTTTGCACTTGGCTTCTTCATTGGGAACACCAACAAAACACACGGTTGAAGTTTCGCTAGAAAAGCGGCTGCTGTTTTGCTGCTGCGCGTTCACTAAATGCTGCTCTCGGCACAACGAATCGGTTCGAATGCACACACGATACTGAACTGACTGCCAGCCCCAACAAGTCGAACCGCAACCAGGCGAGCGCCAAAAACGGCAGAGAGAGAGAGAGAGTGAGCTCAAGAAAAACGGGAGAGCGCTTAAAGATGGCGAGAGTGGCAGGTAACGCAATTTGGAGTATACTATGTTGGCTGCTCTCGCTCTTCTAAGCTCTCTTCTAGTGCGTAATTTGATAATGGATAATTTGCAATAGATATGTACAAAATAAATGATTTATTGATAACACAAAAATATTGTGTAGTGTTATTTAATTAATTTAAAGTAAACATTTATACAAAAAATATGAAGCTACATTATTGATTTGTTTTTAATTTTTTTTGTCTTAGTTATCAGTTGATATTGTACATAAAAACATTTGAATGAATGAAAGTTCTCTTGAAGTGCTGTGACATCACGTGCTCTCTCTCTTACGCTCTGGTATAAGAGAGCAAGTGCGATCTGTTCAAACAGCTGTTTGTGGGGGCTTCAAACTTGGTTTGATTGCAGCTTATACAGCAGAGTTGATGCTATTTTAGCGGGATTTTAGCTCGAAATAGCTAAATGTTTGCATGTTCAAACATAAGAGTATGTACGTATATATGTACAACAGATGTACATACGTGAGAAAATGTAAAACAAAAGTAAAGGTAATATATGTACATAAATGAATGCAAAATAATGCATGCGTAAACCATAGTATGAATTGTGAAAATATTAATAAATATCTGTAATTTTTCTAAATATTCGTTGAATTAATGAGTTTTTTGACCCTTTCACCTTCCCGCAGCTCACATTAAAAAAATGTTAAGGAAAATCAATGCAGTCGGCAATTTTGTATTCTCTCTCCATTCGCTGCACATCCCAAAACGATTTGTTTACAGCAATAACAACAACAACAGCAGCAGCAGCAATAACAATAACAACAATTAACTGCACGCTTCATTAGGAACCTCGCACAACAAATTTTTAAGTGTGCTACAACAGAAGGAGAGAGTGTGAGAGAAGCAAAGAGAGAGAGAGAGAGAGAGAGAGAGAGAGAGAGAACCCTTTGCACGCAACTTGTGCGGTTTAAGGGATAGGCAAAGAGAAGGACAGAGAACAGCGGTAATGAGAGTAGAACAAAAATTGATTAATTGCGCTTGTCGCTCTGACGAGGGGAAGGCTGCAAATGCATAGGCGAAAGGGCTGACGAGGGGTTGAGGAGTAAGGCAAGGGCAATGCAACACTCGATCAAATATTTTGACTGACGCCTCTGGGGTCTTGGCGCTAGAGTTTGTGAGACTGCGACTGAGTTTTTTTTTGAATACTCTTTTCAGAGAGTGTTTTAATTTTGTGAGAAAGTGTGTAACGTTGTGGTATAACAGCTAGTTATAAATTACTACGTATGAGTTATATTAAGTATAAGAGTTATATCCAAGCTAGAATAGCACAACGAATGCAATTGAAATTCTGTTATACTGGTATACTAACTAGACCCTTTTAGAAAGTGTTATAATTGTGTGAGAAACTGGGTAACGTTGAGGTATAACAGCTAATTATAAAATAACTACGTATGATTAATATTAAGTATAAGAGTTATACTCAAGCTTGAATAGCACAACGAGTGCAATTGACACATTCTGTTATACTGCTATACAAATTACTAGTATATTCCGTAAGATCCATTCTCTTTTCAATCTGAGATCGTATCTAGACGAAGGAATATTAAACCACAGTTATACTGTTGTACTAAGTATAAGTAAATACCTTTATATTTCACATTTCTGTTATACTGTTATACTAAGTATGTTTAGTGATTGACATCGGAGAGAAGATCAAATACTTGAGAAGTGACTTAATAAATTGAACTAAGCAATATTTTTAATCACTGTAATACTGTTATACACTACTAACTCATATTATAAATGGTATGAGGAAGAGGAACTTTCTCCGAAAATCCAAGAGGATTTCCCTAAAGGAATAAACTTAAACAATGCATTTTGTTGCTTTTATAATATTGCTACTGTTATACTACTGCATTCCTTACATAACTGGCATACACATTTCGAGAGTGCATGCCTTTCTATCATAATGCCAGAGTTCATTGGCCAGGAAAGTGAGTTGCCTGTTTGGTAATTAGTTGCCACGTGTTCAACGTTGATTCGACTTCAGCATTGAGCATTGAGCACATTCCCAAGGGGCATTCAGTTTTATTGCCTTTCAGTCAAAGATGCCGAAACATGTTGCATGATAATGGCTTCTTTTTTTTGGCCATTGCTGTGACTGTTGTTGTTGCTGTGGCAGTTGTTGCAGTTGCAATTGTGAGAAATACCTGCAGCACGGCTTTAAAATGCATTACCGCATATTGATTTTTAAGGTGGCCGAACAATTGTTGCTGTTGTTGTTGCTGCTGTTGCTGTTGTTGCTGCTGCTGTTGTTGCTACTTCAGTTGTTGCTGTCTGTCGATCGCTTTGCACATTTTGCACTCTCATTCAAATGTCAATCGAGTCACGCGCGTCTTTGCACCTCACAAAATGGAGACAATAACAAGAAAAACAGAAACCTACTTCCCCAGTTATTTGAATACCCCTCTTACAGGGTATATTTTAATTGTGTCACGATGTGTCTTATAATGTGTATTATGTGAAGCTCGATAAATATTTAGATCAGTGATGAAATCGATTACGCTTACAACTATATTTCTATCTGTATTTAACATTAGCTTAAGCTGCATCTGTATCTGTATCCTTATTCGTATCTCTATATATGCATATGTATCTGAATCTCTGTATCTATGTATCTCCCGTATATATTTCTTAATTTCTCTCTGATATGAATTTATATCTCGGTGTAACTGAATCTGCATCTATATCTTTAAATGTGTCTGTATTTGTATTTGTATTTACATGTTTATTTTTACTGAGTCTACATATATTTTTGCATCTTTAGCAATAATTGTATCTGTATCTTTGGCTGTACGTAAATTTTAATCTGTAGCTTATCTGTATATGTATCTGAATTTGTAACTGTATCTTTAGCAGCACTTGTAACTGAATTTTTAGCTATTTCTGCATCTTTGCTTTAATTTGAATATATTTTTTGTAACCTTTTTCATTATTGTTTCTCTATCAATATATTTGATCTGTAAGTCCATGAAAATCGTGCATTTTGAATTGATATCAATACCGGAGGCAAGTCTCTGACTTAAATGGACTTTACTTTCGATCGGGTATTTTAAAAATTATCAACACTTGGAACCTTTTCTTCAGCTGTATCTGTATCTTTAAGTGTGCCTGTATTTGTATCTTTACTCTTCGTAAATCTATACAAATATTTTTGCACCTTTAGCAATAATTGTATCTGTATCTGAATTTTAATCTGTAGCTTATCTGTATATGTATCTGAATTTGTAACTGTATCTTTAGCAGCACTTGTATCTGAATTTTTAGCTATTTCTGCATCTTTGCTTTTATTTGAATATATTTTTTGTAACCTTTTTCATTATTGTATCTCTATCAATATATTTGATCTGTAAACCCATGAAAATCGTGCATTTTGAATTGATATTAATACCGGAGGCAAGTCTCTGACTTAAATGGACTTTACTTTCGATCGGGTATTTTAAAAATTATCAACACTTGGAGCCCTTTTTTGACAGCAGCTCGTGGCTAATTTAGCTGCAGCTTGTTTGAGACACCAGAAGAGGGGAAAGAGGGGGCGGAAAGGGGGAAAGGGGCGAGTCTAAAATGCTGCACATGCCAGATTGCAACTTGTTGTCGCAGTTATTGTTATTGTTGTTGTTATTGTTGTTGTTGGCGTTGCTACATATTAAATTCATTGCAGCTGCAACCCGAATCACACTTTCACTTTTCTATGCTAATTTCCAAAGCGAAAAGCCAAAAACACAAAAAAACGAAACAAAATAAACAATTTTTATAAGGCGCATTTTATGTTTTTGAAATTGTCCTTTTACGGGTTTTGAGGGTGCATTGACTTTGCAGATTTATGAATTACCATATAATTTTTATGGCTGCCACTTTCGAAAATCGCCTATGGTTTGATGGGTTTTTGTCTTCTTCCTGCTGTTGTTGTTAGTTTTCTGTTGTTGCTGTTGTTGTTGTGTTTTCAGTCACGTTAGGGCCGCTTGATTAATTTATTTTTAATTTTAATGCCGCTTTTGAGAATCCAATCAAAATATTTGTCTTGTCTCGGAAATAGCTCAAAGCGTCGGCATTTTTGGGCTTATTCGTTAGAAGTCTTTTTGTATCTTTGTTGTTGCCACACGTGTATCGAGAACTTAAAAAACAATGATTTATGTGGAAATTGCGACTTGTGTTTATTAAACGGCAGCCGAGAATTAAACAAAGCCTACAACATGAATTATACCCTAAGAGGGGGCGGAACTTGAATAGATTAGACTTTTGGAAATACTCGTAACTGCGAGACTTTATAACTAATTTATTGACTTGCCCTTAAAGATGAGTTTATAGTCTTTTCATTTAAGTGTATGACATTCACACAATCAGAAAAGTTTTGTAAATCACTTTAATAAATTATATTGAAGTTAATAATCCCAAATTAATAAGAACTAATTGGGGATTACCTAATGAACTCCTGCGAATTCTTAACAACGATGCGAAAGTATTTTCTCATATAAAGATAATGTATATTAATTTATATTTTTAAGTAAATCTCGTCTGCTTCGAATTTTATTATTTGGAAATATACGTTTTATATGTTAACTTACTTAAAATATAAATAAGTTTAATTCATTTATAAGAACATTTTTAAAGTATAGTAAGGTATAAATAATTAAATCCTTCGTATATAAAATGATTAAAAGATTTTGCATTTGTGATAATTCAAAAATATTTAAAATATTTCATTATTTTATAAATAATTAAAGCCTTCGTATATAAAATGATTAAAAGATTGAACTTTTATGATAATTCAAAAATATCTAAAATATATATGGAAATTTTACATGTTAACTTAGTTTAAATATAAAATAGTTTCTTTTTTCTTTAAGCCAATTTCTTTATTTCATTACTTTATAAATAATTAAAGCCTTCGTATATAAAATGATTAACAGATTGAACTTTTATGATAATTCAAAAATATCTAAAATATATATGGAAATTTTATATGTTAACTTAGTTTAAATATAAAATAGTTTCTTTTTTCTTTAAGCCAATTTCTTTATATTAATTAATATAAGTACAAATAATTATTATATTCGTATTCAAAATGATTCACAGATTGTACAGTTGCTAAGCTACTGTTTCAACAGGTAGTTAATACTATTGAAAAGAGGCAACTTCCAACTACGAAAACTGGCTCATCAAAAACTCATTGGCAGCAACACTTCCTCGATGAGGAAGCACTTTGATGGAGCCAGACATGGGCGTCAGCTCAGTCAGCCATGGGCTGATCAGGCAAACTAAGCAATCTACCAAGTCCAAGCAATCCACCAAGCTAACTAACCAAGCGACCAAGCGATCTCTGACCATTTGCCTGTCTGACGGCAACCACCTGCGAACAATTTCCCATAAGAAAATCAACAAAAAAATGAAAAAAAAAATAAAAAAAACGGAAAATATACAAGAAAAAACTCGTGAAAAACGCCGCAAATCGACGGCTGACAGTCTATGGCTGGTACCAATTTGCCGTCGATTCGCGACTCACGCCAGGCCACAGAAAGAGACAGAGCAACACAGAGAGAGAGAGAGAGAGGGTGAGAGAAGTTACGTGGATCAAGAGGAAGTCGGGGAGGCGTCCATAGACCTTTTGTGAAAGTGAAAATTTTTCACAAAGTGTGTGCGGCAACGGCAACGGCAACTGCAACTGCAACGGCAGCGATTGCTACCTTGTTTCCAACATCCTGCGACAAGCTATACTTTTGAATACCCTTTCGAATTGTTTTTTTAAACAGTTTCATAATTTGAAAGTCGCTTATTCAAAGTTTACATTTTTATGGATTTAACTCAATATTATTCCAATATATTCAATTTTATTAATTTAGTTGAATTTAAGTATTATATTCAGTAAGAGACATGTAATTGTTTTCAGAAAGCAAAGAATTTCCATGTTTGCTTTTTTTTTTATTTTATAATATAGTTAATTCCAAAAGATCTAGTGATCATTAAATTATATTTTATGCAAAATGAAATAAGTGAATTGTTCTATATATTCTTTAAAAAAAATTAAATAACTAACTTGCCAAATAATACCAAATAATTAATTATTGGTTAAAATATATCTTTATGACTTATATCTACTTTCAATGACCAAATATAATAATTAATTTATGGCTTAAATTTCTGTTCATATATATTTTAAGATGACCAAATTCAGAGAGTGTATTAAAATTTAGAGATATAATTTAAGATAGTTTATATTATTGGTATTCAATATGCAAACTAAATATTCTTTAGTTTCTTTAACATATGAGAAAAGAGTATTTACTAGTCGAATTGTTTATAACAAATTGTCAATTGTCAAGTGGGGCTTTTGATAATTGACTCCAAGCGCGTGAATAATAACAAACAACGGGCAGTTAGGAAATCGCGTTTCATTAACATGGCAAAAGAAAATTGAAAAAAAATAGAAAATGGTAAATGGAAAACGCGGCAAAAATTGTTGGCCAAAAAGTCGAAAAGTAGCGAAAAATAAAAGGCAACTGACATGTGACGTGCGGCGTTGTGGCAACTTAAGCAACATTTCGCTGAGGCGATTTAATATTGCGTATACGACGAGTAGTGCGGTATCTGAGGCTAAAGGCGGACACTGGACATTGGACACTGGACACTGGACATTGGACATTGGACACTGGGTGCTTATCTATTTGCCAATTGACATTACCGGTTGTTCGCTTGTTTTTATTTTTATTATTTTTGGGAAAGTGCAACAAATCAGAAGACAAACTTATATATTTAACTTCTTTCTTTCTTTTTTTTTGGCCAAGGCGACAACAGCATAATTTACCGTTAACTCTTCATCATATGCTTTGGAAAAGCTCAAACTCAAACTGAAACTCATAGTGAAGTTGTGCACGCAGAGGCAAATCTAAGGCGATGGTGTTTCCTAGTTTGTTTTTCGGCCATTTGGCGTGTCTTATGATTTATTTGACATGACAGTCAAATGAACAGAGATTTATTTTTCAATGCTGCATTTTTAATGATTTTCTGTTCAATTCGCGGGGCATTTCAAATTGAACAGCCAGACGAAGATTGAGACACAGACAGACGGATATGGAGACGGAGTTAAAGCTGGAAACGGAGACAGAGACGGAGACAAAGATGTAGACAGAGACACGCAATTGCCGCCCAGTCACCCATGAGTCCAGATATTACTCGGAACTGTGCCCAGTACCCAACACAGAGTATCTGGTATCTCATACCCAGTACCCGGTACCCAGTTCAATGTTGCATGTGGGCCGCTTTGGTGTAGCTCCAATTTGTGCACCTGCTGGCTAAAGCAAAAATCAATTATAAATCGCTCGAGGGATTTCAAATCCAAATGCAACAGACGCAATTGTAAAGTGAAAACCTAAACAGCAAATCACCGATATCTCGTTACTCTAGCATAAACAAAATATATCTATAAACCGTAAACTTTAAATGAGTTGAATAAATAGTATACACCTAACAATAAAAGTAATAAATAAAGTTTATAATTTATTAATAAGCTTGAAATTTAAACTTTAAATTATAAACAATGGCTGATATTTAAAGATTAATTTAAAGATTAAATAACTGTCCTTAAGTTTAATAAATTTAAAAACATTTTGGAGCATTTTAAAAAATTGTCCTAAGATAAATATTGACTTATTGCGATTCTTGACCATTTAAAGCGAATTCTGTTATTTATTTTTATCTTAAATCTACATACTTTCTTAACCAAAGTACTCATAAACGAGAATGATGAATGAGTGGTCATCTTTTTAAAGTAATCAGTTGAATCAGGAAAACGGAAGAATAAATACCCTAACAGACATTTTAAAAATAAAATAATAAATAAAATTCATCAGAGTACTTAAAACTATTGATTATTTATAGCTAATGTAATTAATTTTATTAAAAGTATTTTTTAAGAGCTTTTTTATCTTTATTTAATGCAAAATATTTCAATTAAGCATGAGCTATTAATTTTTTATTTTGACGAATATTTATTTATTTATCTAATCTAAAATATTTCTGATTTTAATATAAAATATTTATAATTGCTCAAATTAATTTTAAAATAAAATAGATATGTATACATGTTTCCAAATAAATTTACACATTTTAAAATGTTAATTTATCGACAGCTGGATTTAAATTTATTAGATTTATAAGATGTACATATATTTATTACTGTATTATCAATAGACAATTATTAAATTTAGAAAAAGATTAATTAATTTTGACAATACCCTGTAGGGTATCTAAAGGGAATTAAATATAAAATATTAATTTCACTTTTGGCTGCACTTGACCCACTCTCTACTTAACCGAAGACGAAGTGCGAGTGCGAGACGAGTGCGTGGTTGTGGGGGGAAGGGGAAATAAAAAGCAGAGAACAGCTGCGATTACTTGACAGAGTTTGCAGATAAATCATATAATAAACCGCACACAGCGGGATATTCGCCAACGGGCTGACTAACTCCAACTACTCAGACTTGGATGCGGATTCTGATTCAGACTGAGGATTCTAGAGGTAGAAACTGAGACTGGATCTCTCCCTCTCTCTCTCTCTTTAACCCTCTTTTTCTGAGCTTATGGCTGCTGAGTCACGGATAACAAAATTGAAAGCCAACTCTATAAAATTGCACAGAAAGCTGAAATGACAACAACTTGGAAAAGAACAACAACAATGATGATGAAGAGAAGAAGCTGGCAAAGTTGTAAAACAAATTAAATTAAGCAACGAGGCGATACGAAAATGCAAAGTAAAAGTCAAAGTCAAAGAGTCTAAAACGTCTGGGCATTAAAATTTGCATTTCATATGCGTATTTAATTGAATTTTTACGATTCGATTTGGGAAAGTGACAACAACATGCTTACCCACACACACACGCACACTCACACACATACACTCATACACACACACACAATTATACTATCTCCTGCCAGATGCTTTTACCACTCCACAGTTGTTTTTCCTTCTGATTATACCCTGTAGCTTTATAAAAAATGGGTAGAAGGTGTGGAATGTCACTTGGCTTTGTCGGTGACAGAAAAAAAGTTCCTGTACATAAATTAATTTCCTTTTTTTTGTCATTGATCTACGAATTTTATTTTCTATAATCTTGCAGTTTTCTAAATTCATTTATTACACCTTAACTAAAAGATGTAATAATTTAAAATAGAATTAGTAAATATGATTTATAAAATAAAAATAATAGTTTAAATAAATTATATTGTACTTAAATTTAAGACTGAAAGATGGAAAAAAATTATAAATTTAAAAGTTTAAAGATATTTGCCAGGAAAACATTTATAATCAATTTTTTTTGTAATTTTTACATTTATTTCCCAGTGGTCTCCTTTATGTCTGCCTTAAATATTTCATATTAATAAAAAAAAAATTCCCATTGAGGAAGCGATGATTCTTATCTTTAAAACTTCAATGCTTTTTTTTTGATTATTATGATATTTTTTTAATTATCTCATCGTGTTTAAAATTGCAGTTCATCAATCTCTCTATACTCATAATTAATATAATTTTTGATATTTTTATCCGACCATAAAATGTTTAAATTTATCTTGTTATTATCAATGTATATTTCTTCATATAATAAATTAATTTTACATTTCCTTTAGTTCCTTGTAAATACCCATGTTTCTCAGTGAATTATTTGCAGGGTATCGACAAGTCGAGCGCATTCGTCTGTGAAATTCTTACTTACTTTTACATAAGCAAAGTGCACAATGTGGCAACTGCATTTGAATACAATTAGCAGTTATGATTTTCACTTTTTTTTTATAGCCAGCAATTTAGCCATTGTTGTTGTTGTTGCACATTCAAATGCATGTGGCAATACGCAACAACAACAACAACGACAACAACAATGGGTAAACGTCATAGGTGCAATGGCCAATGGACACGTGTGTCTCAACTCCATCTGGGATGATTGCCTGGGATGCTGGATAGTTGGATTGCTGGGCATGGTAATTTCATAAGACCGAGCGATCAACTCAGCTCGAATCATTTTCGATTGCAAAACATGTTGCACATGGGGCAAGCAGGCAAAATGAATGCCCAAAACTGATTGTTATGCGAGGTTGCAACAACGCCAAAGGTGACCAATTGCCTAAAAACTAAAATGAATGATTTGAATGAATGATTCGATACGTGAACATATGTAATAGCCACAAACATACATATTTTTATATGTTCACTTGAAGATGTATTGGCTTTTAGTTTATTAATGTGGGAAACAAAAACCGAAGGTTTTGAATTAAATTCCTTACAGCATTTCCAATGATTTGATATATTATTATAAATTTAATTAACATCATCTGAAGAAGTATAAATTATAGTTATGATAAAGTCTAAATAATAATTTAAAATATATTCATTTAAAATTAAATAATTGTTATAGTTGAGCTTAAGATTATTTATAAATAATAAATAAAAAAAATAAATATTGCATAAAATGAACTTAGCTTCCTCTCGATTTAAGTCCATTTAGATTGCTGTGTATATTAAAAAATCTAGAAAAATACTTGTAAATTTCTATAGAATTTTCACATTTCCGAAATTATGATATGGCTGTGAGAATTACACTAATCAACACATTTACAATCTATTGTTCCTCAGTTGAAAATCGACAACAACTTTCACTGCTTATTGACTTTCATGTGTGATTTTCTTGTTTTGTTGTCTTCCTTCAAAGAAAAACTAAATAAATGACACTTCGATGGCATCAAAAATGTTGTTAAGAAAACAAATTTCAAGTGTTAGAAAATTGTTAAAGCCAAAGTCTTTCGACATAGCCGACATCATTGTCGACATCGTCAACTTGACCCAAACACCTCAGTTAAAAGCGTTTACAAATTACGACTTAATCGCGTGCTGCTTGAACCCTACAACAACAACAAAAACAACAACAACTACAAGCATAATGACAACTAACAACAACAACAACAAGCAGAACAAGTTGCCAAGTCAGCTTCAAGTTCAAAGTAAGCCACACAGCAAACAAACTTGGGAAACTGTCTACGGCTGTCTGCAGTCATTGAAATTCTTTCAGTCTACAGTCTTTCCACTCCGTCAGTCCGTCAGTCTGTCAGTCTGTTAGCTTGTCAGATTGTCAGTCTTGGACCTGAACAATGGCAAATGTTTTTCTAGACTTAATTAACACGAACTTGTAAATAAGTACAACAAAATGACGAGAGCTCGAGACTGAAGCTGAGGTTCGACTTGGGCGCCTGACGCCCAACTTGACCTTGTCCCATGGACCACCGCAGATCTGAAGACCTGTCTCCCTGCCTGTTCCCCTGCCCCATGTAGATAGATACAATGCTTAATTATTCTAATTGTTTACAGGCGGAGACGGAACTCTTCAGTCTCAATTCTTTCCTT
Organism: Drosophila kuntzei; assembly: GCA_035042165.1. Lineage (NCBI taxonomy): Eukaryota > Metazoa > Arthropoda > Insecta > Diptera > Drosophilidae > Drosophila > Drosophila kuntzei. Next base: position 713,608 of record JAWNLU010001763.1, read on the forward strand.
CACACAATTTGGCATTGATTGATGAATTTGAAATTGGTTTGAGGCTGATCATCATGGTCAGGCGTCAGGCGTCAAGCGTCAACTGTCCTCCAATCAGCCAAGCCAAAGTGAAAATAACAACAACAAGGAAAATAACAACAGCAACAACAAACAACAACAACGACAACGACAATTGTAGCTGCCGTGACCATTTCACTTGTCCAGCTGACCAAAATCTAAATATATGCCAGGCCAATTTCACACGTCAACAACAACAACAAAAACAACAAGAGCACAACACGAATATGAATACATTCGTGAATATGAATACATGATGAATGCATTGCAGAACGAAGACGTGCGAATTGACTGAATGAATGACTGAATGAGGTGGCACTACGTTTAGGCCTGTAACACACACAAGCTGAGCGGATGCACAGTGGTGCAAACTGATGAATTAATAAACAAATAATTTAAAAAAAATGTATGATAAAAGTAGAAGAATGCATCATTCGAAATGGCTAAACAGAAACCAGAGATTAAGATTAATTAAAATCACGCTTCTTCTACCTTCTTTTTTTATTTATTTATTAAATTAACGTCGACTAAAAGCAGCCGAAATTTAGAAAAAATATTTAATTAAATTTTAAATAAAATTATAAAATTAAAAATTCAATTATATTTCAAAAAATTTTATTTTATAACTGAAAATATAGAAAAAAAAAGTTTTAAGCATAACTTTATCAAAATTCAATCAATGGTATGGTTTCCGTTCACAAAATTGAAAATTTCGATTATTTTGATTTTACTGATTTTTAATAACTTCGAACTGCCATAAATTGCATTTAAATTTAGTTCATTTTCAAAAATTCGAAAATTTCGATATTTTTAGAAAAATAATAAGGGGTAACACTGTAAATTTTCTAAAAATTTCGAAATTTTCGAATTTTTGAAAATGAACAAAATTTAAATGCAGAACGAATTTAGAGGTAAAATCATGCTCAAATTTACATTGCGCATGAAAATTGATTGAATTTTGATAACGTTATGGCAGTTCGAAGTTATTAAAAATCAGTAAAATCAAAATAATCGAAATTTGCAAAGGTCAAATTATAATAAAATCGACCATACCCTGGACCATTCCAGTAACCAGATAACATTATTTTCCAGGCTAATTAGAGCATTAAGTCTTTCTTCATGTAAAGCAATGAATAACGCTACTTATTTTAGTCAACCGAAAACCTTAATACCGATATTTTTAAACCGAAACTTATAAAAATCATTAACCGTTACGAAACCGATACTCCCAGATTTTGCATAACCGATAACCGAAAACCTTAATTCGAGCATAACCGAAACCGTAACTGAAACCGATATTCGTTTCGGTTTTAATCCCTGATTATAATCATCAATTGTTAAACTTATACTTAAATGTATATGTTAGACTTATATTTGTATGTTTTTAAGCACACTTTTATAAGCTTTATTCCACTGTAGCCTATGAGTGGGGGTATCAAGTGTAGTAGCCGTAATAACAACAGTAGCCAACCGCCTTTTGGGGCCTGTCATACGCCAAAAAATGCCGACCCCCAGTCGACGATGAGGCAGTTGCTATAATTGAATCGAAATTGGAATTGTGGCTGGCAAATGTGGCACACACATACACACACCTATACATATATATATACAGACACCAACAGGTACTCATATATCTGAAGAGTTTCCCCGCTGATTTGAATTTGAATTTTGATTCACATTTTGATTTGAATTTTGACAGTGGAACGGCCGTGAGTTGTCATAATACTACTTGTCCAGCTGAAAGTGTTTAAGCGTTATGAGCAGGGGGAGAGGGGGAGGGGGGAGAGGGGGAGGGGAGAGAGGCAGGTGAAATTGCAATATATGTATGACGTTGACTTTGAGGTCTTTGAAAAGTGGTTAGATCACAAGTTGACGGCAACTTGAGCTCACTTTAATTAACTACAATGTGAATAACAACAACGTTGATTTTTCGGCATTTTCCTTCATTTCATTTGCATTTTACACGTTTCCACTTTACACGTCAAAAAGGTTTGAAGTCAAAACTTGCTAAAAAGATCTCAGTTTTGTGATAAAAATTACAATAGCTGTCGCCTTTCGACACTTGTCATGGGAGAAGAATCAAAAGTCATAAATGCCACACCCAAAAGTCGGAATATCAAATTATCCATTCATAGCGTTAACTGAATAATCTGATCGAATATCATTTCAAATGCATTGACAACAAAAACAAAATCCAGATAACCATGTTTTGTGCTTAGACAAATATTCAATTTATCAGATATTCAAAGTTAGACATATTCAAATTAATAGGCTCATGGGAAACACTCTTCTCCATGTTATTCAATTAAAATGTCTATCAAAACTGTCTGTAAGAATCTTAATTTCATTTTTAATTTGCATGTATTTATTTTTAAAGCACAATATTAAATGTAGAAGAATAGAAGTCTCTTTCCAATTTCGATTCCGTTTCAGTTCTTTTATATGTAATATTCAGTTGATTTAAATTTACATTTATAAGCTACAATTATTATAAAATTCACACATTTCTTTCACTTTGTCAGTTTGCATCGTTTTTTAACTGTTTTTCGTATTATTTTCTGATTATCTAAACAAATTTTTAAATAACCCGAAAGCTTTATAAACTCTTGTATTTTATTGTTATTATTATTAAATTTTTTTCTTCGAAAGTTTTCATTTCACTGTTTTTAAGAAACACAAAGACGAAAATTCTTTTCTGAATATATAAATTCTATTCCAAAACAATTTTGGAAATCCAAACTGAATACAAAATTATTGGAAACACGGGAAAAACAAAAACACTCCCAATTAATATATTTTAAATTCTAAAATCACTTTCTTACAAGTCGTAGACTTATTTATATACTTTTAAATAGTTTCATAAATATGAAAACTGTTTAAAATGAGTTTAAAATCAAATTTGTCATGATTCATGCACAGATCCCTTTTCATTTTCCATTTTGTGATCGGTTCATGTGAGTCCATTAAGTGCTATAAATACAACAAATATGCACATAAAAATTATTCACATAAACAAATAGAAATCTCAGCCGCAGTCTCGGGCCCAAAACAGAATTCAAACCCAATGAGAAATGCCAATGCACGTGTCTTGATCATAAATTTAAAACATGTTTCAAATGCAGCCGTCGACAGGGGGAGGAAAAGGGGGCAACTGATGGTGGAGGAGGGAGACGAGACGACGACGTCGGCAGAGTCCAAAAAAGCAATAATAAACGCATGAAAATATGCCTGAGGCGTGCGCCAAGCGATTTCACCTAACCAAGTCTTATGGAGGAGGCACTGGAGGGGCAATTGGAGGTGGTGATGAGAGGGGGGAGTTTGGTTGTCACTTTTTGCATAAACGCACCCAATTTTCAATGTTGCCGGAGAGGTGCGTGCCGCAGAGAGTGGCAACCATTGGCCACATGCCAGTGCGTATGCTTTGCCGAACTGGAGGCGACTCTGCGAGGGAAGAGGGGAGTTGACTTGGAATTGGAAATGGAAATGGGTTCGGGCAGAGCTTGCAGAGCCGCGCCTCAACCGTGGGCGCAGTCCGCGTCGAGTCTATTGGAGGCCGAGAGCACACTCCGTGCCGTTTCGAACTACTTTGGGTTCGGTGTGTTGTTAGCTTGGCTTTAATGCTTCTGTAATGGCGCACAAATTGCCATTGTTGTTGCTGCTGTTATTGTAGTTGTTGTTGTTGTTGTTGTTGCTGGTGTTGCTGTTGTTGCTGTTGTTGTTGTCGAGAGGTCTTTGAGCTTGGCTGGCATCGTACCCATCGCCATGTAAAAGGTTCGTGCTGTGCATTGCCAATTGGCTTCATTTGCCGAAGCTTCAGACGTCAGGCAACTGTGGCAAATGCCACAGAATTTTTCGTTCGTATTGACTTATATATGAAGACGACACATCCACTGTGATTACACTTTTACAAGTTAATCTGAAGAACAAACTAAGATTGTAGGCGCTTTCCCCATGCAAATTGGTAAAGAATTGCGAAAGTTATGCGAGTTTCAATGATTAGGGTGACCATATTGTATATTCATTACAGCGCAAATTAAATAAAATTTAAGCAGTGATTAATTGTTGGATATATATTTAAATGAATATACATTTAAAACATTTTGAGATATTAGGGTTGCCATTTAAGATTAGGGAAACCATATTAAATAATTAATATAATATGGAAAAAGTAAAATTATTTATAATCAAAACAGGCACTCAAGGAATTGGAATAATTTCAACAATTTCAAAGGATTTCAGCACATTTAACTATTAGGATGACCATATATATATAAATAAAAATCAAATTGATTAGTTGAGCAATATTTACAGCTTATGCTTTACAAATGAATACGAAGAAAAAAGTGAAATTCAATCACAGAAATCACAATCGATTCCCACTGTATGTGAGAAGCACCTGCATATCGAATAATCCCCTCCATCTCCTCTTACCGCCTCCTTATTTTTCTATGGCCTATGAAAAACATATGTTATACATTTCACTTGAATTTCACTTGAGCGGCAGACGAGAAATCAAAGGGATCGAGATCGGCATCGACTTATGGGATAATTAGAGTAAACATTGCAGTAGCGAGTCAAACGCAAAGCGCATTATGTTCAAGGCGGGGGCAATTAAGGTGACCATGAGTGCATAAAGAGTGACTGAGATGCAGACGCAGGCGCAGACTTTCGTGCAGCACTGTGCACAGTCCGCCCCGCTTCTAACGAGCGAAAGTGTTGTTAAATATTTGTTCACTTTTTATATGGATTTTTGAGCGTTGAGTTGACTTGAGTTGAGTTTTAGTCGCATTTGCTTTGTGTCTTGTGTCTTGTGTCGCAAGTTGCACATTTTCTATGCTTTTCAGTCTTTTCCCATTTTATTGTTTTTTCTCCATTTCCATTTCGATTTTTTAATTGCATTTTTAGTTGTGTTTTTTTTGTGTTGTGGGCTTGGCCGCGATCCCAGGCCCCGCTCCAATTTGTTGACAACAAACAGTTAACATTTTTCACTTCATGCGATGCGTCACAGTTGATCGGATTGTGCAACGGACGAAGGGGGAAAGGGGGTGTAAAGGGGATATGGAAGGGGTGTTGCAAAGCCGCTTTCGTGTTATTTATGTGCTTAATTAATTTTCGTCTTTCTGTTGTGAAAATGAAGTGTAGAAATGCAATCTTCGAACTGTGAAAAACTTGTTGAAAATCGCTTGTCCATACTCGTAAGCGTTTCGGGCCAACTCAACTCTTTGGCCAAATTGCCAACAATTACTTTCATTTTCACAATGCGCATTTTACTCTTACTCTGTTATTGTTACCATTACAACTGCAATTGCAACTGTTGTCGCTTTTTTTTTCTTTCATTTTTCTCTCCTTTTATTTTTTTTTTGTTATTGTAATTATTATTTCTGAGTTTGTTTGAGAGAAACAGCTGCCAATTATAAACCGCGCCAATTCCCAGTGATTCAAACAGACTTTAATATGATTCATTTTTCATTAGCAGACAACTCATATGTTATTCATATTTTAAACTCTATTAATTTTCTGCTTTTCAATTCCTTTATTTAAAAACAAAACGATCTCAGTCTTGCCATTGATCCAAGAAACCAGTGAGTCAATCAGATTGAATCATTATTAAAAAAATCTTGTTTAAATTCAAGTTACATTTAAATAATTAAGATACATGAATTTAGTTATACTTTCATCGTTTTTATAGATTAAAATTTGACAAAAAAAATATCCACCTTTATTCCTATACTTGGACCACAACTTGTTTATATTATTTTTAATTTTTTATTGAACTTTAACTTAAAAAGTATTTTTTTAACTGTTTCAATTGAATCTGACAATTTCCCAAAAGTAATTAAAAAATCTTAGTCAGATTTGATTGCCATAAAAAATTATATACACTTGCAAAAGACAAAAGTTATTTAATGGTACAAATATATCGATTTTTTGATCAGCTAAAAAATAATTGTACAAAATTGATTAACTCCTACATAAATTGGCACTAGAGTTCTTATTGACAATCGAATAATTTAATATTTTAACCTTATCTTTAAAGAAAAACTTTTATCTATTTGAAGTATAAGTTTGACAACATCTATTTCAAAATTATTTAGTTATAGACAGACTTAAATTAAGCACTGTGAAAGACCTGCCTTAAGGCTGTCTCTTCCCCAAATAAATAATTCCTATAACAATTCATCAAATAAACCAATTTCAATTCCACAGTTTAGTTTGCCTGTCCGCAAACCTCATCGTCGGTTTCTTCTGCGTTCACTAAAAAACTCAATTTCAATTTACTTAGCATTGCCCCCCTCTGTCTACCCTGTCCCCCTCTATCGTGGGTATTGACAGGCGCCTCTGTGAAGATGGAGGCGGGTGTCAATTGGCGGCCATAAATCTTCATAGAACACTTGACTGGCGGCGACAGTGTAAATTTTCATTAAAATTTTTGAATTATAGAATTGCAATAAATCAAAATCTCGTTAACTGCACGCGACTTTTGAGTTTCGTTTCATTTCGCTTTAGATTAAAAATCAAAGAGTCGAAGAAAAGGATGCAGAAATTGTGAACGAATCATAATTGAATATATTCAAATGATAGGGGGATTCTACGAGTATAGAAAACTTGGAGCATCAGTAAATGTGTCGCTCTGTTTAGCAAGCATCTTCCCTCTCTGTCTCTCTTGTTTTTGCTGTCTCTTTTCATTGCTCTGCTTGCTGATTAATGCTGTCGAACAAGATAATGACAAGCACCACCCAAAACCACCCAGTGGATGTGGATGTGGATGTGAATGTGGAGTGATGTGATGTGGTTGCATGTTGCTTGCCCAGTCGTGTGTGTAGCATCAACAACTGCAACAAGTTCCCGTTGCAGCTCTGTGGCAGCTTGCTTGTTGCATGCAACCAATGATTAAAACGCGCAACTCCAAACTTAATTCTAAGGCATTTTCACTGAATTGAAAAATATAATTTCCAAAGAAATTCTTCATCTTCAAGTTGCAATTACTACGTTTCTCTTGTTATTTTTTTGCTATACCCTGTACACATCAAATACGACAAAAGCGAGTATAACCAACTAGAGAGCGATAATTCTAAACAAAAATATCCATCTGAGAGTTTGTAGGAACTTCAAACATTAGTTATATTAATTATTCTCTAATGATTATTATTATTATTATTATTGATACATTGAACCTTAATTTTGTGTTCATATTTTTAGAAAATTTCGGAATTAATTAATAGAATAAAATATCAATAAATAAAATATATTAATTAATTCTTTCATCATTTATGTTATATCTTAAAATAAAGTCACTTATATGTAATTAATTCTTTCGTGATTTATTTTATATATTAAAATAAAGTCTTTTATTTTGGTTAAATATATTTTTAGATTATTACTGGGTGCGTGGTAGTCAATCAGTCTTAGCATATATATTTTTTGTATATTTTCTCAACTACATATTTTGTTCTGGTCTCCATGCGCGACTTCATTTAACTGTGGTTTGCATGATTATTGCTCCAGTTACCAGCGACAACAACACTGACATCAACAATAACAACAACATCAACAAGAACAACATGAGCAACTCTTAAGACGGAGGCCAAGTTTTATATGTTGAACAAGAGCAACTACAAACACTCCCATGTGCAGCAGCAGATTGGTCTGATGAGGAGCAAACAAAATGTAAAGCAAGCCAGGGTTGCCAGGCTTTTCAAATTGTGAGGGGGTCCGTCAGGTGCATAACTGGATTTTTAGAATCCAATTTTAGCCAATTTAAATATTTAAATATTTAATTTATTTATAGTTACGATATTCAATTATTTATTATAGATTGCAAATGCAGAGAAAAATTATGCTTTTAGTTGAGAATACTTAAGATCTGATAAGTAAAAGCATTCATCAATTATAATATCCTCATATGTACATAGATTTCTCTTAATGCAATTATATGAAATATGGTTTAAATCGTATGCCAATTAGCTTAACTCTCAATCCATTAGATGTCTCTCTCCTTTTAATTAAATGCACATTTCAATGAGTGTCACATAGATCATGTCCTGCTCTTGGGTGGGTCGTTTTGGAGCTCGTTTACCTGCTCGTTATCTGTAGTATTTATGTCATCGTTAAATTTGGCTTCCAGCTGGTTTTAACTTGGCTCAAAACAAGCGCAATGCTCACTCCTTGTTATGGCACAGGTGTGCCACAAAAATATTTAAACACAACATGAAAATTAAAAACTAGTCTAATCACACAGCACAACTTGCTGTAGTTGCAGTTCTTAAGATAGCACAAACACAGATCATTCACAACCGGCGAGACACATGCAAAGTGCAGTTTGAAAAGTTATCAATCGGAAAAAAATGTTTAATCAAATCCTACATTTTATTATAACATATAAAAGAGCTGAATCTTAGAAGATATTATGTAGGTTGAATAATTAAATATTTTCATAAATGAAAATGCAAATTTTAAATTTGTTATTATATATTGCATCTTATAAAAATAAAACTAACAATTCTGTTCTTATTTGTTCAAGTAATTCTTATAACTTCTATTTAAATATCTAAAATATTTGTAAATAATTATTTGGAAATAATATTGCATAATATTTAGTGTATTGAATAATAATGATATTACCGAAAAGTTTATTCTCGAATTAAATTAAAATGTTTCTATTATTTATTCTATTAGTTATTAATTTGTGAGAATATTTAAATATATTTAAACTTCCAAAAACTTCTTTGCGAAGTAAAAATCTAGTGACGAAACCCTTTCCATGCCCAAAATTTCTGATATTCAATTTTGTGACGAACAATATTAAATTTATTATATAAATTACTAAAAGAAAATAATTTGGCATTACTAAAATAAAGTATATAACTCGATCTGCTCGTAGAAAATTTTACATTCTTCCTGTATAATAGTATATGTTTCGTCACTAACGCGACCTGCCGTCCGCAGTGATTAAATATTTTCAGTTTAGCTTAAAACCTTGCGAATGTAATCATCATTACCTGATTTAAAGCTTTTAATAAACATTTAAACAATATTCAAAACTTTGTATACAGTTCATAATCCTGACTTTTGCGCTATTTTCATTTTAAATAAACTAAACTCCAATGTTTTTATATGTATTTTGAAAAGCTATTTTTATTAAACACATTTAGATTTAAGCTCTTATTTAGAGAATAATTGTTTTGGTTTTTGGGCTCAGGAAATTCTTGATTCAAACCAACTTAGCCTTAATTTGAATAGATTTTAATGGAATCCAACAATAGGCCGTAATCTGGGAGAGTCATCGCAAATGAGGTTAATACGAGAACTGAATGCCAAGTTTATGGCTAAGACTGAGGCTGAGAATTGGTTTGTTGCAACAGGTGTAAATGATGGGCGGCATTAAAGTGCTTGTGGTCGGTTGCACGGTCAATGGCAACGGCAACGGCAACAGCAACGGCAACGGAAAATGGCAACGGCATCGTTATCTACAGCCTACCAATGCGTTCCACAATCTAAGAGATACTAAAAAACAGGTTGCCTTAGTTAAATGTACTCGTAATTTGCATTGGCGAGTCAAACGAAAGACAGAGAGAGGGAGAGAGTGAGTGAAGAGAGAGAGAGAGATTGCAGGCAAACACTTGACACATTTCCCGAGGCCTCTTAAATCCTCTTTTGGATTTTTGAAGTTGTATGGGAAAATGAACTTTGATATACCAATAGTTGACCCAATTAAAATAATATAGATACTCGTATATACTCGTAAGTAAAGGGCGAACCAGAATGACATCAATCATTGCATTATGAGACAGTCGCTTAAGTCGCACCACATGTGGGTCAATTAGAAATGACTTGGCAGCTTTTCTTGTCTCTTTTATTTTTTGTGAGTAAAAGTCGAAACTGCATTTCAAAGGTTTTCTCTGATGAACCCACATTCATCAAATCCACATAGCGGTAGCTAGTGACAATCGATTAGGGTCAGTTGACTGCCACTGCCACTGCAACATGTTGTTGCAACTGCCACTGCAACTCGGCTGGGAATGAGTATGGGAATGGGATGCGAAAGTTGCCCAAGATTCGCCAGCCCAGCAAGTGGCGCCCCCAAAAGACACTCCAATCAACGAAGCGTGGTTGTGTTGTCTGCTCTCAAGCTCAAGCTCACGCTTGGTCGGATCAGTGATTCAGTGGTTCAGTGGTGCAGTGGTGCAACAAGGAGTCGCCAGTCCCAGTCAAGTTGGCGCAACCGCGACGATTTGCATGACCGGATCAGTGGATCAATCGTTGGGTGCGTGTGGCGAATTCCCAATTCCCAAACAAAATATCCACAGTCCAAGTGAAAGAACAAAACTGGAGCACTTCCATCTCTTACTCCGTCTCTCCGTCCGTCTGTCCGTCTGTCTGTCGTTTGCACTCATGCAAACAATTTCTACTAGCCAAGTTGCCAAGTTGCAGTTGGTCAAAAGATTTGCTGGCATAGTGAACCACTTGATCATTTGACCATGGAATTTGCATACTCCAAAACTACAACTATACAAGAAATTAATGCAGATTTTCTGTATTCGTATTTGCCTTTCCATGTTTGATCAGCAATTGTCTCGTACTGCAAATTGTTAGAGAGATATCCGAGATACTTGTAGATATTTATAGCTACATTTGTTTTTGCTTAATCTTACAAAGACTTATTTTTGGTCAGATTATATCTATTTTATTAAATATATTTATTTGTATATTTTAGGAAATAAGTTTAGAGCTTAAAATTCCTTGCAGAACAAATAAATTTAATTTAATATATAAACCGAAAAAGGAAAAAATTAATAAAAGACTGAAGATCTTCACTGATTGTTCCTATAGCTCATTCTATATTTATTTAATGTGAATCAATTCTATTTTATTCTGTTTAAATCAAATTAAAGTTCCTTGATAATAAAAGTTTATCAAACACAAATATATTGTCCGATTGAAATTTGAAGAAATATTTACTAACGAAATAGTAATAATTTAATTTTAATTTAAGTTAAGCTAGAATACAAATAGATAGATAGATAGAAAATGATTATTATATTTATATTTGATTATTAAAGGCTCTCTGAAGATTTTCTAATTTTTCTATATTTAAATATATAAATAAAAAGGATTCCTTTCTAGTCAACCCCTTGATAACTATAACGATAGATAAAAATTGTAAAAAGTGTGTAAATAAATTTAATATTAAAAAACAAATAATTCTTATTGGTTTAGATATAATCAGAGTTGTTAACTACTTAGTACTTGTTTTAAAATGAAAGGAGTGTCTCGAATGAAAGGAAACTCTCCGATTAAATGTCATTTGCATTTGAAGGCATTTTAGACTTGGGAATGAGTTAAACTCCCTTCGAGCCATTTCCTCAATCAGCGAATTATAAATGGCTGTCAGTAGCGCGTTTTGCAGTTAACTTTATACGAGTATATGGCCAAGAAGCATTGCCAATGCTGTTGGCCATCGTGCTCGTAAGTTAAATATGCCAAGTTGCTGGCCAGTTGCCAGCTTTGAGTTAGCCACGTTTTTGTCGGTTTGTCGATCTATTAGAAGATATGCTAAAAGCCCAGCGAGCACTTGAAGATACCTCTCTTTCCCTCCTCTTCCTCCTCCTCCACCTCCACCTTCCTCCCCTTGCTTCTTAACTGGCAAACACTTGGCTTAATGACACTCGTCTCCAGCTGCTTCTCGGTGTTAATTTGCGGTCATTAGCCAAGTTCTTTTTCACTGTTTGCTTGCGCGTTGAATGCAGAAGACTCTCTGCGAAGACTCTCTACAGGCTCAATCAATTTGCGTCTCTTAGACGACACGTGCATTTTTCTTTTTGGTAAAAGCCTTTCGCAGACAATAAGCCTTTTTGCCTTTTTACCTTTTTGCCTCTTTGCCTCATGCCACACAATGGGCTTTTGTTAACGCTTAAATTACACTTGATGCTCTTGGGCTAATGATGCGTGTGTCTCTCACAGGAGAGGGGTCAAAGAGGGGAGGGGGAAATGGCTGAGTAAAAATGCTAATTCATTTGCACTTTGGCTTGCGACAACTGCAGAAATATTAACGATGCGGGAGAGACAATAAATAATGAAAACGCAGCACACAAAAGTGAATGTTAACAATACTTTTTTATTTGGTAAGAAATGGGTCAAAGATTCAGTTGGATCTTTCTCCCAGTGTGTGTGTGTGTGTGTGTAAGGTGTATTAAGTAACGCCACGCCCCATTCTAACCCAGTTTACATTTGTAAATTCTCCTACCAAAAACGGCCAAAACACCTGCCGAGTTGGCCAACAAATTTCACTTATTGCCAATTTGCTGCCAATGAAATAAAATACTTTTTATGCGCACTTTGCCGATAGCCAACCCGATCTCAGACCCCCTTCCCATCCCCTCCCCTCCCCTCTCTCTACTTCTCTTCTTGGCCAAGAAGACTCCTCGGCTGGAACAGCAGCCAACGCGACTGAGCAATAAATAAATTGCAAAATTTATTTGGCAGCACTTATGCGTCGCTTTTTTCATCGAATGCATTTTCCACATTGATTTATTTGCATTGCCGATGGATGGAAGAGTTAAGGGGAATCAAAAACTGGGCAGTGAAGTCCAAAAACATATCTCAAAAGGAAGAAAACATATTCTAGTCTATAAACTGACAGAGATGAGCAAGTTCCGTAACTGTTACTCTGTCACTTTAAGAAAGAAAGCACAGTTTCTCTTATTTTTAGTGAGTATAGACTTGAACTTGATCTTGAACTAAGTAAAGATAAACACTACTAAGTAGAAGATCATTTCAACAAATATATTATACTTTTATTTGCCCATATATCTGACAGACGAATTTAATATTTACTTTCACTTTTGTTTTTTAGACAAGATATAAAGCAACATTTAGTAAAATTCTTTGATTTACGTATACTTAATAATTTTCTTTATCTACCCTGAAATTTTGATCAAGATAGGCAAACAAAAATAGAAGTTATTCATATAAATATATTGTGCATAATACAGAATAGGGAAAAGTTTACTAGCGCCATCTAACGTTCGTGGGATGTAAATCTCTGAATGTATCTTAGCCCTTACAGAACTGTATCTGTGTATCTCAGAGCAGATCATATTGTAACTTTAAATTCTAGACAACTTTAAATAAATATAAGAAATTCTGAATTTAAACTAATATAAAAAATCGGGGTTTGAATTAAAAAGTGTTGTCTTAAAAATATTATTTTTTTTAAATGAGATAAACTCAAGTGAAATATAAAAAACACGAAATTATAATTAAGCTGTTTTCTCATATTTTGATGGATTAAGTGAAGTTTATATTCCCCATATTAGTTAATTATGCTGGCCAGTCACAGATACGTCTAATCACTGGCCAAGTAACTAACTTGGCCGTGACTCAGCAGTTCATCGCTGGCACTCAGCGTAGATATTGTAGGCAGCTTCCAGCTGCTTTTCTGCGAATCTGTCTCCTTTTGACTGCTTGGCGCGTCGGCCTTTCGGGCAATTTCAATTGATTTTTGAATTTATCAAACAGGAAGCATCTGTGCGAGGACGCAGCAAGCGACGCAGAACTCGTTGCAAGTTGCAAGACTCCATTTAACGGCACTTAGTGGCGCAGAGACACCGCTGAGTCTTGGCCAAGTGGCCAGTTTACTGGCCAAAAGGCAAAGTGTTTTTCGCACCTGATTGATGTGACGAGTTGTTGTTGCTTTTGATATTTTCAATTAAATATATTAACCACTTTTTATGACAATTTGTCATTGAACTTATTGAGCGAAATTTAATTAAAGAGTTATTTAATAAAATTGGCCAATAACAAAATTGTTTATTTTTGTTTACCAACTCAGATAATTTCTAGATAAATTTACTTTAGTTTTGCAATTTAAGCCTTTGCTCAAATACTGGGTGTGCGTCCTAGCTGTATGCACTGCTCAGGTGTGTGTCCTAGCTGTACGCACTGCTCAGGTGTGTGTCTTAGCTAAAGCTTGTGACTTGACTGCGCGCACATTTTGACTCACTTGAAGTTGGCCGCGCTCAAATGTGTGTATTACGTGAAGTTGGCTGCGTCATGGCTTACAATGGCGCAGTGATTTAAATTCAAATTTAAAAATTGAAAGCTGATTACCCATTTAAAAGTAAAAAAAAACATGTAATATGATTCAAAAATATATAATAAAATTGCTAAACTAATATTATATAAATTATTAAAATATTGTTATTTTTTTACTGCTTTTGCTTAAACCTTACTGACGACAAGGGATGTGTTAAATTACTAAATTGATGAGCTACTTTAATTCGAGTCCCGCTCTGTTACTTCCAAGTAACATACAAATTAAAAGGCATATGCCTCAAATAGTGAAGCACTTTTGTTTGTTGGCTTGTTGCAGCAACACTCCTCTTTTAACTGCCACGCCCACTCGTCGAGCATCGTTTCATACAGATGGGTGGCTTTTCTTCCGCCTGTCCGCGTTCACGTCCTGGCATGACGTTGACATTGATGCGTTTGTTGCTGTGAGATGTTGTTGTTGTTATTGTTGTTGTTGTTGTTGTTGCCATTCGCAATGCGTGATGGATTCTAGCAGCTTCCACAGTGCCACTCTCGCGAATTCTCAAAATGATTAACGACTTTTCAAGTGACTTGCAGCAAAACTCAGTCACATAACGAGCAGGATCAAATTTAGCTGCCAACTGAAATAGTGGGCGTAACCGTCTACAAATAAGTCTTGGCAACTAACAAGGACCTAGACAGATTCCATGACCCCCCCGTGATCCCGCCAGATTTCCGCTTACAAGTGTGCGTGTGTGGGCACTGGGAATTAATGATTTAAATGACTTGGGAGACGGGCAACTTGGGTCGACGGTTCGACGGTTGTCATGTCATTAGGCAACACTCGCTGTGCTCATTTTCACCTGCAGCTGCAGCCATTTTTCAACACTGCTCACTACCAAGTGGTGTGGGGAGCGGGACGGGGAAGAGGGGGAGAGGAAGCTGAGCACATCTGTTAATTGCAGGCAAACGTCAAAAGTCGTCGTCTGTCAAGCTGCCCCAAGCCAAAAGCTTTGGCGTTCCCGTCAGTAGCTGTCAAGCTCCAAAGTATACGAGTATATATACGGATGGTCATGGTCGATAGTTGTTGTTGTTCTTGTTGTTGTCGTTGTACCTCTTGTTGTTGTTGTAGCTGCCCACTTTTGGCAACAACAAAGATTGATGTGTGTTGTACAGCGGCGGCAGGCAAAACGGAAAATAAATGATGTTGGTGATTATTTTTCTTCATTGAGCGCAGAGCTATGTCTCTCCCCTCTTTCCCCCGTTTCACTCTCTCTCTTCCCTCTCTCTCTCTCTCTCTCTCTGTCTGCTCGTTGTTTCAACAGCCATTTTGGCCATCAATCTCGGAAGCATCAAGCAGGCAGAAGGCAGAAAGCAGGCTGCCACATCACGTGGCTCGTTCATTCGCTCATTCATTCCCTCATTCCTTCATTCATTCATTCATACGCAGCACATTTGAACAATCTATCAACTTGGCATTGCATCGAGTTCAAGAGGTGTGAGAGAATCTCTGTTAGTTTCCTCAATCTACAAATTCTCTAATATCCTTAATTCCCACGACCCTTGGCAAACTTGTAAATATTTCAAGTACAATTAAATATATTTTAACCATTGATTCTTAAGTCGAATCCTTTAAAAGTTGTTTCAGAAATTAAGGTAGCATTGAAATTTCAACATTTTTAATCTTTCGTAAGCTGTTTTTTGAGAAGATTTTTCTTAAATTTTAAATTTTCACTTCAATAATTAAATATGATATATTTTAAAAAGTACAGAACTATTAAAAGTGGTTTGAAATTTAAACTTACCATGAGTATTCAGCAATTATTTTTATGCTTTATTCAAGAGGTACCATTCTGAAAGGAAGAGAGTAAGTTTACTATATTTTAAATTATGAAAAAAGAAGTTTTTAAATTCTATATTAAAAATTCAGCTGAAAAAATGAGAGAGAGCTTGGATTTTGATACTCCATTTCTTAAATCACCCACTATTTCTAGATACATAATTATATATTTGATTTATTTTATATTTTAACTCATTTTTGCAATACTAAATAGGGTGTCAGTTAACTGAATAATATTTTGACTTCAAATTTAAATATATTTCTCAGTAAAAATAACTCTGGCCAAAATATTTTAATAAATGTTGTTATAAATTTTATTTGTTGCATCCTAGCTAGTTACATAGGTATCTGTAACTCAAAGCTGATCTGCGAGATCAGGATTTATTTAATTTTGTTGAAATCTTCAATTTGGAACTGCAGAAATGGCAAGAAAGAAGGCCAAATGACAATATTTTTGGCTCGGTCTCATTCGCAGTTGATTCAATTCGGGAAAAGTGCAGTATCATCAATTACTCGACAAATTTAGTGCCATTGAGGCTGAAAACGGAGGGGGAAAAGGAGATGGACAGGAGAGTGGAGTGGAATGGAGTGGGTAGTAGAGAGTGGCAAAACGAAATGTCCGGATGCAAACAATAAAATACATTTTCCGGTTACTTGTCACCCACTTTTCCAAAGCTTCATTTTCCCCTCATCTCGCTGTGGAGCCAAATCCCCACCAAAGTTGACACATGCTGGCAGACAAGGGGCAAGACCCCAAAGTCCTGGCAACTCCTCAGCAATTGCCAACAAAGCATTTCACTTTTGGCCAACTCTAGTTGTTGTTGTTGTTGTACTTGTTGTTATTCCAGTTGTTATTGTTGTTGTTGTTGTCCAAAGTCATGTCGACAATGGCTTTAGCTTTGCTTTTGACACTTGGTAAATGGCGCCGCCCGTCGAGTCCGTTCTGCCCCTGTTGCTGCTGCTACTGCTGCAACAAACATTTGCCCAACTGGGCGTGGCACCGCCCCAATCGAGGGCGGTTGCTCATGTCGAGCTCTGCTCCAGCTTCTGCTTCGAGTTCAGTTTCTGGACAGAGACTTGTTTACCGCTCCACTTACGCGTCGCACTTGAAAGCAGACGGACACTTTTCTTCTTCTTGGCCCGCCCAACAGAGCGACAGAGAGAGAGAGAGACAGTGAGAGAGAGAGGCAGAGTACAAATCCTTGCATGCACACTCCTTGTCCTTTTTGCCTTTTAAATATAAATTGCGCCCGAGTGCAAACTGCAACTCCAACTTCAACTCCAACTTGCAACTCCAACTTCCCACTTTCAACTTGTCCTTTCATCGCATGCCACACACAACAATTTATCATGTGCGTGTCAGGAAGCTTGACGCAAGATTTCATGTCCTTCTTGTTGTGGGATGTGTCAAGTTAGAATGCCAATCGATGACAGCTGATAGATATAGATAGTCCCAGAGCATGTCCGGAACAGCAGCAACAGCAACAGGAAAAAAAAGGGGATAAGTGCTAGAAGCAGACTGTAATCCTCGTACATTTGTCATTAGTCTCAACAGAAGCTGACATCTAATACCGGGCATCATTTTCGCAATTTCAATCAATCATCTTAACTTGCCTTAAACATATTACACTCTTGTACAACTAATCAGAAAAAGGTAAAATGATATTTTGTTCAACGAGTTAAAAAGGTAGAGTAGTCTATTATATAAACCCTCTATCATAGCCAGAGATTGAAAAAATATTAACAAATATAAAATATTAGCGGAGATATTCACAAAGAATTTTATCCGAAAGTTTTCAGAAATAAAAGTCTTTAAAAGCTTTGAGCTTATTCCACAAAAATTATATTCGTTAAAGACTTAAATGTATTATTCAAAAATAAATGTCTGTTAAGAATTTTAGTTTATTCCTTAAATATAAAAGTCTTTAAAGATTTTTATTAAAAAAATCATCTAAAACTCTTTATAAAAGACTGAATATTTTTAATTTTTTTTTTATCAGAAATAATAATTAAATTTGATTTGTACAATAAAAGTCTTAAAACAACCATTAAAAACGATTTCTTGGCTTATTTCTCATAACGGTTATGGTCCCTGATCAAAGCTGATTGAATGTATTCCACTTTTTTCATATTTAAAATTAAAAATATATATCCACATGTATCCCATTTCCTGTTCTATTATCATTTTTCCTACATATTATTTAATATTAAGTTATGCAGCTAAATTTAAAAATAAAAAAAATCAGAAAGATAAGATTCTGGGGATATTTTGTTAATTACTACAACATTTGATGCAAAAATTGGGGAACCCAGGAAAATAAAATATGATTTAATAAGTTCTTGTTAACCTGATTCTAATAATATAATTGGGTTCAAAAATGAATATGTGATAAATTCCCAATTAATCTGTAATCAACGATAGAATTTCGATCATTTTATAACTCAATTTATCGATAAATGGTTGAAAATTCCGCAATCTTAACTCAATCACAATCAAATTGTGTTTGTTACATTTATTAAATATTTATTAAAATGTCAATCTGACATCAAATTTTTAACAATCTTCACCCAATCTATTATGAATTAGCTATTAATCTAGTTTCATTTCGGTTCAATTTGCAATTTGTTTTCAATCAAGATGCGATCAACCTTGCAAGTTGTCAAATCAGCTAAATAACTTAGAGCTTCAGTTCGTTAACTTGGCCGAAATAAAGACGTTGCACGTGCAAAAAGTCCTAAATGTTGAGCGAGCAAAATAAACTGACCAAAACAGAGAACATCTTCATGGATCTGTGAGTGGATGTCATAAAAGTGTAATGGCCATGCCACACTCGTTGCAGTTGCACTGTCCAGAAAAAGGAAGAAACAGAGGTGGAGAGAGAGAGAGAGGATAGGGAGGGAGAAGGAGAAGAAAAATGGAGGGCATAAATCTTGGCGGTAAGTAGTAAATTTTCATTTTCACACCTTTCAACACTCTTCACGCTAACACAACCAGAAGGAACATTTTGCTGTCAAAATGTGAACGAAGCTCTGTGAAATGCATAAAAAAAAACGAAGCAGGAAACTAGTCTAGTTCCTCTCGTGTCTCTCTCTCTCTCTCTTTCACTCTCTCTGTGTGTTGCTATCTCTTTCTGTTGCTTTACAAATACTGTCATACGCAGTGGTAAAAATGTGAGCTGGAGGTAAAAGGGCAGCTGAGACGGCAGCGAGTCAGACAAAGTGCCTCTGAGCGTAAATAAATTGGAAATGTCCTTTGGCCTGGCACTGACTGGCGTTAGCCATAGAGCTCTGAGGCCGTAGCTCTCGTTCTATCTGGTGTATCTGTGGGGTCCTTGCATTGCAATGCGTCCGATGCTTCCATTTTAATATTAATTTTACCCCAAAGCGCAGACGGGCCAACGGATAGCATAGACTGAGGATGAGGATGGAGATGGAGATGGGAATGAGGAGTGAGGATTGGAATTGAGATTGGGTTTGGGGGTTCGGGTTTGGGAGCTGGGCGAAGGCCAGGCGAAAAGTTATTGCCTTGGCAGCCGGCAAGCAAGCAGGCAGGCAAGCAAGGAAGCAGTAATCATGGGGCAAGGTTCCTGGGAGCTGCAGTATCTTTATGCCCCTTCTTCCTCTAGTTGCCTCTGTCGTTGTCAGTTGAAGCAATTTATGTCAGTGCATATCCGACAGAATGGCAGTTGCAAGCCCAGCCTGCCATGCTCCTACTCCTTAAAGCCAACACCAAAGTGTCCTTGTTGGCAACACAACACAACAACTGAACACAACGCAATACAGCGACGACAACAACAACAACAGCAACAACAACAACAATGCAGCACCTATCAAGTTATCAAGCTGGCAAAAGTCGCCTGCCCACTGCATCCCCCGCTCATTCCCATCTCCATTCCCATCCTCATCCTCATCCCTACATCCCCAACCACTTTTCTCAGTCTGTCCGCGAGCCTTGTTGTTATCCTGGCAACGACATCGAGCAGGCCAAAAGTTTTGTGCAACCTTTGATTTATATTTCTCTCTCCTCTCTGCTTCCCTCTTCGTTCCCTCTTCTTTCCCCTGCTTCCCCTGGCTAAGGAAATCGCTCTATTTTCAGTGCGACATCCTTAGACTGCAGACTGCAGCTCTCGCATATCCTTTTTAGTACAAACCGGAAGCCAAAAAATATTTATTAGTTTGTTAAATTGTGAATTGCCCCGGCACGTTGTTCATTCTTCGCTTTTCTTCGATTGCTTTCTCCTTTCTACCATTCGCCCATCTGCTTTGGATTTAATTTTTTAGCCTCTTGGTCCTTTGGCTTTTGGCCCTTCTTGTTCGCTTGTTGTAATGACTCTTGGCATTGGCATGGCTCTCAGCTCTCAGTTCTCGGCTCTCGACTACGCCCTGATTTGTGCACCAAAGGGATTCCATTATTATTTTTCATTGGCATGCCCTTTGACACCCAATACTGTAAATTACACACACCCACAAGTTCTTGTTAGCAAAATTGTACTGTCTAAATCGATTCCCTTTTGAAAATGCTTATATTTTGATACAAAGAATTCTTTAGTCTCGAATTGGTTCACTATTGAAAATATAACAAAACATAATGTTGAATAAAAACATCATAATTACACTCAGGATCATTATGTTTATTATCCTTTAAGTATGGATATAGAGAGTATATCAATAAAGAAGTTCTGTAACTAATTACAACTCGTTTTAAAATGTAGAAGACATTTATTAAATAAAGAGATGTAATATTTAAAATTAGTTTAGATGTTCAAAATTCATTGGATATATGATTTTTTGAAGATTAAGCTTTATTCTCAATTTAATATTGGCATGCATTATGTTCTTAATGTTCTTAAATAAACAAATATTCTCTCAAAATACTTGAAGATTTCTTCTTAAATTGTTAATTTCCCAAAAATGATTTGTTCAAGTGTTTGCTTTGAATTAATTCCTAATTAGTGCGGATTAGTAGATAATCTTTAAGAGTTTAATCACAATATTTGGATTATGCTTATAAATGATATCAAAGATGGACGTGGGAAACGAAAAGCGACACTCAACAGATCTTTTAAAATCTCTTTTGAATTAATCATCTGCTGAATCTAATCCTTAGATAGAATACAGAATTATGAATAATATTTATGTGGGTTAAATATGTTTATATTGTATTGGGTTTCGATAAAATTATGTTAATGAAAATGGCTCATTAAGAGCGAGAGCTGGCTCATTTTGATATATAATATTTTAATTAAAATGTAAATCGAAATGATTAAGGGTTTCCAATTTATATGTAATTTTTCATAAACATAAAGCACTGAAAATTGTCGGTAGAATACAAAAGGCTCATAATTAATTACTGCGCCCCGAGCACGAATGAACGAAACGAAGGGCAACAACAACAGCAACAGCAACAACAACAACACAGAGCTAATGACAAACGAACAGTCCAAGTCCAAAGTGTCCCCCTCTCTCCACTCTCCAATCTACACTCTTTACTGCTCCCCCCTTTGAATGTTGGGAACAGCAGCTGATTAATGATGGGCAAGGCATGGCATAATAATAATAATGCGAGAGCAAAAGAGATGGCAGATGCGACTGACGAAATGAGCACAACATCATCATGATAATGAGCATTATGTGATAAATCAGAGAGAAAGAGAGAAGAACTGCAACAATAACAACAACAACAACTACAATAACGAGCGCCGCACAATAATAAATTAATATAAATGATACTTAATTTTATGATTAATGATATTGATGAGTTTCCACTGGACGGCTTCATGGTCTGCCCACTGACCGCCAGTCGCCACTCGCCAGTCGAAAGGGTCGAGAGTCGAGTGAAAAGTTTCGGATATTTATCAACGATAAATCAGTGAAATTGTTCGTTTCTGTCTGCTGTAGGCTCTCTTCCCGTATAATGTACAATAAATAAAAATAAATAATACATAATTACAGCATTTGATTATACGGTCTCCCCATCTTCTTCTTCCTCAAATTGATGGGCTCCACTGACGCCATTGACGCCTTCGTCTGACTCGAAAAGTATTGACAGACCGCAAAAAGAATTTCGGGCTTTGGGTCTTTCATACTCTTTCTTCTTCTTCTTTTTCCTTGTGATCCCTCCCGCTGTGTGCCTGACAAATGATGTGCCCCATTTCGAGCACATCACTCTTTACACTCCCCTCCCTTTGCGTATATATTTCAAATTGATTGATATAAGTGCACGTAATTAATATTTATCGTTTTGTATATATTTTTATAATCCCCCTCAGAACAAATTCATTTCTGATGAGCACCAAATTGACCGAAAAAATATATATATATAATATGCAGTATGAAATATGTACAATTTGCTGTTTTCGGTGATTCTTATATCATTTTAATGGTTTAGAATCTTTTTTAAATAAAACTAATTTATTTTATCTAAGATATTGAATTTCATTTTAAGTTTCAGATGATTTTTTTATTAGTTATTTAACTTCGACTAAAAGCAGTCGACAAAAAATGCCGTAGCTTTTAAAGCAAAATTAGAAAATTAGACAAAAAAATTTAAATATATATTATGCAATTAAATATTTAAAACTTTAAGAATAAATAAGATCAAAGTAATAGAAAAAATTGTATAATTGGGAATGTTTCTGAGTTTGAAGGCAGATTCGCCGTATAATAATCTTAGCTATGTAAAATAAAGGTTTCTTATAAAAAGATTGCTGATAAATTTAATATAGTATCCTAAGAATATATTAAGGTATTTCTTCAGTGATATAGACATTATTTATACAAATTTAAAGCCAAAATGAAACTGCATATCAAAATCTGAGTTGCATCTATAAGAATTATGATGGAGTTTATAAATATTTATTGTACAAATTCAGAAATCTTCATTGATGTCAGTCAGAGAGCTGAAAGACAGACTGATTATTAAGTGCCGCAGATGGTATGGTGACAGCTGACATCTCATCATGTGGAAAGTTAAGGATGAGGAAAGCAACTGCAGATGGTAGAGGAAACTCTAATTTCGAGATTGCGTAAGTCGCACAAGAGTCAAACTGTCAACGGCAGCTAGAAGAAAAGTTGTTGTGGATTGGGTTGGAAAAGTGAAAAGTTAAGCGAAATGAAAAGGAAGGTTAGACAAATTCGCAATCTCTTAGTGCTTCATGCCTCGATGGTAGCCCGAGTGGAAAAATGTTTTGCTTTTGGCATTGTTTCTATCATTTGTTCCAACAAAAGTGCAATTTGCACCCAACACAGCCGCAGCTGGCTGGAGGAAAGAGAGGGAGAGAGCGAAGGATTTGGTTGATAACGAGACAGAACAGTGTTGACAATGGCAAAAGGAACAATGAACAAAACAACACACAACACACAACACATGACAAAAGCAAGAGCAAAGAAAAATCTCTTTTGTGCTGTGTAACAACAGTATAAAAAATCACGAAAAACTTTTCAAAATGCCAAACTTTGGAGTGTGTGTGTGGCATATGTTGTGTGGAGTGTGTGTGTGTGTGTGTGTGTGTGTGTGTGTGTGAGTGTGTGTGTGTCAGACCTGCAATGGAAGAGTTGCTGCTGCTGCTGCTGCTGCTGTTGCTGGAAGCCAGCGATAAAAAGACACAGACAACACGACAAACAGCCAAAGAAAGTAAAGAAAACTGCAAAATTGCAGCAACAGCAACAACAATAAAAACAACAACAACAACAATGCCAACTGACAGCAACAGAGGCAACACGCCACGCCCCCAAACTCTTGAACATTTCGGGTGGAACAAATGCGTACGTGACACTTTGGTGGCTCAGATATAAGAACGTCACATAACTCAACGTGATTAACGTCTTTTGACGCTCTCGGCCTGGCCAGGCCAAAGAGTCTCCAGTTCCCTATCCATTCCCCTATCCCATCCGCCATCCCCTCTACCCCCTCCACATCACTATGCTCTACCGTCTGCATGCAAAAATATTGCCAACCATAAAACAAGTGGTTCTCGGTGGATTCTCAGTGGGTTCTTCGCGAGTTTCAACAGTCGCGTGGGGTTGTTTGCCATTTAGCGACATTTTCTATTATGCGATTGCGCTTCTGTCTCCGCTTCGGTTATTTATGGCTCTCAGGCCTTTACGCTATTGACTCTGACTGCTGTAAATACAGATACATGTACATACAACTAGAAAGATATATATGGGTGCAGCTAACTTAGGGCAATATAATGGGGTTTTTGCTTTTGAAATCTAAAAAAATTATTTCTTAGCTGCAGAAAAGCTTTACAATAATATACAAATTATATATTTTATTATCAGAATATATAGAATATTTCCATCTTCATTTCATTGATTTCTACTGGATTCTTCGGTTATGTTTAACTAAGTTTCGAGCCTACGAGACATCGGATCGAAAGATCATAAAAATTATATCCTAAGGCCGCGAAATTTCAGCTTCAAAAGTCCTCTAATTCCTAAGCGACTAATCGTAATCAAATGTTATTGTCCTTAACAGTATTTTAATTTTTTTCAGATATTCCTACTATATACATTTTATCATCTTTTCTCTAGATTAAATGCTATTATCATTAACAGAATCTGATTATTTTAGAGATATTCCTACTATATACATCTTAACATATTTTCTCTGGGTTCAAGTACCTCACCAAAGAACAATTTTAGAAAACTAAGCACATTGGTTACAATGATCATGAATGTATATAATATATATATCGAATTTAAAATTGGAATTTATTTATTTATTTAGGCGTTACAGCTGCTAATAAACTATGTGAAAGTACGAACAGAGCTTGATTTATTTAATCCAATTAAATTTGCTTTAGCAACAGCTCAAAGAACTACTTAAAATGCGATCCATGGAAACACAGTTTTCGCTGGTAAAAGACTTAAGCAGTCAAGCTTGTTGGCCAAATAGCATTAAGCCATCAGACGAAAGCTGCAGAACGAAACTGAATTAAATGATGGCAAAACTGATAGAAGAAAGCCTAAGAAAAAGAGTTTCATAAATCGTAGCATGATATAAAAAATGCGCATTATTGTCAGGTTGTGGCAACCGGAAGACCAATAGATACAGATAGAGAAAGAGAGAGAAAAGAGAGAGGGGAAGATGCAGTTGACTGGCCCCAAATCATAGCTAAAGTCAAACGATCACGCGCGTTACAAATTGGATTTATTTACGCCCCGTCAGCGATCCAACGATCCACAGATGATGATAATGATGATGACAATAATGATGGAAATGGAGATGATCATGCATGATGTATGAGTGTACAAATGAACTGGAAGAACGAATTACCAGCTTCGAGTATTGACGTGTTGAGTTACAGCAAATGGCATTCGACATTTCTCCGCTGGATTCTATTTAGTTGGTAAAGGTTGAGGATGACTTCCAGCTTCCAGCTGCGCTTAAGTCAACTTTAATGACACTCGGATCGATCGACAGCGCCGCATGGCTACTGAATTTCCAATACGCACACACACACACACACACAAATACTGACAAAGGTACACACACATAACTCACTCAAAGTGTTCATACATTAATCATTAGCGATGCGGTCCCAGCAGCATTTAGACTTCAACTCGAACATTGGAATCGGAGAATCGGAGAAACGGGGAATCGGGGAATTGGTTTGTGTGTTGTTCACACATTTCAACTTGAATTAGTCGACGGGTTTCATGAATGGAAACTCAACTCTCAATATGGTTTTAGGGCGTCTGCGGGACTGGTCTTTG
Organism: Drosophila kuntzei; assembly: GCA_035042165.1. Classification (NCBI taxonomy): domain Eukaryota; kingdom Metazoa; phylum Arthropoda; class Insecta; order Diptera; family Drosophilidae; genus Drosophila; species Drosophila kuntzei. The sequence continues at coordinate 739,256 of JAWNLU010001763.1, forward strand.
GGCCACATGCGGTTCTCGCACAATAATAAAGAAATCTGCCGACAAAAGTGCCCACAGCTTTTCGGTATCATTGAGAAATCAAGAAATGCGCAAAAGTAATGCACAGCAATCGTCATCATTATTATTTTGTAACGTTTCACGTTGAGTTCGAGAAATTGAAATCAGCGTGGGGCCATCGACCAGAGCGACCAGTGAGACCCGGAGACCCAGAGACTCAGAAACCATCGGACCCATCACAGATCCCAGTCAGCCAGCGGCAAATACCTTTGTGTGTAATCGGTTATACTCAGACTCGTAAGCATTAACTGCGGGGGTTTATTTTCTTGCGAGTTGTTCCAATGTTGGGAAAATGCAAAGCTCTCGATCCAAAGTGGTTTCATTTACAATGCGAACGTCTATTGTACTCCAAAATAACTTTAACGGTCATCGAATGGGCAATGCAGAAGTAATTCAAGTAATTTCTACTCTTAATACAGAAAATAAGAGCTAAATTTAAATCAATAAATACTCAAAGAATAAAAAGTCATTTTCAAATTATACATATACATTGATTCAAAGGATTTCATTTTTGAAGTTCCTCTCAGAACTAATTTCATGAGGTCAATTTTAAGTGCACAAATGATATTTAAATGTGTTGGGAAAATTTCACAAAAATTAAAAATCAAAAGAGTTTTTAACATACAAAAATAATCATTCCACAGCTAAATTTATATTTTACAAATTATCAAAATATTGGAATATAAAATATGAAGATATTTACTTATAAAAAAAATTGCTAATTAAGATATAATATTTCTTGAAATTATGAATTATCTTTTAGATCATAAATTAAGCTGATTCAAACATCATTTTTGATTGCGCTGAATACAAAAATCAACATATTACGGATCAATTTTATTAAATCAAAGCCATCTACAAATAAAACGAGTAAGTTTATGTAAATTTTAAGTAATTTCAATTCTAAATTAGAGAAATTCTTAAATGAATTCTGCTTGTCAGAAGACTATTTTACTCTATTATTCAACAATAGTTTTTATACGATTATATGAGAGAGATTCTAAAGTGAGAACTTGATCTGTTAACTGAATAATTTCTCCTCATTAAATTCACAAATTTTAATGAATAAGGTAGGAGTCTGAATTTATTAGAAAAGTTATGACTCAAACTTAATATATTAATAAACAATAGGAAATGAAATGAGAATTTGGAATTGATGAGCTCATATTTACAGATAAATTAACAGACCAAATAGAATCGCTCTTTAGGCGTGTCTATAGGTCATTTCGTAGTCTATCAATAAAGTAGGACTGCTGCTGAGCAGTAAACAGACTCGAAACGTTAATAAAATAAGCGTTTGATTAATGACACTAGTTGAAGAATTACTTAAAGGCAATCAAAAGGGAAGAGGAAACCAATGAAGATCTGCAGAAATTAAACATATTGGGGGTTATTTGCAATTTTAATATTCTTGATTTTATTCAACTTAAAAATAGCATTGAATTTGTTAAATTATTTGACATAAGAACTACCTCAAGATGAACTAATTTTTATAGTGTATTTAACAGCTGGTAATTGCGAATTTTATTTATGGATCGTTTTATTAGACAATTGTTAAATATTTGTGAGGGCATAATTCATTTTGTAATTTAAGTACTTGCACGTTGCAGAGAGGAACGACAGAGAAACAGAGAGAGTGTGAAAGAGGAAGCATGATCTGTGGCAAAGGGGCAGATCGGGTTGATGGAGAGCAGCAAGTGCCACAGCTGCTGCTTGAGGCCGCTGTTGGCTGTGGCAATGTTGTGTGCTTTTAGGAATTAAGCATGTAAAATACGAGCACATAAATCTATTCAGTACGCATGGCTCTCGGCACAGCTCTGGTGTAATCACGCCATTCACCATTCAGCATTCGCAATTCGTTATTCGCCATTCGTTATTCACCGTTTGCCGTTTGCCGGTTGCCGTTTGCCGAGAAATGTAATTAGGCCTGCCGCCATGTGGAACGCATTCGCATTGCTAAGCAAGAGACAGTGCAGGGTGTGGCAGGGATGGAGTAAAGTGCAGGGGCAGCAGCAAACGCTGAGGTAGAAAGGGTCCAGTTAACAGATGGCTTCAGCTTCAGGCTGACCGCACAGGCAGTTGAAACCAAGCTGGCCAACTGCACTTGCATTCCCCAACACGGTTTGGACTGCAATTTGGTTAAGCAATAACGGAACTAAGTGGAGTCAGCACCTCTGCTCCCCTCAGCACCCCCTTCCCCTACAAGGCACCCCTTGTTCTTTCCATAATGACAATATTACGCGGAGCGCCTTGAAAATATACTAAATTATTATTAAACCCGCACACGGTCAACGAGAAGAGTCAAGTAATTGCAGTTTATTTGTCCATAAACAGAGTGCAGAACAAAAGAATAAGTGCAATGTATAATAAGCTATGATCGACTATGATTTACTCTGCAAGATCATTGATAAATTTTATTTTAACAAGGAAATTTTGAAATTAAATGTCAGATAATAAGTCAGTAATAAGTACATTTAACTTAAACTTTAATAAACCCTTTAATTTTCAAATTGTATATTTTTTTAAATGTATCTTTGAAAATATTTTGTCAAATATTTATAGCATACTTTTCAGAGCATTTAAATAGTTTTTAATGAAATATTTTTAATTACATATGAAAACTTGTATAATAGAACTATAATTGTACGAGTATACGAATAAAAATACACGTTTAAATCTAAATTTAAAAGTACAAATTTAAAAATTTTTAAGTATAATATTTTCATCATAGTCATGAATATATTTAAAGTCGCTTTTTGTCATCTGGAGCTATATAAGGATTAATAAAAAAGGGTTTGGCACCAAACAAATAATTGAATCTTGTTTCCTAGTGTTATCGATAGATACCAATTCTATCACTGCAATAGGAACTTACTAAAGAGAAGATCAATAGCTTTGCAAATCTAAATTCTACAAAGAATTCTACAATATATTTACAGCACAAATATTGATAGAGAACTCTTGAGAGCTTAGGAAATGATAGAGCAACTTTGACTTCCTCCCTGTAAACTTCAACTTGATGAGATTGTTATTCCCTTCATTATAGGTAACTTAAAAAAAAAACAATGTGTTCAAAGCTGAAGTGAAAACCAAAAGCTGAAAATGTGCAATGTAAAGTAAGTAAAACGATGCAAACGACAACAGGAAAAAAAACAAGCACAAAAAATATACTAAATGGGAAATAAGGAAAAAAAGAAGAGGGAAACGAGTGGAGTGATAAAGAATAATGACCACTTTGCCATCTCGTGGCAAATAACCATTCATCAAATTGTCCAAATTACAGACATTTCACAATGACGCGAGCTCTCCCCGTCTCCCCCTCTGCCCACCCCTTTCCGCTGATGAGTTGGCAGTGCCGCCGTCAGAATGGCGACTGCAATTCGTTTACACCAATTTTATGGTAACAAGCTTCTCTGGCCTCTACCTCTTTCTCTGTCTCTCTTCTCTTCCTCTCACTCAATCGTTGCTTGACAGGGCCCGTGGCAGCTGCTGGCGAATGAGTTGAGAGTTGAGTTTTGCTGAGCTGAGTTTCAATCCAAGTTGAAATGAGCAAATTGCCGGCTGCATTTTGGATTGTCGTACTTGTATTATTGGGGAACTGTCCAAGACTCACGCCTAAAACTATGCAACAGCTGCTGCATCTCCTACACTAAGAAAAATTTCTCATTTTGACTTGATTAATTAATTAAAATATGCATTTTATATAAATTGTATGGAAAATCCTTTAAAAAATATAATTGAAGTTGTATAATATTAGCTTGACCTTAAAAACCAGGTACTTTATAGTATATTTCTTCAAAAAATATTATTTTTCTTTTGCTAAATATTTTTTTTAAACAAATTTTCTGCTACCCAAACTGGCAACTTATTCAGGGTCTATATTAAGAAAATACTTACAGAATACAAAATAATTAAATTTTAAAGAGTTTTAATATTTAAAATATAAAAAAGATCAGTTAAACTATGCAACATATATATATTTTCTTTTAAAGATCAAAATATAGCTGACATAATTCATCTATTACAGTTTACTTTTAAGTAAAATGTATGGAATTAATCTTTGTTTAGATGCTTTTTAATTTATTGATGCGCGACCCGAATTACGCTCTAAAAGTTTCAATATTCGAATAATTCTTTGCAAAATAAGCGCTAATAATTCTGGAAAATTTAAATAATGATCTACAATATTCAAATAATTATTCCTAAAATGAACACTAATATTTTTGGAAATTGAAAATAATGATCTGCAATTAAATTTAGAACAATACACTTAAATTAGAATCTTTTTTGTGAGTGCAATGAATGTAATGCCGCCCCCACTTATGTATCTCCTTGTCTCTCTTTTTTCTCCCACTCTATTTTTCTGTCTCCCCTTTTATAGTCTCCTTCTGGGTGAAGAGCATTCAATTTCATGGCTCGCCGCTGGCAACAACTGCAATTTGGGGACATTAAGTTTTGACATTGAATAATCACTGTTGAAGGCGTTGACGAGGCACACAATATTAGTAGCATGCAACATACTCACTCATTCTCCCCCTCTCTCTCTCTCTTTCTCTCTCTCACTCTCTCGATGCTTGCTCATATGAAATCGCGTCAATTTCTGCGCCTATAATAAATTCAACTCACTCATCAACACCGCAACGCATATGAAATTCTCAAAAGGGAGCGTCGATTTAGCTGGAGGGTCGATTGTCCTAAGCCAAAGTCGGCATTTATTTTGATTTATTTGCCACAGACACGACAGTTAATTTGATATTTTGATTAACTGCAGCAACAACAACGTTGCATTGCCAATGGAATTGGGGAAAGGTTTCGTTTCGAAGGTAAACGCAAGGGCAGCCAAGGGTCAGTCAGCTGTTGCACTCAGCTAATCCCAGGGCAATAAGGGCTCACAAGTGAACGAGACCCGTATGTCGTCCAATGTATTTTGTGGATTGTTTTCGGTTCGTTTCTTTCATGGATTCCACATAATTTTGTAATTTTTATTCACTTTGCGAAAATGTGAGAATAATTGCAGTGCAGTTAATTTATTATGTCGCTGCCAAGTCAAAGAAATTGTATGGGATATTTACCCCCAGATCTGTTTAACCATGTCACGAGTAGCCCACCGCACAGTGGGACAAAACATATTGAGAATTCTAAGATATTTAAATTGTTGTTTGCCCCTTTATTAAGTAAGTAATTAAAATTAAGTTTTCTATAAAGGTTTTCTCATTTTGGCTAAAGTTTTGGAAAGTAATAAAGTGATTCATGGTTTTTTTTTTAAATATTTGCAATATCTTTTGATTGTTCAATATGAAATAAATTAAAAAATTGAAGATTATAAATAAGAGTTAATACTTAAAATTTGTATCTTATGTTATACCGAATTCTTATAAATTTAATCGATTTATGAACATAGAAATATTTTGGTCTAATTTACCATTCATATTAAATATTAATGAGCTTCCTCAACGAAGTAAGAAGTTTACTTTGTTGCTCATTAAATTGATTGATTTTGTCACACTGTGCACCCTGGGCACGCCTGGTGCTGGCAACTGTTTATTGTGAAAATTGATTTATTATCGCGATGGTCGGGTTTCTGTTTCTGTTTCTCCGCCTCCCACACACACACACACACTCCCATACTCACACACACATGGCAGTCTGTCATACAAAATTGGAGTGGCTGCCGCTGTTGCATGCACCACCGGCAACGTAGCGTCGACGATTGTTAATGTTTTTGTTGTTGTTGTTGCCGTTGCATATTTGCATCGATTAAAATAAGAATTTTACATGCGATTCGTGTTGTCGTCGCCTGGCTTTGTCTGCCACTCATTGGACCCGACACAGACCCCAGACCCCGAACCGGGGCGGCTTAATAAATTTATAAAATAGCGCCAAGGAGTGGTAAGAAGGAGGCAGGGCGGGACAGGACAGAGGGGGGGCGAGGGGAAGTACTGCTAAAAAATGCATGTATGCATGAATTTTAACGAATTGCTGATGAAAATGTCGCATCATAAATTATTTCATATTTAGGGCTGAGAAAGAGAGAGGAGAGAGAGTGAGAGTAAGTGAGATTGAGCAAGAGAAGGGAGAGGGAATTAAGGAGTGAGGAGGATATTCTCCGATTCTGTATGGCAAAAAGCCGCGTGAGATAAATTGCATTGCTGCTACGTCCAGCTGGATCCTTCTCCCTCTCTTCATCTCTACCATCTCCGTCTCCCTTTCTCTCTCCCCCTTTTCTCGCTGTCTCTTTTGCTGTGTGCATGCATAAATTAAATTTATATTTTACTTTCGAGTTATGCGTCTGGGTAATTATTTTATCTTTGGAAGCCCCTGTACACAATGCACCGAGGGCTACGTGGCCATGCATGGCATTCAAAGGTTAATTGGCATTTTCGAGCTTAATTGCCTGCCGAGTGGCACATGCACCATGCACCATGCAACACACACACACACACACAGATGCACACCAAACACACACACCCAACCCAAACACACAACACAATACGATAACATCATTGACATCCCCAACCACAACAAAATATCGCTCTGAGGATGACACTTTGTTGATTGATTGCCAGGCGAAAGTTGCTTCGACTGCGCCAATTTATTTGAGTTTAACCTTCCGACTGCATTTCGTCGACATTGAATCCCCTTCATGTCTAGGGTTGCAGTTTAGACAAGGAAAACCATAAAACAGACTGTAGATTGTCACAAACTAAATTGAGTTATAATTTTTCTAATTATTAGCTAAAGATAGGTTAGCTGAAATTTTAAGCACTTTAATAATATAGTAATTAATAAAATTAGCAGAAGCAAATTATGAAAATTGGAGAAGCCAATTTGAGTAAATTAGCATGCTCTATTTCCCAGTGTTTCGAGATGTGCACATTTAATTTTATTAAATTTATTTTAATAATTTAATTTTGGAAATTCAGAAAACAATATAAGGGCACTATAATGGAAACAAGTAATTGAAAATAATGTTTAATATAAATAACTTTATTTTAAAGACAGCGATGTCAATTTTATTTTAAATTGATCAATTTAGTCATTATTAAGGGACTGCACACATGCGAAATAAAATGCTTGGTATCTTTGACTTGGTTTCATATTGATAAATTATTAAATAATTATTTAGTAAATATAAATAAAGTGTCATTATTATTATCCTGTGGCTCGGTAGTTTTAGTCGCCGATCTCTCACATAATAAGAATTTCATTTTGAAAAATAAGTGGGCTCGACTCCCATACCGCCACGTTAATATCTGTAATTTATCTGTTCTGTAAAAATCCTGATATGACACTGAAATTGATTTATGTAGCGTGCTCATATTAATAAGTAATGTATAAATAATGAATAAAATATTATTATTAATTTTATGCATACCTAAAGGGTATTCAGCAGTTGTTCCCTTTGTATACATTTTTCCCATTCGTAATTTTTTAATTGCTGAGTATATTAAGTGAGATGAATAATGAAAATCACAGCACTCTGTTTAAGAGATCTGAGTTATGATTTTTCTCTATATACACAGATATGTAAATATATATGTTTATATATATCTGTATGTGTTTCGTATATGCATTAACTATGCAATTTTCGAAGTGGCATGCCATGCCGAATGAGCGTCATGCCCCTTACCCACAATTCCCATAAAATTGCAACTTAGCGCAAAAACGAGAAGAGAAGACGAGATAAGAGAAGAGAAGGGAAGAGAAGAGATCGGTTCCAAATGCAATTCTTAAACTGTGTGTGATGGCCGTGTCGAATGTTTGAATGTTGTTAATGTTGTTGTTGTTGTTGTTGCTGTTGTTGTTCTTGTTGATGTCTGTCGTTTCTCGGCAGGCGTCAACACTGGCGCGCCAGAATTGGCATTAATGAGTAGACAAAGAGCCAAAACAACAACAACAGCAGCAGTAACAACAACAGCAATAACAACAGCAGCAATAACAACAGCAACAACAACAACAAGAATGGCCACTTAGCAGCGGAGCGGCGCAGAAAATGCGTCGATCAAATTAACAATTTAATTTCTAAGAAAACTAATTAAAAATCACGCAACGCGTCGAGCTGTGCAACTGAAGTGTTACCTCAGTCCCCCTCTCCCTTACCTCTCCCCCCTCAGCTTACCACTCTCCCTTCTCTTCCTGACAACTCCCCCGTCTCTAGTCCTGCTCTTTGACTAGATGACTTGGCTGAACTGTCTAAGCTTCTTGGCCTGCCCGTTGCCTGCCTCCTGCCAGTTGCTCTTCGAGTTGTTGCTGTTGCTGTTGCTGTTGCTGCTGTTGTTGCTGTCCCTGTCTGAGCCGAGTGCCTGCAACATGCGTCAAGCATTCGCAATTAGCGGAGTTGCAGCCATCAGTCGCCCATTAAAAGCAGGCAAACATGCGCACACTTGATTTTCCAATCAGAACGCCACAAGACTCGTCGAGACCCTCACTCTACTCTTGTAGAATAGTAGAGCCCCAGTCAGAGAGACGTCAGCAACATTTGTGCCAGACTCTTGGCCCCATGTAACAACAACAACAAGCACTAGCAACAACAACATGAGCTGTAATATTATCCGAGTACGAGTCATGGAAACCAACTATTTATTAAAGAAGATTCGATGCTCTACAATAGGATTTCCTCTTTCTACTTTAAATGATAATATAATGAAACTATTTCAATTACATTACTATATCTACAGTCGCTAAATTTGCTAATTGAAAAAAATAACAAGACAAGATGACTTGAATAAAAAATAAATATTAGAAAAAAAAATCTATATTTTAAGTTAAATGTTCATAATATCAGGCATGTTCTTTTAATCCCTAGCAACCTAATACAAAGCAAAAGTAATTTTCGGTGTTCTTGAACCCAAGCTTATAATGCTTTTAAATGTCAAAATATTTGTTAAGAGATTTGATGAAATTTAAATATATTCAATTAAATTAATTTTATTTAAAAATTAAAAAAAAAATACATTTTAAATAAGCTAACTTGTTTTATTAATAAAATATATAATTATTTATTTAAATGTAACAATTAATTTGTTTTTTGTTGAAACTTGAATTAAATTTATTGCAGTCGATTAGTGATAACAAATAATAATTAGTAGCATATTTATATAATTAGACTAATATCATGGTATATCTATAAAAATGTATGAAAATTGAAGTTAATTAATGAAATAAACTATCAGGCATTTATTAATTATGAAAATTTTGAACATCACATTTGATATTTTGTTGGATATTATAATTTTTGGAATGAGAAAACAATGTAGAATAGAGTTAAGCTAAAGTTTGACTCTAATTCAATTATGTACAAAGGCTGTGGAATACCTTTTCCTATCACATGTGATAGGGCTCTAATTTAAATTCTTGTCAAAATTTATGGTCTTGAGTTATAAATAAAGTTTTGGCAAAGCTAGTGGCATATCCATTAACCTCTCTTCTGGGTTAGGGTATGCGACATCAGCGTGCAACTTGCAATTGCTGTCTGCCAGCGGCTGATGGATGGATTGCCTGTTTGACTGGCTGGCCTGTAGCCTCGCCTCAGACTGGATGTGTCTTGCCCCAATCCGTCTGGCCTCAGCTTTTGCCTTCTACGATGCCACACATGCTAAACTATTTCCACCTCTCTCTGCCTCCTCCCCAATTTCCCTTCTCTGTTTGTATACACGCCCCTTGTTTGTTCGCGCTCGTGTGTTTGTGCCTTGTCAAGAGTGTGTGGCAGCCACTGGGAGCGGCATTTGTGCGATCGGGTGGACAGATCGACCAACGAGGGGAGGTGGGGAGAAGGGGAGTCGGGTTGGGACAGTTGGGTGTCTCTGGTACATCGTCAACGTTGACTGCTAATAGACGCTCACGCTCACGACATGCCACACATCAGTCAGTCAATGGATAGGGGAGTGAGGAGTGGGGAATGGGGAGAAGGAGAATGTTACTTGGGACTTGAGTTGTTGATGTTGCATATAATTAATTTATTATGTTGTTGCCGCACTGCAGCCTTTGGCCATATTTTGCGACGTCGCCTCGCATCGCATCCTCTGAATGGCAGCTTGTGTTTATGACGCATTTATGGCTGCATTTATAATCTTGGCCAACCGAGTCGAGCTGCATCTGTTATTAGTTTTGCATTTGAAACCGCACACAGGAAATTGACTAGATAGATAGAGATAGACAGAGAGAGAGAGAGAGACTCTATTAACTTGGCTCACAGTCGAGCAGCAAGTGGGTTGGCCAATAGATTGTAACATGGATGATGAGTTGATTTGCAGTTGTTGCACTTGAGTAGTTAATGGGCAATTTGTACACATTACTTAAGCACCGCTCGACAACATCGAGTGACAGTTAACGGGGCCAACTCTGGCTGGCCCTTTGCGTGTCAACACAGCTGACAAGTTGGCTAAAATGGCAGGTGGACTAATTATGTTTACCCATGTGAGAGGGCTGTTTACCTAGACTGTTCAGAATTCAATTCTCTAACGTAGCTATTGAAATCGAATTGGATTTGCCTCTAAGGTTGAAGGTTGAAAATGTATGTTTGAAAAATTTGAATGATTTAAAGAGTGAAAGATGGGAGCACAAAATTTATTTAAGATGTATTAAAATGAATTAAAAGATTTCCTTCACGTTTAATTCATTTTAATGCATCTTAAATAAATTTTGTGCCCTTCAGTGAGAGTAAGAAGAATGAAGAAAACCATAACTACATATTTCTACAAATATATGCATGAAATCTTATCTCTCCTATTTTTTAGGTCTTCTTTTTCATAACTTAATGTGTGTCTTGTTTTGTCTACTTCATTAAAATAAAGGATCTCAATTCATAAAGAATGGAACCTAGAATAATACTTTCATTAGAATTCTCTATCATTCCTTAACAGAGGCTATTTTATATTCTTTGTCATAGATTAGCTTGAGGAACTTTCACTTCAGAAATTCCCGCAATTTCACCTGAAGACTGGCTCTAAATTCTATGAATTCTTTGTTCTCTTCCTTTCTTTAAATACTTTTCTGTCTCCTTTCAATCAAAATCTTTTCATATTTAAAGTGTACTCTTATTTTCCTTTCCCTTCAACGAGTATCCACTAAACATATATAGACTGCAATGTCATTTGGCCATTTCCAATGTTAACCAAAGTGCAAAGATTATCGATAATTGGCGTTAAATTTTGCACTTTACCGACGCCGCTCGCTGTCTGAATTGAAACGGTTGTCGCCGCAATTCAGCACCTGCTCAACGTTGCAACGACAGCGGCAACGGCAACTTGTGGCAAGTTTGGACTGCAGTTTCAATCAATCAAACGAGGCGCTGCCAAGCGGACATGGCACTCACGACAGGCCGCAGCAAAAGGTCAAAGGGCGCGTCAAGGGGCATGCAACACACAAGTTGCACAGCAATAACAACAATAACAACAACGTGAACGGAAATGGTGCATGCAACGCGTTGACGTTGCCTGACTAAAAGTTTCTCGGCTTTCCGGCAAGAGAGGCAATTTAATTGAGGGACTTTCAATTGCGAGATTGGCCGTAACCGCAGAGCTTTTTGGTCGGTTTATTAAGCTGGAAATTGGATTTGTTGGCAGATTGGTTCCTGGCAAATATTTGCTCAGCCAATTTATCATTTCATTAAATCGCACAAAACTGCAACTGCATTCGGCAAACATTAATCATACGACATGTTGACAGGCTGTCAACACTGTACCGAATCTCGTTCCCCCCATTAAACTCGTTCCATTTCCCTCTTCTTCTCATCCTGATTAAAAACAAAAATTGTCAGCTCAACTGGGCAACATTTTAATCCACTTGCAAGATCAAATTAAAGGAAAGGGTATTACTTGTTGAAGAAATACTAATATCAAGAGTTTTCAGATGGGGAGCTAAGGGTTCCCCTCAATTTATTTATATATTCTGTATATTCGTATCTTAATATTAATTTTCGATTTAAAATGGTTATGATTTGGAAGGTTATGATTTGTATATTCTCGAAGTTTCAAATTAATCGAATTGCAAACAAGGAAGTTCTTCAACTGGTTCTATGGTATCTAAGGCTTATCATGATAGAAATTTCAAGAACAACATTTATGATTGATATTTATATATATTCTCAAAATTGTTTATATCAAAATATTAGAAAAAGCAAAAAAAAAGAAAACATAACCATTTCAAAGATTTTAAAAAGACGACTTCAATTCATAAGAAAATTCCTTAAAATAAAAACTATCTCTATATTTTAGTAAATAATTAAGTTTCTTAAGATAATAATAATATGGATAAAAATAAATACAGGGTATTTACCAGTGCAATATTTTCTCTCCTTTCAGCCCATCTCTGTTTTTCTTACATAACATTGTCTTTATGACTTTCCCCTTATTTTTTTTTTGGCTACATAAGAAAAGTCAATTTGGATGCTCATCCAGCACATTTCTCAGTTAAAGACCTCTATAAATTGTTCGCCACACATCAAAATGAACAATGAAGAATAATGAGGTTTCGCCAAAAGAAAAAAAAATATGATGTAAAAAGAGCAAGGAAATAATTTTGACTTGAGGAAAAGTGCAAGAGTACATAATAAGCTCGTTAATCATGTGGCACATACATACACTCCCGCAATTTCTCATCATCATTTCATTTCTGCTGTCACTCGGCTTAAATCGTGCGGCACAGCTGTCAAAGGAGGGAAGGGGATGAAAAGGAGGATAAGTTCTAGACAAGGGAACGAGTTACGAGTCTACAATCATTAATTACAAGAACAACATTCAATGAGGGCTATAGAGTGTCATTATCGTCTCGTATCGGAGCAACATCATTAGTCGGACAAATTGACAGAACAACAGCAACAACATCAGCTGGGATCATCGCTTCCGTCGAGTGTGAAACGAATCTAATAAACTTTTCCAGCCATTTCCGTTTTGCTACGGATTCTTATGAAATTTTTCACAATTTTCACATTTTTCAACAGCTGACAGGACGGGCAAAAGAACATCACCATCGCCAACTCCGACTTGGCTCATTTACAAAAGTTTCGACTGGACAAAAGGCACCGAGTCGAGATGTCTTTCCGTCTGACAGTCTGTCAGTCGTGTCAGTGGCTCAGTGCGATGAGATTTTTTGATTGATGTCGAGTGCCACGTTGTGCAGTTGCTCTTAAATTTTTATAAATTATCATTTTCCATCGACGAAGCCAGTAGACATACTTTTCATGTCAGAGGCGCACGCCTCGCCCCACTGTGCACACTGACTCCACCTCACTTTGCCCGACAATTTGATTGATGAAAATGCGAGGCGTGTTCGAAATAAAAGAAATAATAATATTAATAATGATATATCTATGCAAATTACGTACTGAAATTATTAGTTTCATGTTTTGTACCACGACCCCAACGATCCAATAGCTCACATTCAGACTCTGATGAATTTTATATTAATTTGCCAATCATTTATCATTCCTCCCATGCTATTGGCGTGGGCCTATGTCAGTCTATTTGCCATTTGATTTGATTTTTCGGATAGTTGACAGGGGTAAAGGGAACTTCATGTGCAAACAGTACAATAATTTCTGGTTTTAAGGAAAAACGACGAGGTAATACTTGTATAATGGAGCTATTATAATAAACTATTTTACATTCAATTGTTTTCGTCATGGAAAACACAACAAGTAAATATTAATAATATTTGGTTGGGTGTTGAAATGTTAATAAAATAACTGTTGAATAACTCTCTAAATTACATTGTTTAAGCTATTCCAATTATAATTATAGTATGTGTGAATAATTATGTAAAAATATCAGATTAACACATGTTTTTTATTCGATCCCGAAATTTCTAATAGACGATTCTGAAGCTGAACCATCTTAAAAAGTTTTATCGCAATGGTAGAATGTTCAGAATTTATTATCTCAACCAAACTCATACTAGAGGTTAATTTAACTAATTTTCATTTCCGCGAGCGAAGCGAGCAGGAGGCGGAGTCCCCTAGTATATGAATATATTAAGATTATTATTATAAATCCTCCTTTCACGCTCGTTCTCTTTTATCTTTCTCTTTTTCTCTATTTAATTGACAACCCTTTCTCTACAAAATTTCTCTTATTTATTAGAGCAAAGTTTACTTTCAAATTGATTGACTTTATATGTTAGTCCTGCATTCTAGGCTTATGTGGGAGGAGGGACGACAAGTAAAACGACTTTCTTTCGACTAAATCTGTGTGCATTTCAACAAGTTCATTTTGTGGTTGTTTTGCCAAATGCAATGACAGCAATGTGCCAACCACACCAAAATTGTGGTGGTGGTGGGTCAAAAGCAAAAACAATGATCGAATCAGAGCTATGTTTGTATGTATGTCTGTGCCTCAAGTTGCATGGAGGGGGTAAATCGGAAGTCGGAGGGCAATTTGTATGCTTTGAATGCTCGACTTGTGGCTTAGGGGCAATAAAACTATTTACAGTTCAATTTGCTATAATATTTTGCAGTTGAAACCACAAACGACAAATATGCCGACAACAACAGCAAAAACCGCAGACGAGCCAAGAACCAGACTCAGTCCCGGATCTAGATTCAGATCCCGATGCAGACACCCTTTGCGTAAATGGCAACAACTTTTTAGAATGCGTTTGCGCGTTGGCCAAAAGGAATCAAAGTTTATAGACAAACACAAACATAGACATACACATATATATATATATACATATATATACACAGACAGGCGTATCTAAGAATCTACAGACAATAATCCAGTGTATGGCAATGGGATATGCCACAAAAGGCAACTCCGGACACTATGGACGCTCTCGACACTTTCCATATCAAAACCCCATACGAACAACAACAACAACGATGAGAGCAACCACAGCAACAACAACAACTGGCAAGTTATGCAACCAATTTACATACAAAAACAACTCAATAAACGTGCGAAATGCTAACGATTTGTAAAAGTTGAATCCTCCACACAGATACAAATACAAACACACACACACACATGTTTATAGGTGCTTAACAATGTGTGTGTGTTATTGGATTGCTTTCCACTTTATTCAAAGGGTGCAGGGGGGGAGGAAAGTCACTGCCCAGGCAATTTAGCAAAGTATTTCCTCGTTGCCCTAAAAAGTTGGCCACTTTTTGCTACACTTACACGACGATGACGTCGTATATGTAACTTCCCTCTCTTCTCTCTCCGTCGTATATGTAACTTCCCTTCAATCTCCTTCCCTCATCATTCCCTCTGATTTCCCCTTTCTTCCTGTGACTCGTAAACTTTGGGCTTATTTCTGTGGCCGTGCCCGACCATGAAGCGGAAATTGTGCATGAAAGCCACACTCTCCTCCTTTCCCTTCTCTATCCTTTTAGCACACGGCAAACGAGAATCTAACTCGATTATTATAATATTCAACTATATAATCCAATGAGAAAGTTTGCTAATAAGCTGCTAGTTGAGTGCACCACTTGCCACTTAACATTGCCACACATACACACGAGGATTTTGGTGAATATTCGTTTTTATTGTTACCATGCCACATGCCACATCAAGTGGCATTTTGAACCGAACTGAACTAAAGTGAACAGCCAGTTAGCAGGATTCTGTCATAAATGCTACAAATGCGATTTCAATTCAATTTGATGGCACAAAAGTCGGTAGAGAATTTCAGTTCCATCAAAGCTTCTTTTCTCCTTTCTTTTCCCTCAATTTTTATTATTTTCCCATTTTACTCAGTTATTAGAATCTATTAAATTTTGATTTTCTTACCATTGCATGAAAAAGAGTCAGTTATTGAATTGTGTATTCCGATTTTAATTCAATTGACTGTTCTTTATATACGATTATACCCTGTAATAAAGATAAAAAAATATATGAATAAAATACAGTTAAAAACAGTCAAACTTCAGATTTAAATAGAATAATAAAATGCAGTTTGTTAAGATTAAACTAAATATGGTAATATACATTTAAATATATATGTATATTTAAATTATATTCAGTTGTCCTAAATACATATAATATTTGGAAAAAAAATTTTTTTTTTAAAGAAATGAATTTCCGATCTTTTTTAAACGTTTTAAAATTGTACACCGCAATTTAATTAAATATAGCATTATAATTTAAATTTTTGAGGAACTTAATTTTAATCAGTTTAACCTATAAATCACTCAGTTGGCGTAAATACTGTGTTTGGAATATTAATGCCTTTTTTAAAAGAAATTTAACTCCGAACTCTTTTCATAATTTTTTTATGGAGCGCAGGGTGTCTGTTAGTCGAGCATTAGGCATTACTGCTGTTAAATTTAAAAGTTCATATAATGTTACATAAAACATAAATTCTAAAATAATTATTCTACTTATTATCATTATATTCTATAATAACTATATTCGACTAACTTTTCATTGAACAAAGAGTATCTTTTAGTTTATCAAATGCTGATAAACGCTTTGCTTTTGCTTTTGCTTGACCGATTCAATTAATTCGTATTTGTATTGCTCGAAGTGCTCAAGTTTGAAGTCCCCGATACACATACCCGATAAGCAACATTTGCTAGTTATGGCCGCCCACGCAGTTGGTGTTTAATTGCCGCTAATCACACAACATACAACGCACAACAACAACAACATCTGAAACAACAACAACAACGAAAAGCGACAGGCAACACAAGTCTTCAAAGCAACTTGAACGACTTTCACTAAGCAACATGGCATGAAAAATGACTCAAATGCAACGAGCACAACAACAACAACAACCATAACAACAACAACAACACCAGCAACAACAACAACGCCAACGCCAGTTGCTGCTAACGGTATTTAATGACACATAAAGTCGTCAATCACTCAGTAAATCTCGACATGTCGCCATTGCCTTCCAAGTCTCGCTGTGTGAGTCTCAGTCTCCGTCTCTGTCTCCGTCTTCGTCTCCACATCTCCTCAAGCGGGAACCGAACCCCAACCCCAAATCGTACCCCGAAACAGAAACGAGACAAACGCTCCCGGTAGCAACAATTTGACAGCTGCCCGACAGTTTAAATTAATTGATTTATATGAACAAACGAAATGTGTACAGCAAGAGAGAAAGAGAGAAAAAGAGAGAGAAAGATATATATATATAGAGAGAGAGAGGTGTGGCGCTAATTCTCCTGCTACAACTCCTCCGCACCGACCCCTTTCCTAAGGCCCCCCTTTGGTCAGTGCCCAACAAAATGCTAACACTCTTTCAATCAGACAAGTGTAGCGACAAATACGAGGGTGGGTTGATAAGTCATTGGGTTAAGTACAATAATTCAACTATTTTAATAAAATTATAATTTTTTTGGATAGTAAAATCCATTAACTTATCGTTAAGTTAAGTTTTATGAAGTACGGTCACGCTGTTTTAACTTTAGTTTTACATTTCGTTCCTTACTTTTCACCATGTGACTATTATAAATATCAAAATTTTAAAAGATAGCTCGACGGAAAGAGATTTTACATAAATAAATGGGCTATCTGTGAAAAAAGACTGTTTAGGTCGTTAAGCGATTCCCAAATAATAGGAACCATAATAAAGTTGGAAAACCGCTAGATAAAGTGAATTACTCTTAAAAAAAGTATAGTGTTGAAAATTAAATATAATTCTATTAAAAAAGGTTACATTTTCTTACTCATTTCAATGACTTTGTCAACCCACCCTCGTAAGTCATATAATCAGTGTTTACCAACTTGTCGAATTCAATAAGACGACATCCCCGGAGAGTTTCAAGGAGAGAAGAGAGAATAGAGGGGAATGCGGTGAAAATAAAATGGATATGGGGAATACTGACCCTGTCACAGTGCCGTTAATAACATTGTCGATGCGTTTAATTATATGATGGATAGTGTTTAGATCTATGAAATGATTATCTTTATCGAGTGGGTCTCTCAAGTGCCTCGGGACGCCTGCTGTCGTATCGTGTCGTGACGTGTCGCGACGTGTCGTGTTTACGGTGCATTTATAAACCTTTCCATGTGGTTATAGTTACATTACATCCATAAATCAAGCAACTGCCAAGCTCAATTGACCCTGTCGCGCCATTTGACTGATGATGTCTTTACCCTGCCAAGATCGACTCAACAACGATCGACAACGACTCTCAACTCTCGAAAACTGGCAAGCCGACAACCTGAAAACCCGACAACCAAACAACCTGACAATCTGGCGCTGCATTGTGCCTTTCAATTTTGTGGTTGTGGCTGCTACCTAAAAATGCGTCAAAACTAACAAGATTGATGGCACGATGGGGATCGATTGATCGCGACTGATCGACGCTTCGCTCATCGATTGATTGCCTCGTGCTGGCGTTGTCCCACTTGACCAATGTGATGGACGATGTCGCGACATGGTAAAGTATTCAAAATGGATTCGAAATGGTTTCCAAATGGATTCATATGGCGACTGTATATTCGCTTTTGAAATGCCGCCGTCGATTGACAAGCAGCTGATTGATTGACCATGTGATCTCTCAAGGCTATAAGTCTAAGTATTCTATGCATTTTCGAATATTAATGAAGAGATTATTGCTCTGCTTTGTGCTCTCGTAGACAACAACAACTTCATTACAATAATCAGCATAATCCCAACCGAGATTGTGGCCCCTTTTTTTGGGGGTAACAGCAACAAGAACAACAACTCTTTAACAACCCATCGCATTTGCATGCAACCAACAAATATCCTTTAGCCAGCCAGAATCATCATCATTTTCATCATCATCATCATCATCGTCGTTGACAACGTCTTGTTAATCCCACTCGTAAGCATTTTGTCACATTTCAAAATCATTTATCATAAGCTTTCACAACAGCCAGAGCCATGGCAACCCTCACGCCCCTCGCTCAGCGACAACCCATTCCATTCCCATACTCAATCCCAATCCCAATCCCATTCCATTCCATTCCGGTACATCTCTGTCATTGCAATGACAGTTGGGCACATTAATTTTTCAGCAGAGACTTTAGAAAATTTGTTCAAGCAACAAATTTCTCGATGTGAATGCAGAGACGATACACAAGAAAATAATATACAAAGTAATCGTTCTTCCTCCCTCCTGCTCTCTCTCTCTATATATCTCTCTCTTTCGCTCAGTCTCGGTCTGTGTTGAGTAACAAGTAATTTTTCATATCATAAATTTTCGAGTCAGTTAATCCCACACGCGGCGTTCGTTTGTCAGCTATGCTTTGCTCTCCTCTCGTCTCCGTCTTCGTCTCTGTCTCCTATCTGTATCTTCCTCTGTCTCCGGTCTCGTCTTGTATCTTATTTATGCCTTCCGCTTGCTTCTTCGCTTCAATCTTTATCGCCGTCTCTGTCTTCGCCAGCTGTGACATTTTGACATCTCAGTGATAATTCATACTTTTGCATGTCATACTTAATTATGCCGACAGACAGTGTGTGGGTCTTTTATCATATTTAATTTCTCTCTCTCTCTGTCTATCTCTTTCTCTGCCTTGCCTCAAAATTGTTGCACATCATTATGGGGCATACATTATGCTTAGCTCTTCCCCTCACTAATTACCCCGAAACCTTTGCTGGAACATTTCATTTATCACGTGGCAACGGCCAAAACTCGCTGCATGATGATTAATATTTTGCCAAACTCAAATGACATTTCCACATAAAATATGTTTTGAGGGCCCAGCTAAAAGAAGAAGGGTTTTGCCATGCAGCAAACACATCAGTCATCAATCATCGTTGGGTCTAGCCCAAGGAAAAAATCAAATTTGAAGCCGAAAAAATGGGGGAAAAAGCGCTTAGAGAACCAAAAATTAGTGACATGTCAACAGGCGACGACTGGACAAGCCACAGGAGAATCTGCTAAAACTTTGAGTTCTTTAGAGTTTGTCATACCCTTTTTAGAAATGAGGTATCACTATAAATCAAGGGATTTAAAATTAGATTTGTATATTATAAGTAGATATACCATTATTCCATTTTATAATAAAATTATACATATTCTTTATTCAAGTAGAGTTTACTTTTATTTATTGTGTCAGCAAAACTGATTATTGATCTTAACTACCTTGCTTGTTAATTCATTCAGGGTATTCAAGTTTCAGTGTGGCCAATTCGACTTGAGTCACTGTTTGTTTTTTTCGTTGTCTCTACCTCGTTGACTGATGTGTGGCCATCAATCTAAACTCTTCATTTTGAAGGCTCGCTGTCAGCCATAATGACCGGAGCAGAGCAAAAAAGCGCCGCACAAAAATACAGAAAAATACCAGGCAATAACTACGTAGAGCCAATGGAAGAAGGAGAGTGTGTAGGAGGAGAGGGGAGCAGAGGGGAGAGGGCACTTATTACGGGTCACACAATTCAGCGGCGAGTCGTCAATCATAATTTATAAATTGTTGTTGTACCAAACGATGTATGAAGCAGCCTTATAAAGTATACATATCTACAGTACGAATGTACGACTGTAATATATAGGAAAATACATTGAAAAGTCCATTTGACTCATTTGGCTTGTGTATCCCAGCTAATTATTCAACGTCTCATTAAACAAATAAATGTGTCAAGAAAACATTTGTTTGCCATACATCACATCAGAGCACAAGATAATTTCATTGAGGAGAAGGCCACACAAAAAAAAATAAACAACAAACGGAAAAAAAAAATAAAAATCACATCATGTGAAAATGACAAATCAAATGAGATTAACACATAATTTTGTTTTAAAAACAAACGGACAACTGAGGCGGAAAATACACAGAATATACGCGGAAAGAAAAGTCTCTATAGCTAAGATCTTTACTTTCAAAATATTTTCATGCATTAATCACTAAATTTACCTGACAGCAAATCATTTCAGCCATGAAATTAAAAAAAATTATAAATAAAATGTCAAATATTTTATACACAAATATCATGAATTTAATGGCCAACAACTTAGGCACAAGATTATCATTTGTCTAAGAATAATGCTTGGGGAATGTGGAATTGTTTTTATTTATTTTATACACCGTAAACATTTTTGTGCATATGGAGAACATATTCATAGCTAAATATATTTTAAACTTTTATAGTATTTATATCAAAACATTGTTATTTAAACAACTCCTTGCAAGTAAATTAGTATAAAACGACACATCATGTATCCATTTTTAACTCTTTTCGAAAAAATATACATGATTTAGAGGCCAAATAATGATCATAATAAATTATTATCAGGGGTGCCACAGATCGAAACCAACAGAAAATCTCTCAACCCTTCATATATCTCAAATTTTTTTTAATAAACATAATTTTAACGCATTGCTAGAGCTAACAAAATAAATTAAATTTAAAAATACCTCTAATAACTAAGAAATTTTGTAACATTTATTATATCTTATGATCTTCATTATATTTAAAATACGAGAGTGGTTTTATTTTTCCATAATTTTTTTATTTTACAATAATTATTGAATAATTGGTTAAATGATGTATGCTGGATTTACGAAAATTTAATTAATTTTATTTTAAAGCTGATTGCTGTACAATGAGGTATTATTTGAGATAGCTGAAGGATATGACAGACGGCAAGCTGTCTGCTATATAGCATAGTGTTCTATTCGTACAGTAAAGTCATGCTACATAATGATCTAATTGCGTCGAAAGCTGTCCCGTTCTCGGCTGTCACCTTTCTTTTTGAATGCTCTGCTCTGTTGCGGTTGTGTGACAGGCGCAACAACAACAACAACAACAACAGCAGCCACATAGTACAACAACATCATCAGCTTTAGGTTCAACTTCAGCTACAGCAGCAACAACACTAAAAACAACATGAATAACACTCACAATGCGCTCGTCGTGCAATTTATTGAGCCCATCAATCAAGTGGCCATTCCATGGATACATTTGTGTGGTGTTGTGATTCTCCGCAAATAATTGTTGCCATCGCTGCACATTGCACATGTCCGTCTCTCTGTCTGTCTCTGTCTGTCAGTCTCTCTGTCTGTCTGACTGGCTGTCTGTCAATGGGTGTGGTCACAGTTGCCTGCACATATTTTATGGTTCGAGGTCCGTTGCTCAGCAATCGTCACTCAACGTCTGAGTCTGCCACAAAAAAGGCCAATCATCGATCATGGTCATCATCATCATCATCATCTTGTCCCAGTCCACATTCACGTTCACGTTCACATCCATATCCATATTCCCGCATTCTCCATCTCCTCCTCCTTCTCCTCCTTCTCTTTGTTGTCCTTGTCGTCATTATTGATGAGCTACAGCGAAAAGCAGTCGTCAGTCAGCTGCCTGCAGTCGACGTGCCCCTTCTTTCCACTGCGGCAAGATAATATCTTTTGCAACAAATTTTTGACAGCTTCGATGCGGCCTCGTATGTCGTGTGCATTGCATTGTGTTGGCCTCAACAACTGGTACCCGATGTGGACTTGAAGTTGCCTGGACTCCGACTCCAACTCCAACTCCGACTGGAACTCGAACTCAACTCTGGACTGGACTCTCGATTCTCGACTCGGCTGCCTGTTGGGCCCTGTCACCTTTATCACAAATTCAATGAATAATAATTTTTGCACGCTGTGTGATGTGACGTGCTAATGTTATCTGATTGGAATCGCTGATGAAGCAACAGGAGACAGGGTTCCAGGGATGGGAGGATACGTGCCGAGACGGTCAGGAGAAGCTCTTAAATATTAATTATGTTGCCCATTGGTTCGGCTTTCGTCTGCCATTTTGTATTATAAATTGCATTCGCGATAAGCGGCGAGTTATTGCCATCGAGATCATAAATTCAAAAGGTTCGATCGTTTCCGGCTTTAATCACGATCAACATCTCATTCACAGTCAAACCCGACAGTAAGACAGCCAGTCAACTAAGTGTACTTCAGCTCGTATATCATTATGTAACTGGCATATGTAAGAGCTCTACAAACACAGCGGAGCTATATACTCATAGACGACTGGATAAAGGCATAAAATCAATATCAATAGAACATAAATATACTCAATTGATTTTCGGTTTTCGATATGTTCACTCTCCCTGGTTATGTTTGTACTGGCGCCTACTGGAATTACACCCTGACAGCTTTACGACGAGCTCATCGATCACTTTCACACTGAGAATGTCAACAAATGATGTTAATGATAAGAAATGCACTTCATATTTGAATATGATTAGCTGAAATAGAATAGAAATCGCCCCTCAATAAATATATTAATCCCATATGCTCTCAATTAATTCACTCGATAAATTAAAGATATTAGAGCTTAAAGATCGATCCTCTTTACCTCAATATTTTAGGTAGATCTATATAAAATGGTAGCTTGATCAAGAGATCATCGATGCGAATATGTACGAATTATAAAAATAAGCTAATTCATGTATTAAATGTAAGTTATCGCTTAGCTGATGATATTATATGATCAGATCAAAGTTTAAACCATATAAATTTCTAAAGAAAGATTAGAAATAATTTGACAGCTTCGCAAGCCCCTGATCTTTGTTTTAATTTAAAATAAAACTCTTATAATTACAAAATCGAAACAAAGTAAAAATGAATTTAAATGTTCACACGTAAAAGTAAGTGGTGGATGATCGTTTCAATTTCGTGATCAATGAAATTGAACCGCCCACACAATCACAACAAATCAGGGCGTCATTAAAGCTGTTTGTTTTCGTATCTGTTTTGTTTTTATCTGTGAACTCAAGTGATCTTCAGTCGTCTCACACTTGGCACTCCTCCCGTTTTCAAATTGAATTCGACATGCAATGTCAGCCGGCTAACCCCCAGGCTAATCAATTACAAAGAGATGCCAAGTTGTCAGGGAGCCAATGTGAAAGATAGAATGAACAAATGGGGAATCTGAAGAACGAAAAGCTAGCGCCAAATTACTTTCAGCACAGTAAATCAACTCGACTGCTAAGAATTCGCCAACAATTTCAGATATGTTGTGTGTACAAAAGACTGTTGACAGATCTTAATTGCAAAGGATTTTCGTCTCAAAATACACTCGTACTTAAGCAAAGTGTAAGCTGTATAATGTCTATGTGAATGGTATATACACGAAAGGTCGATGAAATGATGGAAGACGAATCCCATTTCATTTTCAACAATAAAGTTGATTATATAATTCACATTTCACAATATTTGGTTTAATCGAATAGTAAAATTATATCTGATTTCAACGGAAATAAGTTTTGGGACCTTCATTATATGAAAAATCTGACTATATCTGCATATACCTTGAATTATCTTAATTTTCTTTTTAAAAAATTTAAAATTGAAAATCTGTATATCGAATATTTTATTTCCTTGAATGAGGCCTCCCATCTCCCAGTCAAATATTCTTATTCATTATGATAATTGGGATTCGTTGTGTAAAATTCTTAGGAACGACCTGACATCTGTTCTATTGTTTGTACAGAGTATCTCTAAGTCGAGTCAGTTCCTTGAGTTTAACTTCTTACTAAGGAATTAATTTAAACGGCATGGTAACTGCCCTTTTACTGATACTGGGTATTTGCGAGTCGAGCTTTATTTTACATATTTTTTAGTTAAGCTGCTGGCAAAGTGATTTGCATATGACGCATGATAACTGTCAATATTTTGGCAGAGCTCAACTGACAGCTGTCACGCGCGTCGTCGCTTGAGCCGGAAACAAATTTGTAAAGCGCTGAGAGCGTAAAAAAAGAACTTCACAACAAATGTATAAAAATTCTCTTTGTATTTGTTTTGTGGTAGATGGAAAATGAAAATTGAAATGAATGTGTCGTGGGGTACGGTTCGTGTCTCACAAATGGCAACTGGCAACGCGCCACGCGCAATTCTCCAACTCGCAACCGAATATTAAAAACTTTGCCCCAAGCCAAAAACAACAAAGAAATGCCCTACAGCAAGTAATATGATAGGGGCTCTTGAGGTAAGTGTAGGGGTAGAGACAGAGGCAGACGTATAGGGAGGGGTACAAGTACAAGTACGTGAGAGACTCGCATGTGTCGCCGCCTGTCAAAGTGTCAACATACACAAATAACGGTAAAGGATTTGTCACTGCCAACGCCAACTGAAATTTCAGCAACAAAAGCCACAACAAAAAAGTACACTCACACTCACAAACACAAACACTCGCACAACATCAGCATCAAGCGGAATGCAGAAAAGTTAAATCTGTCACAGTGTTGACTAAATCACTGCGAACGGCAGTCCGCGTTAGTGACGAAAGCAAAACGTAGTGTGCAAAAGTGACTAACAATATTATACAGGAAGAATGGCAAATTTGCTACGACTGTCCGAGCAGATCAAGTATATACCGATCGGCACAATGCGCAAAAAGGTCACGAGTGACAAACTTGATTTTTTTTTAATAATTTATGTATTAAATTAAATATTTTTCGTCACAAAATTGGATATCAGAAATTTTGGGACATGGAGAGTGTTTCGTCACTAGACTTTTACTTCGTAAAGAAGTTTTTTTTTGTTGAAAAGAAAACGAAATCACCAAATATCCCGACAGAGCCGAATTCTTTTTGTCGAATTCTAAATACCCTTCAGGACCTGCAAATCAGATTAAATCCAAATTGACATTTCTATTGTGTAAGTGAGCTCCCAAGGCTTTTTAGTCATAAATAATGTATTGTATATACGACTAATCCGAAATAATCTCTAAATTATTAAAGGGGTCTCAAATTAAATCGATTACAAATATTTACAAAATCTGACTAGGATTAATAAGACAATTAATTCACTATTAGGACAAAGATAAAACAGAAACTTAATTTTAGACACATTTTGTAAAAATACTAATATTTTAAAATTATCTATTTTCTATTAAAAAATAGAAAATTATTCACGGTATTTTTCAAGTGTATTAACGTGACATCTATATAATTTACAAAAATTAAAAAGCTCCGATTATAATTAAAAAAAATAAATCTTTTTATTCTTAAAAAATAATTTCCATAAATGTAATTATTTCTAATAATAACTATGTTAAATGCTGAGAGTTCCCAACTTTCCTAACAAACTGATTAAATAATTTAAGTTTTTTTGTTCTACTTTTATAATTTTCTCAATTAAAATTATTGTCTCATCGAACCTTCAATTTGCAAAGTAATTGTAATGAAGGCATAGATATTCGATTGAAAGACCATAAGAAGTATTTTGCTGGTTTTGTTTGTTTGGAATATTTGTAAGTGGAAATGTCTGCCATCGTGTTGATGTGACTGACTGATTGATTGATTGATTGAGTGAGTGACTGACCGAGTGATTGATTTAACGAATGCGAGTATTTCAAGTGATTGCAGCGCATGACTCACTTGAGTCACGTAAACAACAAAAACCCAGAGACACAAATAAACGTTTACTGCTTATCAATCTTATCAGAAATGTAATGACATTTAACATGCCGCATCTAAAGAGTCCCCAGTCCAAACCACAACAACGAAACGACCTCAACAGAACCGAAAACCCAAAACGAAGCTCTCTCTTGTGTTTTTCTGTTTTTCGGTTTTTTTTTGTGTTGTTGATGAAATTGATTTTCCAATTGCTGCCGTTTGACATGTTTTCCTGGGCTACTGGCACGCAACTTAGACAGTATTCCATATCTCTACTCAATTTCGAACCGCTTTCCATACCATACTATATTTTTGTTGTCGTTGTTGTTGTTGTTGTGTGTGTAATTTATGCGCTAGCTCGTTCATTTGACATGTCAAAAGTTGTGTCGCTTGATTGATGACTGCTGTCAACACATATTTTCTAATTTTTTTCAAACTTCTCTCTTTACATATACATGTGGTGTGTGAGTGTTTGTGTGTGGTTAGGCCGCAAAAGGGTTTGGCTTCTAATTTTTGTTTGCTGTTTTCTATGACTGTGCCCCCTCTGCCTTCTATGGTTTATCGATGCTCGCTTTTTGCCGCAATGTGAACACATTGCATATTTTGTTTAGGCCCCGACACGAGATTGATGAGCTCTGCCCGCTGCCTGTCACATGCTTCAATGGATCGCATGGGTGTCAGCCGAAGTAGCAGGAGCAGGAGCAGGAGGAGATTCAGGGGTCACAATGGTGGTCGGTAGGACGTTGCTTTCACATCTTGACAGTGGCGCAAACAAATTGTGGCGACAGGAAGTGTGCACAAATACAAGTGACTACAAAGAGCAACAAAGAGGGGAGCAGAGGGAGAGAGGGAGGTAGAGATAGAGAAGGGGTCTCTACGAGTTACGAGGATTACATTTCTGGTGTCTGAATTGATTGATAGCTATGCCAATGTTGTCTGACATGCAACTAGGTGAGCCCAATATTCAATTCTTTTTCAGTCTGACAGCTACGGTGAAGCCAACAAATAAACAAAAACAAATACATATACATATAACAAAAATATTAGAAAAACCCATTATCCTAGGGTTCCAAGTTATCGCTTGCTATTAATTTTCATATTTATAAATGTTATATAGTCTGCTGCATGACAGTTTCATACTTATAAAGTGGTTTCTAAAGAGTGAGGTTGGGAGGTAGAAGATGGTACCTTCGTGTTGAATAATATTACTGATTGCATTTTGTTTTGGTAGGTTTGAGGTATCCTTAAACTCTAGAAAACTCCATCTATTACATTGTTTTTTGGAGAAATAGATAAGTTCAACTGCATTTAGAGTTTACTGAATAAAGAAGTAAATCATTTATTTTATAATTAAGATACGAGAGTCTGAAGTTATATTGAGTTAATAATGTTTCAAATAGAAGAAACCAATTTTCATTAAATTTTCAATATTCCAACATGGAAATATAACATTATATTCTTGAAAATACATTGAAAGAGGTAAAATTTAGAAATGCATTCAACTTAAAAGTAAACGATGTAAATGTTAAAACATAAACATAAGATCAATTAAAATTAGTAAGGTATTTATCAGATCTTTTTATTTTTATAAAATAGAAAAATTAGCATTTAATAAACTCAGCATTACTGAATAACTATAATTATTATTACATGCATCACAATCAAGCTTACATACTTAGTTATATTTTTCAATATATTTCTCACACTTTGACATGTCGAATCTAAGATATGACATAATAAACGACAGAGTTTTCATCACATTTATTGACTCTCCTCCATTAGATATTATCGACTCTGCGTTGATCCCTCGACAGACACCTCAAGTGCAATTAAGTTGGCAAATACCGTCAGCTAGACTAGGTAATAAATGATTATTGTAGAAAGAAACTAACCTCGTGTCGAATAAAGAAAACAACAAAAACAACAACAGCAACAAGAGGCACAATTAACCAACAAAATTTAGGGGCACACCCCACAAATTGCACACTCTGCCAACTGGCAATCAATTTCTCGCGCTGTAAATTAACCAACCAACCAACTTGGACCTGGGACAATGGCAGCTGCTAACTGCCTGCCACAGGATGATGGCCAAAGAGGAGGGGTAGACCGAGAGGGGAGGGGAGGGGAGGAGTGGTTTTTGCGGCTTAGAGCCCCCGCACAAGTCCCTGGGCTCGCAATCAACGCACATTAATATGCACGAAAACAATAAACAATGCCGCAGAGAGTCCAGGACGAAAAGGGGGAGAGGCAGGAGCTATGGGAAGGTGTGTGGGGGAGGAGGAGCGGTTATTGGTGTGAGAGGCGTTACAGTGCGGCAATCATACAAAAAGCAGCCGCCAAAGCAGCTATCTCTCTCTTGTTTATATCACCATTTCCCTCTCCCTCTCTCTCTCTCTCTACCTCTCGCTCTCTCACTCGCACAACCCGCCTGAACCCAACTGACAATATTTATTGCAAATGCAGCAATAAATTTCAAAACACCATTCGCTAAGCACCACATGGGGTCTCGAAAATTGAAGATAAATTTTAAGGCGGCAATTTATGATTTGTGAGCATAAGCGTGAGTCTCGTTTCCAGCCTCAGCAACCGCGACCTCGTCCCCTTCCCCGTCCCTTTCCCTGTTACTGTCCCCCGGTTGCCCTGTTGCCCATTTGGCATTGCCGGTACCTGCACGGTTGCTGGTACCGGAGTCAAAGACGGCTCTCCACGAAACTCGGCGTCTGTATTTGCCTCGACCAAGAGATCTCGGTTACCCAGGGCAGACAATCAGTAGAGCCGCTGTTGACAAGTGTGGAGTGTTTGCTGCCGCACTCCTTCACTCACGATTCTGCACCCAGCTCCTTCTTCGCCTTGCTCTTCTTCTTTCTCGCTGTCTTCTTCTTCCTCTCCAACTGCTCGTGTTTCAATTGTTTTTGCCGCGATTTTACTGCCCGCTGCGCCTTTGACAGCCGCTCTGAAGCCTCTCTCTCTCTCTCTTTGTCTTTCTGTCTCTCTCGCTCTCCCTCTCTGTCTCTTTTTAATAACTAGTCAGCGGAACTGGCAAAGGGAATTGTATTTGCAACAGCCTAAAGGGACCTCCGATATTGTTCGATATGTAACTATTACCAGTTTTCATCACATTTCGAAAGAGATTTTAACGTTTTTAAAGTTTGAGATTATACTTTATGAATTTGGAATTCAACAATCGAAAATAAATTATTCTTACCAAATTTCCAGTTAAAAAAATACAGCTTTTATAATTATGTATTTTTAATAATACAAAATTAATGTAATGTAAAATAAAAGTCTGAAAGAAATATATAATTTCAAATTAAAAACTAAAATTATGTATAAATTTTTTTAAAATATTTCCTCAAGAAGTTTATTTAAAATTTCAGAACAGAAATATAAAAGCAGTATTTATTTTCATAGTACAAAATTAAAATTATTTATTGGTAGAATATGTGTATACGAAAGATGTCTTGTGTAGACAAGAAATGCCCCTACTATGATTATATTAATCCCTTTCTAACTAGACAACAAATTGTCTCCTGGATTTTCCGATCATTAATAAAATAGTTTTAATGCTCACACACAGGAAACTTTTATCAATCTTGTCGAGTGTCTGATAAAAAGAAGAAGTTATAGTTGAAGGAAATCTTTCTCATTACTAGTATAGTCTTCTAGGCGTTTGCTTCGACGGCTGTCAGTAATAACTCTCGGCCCTAACAACACTCTGCTCACAGTGAGCAGCTAAAGGGAAGCCTATAATTGAAGCGACTCCGCTGTGCCGCAAATTCTGCCGCTTACAACACCCTGTTGCAATTATTCATTCACTTGCGCAAACGAGGTACCAGGGAACTTAACCGGATCCGGAGTTGGAGCCCAAGCTGCTTGCAATCTTCTCGGCAAGCAAACACAATTCGATTCGAGAGTCTACAGCAGCGCGAAAAATAAGAAAAAGGTTTATGAATGCGCACATGAAAAATGGAACATCGTTAAGAGCAATTCATAATAAAATACGAGCCGAGTCCAAGTTGGAGTCATCGGTGGGGCCCCATCGGATCTACCGGAGGAGTCCAGACAGATTCTGGCTTTACACTTGGACTCCAAATAATCTGCTTTCAAGCGGAGGGCCAGTTGGGTTCATTTTTGATACCCTTACAAGAGGTATTGTAAATGAATTAAGGCTGCATCCTAAAATATTTTCGATACAGATTGTACTTTTCTTCTATCACATCGCATTATAAACATGGAAGTCTTCTGCAATTTTTGCTGTTACATTTAATAATTCCAATTGATATATTTCATTATATTTGCAGAAATAAATTATTTATATATTGATTTACTATTTAGGATTTAAATGGTTTTCAGAACAAGAGAGTTTGTTTGCAGCATATTTGAAATGTTTTCTATAATTACAAAGAATTTTATTTTCTTTTATTTATTTGAAATAATGTTTGCTGTATTATTTTTTCCATTAAACTCTCTGGAGAATTTGTAATATTTGAAATAATATTTTGGTTAAGATAAAAATCCTTAAAAGATTTCCTTGTTTAGAAGGGTATTTAATATTCGTGCTGCTCAAAATGATAGACATATGTTCCTTGTGGTTTTCGCGTTGTTCAAATTATGACTGCAAGCAGGATATTGGGTTAAAGTTTTCGTTGTTTGACCATAAAGTTTGTTGCCATAGCCACAGCTGATTTGTATTTGTGGCAACGACCAGTCGACCTGGCTAAATGAAGCTGTTGCAGGCAGAGACAGAAGTAGAGGCAGAGGAAGAGGCAACGGCATTTCAATCAGCAGAGACGACCCGAAATAACCGAGCAGAGGCTTATCAATAATTTCATTTTCATATGAGCATCCCGAGCGATAGGTCATAAATATGAGTCCAGGCCTCGTCGAGTGGCTAGGGAAATTTATAGAGTCTGTTGCTGAGCCTGTCAGGTGAAATAAATAATAAATTCGTTATATTGCCGGACAGCGTCGGCTATCAACAGTCGGCAAGCAACAACAACAACCACGACAACAACAACAACAACAATGTGGCATGCAACAAATCGAGGCAGCGGCAACAAGGGGCGTATATGATGTGGACCAACGCCCACATTGGAGTCGCTCCTTCGGATCCACACACACATAGGCACAGCTGCAAGAGAGTTGCATGAGTTGCGGCATCGTTGCATGCCCCACGGCCAACAAATTTGAATTCAATGAAAGATGAAATCATTAAGTTTGAGGCAATTTAGAGGCTGCAACATTTGCCCCGCGAATTGTTCAATCGTGCGGCAATCGAACGAAATAATATCGAATGGGATGACAGGAGGGAGTGCAGATGAGTTTTGGAGGCGTTGTTATGGCATTAGCATTGATGTACTTGTAAGCCAAGGGGATAAGCCAATAAATTAAATTTCTATATTTTAATTACCATTTTTTTATTTATTGATAGTATTTTTTAATTAGAAACTTTAAAAAAATATTAAACATCAATATCAATCAGAGGGAAATTGCGAGTAAAAAGAAAGACAACTCATGGGAAATGCGGTGGCTACTGAAAGGGCATAATGAACTTCCCATACAAGTATTGCATGGCATTTTGATGCCAGGTTATGGCCCCACTAATAAATATCAGGCAGCAGCACAAATTTGGCCGAAAGAGACGGGACTGGGACTAAGCTTGGTCGGACAACAAAAGCGCATATAAATCAACGATCAAGACAATTGCTCTGTAATAATTTTAACTTCTTTAAGTCGCAGGCCAGCCCACACCTAACCAACCGAACGACAGACAGACAGACAGACACCTCAATGTGGCCAATACCAATAGCAAAAGCGATCTGGCGGCACATAAAAATAACAGCTTATCGGCCAAGAGAATCGTGTCGTAGCACGCCTACCAACTCAAAAAGGCATTAAAATATGAAACAACAATTGCTGGAGGAGTTGTTGCAGTTGCAGTTGGAGAGGGAAGAAGAGGAGGAAAGCGACTCACCTCAGGTGAAATCAACAGCAGCAACAGTCGGCGTTTTTTTGGGGAGGGGTTTCCTCCGATTCCTGTCACTTCTCACTGTACCCTCAACTTTGTTCCATAGTGTGGTAGGCGACAGCCAACGGCAGCAGCACGTTTTCTTGGCAACAGCATCGTGAAATTCCTAAATTCCCCCACCTACTACCTACCTACCACACAGAGACCCATCCAACATCCAGCTAAAGATATATAGCTAAATATAAATATATGTATATCTGTATAGCGCCGACTCAAATCGCCATTGTTTAACTCAGACAGTTGCTTACAACTTACTCGACAATTCGAATTGCATGCGATATCTCAATTTGGAGTCTCATAAAAGACAATAGGAAAACAGAGAGACAGAGTATCGATCAGTGGATGCTCTTTCCCAGCAATTATTTTGTTGGTTTTCATATAAATATTCATAAGGTCAATCAAAGTTACACCTTATTTAGTAATTTTTAATTTAATTGCAACAAAGTTAACCTGGCTTTGCTCGTCATTTGCTTTTAATATCATTCCATTAAAACAATCTCGACACATCGAACACACACTAAAAGTGCTCTAGGCACAAAGTCCATAAATGTTTATGTAAAATATAAGTATTAAATTCATGTTGACGGAGGGATGGCCAGCAAACAGCCAACATGCCAGCAGCTGGCGTATCTGGATGAGCTGAAGCAGCGTCTCCAAGATCTGCGCCTCCGTCAGGAGACATTCATGGAGGAAACGGCCGAGATACTGCGGAATATTACCCCAGATCGACCTGCGCCCACAAAGGCTCCTCTAACCAAGACCTCCGTGAAACTATCGCGTAGTGTGGATGGTCGTGAGTGTGTGGATGATCGTGAGTGTGTGGGAAATATCAAGCAGTTGATTCAACGCTTTGAAGATCTGCGTCAAACATCGAGGCAGTTTAGTGATCAGGCCATGCCCGAGGAGCTCCTGGGTGTCGATGTGAGAAAGCTGCTCAATGGCTACGAGAATCTCGTCGTGGAAGGCAACATTCTGCAGAATAATTGGCTGCTCTTAAAGAAAACTACGGAAAGTTGTGCGCGTCAAGGAAATAACGTTGAACCAAAGTTGAAACAGCCGAGCTCAAAATCCCCTTCTTTCGCAGAGCAACAATACGATGTCCACCTCAAGGTCCTGCCCAGAGCCAGTAAATCCCTCAAGTTCAGTCTCGAGTCGTCAACACAAAAATACACTGAAAAGTTCAGCAAAAGTAACAAGAAGCAATTTGGTAAGGAAGTTCAGCTACTCTAAAAACTGGCGATTTCAATCCGCTTTCGCAGAGAAATCTATAGAAAGCCAGCCGAAATTTAATCCTAGAATTACCAGACGAAATAGTTCCAAACAAATCAAGATCCACATCGAGTCTACAACTAAAACGTACGATGAACATGTCAAAAAGGTACACAGGGGTTATGGTAAGTCTTATATTTTAATCGACTAAGAGATACCCTGCTAAACGATTCCATGATATTCGAAAATTAAGAATTAGATGTATATTAAATTATGAGAAACACGTTGAATGCAACAGGAGATAAATTAATATATTATTCAAGGAATATTTTGTTATCCGATTGTAATAAAGTATTTTTAATATATTGATAGCACAATAGATTATTTTTTAAGATAATATAATATAAAATCATGCTTTTGAGAAGAAAGATATTACTAATGCATGAATACCCTTGTTTTTATACATTTAATAATATTAAGTTGATTAGATAAGTTCTGAGTCTAATCAAACAATTCTTTTTTATTTCCAGATAATGAAAATCGGCAACGCTTTGGGGCATTTCTCCAATTGTTACTTCGTGCCAATCCGTTCAACAAATGCGCCAGGCGCAGTGTATCTTTCACCGAGGAAAGCAAAAATAATTGATGAACTGAAGAAAAAACAATAGAAATAATACTTATAACAGTTCAATAGTATAATTGTCTACCGAAATTCCTATTATTGTGATAAAGCTCTAAACTTAATATTCAAACAATTAAATAGAAAACACACCCCAAATGCATTCATTAATCAATAGACATAGACACGCCACACATCAGATTGTCAATATTTTGCCTAATTAATGTGGCATCCATTTCGGGTGTCAAGTGCATTGAGAGGGAACCACAGCAGCAGCTTCAAGTGGGTCTGGGACCGCACCACCGAATGGACCACCACCAGACCACGAGACGCTAATGTAGCTGTCGCTATATAAAAAGGATGGAACGATGGATCGACGTATGGCAGCAACTGCTGCGCTGACAGTGCATTTTAGTCGCCCATGGAATACCGAAAATAAATCTTGGCATTCCATGACAGCGACACAGAGGGAGACAGATAGAGAAAGAGAGAGAGGGATAGAGAGGAAGACAAAATACTTTGCCCCACACGCAAAGCGAGAAGTAAACATTTAAATTGAAATTAAGTGGCTTGTTTGGCGTCATCGAATGCAGCAGCTAATGAGACTCGATTGGGGCAAGTTGCAGCTGCAAGAGACAGAGAGAGAGAGGAGAGAGAAGGGAGGGGAGTGAAAAAGGGAAATCACATCGTGCATAATCTCAGTGGGGAATCTTTTGATAAGCATCAACATCTAATCATTCTTTTCTATATGTATATGTAGTAAATAGTTTATATTGATTGTAATTAAAGTGTGGCAGGAGTTAATGCAGCTGCTGCCACACCTTGCCACATAATAATAAAAAGCATGTTTGGCAATGATTTGTGGCAACGCTATCGATACATAACACGAGCTGCGAGAACTGAGAACTAAAAGCTGAGAGCTGAGAACTGAGACTTGGGAGCTTTAGAGCTGAGACCTTATCGCGTCGACACGAGCGATGGAGATGCTAATCAGCGAGAAGAATTGCTGCATGCACCACGACGACAACATGTACGATGACTACGACAGCAACATGTGTTGCAGTTGCAGTTGCTGCCACAATTTGGACTATGAAATACCCTGTAGCTACAGTTAAGTAACTTCTGCAAACTCATGCCACCCACTGTCAAACAATGGGGAGTACAGGGTATCAAACAGCTGTCACCTTGTTTGTCTCCATCGGCGGCTCTCTGCTTTGCCTTCAATCGCTGTGACCCGCAAAACTTTTATAATGTGGCAAGCCACATGCCACTCTTTGAGGCCGCAGTGTGGACCAGTCGGCAGGTGGAAACCCACCAAAGATGGCAATGCGGCAACGTCGACGGATTCGACAATGATATCGCAACATGCGAGCACATTTTACGTGTTGCATGATGTTGCTGACCTATTGCAACGCTGCCACATAAAACAAACATCTGCTTGGCTTTAAGCATAGATATATGTACATATGTTCGATTCATTTGATAAATGACTCAATATGAACAGCTAATTAAAAGCGGGCTTAAACATCATTTGAAACTTTAAAGTATTTGGAAATAATTAATTTGTATTTATATTCAATCATGGTAATAACTTAGTTGGGAAATATTTAATAATAAAATAATATTTCATCATTATCAAATAACAAACATTAAAGCATATTGAGTATTTTTAAAAATTATTTATTAATAATTTAAAATATCATAGTATTTCATGTCATTCTACTGTTTAGTTTTTTCTGAATTTATTTATCCACATTTTAAATAAAAATGACAAGAGAAAACCAGTTTAATCTAATAAATTATAAAATAAAGAAATATGATTATTATACCCAAGTTTTATCCAAATTCACAAAAATGTTGTTTTATCTCTGATCTTTCTCTCTTTGACTTTTAAGCACTAAATTACCTACTACATACAAGTTATTTAAGAATCTAAATTTATCTCTTTCAAATAACTATCTTTGACAAGCTATTATACCTATTAAATTTCATGAATCACTGGTGTTTTATTTATTCATATATGTATGTGTTTACTTAGATCAAAAACCATTTGCCATATTTCAATTATACATTCTTTGGCCTTGGCTAATGACTTTGATATGAGCGAGTTAACTATTGCGTTTCCATTTCTATTAAGATGAATGCTCATTCAATTTGAAACTACACTCGATCGCATATGTATGTGTACACCATGTACTCTATATTATTCGGTTTCTTCATTTGAAATTCGCAAAACATGGCCAGGCCATTAATCATTTTAACATGCAGCAACAGCAGCAAGCGGGGCGAAAGTTGATTCATATTTTTGTGGGGGGCCAAAAACAAAATGAATATTTTCTTTACTTCTTACGCAACACTGGTCGCAAGATTGATGTGACATTTGTGTTGGCTCTCGAGAAATATGGCAGAAATATGGCAGCCCTTGGCAGCTCTCTCTCTCTCCCTGTTGACTGTTTGCCCAGAAATTGGCAATGAAAAATTCTAGCGCCAGCCGAAACGACATTTCAATTTGAAAGTGCTCGCTCTCTCTCTTTTTTTTGCTTTGCTTTTTCTCTGTCTTTCCTCACTTACACTCTCGACAGCACCGCGATGACAGTGAGTGCGAGAAATATATCGCCCGCAGCATATTTTGGGTTTTGGGTTAACTTTGCTTCACTTCGCCTCGACTCGACTCGACTCGGCTGAACTGAGCTGAGCTGCCATGGTTGCCAGGCCATGCCAGACATTCTGGCACGCCATCTATCATTTGAGCTCCCAGCTCTAAGGGTTGTTGATGCTCTCCATAAATTATTTTTGCACGACCGCCTTCCCCTTTTGACTACTGCGCCAAACATTTTTGCGCAGTGTAAACGACTTTGAAGACAGTGCAAAAAGAAAACAGAAAGAAGAAAGAAAAAAAAAAAAGAAATGGCCAAAAGCCGAAGGCAAATCCAAAGCGCATTTCGTTAACATAACTTACAACTTTCGACTATGAATGCAGCTGTCGTATTCCACGGCTCATTATACGAAAAGTCCTTTGGGCAAAGATCTTATAATGAATTGCTCCAGAAAAGAACGAAGACATGTAAATTATTCATACTTATGTAATCAGCATTAATCTGCGCTGATGATTCAGCTGTCTGTTTTCAAACTAAAATTATTTTTACTTATCTGATACAGCTTAAAATCTTCATGAATATTTTTAAATTTTAAAATATCTTACTTAATTATTTGTCGTCTTTAATATTTATATTTTCACTAGTGATTCTTAAGTTTTTTTTAGGTTACTCAGCTGTCTGTTTTCAAACTAAAATTATTTTTACTTATCTGATACAACTTAAAATCTTTATGAATATTTTTAAATTTTCAAATATCTTAATTAAAATTTATCGTCTTTAATATTTATGTTTTCACTAATGATTCTAAAGTATGTTTTAGGTTAACTAAACGGAGTAAAGTTCCATTTAAAAATCAATCCATAACGCAACCTTTAAAAAAAGCTGCCTTTTTTAGAAAACAATTCCAAAACTTTTCATACCGTGGGTTCTTTTTGCATTCCTTCCAATTGCTCAAGCTAAAATCCAATTTACAAATCCCATGTGGAGGGGAAAATTTCAGGAAACCTAAAAACCGAAAAATGTTGCAATTAAAGGAAAACCTCAGCAAGAATGCTGCAGTTAAGCTTTTCACTCAAGTGCTATCCGCAGAACACAAGTTATCAAGTTGTCAAGTGGACCACCGCCTCCATTAGTGGATGGAGGAAGAAGTGGGGAATGGGGAACGGTGAGGGGTAGAACTAGGGGCTGTTGAGTGTGAAATCGACCTGCACACACGAGTAAAATGGCCACAAAGTCATTTTGGGCTGCTTAAAAGTTGATTCGAAAAGTTGTGCGCACCGCACGACAGAGGGGAGAGGATGTAAGTGGAGGGAAGTGCAGGGGTGAGGTGTGACACAGGAAGCCGTAAAGGGTCCTGGTACTTGAGCAGACCGCCAACGTCGACGTCGGCGTCTCTGACATACACACAATTAAGCATAATCACCTACACACACAATTAAACTGACTTTCACATACAGGCACACACACTCACACACACATACAACCTGCCGTCGTCGTCGTCGCCATACAATTTCCGCGCAAGTCGTAAAAGTCGGTAATTTATACCTTTTGCCCCATATGCTATGGCATGGTAATTTGTTAAGTAGAGTTAAAATAATTGCTCGTATTTATAATTTACACATTTTGGCTTGGAAATTTATCGTTGCGCTGAAAGTGCGCTAGATATCACAGGCCCCTACCCCTACAAACCACCGCACCACACACACACACCACACTTTACACTACCTTACCCAGCACTGGCTAGAGAGAGAGAGAGAGAGAGAGAGATTCCCTGATGCAGAGCTTGTCTTGCATTTTTCGGTTATTTTGCGTTGCGCTCCGCAAATTTATGGGCCCGACTTGCGCGTCTGTAAAGGAAACGACGCGTCGGCCTCATAGATGCTGTTAAACTGGAGCTGCCAGTGTTGGTCGACTGAAAGTTTTAGTCGCTATTAATTTCCCCCCTCCTCTGACAGCTCGAACTTTCCCTTTCGCTCGAGAAATATGAATGGCAATGCCAGATTTTCTAGACTTGCAGTAACAGGCGGCAGCTGACAACTAAAAGTTAAGTTTATTTATCTTCTACGGGTTGAACGGTTTCAATTTTAGTTGCAATTCAAAATAAGATTTTACATTTTACCTTTTACGTTTGCTAATATTTAATTCATAATATAATTCGCAACTATTTTGGTTGACTTATTAACCTATGGGTTCAAAGGCTAATAGTTCAGTAACAATTTAGAAAACATTTTATTTTTTAATTAAATTTTAATTTATACTTTTGCTAATTTAAAATATCTAGTTATAATGTTTTAAATAATTTATTGATGCATTCTTTTATTATTATGAGCACGCTACCGAAAGCATTTTCAGTGTTATATCAGGATTTTTACTGGACAGGTTACAGTTTTATACGCGGCAGTGTGGTTTTCGAACCCAGTTATTTTCCAAACTGCAATTCTTATTAAGTGACAGGTCAGCGACTCTAACTAACGAGTTACTGGACCTCACTACTTTATGTAATAATAATAGGAAGCTCAAGAAGAGCCAAACAGTAGAAGTAGATTATATATCTTAAAATATATAATAGGAATAAGTTTACTAACTTAGAAACATAGTTTTCTCCCTATTCCTATTCAATGTATTGTGCAGAATATAAATTTTAGTCAATATGAACATTTAATTTAAATTGTGAACTTTAAATGATATATTATTGTTTAATGATCGTAGTATATCTTATGTCTGAAGTCTGGAGACAAAGTAGACAATATGTTCGCACTACTTCATATCGTGACTTTGCCGATTCTCGAGCAAATTACCAAGTAAACTGGGAGCACGGAGTTTTCGAAAACCATAAAACATTGCAAACAATAAATTTCATTTTAATGGGTTGAAAAGTGCTGGGAAATTTCGCTACTTACTTTGTGTGCTGCGAACATTTTATAAAACATTTATTTGCTTGATTCCTAGCCTCATTTCCGCATGTTGCGTCGTTCCTGCTTCCCCGTTCCTCGTTCCTACTTCAACTCCACCCACTTTTCGAGATATATTGTCTGTCTGTCCTGTGTGCTCGCGACCCAACCCGGCTATAATGAGGCCATAAAAAGGGTTAAATAAAATGTGCAGCAATTGCTATAAAGGCAATCCCCCAAGTCTTAACTTCTTCTTCCCTTCAACTGGGACTGGGCCACTGACAGCGAAAATTTGCACGCTTTTATTTTCCCGATTTTCGCGCCGTTGCTTAAGAATTATCGACGTCTTTAGGCAGCATTACGGCAAAGGGGAGAAGTACGGAGAGGGTCATGGAAAGCCGCATAGAAATTACAGCTTGTAGCTACAAATTGCTTCCGTTGCAGGCACTTGAAGGTTCTGCTGGACGGATTGCGGGGGAGATATTCAACCGAAAATAGACACATCAATGAAATTTATTAGTTTGCATGTCCAACTGCAGCTGTGGTTGTGCGAGTGTGTGTCCGTGTGTGACTGAGTTGCGACTTCCAATTGCCGGACTTGAGGGAAGATTTTAGGTTGTGAAACTTGACGCCCTCAAAGCGGATGTAACTGACTGCTAATTTGGCGGGTCTGGCGAAAATTAATGATACTCCGAATGTAATTCAGTTAGAGTATTCGAGGATCGCCCTATCACAAGGGTTTTCAGTCAACAAATGTTACAGTTTAATTGCATATAAAAATAGGTTTAGTTCGGCATTATTTAAGTTATTTAGATACTACAATTATTTATTTTCAGAATAATTAAAGTTGGAACAGAAATATTATAAGAATTTACGTACAGTTTAGAGAACTTAGTTTCTTTAGTTCTGACAAAGGTTACAGTTTAATTGCATATAAACATAGGTTTAGTTCGGCATTATTTAAGTTATTTAGATACTACAATTATTTATTTTCAGAATAATTAAAGTTGGAACAGAAATATTATAAGAATTTACGTACAGCTTAGAGAATTTAGTTTCTTAGTAAACACTAATTTATTCTAATACCCCAAGCAATTAAAATATTTACTTAATATTTGATTTAATTCCTAATTTCTTTGTACGAACACTTGTACCTGTTTTATTTGTAGAGTATTCTTTTTGAAAAGAGTAGATTTTACTGCACTTTATGTTGAGATCTCTAATCGACAACGACCTCGTACTGACGTATTAGACTCTTTGATCTCGCCGCGCTTTTCACACTTTTATGACTTTTATGAGGCACACCATAAGAACGACATAACAAACTCGTATACGGAATTGTGTGATGAAATGTACGGAATTGTCGGGAGTCATATGGAACGGAGAGCAGACTTTTGGTTGCATTTCATTTACATTGCAGTTTGTGCGTTTATTTCGATTATTTATTTATTTATTACGTCTATTTTCAGTACTTTTTTTATGGAGTAGACACATAACGTGGGCCTCTTATTTGTTTTTAGCCACACACACAGTTCTG
Organism: Drosophila kuntzei; assembly: GCA_035042165.1. Lineage (NCBI taxonomy): Eukaryota > Metazoa > Arthropoda > Insecta > Diptera > Drosophilidae > Drosophila > Drosophila kuntzei. The sequence goes on from JAWNLU010001763.1 coordinate 780,439, forward strand.
GACGTTCCCATTCTCCTCACCGCCAAGTTGACTTTACGATGCCTGAAATAGTGTGATAATTAGGTGAACAGACGGCTGCCAACGTGCGGCGCAACTTCAAAGGGAGCAACAACTCAAACACGCCCACACAGTGCTTACGCCTCCCCATCCACCTCTCTCTCACTTTATCTACATCTCTTTCTTACTCACTTTCTGGGCCTGTCTTCTGTTAATGATGATGAATTCTTTGGAAAAGATTCCTCAACAGTTTACAATGATTAAACATCAGATATTGTTATGAGGAATTGTCTCTATGTTTATGGCTAGACATCGGAAGTAAATACTGATTACACAAGACAGGTGGAACAGGAGTGTATGTTTTATCAGATATAGTTACATATGAATATCATAAAGAGAGGGATATGACAAGCAAGATATTTATTTATCCTGGACTAATTCAAACAATTTTTATTTTTACTTGCTGTCATTTATATAAACATATTATAAGCCTGATTACGCTGTAATGTTCTTCATTTAATTTAATTCTTTAAGTATTATTTTTATCAAAAGACAGAATTAGCTAAGTATAATCAATTGTACAAAAGGGAATATCATAATTAAAAATTTTAAATAAAATTGAGAAATAATTTATTTTTAATTCCTCAGGGAATGAAAATAAATAATGTCTCCCTTTTTAATATTATTAATTTCAGAAATTCGAGACTATTCTCCATATAATCAGTATCGATCAAAGGGAATTAGAGAATGTCAAAGCATTCCTCAATTGTAAACAAAACATACCCAAAAATATTCACAAAGTCTGAGCCGAGTCAAAACCTCATTATCGTGCCCAGCATTAATCAGTTGGACACCGCAAAGTCAACGACTGCCTCAGCACCCTTCGGTACCCCTCGGCACCACTAAGGCAACCCCTACTCCAACTCCTACTCCAGTCAGCTGACGGGCCACATTAAGCGGTGTTGCGGTCAACAAAGTCCATGACTTTATTAATTGCTGCTCATTAGCGCTCTGGGCTCATCAATCAAAGTGACCGCAAAGGGGACGCAGCAGTTATCCATTGTCCAAAAATACTTATGTACTCCGCCACTCGGTAGATGCAACATGGAACCCAAAGGCGAGAGAGAGAGTGAGCCTGAACATGACCCACAGATGCAGATAAAACATAATTTACTGGCAACCAAGTGCAGATAAGCCTTCTGGCTCTGCCGACGCATTGACAAACTGCAGACAGGCGGATATCAGAGAGGAGATGGAGATGAAGACGGAGACGGAGACACTGTGTTGGAGTTGGATATTGGAAGCGATGTGGACAGTAGGCGCCCCGAAAACTTTGTCGCCATTGGACATTATCGCAATTTCTAATCGACGCAGCTACAAAATGATTGAAATTCAAGTCCCTCCAACGGCAGCGACAGCACCAACAACGCAGCAGAAATAATAAATGACCTGCGGCCCACAGCAGGGAACCCAACCCAACCCAACCGAGAGACCCAGACGACACTTGTAACTATATATCCCCGCTACCCGTGGGCCACAAGACCCCGCAGGGAAGCATGTGTAAGCTTTCCAAGAGAGAGGACACACTAATTAGCGACCATTGATCATTTTGGCCCTGGCGCCTGGGTGCGACGATGATGACGATGACGACAATAAAAACCAAGGAATGATACAAAAGTTCAACATATCGAACTCTTAATACACTTGCCCAGAAATTATAAGTATTGTTCTGAAGTATTTATAAAATGAATTTATTTGAAAAGAATATTGAATATTGCAGTTTTAATAGAAATATCATAATATTGGTTAATTTTCTTTATAATGTTTATTTCCAATTTAAGATTGGACAAATATTATGCCAAATCTATTAGATGATTTAGTATTAACCTTTTTTTCAAATTGATATTCATACACAGAAAAGAATCCGGGATAAAATCAATCTAATGCGGTGTTCGAAGAACAATTTCACATTTTTTAAACCAAGTACAAAATACTTGGTTTAAGTTAAATTTTTTTCAAAAATAATTTGTTTTTTACTTATATCAAATATAAGAATATTCAATAATATTCTGAATACATACTTTTAAAATTCATTCAAAAATTAAGAATTTCAAACTTTAATTTTCGAGTGTCTTTAAAATACTATTTTTGCTACAAGACTTTCAGTATACTTCAAAGATAGAGTATGACTTTTCAATTGAGCCGTTGCGTAGAAGGCCCATGAAATGAGAAATGTGCATTTGAATAATATAATCATAAACGAATTTAAGCGTCTTGTTTAGGGTTGATTTTTCCTCTGGGCATATACGACTATATGTAATCATAATCGTAATAGAGCTGTCTGGCACAGCGGGATCCATGGCAACAAGCAACTAGCTGATCCTGGAGGTGATAAGTGACCAGAGTTTTAAGTTTTAATTGGTTCGCTTTAGTGAAGCAACCTAATTAACATGTAGTACTCTCCACTCTAATGACCGCAACTCATAAACATAAAACAGAAACATCAACATAATTCACAAGCGAATATTCAATTGGGAAAAGCTTAAGTACTGCGACTCCTGCTTGGCCCCCATTTTTTCAGTGTGGTTAGCTCAAAGTGCCATAAATTAATTAAACCCATTTAACATGCATCATAAATTTATAAACAATACACCCAAAGCTAATTAGCTGACACGAAAATTGCTACGTACGTAACTAGTTGGGGCAAAACAGCCAACAGCGTTAAAGAGCCAAACAGCTAAGGAGACAAAGAGCTAAAGAGCCAAAGAGCGAATGAGGCTCAGAGTCATGGTCCAAGTGTTGGAGGCTAAGGCATCGCGTTGCATACTTCGGGGCGCTCAGTCAAGTCAAAGGACAATGGGGTTAACAGTCGGAATAATGTTGAAAATATGCTTTGTTTTGGAAAAGAAAATACACTTTATAAACCTAACATCATTTCTGATTTTTAACAATTAAGTTATATACTTTAAGAGTGAGAAATTTGTATTCTCGTATTATTTTCTTTTTAATTTTTTTTATATCAATTTATAAATTTAACTATTTATACTCATTTCATATTTTACATTTTCTTCTTTAAATTACATATTGCAAAATTTATGTACATTTAATCTTATTATTTAAAGTATTTAAAAGAAAAATTATCAATATAATAAATTTAAAATATGTATAAATTATAACTCAACATTATAACTTATTATACCAATTTTTATTTATATAATATCATAGAATTATTATTATTAAAACCTATTATAAATATTATTCTCATTAGGATATTTTTGAGATTTTTAAATATTTTCAAATTAATCTTCTATTTTTTCAACTTTTTTCCCTGGTACTTCGCTCTCTCTCAATTATATTTTTTTCTATAGAAGCTCTGGCCTTTCTCTGAGCAAAACAAATTTCGAATTTCTTTAGCCAACTCAGCAGCAGAGTGGCCACAGTTGGCGGTTGTTGTTTGGCTGTTTTGTCCGCTTTATTTGGCCGCTTGGCTGACTTGCTTCATAAATAAAATGAATTCGTACTCAAACCGACAGCCATAAATAATAAAGTGCAAGCCCCTGAATTGGATTGGGATTGAAGCTGGGTCTGGAATGAATTTTGTGAAATGGGGACTCCCCCAGAGCATATCGCACGGCACCCACAACAACAAATACAACAAATGCTAGTTACAAGACGAGTATCTAAGCAAGTCTAGAGGTCTCGGGTTGCCAACTGCTAACACTGATGTTGGCCAAGTCAATTGCCACAAAGGCAACACTTTCTGCTTCGTGAATTTTAAGATTTACGCTGACACTTGGCAAGGGAAAAGGGGCAAGACAAGTGGCAATGAGGCAGAAGAGGGGAGATGGGAAAATCAAGCTCAGCTGTTTTGTCGTTCTCTGACTGTGAGTTATGTGGTGTTAGCTGGAGAATTATGGTTGCTGTTGAAGCTGCCTGTTTTGGCTACCGGTGCCTCATAATGACTTGCCTAGTAATTCTCTCTCTCATTCTCTTTCTCTACATTCGCCTCCATCGTCCCCCTTCTGATCTCTTTCAAAGCAACAGCTGTTGTGAAATGCATTTAGGAGGATGCAGACATTAAAGCGCCAGATACATAACAACATTGGTCCACTTTGTGGGCGCAGACAGTGCCATTAACATAACTCAACACAATCGTCGAGTCAGCCCTTTTTACCCCAAAAATCCCCCCTCAATCACCCCTGCTATGCTCACACTCCTTCGCATACCTCATGCCCAGTGAGTGTACGCTGTCAGGTCGTAAACATTGTTTTCTTTTTAATTGGATTTTATTATGCCAGCCAAAAGTTAGCTGTCTGATATATTTATGATTATTATGTTGGCGTGTTTTTGGCTCTTTTTGCCAGGGCTGCCGCATCAGGCAATAATAAAGCATGTCCAAAACTGTCCACTCGCCGACATGGGAAAGTTTATTATTGTGCGATTTAAATTTAAATGAGAAATAAACCAAAGTAACTTTTAAAAGGAATTCTACTCGGTCATACATATATTTTTCTGGGGAATTAATAATAATAATACCTATTTTTTTAGTATTAGGATACATAGGAAATCATACATTCGAAATCCTTTCTTAAACTCTTTGATTTTTCTTAAATTTTTCAGAAATTTCCACTCAAAGAACTACTAACTTGGTAACTTTAATAAGTATATTGTTATGTAAGTTCTTAAATATTTATAGGAAACAATTTGTAAAATATTGATAGAACACTTAAGGAACTATAGAGACAGCTTTTTAAAACAGTGCTGTCCACTTGGTAGGTAAGTGGCTTATTATGTGAAATTTAGTATTTAAATTTTGGAGTAATCAACAATCCCCTTTAGAGTTATCTACTTAAAGAACTGTCCACTCGGCTTACTGGGAATAATTTATTAAAATACTATGCGACGCTTTTGAATACCCAAAATGTTTGAAAGGGATTTACGTTTAAGTATAATTCTAGGTAATTCGTAATCCTCTTTGTTTCTCGTTGATAGATCGCATTGTCTGTGTTGCAGCCCTGATCTTGGAGTCACTTTAGTTTTGGCGCTGTGGGCGCATTTGGTTAATTGCTTGGATGAACAACTAATTTGATGGCAGTTCAAAAGAGCAGCGGCAAACAGATAAAATTTATATGCATGCGATGCGACGCATGTGTAACGGCACTTAGGGTGCCCCTCACCCCCTAAAACCCCCTCTACCTCATCCCTCCCGACTTTAGTCTTCCCCATTCCATGACTCACTATTATGGAGTGACAGAAGGGCCGCCAAAAAGATAAAACGCAACGTGGCGCTCACTATATGATATAGAGAGTGAAAGATATATATAGACAGACAGAGAGGGAGATATATACATGCATACATGTATTCAAATTTATGTTGTGGGGCCGTCTGTTAATATTTGTGTGTGTGTGGGTGTGTGTGCGTGTGTGTATGTGATGTGGGCTGCCTTTTGTGCAGTCAACGATTTTCATGCTTGAGCGATTGCCACAACGAGCGTTGGCCGGAGGGGACACGCCAGAGACAGAGAGAGAGAGACAGCGACAGGAGTTGGGACACGGTCAGAGGCGGGGGCGGGGACGGAGCGGGGGTTGTGCTGTGACTGAAGCAGGCGGCATAATTAGTTTGAAACGGAAGCTAATTTATGTTTTGGCAGTTATGTTTAAATTAATGTTACAAAAATTAAATGCTCATAAATAAAACAAAATTTATGGTCGCTGCTGTTTGGGCTAAACGAACCCCGACAGCTAGAAGATCCTTCCGTATCGTGGGCGCCGAGAAAGGGAAAGACAACCCAGGGTGGGGGTAGGGGAAATGGGAAATTTCTTAATGTGTGTGAAGCAATTTGTTCTTATGACCGTCGGGGCATTTGCGACCAAAGAATTCCAACAACGTGTTTAGGGTCCATTAATGCGGCTCTTGCCAAAGGCACTTAAATGCCCCTGACATTGTCAGAACGAGTGTACGAGTGCGTTCAGGTATTTATGACTCTCTTAAAGGATTTATACGTATCTGACCCCCAAGAAATATATTTTTATATTTACTGAAAGCATCTCATACACTTCAGTATATAATCCTATAACTCTTATAAGCTGAATACTGAAAAGGAATATTTTGGAAATCAAAAATATTTAAAAGTTATGGAAAAAATACTCATATTTATAACAATTAAATTTCTATTGTAATAAAAAGTCTAACAAGGACCGAAATTAAACATAGATAATATTGTTTAAACTTTTTTCTCACCTTGATTATATGGGTTTTACAGAGTCCCTTTTTGCGCTCCCTTTCCGTACACTAAAAAAAAATAGACAATATTTTAAGATCAAGAAAATTCATTTTGCATATTTTGTTCTTTAAATAAGACCATCTTAGGGCCAAATTACTAATACTAAGAATATTATTTTAAAAAATCGAAGTTCTTAATGTAAAAATAAAAATCTTAAATTGTTAGGAAATTAGCCATATTTTATGCAAAACTAATTGTGGTCCCGTGGTGCTCTGCTTAAACTCTCCTCTTCAGTTTAAAAACAAGTGGCTTATTATTATATAAGATATAAGGATATATATAATGTGCCTTGAGTATTTAAAATGGCTTGGTCTAAAAATAAGAATTTTTGTAGTCAAAAATTCATAGTTTTGAAATCAAAATCTTGATTTTAGAACCTTTTTTTATAAGTGTAAGTTATGCAATATCTCATCTTATTGTAAACATAAAATAGAGAAAAATATTCATATAACATATACCAAAATCATACACTCTCATCCTTAGTCTCCATAATTTAATAAATATTTGAAACTCCAATTTTGGCAATCATAAATTTAACCAAACAAAAATAATATAATATTATTTTTCAATATAAATTTAGTATGTTGAAAATGGAATATTTATACCAATAAATGGATGAATAGCATAATGGGCATGAAAAAACCTTTCAAATTTGCAACGCAATCTGTCACTTAGTTTCAACAAAGCTGCCAACTGTGTCCAGTCACAATTCACAGACAGAAAGAAAAAGAGAGAGCGAGAGAGAATGAAAGAGAGAGAGAAAGGGAGGGATAAGGAGAGCAAATGAATGAAAAATGAATTTAATTGCCCTATGCTCAGTGTCAACATTTTTGAAATGGGTTCGTATTTGTTGTATCCGACAAAGGACTTTGGACAGCAACACTGACAACATAAGAAAAATAAAATACGAAAAATTTGGCAACATTTTTATGACAGCAACAGCAGTAAAACTTTGACCTCTGTCTGTTTCGTTTGACCAGGAAAAGGAAGGAAGAGGCGGTTGACCTGTTTGACCCACATCAGGGTCTAAATCATGCATACGCATGTCGAAAACTTTAGTCCCCGACTGAGCATGGAATCGAACTCCACTTGTATGTGTAGATATAAGTAGATATACATATGTATGTGTAAACGAGTATTTGATATTGTTGGCTATTCGCAATGTTGGGCGAGTTGACGAGTCGGTGGGCATCAAAGTAAATTTTACTCCATTTGCCTGTCTCAGTCAGGCTGACAGTCGACAAATCTCTTCTCTCTCTTACAGCATTTTTGGTTTTGCGTTTTGGGTATTCAGTACTTCGTCTTGGCCTGTTTGGCTGTCTCTGGCAGAAACAGCAACAGAAACGGCAATGGCAACCGCAAAGAGCAACATAATGAAAAGTGTTTGGTCATTTATTGTTTAAATGTCTGACAGCATGTTGACAGCCAAATGCCAAAGTAAGTTGTCAGACAGAAACAGACACTGAAACATAGCAACAGAAACGAGACCACGGCATGACCATGACGATGGCGTCTGGCACAGCCACTGGCAACTGGCAGGCAAACAGTCTGACAGTCTGGCAGTCTGGCAAACCATCTGACTGTACACTTGGAAGTCGAGTTGGGTCACCCTCGTGCAATCCATTTGCCACTCACTGCCCACCACATTCGAGGATCTGGCGACATTTGCTTTGATGTTGTAATTTGATTGAGTTTCGGTTTTGAGAGCCACAGACCGTATTAAGGACCAGGCAATTAACTTTCATGCGTTATTAAGAGATGTCTTTACAAGTAATAAAACAGGAAAAAATAATAGATTTATTCAGTTAGCTTTGATTACGTTACTGAAGTGTAAAGTATGAGTTTGAGATTTCTATAAATTTTAAATATATAAAAATAAATTTCATTCTGTGAAAGTTATTTTTAAAATACATACAACTCGTTACAGGGTATCTCCAAGTTCTTTCATCTTATGCAATAAAAGCTTTTACTTCTCAAGTACCTCAATAAACTTATATAAAAACTATTCCCTCCACATTTTATTCGTTTGCCAATAAAAGATAAATAATACTCAATCCGAAGTCATAAAAACCTACAGAGACTTTCCCAGTGTATAACTGCAGCCATAAAAATGACGCGCGAGGGATGGAAAAGAGGGAAATAGGGAGGAAAATAAGACAGTCAGCGACAGGCAATTCTCGAATGACAATTGTAAATTGTTTAAATAAAATTTATGAGTGCCCAAATGTGTCGCCATATAATTTCATACACTTTAACATAAAATTTATCACAATTTGTGTGCGCATATTTCTTTGGCTTTTGCCTTCTACAACGCCCCGCCACTTAAATAGTTTATGTGTCCAGCCTGTCAGCCTGACAATTTGTATACCCTGTGCACATTAAATCGCTAAGAACGTGGGAGTATTATAAAGCAGAAATGAAAGCAAAAATATATAAAGTTATTTGTAAATATCATCGACTGCTAAGACGAAACCATTGCATATTACCCTAGACTTAAAGATTGATTTTAAATTTATTATAATATTGGCTGATGTCAAAGTTTTAATTAAAACAGATTTACAATCGTATTTTTCAAGATATAGCTGTTAAACATGAAACATGCTTATCATTCCGTGTCTCCAACTTATTCTAAAAATTTCATAAAGATCGGATATTTAAAAAAAGGATTTTTTAAATACATGATAACCATATTAATATTGATAACTCGATTTTGTTATGGATATAAATGGGTCAGACTTTTTATTGCAATTCCGCCACTGTATCTTTAAGAACAATAAATTATCTAATATTGTGCAAATATTTCAAGTATTCATCTAATCACAACAGAGTCAATAAATATATCCTTGAGCACTCTAAAATCATACGAAGATTAAAGTTTGTGGCCATTTTAAGCATAATTGCTACCTTCAAAAAATATAAACAATTTAAATCACAATTTGAGAGAAATGATTAATAATTTAAAAAAGATTATATGATAAATAAAAATTAAATATTTCTCCAAAGAGTGCTCAATCGAGTGTGAACAGGGCATCCTATAGTCGTGCATTTTTAATCGATTATATATTCTTTTTATATGCATGCACATTGTACATGTTGTCATTCTATGTGTGTGCCTGCGAAATAACAGTAATTGAAATTTATTGCACAATTTATCGCTGAGACAGAGAGTCGAGCACGAACCAGAAGAGATCGCAGCTCAATGGATTTCAATGTGTTCCGTTCGCTGGGTTCACTCCGTTCATCGTTCAACTCGTTCATTTCGCATGACGCTGCGGTTTCTGTTTCTGTTTCGGTTACGATTCGGTTTGGGGTTTTGTTCGGTCGTTGGCAGTGCGACATATTGAAATTTATGTCAATTTAAAAAGCAAAGTTGTCGTGTCAATCATAAAACTCAATTATCGGTCTCTCGCACATTGCGATGGGGGGAAAACTGTGGCTACAATTGAATAGCAGAGGGAGGAGGGTGTGGCAGGGCGCTTAACAACTCAATTGAAAAGTCATTTGAAAGCGTTTTTACGCGTGTCTGTCTTATAGAGAACCCCCCACTCACCATTCCCCTCATCCCTCATCCAATCTATCTACAACTGACTAACAATTTCCTATACAACATTTGATTGCCGGCAATCAGACGCGCTTGATGATCATCATCAAAACATGCCACTTGTGTTTTGTGCGCTAATCGCCTCTCAATCGAGTTGACTGCACACACACACATCTCTACATACACACACACACATATCGACACATACACACACTTATGTAGTCTGCCCCACGCTCAGCACATAAGTGCTTCGGGACTTTTGAGTGGCAGCAATGTTGTTGTAGGTGCTCGGCTATTCAAGTAATTTGTATGCCCTGTACCCTTGGGGACAGTCGATTGAGAGGGGCGGGTGGGGAAAGCAGTGAGGAGTGTGGAGTGAGTAGTGAAGTGCACTTAAAGATCAAAGCGGTGGCAGACAACTTTGGTCAGTCGATAGCCACTACAGTGATCTAGGAGTAGATTGTCTATCTCTTTTACTCACTCTCACTCTCTCTCTCTCTAGTAATTTTAATATTATATAATACAATCGTGATTAAATCAGATGCTCAGTCCAATTATACATTTAAAAATAAATTAAAATTATTTCTAGCACTTAACAAATTAAAACTAAATTAACATCTTAATTATTGAATAATATAATTTAATTTTTAATTTTAGTTTTATTTTTTTATTTAAAATGTAATTCATTTTTTTTTGCCTGTCGACTGTTTTTAGTCGACGTTAATTAAATAATAATTAAATAAATAAGTAATGAATTCTTAAATTTTCGTCATCAAATGAGCCTTGATTATATAAGCTGATCAGCTTTTTTATAAAAAACATGAAAGAAAAGCCGACATTTAACACTATTTAAAAAAAGAAAATATCTGCAGTACAGATTAGAATTTGTTGTATAAGTATATTAAGTATCTTGTTATTTAATCTTTAGTAATCTTTCTATTTTAAGAGACTTACTCAGTCCATTTGAAACTCAAGTCCAATTTTACCCCTACAATAATCAAAATTATTATAACATTTCTATCTGCAATGATAAGCTTTTGATACGTATATGATACCCCTTAACCCCTTTCAGAACTACAGAGTACTACGGTAGCATTGAGTGTCAAGAAGCGACATGCTGAATGGATCTATAAGTCGTAAACTCCCATGCATAGCGCACACGCGAATAGTGGAAACAAATCTCAATTAAAACTGTCACAGTCACTCAAAACAAACTGTCAACTTTATTATTAATTAAATGTCAGATTATAGTCGGTACACAGGCTTATGTGCAGTACACACATAGTACCGAGTGTCGGCTGTCGACTGACGACTGTCGGGGGGAAGGGAACGAGCAAATCCGCTGCCGTCAAAGAAATCGCACACTCCTTTGAAGCGAATGCAGAGACACAGATACAGATACATTTACAGATACAGATACAGATACGGAATCTGACAAGCACTTCAAACAGCTTTTTACACACAAGCACAAGTCACAATCTGCAGCTCAGTGAGCTGGAAATGCTATTGGGATTAGAGATTAGACCCATGCATTAAAAAGTAATCGCAATGAATATTTTTGAAAGATGATGATGATGATTTGCCAATCATCAATTGAGAAGTCCAATCCACGTTATCGTCTCGTTAATACTCTGGATTTTGATAACACGAAAAATAGCTGTGACACTTAATTTGGCATTTAATGCGGCGCTTTGAGCACATCAAAACATTTGACATTCGACTTATCTTGCCTCTCCAAATCCGAAACCGCACAAACTCATCACAAAATAACATGGTCAAGTGTGTGCTTAGAGTAGAGATTAAAGATATTAAACACTTATTTTATGGTTGTTGAAGTGATTTCGTTTGATTTGATTAAGCAACAGATTTACGACTAGTTTTGATACCCTGTAAAATTAAAAACTTATGGTAAAAATAACTTCAGATGGTATTTAATATAATTAAATAATAAAAAATGATTTTTCTAAAGAACTATAAATAAACTTCTGAATATACATCCCTATTTTTATTATAAAGAATCTAGTTATGTTAACTAATTAACCAACTTCTGGTGGGCACGACGATCCATCAGATAGCTCACATATCGGGAATTGCGATATAATTTCAGGGGCGATGGTCGATTCACAGTATTCGAAATCATGCGAGCCTGAATATTCAATCTGCCATTGATATAATCATCAGATAGTTTTCTCTCCACGGGTTTCAACGATTTTTGGTTCAAAAAGTTCTGAATACTTAAGCCAATCAGAGGACACTCAATGCAATTGAGGCTAAGCAGTAAACCCAAAAAAATAACTAATCGTATCTTAGCGAGCATTTTTAGAAAATAGTTTGTAAAAGTTTGACACAGAACAATGGGAGTACTCGAATATAGGTACATGTTTAATTCCATACATATGGATTGAAATAATAATCCAATAAACATTTTAAATTTAAAATTGTAAACATAAATTAAGTATAATCTTTTCTGTATGGGATTATTGACTATTGATATGATATTCTTTGTAAATGTATTTATATTACACAAAATTTAAAATCAAGCTCAGAAATTCGAAAAAAATAGCTAAATTCGCAATTGACAAATATTCAGTTGAAATGAATTAACTTTTGTCTTCGTAACTAAATTTAATAAAATTTAAAAAATGTTAATATTTCGTATTTAAATTAATTAAAGTAGTATCTATCGAGTTTTTCTTGCAGTGTAGCTTCACAATAGCTATTAATATAGTTATGTGAGTCTTTTATGAATACTTATGTATATACCCATTCAGTCGATCGATTTATGATCAGTTGGCAACACCTTCGTGTGACATTCATTACAGTGGAGCAGAGTGGAGCCCCGACTCGAATCCCTACAAGAAACACATTAGAACTGAAGCGATTGGGGAAGGCTACAAATCAATTTCAGGCTGACAACTTAACAGTCTAATCGAAATGAACAAAATGGTTGCCGCTGTGAGAGGGACACCGAGTTCAAGCTGGACTCCAAGTTGGAGTCGAAGACAACGCCAACTCAATTGACCAGCAGCTGTCCACATAAAGTCCAAATACAGTCGCCAGTGTCTCAGTTTTTCCCTTCCCCCTCTTTGCCTTCTGCCCTTGTTCCATGCCGAATGCGATTCAAAATCGAGTCGAGTCGTAAGTTTCTCAAATTGTCATATTGCAAGCGCACGCAGGCGCAGCGTAAATGTTAAAAATTATAGTTAAACTCATAAATTACCAGCATAGTCAGCCGCTGAAAACAACTGAAACCGCAACCTTCTACCCGCTACCCTCAATCTCAAGTCTGCAACCCTCTACCCGCTCTACACGCTTTACCCGAACGATGCGATCGCTGCACAGTGGGCCGATCTGGTGTAAGAAAATCAATAATAATAAAATAAAATAGTTGAGATTTATTAAAAATTACCATTTCTTTTAATTATAAACATTTCGGTAAACTTCTGTTTTATACCGAACATCTCCAAATCGAATAAAAAGTAAACCTCTATTAGATGTAAATAGGCCATAAAATAGAAAGAGCAGAGAAAATAAATGTTGGTAAACGAACTATAACAGTGACAAGTTGCACAAAACACTATAAAAGAGTTAATTTTGTATGGAAACTTGAAAATTCAATTTAAAAAAAACCTTTAAATTCAAGATAAATACTCAATACTCAATAGGTGTACTAGCATAAATTGAATTGAATTGAACGCCTCAAAAAGTAAATATTATTAAATTTGACCTGCCTATATTTTTTAAATTTGAATTAATCTCCGCTGTAATGCTCATTTGTGCCACTGTGCGCTGGGTCCCTGACAGGTCTCGAGCTCTCTGGTCTTTTGGACAATTTAAAGGCGGTTCGTACTCAATAAACCAAATTCCGCACATAATTAATCGATGCCGATGTCGATGGCAATGCCGATGCCCGATGTCTGATGTCCGATTGCCGATGCCAAGAGGCAACTGCAAAGTCCTCACGCTGTTTGTGCTTTTTACAATATTTTGTTTTGACTTTGAATGTGGGCTTGAGTGAGTTGAGTTGGTTCAGTTGAGTTGAGTTGGCTCAGCTCAGTTCAATTCAGTTCAGTTGATTTGGTTGAGAGAGGTGTGCGAGAGGCGAAACTTTTTAATAGTCGCGCCATAATCGTAAATCTTTTGTGTCCGACGCAGTGCAACGACATGGCAGCTGCTGGGGCCGCAGTTGTGGCAGCAGTTGTGGCACTTCATTTGGGGCAGCTGGGGCAACAGCAGCGGCACTTATAAAGCAATGGATTCAGTGTATACCTCTCTACAAATCGAGCCAATGTTCACAACTTTATTTATCGCTTGAGAACATTGCATGCCAAGGAACCAAACCATGAAACGATGACTATAAAAACGGATGCTTCGACTATAAATGGGTCCATCTCAACTCAACTTGGGTAGCCTTTTCGGGTACTCACACTCATTCACAGCCACACAGTGATTATGATAACTAACTTCCAACGAAATACTATATAAAACCCATATGTTAACTTTAAAATACTAATTAAATAGCACTGAGAGAAACTAAGAAAAACCTATTTTATAATTTGAGATAACAACTAAGTGAAATTAATATAAATATATTAGTTTTTCTTTGAAAATTGCTATGCGCTGAAAAAACGACTATATTTGATTTGATTGAAATTTATCTAAATTGTTCTTATAAATTCACTAAACTTCTATTTTTAGTTACAATACTCAATAAAAGATATTCAAATTTATCTAGTTTAAATAATGCTGCAGTATGAACAAAGTTTGAATAAACTTGACTAATACTCGTACTCAATTAATCTCAATAAAATTCTCTTTGCAGGTGACATGAACTGTTTTAAACTGAGTTTCAATTACACATAATAAATGAATAATTAAAATAACTAACTATGCCTTTTCCGCTCCACTTCCTATAAGTTAATCCGACTGATGTGGTATAATAATTCTATGTTGAACAAATGAGTTGGTGTTTTGCCATTGAAGTGGCCATAACAACAGTTAGTTGCAGGCGAGTGTTGCCTGTGTTCACATTATTCAAATGCCCATCTAAGTATCTCTGTAAAAGTATCTGTATCTGTAAATATATCTGTATCTGTAGATGTAACAACAGCAAAAGTAGCAAAGTAAATGCAAAAGCCAAAGCAAAAGCAAAAGCAAGACATAAGTAGAAAGAGAGACGGCAACAACGACAACGACATTGTGGAGAACTGTCAGTTGAAGCTGACATACAAACTGACAGCTTGAAATTGAGGTTTTCTCCACGCTGACAGCGTAACACGTCAACTTAAGGAGGCATAAGGCCGAGTGCCTGTCTAGATACAAATAGACAGGCCAGGCCAACAGAGAGTGGAGTGTAAATTCGAGTGGAGTCGAGTGTGGAGTGTGGATTGTAGTAAAGTCGGCCAACGTAAAAAGATAGTTGAATGCAGTCCCGAAGTGGCATGGGGCATAAATAGATACAGGAAGAGAGGAGAATCGGAAGAGCATCGTCAGCAGCCGCAGACAGCAGGCAATTTGACAGCTTAAACACACGAGCATGTCAAAATGATATGATCGCTAAGTGAGCTCAAACACAGTGAATAGATACTGAATATAGAGACAAATACGAATACCAATGTGAGTGTAATATGAATATTCACGAGTATTATACCATAATCAAAGGCAAAACGCCAAGTGTTGCATCTTCTTCGAGTAGCAAACACTTCACTTACAGTTTCCCCAACACATCTCCTCATCTTTCTCTTCTTAACTCTATCTCACTCACACAATAACAACAACAATAACAACATGAACTGTCAGCGCTCCCAAGTCTTAGCCATCGTTGTGGACCGGATTCAGTCTGTGCCTGGGCTTGGGCTCGGTCTCTGTCTCAGTCTCGGTCTCTGTCTCTGACTTTGACTCTGGGTCTTGTTCTCGAATTTATCTCGACTTTTCAGTTGGTTGTTCAGCATGCGTGTTGCTTTTCATGTTTACATTAATAAAAGTCAAAGGTTCTTGAGACTGACATATTGTAATTTATGTCTAGTGACAGCTTTATATCGGCGAAAACGAATTTTAATCACTTGTTAGTTTGCATAAATGAGTTGCTCCTCGACTGACTTGCGCCTCTCCAACTCCAATCCAACTTTTGTATCTGTATCTGACACTGCGCTTCGGATGAAAGACAAACCGAGGACAGTGTTGCAAGTAAGTTCTGAAGTTGCCACAGCAAATTCAATGGGCATGCCAAAGTAGTTTATGGGCTCAGCTGAAGTACTCCTAACTCAACTTATTTTAACATTCGATGGAGAATTTGCTGAACTGCGAAATAACGAGATACATATCTTATTTATATTGATGTACATTACATTTATAATGAAATAAAGCATGAGAACTTAATATATGCAGTTTAAATTGTTCAGTTAATCAAAAAATTGAACATTAAAATTAAATTATTTTAATAACTTCATAATGAACTCAATATGAATTGTTCAGATCGTTACACAGTTTGGTTCTTTAAGCTTGAAATTCAAATTACTTTGATTCCTTTAAATGCATATGAATAAATAAATAATCAAATAAATACATACATAAATAATTAAATAAATAAAGAAATAAATAAATAAATAAATATCAAAATATCTAAATAAATAAATAAATACTTTTAAAGTTTCTGTAATTAAATATCTTCTCAATTTTTGTAAGATCAATTTAAGAACTGGTTCACTTCAAACTTAAGATAAAATCATTTATAAATTTATAAAAATCATACTATTTAAATTCTATATAGTTGATTAAATTACTAAACCTATACTATAAGATGAAAGTTTAATACAAATTTTAAGATAAATTATCATAATTATATTCAAATATTATTCAATCCTTAGCACTCTTTATTGAATTAATACGCGAATTTATTTGCAATCTGATTAAGAAAATTATTTAAATATCAAGATCGAAATGTGTGTGTGACAGGTTGTCAGTTTGCCAGGTTTTTATGGAACGTTTCGTTGGCTTTATAAGGTCACTCGGAATGATGTCGACTTGTTGTATATAAAATTGAAAATGCATTTCAAGCTGCCACTTAGAATGGGGGCCTCTTGTCAGTTTTATGTCAAAATAAATGAAGCTAAATGACAGTTTAATCAAGGCGTCAGCTATGTCAGAGCAATCACCAGTCAACAACAACAACAACAACAACAATATGTTATATATTGTACAACAACAACAACAATAATAATAATAACAATTGTGAGTGAGTCGTGTAATTTCTGGCGAACAATGCGAATTTGCTCATCGCGCACATATTTTTTCTGTTTGCCTGTCATTGTCAGCGAATTGCGAGTTGCACGTTGCGCGTTGCACGTTGCACGTTGCAAGTTGCCAGTTGACGAGTCGTTTGTAAGTGCATTTGCATTTGGGAATCGCACGCAAATGCTTTTGACACTTGACAGGCAACAGCACTGACAGCTATAAAGGCAACAGGAACTGGAGTTGCATCTTTTGTGTCACACGCAATGCGAAATTATTGTGATTTACCAAAAATAGAAACCAAAACAAAAAGAAAGATCCTCAGTCGACATCTTCTGGCTCGTCATCGTTGATGTTGAGGCGGGACTGGGTAGAAGAACTTGTTTACAAATGAATTTAATTGATCAATCAAAGCGAGTGAAGATCAAAAAAACAAGATCAAAGCATTGCGAGGAGAGCAAACAGACAAATGCCATACAACAACCCGACAACCAAGTTGAACATGCAAGCAATCAGTGGCAACAACAACACAGGGGGGGGGGCATTAGACATGTTCTTCAGTCTTTCACTCACTCACTCAGTCAGTCACTCACTCAGTCATTCAGTCAGTCATTCAGTGAGTCAGTCATTTCCACTTCAACTGGAAGATTCATTGCATTTGCCTTGCATTCGTTTTCTTATGCTCGTTGATGTTGTCTGTTGCGTTGTTTTGATTGGTATCACTCAATGAACTTTGATTGTTGTAAATGTAATTAATCAATAACATAAACATTTACACAACCCGCATGACCAGGCCAAGATCTCCGCTCCAATCTATCTCTATCTCTCTGTCTCTTTCTATTTCATCCACAACAACAACTTAATCAGCTGCGATTGTTGCCACCTCATTGACGTCTCTACAGCTTCGTGTCTTTTAAGACTCTCTTCAGACTTGCTGGAATTTCGCGTTGAATGCGTTTTATGTGCAGATATTTCAGCCGGCTAATTGCAAATTGAATTCAGCAATTAAAAGGGATTAAAAATGTTTACAGACCAGCTAAAAATAAGAATTCCAGACTTAAGTCGAGCAAGTCTGGCTTTCAAGTACTTGAGCTGAAGTTTATTTTGCTATACTTTCAAGTCAGATGGAACTCATATATCATATGAGAAGAAAAAAGGTAGGTTTAGTTCTTAATTCATGTTGGATAGTCAAAGCGTAATATAAAGCTTGCATTATATAGCACTTATATTTATACTTAAAGTTTTCAATGATTTATAAACCAAATTTGATTTCATTTGAAACAAATTTGGTCAGGATGTATAAAAAAAGGCATTTTTTATTAATTTATTTTTATGATATTGACATTGACTATAGCTTGAAATTGACTGATTTACTTTTTTTGCATAAATCTTGCAAGATGAAGATACAGATAAAGCAAGAATCGATATTTGTTCACATTATATAAAATAAGGATAATTTGTCAGTATTGAAAAAAGCTGAGTTCACAAGAATTAATATAAATGATTATGTTTTATAATAATAATTAAAATTGACTCAAGTTAAGTACATCTATCTTTAGATTTCTTGAAACGAAGAGGTTAAAATATTTACTATGTAAACATATAAATATTTATAATTTAAATTATTTCATTAAATAAAATTAGAAGTAAATCTTTGACAGTTTTAAATAACTCAACTGAATTTATGTGTAAACAGTTTGTATCATATTTTTTGGACCAGTTATCAATTGCATATTGCCAAGTGGTAAACAGTTTTGGTAACTTCGTGGTAAACATCCTGTTTTGTAAAATGAGTTTGCAAATAAATATGAAATAGATACGAGTATCTCGTTCGGTTCGAGTTTTGCACTGGCAACATCCGCTTGTAAATCATATTAAAATATTTATGGACTCATTTCTCTGTCTCTCTCTCTCTATCCGAAACTCCCAACTCCCAACTCTATGAGCGATAAATTCAGTGCAAATGTCTGCTTATGGGGTTTATGGTATCTGGTATCCGTATCTGTATCTGTCTATATACATATTTGTGAGTGTGGTTGTGTATTTGTTTTATTTAGTGCATTTAGATAAAGCGAGAAAAATGTCAACTGTGGCTCTTTGGTTGCAGCTGCAACTGCTGCAATTATCGTGCAACAAATCATGAAAACATTTGTTGTTCCCATTGTTGTTGTTTTTATTGTTGTTGCACTCTTAGTGTTTGGCATTAGTTGTGTTAATTTATGTGCCATTTATGAAATATTTACAAATTTATAAGTTATTATTGGCGCTGTTATTGTTGTTTTTATTGTTGTTATGCCACACAGAGATTTTTCCCCACTTGTTTTTATCGCCAATGCGAACCAAAAAGTATTTATTTCGGTTTTTGTGGGATTGTAAATTTTTCGGCTTTTCGTTGTTTTTCGCCTGCAGCGTGTCAGCTGCCTTTTATTTATGAGCTTTTTGTATTTTTGTGACCTCCGCCGGATGTTTAGTTGCCATTGTTATTGCTATTGCTATTGCTATTGCAGTTGTTGTTGTTATTATTGTTGTTGTTGGAGTTCACTTTGGCCAGTATTTTAAAATTTGATTTAAATTATGCAAGCGATTTGGCATTTAATTTATGTAATTGTACTTGAATATTACACGAGCTTTCGTATTCAATGGAATCCGGCTTTAATCAATGCCCGAAATTATGATAAAATCAGTGGAAGAATAATAAATATGTTTACTTAGTGTTGGTATGTCTTAATTTGATTTAAGTGCAATTATTGATATTAATTTAAATGATAAGATAGTCAAACAACAGAAAATAACACATATACTTAAAATGGAATTCACAGAATTTTATATATTTGATTATTAATTTAAACTTGATTGGAATTGCAATCATGAATGGAAATTAAACTTATGTACAGTAAATATACAAATGGAAATATTACTGGTGTAGATTTTTCAGACTATGAATTATAATCTTGTTTCAGCCCTAAGAAAGTTTAAAAAATTATGAGAATTTCCTTTTTAAAGTGTTACGTAATTATTTTATATTTAAGAAAAAATCCAATATATGTTACATGGCTATTAATAATCATTTAAATTCATTGATATTATTGGTATTCCGTTTATAAACTGTTCCAGTATTGAATTTAAATTCCATCTTATGGAAAGTGGAGATTTGTTTCCTTCGTAAGTAATTGATTTGTTCATTTGAACCAGCTCAAATCAATAACAGTGCTCGTAATATTTAAGTATGAACTTAATTTGCAACTAGCATAAACTGTTGCTTAATTTTATTAGGCATTACACTGGGAATGAGGCACATTCATTATGTTTCGTACTTTGGTATGCATCGAAGCACATGTAAATCGGAAGCTTGAGGTTCTCGATGAGATGAGTTCTGACTGAGATGAACACACGCCCCGAGCATTAACCCATTTCATCGTGGGTGCAACAGCATCAAACGGGGCACTTAAATTGCAACGATGCGTTTGCCACTGCAAAAGAGGCGAGTGTGGCAACAATGTTGCAATGTGCCACGGTTTGTGGAGCAACTTGTCTGCAACGCCACACAGAAAGGAGGCAAACAATCTTTGAGTGCCTCAAAGGCATGTGCCAATTTCAACGAGTCATAAACCAAAGACACAATAAAACAAACGCTCGATTAGCTGCATAGAGAAACACATTTACACTCTGGCAGGGATCGCCGAGGGGGCAGGAAAAACACCTTGGCAAAATACTAATTATACCCTGTAGTCGGTATGTTTACTGGGGTAGACTTCGATGTAAGTGGGATAGGATTTAATAGCCGAAAAAGCAGAGAACTGAATTTCCGTAACCGGAAAAATTTTTACCGCTGAACCGAAACTCTTTAAACCGAAATAACCGTTTAGTAACCAATTCATTTATAAGGGTTAATTTCGGTTCTGGCCGCCGCAGCTTCTGAGCAACTTCGAACTGCCATAACTTTGGCAAAACTCAATCAATTTCCGTGCACAATGTAGTTTTGAGCATGATTTTACCTCTAAATTCATTCTGCATTTCAATATTTTTAATTTTTGAAAATTCGAAAATTTCGAATATTTTAATAATTTTACAGTGTTACCCCTTATCATTTTTCGAAAAATTTAAAATTTTTGAAATGAAAAAAATTTAAATGCAGAACGAATTTAGAGGTAAAATCATGATCAAGTTTACATATCGCATGGAAATTGATTGACTTTTGACAAGGTTACGGCAGTTCAAAGTTATTAAAAATCAAGAAAATCAAAGTAATCGAAATGTTCAAACCAAATTAAGCAAATTTATTTGAAGTCAAATTATAATAAAATCGACCATTACAGTATCCAGATAACAGGTTAAAGCATTAAGCCTTTTTTCATGTAAAACAATGAATAACGCTTCTTATTTTGGTCAACCAAAAACCATGATTTTTATTTTTTTGTGAACCGAACCATACCGGTATTTTTAAACCGAAACTTACAAAAAACCGATAACCGTCACGAAACCGATACTCCAAGATTTTGCATAACCGATAACCGAAAACCTTAATTCGAGCATAACCGAAACCGTAACTGAAACCGATATTCGTTTCGGTTTTAATCCCTATTAAAAATACATATATTCTAAAAAGCTTAATAACTAGAAATAGATTAAATTAAAAATATTGCTGAAGAGGTTAAGAAATACAAATATCTATAACCATCATATTGAATCGTTCAGAGCTTAAAGAATTAGCAAAACATTCAAGTCACTAAACACAGGGTATTTTAAAGTCATGCGCTCGCTTATAGCATACTTTGACTTGTTAATAATGATATTTAGATATGAATTTATAAATGACCAGCGAGCAGACTAATTGACTCATAAATTAGCCAACACTCTGACCACATCCCTTACTCTCTCTCACTCTAGCTTGTTTGCTCCATCTCTCTCACTAATGCTCTCTCTCTCTCTCTGTCGCTCTCTTGATAAGTTTGTTGGGAATTTAGACAAATTCACCCGCATGTCTGTGACAGTTGCACATCAAAAGCGTTGACTGAAGGACAGAAGGGGGAGCAGACGGGACAGACAGATGGACAGAGAGACAGACAGACAGACGGATGGATGGACAGTGACACAAAGTGCATTTGACAAATGACATTTCACAGACTGCCAGACACATTTTCTGGGCTAAAACATTTTCGAGACTGGGCCGAGCAAAGTGTTTTTAAGTGAATTAGTTGTTGCTGTTTCTGTTGTTGTTATTATATTTTCCTGCAGGGGGAGGGGGAGGGAGAGGGGAGCATTTCTCATTTTTATTAAGTTTTTTCCTTTTTACTCTCCGCTGGCACCCAAAGAAGATCTCAATTTCCACTTCAATTTGTCTGCTGTCACTGGTAATTGAGTTCAATTTACAATAATATGCTCTGACGTCTGTGCGGCTGAGCGCCAGCTGAGGCACGGCACGGGGGTATGCCACGGTGCGGCGTGGCAAGTGTGTATAAATGTCTTGCGCTTGCAATTTGTATTGCAACGCGGAGCGAGACAGATAGAGTAAAAGACAGAGAGAGAGAGAGAGAGACATACCCCATTCAAAGCACAACTAGATATATGTATGTGTATAACCCCATTGGACTCGACTCACTGTCACTGTCGATGTCGCTGTCGTTTTTGGTGTCGATGTCGCTGTCGCTGTCGGTCTGACTCGGGGTCAGCTGTACCCACAGGGTTTAAAGTTTCGATTGTGGGGGCGTACATTTGTCAGCGGTGGCGATACACAATGTGATAGATGTGCTAAGCATTTTGTTGCAACCGAGATAAAGTGCATTTATTACCTCTTTATTTTATCCGATATGCTACTTTTTGTGCTTGTTGATTTGATGATCTTGTAATCCGAGAATGGAAAAAGTTAATGATTATCACAGGAATATTTTACAATTAGGAATAGTAAGCGATAGTATCGATAAATGACAACAACCTAACCTGTTTTTGGGCAGCCCGAACCGGATCATAAATCGAAATTATTATGATAATATTATTTTATTATTATTATTACTTAAGCAATTTTCTTAAGAAATAATTACGTAAATTTTATGCTTTTGTAATATACCACACCTATTTGAGAGTTTGAAAAAAAATAAATCATAAAATAATAAATCGTTTTTAAATCTGAAAATTAATTAAGTTTTTTTAAAAAACTAAAATTATAGTAAAAAATTGAATTGGTTTTTAAAAATCAAGGAAATATTAAAGCAATATAAATATTTGTTTGTATTAAATTCAACCAGGGTTCGAAATCAATTCTAGGGTCTATGGTATATAAACCGGTTCGCCAACCGAATAAAGCCTTGTTCTATGGTTCAAACAACTGAACCGAACCTTACAATTCATTATTTTATTATTTTGAAAGTAATTCTTCTTTAAAATTTCAAAGAAGTATATATTTTTAAATACTCAAACATGTTATTATTACATCACGAAGCCCAAAATTTGAATCCTAAACATATATCATTAAAATCTCAAAAAATACTTTTAACAGATCTGTTTTAAAACCATGTGAATACGATTTATAGGCATATATTAGCTTTATTTTATGAATTTTTAAGTGTTATTATCTGCAGTTTGACTGCCGATTGCAAATTGATGGGATTGCCTGACTGACGAAACTCTTGGCGCCAAACTGTCGTTAAAAAAGAATTATAAAATAAGTAGAATCCATTATGCGCCATAGCCTTGGGTAAAAACAATAAACCTTTTGTTTGTGCCAGGCCAAGAGACAGAAGAAGGAACTTGGCTGCTCAAAGTGAGAATATTTGCTGCAAACTTTTCAAATAAAGTTCAACCACAGTTGGAGCAGCAATTCTCTGGGAGCTGCTTTAGAGAGTCGAGCGCTTATAATAAATCTTTTTAACGAAAACAATAAATCGTATTTCACGCATACTTTGCCCAAAGCCGGGGCCAAAATAATAAAGAGAGAGAGAGAGAGAGAAAGAAGGGGAAAGAGATAGAGTAAGAGAGTGGGAGGATAAAGACTGGAGAAAAGCGGGCAAAGGAACCCCTTAAATGCCATCAACTGAACCAAGTCAAGACCAAGACAATTTATGCATAGGTCGAGTTTCAGTTTCACACTAAGAGACAACAACAACAACAGCAATTCAAGTAATTTCTCAGCTTGGAATAGTCAACGAGTAGACGACGAGGCTTCCCTTGAAAAACACTTAGTGCAATTTTTTAAGCTCACATGTGTGAGTGTATCTGTGTGTGTGAGTGTGTGTATGTGAGTGTGTGATTACACCTACTTGAAGTCATATATCTTTCACTTTGCGCTTTCAACAGTTTGTGACGTCGTCGTCGACGACGCTACACATTTATCCTCGCCTCTCCTCTCCACGCCTTCTCCCCCCTCGTCACCCCTCGTCTTGACACACGTCGCCCTGGTTGGGGGCGAAGGCGTTCAACCGCTTTGATATACCGCCCGAAGTCGACGCAACGACTTTTTAGACATGCTACCAACACTTTAGGCCCCTCCCTGACTCTCACCCTCTCTCTATCCTCCTCCTTCCCCACTCCTTCCCCCCCTCAGTTGTCTGCCAAAAGCACAGAAGTGGGCATGTCAGCGAAAATCACCGTAAATTTTCCGCATTGTTTAAAATTTATTACACTTTCTGATTTCCATGGCATTTGCCGAGGATCTCAAGTCTAGCACAGGGGCGTGGCGGGAGGGGGCGGGTTAGAGAGGGGGAAACTGAAAACTGACTTGCCTTTTGTTTGCCGGCTTTTTCTGCTATCTCTGACACGTTGCTGTCTAATAAGTGTAGCCAGTAATTTTCTTATCATTTAGCGGTCATGTTGTTAGCCAAGTTAACAAGAAGATATTTCGACTCCAGAAGTTGATGGGCCGCAATAAATATTGCCCCTAAAGCCAAACTGAAGAGGATACGTCAGGGAGTCTTTACTCTGGATCCAGTTGCTGACATACATCTATGCGACAGGCGATTAAGTTCATTTTGAGTACAATAATCGTAAAAGTATTTTTAAAATCTATTCTAAGAATCGATAGAGCATCGTTCGACCAAAAGAAAGTAAACAAATTCCAGTATTTTATAATTGAGGATTACAAAAATTGTCATGCATATAAATATATACAAATCAAAGGAATAATTCAGCTGTGAATTCTTTAGAATTACGTAAATTTGATATTTGTTTTCTATTCTTTCCTATCTATAATTGTATTTTAGCTTGCTATTGAAACTGTGAAAATATTTATTAATAAAAACAGTCGACAGAAAGAAAAAATAAATTAATTAAATTTGTAATATAATTATCAAATTAAAATGTAAAATTCAAAGTTAAATAATATAATAAATTTAAATTTTTAACTGGAAATATATGAAAATTTAAGTTTAATTTTAATTTAATATATAATAAAAATATCACTATCTCAATTACTTTAAAAGTTATACATTTTTAAATTAATAATTTGAAAGGCTTAACAAATCTGGGAAGCAATTGAGAAAATATTATAATATTTTTCTATAAAAATTAGCCCAGTCTTCAACCAAAACCTTGGGTTCATCTTCAATACTCTGTAAGTTTTCCGTATTTAGTCTTGATTATAGCTACATTCTATATACCATCCTTAATAATTAATGCTCAAATATTCCTTATATAAATAAAATTTTAAAAAAATACTGAAATATTTGTAGTCCTTGGGTTTGAGAACGTGAGTTTTAGCCGGATAATTCACATGCTCACATGTAGCAATTGCACAACGCCGTACACCTTCCGTTTATGGTCATATAACACGTCTGCACAACGACAACCTGCAACAGCAACAGCAACAACAATAGCAACAACAAATCGAAGCAATTTACGAAAATGTAGAAAATGTCATTGGGCTGTCAGAATGCATCGTTGTTGTTGACATGTGCCGTACTCTCTCCCGGGTTGCAATATGGCAAAAATTTATATAAAAATCCACAGCAACAACAATGCGACACATAACAAATTGCACAGCAGCAGCAACAACAAGAAACACAACAACAACAACAGCTCTGTTCCCGCCTCCTCCTCTCGCCAATCCTCCCATTTTCTCATGTCTCTGTCTCTGTCTCTGACAGTGAAAGCATTGTTGGCTGACAGCGCGAGTTGTGAGAGGCGAATGGAGAATGGGGAAATGGGAGAGAAGCAACAACAGCAACGCTGACAGCGACAGAAGCTCACAACAAGCAACATAACGTAACGTAACACAACATAACGTAACAAAATTCAGTGCAACGTAAGGCCAACTCATGGGTGTTGTCTCCAGTTGTTGCCGTTGCAGTTGCTGCTGTTGCTGCTGTTTCTGTTGGCCGAAAATTAATGGCTAGTGGCAATGGCAGCTGAGCAGAAATATATAGAAGCTTATATAGATATATATTTTATATACATATGTATATTCTAGAAATACACAAGTATATGTTTCAGTTGTCGGTGTCAACTCTGGTTTAGTCATTGGGCGTTGTTGTTGCTCTCTTGGCACTGACATGACATTCAGCCTGCCAACCTGTGAGTGTTTGTGTGTGTGTGTGGTGTATGTATGTGTGTGTGTGTGTGTGTGTGGTGTATGTATGTGTGTGTGTGTGTTTGTGTGTCATCTGTCTAACCAAATATATTGCTGGCGATATATGTTACAACTGCTTCGGAGATGCTGATGCAAATGCAGTTTATCACTCTAGTTGTGTCATAAATGATTTGTAGCACTAAGAAATACTCGTATATTTCGAATGCGCACATTCGAATACTCTCAAGGACATATTTAGTTACTTATGCATAAGCTTTACAGTTTATCTGTACTCAGAAAGATAATAAATGATATATTTTACTTTTTTATCACTTTTATCTTAATACAAAAAACTCTATTTTTATAAATAAAGTTTATAGTTACCTTAATTTATATTTCAAAGCATTCATTATATCTGAAAAATAAAATAATAATTATAGAATTATTTATTAGAATTCAGAAAAATATGTTTTTCTAGTACTTTGTTAAATTATCATTATTTTCAATTATAGCGTAAGTTATTATAAATCTAATCAATATTTTACTTTACAAAATTGATTTTCTGCATTATAATTTTAGAGTCATATGTATAAAGGCTTTAAATTAAAAAAAATAAATAAAATAATAAAAATTTACTACACTATAAATTTAGAATTCATATAATAATTTTTTGCAACATTATTTATTATAAGAATTGATATAATAATTTTTTGAAACTTTATTTATTATTATGAGCATTATTATTGTGTTACCTAAAGCATTTTTAGTGTCAAATTGGGTTTTTTGCAGGGTGCACTATTATTATTTAAATTGAAATTCTTACGGGACCTCACAAAATAATAGTAAAATAATTAATATCCTCAGCTTAGTTTTTAATCCTCATTCGAGTACATTTATGTACGAGTAAATCAAGAAAAACTTGTATATTTAATATAGAAATTGATGTTTGTGATCTACGAACAAATTCACCCATCGAACTGTGGCTATATACTTATTCATCCATCTAATTACTAGGAAATTGGATATCTAAACTATTTGAAAATAAACAAAGTGCCATCAAGGGGGCATAATTAAAGAAACCTGAGCTAATTTTCACACAGGCCAAAGCGCGAGACAACAATTGTCCCGGGCGATTCCAGAGTCGGGGGCATCCTGTCAAGTAAACCATTCAAACTGGCTGGGATGACAACCCTTTTTGTTTCTTGCCTGTGCTGACAACCCCGAAAAATATCAAATTTCATGCAATTTAATTGTGAAGAGGCTGAGAAATTCAAGCCGAAAAAAAAGAAAATATAAAGAAAAATAAGGAGAACGTCGAAAAAAGAAGGATAAATATGAGGACAGCTTTGAGTGACAGCAGCGCGGCAACACCTAATTCAATTTAACAATTCATTTATCATAATCAGGCATCAAGGCGTTGTCACTCACAATTACGATCAAGTCGAGACCCAGAAAAATAAAATACAACAACAATAAAGAATGGAATAAAAAATGCCTTTCAAAAGGCTGCGACGACTGTGGAGAAACTTTTGTTCCGCTTCTCGTCTTACGCATCACCTCCTTCCCTCGTCCCTCATCGCTCGTCCATTGTCTCTGTCACTTCCTGGCCCAAGGATTGTCTATCTGTCACTTGGCTGCCAGCGAGCACAACAGAGCGCCAACAGGCATCGCACAGCGGGCAATGACAACTCTCTGCCAACGCTCCAGGGAACTCAACAGTTAAGAGCTACTCAAATTTTTAAATGCGACAACAAAAAGCGGATTTTTAAAAAAAGGTCCTGCAAATTATGAAAGAACATGGCAGCTTTCCTTTGGAAACTAGTTCTGAGGCTCAAACAGATCGCTAACATTTCTGTGAAGGTATTTTTTACCAAAGATATGTTAATATTTATCTATATTTAAAAGTATCTCAATATCTATATCTTTATTTATATTTTAAAACTCAATAGTTAAGAGCTACTCAAATTTTTAAATGCGACAACAACATGTTGAGAAGAGTATTTTTAAAAAAGGTCCTAAGAATTATTAAATAATTTGGAAGTTTTCCTTTGGAAACTAGTTCGGAAACTCAAACGAATTCTGTAATATTTCTGAGAATGTATTTTTACCAAAGATATGAATATGTTTATCTATATTTATCTCGATATCTATATATTTATTCATATTATGAAACTCTGTTTTTTAATATCACAATTAATTCAATATTTACCATTCTACGTCAAAATATATATTTATTTATTTTATTCAATTTCTTCATCTATATTTTACAGTAGAGAATTAAGTATTTCAAAAAAATTATTATTTTTAATCAACTCTCTTCTTTTTTTTTTAATTTTTCTACGTTATTCTAATTTGGGTTGTCTTATAGTATTCTGATATATCATGGTTCTTAGACATATTATTCGATATATTTAAAGAAAGCCTTAATAAAGAAAAGAACAGAATGAATAATTTAAATATATTCTGTTCTTCGTCTCTTTTAGGTATGTTCAAGGTTTTTCATGGTGATTCAACAGTTGCCACAATTAGCACATACTCGTGTGTAGATACATATGTATCTCAGCTATTTGGGTGGCATTTCTATATGGATTTGAGGGTATGGGTATTTGGATGAGTTGTTGACAGTAGCTGACCAGAGCTCATTCAGTCATTAGACATACTCCGTCATCATTCCAGCACAGTGTCACTCATCACTCAGTGTCGTTTTGGGGCGTGATATATCACACGGTTTACGTTCCCAAAGAATGCGTAGGAAACGTAGCCAAAATACAGAAACAAACAACAACAACAACAACAATGACAATGACAACAAAAAACGTACTCGCAACACATGATCCAAAAACGAACTTGTTGAAAATCACACCTCGCTCCCACACACAGAAACACACACAGAAACACACACAGGAACACACAGACACACACGCACAGTGTCTCAGTCTCAGTCAGGAGGAAAAACAAATGTGTCACAGCAACAGAAACAACAACAATGACAATGACAATGACATCGGGGCCACATTGTTGTCACATGTCACAGGAGTTGGAAGATTGAAAGAGGGGGATGAAATTCGAGTCCTTTGGCATGCAGCATAAAATGAAATGGGCGAAAAATGATGAATGACAAAATTATACAGCAAATGCGACCCGCTCTGACATGTGACCACTAATGAGGATCAACTTTGTCGTTGTTGTTGTTTTTCAGCCACTTCAAAAGCCAAATTATGGCATTGAATTTCCTCCCTTTTTTCCCTTCGCTAACAATTGTATTAAATTTCCATTTACCAACAGAAAAAGATGGAGAGAATCTTTAGAGAATCACTTGAATCACTTGAAATAAGATACGAGACGTGCAAAGTTAAGGAAGTACAAACTGTATTATGGTTGTTATCAGAAATTATGAGTCCGGTTCCCTTACTAGCTGCTCCTTCTTTCCTCATGCAATGAAGCCTTATCTAAACGATGCTTCGTTCACATCAACCCCGCTGCAAGTGTGCATGAAAATGGTCAGGATGTTGGTCATAACCAGCCACGTACTTGGCCCAAAACGAGGACACTCGACAGTCACAGGATGAGGCAGCCAGACGACCATCAAATAATAAAATGTTAAGTCAGCAGGAAATAAGCATGCAAGGGATTCTAAAACCGACCATGAAAACCTCGCACAGTTTAAAGGATGAAAAAACTAAAATGTTATTTAATTTAAGGGTTAAACTCAGCAATACCTAGAAAAGATTTTCAGTGAACATATAACACATAAAAAAACCTCTATACGAGGTAAAAGTCTAGTGACGAAAGCGTATTCTAGCCCCAAAGTTTTTGATATCCAAAAAAAAAAGTCTTAGTATGCAATTTTGTTAGTTAAGACTATACCTTTCGATCGGTCTATAACTCGACCTGATCGGACAGTCGTAGCAAACTTTCCATTCTTCGTGTACATATTGCTAGTCGCCTTTCGCACACTCCGTGCTGCTTTCGTCACTAGTGCGGACTGCCGTTCGCAGTGATAAATCTTATACTAATTATTTATTTGCTAATACTAAGAAAATATAATTATATAATTTCTTATTACAACAGAATATTTAGAATATATGTATATTCACTTATTTTATTTATTTATTATTATTATACCCTTTTGTGCGTAAAATAAAATTTTGTTAAGATAAAACATATAATTATTAAAAAAAGAAATTAAAAGAAATACGCATGATTCTTAAATAAACTAACATAGAAAGCAAGTCCAAACATTGGCAATAAAAAATTAAATAGAAATGAAAATATGGGCTTAAAATCCGATCAGAAAGACATGTAAATTGATTAAAAATCACAACAAATTGATTTAATTTATTTTTTGCAATGCCACATAATAAATAAAAATGCCACCGGGGACAAGGCAATTGGAATTGCAACTCGCTTGTGACACTTTCATTGCCTCCAAAATGAAACTCATTCCCGCTTCTATTCCCCACTGCAGCTTTCCAAGGCCCATGGTAATAAACTTTCAGCCGTTAAATGAGTCCCACTGTGCGAGGAACGGCGCCGACATCAGATGTCGCGATCGCCGATCCAAAAAAATTCAAAAACAAAAAAGCTGCTGTGCGTCTGAGTCTGTGTGTGTGACTAGGTGTGTGTGTGTGTGAGTGTGGCTAAGTAGTAGTTGTCATTTGAGTGACTTTAATGGTCTGTTGAGACATAATCGCTGCCATTTTAAATGGAATTTTATTGCCACTTCACGAAATTTTTATTGCTCAGGCAACGGAGTTGGACCCAAAGACAGCGCGAGTCCGAATCTGAGTTGGAGACCAACCCAAATACGTTGACTGCATGCGGTGACGATGACGCGGACGCGGACGTGGCAGGGAAGGGTAGGGGCAGAGGGTCTGTGGAGCCGCCGCAATGGAAACCAAATTGTTGCATTTAAAAGCAAATTGATGGCCGCAAAACTAAAGGAGGCCACCACCAAGTCACCAAGCCACCGTCGAGTGGCAAATTCAAGTTCTACCCGGCCACGCATAAAGCAAAAGCCTAATAAGCCACAATCATTGAGGAAGGTAGGGAGGTAGGGAGGGAGGAAGGGAGGGGTGGGCCTAAACAACGATGTGTTGGTATAATTTTGTAGACTAGTTTATTGGACACATTAAATATGGCCCGATAATTAAGTCATAAATTAGATTGGAGTCGCGGCGACGTCGACGAGTGTCACCATATCAGGTTACGTGGCATCCACAGCAGGCGATCGACTGGCGGACTGCCTTCCTGCCTGCCTGACTACTTGCCACAGCACTCTGTGGCAGCAACATTGGCAGCAGGCAGCAAGGGAAATGCGTCTCATTTAAAATTGATGCCTAATCGAATTTCTTTATCGCGTGTGTATGTCTTCTGTTCCCTCCTGACACGACGACTTGCAACTTGCAACATGCCAGCTTGCCAGCTTGCAACTCCACTTGGAGCTGACCACAACTCCAGAATTTATGTATTTGCATATTGCGACACTAAATGTTTTCAAAGTTCTCTCTCTGTGTGTCAGGAAGCTAATGTTTAATGAATTCAATTTCTTTATGCGCTACTTGGACAATCCCAATCTATGAATATCCCCTGCACAGTGGTTTTTCGAGTGAGAAATGTTTATTTGCTTTTCGCCATGGCACATTAGCACAAAAAGTATCTCATAGATGCACCCGTTGAGTTTAAACATTACACTATGTCACAGCTTAAATGCACATGGAAATTATGTTTAATATTACGAAATTTTAAAGATTTCTTTTTGCTACTTTAAAACGGTTATAAAGAAATCACTCAAGAAACATATCATAATTTTCCCCCAGATTTAGTATAAAATTATTCAAATCTTTAGTGATGTAAATAAATACTATCCTGATAATAAAAATAAGTTTCTAAAATCAAGAATATTTGATTTCAATAATATATTTAAACACAAAGAAATATCAATATGTGTTTCCTCTTTATCTACGAATTTTATTTTCTTGACTCATATGTTATACAAGGATTTTTCATTTGGAACTATAATTTATCGAAGTAGCTAAGTAACCACAAATTTAATTATTTAATTTAATAAATACTTGCAATACTTTTGAATTGGAACAGCTTTTGAAACTATTCAGATTTCTTTTTTTTTGTTCTCCTTGGGAATGAACATCTTTTGCGGTTTTCTCCGCTCACATTTGATGTGATCTTCTGTGTGGCAATCAAATTTGCTTGTTTCGAATTTACTGAGACAGCTGCTGTTGGGTAAAATGGAGACGTCCCAGCTTATGTCCAGACAAGGACATTTGTGGTCAGACAGACAGACAGTGAGGAACCTTTCAGCTTTGTAATTGAATATAAATTCAAGGCAACGCCCAAATGTTTTGAGTTACCCTCCCCAATGAGAGCAAAAGGAGGGGTATTCGCATGTATGTAAATTCGAAATGCAAACAACAGATCCTTGGCCTTCAATCACTCACATAGACGACAGGCGACAGACGATGACGATGACGAAGACTACGATGTGAATGACGATGAGAATGAGAAAGAGAATCAGAATGAGAATGAGAATAAGGATGAGTATGAGAACGTTGTGCGTTCGGTGAGACGACTGCTCTCTTGATGGATGACAATCAATCTCAAGTGTCAGGCAAATATCAGTTTGTTTTCATTGAAGCGTAGCACGATTCCATGCAACTTGGAGCCTGCCACATGCAACTCGACTCCGAGTGAGTGACAACATTCGCAATGAGTGAATGATTGAATGCCTGATACCTTCAACTGACTAACTGACTGACTGACTAGCTGATGGACACTGAAGGGCATATGAGCATATTGAATGGTCTATCAAATACATACAATATGCAAATTGAAGGCTAACTTTACAATCACAAATCGAGTACAATATAATCTAGAATTTATTGCAAGTTTATAATTTATGGCAATTTAAAAAAAAAATAATTTATCTATGTTAAAGTATTACATATATATTAATATTTTTTATAAAATACAAAATAGTTTCTGTAAAAATTAAAAGGATGACATTAAAACATCGATAAAACCAAAAAGTCTTCAAAAAATAAGTTAACCTTATTAATTCTGTGTTATAGAACCACATAGATAAATTAGTTCCTCTTCATAAGTTTTATACAGTATGCATAGTAATTATTTTGACAAATAAGATATTCTCAGTTGAATATGTCATATGTATAACCTTTTTTTTTTTAATTTAATTTAATTTTTTGTATACTATATTATATCTGAAGTAAGAAATAAAAAACGAAATGCAGTTTTAAATGTAGTGGGTCAAATAAGCCGTGAGCCACTGTATATGTATTGTTTTCTTTCTCAAAATAATTATTTGTTGAAAGTTAACATGTCTAGAGCTGATGTAGTTATTTCATAATAAACAGCGACTAGTTGATATGCTAAATAAACGACTCAACTGTAATAAATAAATTCGAATGTGAATGATGAATGAAACTCTATAAAACTGATATGCCATGAGCTAGTTTATTGATGAAACCAAAAAGACAATCCGAGTATGTGAGGGAACCCTATCAACATCAGTCAAGGAATCGTCTGGAAATTGGATAAACAAAGACAAACCACATCTTCAGCATTTCAACCAGTCTGCCAGGTTGATGCTGATGTTGATGACGATGACGATGACGATGACAATGATGATGTTGATGATGCACGGTTGACAAGTCACGCCAAGAGCGTTGGGCTAGCAGCTGCCACTTGAGTTGCCCCTTTCCATTTTCCATTTGAAAATTGCCCCATCCGATCCCATCCCAACCAGTTGCCTTGCCTGTCATTCAGCGCCATTGTCGTTGTCACTTTCATCATTGTCAGCTCAGTTGATTTTGTCATTGTCATTGCCCGACCAACGTCGCTTCGTGGTGTCTTTTTGTCTGCTCAAAGGGGGTTTTGATGCCGTCGCCGTCGTTGTCTGATCAACATCAATTTATTAGTTTTATTTTCTGCACGGCTTCAACATTTATAATCAAGTTTTTTTCTCTTCATCTTCATCTTCATCTGCGTCTGGGTCTGCTTCTGTTTTCTGCATCTGAGAGGGATTTGTGTCGTGTCACTTCCGTTGGATGGTCGAGACATTTGTCGTCAGCACGAGCGACAGGTACCACCAAATGGGCTCCCCGGTTGCCATGTGGTGCCACAACAGGCAACTACCTGCTGTGCCCCTTGCTTATGATGATGATGATGATGCCCCTTATATATAAATACACAGCCCGATTGTCTGATGAGTCTATTATCAACCTGGCCGTGTCAGCAGTTATGGCTGATGTTTGAATAATGGGGCATTACTGCGACCCGATAAAAAAGGAAACCCTAAATAGCAATTAGGCCGTAATTTGAGTTTCCCCCTGCCCTTCATGCTCATGCCAGCGGAAGTAGTCATGATAATTGGAATTATTCTATACAACATGTGGGAATAATTGAAAGAGACAGGAAACAGCTAAATACACAATTCTCAAATGAGTTGACTAATCAAAGATTATTTAGCCCAAGAATAAATCTTCATAATGATAATAAATTGATTAATATTTTATTTTATTATTATGGCAGTAATAATACTTTTTTATTCAGCACAAAGCTAATAAAAAACTTGAATAATTATTTAATTTTGTTTCCTTGAAACGAAAGTTTGTGATTTGATAAACTTGTTAATTGTAGAAATATATTAAAGTAATTTTTAGCTAAAATTTCACTGAAACGCTATTTTGTGATTTGATAAAATTATAATTTCTAGATTTTATTTATTTCTTAGTTCTAGATTAAATTTTCGACCAAGTTTTTACCAAAGAAACTAAACTGAAGCTTTAAATGTAATGGAAGTTTTTAACTACACTCATATACTATACGATCCTTATCTCAATTATAAAACACATAATTTTTTATATAGTCTGTAATTTTGATAAAATATATTTTATTATTTTGGTTTGAAATATATTAATATTTTTTAGACTTTGCTAGGTTCCGTATCTTGAAAAAATTAAAAATATTAGATACTTTCATCCTACAGTTAAAAACAGAGACACTTCCTGAAAAACTGAAATAATTGTAGGAGTTCGTTCAGAGATATATATTTTTTTCTTATGGTATAAAATCAATAAAGACTTAATTTGTTAGCCATGTTTGAGTCATGTTTCAGTTAAAGAAGTTAGCTTGGCTTAGCTAAAATATGTATGTATGTTAGTTAATCAGTCGAAAGACAGTGACTGCTAAAAGTTGGCTGCTGTAATTGCTATACATGCTTGTTGCCAAGTGAATTGCTTGTCTGATGCCTGGAACACACCCAAAACAGTCTGTCAGTCAGTCTGTCCATCAGTCTCAGTCAGGACCGCCCATCAGTCAGTCAGTGAGACAGAGAGAGAAAGAGATAGAGAGAGTGAGAGAGAGAGAGAGAGAATGATAGACAGACAGTCAGTCAGTTTGCAAGCTTGTCATGACTCCGAGGCGTCCCGTGCTTCAGTTGCTTCAGTTGCCACAGTTGCAATGTGTTGTGTAGACTGTCAACGCGTTGTTGTTGTTGTTGCTGCTGCTGTTGTTGTTGCTGCTGCCTGTGTGTGAAAGCTTTGAATTTATATGGCAGTGTCAGTTGTCAATCACATTTGCAAACTGTCACACACGTTGAGAAGATGCGAGAAGAGCGAAGAGCAAGGAGAGGAGAAGAGAAGAGAGCAAGGCATGCAAACAAAGTGAGCACAAAGTGCGGCCAGGAAATAGCACAGCGGCAACATATTAATCTTTGCCAACAAGAAGGATACGCGGGGAAAAGGAAAAGGACGAGACGGTGCTGCGGAAACAGGAAAAGCAGTCAAAGCAGACGTTGACAGCCATAAGTAATGTAAAAAAATTACTTTATAATGGAGTGCGAAAATGAAAATTGCGACAGCAGCGCAAAAAAGCGCAACAACAACAGCAGCAACATCAGCAACAACAGCAGCGACACGTCACATTTGGTGGATTGCTACAAGCAATTTAGGTAAGATAATCACTCCAGGAGTGTGCGGCAGGAAAACGTTGAATTGTGTTGGCAACATGTTGCTGGCTGGCTGGCCATGTTGCTGGCGTGTCGTGCCTGTTGTTGTTGTTGCTGTTGCTGGCGTTCAACTGACTGACTGTTGGCTGTCAACTGTTTTGTGTGTAAGCATTTCAAATGCGATGCGCTGACACCTCAAACACACACGCAGACACGCACATGCAACAAATGACAACAAGTACAACACATCAAGACACAACGCCTGCAACAATGCCACGCCCCGTTCCCTTCTTTAGCGCCAACATAGCTGACAGCTCTCTGACAGTTTTTGTTGTTCACGCGAGTAATTCATTTTATGTTGCTGCTGTTGGTGTTGGTGCTGCAACAGCAACTGGCAACCGGCAACAACAGTTACAGCAGCAACTCCCCTTGGCTGTCACCTCGTTGCTTCATTTCACATCACAAAAATGCCAAGCAAAGCGACGCGCGTTGACATGTGAGAGACGACGAGGACGTCGGCATTGCTGCCAGGACATGGCATTGCTGTTGCAGCCCTGGGGCCCGGGCCCCAACCAAACGTTCCTGTGACAAGTGACAGTTAAGTTGCTGCTGCTGCTATTGTTATACCCTGTCAGAGGGTACTATAATATTGTCACAAAGTGTGTAACGCTTTAAAAAACGTGTAATATGCAAACTTATCTTTCAGTTGTGAAGATATCCTGATAAAAGTTGGTACGGTTCCTTCTCATTGGAGGACCATCTCATATAGCTGCTATAGGAATGAGTGATCGTAAATAAAACATTTACCTATTTTCGTTTCAGTTTTTAATTTAAATTTATTATTAATTTAATTGTCAATATAATTTTTTGTTTAATTTTAAATTCAATTTTTTTTGCACATTTTTCCGACGGTTTTTAGTCAGGAATAAATAAATAAATAAAGTAAACACGAAAATCTTTTTTTTATTTGTTGAGATATACCAATAAATCTCACAGATTGTGCATATGGTAGTATCTCTTACGATTTCACGAAATTGGACACGATCGGTTAAAAATTAATTATTAGTGGGAAAAAGTTTGTCGTTTCTTAAAATATCCCAACCAATCAAACAAATAGTGTACTATTTGGTATTATTTTACACATGCTGATTAAATTTTCTTCAAATTAGATAACAATATCATACAACATCCATAGAAAAATCCAAGTTCAGTAAGAAAAAAATTTTAATTTATTCAGATATATCAAAAAATTTCTCAGAATATGCATTTTGTGTTGTCTTTTGTTATGTATCCTAAAGATATTTGGGAAAAAACAAACTATTCTTTCCTATTTGTATCTGTCAACGTTCAGTGAAATGCAGGGTATCAAATCTTCGATGTGCCAAAGATAACCACTGTTTCTTCTTGTAGTTGTAGTTGCTGTTGTTGTTGTCAAGCGATGTAATTCATTTTGCATGTGCGTGCAAAATTTTCAAGCGTATTTATTACGTAAATTAACAACAGCAACAGGAACAGCAGCAACAGCAGCAACATCAGCAGCAGCAACAACAACACATCCCCACATCAGCGACGACAGCAGGATGTTCATGACGCGGCGGAAATAAATTTTGCGTGAACAATACAACGCATTACACTGCAGGTTAGGTTAGTTTTTGAGCCCGAGGCAATGCGAGGAGTGTAGAGGAGAGAATAGGAGAGAAGAGGCGATTCCCTTTCCCTTCTGGGCTGGCAAAATTAATGGCGGAGCAGCTGACAGCACCACGAGGAGGAGAGAGGGGAGTGCGAAGACTCACACACGCATACAGAGGGAGACACGCACACATGCTAATGAGACGTCAGCGAATCGTAGACTGGGCGGTGAGGGGAAGAGAGAGAGTTGGGAGGGCAGCACGCTGTCCTGGCAGACGGATGAGAAGCCCACGCAGGAAGTGACTGTCAGCTGACAGACAGCAGGGCAATGTGAAAATGAAGAGCTTTAAAAACTTACATACCACAAGAGCGAACGAGATGGCAATGGTTAGAAAATAAGAGAGAGATGGAGAATGAGGAAGAGAGAGAGATAGAGAAACTTATCATTATCACATAGAGTTCTCATTTCATTTATCATTGTCAGTTGAGATAGACTAAGTGTGTGTAAAAATAGTAGTAAAAGAATAAGTCATTGAAATATATGTCGAATAAGTAGTAGAATAAATAGTAGTAGTATTAATACGAGTAGTTTAAGTATAAGTACTACAAGAGTAATACTAGTTAAAAAAGTTAAAATAGTAGTTAAAAAAGTAATAGTAGTTAAAAGTTTCGAACCCAGTTATTTTTCTAACGCTGAAACCCACGAAAATATAAAAAAATTAAAAATGTACATATTAGTATTAATTATAGTAGAATTAGTGAAGGCATTACTATAAGAAGTATAAAAATTAGTAGTAGTTGCAGTTGTAAAATTATTAACAGATTCAGCAAAAATAAAGAAATTCCAGTAGTAGTAGTACAACGAGTAATAAAAGTAGTAGAAGCAAGATTAGTAAAATAAGTAAGTAATAAAAGAAGTCAGCAATTGGGAATTGAAAGGAAATAGAAAGAGCAGAACAGATCTATTAACAATATTTCATCCGACTTGTTAGCTCTTTTTGAAATTTCCTAAGCCGAAATCGAGTAACCGATTTAAATCAGTGCAATAAAAAGCGTACAATATTGAAAAGTTGAATGGAAATGCAAATCTCTATCTTGGGACACAGAGAAGAAGAAGTAACAAACAGGCAGCCGCCAAACGTAGCTGACGTTGCTGCAAATGTATCAATTTACATGAAGCAACACTTAATTTGAAAATTATATGCAAGAGGAAGTGCAATAAATTCATAGACATGACGGCGGTCCATTGCCGCACCCAATGGAGGAGGTTGGAGATGGAGGAAACTAAGGGGGACATTCGACAGTCGGCGAGTCTTTGGCAAAACAAGTTTATGCGAAAAGAAACCTGGCAGGTTGGCAGCTCTGGTGCTTAGCAAATGTTTCTATCAATTTGAAAAGCGGCTCGTAAAATTTGAGAAATGTTGACCATAACCATGGCCCATTCCAGCCCGAAGACAGTCGGCCATTGCGACCCGTTTAATGTTACACAAATTTATGTGATTTCCACACAAGTTAATTGATTATAAGCTCCTCCATCTACAGCAACTAGTGACAGTGATACGAACGTCTAATCTTAATGTATTTTTATGGCAGACCAAAACAGCTAATGGCTGTTGGTAGCATAAACTGCATAGAGAGGAAGCTACAACCATCTATAAAGGCTGGATATGTTAACTGTTATAAGAAGTAGTACTACGCGATATTTCTACAAATCAGCTCTACAATAATATAAAAAAGAAACAAAAACAACACCTGATAACTTGTACAAAGCGATATAATAATTTAAATAAATAAGAAAATTAATAGCGAAAGATATTCTAAGATATTACAAAGATATTAGTTATTTATTAGTTATTTTTTTCATTTTATTACAGAATAATAACGGAAAGAGCTAGGTGAACCACTAATAATATAAGTAAACATATCAGTGAATAAATTCGTTGTTCAATTAAAAAAGGTGATCCCATGAATCTATGGCCGACCTGCCGAAAAATATAACTTTTGCAGTTCGCAAACTGGGTTCGATTCCCACTCTGTCATGCTAAAGGAAGAACAGTCATGAAAATAACAAAATAAAAGTATACACACCTTCAATTTATTATGAATGTGTTTTTAAATTCATAAAAAATCAAACGAAATTAAAAAAAATAAATAAATTAAAACAGCTTACAGCCGAGGACAAATAAATAGGACAAACGAAATGCGCAAGTGAGAGATATTCTATTCAATAAAACTCAAATTTGTAAAAATAAAAACTTGTAAAAATCGGCTAAGAAATAGTGAGGAAATTATCAAACAAAAAACTGTTTAGATTGGTGCTATTTAGTTGTCCACATCTGTATAGTAAATCTCAAAAATTTATCAAATAATTATTTTTTTTAAGTGGATCTGTTCCTTGCTACTAAATACTTTTACAAATCACATAATAATACGTTTTATACTCCTTTCAGTTGTACTTCTGAACAGTGTATAATAAGAACAATTTAAATAGCTTCAATTCTCAATTTAATGACTTAATCACACGGCAGCTGCAAGGAATCAGGAAAGGAAAAAAAACAAGAAGATACTTAAATACTACCAAATACCACAAAGATACACAAAGAGAGAGGGCTGGATGGGAGGGGAGTCCGACATACTATATAGGCCTCCACAGAGACAAGGAAATTTGACAGCGGACACGCAGGAGGTCTTCACCCGTATGAAAGCGACCACCAACCGACTTGGCGGGACGACGGCTGTGGATCCGGGTCGAGCTGCTGTCAAGTTGGGCAAGCTTTTAACCCATGCTCGCAATTGAAATTCTCTCTCTCCGTCTCTCGGAAAAACACAGCAGGGGCAGCTAGGACAGGACTTTCAGCTAACTGACATTGGCAGGCGGTCCACAGAGGAGGAGGAGGAGAAACTGGCAGCAACCACCTTTGACTTGACAATGATAGCAGGACAGTATGCAATCCCAAACGGGAAACGGAGAACGGGGAACCAATAGCCGCGCTTTCAATTGACTTTGTTAACTTGACGGGCGAGGCTTGAGTGGAATATGCGACTATTTACGTGTATCCCCAAGCTTTTTGGGCATGCTGTGAAATCTGCAAATTGCCATGTCATTATTTGTTAGCATCAAACCGAAACCGACAGCGACAGCGACGAACAAGGACTAAGGACTATAGACTAAGGATTCTGTCGACGCCCCTTTGCACTGCACACGCTGCTGCCGCCGCCTGGCGTCAAAAGTGTAATTGGCAGTCCGCCTCAACCCCTCAACCTCTCTCTGTTGCCATTCCCATTCCCATATCCATTGCCGTTCCGATTGCGACTGCGATTGTTGGGATGAGCGGTGGGCCGGGGGTGTAACCCGACGTCGGCTTACACACTCAAGTCAAGCGTCCGCCCGTCAGACAGTTGGTAACTGTCAGTGGGCATGTTCGACTTGACAGCATAATATTACAAATCCCTGCCGAAAGCAGACACTAACGATGACATGCGGCAGACAGACGCAGAGAAGGACGGACGGATGAACTGGGCAAATGGCAAAAAGGACAACCACAAGGTGAATGTAGGAAAAAAGGCCACAACGCAAATTCTATAAAAAGGAATATTTTACGCTCTTCTCAATGCAGGTAAGCTCACACACACACACCCAAATATATACACACACTCACACACAGATGTTGAGGTCCAATGAGTCGAATCATGGGCGTGGTCCTCTGAGGTTAACCAGAATATTGCCATAGATTATACTTAACTTATGGCTGGACTTAAGGCAACCCTTAAACCTCTTTACCTAATCACCAAACGGAGTTATTTAGACCAAATAAATCGCAGCATTTAAGCCAATATTCATATAAAAATATCTAATAAAATATTTTAATTTATTAGCAACTCAAAAAGCTTTTAGTTATAGTTTTTACTGAACTGGAAAAATGAGTTATTATAAATATGTAAATGCTTCATATAAATATCTTTCAAATTGGATTTATTTTCGTTACGTTTCGAAATTATGTAATTTATAAAATATAAAATATATAGTTTATTTTATATATATTTGTTTTTCTGGATATGTGAAAACTATGCACTTTTTAGTGTTGCTGAAAATTATAAAGTTAGAAATTCCATAAAGAGTATTCCACAAATAATCCTATATCATTTAAAATTAAAAAAAAATTACAATTGTTTATGATTAAATAATTCATAGATATTCATTTAAATTCATAAAAACTGAATAAATACTCAACAAGTACAACTTAACAACGATTCATAGAATTAATAGAAATTAAATTAAGTCGTTTTAAAGAAAAGCGAATAAAAAAGCAAAATAATGGTGTTGAGTGTTGATTTTGATCATTAAGTCATTTGCATACATACGAGCAAATGTTGGTCATAAAATATAGAGTAAAGCAAGTGGTGGAAACGGAATCAACGGATGATAAATGAAGACGCAGCTGGCAGCGGCAACATCAACGCTAATTGCTCTGTGCATCTTACAGATACAAAGATACAGATACATGTGCATGCACACTCGATGAGATACTGCGAACTGGCGCAATCCCGAAGATACTCTCTCGCTTAACTGCAAATCATAATTCATTTTCATTTTTCATGAATGCCTCCAACCGATTCGATCCGTTGCGACTTGTGATGTGAGTGAGTGTGTGACAAACGCACGACGGCTTCCATCTTATTCATAAGTGTATTTATATTCATATATTTAATCTGCCGGAGGAGAATTGAGAGGAGGGAGGTAGAGAGTGAAAAAGAGAGAGAGCTGCCAGGGCGACAGCAGAAATGTCAAAATGCATTAACATTTAATTGAGGCTAATTTAAGGCGAAATATTTCGCCTGGCATATATGAGAATTTATGCGTCTCATTTCGGCGCTGCTCTTCACGATTTCGCTTTTCATATTCATTTTCATTCTCCTCTTCACTCTCCCCTTCTTCCTCTCTGTTTGTGTTTTCCTTTCAGCCGGATATGTTGAGAAATGAGAGCATTTTGTAAAAATGTCACATTACATTTAATTTATGCGACGCCAACCCACACTCACATTTGAATTTGTATCTGTATCTGTAAATGTTAATGTATCTGTATCTGTGAGTGCACAAGTATCTCTGCAGTTCTGTTCACTTCAAGTGTAGCATGAAATTGTTTTGATGATGTTCCATGAACGCGCCGCATAAAAATTATTCAGCTGTCATTATCAACGCCAATTTAACCCCCGCTTAGCACTAACTATTTGTCAGCTCTCATCTCGCCTAGTGATTCCAGTTCATGGTTCATGGTTCACGTTCACGCCTTGAACCCTAAGCTATAGACATTGCCAGTGCCATTGTCAGTGCCAGGGACCAACCGCCAATTTGATTGACAGCCATGCAAAAGCGCTTTCTGAATTGCCCTCGTGTTGATTAACACAATTTGCTTTGCTTTGCCAAAGTCACGTCGCTGTGGTTGTTCTCTCTCTTTCTTACTATATCTTCCCTCTCTCTCTCTCGTTGTATGATCCCCTGTTATGAGTTAGTCGCAGTCGTTTGTCAAAATCATTTTCCATTTCGAATTTGACATGACCATCTCAAGTGGGACGGCTGCCTGCTTGAGTGCTTTAATGAACTTTCGCGTGTGTCTGTTAATTAGCTGGGCAAATTATTTTCAAGCTCACTGTATAAGCATTTCAGCTGCCAACATCTTGACATG
Source organism: Drosophila kuntzei (assembly GCA_035042165.1). Classification (NCBI taxonomy): domain Eukaryota; kingdom Metazoa; phylum Arthropoda; class Insecta; order Diptera; family Drosophilidae; genus Drosophila; species Drosophila kuntzei. Next base: position 824,285 of record JAWNLU010001763.1, read on the forward strand.
GTAAAAGCCAAAGAATAATATTTGGTTTATCCAATTTAAATACTCATGTGTACTAATTGTCTACATTCGACAACATTTGAAATGTCTGAGGGTACAATACTTTTTTTAGTTTGTAACACAGTAAAACCTCGCTTTATAAACACTCAAGAAATTTGATTATAATTATGAAAAATTAAAAAAGATTTCCAATAATATTCAGCCCATGAGCTTTTAATTAAATAAGATAAGAAGTTTATTGTAAATTGCTTTGAAACTACAATAAAAAAATTTTAAAATCCCTTTATTGTATTTAATTTACTTAACAACTTTGTTTTTAACTTGTCTTTCTTCCATTCATTAAGAAAGTGATACACATTTATATAACGTTCACTACCCTCTATCTTTTATTTCCTTTGAATTAGTTAACATCAATTAATTAAATAAATAATCCAAGTTTCGCAACCTGCACGTGTGAGCTAAAAGTTTATTTAACATTTTTTGCAAAATATTTGCTTAAAACAAACAACTGCAAAATCCACAGAAACTTTTCTCTCTCACTCTCTCTCTCAGTCTGTCCTTTACTCGTTTTATCAACATATGTATAATCGTAATATTAGTTTACTTGTTGATTTTAACAAGTGAAAATTTGTGCTAATAAAGACAAATTTAGAATATTTACTTGTATTCTACGAAAAATTGTATGTTGACTTATTATTTTGTCAGTTCATCCTCAAAATATTTGCGTAATGATCCCGCAGACATTGTGGAGATGAGCTCAACTTTTGAAGACGGCACTTGATGCCATCTGCAATGTGTACGCACGTGCGACAAGGTGAAATTCTTTTATAGAATAAATAATAATAACTGAGAGATTAAATACGGGTATGTAGATTAATAATAAAAATAATGGCGGACATCTCAGGCTCGTCAAAAAATTAGAAATATAAAAACTTCTTGGGTTTCAGACAATCTGAAAGATATTTAAATTACAGGCTTTCAATCTAATACTAGATAAAAAGTTAAAAATAAAATTATTAAAAAATTTCCAAATTTTCTGGGAAATATATAAATTTTTTTTATAATAATGAGAATTAAGATATTCGCACTTTGCCACCACCATTAAAATTTGTTTAAACAACAGTTCGACAGCTAAACAAAAATGGGATCTTTAGAAATGGGAATTTCTTCAAAATCCGCAATGTCTCTGAAATAGCATTTAATCTTAATTAAGAGCTATTGACCTGTACATTTTTTATTAGACCCATAATAGCAACATATAAGAAGAGGAATACGAAAGCACTTCCTGTCGTATTTGCTCAGCGATGTGACGAATACAAATTTGATGTGCCAATGAAGCTTTTGTAAACAGAATCATTAAAGTCAGGCACTCAGACATGAGTTAAGAGTGTAGTCATGGTATAAACGGGGCATCTATAAATCTGAAGTATAAGAGCGGACCATAAATTATCGTCGCAATTATAGCTGGCATTTTGCACAGCCGTTCGAAGCTGTTCCGCTCAAGTGGCAAAAAGAGACAGAGCGGGGAGAGAGAGAGAGAGACAGGAGGAGGAGAGAGACAAGAGGTTATCAAATAGCTATAAATCAGATTGTTTAATATATTTTATAGCGCGACACCCAAGAAATACTTAAATGTTGTTGTTGTTGTTGCTGTTGGCAGAACTTACTTATAAACAGACATTAAGTCTGTTAAACACGAGAAAAATGCGCATTATATGGTGTAAATCAAAGGCCGACGACGTCGACTGACGTGCAGATTTATATTCATTTATTTGAACACGTATCGGTAACTGCCATTGGCCATTGCCAGTGCGCAAAAGTGCATAAAGTGAAAACTGGATATTACGGTAACCAGACAGTGACAGCGACAGCGACATAGATATAGACATAGATATAGATGTGAATGTGAACGCTTATAAATCTCACAACTCGTATTATGTTACCAAAGTCAAATAAAGACACGACTCGACTCGAGTCGAGTCGACTCGACTCGAGTCGAGTCGACTCGACTTGGCGGTTTGCAATCAACTTTTGAGTGTTGGAAAACAAATAAACAGCGTGTTACACTTGATAAACACTGCAGATAGGAATTGTTGTCGTACACTCGCATTCTAAACTCGGAATTCTGAATGCTGCTTTGTCAAATATTTGCACAGTTGGTAAGTACAAGTATACGACTTTGTATGTAACCCAAACATGCTCTGGGCTCCGGGTCTCTGGGCCCTGTTAGAATATAATAAAAAAAAAGGGTTGAAAAGCTGTTGAGTAGTTTGTTTGTTTAGAACCGGTAGCTGTATCATTCGTAGGCAACATAATCCCTGGTATTTACACCTCTTGTGCATCCCAGATGATACGAGTGTATATAAGTTTGTTCTGTCGGTCGTAAATCTAATTACTGCATATAAGCACTATTTAAACATGTCTCTCTGTATCTAGAGAAGATTTATCATAGCTACTATCATATATTACTACTAAAGTTGTTTATTTATAGGAGCACCTATAGCAAAACTTGTAAGTAACCTAAATAGTATCATATTTAATTTTATTAGGTGACAGATATAATATGTGTAGAAGTCTTAAATAGTTAAATAAATCTTGAACCATACTTCCATTTATTGCCTTAAAAGATTATGAAAAAAATTGTGAAAATATGTTGTAATAAAAATTAAAGTATTTTTTGTGTAAGAAATCTTAAATAATCTCTTATTATTGCTGAGACTATTAACCCGGAATAATTATTTGGAATAAGTTTATTCCGATGTTAAATACTCTAAAAAAAATCAGGATTTAGTTTTTAGAGACTATTAATCTGGAATTATTTGAATTAAGTTTGACTTAAGGTCTAGTCTAGTCCTCCCAGAATTTATTTTAAAGAATTAGGATATTATATACTCTAAAAATAATAGATTTAGTTTCAACCATGCTTGAGTGCTAAAAATTTAGAGACTATTAATCCCAGAACATATTTTAAAGATCTAAAATGTCGCATATTATTAGTCATACATTTTAGAGTCTAAAACAAAGGATTTAGTTTTAACCATGCTTGAATGTAATAAATCTAGAGACTATTAATCTGGAATTATCTGAAAAAAGTTTGACTAAAGGTCTAGTCTAGTCCAAAAGAAAGTCCTCCCAGAACATATTTTTAGGAATTAGGATGTTATATACTCTAAAAATTAAGGATTTAGTTTCAACCATGCTTGAATGTAATAAATCTAAAATGTTCTGGCTATGGAACCCATCGATAAACAGTTTAAAACAATTGATGTCGTTGATGATAACCCAATACGTTATCCCCCCTTCAATAAAAAATATGAAGTCGACTCCCCGTCGTTAATTGAAAATCCTTCGAAATTCGGCAATCAACGCGTCGTTCAGTTCCAAGTACGAAATGGAGGTTTTTTCGTTCATTTATTGCCGCATTTTTTCATTTCGTAATTTTGATTGATGACTGACTTAATGTCACATTTTTTTTTCGATGACGCCGCCGCCTGCTGTTGCTGTTTGTTGTCCAATGATAAATTAATAAAAACAGGCGACTTTGTTTATTCTCTAGCCCCAGCTCCAATATTCGCTTTTCATACTTTTAGCTTTATTTTTTCTTTTTTTTTTTTTTGATCGTTTGGCGTTGTGTAACTTGGAGCTACGCATTTATGGAGCTCCCTTTCACATATAATTTGCTGTCATAAATCGTTGGGAACATCGTCGTCACTGGCGGCCATCTTTTATTAATATTTCTGCTTTTCTTTTTTTTTTTTTGTTTTTTTTTTGTATTGTTTATTGTTTGCTTAACAATTTTTCAATGTATTTTCGTGCCCACACAATTTGGTTGCGTGCCTCCAAACGAGGCGACGTCGCTGCGAGTCGCTCCCCAGGCCATTAATCAAATTCTGACAGCGCATTGTCATTTAATCAATAATTTATAAACAATTTCGCATTGCACACCGAGTACAACAAATATAAATTTAAAAATGTGCGTGCATTTAGCTATATATGTATATATTTTATTTAAATAAATTGCAGCCTTAGCCCAATTTAATGACAGGCAATTGAAATAAAGTCATTAAAATAACTAAATGATTTCAATTATATATATTTATAGACACATGTTAATAAGGAAATATCCGATGGGAAAAATACATATATATATTATAATACATATATTACCGTCATTATAATAATATGATAATCAGACGAGTACCATAATTTGCAAGAATATTTTGGGATAAAATGAAATGCTGTCCTTTGGTATAATATTCGTACTTCACTATAAAATAGGTTAAAAAAAAAAAAGAACTGGATCTTGACTAAGAATTTTTTAATAATTTCAATACGAATTACTTTACCATTTCTATAAAATTAATATTTTATATTTAAATTAAATTATATTTTTATTTCAATGATAAATGTTATACTAAAAGATAAACCCAATTTTTAAAATGAAGTAAAAAAATAAAATATTTTTAAATTTTCTTATTCATTTTTTCTGCTTTTAAAATTTTAATTTTTATGAATTCTCGTCAAAAAAAAGTTGTCAGCACAAGGGTTAAAGTGACAACTGTTATCGCTTTTCGGCCTTTTTGCCCAGCCTACAGTTCAAGTTTAGACCTTTACGACGCTGAAAAGTACGTGCCAAAATGACCAAAGAGTGCACGGAAAGTGAAAAAGAAATAAGGAGGAAAAAAAAATGAAATGTCAAAATCCCTGAAGCGCCCAAAAGCTTGTCACTCTGGACAAAACAGTTAACGGTGGACGACGGAGTAGTTGAGATGGGACCCAGGGAATGTTATGGGGATGTGGGATGTGAGTTGCAGACTGGAACTGAAAGCTGTTCACTCGAAGGGAACGGCAACTCGGATTCTCAGTGGAGAGGTGCTGATGGTGACGGCGGCGGCACTTTTTGATTTTACTTTGCCGTTGACCAAAGCGCAAAATCACTTTTGACGTTTTTATTCTTGTGCCCCGTTCCTAGGGGGGGGTTCTTTTTTCTCTCTTTTATGCCCAATACATATATTTTCTTGTTGGTTTTTTATTTATTTTTGTATGTATGTATGTGGAGTATGAAGCGCGCGCCTCGTTTCGTTTTCATTATCCGAAGCGCGTCCGAATTCATTTCAAGTTTTGCCGCCGACGTCGCCGATGTCGAGTTGAGGCGTCTCCAACTGTCCAACTGTCCAACTGTTCCAACTGTTGGCTTTGCTCGCCAGTCGCGTTAAGTCCAACATAAGTCGGCCTAAGCGTTTAAAAGCCTAAACGAATGCAGAGACACATGAGTATCTGTCGTTGTATCTTTGTATCTGTGTGTGTGTGTGTGTGTGTGTAAGCCAAGAAACAGCAAAACACAAAACACAAAATACAAAATACATAATAATCATCAACAACAGAAAGTGTGGGATACAGAGAGGAAGGCAGGGAGAGGACCAAAAAGCCAGAGACCGTTCAGCTGTCAAGTCGGCTTTTGTATTTTGTATTTTGCGCTCAAAACTTAGACCAACTTGACAGTTGGAAGACAGTAGTGTTTATAACGTGGTCCCCTCGTCTGGCACAACAAAAATGAGACAAGACTGACAGCGGCTCAGCGAAAGAGTTAATACTGTGATTAAATGACCAGGAGAGTGCCACTGTCAGACAGATGGTTGATGGTGGGCGGTTTAAATGTTTGACAGCTTGATGCCAACTTCGTTGAAGGCGGCTACGTTGAAATTTTCGCAATTTTTGAGCCTACACTACCCACAATTCTTAGGGTATTGATAGCCAAACAAGTTGACTTTGAGTTGCTAGCGATACAATCACTGTGTTTCCTATTATGACTCGTCAATTTAATGTATCTGCAAATTCCAATTATTTTTTAAGATTTGAATTAAGAGTTATGCAAATAGAGATAATCGCAATAAAATTGTATTAACTTCAAAATTAAATAAATAATTTAAATAAATAATATACTCCATTTCTATCTCTTGAATTGATTTTGGAGTTTCTTTCATGAATACACAATTATAATTTTCACATTCCGAAAAATAAATGTATAGTCAAAATAATTTTAATCAGTGAATTCAGAATAATTATTTCTTAATTTAATATTGATCTTTACTAAAATATGTTATTATTCATCTAAATATCAATCTCAGTTAATTTTATTTATATTTCATTTTATTTAACGGCTACTTAAAGCAGTCGACAGAAAGAAAAACATACCTTATTAAAATTTAAATGCAAGCTTAAAATTAAAATGTAAAATTAAAAATTAAATAATATTATAATACATTTTAATTCGTAACTGAAAATGGAAAAAAATAAAGTCTAAGTTTATGCTGGGGGTATTCAAAAATTTAATAATTGATCCAACATTTGTTGCATTTAAACTTGATTTTCGTTGCGAAACTCAATTTGTCCATTTCCCAAGGAGTTGAATTACAAGCTGTCAATTAAGAATTGTAAAACCTGAAAGCCATAATACGAGTAATGCTCTGTAATTCAGCAAATGCTAATTCCCTTTATGACTCTCAGCTCGACTCATCATAAATCACAGAGTTAAGCGCAAAAAATCTCAAAGCAATTACTTAAAGGTGTGCTAAAAGTTTTGATAAACTGCTGAGATCCATAAACAGTTGAGAGATTGCATACATTATATGGGTGTATAACAGTAATTTACGATTGTAACTATACAAAGGGTATAAATGTGCTCGAAATGATGACAATGTACTCGACATTATTTGACATACATTAAGAACTCATTTACCTTGTGATATAGAAGAATATGTTAAGCTCGCTGTTATGCCATAAATTAAGAGGGTTAAGTATTATACAAGTACATAAAATTGGTCGAGTTGAACATATCAAAAGAATATACTAAGTATAGAGTACTTAGTATGATAACCCGCTGAGAACCTTATACAACAATCAAGCAGATTAAATAGAATGCTGCAGTGATAATCGTGTGCCAGCTGACAATCAACATCAACGACATCAACGACAACAACAAAAACAACGGCGACAGCGACAGGAAAACAACAAACAGATCTTGCAAATCTCAAGATCCCAATCTCTCACTCGAGTTATCTAAATGGCAGCAGTATTACGAGTAGGAGATCTGAAACCCAAAGCAAACTAACCAAATGTGCTCTATGAGCTACTAAATTTAGACATCTCTCTCCCGGTCTCTAAAGCAGCTGTCAAGGCAGCACGTTCACGAGACTTTAACCCAGTCAACTTGGTCTGTCTATCCGTCCGACTGTCTGTCTGCCTGTTTGTCTGTCTTTACGGCAATGTTTTCATCTTAAATTCCATGCAGATGAAAAGCTGTTTATTATCTTTACCTCCTCAACAACTAAGTAGGTAAGTAGCTAAGCTAAGTAGCTGCAAATTGTTAGTACTACCTGTACTCATACTCATACTCACATTCATACTCACACTCAAATTCGTACTCGTACTCGTGCTTGCCCTCGTATATTACTTAAATTTACTATAGCCCTTGTCATGTTTTTTAAAAGACAACACAGATACACACGACTGTTGTTGGAAATGAGCTCACTACAAAGTTGACACTTGTCACGGCGGGATTTTGCAATGCGTCGTCTTCCGTTCCGTTTATCTTGAGAATACCACAAAAACCTATACTTAACAGTTGCTATTTTTAGAACGATACTAAGCTCTTAACTTTGTGGTATTACAAATAGTCACAACTTGAATTGGCAGTCACACAAATTTTTAATATTTAATTGCCTATAAACTGAATAAAAGAAAAATACCGAATCATGAACTTTGTAAATTTCTTATTTATATGAAATCAGTTAGTATTTATAAAGAATGACAGGCGTCTCTGTTTAGCAAGGGGCAAGTTCTTGAACTATGCGTTCTCGCTAAGTGGCACATTAATGTCATAAATTTCCATTTTAATTGCTTTGTGCTTAGATTAATAAACTGTTGAATCAACGCAGCAATTGTGTCGCCTCGTTATAAAATATGTATTAAACCAATTCTATTCAATTCCATTCCAAAATTATGTGAATCCACTAAAAAAAATGTTTCCATTGCTATCGTGACAAAGTGACAAGTGTTTTGGAGATGAATCTATAGTTAATCGAACATCTAATACTCTACATGCTGTCAATTAAATAGATGTAAGAATATTAAGTATTATACTTCAGTTTTTAGAGCATCATAAAGCATTATAAATATTTTTTCAGAATTTGTAATGAGTGTTTTGAAATGATACATAAAATATTAGATGAATCTATAGATAATCGAACAACTACAAACTGTGAATTAAATATATGTACGAATAATAAATATAATTCTTTACTTTTTAGAGCATCATAAAGTATTATACATATTTTTTAGAACATGTGGTGAGTGCTAGCAATATTTTATTTAATATTTCAAAATTATGGTGATCATATACTTTTAATTTTATTTATTTTTTGTAAATATTCAAACTATTTTAAATTTTTTGCAAAGGTATAACTTTCTTTTAGATTTATATTCTTTAGATAGGTCTTCAAATATAAAGAATAAATACATATATTTTTAGATTGCGAACAAAAAAATAAAGTGCATTCTCACACAAAATTAATGGCTTTTCACTTAGCTTAAATATTGTTTTGAATTCCCATAAGATAGTATAGACAATAGAACATTTTTTTTTCTCACACTGCCTCCTACACAAAAACAATGACACAGCTGATAGACTGTCTAACATAGAGTATATACAAAATCTTGAGACACAAAATTTCGTGTCGAAGTGTTTAATAAATAACAAATCACCCAAAAGACCTCAGAGACACACACAGAGATACGAGCAGAGCTAACTCAAGTATTCAGTAATAATAAAGAGATGAAGAGGAAGAAGAAGAGGGAAAAAATACCAAAAACAGAGGGGAAACAAAGGCATAGAATGCCCCCTGAAATTTATGTGACTTGATCTGTTTTCGAGTGCCTGCATGTGCTGAAGTGGGACGTGTTATCAGTGGGTTATACTCGTAGTCGTTGTCGTTGTCGGTATTCCGGTACAGATTTACAATTAATTGCAAGCAATTGTTAACAGGCAATCTTGAATTTGAGTTGGAGTATGGCAGAGTCATAAACTATAAGTATGAGTGGATGTACTCAGTTGTTGTTGTTGTTTCTTGTTTTATTCATGGCTCGTAATTAATGGAATGTATCTTTCGAATCATTGTGCAAATCATCGGGAAACTACTCAGGTTCATTAGCGGATCGTAAATAATGTCAGAGAACGCAAAACGCAATGCCACAAAATTTATGTTGCTGGGCACATGGTGAATAATTTAAATTTTAGAAAAATAAATAAAATGAAATGAAATGGAATGAAATGAAAGAAATGAAAGAAAGTCGAGCACAAAAGATACAAAGCGAAATTAAAAATCCGGCACTGAAACAATAGGATTTTAACAAGAAATATAATTTATAGCCACTTAAGTCATAAATTTATTTTTAATTTCGCCCAATTCGCATTTACAACAAGCCAAGCAAACATCATCGCTCAAGATCTTTTACCCCGTTTCCAGATACACTACAAAACGAGTACTTTAGCTTATATATGATGTTTGCTAAATGAAGACACTTAAGGTAAAAATGATCGGAAAATTAGTGTTAATTTAAACAAAATTAAAAACATTTTTGTAAAAAAGGTATAAAATATATTGTAATATATGAAAATTCTAATCGTATAAAATATCAATAAATATTTTACACATTTCCCTGATATATTTAAATTTAAATACTACAAACTTTTTAATTTCTTCCGTTTCAAGAGTAACTAAACTTCGTGGCTGTAAGCAGAAATGGTTTTTCCGAGCTTGAGATAGTTTACGTTGTTTGAAGCTACGACTGGGACATAAGCGGGACTGTAAAGGGGGAAGGGGAATAGGCTGAAACTGGGAGTTGAAGCTACAAAAGAAATGAAATACTGAAAGACTAAAATTTACGTCTCTTTGGCTGTTTATTTTTCTTTAGCCGCTTTCATGAATCTTCAAGTTTATTATTGTTGTCTGTTGTGTTGCTGTTGCTGCTGTTGTTGCTGCCGCTTCTGGTAGCAACAAATTTAACACTCAGACAGTAGTAAATAAGCGGGTTATAAAAGACCAACTAATTACATGTTGCAGCCGCAGCGACTCAAACATATGCATATACATATATAAATATGCTAAAAGGGAATTTGAATATATACAAATTTATATGTTAGGCCAGGTATTGGTAATGGTATTCCCTTTTATATTTGTATTTGTATTTGATATTTATACATGAACAGTAAATAAATTTCGGCAGTCCCTTTGCATTTATTGTCTTAATGAACAAAAGACGACGCGTTTGCTCGAGGAGACAAATGTATCTCGTTTGAGCGCAAAACACAAATGTTTAAAACAATAATAAATTATCATTGTTGTTGTGTTTGTTGCTGCTGCTGTTGATGTTGCTGCTGCTGTTGTTGTTGTGGTCTCTTGCCTTTTATCGCTTGATAATCGCTGGTCATTAGTCATTTTGGCCTCAACCTCAAGTATTGTATGTTTTGTTTTCTATATAGCAATGTATCTGTATCTGAATCGTGTGCGGCTCCTGTTGTTGTTGTTGTTGCCACGCCAAAAAGAGTAATGTGAGCAACAACGGTGGCAGCTGCTGCTGCTGTTGCTGTTGCTGCTGCTGCTGCGGACCAAATGAAGAGACAGCAACAACAAACAGCAGCAACAACAACAACAGCGACTGCTTCGTTTAATAAATCGTGTACTGTCGCCTTTTATTGTTGCGGCGATGTTTCAAATTTTATTTATTTATCTGCTGCCGCTGAATTGGCTTAATAATGTGGCCAACAACAAGCAGTCAACAGTCCAACGGACAGCAGCAACAACAACAACAGCAGCAGGTCAAGCCCATATTTAGCAACTTCTGGCGATATCACACTTAACAGGGCGGCTTTAGCTATCGGCTATCTTGACAGTGCATGAATTATGTATGCTCTTTAGCTAACGTTGGGGTATATTAGCTGACAGTCCACCTATGTAACAGTCAGAGTCTATTTTAAATTTGCATTTATTCATTTAATTTAATTGCAGACAAAAGTTGTAACTTTTATAGTTAGTTAAAAAGCAAAAAGTTAATAGACAACTACTTATATATATTTAATTTGCTCTGTTATATAAATTTAAAAAAACAATAATTGTAGTCTACTAGTATGTCCAGAAAATGTATTCTCCTACAGTTTATTATAGAACATTGTTATTCAGTTGAACAAATAAACAAAAAGTAAATAAAATCAAAGCAAAAAGTTTGCCTAAATAATTTATATATTATTGTTAGTATTAAAATGCTTAAAGATCATCATTTAATCGTGAAAACCGGCTTAACTTATATGTTAATGTAAATAATAATATTATTTAAGACCATAATTTATTCGTGATAATTATTATGCATTAATTCGTGTTAATTACAAAAATAAATTAATTGCTTTGACAAAACTGATTTGCGTTGAGTCTTTTCATCCATTGACAGATAGCTCTGACCTGATTTTCAGTTAATAACATATAAGTCTTTATAAATGAACAAAGCGAATTTATGCAAAATGAAAATGGGTCGAGACTGGGACTGGAAACCCTAAAGGAAATGCATTAAACCTGTGGGCGCATTATTTATGATGAACAAGTCGAGTGACCAGCGGTCTACATATATCACTTATCTATCTACCAATATATCTGTCTATCTATCTGTTGGTAATATATATGAGAGGCCCAACGATACGTGCTCCCAAAAATGTCGGCGGTGTCGCTTTGAAGTGTCAACAAGAGCCGTCAAATGAGCCAACAACTTGGCCAAGGTATTTGCCGGCCTGTCGAGTTCTCCACGCTGCGGTGGTTGGGTGGTTCATTGGTTGGGTGGGTGGAGCGGCTGACATAATAATAATCACAGCATTTGAAATATTTATATTGCTGGCCTTGCAGGGCCATAAATTCAACTTAATATATATACTTTGATACATATAGATATAGATACTCGTATCGCATCGTATCGTATTTTATTCCCCATTTCCTTGCCATAATTTAGCTGGCTTACGATATCTGCGAGACACTCGATTGATATGGATAAAAGTCAACTTCGAATTGACCTCTTTTTCCGTGTGACTTGGCCAACAGCTCAACATTGTAGCTGCCACCCAGATTACTGGGGAGGAAAAAGAAAATAAATGTCTGGCAAGTGCCTGTTGACAGTCGACAGCGAGAAATGTCATTCGAAAAGGCAAAAATTAATAATAACAATAATAAAAGCAACATGCTACAAGTATGCAGTATATATAGTATAATGTAAGATAATAGGAGCCAAAAGGGAAAGTGTCAAACGCAACATTATGAAAATGACACGAGGAAGCCATAAATATTAAAAGAAATACAACAGCAACAATGTCACAACATCAACAACATCTCGGGACACAGCGGGGGTGTAACATGCTAAGAAAAGACATGAAAACGACGAAAAATGCACAGAAAAATTATCAAGGAGTTGACAGCGGGCAACAGCAAGACACTTGAGCAACCCAAAAGATACAAATGTATCTAGAGAGTCGCAAGTAGCAAGTCGCTTAGTGAACGCCCCTAGATGTCACATCTCAGTCCGTTAACGCATGATTGACGCTCCTCCTGCAGCAGGAGGGCGAAAGAAACACGAAAATTGTAATGACTTTGGTGTAATTTATAACAAAACTGTTAATTAGCTGCGACGACTACGCTGACATCAGTCAGCTGCTGTGTAATTTATGGTGACATGCCCATGGGATCGCATAGGGGCAGCTGTTCCTCCCTTCATACTTGGGGTTAAAGGCAAGGCAACAAGTTTGCATACTACATTTATAGGGTATAATATGATGCATATGAATAAATTCAATTTGAAACACAACAGAAAACAGAAAATAGAAAATTGAAGACAAATGCCAACAAACATTAATAAAAAACGATCAGAGATCTTTCAACAGAAATGGGGAAATAAAAATATTATTAATATTAATCAAAACGTCGCATATTTGCGTCATGTTTTTAATAGGCGAATACTATATGCACTTTAGTTAATAAAAAATATATGAATAATAGAATTATTAAACTAGATGCGATATAAATTAAATTGAAAAAATAGATACATATATTAAAATTTACATAAATTGAAACCGTAAATAATTTTTATCAATTTCTCGTATTGACATCTTACTGAAAATGAGAACTTAATCTGATATATTATTATTGTAAAATTATTCCTATTCCCAATGAAAGTCTGTTCAGAGCATGGCAAATATTTAAAAAGATTCAACAAGCTGTTGCTTATCACTTATATAAGGCGGAATGCTAACCCAAAGAGTCAGTCGCTAATCTAAAACGACACCTCATAAATCATCAGGCAGTCCGCAAATAAATCATCAGATCTTAAATGTCAACTTGTCATCGTGCTGAAACAAAATCACAGCACCAAATTGTCAACAATAAAGTTTTATAAGTGCAATCGTTTGCCACGATTTATATGATCATAATAGACCGAATTGAATCACATATGGTACTAAAACTCTGATTAAAAATAAAACGTAGTATTCTATGGCCTGTTCCATGTATACTCTTTTGTTAATAAAAATATAGAACATTAATAGACTATTGTAAAATGTGAAATATTGAAAAACAAAGAGATGAACTTAAGAAACTTTTATAAACAAAGATATAAGATAGTTGGAATATTTAAAGCATTATAAAATTAAATTCATTAAATTAAAAATAAAACGTAGTATTCTATACACTGTATACACTGTTGTTAATAAAATACAGAACACTAATAGACTATTGTAAAATGTAAAATATTGAAAAACAAAAAGAAGAACTCAAGAAACTTTTTATAATCAAAGATATGAGAGAGTTGGAATATTTAAAATATTAGTAAATTAATCTACTCTACTCACTCATAGGGTATGTAACCATCGTGTTCAACGCTAACAGTCATGTTGTGATTATAAATTATGGTCAATTCTTCGCATAGTTTAATCGTACCATCTATATGCGAGCAGGCCAATAAAACGATTTTTATGACCATATAGCCAGAAGTATCAGTGCATATATGACTTGTCAGTGTTGAGGTGCTATAAATAATGCGCCTAATGCCCCATACATAAAGTTTAGAAAATCTTTTCAAAATCACAACCATTGATTAGAGTTAATTTCATAGCGATCATAAAGCACTCGCGAGGCTATGGGGATTACACTTTCCCCTAGTGGCGATATATTTGAATCACAAGACAGTATTAAATTGCCAATCCCAAAAAAGCTTCATAAATCTGGTCACGCTTTGCAGCGATTTATTTTTGTTCACGATCAAGAATTGCTGAATCAGAGAACTCTGAGAACTCAATGCAAAAAGATAATCTATTTGGCTAATATAATAAATGATACGAGTATACTATGAAAGTTCACAAGTTTGATAACTTAAATAAAAGAAAGAAATTCTTAATATATTAAGAAATCTAGTTAAATTCCATGTATCATTTGGTTATTTACTTTCAATAAAAATTTAAAATAATAAAAAAATTTAATTAACTTGGGCTCGTCCGGGATTTGAACCCGGGACCTCCCGCACCCTAAGCGGAAATCATACCCCTAGACCAACGAGCCAGTTAATCTGAAACAGCCAAGAAGCCGATTTGAAGAGCGCGCGAAGAAAGATCACAAGACGTGCAGCAAACAAGAAAGACAACTCAAAAGAAGTGCAAGACATGAAGAGAGAGAGAGTGAGAGAGCGGCATGTTTGGATGCCAAGTCTCCACTCTTCGCTCTCCCTGCTCCACATACTGATAGACGACTCCACATGAGTCGTTACCAAAGCAAAGCAAAGTCTATTTATAACAAAAAGTTGCCATGTTCGTTGGTCTGTTGTTGTTGTTGCTGTTGTTGTTGCTTCTGTTGTTGCTGTTCATGAGTGTTGACAACAAAACAAATTGTTTAACATGGACAAAACAACACAACAAAAGAAATATGATGCATGTAAATAAATTCAATTTGGAACACAACAGAAAACAGAAAATAAAAAATTGAAGACAAGCGCCAACAAACAATAATAAAAAACGATCAGAGATCTTTCAGATCTTTCAACAGAAATGGGAAATAAAAATATTATTAATATTAATCAAAACGTCGCATATTTGCGTCATGTTTTTAATAGCCGAATACTATATGCTCTTTAGGTAATAAAAAATATGAATAATGGAATTATTTAACCAGATACGATATAAATTAATATGATAAAGTACTTTGATTAAAATTTCCATATTTCCACAGATTATTTAAAGCAATTTTCGTACTTAAATCAAGTTAGGGATTACTCGTATTGATATCTTACTGAAAATGAGAACTTGAGCTGAGATTTTAATATTTTAAAATTAGCTTTAAAGTAAATTAATTAACAGACTTCTCTACTCTTTTTTGTTTAATGAAACCAATTTTATACAATTTTATAACGATTTTTTATCACAATTAACAGCTGTCAATTCTTCTTCATTCTTCTTGATTGCGTTGCTTTCAACAATTTATCAGTTCTCTGGGTCTTACAATATGGGTTGAGTGGGGTTGAGTTTTGTATGCGCCTCTAATCGAAATAAAAACGACATAAAATCGAAATGGAAATGGAAATTGAAACAATTGAGAAAAAAGCGATTTTCGTTGAACGTTTGACAGCTGAATGCGATAATTTCAAATCAATTCAATTGAATATTGTCACAATTAATTTACTTTAAAGATATGTACACCCGATTGTCGGTTCTGATCCGACTCTGAGCCCCGTTGATTGCTTTTGTCACATTGTCAGGGTAGGAGTGAGAATTATTTCATTTTATTCTTCAACATTACGAGTATCTGTGATTTTGCTTTTCGAATGGCAATTGAATTGATGAATTCATTTTATTGATTTTTAATTTCAGCTTGGGTGATTTTTTATAGGCTGTCGCCAGAGTTTATTAACGCTTCGATAAATGCCGCACCCATTCCCCCTCCCCTCTTCTTCTCTATCACTCCCTCATTTCCACCTCCACGCTCATGAAATTCAAATTTGTATAGGCAAAAAAAAAATCAAAAATTATGCATTCGGCATACAAAACACTTGGAAAAAAAGCATCAATTTCAGATTCTGATTTTGATTTGACTTTGAAATGAAAATCGGATCATTTTCGATTCGACAGCTTCGACGAGAGTTACGAGTACTCGTGAATAATGACTACTGAATGTTTATTCAGGCGACCAGGCAGCTCAACCAAATGGAAATCGTAATCCAAGTGGAAAAACCAGAATAAAATTATATAACATTTGAAGTTTTATACAGAAAAACCGTAGAAAATATTAAATAATGTTTTATATATATATATTAATAATAAAGTCTTTCATATTCTAAACAATTAATTTATATGGCTGATTAAGCAATCATTTATTGTTGTTACATAAATAATTAAGCCTTCAGGTCAGCTGCAAATATTTCCCCCGATAAGGTAAAATCCTTCAGAGGCTTATTTCGTAATGCCTTCGCATTTGATAAGCTTTATATTTATTTATGTATTACATGGATTTAAATGTAATATAGAAAAGCATACGCCTGATAAGACATTAAATACCTATTTGTTGCACTCCTTTTATATAATATGGAAGACAAACCTAAGACCCAATCAATCAAATTGATTAATATGAATTTGTAATCAAACAAAATCCAATTTTGTAAATAAGAAAATAATAAGCAGGTATTTAAAATGCAATCAGTTGAATCACGATAATTTGACTTTGAAAGAAAGGAAAGAAATATAGAAACCATCAATAATCTTAAAAGTCCAGCTTAAAAAGAGAATTCTTTTCTTTTCCTTTAGGTTTTCAGCCCTGACGATGAATATTTTTAATAAATAAAAGCAGATTGGAATTTATATATATTATGAAAAAATGTTTTTCATTGTATATTTTTTGTTGTCCACATGAATTTGATTTGCGTCTAATTATTTATTAACTGCGCACTTTTTTTTATATATATATTTTTGTTGTTGTCTTTCATTGTATTTTTTTCATTTTCACACAGTAAATTAAATGAATTATATTAAATGCATTTTATTTTTTGTTCAATTTTTAATTTTTAATTCTTTGCATATTGTTTTGTTTTGTTTTCTTAATTGTTGTTATTACAGTTTTATTATACGCATTATTTGTATTACATATAAGTTGACTTAAAACATTATTGAATCTGTATGCATATTATATATAGATTTATATATATGTATATAATAATTAAAAACTAATTAAAGTCTAGGCAAATTAAAGTTAAAAAACAATGCTTAAACATCAGCATAAACAAAACCTGATAAACAGACGATTTTTCATATAGTGAGAGAACTGGAAGTCATTTTTAAAAACTTTGGTTGAACTTTGAGAACGCAATTAATTATGTTTAATTACAAATTAAGAAATGAACTGAAAACTGAGTTAAGTGTATGTAGTTGTAATTGTTGTTGCTATTACTTGTGATTATTTTGTTGAATAATATTTGATTTTTTCTGACTTGTTGATATTGGAAACTTAAATGTAACTAGCGCTCGACAAATCTACAGTTTAGTATCACAGAACAGCGAACGCCGGTGAGAGCGTTACCTAATCTTCATTAATTAATAAATTTATTAATTTTTTAATTTTTTAAATTTGTTAAATCTTTTCTTTCTTTTCATTTGATCAATTTGAATTTCAATTTGAATTTCTTCATTTCGCAACACTTTTCTTCTGCTATTTGGTATCCAACACTAGCCTCTCCTCATCCCTCCCCTCTCTTACTGATGCGCCGCTCCCATGCGTTGTCCATACATCGCATAGGGAGAGTAATATGGACCCAGAGCAGCCGCTGCAGCTGCCGCCGCGGGATTGAAGGCGCCACCGGCACCAAAAGGCGATGGAGCACCGGCTAAAGAACCCGGCGGCTTTCCATATGGATGATAACGGGCGGCAGCTGCTGCCGCGGACATGGGACTCAGCGGAGGTGTTGGGTAGCCGCCACGCAGAGCCGACGAGGGGAAGAGGGTGCCGAGCAGGGATTGAGCCTGGGATTGGGCCAAGGCAGCGGCGGCGGCAGCGGGATCCGACAGGTTCCCAGTGTGCGTGCGCAGATGGGTGAAGAGCTCATCGGAGGTCTGGAAACGCTTGCCACAATAGGCATCTCCCACCACCCAGCTGCAGACGTAGGGAGCGGAGCGGGCGGCGGCGGCGTTGGCGGCTGCGGCGGCCGCTGCCTGGGAATAGGGATGAGCTGGAGGGAGTCCAGCGCTGGCCATGGCCATGCCGTATTTCTGATGCTCGCACTGCGTGCAGCCGGCGGGGCAGGGGGCGCCCATCAGCATCTGTTGGGTGTGGGCGGAGTAGGGGCAGCCAGGACAATAGGGATCCTTGCAGACTGGGACAATTGCCTCACCGCCAGCTGGCGTCTTGATGCGCTGATAACTGATGTACGGATTGGGCTGTCCGGCTCCAGGACCAGCTCCTGCTCCCGGATATCCGCCGTTGGCCGCTGCTGCCGCCAACATGGCGGCATGATGATGCGAGAAGCCGCCGGCAAATGGCGGACGAAATGCGGGATTCGCATGCTGTTCCATGCCAGGAGGACAACACAGTGCCGACAGGGGATTCAGTCCATAGGGTCCGGCTGCCTTATAGGCCGCTGCTGCTGCCGCCGCTGCCGCTGCCATGCTGCTCATCTCCTTGGGATGCTGGGCGGTACCGTTGGCGTTGTTCAACACCTCCATGCCGGAGCGGACAATCGGACTCGCTCCCCGCTGGGATGAGCCCGCTGGGGAGACTGTCTTCCGGCTGTCTTCCGCCTTCAACTGCCCCAAATCGGTGGGCGTGGCATTGGACTTGCTGCGCGATGGAACACGCTCCTGAGTCGAAGAATTCTTGGAACTGGGACGCTGTGGTTCCTCTTGATTCAAGCTGGAGCTGCTCTTGAAACTGTTCTGATTCTGTTGGCTGAGCACATTTGTCTCATATGGCTTAAAGGCCAATTTCATCTCGCTGCCAATCGTTGTTGTTGTTGTTCCCACTGTTGATGTTGTTGTTGTTATTGGTGTGTTGGACTTGGGAGATTTGGCTTGATGGGGCGACTTGGCAGCTGAGATTTCGGCGCTGCTCGAGGAACTCGACGATGTCGACGAGGATGAACATGTGCCCGACTTTTTGTTCTTATCCATGCCCAGAAGCGGCTTTACTGCCGATGAATCCGCTCCAATCTGTGAACAGGTTTGGGCCAAAAGCGCCAATGGACTCTTTTTGGCATCCATCTGAAGAAATTTGGTAGAACAAATGAAGTTAAAGATTTAGTTTGGTTTGTTTTACATTTTAATTTTTCTTTTTAATAATAAACATTATGAAAAATACTTGAAATTGTTTTTACAAAAATTTAAAATTTATATTTGCAATTTTAAATTGAATTGAATTAAGTTGATATTTTATAATTTGAATTTCAAGATAATATAGTAAATTGTTGTTAAAAAATTGTAGTCAAAACATTTTGAAATATATATTTGATATTTTAAATCGAATTAAAGTGAGTTGAAATTTAATAACTTGAATTTCTAGATAGAAATAAATTTTGAATATTTATTTTGTTTTACTTTTTGAAATATTTTATTATTTACTTTAAAATTTAAATCTGCATTAAAAAATTCAAATAACAATTTTATATTTCAATTAAAATTTCATTAATTATTTCTTTTGTTATTGTCGCATTATTTTTCAATTACTCTCATTAATTTTTTCAATTATTTCAAATGATATTATTTTGGATATTTTCAATATTTTGAAATACTAACCGTTGTTGGCAATGGCGCCAAGTAATCCGGTTGCAAATATTGGTTATTACCGATGGTAACAACACCACCGCCACCTTCGAGTACAACCATTTTGTTGTAGTTGTAGTTTTGAAGTTGTTTTTTGAATTTGTTGATGTTTTTTTGGTCAGGTAATCCACAGAGAATGTTTATCAGTTAATTGGAGACTTGTTAGCTGCTTATTTGTTGGTTTGAAATAATCCAAAAGAGTATGCGACGGCAGATAATCCGAAATTTCTTTATATTTCACACTTTAGTTTCAATTTCTTGAAAATTCAAGAAATTTTTGTTGTGTGCACAGAATTTGTGACAAGTGGCCACTTCACAATTTTTTTTTTGGCTTGTTCAATCACTTTACACTTGACGAACGTACATATACATATAAGACTGTATATTTGTATTATTTTCTTTTTTGTATTTTGTAGACAGAGTTTACTTTTTTTGCTTTCCGTTTCAGTTTTTTCCGAACACGTCTGAACGCATCGAAGGCTAAACTCGAACTGAATTCAACGGCAGCAACTGGCAGAGGACTTGACTCAACGTGAAGCGTAAAATGCGCTCAGCTGTGTGCGCTCGCGCTCTCTCTGGCTCTCTGAGCGCACTGTCGCTCTTGCGCTCAGAACCGGTCGGCAGCGCTGCATAGCATTTGAGCGCGTTGGTTGAAGCAGAGGCGCATGTGTTGTGTGAGCGAGCTGCACTGTGTGTAATTTTCAAATATGGCGTACTTTTTGCCCAATCACATCGCATGCGCCATGCAATGGAAGCCATAAACTGAACCAGCAGGTTTTTTTTCACACTCTTTGACTCTTTGCAACACGGCAACACTCGCAGCGAGAGCAACAGTTGAGCGTGAGAGCGGCGCTCTCGACTCGTTTTATTCGTTTAATTTTCTTTTAGTTCGTCCGCGGAAGTTCGCCTTTGACGCGCACATTAATTTTATCTTCACACATATGTCACGCGCTACTGCAGCTCACACACACACACACATAGACGTCTCCCACTCTCTTCTGGCTCTCACTCACACTCTCAGTGAGCTGTCAACACCAGACGATTCTCCGCTCAGTCGCATTGTCTTCACTGAGATTTGTTTCTCAGTCACTCAACACTTAACCACTCTTCTTCTTCATCTTTTTTATGCTATCGCCTCGGTTCGCTCGTTTTAATGTCATATAAAAATTAATTTGTTTGCCGCTCTTCATTGCTCTTCCTCTGCCACTGCCTCTGTCGCTGCCACTGCCTCGGTTTCTGCCACTGCCTCTGCCACTGCCTCGGTTTTTGCCTTTGTTTAGCGTTTTTCGATTAACTTCTGGGTTCTGTTCTGCGGTTTGTTTTCCACAAGAGCTTCTGTTTGTTGTTTAAGTGGAAATCGTTGTTTTGTCGTCGTGTCAAAGTTGTTCCAAACAATTTTTCACATGTTTTGTCATCTAGTAATCGTATGACGACTGTTTCTATGCATCTGCATCTGTATCCGTGTGTGTGTCTGTGTGTGTGGCTTAATTAATCTTCACGCTACAAGCAGATGGACAGCATTGTACTCGGTACTCGGTGTTTGACGTTGCCACATGATGCACTTTTTAACTTTTTTAATAGTTTAATGGTGGCTGCATTCGATGCATTTTTAATAATAACACAACACGTTAATGGCTTCATTTGAATTTTACTCACACTTCACACATAAAACGGGCTTAATGTTAATCCTCAATTAACATTGACTATACCCTACAAATTCACTAAACACTAGAGGGTTGATTCAGTTTCTCGAGATTTTTTAAAGATTGTTCCAAAAATCGCTACAGATTTTCATGACAATTGTTTTTGAAAAACATGCAATGTCAGGGATTTAATTTTCGAAAATGTTTTCTCAAAAATCGACCGCCAAAAATGTAAATCAAATTTCAACTAATTTATTAAATATTGGCACATTTTATACACTAAATAAATAAATGTAAAATGTATATAATTCCAATTTATTTATCTTAATAATGAGTTTTATTAAGATTTAAATTATGTAAAATCTCTAAGCATATCTCAAAAATCGGCTGCTAAAAATGTATTTCAAATTTCAACTAATTCTTGAACTATTGTAACAATAAATAAATACAATAAATAAATAAATGTAAAATGTATTTATTGTCAATTTATTAACTTTAGTAATGAGTATAATTTGATATAATACATACTAAATTTTGACAATTCTCTAAACAAATATTTGATTTCAGAAATACCTAAAATAAACACGAGTTATTCTGCTAAAACTTTCCTACTTTTTCATACAAAACGCAGATTTAATATATTATTTTCAAGGTGTAATTAGTAAATTTTAATCCAAACATTCAGCTGTTTGAGCCAATTAAAATCTGTGTAAATATGCCAGATAATCAGGGAGTTAGATATAACATAGCTTAGAGCTGATTAGAGATATTTAAGCAATGCTTAGTTAGGGGTAGGAAAAACCCATTCGGGGTGCTACCAAACCAGGTAGCGGTACCTGCCAAGGCCGAGGACCGCAACCTTCGGGGAAAATGATGGATTTATTAGATTAGAGCGTGTTGCTTTACGATACAGCTTAGACGTAATTTGCGGTTGCAGCGTTGGGCAACAAAGCGGACAAAATGCTGGCAGTGTTGGTAAATGCCACATTAAATTTTTATTTATTTATTTTATTATTTATTTTAGTTTGCCCCATTTGCGTTAAATGCCAAAATAAGTACGTACTGAGAGAATGAGTGTGAGTATGAGTATGGGTATGAGTATGAGTGTGAGTACGAGTAGGTAAGTAATTCATATTTTTACGGCTACTTTGTCAGCGTCATAAATTTTCTTCTGCATGTGAATTATTTACTAGCAAAGCGAACGCAAACGGCAAACAAGATGGTTGCCAGCGTTGTGGGAGGAGGATGAAGGGGAATCGGGGGCGGTGGCGTCGTATACATAAATAACACAAAATATTATAAATTACACGCAGGGATGTAAAAACGTTGAGCAGAAGCGCAAAATTTGTAGCCGCGAAAACATTTATGTATATGAAGAATATAAAAAGGAGGCAGCACATAAAATTAACCACATATTTCTTCATTTTTATGGCATTTATTATCACAGAAATGTTTGTGTGATAAAAGCGAAGCAGCGCAAAAGGCAAACGATGAACGACGACGTCGACGACGACGACGACGACGATGGGGCAAAAAGGCAGTCATAAAAATGCAGCCATTTACCTTTTGATTTATGCACAACAACAGCAACAACCACAGCAAATAAGTACGAAAATCTACTTTGGGGCTGCTGAATATTAAATACTCTTCTATAACCTTCAAGTTATTTGGTGAAAAAGAAAGCATTAAAAATTATATAGATACGATATTATTATGTAATAAATAAATAAATAAATATTGTATAAAAACGATTTTTTAAAGCTTTTAAATATTTTTTAAATTATTTTTTAATTTTTCAAATTAGAAAAATATTTTAAATACGTGAATTTAGGACTGTAGGCTGTAGAATAACATTTCCTATCACATGTAATGGGAAACTTGAAATATTTAAACAAAAATCTATAATAAAATGGGCCTATAATAAATTAGTGAACAAGTATTTCCAAATTATTAAATCATTTTCTTTAATATCTTGTTAAAAATAATTAAATTATTAAAAAAAGTGATAAATAATGGATAATTATTAATGGAACATGCAAATATTTAATGGATTGCCTTTAAATATCAGTTAATGCTTAAAAAAAAAAGTTTAATAAAAATAATATTTTTTTAACTAAAAAAATAGTATTGTTAACTATAGCAAAATTTATTTAACTGGGAGATCGATCTATAGAAGGTGGTGATCAGCTGAGGAAACCTAATGAAACTTATTATTCCAAATATTCTTTAAATATTGTCTCCTGCAGTTCTGTTATACCCTATGCTAGGGTATCTCAAGATAGATAGACAGAAGGACAGCAGGGAGGAGTAGGGAAAGGACACGCATGTTAGCACACGCCAAGAGAAACAACTGCAAAGCAAACGGAGCAAAATAATGCAATAAATTTGACATTATCTGCGGCAATATGAAGGTACGATATAAACAAAAAGAGTATGGGTATATCCGACTACGACTACAAATACGAGAGGGCACTTGTCGAGTGGGTGGCACTTGGACTGAGGCTCCTCTGAGTCTCTTCATTTCGGTAGGGACAAAAAGAACCAAAATAGTATTGCATATTCTATTAATACATTATTTATTATTATGATCACTCTAAATTCTACCTAAAGCATTTACAGTGTCATATCAGAATTTTTACAAGACAGGTATATTACAGATTTTAACGAGACAGTGTGAAAATCGAGCCCAGTTATTATTCAATTATATTTTATTCAAACTGAAATTCTAATTATGTGGCAGGCGACTCTTAAAAACAAACAGGAGCTATCAAAGGATATGCTCCTCGATAAAACCTACTTAATAAACGCTGAATATGACAAAGTTTTGATTGGAACATGAGTAACACCCTTATCTCAGTCTCCCTCTCTGATTATATCATTCATAGCACAATAATTGGCATCGATTGATGTTGACTGGCGATCACTGCGGACGGCAGTCCGCGCTAGTGACGAAAGCAACACATAGTGTGCAAAAGGCGACTAGCAATATATACACGCAGAATGGAAAATTTGCTATGACTGTCCGATCGGATTGAGTTATATACCGATCGAAAGGTATGACTTTACCTAACAAAAGTGCATACTAAGACTTTTGGTAACTCACCTGGTTCGTAAGATATGGGGGTGTAAGTGGGAGGGGCCAAATTTTAATGATTGCAGCTAGTGGGGCCGTTGGAGCCTTTTGGTAAAATTTTATAATTTTTAAAAATTCTTATTAAAAATACGCGTCGAATGATACCTTAATCATTTCAATCCGACATTTGGTTCAAAAGATATATTAATTTGAAGTTTTTAAGGGCCTTCTCAAAATGAGATGAAAAGTTTGTTTGTCTGTTTGTCTGTTTGTCCATTTGTTTGTTTGTACGAAGGCGCTGAAAAAGCTAAATTTTTCTGATGAGGAATTGTTTCTTATCAGAAATCTAGAAATGTTTGTTCTACGACTTTAGCGGGAAATAGCTAGTTTAGCGGGAAAAAGCTAAAACGTGATAAATTTGAAACACCCATTGCTTCCAATCCAAGAAAGCTAGAGATGTGTTCTATATGTCGTTAGAAAGGTATGTTAGAGGGCTTTCAGACGTGCCTTGAATATTTTTTTGCAAAGTGCTCAGGTAAAACGCTACAGGTGAAAAAAGAATTTTTAGCTTAAACTTTGGCGATTTATTAGAAAACGATTCCGACGATTTTTATTAAATTTCAATATGTTGTAACATATAAAATTTCGCGTCTTTTGATATATGACACATGTGTCTCAACCATAAGGTTTGGAAGATATTAACGGTAAACTGAATATATACATTTTACTATTTACTATATGGTACTAAATAGGAAAATCAAGCTTTGGTACAAAAAACTTTTTTGTTTTTCAAGGTTTCTCAACCAATTTGACAAAGTATGCATTTAAGTAAGTCTTACACATTATGTCCAAATTTAGTTGAAATCGGTCCACTATATCATATAGCTGTCATAGGAACGATCGGTTAAAAATCAAGTTTTAGTATGAACAACTTTTTTGTTTTTTAAGGTTTCTCAACCAATTTGACAGAGTATGCATTTAAGTTAGTCTTACACATTATGTCCAAATTTAGTTCAAATCGGTCCACTATATCATATAGCTGTCATAGGAACGATCGGTTAAAAATCAAGTTTTAGTATAAAAAACTTTGTTGTTTTTTCAGATCTTGATCACACTATCAACATACGCATCTGGGTTGGTTTTATACATCCTGACCAACATTGGATAAAATCGGTTTACTATATTATATAGCTGCCCTATTTATTTTTTATTTGAAGTAAGCATTTTGATAATTTTATAGCAAAATTACACTGTCAGAATCATATTAATTTCCAAAAATTTCTGATATCTTCCAAAAAAAACTTTTTAACAAAGTAAAAGTCTAGTGACGAAAGTCTTTCCCTGCCCCAAAATTTCTGATATCCCATTTTGTGACGAACGATATTAAACTTAATATATAAATAATTATAAAATAAAAAGTTTGGCATTCGGCACTGCGCATTAAAATTATTTTTAGGTATACAGAATCAAGATCTTTATGCGCAATGTTCCGAATGCCAAACTTTTTATTTTATAATTATTTATATATTAAGTTTAATATCGTTCGTCACAAAATGGGATATCAGAAATTTTGGGGCAGGAAAGACTTTCGTCACTAGACTTTTACTTTGTTAAAAAGTTTTTTTGGAATACAATAACTCACTTGGAGAGAACCCAAAATCCGGGGCCATTTAAAAAATTGAAAAACAAACTGCAATAAATTCAGTAAAGCGCATGCAATACACACACACACACACTAACAAAACAAATAAAAAGAAAAAGTAGAAAATTGTGAAAAGGGATACACATCCGGCATTGCCCCCTGGGCGGCTCAGCTACCACCATGATGAATGGAGGGAGGTAGGCAGAGCCCGAGTCTCTACCGACTCTCGATAATTTATCGACAACAATTTATCTCGTAATAGTAACGACCAGAAAAACACACACACACACACACAATGAGAAATTGCTCCTGGACAATGGTGACATTGAAATTTTACGGTAATATACGAAAAGGTTCTTTAGAATATCTATTTTTTGCAAAATGACGGCGGTAAAATAAAGAAGCGGGTACCCCTACCCTCTCTCTCATCTCTCTCCCCTCTTTACAGTGCTGCCAAATCTGGCTAGATTAATAAAGCAAATTAATGGTTGCATTGTTGCTGACAATGAGCAAAAAGTAAAGAAAAAACAATAAACAATGAAATATTTTTGGGGGTAAAAAATGTGACACGTGCAGGAATCTAAATGATAAATTGACAATATAAATTTTATTGCCATTCGTATTGAGTATTAATTGCATACAAAATCAAACAACTGTGTCGATAAAAAATAACTATTGAGAGGGTAGAAAATATATTTTATTAAGGGTAAATTTACAGGGTAAATCTACAGACTTATTAATCAAAAATATAACATAACTTGAACAGTCTTGATGAGGTAAAGAATTATTCAATAAATACTTGAGTAAAATTAAATCCATTTTCCTTTTTTTTTAATAAGTCAAGTATTCACATATGTATTAATTTTATGAATTTCTTAAAACAAGTCAAGATATCTATAGTATTTTAGATACATATTTAAGTACCACACTCAAAGAAAGTAGATTCTACTTAATATTTGCTGTTTATGACTAATAAAAAAAACTTTCTTCACATTTTAAGTGCCAAACAAATACTGAATCCCATCCGTTTAATATATTTTTATTAAAACTCCACAAAAGTCATCTTCTCACACAACAATAGTCCATAGTTTATAAGGAAGTAATGTATAGAACTTAAGCTATTTCGTGTGCAGCATAATAATATAATAAGATACATAAGGGAATTTCGAAAAATCGCATAAAAATCAGTAGAAACAACAACAAAATCCTGTAGAGAAAGAAATGCATATATATCCTTTTTGGTACAAGAATCGCATTCAGCTGTGTCAAATATTTATGGGCCAAACATAAAAATGTTTACGACCTTCACAATTTAACAACCGAGGCAGGTTCTCAGTCTGTCTCTCTCTCTCTCTGTCTCAGTTCCCCAGAGCAACTGGCGCTTGGCAGTGCACACAGGATATATCCAAGCATAAGGAATACATCGTTTCTCCTTCGTTTGTCCCCTGTTGCTTTTCGTGTTTGTGTTGATAAAGAGCACATAAATTATGGTCTATATATCATGGAAATCTATCGATGCTGAAGCAGCGTCGTGTCCTGTTTTATGGCCAAGAAATTTTATGATCCTTGGAGAGTCGCCTGTTTATTGATTTGCCTGACGGCGTTGCTAATTTTTGCCACAAAGGAATGTACAGAACAGAAGACTCTGTCACTCTCGAGGATATTGCGATGGGACAACAACCGGCGAGTGTGCGGTCAATCAAGGACGAAAACGAGGCGAGCAGGCTGGCAGGACATCAGGACATCATGACATCATGACATCAGGCTGGCAAAACTAGGCAGTCTGGCATTGTCCTTGATTTATGGTCCTCATTAATTTCACTGCCACCAAAGTTGACACTTCTGCGTATGTCTTGTCTCTCTCTCTCTCTCTCCCTCTCTCTATCTGTGTCATCCTTGGTTCACTCCCCTCTGTGTCCTGACATTTTGACAAATAATTTTATTGACGGTCTCTGTTTGGTTTTTAATTGTCCTGCAAGTTGTCTCAGCTGCCTCAACGCCGCACGTGATAATTGCTCATTTTATGAGGCATTTATCAAAAGTGTTTCGAGGTTACTCGTTGTCTCTTCCTCCTCCCCCCATAACGGTCTCATCTCTGCTGTCCTTGCCATTATCCTGCTGCGTCTGACACTCGTCCCGCCGTCAACTCTGATCCCGTCCGTCTCTGTCTGACAGTCACGCGTCATTTATTTGCCCGTGTGGCCCTGACAGTTGTTGATTGCCATTTTCCAGCACATTTTCTATGTGTTGTTTTTCGATTCAGTTTATCGAATATGTTCGGGAAACTATTAAAGACTGTCAAAAGTTGTGTGTTATAATTAATTGGAAAATAGAACAAAAGTTTTGTTGATTTTTGATGCTAATCCTTGGAAATATGTAAAAATTAACTAGGATAACAATTTCAATTTTTTAAATAGTTTTTCGAGTTTTTTTTGTAATAGAAGTTGGCTTATTTTTTTGTACAATTTTTTTTTTTAAATAAAAAATAATATCTGAATCTAGCAAATTTTATGTAATTCAAATAAAAATAGGCATAATATTCACTCAAGTTCTTCGATCGCCAAAATTATTTAAAATTTAAAATTATTTAAAAAGAACACTACAACTTTGAAATATTGAATTTTTTAAGGATGCCGAATTCTGACTAAAACATGAGCTCCTAAATGAAAGCAAACATAATCACAATTTTTATATTTGATCATCCTTGTAACAAGACTTTTTATACCGAAATCTATTTCAAATACAACTTTATTATCTTATTACTTGAAGTCGTTTACTCATCTTTATCAAAATTATTATTAGTTGGACTTTTTCATATTTTTCATACTTTATTTAAGATCCAAGCACTTTTTGACTCTGATATTTAAAATTAAGTATCTTAAAGAAAAGTTGAATAAACTTCAAGTCTGCTTTGATAGCTTTAGATATGATATGATATGATATGGTTATGATGCGTGTTTCCGAAACAAGCTCTAAAAAGGAAACAGTGAAACATAGCAGAAATCCTTGTGGAACGTTCAACACAAGCGAAGAGCTGAATAAAGGGGAAAAACAGAACTGAAATGTGGAAGGAAACTAAAGAAAACAAAATGCCGAAACGAGGCGGCGGCACTTTGGGCCTCTGTTGTTGAAATGACAGGCTGACAGCAGAATTCACACTTCATTTGAGGCACCTCACGCTCCGCATCCCGATCCCGATCCCAAACCCGAGCCCGAGCCCGATCCCTATTCCAATCCCGATCCCGAACCAGGGCGAGTGCTAATGTTGCGCATAATAATTTTGTACTAAATTAAATAGTGCGTGGGTCGCTCTGTTTGGGATCTGTCTGTCTGTCTGTCTGTCTCTCTGTCTGTTTGTCTGTGTCTGTCAGTTTCTGGACAACATGTTGCATTCCTCCTGCTTTGGCGGCATCGTTGTTGATTCGCTTTTTCATGCATGCGGCAACTCATCCACTTGAAACGTGAAAGGATATAATTTAGTTTTTATTGCACGTTGTAAAGGTTTTTGCTCGACAACAACAACAACAACAACAACTCTGAGTAGTTTGAATATAACTTGTACTCATATGCGAGTACCCACATATATCCATGGAGGATTCATCAGTTATGCATGGCATGTTTGTTTTTTAAGGATCCTTTGCAACACTCTACTCTAACCATTATTCATTTATTACTCTCTACTCTTTACTGCTTTACTCCTTTACTCTTTACTCATTCGTTTATTCGCCTTTTTTGTGTGTTAATTTATTGATGTGCCGCTTATCGTCACGTGTCCGTAGAACGTCTCTTTTCTGTCTCTGTCTCTGAGCTCGGTTCTCTTTGATGTTTCATAAATCACAGCTGGTTTTTTTTTAGTATACAGTCGCTCAATGTTTGTTTTTTACGAGTAACTAAATTAAATGGGTTTTTCTATACAGCTAATGGATTGGTAAGAGTATTAGCTGAGATATGGTAAATAGAGAATACTAAATCTGTTCGTTCATTGAATTTCGGAAAATAAATAGGAGCTTACTTTAGAATAGAGAAAGATACCAGAAAGATTTCTAGTGATGTTAAGAATTTAAAACAAATCAATTTTAGATTTAAACAAATTTTAAACAGTCAATTAAATTGATAGGGAATTCCCAAAGCACATGCTGGGAATATTATTGAAGATATAAATAATCTATTTATTTTATAGAATATACTGATACACAAACTTCAGGCAAAAGATAGAAAATTAACTTGAAAAATACAAGATCTTCTCGTATTATGACAATTTAACAATAAAACTATAGTTATTCATTTCAAATATAATTTTAAATGAAAATATCCCTACTTAGAATGACTTCTCAATGTTTTTAACCTTGTGAGAAACAAATTCAACTTAATTGGAGGCAGAAAAGATACATTAACATATGTTATGTGTAGTTCTCTAGGAAATAATAAGTAACAAAACTTAAAATAGCATTACAAACTGAAAGGATAGATAAGAATTTCCAACAATTGTTGTGAGAAATATACATTTAAAAAGCTGTTTGAAAAATCTCGTATCTCAAGGCAATTGGCTCAAGTGGATAATTGATGTTTCCAATATGACATGTGTACAATTCGAGTATTGGAACAAGTGGAAAAAGGAAGCCATAAACTACACGAACACTTTATTTGGATTCGAGGAACTAATTGAGTCAGTCGGCGATGATGATGATGATGGTGAGCATTAAGCCAGCACTTGAGGGAGCTTGTGACTGACTTTTTACTACCTAGAATTCAATTTAGTTTACGGCAACAACAACAACAACAACAACGATGACAACACTTCAGGGACACTTGAATGCAGGTCCAATTATGAGAAGGCAGAAAAAAGAAGGAGAATAAGAAAACTGGCAGCAGCACAAGTTCAGCTCAGTTCAGTTCAGCTCAGCTCAGCGAATCATAATGAAAACATTTAACCTGTCGTCAGCAAGAACAGAACAGAACAGAACAGGAAAATGATTCCCAGCAACATCATCATCAGCATAATAATGATTATCATCATCATCAGGACAAGCGGGACAACGTGGGGCGGCACTCATAATCAACTTTAAATGTCAGGCAACGTCGAGAGCAATTTTGTGGTACCTTCTTCTCGTTTTCAATTATATGGCAGCGCTATGATCCTTCGAGGAAGTGGTTAGAGCTGACAGAAAACCAAGCAAACCAGGCAACCACTTGAGCAAAACAATTCAACAGCGACAAGGGAAAAAATATGAAAAAGAACTTGAATTGACAGCCGGAGATGGAGATGAAGATGGAGATGAAGACGGGGCTCAAGTTGAGTGTATAATACACCTTTCCTTGGTCTTGGACCTGTATCTGCTACTACCCCACCTCCATCTCTAGGTCGAGCTCCTTGTTGTCATTAATGAGACGTCTTCTTCAGTCCGCGCAGTCATTTCCACTTCAAGTTGTCAAGCCAAACAGCCCCTCATCATATTTTAAATTTTGTGGCAGCTTGTGTTTTCGACATTTCGGGCATTATGTCGCGCCTACTTTTCACCATTTACTCTCTTGTCGACTCTGTCTCTTCTCGGTCGTCTCTTTGATCTTACGCTTCGGTTCTAATTTGATTATAAACGCACACCTCACACTCTAAGACAGCTTCTCTCACTTCTAAGCATCTTCATTTTCAGCCTCAATGGTTGGCAGCACTTCCTTTTCACTCCACTTCCCCTCTGTCTCTCACTCTCTCTTTATTTGTATTTTCCACTTCACTCTATTCCCCTTATCCTCCACCTCCTGATGCCATTCCATTCTACGGACTGATGACTACGCGCCGCGGCGTACTCAATGACGCGTTGAAAGTGCCATAAAAAAAGGACATGAAGACATTGAAAGACATAGAGAGAGAGATAGAATGAGAGAGAGAGAGAGTGAGAAAGAGATATAAATGTAGATGCTGAGAGACCCCGTGAGTCTTGGCCTAGGGTTATGTGCTGACAGCATTTTAAATGAAATGAAAACGATGCTTTCACTTCACCATGAAACGCGACCCTTAAGAACGGGGAGCTCAACGTTTTGCTAAACTAAGCAGAAGTAATGTCACTGAACTACATGCAACATGGGGCATGTGGCATGAGGAATGGGGCAGGTTTAAGGGGCAGCCCTTTATAGACAACACGAGCTCGTAAGGTGAGGCTAATGCGATAACTTCTTTAGAGACTATTGATTTTGCACCCAGACTCTGAAAAATGAAAGTATATACACTGAAAATAAAGACCAACTTCAAAAATCAAGAACATTCATCATAAATATTTTGTTCTTAAAATAAGACCATTTTATAAGACCAAATTAATAAAACTAAATATTAATCTAAAAATTCGCAGTTCTTAATATAAGAATTGAAAATCTTAAATTGATATTAAAATATAAATATGTCATAGTTAATATGAAGACAATAATGGCACCGTGGCACTCTGGTTAGAGTCGCCGCTTCAGTTTGTGGGTAACAAGTCGAGGGATCGACTCTATCCAAGGAAAAAACATATAATCGGAATACTTAAGTTTAAAACACCTGCCCTTTTTTTTATTTTTGGTTTGAGAATTTAAGACTGTTTGGTCTTAAATTAAGAACCTATTCTTATTTGAAATGTTCTTAAAATCAAGTTGTGTTTTCTAAATTTAACAATTTTATATACTCGACTCATTTTTTGACCAAAATTCTTGGTGCTGAGACCAAAATCTTGATGTTAGAACTTTTTTTTTCAGTGTATTATCATCTAGTTATCAAATAAAGATTGTAAACGAAAACATTTCTCTTATATAATACATACAAAATTCCTGAAGAGCCTTAAGCTACAACTCTAATTAACTTAAAACCAAAAAAAAAAAACAAACTATAAATAGTTTAAATTAGAACAGAATGTATCTAAGAAATGTATCTAATACTAAAAGTAAAACAAACTTCATGTACAATATGATTACAGTGCTTCAAGAACTGAGTAAATATTGAATACAGGGTATAAGAACTGGTTAAACCTTCAGTTTAATACACTCGTAAGTTCTCACTTATCAAATTGTTGTTTGCTTCTCACACTTTAACCTCTCGAAACGATCTGAGTTAATTAGCAATGCCATTTGATGTAACAAATGTTACATACATATGTGAACAAAGTAGAGCTCCCTTCTGTCACATTTCCGTTTAGAAAAAGGGGTAAGTTTTGGGTTATTTGATCGAGTCACACAAACAGAACGTAAGAAATATATTAATGTCTCGAATTACGTACAAATAAATTCGGAAATTTTGTTATTTTGTGGGTAATCAGTCAATTTCAAGCAAACAAAGCCAAAATGACAAACCCACAGAGAGGAAAGGGGTTAAACTTCCTGCTTTTAGATTGTTCCCTCTGGCTAGATTCATGAGCTCGTTTCGATATTATGTTGGAAGTTTGTTTAACGCACGGTTGCCCTTAGTAACAAGTAAACCATAATTTCGGCAAAAAGGTTATTCTCACATTTCAGATGACAACCTAATGAAGAGGCCAAGTAATCCTTTAACTATGACTAGTTTTGGGGTGAACCAATGCTGTCATAAATCAAATTGCAGGGAGGTTTCAGAGAAGACGCCAGTGTTGCAGATCTAATCTATTTTTAAAGATTTGTATTTAAAGCTATCGTCATATTAATGAAGAAAAATTGGTTAGGAGATGAAAAGAAAGAGCCAAGTGATTATTGTAAAATTGGTATAAAATTTGGACTTAATTAAACAGATCCGTTGATCGATACTCTAGATACATCTTAAAATATTGGATGAAATATTCAGATAATAACATTTGAAGGAATTGATAAAAAAAAATTGATAAAATTGTTTCAAAAATGACTTTAATTCATTTCTAAAGAATACACAATATTATAAAATATAGGAATTTAATTATATAAGCTTAAGAAGTTAAAAGTTATCGTTTTAATAACCAGTATCATACGTATCAAAATTACAATCGATAGTTTACCGATTGTTCCATAATCTAGGTTAATCTGCTCTCATTTTCTCTGTTAAATCCATTCATCTATAACAAACAATCTCTGGGATAAACACAGATCTACAGAGTCTGTTTTTGCTGCTGGACAATAAATTACGCTTTAACCAGTTAGGGAAAAATATCATAAAATACAAAATGAAGTACGCTCGACATGTCTCGGACGCTGTGAAATTTATGTGACAATTTTGTGCAGGATAAATGGCCGCACACTGGGAACTAGGAACAGTATCTACTGGTCGAGCACTAGGCGAAGAAGGATGTCGTTTTTAGTTGACCAAACCATACCATGCCATACTATATATATGTACATAGTACCTTTTTTTTCGTTTCTCAAAAATTAGTTGGGTTAAAAGGCACGCACTGGGTGCACACACAAAGGGAGTTGTAGAGTATCCATTCCATTCCATTCCGCAATGCCCACAAAGTGGATGCCCACTAAAAACTAACGAACTAACCTGCAACTGGAGGTCAAAGAGGGTATGTGTGGCTTGGGGGCAACTTCAGCACTTGGTCGTTGTCGGTCATGTTGCATAAATCTCATTTGGGCTTTATTTACTCTCAAAATGTTCCCGTTCAGATTGCTCTTGTCGTTCTTTCAGTTCTTGCCGTTGTTCTTGTTGTTGTTGTTGTTTTTGCTACTCTGGCAAATAAATTCATTTAGTGGCATTTAGTGCCCCCCGGTTCACCTTATTGTTCGGGGTCGTCGCCGGCCGGATTGCTGGCTGCTCTTCTGGCCAGGACGCTGTGTGCATTTTATGGCAGTTTCTGCGTTTTTGTGGCCAAACATGAAGTGAAAATTACACACACACATACACACACACACACACATATGCTCGCACACACACATGTTGTCGCAATTGTTTTGCCAGAATAGTGAGAGGATATATGCAATTGTGTGTGTGTGTGTGAATATATGTGGTGGGATTTGGCTTTAGTCGGCAGTTAATTTTCATATTTTCTAGCCGCACTCCCCCGCCCACTCCTCGTCCCCCTCGTCCATACTGCTCTGTGGACATTTTGTCGTAAATAAATATAACAATTTATTTAGATTGCAATGACAGGCGGATGCTATTAAAAGCGCAATTTATGTGTGTCTTTCTGGGGGGAGTGATGGTCTACGGACTGCGACAGGGATGAACTTTATGATGTTGCAAATCCAAATGCATATGGGTTCCCTAGCAAACTTATGAATGTCCTGGGAGTATCACTCAGATTACTGAGCTTTAAAATATGCAAGATAATCAACAAAAAGACAAATATGTTTCCATAAAGCTCCATTAAAAAGAAGCTAAAGTTTTTTATATAAATTGAAATTAATTATTGTACAATACCTAAATTTTAATATAACATTTCAGCATTTACTCAAATTTATTACAATTATTTAACCATTTAAATAAATTATTGTAAATATAAATATATATTTTTAATATTTAAATATTTTAATGTATTATATTATTTATTCCAACACTGCCTTATTTAAAAATACATATGTACATAAAATTATTTCGAAAGCTCCTTCAGGAGTTAAAAGATAACAAGGCAGCTTAATAATTTAATTGAAACTTCCCGAACATTGTTGGATTTAATTGAATTGCATTCAATATACAAGTTAATAAAAATTCTTCTTATAACTTTTGCCTAAGTTTCAAAAGTAAAATGAAAAGAGTTTTCAACATTTTCGAGTTCGTGATAAATGGGAAGAGATGAAAATTGCTATGTGCTGCAATTTATGAAAAGAAGAAATTCATTTTGTGTGCATTATAAAAACAACAATCAAAGGCATGGCCCAAAATCTGTAACATCATGATTTTTACGATTATTACATTTATTTTTGCCAGAAAGAAAATGCGAAATTTACGAGCATTGAAGTAAATTTTAATGCGCTGTAAACGGGAAAGACCCACAAAATGAAGAAAAATGTGCGATAAAACATGAAAAGAAATATTTTCATATTCGTTGTATGCGTTATTTTGGCCTGAATTTATATCCACACACACACACACACAGACACACACACAACACAAAAACATGCATACAAAATAAATCAACTGTGAACATTTTGTGGCATAAAGTAAAAATTGTTACACACCCGAAAGCCGAGCGAAGACTTTAGTCAAAAATGGTCAAGCTATCCCCCCGAAAAATTTGTAGAAAATATGTCAAAAATATGCAAATGAATGCCACATGGTGTGTGTGAGAAAGTGTTGTTGTTGTTGTTGAGAAGAAAATCTCTGTAAAGGTCCGAGAATTTGTCGCATGCTTCCATGTCATACCATTTAAATGCAAATTAATGGTCAGTTAAACTGTCAGACTCGTCTAATGTTTCACTTCTTTTGGTGGTGTTTTCCCTGCAAACGACAGTTGTCAGTCAGTCAGTGAGTTGGTCAGTCTGACAATCTGACAGTCTACCAGATTTGTGGAGTTAATTTGCTGTGAAATCTGGCTATAAAGCGCAGCTGTAATTAATTGCCTGTGTTTAATTTGGGTTAATTTTATTTATGGCCGCTCGTAATTTACATTTTTAAACAAACGAGACCAAAACGATAACTTCACACGGCCACTCATCATCCGTACAGATCGCACACAAAATGCAATCATAAAATGTCATGCCCCCAGCTTCAGTCCCAGTCGAAAGCTGGCGAAACGACATTTACTACGAGTCTTTTGTGGCACTGAGAAGTTGCATGTGACATAGCAGCAACAACAACAACAACAGGAACGGCAACTGACAGGACACTTTTGACAGCGCAGACAGCAAGGACTAAGCTTCTGCTAATGTCAACAGCAAACAGTGAAAAATGTGAAAGGAATAGAATGAGAAACCCAATTTCATAAGAAATTGCCACGAAACTTACATGCTCTATTCAGAGAAATATAGATATACAAAATAGTTATTTACACAGCAAATAAACTCATATTATCAATAGAAAATAACATAAAAATTATAATAAGATGTTCTATGAAATCATCTATCCCCAGGGAAAGGAATTGAGACAAGAATTGACGACGCACAAAAGGAAATATTATTTGAATAATTGAAATAAAATAAAATTTATTATAAGATGTCCTATGAAATCATCTATCCCCAGAAAAAGAGATTGAGCAAGAAATTGACGAGTCAGAAAAATAAATACTGATTGAATAATAATAATAAATTGCTGCATTTGTAATAAAACTAACAAATACTGGTGATCATCAAATTTATAAGAATTCATATCGAGCAAATGAAATAAAAATAGTCCCTTCGATATCATCTGTCTCCTGAGAAAAGTTCTCATTAATCTATTGCTGAATCATAAAAAGTAATAATTTATTATCTGTTTTTTCAAGCAAATTGAAAAACTACAATAGATTTCTTTTCATAATCAAACAAAGTGCACATGGTATTCAGCATACCCTGTGATTAACAGTGCACAATAGACATGGAGACAGAGAGAGAAAAAGAGACGAACAGAGGGAGAGAGAGGGAGGTGAAAAGTAGAAACAAAAGACAGCAAGAAGCAACAGTGACAGTGGCACTGGCAGTTCTCTGACACTGACAGTTGTCAACTGCTGTTGTTTCTTGGTTTTATTCTTCTTTCTTTTTCTTTTCTTTTTTTTTTTTTTTTTTTTATTATTCTCTATTCTGTTGTTGTTTTTTGCCAGCTACTGCTGTTTCTGACGGATTTCTGTTCCTGTTGTTGTTTCTGTTGTTGCTGTCATATTTTTAACAGCAACAAAAATTCTATCTTGATTTTTCATTAATGTGCACATTGTATTCAGTGTCTCTTCTTCTTATCGGTGACATTTGACATCCTTCAGCATTTCTACATATTTCTTAAATATCATAGGAATGGTATTTAAATTTCACACATTAGGAATAAAACGAGGAATAGATTTTTTAACTTTTTAATGAGAAAATTCTAATATCCTAAAGATATTAAATAAATGGAATATTTTTGTATTAATAAAATAAAGATTTTCCCTTTAGTTTTCCTCAAAATACCTGATCACGCTCAACGATGACATCAGAAAACACAATATTATTTAAGAAACAAATATAATTTTAAGCCGTTACAAGTTGTGAAAATCCTTCACACAAGGAATCTGTCATCGAGATCGGAGAACAGATATCTACATAAATAAAAATATGCTAAATATGCCTCCATCTTGAGAACAGTTTCTTAATTAATAAAAAATATAAGTAAATATTAAGTATTTAACAATTTTGAAACTACTCATAAAAAATGCTTGGTTAACTCTTTCTGCTTAGCGATCTGAGAACACTTTGTAATTTCAATCTAAATGTTCGATAAGAATCTACCAGCATTAAGTGATGCTCACTGTAGGGAGTCTTTGAGTCCGGAATACACAATGCTGATGTCTTTTGCATAATGAATAAGGAAACCTAATGGGTTTACATCTGGAGACATGGCCACCATAATACTTTGTATGTAAATTTCGCCAATAAAGCAATTTCTTTTAATGAGGCACGGGCACTTCAGAAGCAGACGGAAGACGAGAGGAGGAGATGGGAGACCTTAACTATCACATAAAGTAACAAAATGAATTACGCCCCGACATGATGATGGGCCCCTATCAGTGAAACTTCCACTTCCAGTGGAAGCGCGGCAGTAATTGAGTTAAATATGCACAAGATGACAGCATTAATTATGCGCAGACCGAGCCAAAAGAAGGGTAAGGGTAAGGGAAACGACGGGAATAATGAGGGAAAAGAGTTAAATGTGGTATTTTGTTGTGGCAACCATATGCCGAAAGTGTATAA
This sequence comes from Drosophila kuntzei, assembly GCA_035042165.1. Classification (NCBI taxonomy): domain Eukaryota; kingdom Metazoa; phylum Arthropoda; class Insecta; order Diptera; family Drosophilidae; genus Drosophila; species Drosophila kuntzei. The sequence continues at coordinate 863,275 of JAWNLU010001763.1, forward strand.
AAATGCAACAAAAAGATAAGTATAATAAAAAGAACCCAGTTACAGTTTCAGACGCAGTCCCAATAAAGGTTTACAAATAAGTCAACAGCATGGGAACTCGCAACTGGTAGATGGCAAAAAGATGGTAAATGGGAACGGGTCTTATAAGGGTTGTGTTCTTCGATGGCCACTCGAAAAGTACGCATAACAAATTTGATAATGAACTATGAAATTTGGATACTGGAAAAAGTCTCTTTATCCTTCTTTTTGAATTGTTTCGCATCTGACAGCCACGGAATTTATTTGCTGTCATAAATATTAAAATAACAATTATTGCCATTTAACTGAAGGGTTGTGTGTCGGACCAAAGAAACAACCCAACCAGATGTGAACCCCTTCCCGGAACTATTTTGCATACTCAACGACTTAACGGCTGTCCAAAGGAAACATATTTCATCTTTCGGATTGTCATAAATTCTAATCAAGTAGGAAATTTGCAAAACGGGGTAGACGATTATTATGATATAAGGCTTTTGTCTGTAAAAGAAATAAATATAATAAGCTTGCGTTATAGTTGGATTAGGACTTGAACTTGAGGATAAATAGATAATACTTTAGGGATGTCTTTTCAGGTTATTTAAGAATAATTTCATTAAAAAGATATAAAGTATAAGGAATGGTATCGTTATCCCCAGTTTAAGACTTAATAAATTAGCTAATCTGGCAGAAAGTCTTTTGTAACCTAGGAATAATATTGAATAAGTAAATATAGAACTATGAAAGCATCGTTAGGAATTCTTAAAATCCATCTATGAAGTCTTAGGGACCGCACTTGAATTGAAACTTTCACATCGATGTCTTCGCCTATTTATCATTGTAAACGCGGCAATTTATTTGATTTAAGCAATTTGTAAAATTTTAATGTGCTTCAGAATGAAATAAATCTCCGACTGTGGATTGAGCGGCTGCGCCGAGAGGTGGACCACGGGGGGAGGAGGAAGGGGGAAGGCGTAAGAGCCAAAACGGGGGCACGTCCAGTGAAATAAATTAGGCACAGCTGTGTGCGGCAAATGGATGCGGGAGAAGACAGAGGGAGGTGTATCCCAAGTGGACGTGTGCCTAATTTAGCAATGCGTGCCTTGGGGCATAAGGGGGGGAGTGGCAACTGGGAACACATAAACATAAATAAGTAAGACAAATAAAGTGTCTTGACACGGACATTTAGCACTGAGAATCGAATGAGCACCAATGCCCCATCAATTGCTTCAGCCACACAAGGTTCAATTGCCGAGCACGACCCCAAAGAGGAGCAGAAGAAAGAGGGAGAGATCTGAAGAGAGTGAGGGGGAGGCGACTCCACATTGATAATGGTATAGGAATATTTCTCCATGCACTTGTCGCTGTCAATTGCCATTTATTTGTTGTGATTTGTGGGGGCCAAGCGGCATATCAAATACAAATTGACAGCTGACACGTAAACGCCTCCAGGCAGTGACAGTTCCCCTTCCCACTCTCATTTCCTACCATATGGTAACTCCTTAGAGTCATGACTCCTTTTATTCCTAACTAACTCAAGTCATGAGTTCTACAAGTTTTTAGCAGGTGTTGAGTGCGCTTCCGACTTGCATTGCCTGTTTCACAATTCCGACAATTCCTACGAATAATGATTTCTACCTATAGAGGTATTTGAGTATATATACTCCATAGAAGTGCCTGTCGTCGTCGTTGAACAACGTTGCCCGCAAATAGTTCCTTCCGTTTGCATGAGTTGCTTTTACAGTTGTTCTTAGCCCCTTCTCCCCAACCCCAGATACGCCCCATTGAATGGCAGCGAAACCAATTAATTTGTATGAATTGTGAGAGCTCTACATTATTCTGAGCTGATTAGTTATGCAGCATGGCCGTAAAGCCGTAAACCCGTAAACCCCTATTCAAATATGCGCGAAATAAAATGAAAGGCAATGCCGACATAACGCTGAATAAATAAGAACGAGAAATATACAAAATAAACCTTTGATTTACCAATACTCTTTAGAATAAAATGTAAGAAAGGCTACTGCCAAATTGACTTAAATTAATTCAAAACTATTCTCTAAAAACAGGGACTGAAAATAAGAAACACTTTTGGATAAAAGTCTATGTGAATTTTTTCGGTAATATTTAAGATAAACATTTCAAAATTATAATACCAGTTTTCAAATAATAAAAGTCCTCAACGAATTCAATTTTATTCCTCAAAACTAATAGTCTTTTGATACTTTTAAATTAATTAATCAGAAATAAAAATCCTTAATGACTTTTATTTTATATCTCAAAAATAAAAGTCTTTTAAGACTTTTAAATTTATTATCCTAAAATGATAGTATTTAAAGACTTTTATTTAAAGAAATTAGCAAAAACTCTAATATAATATAAAACTGAACAAATGAAAATCAATAATAATGGTTATTTTTAAAATTTTTTTAATCACAAGTAATAATTAAAATTGATTTATCAAATAAAAGTCATTAAATTACCATTAAAAAAGATTTTTTGGCTTTTTCCTTATAACAGTTATAGTCCCTGCTAAAGAATATTTTATAAATACATTTAAATCAACTGTGATTATACATATTCCATCATAAAATGTTTTAAAGGAAAGGTTTAATTTTTATTATTGTTAATATACTTTAAATATTTTAAAATACTTTTAAAAATTTTTGTAAGTCAAATCTTTACTTAGCTTTGCATATTTAAAAGAAGTAAGAAAGTTAAACAAACAAATTTACTTACCGAAAATAGTTTATAGCTTCCTACCTGAAATAAGTTTCATAAAATATTAATAACAAATTTAAATATGTATATTTAAAATTAGAAAAGTTATAAATGAATATAGCAAAGTCTATCTACGAAGATTTCTGCAATTTTACTACTTAATGTCAAGTCTCATTACTTATTCACAGTACTCTAATCCTGTAAGAGAATACAAAATGACAAGCGCAGAAAAATTATGACTGTCGAGCATTTTTGCATATGACTGTGTATAATTTCACAATTAATTATGAAATATGCCATACAGAAAAAACGACCATAGAGAATGATGGCAAGAAGGAGAGTGAAGAGAGAGGGGGGATAGGGGTCTGTAGGCTCTACAAATTGTGCACTGCAGACCCAAAGACAGAGAGAGAGAGAGAGAGAGAGAGGGGAGGGGCAAGAGTTGTGTATAACTACTATGACTAAACAAAACGATACGAAATGACACGCTGTCAACGTGGTCGGGCCTAAAAGCTGGCCAAAACGTTGAGTTGGCAGTTAGGGAAGTTGCCAGTTGGCAGTTGGTAGTCGCCAAATTACAATAATAATAACAATAATAATGAAAACAGTAGCAGCCACACGACAATGCGACAAAGTGGCAGTCTCAAAGTCAGAGACGGAGTGGGAAACTCGACGTTTCGACCTGGTTGAGAGCGTGTGTTCGAGTTATGCCATTGTGAACGAGTCAAACGACGATTAACGCTTGGCTGATTGCTTGTTGGCCATGTTGGTGGGGTGCAGAGTTGCCTCTCAAAAGTGCTGGTCATAAATTACACAATGAAATGAAAAATGTCAGCCCAAAAAGGGGATTTTTTTTCGCTTTGGGTCAAAAGAGCCTGCGGAGGTCGCTGCAGTTCGTTTCGCTTCGGTTTAGTTTGGCTTAGACTGTCTCGTTTGCTTAGCAATTTGTGTTGGCCAAGTTTATGATTTTACAGTTATGAGAGTGTGTGTGGTCAACTTCATTGCTGGCAACTGCGCTGCATGTCATGCAATGCGTCATTTGAAGGTGGCCACTTTAGTTGACTTGCCTTGTATTATTATTAACTAGTTGGCAACATGCAAAGCCAAATGGTTGCGCTTTGGCAAACTAGTTGCCAGTTAGTATACATCAACATCATCATCATTATACTGTTCATCATCATTACTTTGTTCATCATCAAGTCGGCCATTGCATGTCGCCAGGCATTTATGATTAAGTGCGCCTATATATTCCGACTTCACCTGGGCTTTCAATGGGCTTTTCTGCAGACAGTTTGTATGCTAATTTGTGAGTACCCGTATTCACACTCACACTCACACACTCAATGCTTTATTTAACTGTTATTTTAATTTATGACAATTTTATGCGAGTGCGCAGCAAATGTTGAAGTTGTCGCCCCTCTCTCTCTCTCTCTCTCTCTCGACTCTCAAATCCGACCACATAATAATAATAAAAGCGGAAACTATTGTATTAAGTGTTTGATTTATGTTTTTAGTCAATTGTTTTATTTATGAGCTTGCACTCCGCATTGTTCCAGTCCCAGGCTTTTGTCCCGCAACGAGACCAGTTTAGGGAACTCAACTGAACTTCGCTCCGGGGTCGCAAAAGTTAACAATTGAACTTTATTTGTTCGCCCCGAGAATTATTATACAACGAGTTTGTCGTTCTCGCTTTTTGCAGTTTGCGCAAATATTTTAGATGTGTGTGTTTTGGGTTACAAAAAGCTTAGGAATTTGTTCAGAATTCTGTTCAAATTTTCAGCACATTTCCGCCGAGAATCAAACTCCATAATTGAGCTATGCGAATAGAGGCGAATAGGCTAAAAAAGAGTTCATTTATATGCAGGTATGAATGAATAAATCGAGTTGAGTTGTACTACATATAAGCGACTTTAAAGATTCCAATTTTTTTGAAAGTACTTTATAAATAGTAGATTAATAGAAAAACTATTTCCCATAAAGAACATAGAATTTACTTTAAAGTTTAGAATAAATTGCTATATAGTTAAAGCAAATGTACATTATTTTAGAATGTACAAAATACATACATATTTTAGTGGATATCGAATATAAGTCTATTTCATTTCGAATTTTGTATGTTCGCATAAAATCAAAACTAAACAACTCCAAGTATATAAAAATGGACTTAACTAAATTTACATTCCAAGGAAAACACCACAATTATTTAAAAGGAAAACACCACAAATATTTTAAATTATTTATAAGAGAAAAGACGAAAGGTTCAATTACTTTTTCCAATTTCAAATATTTGGTGTGCTGTTGGATATGGTGTCAGTACAGTCTCTTATCTTCTATCGTATATCTATTTATGTTTTTAAATCGTAGCCGACTTAAGGCCGCAGTTGTGTGAAGCACACTAATTACATTCCATGGTCATCATCATTCATCATTCTTGGACACAAGCCCAGGCAATTTTCTCACACTTTAAATTGACACATCACAGCGATAAAATGGGCCCAAAAAATTCTGATAAATTAGATCCTGATGACTTGTAAGACTGCCAAGCGAGTTCATGGCTATTTCTAGTATTACTCTGTACTGCAACTAGAGATCTACTAGAGAAAGAGTGAGAGTGAGAGCATTGCTAAGCAATCGCTCAGTGTCAAGGCATATTTCATCAATTAATTATACAAGTTTAAGAGAAATATAAAAGAATTTAAGCCAAAAGCGGGACAATGAGAATGCACAAATATCTGTAGTATGGTATATTGTATAGCAAAATATGAGTATGTTTCTCCCATTTCTCAGTTTCTCTGATGTGGCAACGTCATCAAAGTAATCATCCTGAGACTCTGACGAGCGACTGTCAGTTAAAGTGATAGAGGAGCCAGCGACGAGTCCAAATGATTGCCTCAATGACGTGGCAGCGCTCCCCCTGTCTCTTTCTCTTACACACACTCTGTCTCTTTCTGTTCCGACATCAGCGACATCATTTATCATCAACCTGCCTGTCAGTCAAGTCAGTCACTGGCTACAAAAAATTACCGCTTCGTCAAGGGAAGGACTCTCTCTCTCTCCTTCATTCTCTCTCTCTCTCTCTGACGACTTGTGTGTGTGTTATCCTTGGGTGTGCTGTCAAAAAATTATTATGCCTATTAATTTTACCCATGCGGGCATCACCCTCTCCTATCCTCTCGCCCTCTTCATCTACGCCTTCCCCCTATCAGCCTTTTATCCAGTTCGGCGTGTTGGTGGTAAATTACACAACAAAAAATTATGTTTGCCTTTTGCCAGCACCAAGTGGGCGTGCCACACCCTCCACACCACACCGTATACGTGTGTGTGCCGCTTAAGACTTATTTTGCCTCATTCATTTGGCAGTAATTTATCCTGTCATGCTGTCATTATGACAAACAAAAAAACCTACAAAAATAAAATAAAGTAAGCGCTTACAGCGGGGCAAAAAATTATTTATTGAAAATGATTATGCAAAGGAAGTCGCTGAATGTTTTGTACGGTGGTTCAGTGGTGCGGTGGGTGGCTGCGGATGGGATTTTATTTTTTTATTTTGTTAATGATTCGATGACGCCTTGGACTTGACACATCGATCAAAAATCATTATGACTTATTTGGGTTGTGTGTGGATAGAGGAAATATGGCCAGATATACACTGTACAAAATTAATAGGTAGGTAGAAATTTGGAAAATATTAAAATTGTTTAAAAGAAAATTTTTGGAGAATGAATTAAAGTTTACTGAATACAATACAATATTTTGATATTGCTTCTAAGATTATCTTTAATAATTTAAAATAACATTCGAATTTTTTATTTCGTATACGTAATAAAATTTAAAATAATTTGTTTTCATTTTACACTTACGGAAAATGTCTTACTTACTAAAAAAAACTTCTTAACAAAGTAAAAGTCTAGTGACGAAAGCCCCAAAAATTTCTGATGTCCAATTTTGTGACGAACGATATTTAATTTTTTTTTTAATTTATGTGAAATGTTTAACAACAAATTAATATCCACTAGTATATGAAATAAGAATCTGTATTTAACTGAAACTAAGCTAAATTGTAATGTATTATCAACAATATTTAATTTACAGGGTATCTGCGTTAGATATATTTTATGGCTTGAGATACTTATTGATAAAATATGTATAGGTTATAATTTATTGTTTAACTAATCTCACTAAATAATTTAAATTGAAATAAGATCGAATAAATAAAATAAAACAAATAGAATTGTACAATATTTTAATAAGTAATTTGTGAATACGTCGAAATTTCACTCAAGTTGTCAATTACAGGGTATCAGAGTTAGTCGCATAGGAGTGCATGTATATGAGCTAAGTCGTTTCTGTGTTTTCAATAACTAATCAATCTTAAGTTTGACTTGGATGTCTGCGCTGCACGCGATGACTTATTTTGGTTAGTGTTTTTCACAGCCAGAAAAACAGAAACAGAAGAGCAAAGGTGGATGGGAGGTGGAGGTGGAGTAGGAGATGGAAAAAGAGGAAGAAAAACATCCAAACTTTTTCGGAACTGGCTGTGTAATCGACAACAGCAAAGCAAGTGCCAACTTTTTTGCTGGCGCACATCAATCAGCCTGGGGTGGAAACGTAAGCTCACGTCACTCAGTCAGACAGTCCTTCAGTCAACGGGTCTACGAGTCAGAGAAAAAGAGAGAGAGAGCGAGAGAGAGATAGAAAGTGGAAATGGGATAGATAGTGTAGTTGGGTAGTGGATTTTTGAACTTATGGCGTTGACAGCCGGAATACAAAATGCCGGCGAAATATGTCGATACGAATCAAGCGAAAGTTCAACTCGTATTTTTTTCCTCTGTTCTGTTTTCACTTTACCATAATGCACGCTAGCTGAAATGAAATGAAATGGAATGAAGTGAGTTGGGAATGGAAAATATGAAAAATTTGCTTGCTAGTGCGGACCAGAGAGTTACATCCTTTGGTAAGAGAGAGAGAGAGAGAGAGAACTCTGAACTACCATATAAATGCCAGACAATAAATAACCGCAACTTAAGCATATTGCGGTTAGGAACACACAGACCGTCGTGTCGTCTAACCCTCTGAAACTCTTCAATAACTCACTCACTCTCTCTTTCTTGCACTCTCCTAGCACTCTCCGACGGCCATATTTCATTTTCATGCTCCCAATTGTTTTGCTTTTGACAAATGAGTGAACTAGACACAGGCAAAAGCACGGGAACGAGTTATGGCTCCCTTACACTGTACATCAAAATCACGCTCAAATACAATGCGTAAATTTCACCAGTATTCAAGACATCCCTTTACATGTATATAAATATTTGATTTAGAGTGAAATTGGAAAATAGATAGAATAGTGCTGAAAGGTACATATATTTTCCAGATCAATGATATTATATATACCAGGGATTAAGACCGTAACCATAACCGTAACCTTTAACCGGTATTAACCGATTGAAATCGGTAACCGTAACTGAAACCTGAACCGAAACCAAGTTTTTGTATTATACCGAAACCTAAATAACCGATTAATAACCGATTCATTAATAACAGTCAATTTTGGCTCAATGAAGCATTAAATTAAATTATGTTGTTAAGGTGTAATTATCGTTTTTAAAACTAATTGGTTTTTAATGTAAACTCATCTTATAAATATATATTTTAAATTTATATATTGATCGAATAGATCTTCCTTGAAATCCAAGAATTTTTGTTTAAATATTAAAATCGGAATCATATCGGTATTTCGAAACCGAAACATAAAAGAATCCGGTAACCGTTATGAAACCGATATAAAAAGATTTTTGTTACTCATAACCAAAAACCAAAATACAATAATAAAAGAAACCCTAACTACAACCGATAATCGTTTTGGTTTCATACCCCGATGTATACCAATGTCTGGTGGGAAACTATTATAAAAGCAATGTGAACCAACAAGATATGTGGTATAAATGGGACAGTTGTGTATTAATTTCTGTGTAAAAAATGCATTTATTCACTCATGCATTTTAATCAGGAATAAATAACAAATTTTAGATTAATTAATACATTCTGCCATAAAAATCTTGTCAAACCGACAGTCTAATATCATGACATGTCGTACAGTGTGTGGGAGCCACAAGTGAAAGAGACAGCGCGTGTGTACAAGGCAAGTCATCAAAATAACAAATAACGACGACTAGCAAAATTGATTGCATGTCATTAATTTTCATTTCAAATTACGCTGCCACTATGTCTTGGTCGCTCCACACTCTCGTCCTCGTCCTGTTCTGCTTCTTCTTCTACTACTCTTAGCCTGCAGCTGAAAATGTCAGGCAAGTCAACGTCAGGCAGCCAATGGGCCAAAGTCAAAGTCGTGCCAAAGTCAGGCCACCGGGCCAAATGTGCTCAGCGTGAAGAAGTCAAAATGCCATCGCCTTTTCTAGTTTCAAGTTTCTCCATTTTTAGCCAGAATGTTTGCCAAAACACTTTGTAATCGAGTATAGCAAGTGATATAATGCACTGACAACAGTAATTTTCTTACATTGCACATCAAAATGTTCGTTGAATGCAGATTGAGTCTCAAAATTTAGGGTATGAGAGCCTAAAGTTTGTTTACAGTCTTTTCAGGTTACATATATTATTGAAATTTAACTAGATGTGCTTATTATTATTTAAAGTAATAATAATAAAAAGATAATAATTACGAGATAAGGAAAAACAATTATAAAATTCAAAAAACATTATTTCTTTGCAGATTACTAACTAACTTATTGATAAACAATATAAATTTTTCGTTTTTACAATATCCCTGCAAACAGCTAAAAAAAATTTACAATAAAGAATTTTTAAATTAAAAATTACTCTTAATGGTTATTTAAAGACTTTTATTTTATAAATTAAATTTAATAATTATTTGCAATTAAAAAAAATAAATTTAAATAATCATGAAATAGACTTTAATTCAATAAAATCATCAATAACTCTTATAAAAGACTGAAAAAATAAAAATCAATAATAATTGTTATTTTTAATTTAAAAAAAAATTATTAAATTTGATTTAAAAAATAAATGATTTTTTTTTGCTTATTCCTCATAATAGTTATGGTTTCTGGTATTAATGTTATTGTCATTGACTCATCGAAATTAATGTTACATTCAAAAGTAGCACTCAGTTTATATTTAACTGAATTTGGAAGAAACGATCCTTAATTGTGGCTATTTAACATTAAACAACATAATGTAAAATAATTATAACAAAACAAATATATGTATTAACTAAATAAATTTAAATAATTGAATCAAAACCAATAAAATTGACAATCATTAATTTTTAAATAATATCAAAATTAATATATTTTTTAAAGTGTGAAATATGTAACAATATTACAGGGTATATTAGTGTCGTCCTTCGCAAGTTTAAAGTTTGGTTTTAGCTTGTTACAATTGAAATTGGAAGTACCGACAATTTTGTTGGCCGATTTGTAAATTATGAGCAAAGACGTCAACTGCCAACTGCATTCGCAACAAACTTGCAACAAGCTCAACGGACATGACCACAAACTACAGCTGCAGATGAGGATGAGAGGAGTGGAGTGCAAAGTGGTTGGAAGGGATGTAGATGTGGATGTGGATGAGGCTACCTAAAGCTGTCCGTTGTTGAGTGCTTCAGCCAGGGTCGTAGCCGGAGTCAGAGAACAGCAGCTAACTGACATTTGACTGTCAGATGCTGTTGGCTCTCATTCGTTAATGTCAGAAGCAAGAGTTAATCTCGCGTGCATTTCAAAACATCACAGAGACAGCAAAGACAGCGAGAGCGAGCGAGAGAGGGTGAGAAAGAGAGAGAGGGGGAGATAGTTAAAGAAAGAGAGGCAGAGAAGTGAGTCGGCTAGGTACGCACTGGCCAGTTGAATACATATATTGTAATCAAGGTTTGGTTGGTATTGTTTTGGCCAGGCCAAGAGAGAAAGAGCAACTGCAACAACAACAAAAACTGACTGACTGACTGACATACTGGCAAGCAGGAACAACAACATCAGCAAGAACTGATGGATGCCTGAAAGCCAGGCTGCAAAATGAATGAATGACATGGCAGACTTGTGGACCGGGTGGCTTCGACTCCAACTCTGACTGGATTCTGGCCATGGCTCGGAGTCGACTCCACGCACGCAATGTGTTCAATGATGACCAAACACAAGTGTGCAAAGAGAGAGAGAGGGAAAGAGAGAGAGGGAAAGAGAGAGAGGGAAAGAGAGAGAAAGAGAACAAACGCGTGATAAGTTGGCCTGGCCACTTACCAAACCAACTTCCATGCCAAGCACAGTCTGAGTGGAGCAAGGAAGAGAGAGGAAGAGAGAGGGAGAGAGAGGAGAGAGAGGGAGAGGGAGAGAGAGAGGGAGAGAGAGAGGGAGAGAGAAACTGCCTGTCAGCTGCATTTGCATATGGCTCGCATTTTGTGGGAGCCAGCATGCAAAATTGCTTTATGAATTATAAACAATGGCCCGGACCGAGGCTCGTTAGTTGCTTGTCTGTTTCATTGCATACAATTCCCCCCTCACTCTACCACTCTCTAACCCTCTCTCTCTCACTCTCTTTCTCTGTCCCTTTCTCTGTCTATCTCATTGCGCTGACAGTGATTATGTCGCCAAGTGACATCCATCAGCAGCTCTGTAATTTATTGCCATTTCTCTTGTTGTTGTTGTTACTGGAGTTGTTATTATTGTTGTTGGCCTGCAACTGGACAAGATTGCACCCAGTTTATGTACATGGCAAACGTGTCTGCGTCTGCATCATCCGACTGGGTGTGGTTAATTACAGGTGCCACATACCACATGCAACAATCTCTATATTCATTCAGTTTGTCCTCTCTCTCTATCTCTCTGTCTCTTGTCTCTCATCAAGAGGTTAATGCGCTTATCGAATGAGCTTAATTAAACGATTAATTACCACGTAACACACACAGCACACTGTCCTATATATAAATTATTTCCACCAAATATATTTGCATTGTCCATCTATAAATAATGCTGCTATGAATACGTCCAGCTTATATGTACATATGTAGTCTTAAGATCATAAGCTGGTAGGTACATAAATACAAATAAAATAATTAATCTCCCTTTTTTATACATTTTTACACACATGTTTTTTAATTAGGATTATTTTTACTACAACAATTTTTGTAATTCAATACATTCTGCCATTAAAATCTTATTCACAATTTAAAACAATTTACCTAAATTTAAATTGTGGTTATCAAAGATCTAAATAAAGACATGTAAATATAATGCATTTCAGCTTTTTCTAAATATATGCTATTCCAAAAACAAAATAATAACGAAGTCTAATATCATAAAACACAACATAAGGATATTAAATCAGTTGCTTTTTGTTAACATAACAAATATGCTGAGAAAAATATGATGAAAAGTGTATAGAATGCATGTAATTTTGAACAATTGAGTTGCGACCTTTAGAAAGAGGTTTACAATATCAAAGAGCTAAGCACACGCACTTTAATCATATGAAATAAACAGAAAAAAAGTAAAGTAATGAAAAAATGAAGAGAAAATAAAACGCATTTTTGCTTTCAAACAATTTCCGTACTCACTTTTCTTTTTTTTTATTTTGGTACTCGAGAAATCGAGCTCTACATAGAATTTCTTAGCGAGAAATCAAAAGATGAAGAAAAAAAAGAAGAAGAGGAAGAGGAAGAACAAGGAGAATGCAATCAAATCGCGAGTGCCGCCGGCAGCTCTCGAGTTAATGATATACACTCACTTCAGGGGCATTATCAGGCTCATGGTTAGGTCCTTAAAGAGGGTTTCATACTTACATGGCACGACAACAAAGCCCTTCCCAGTCGCATTATTCGAGGCAACATTGTGTCAAGTTTGCAACGCTTTAAAATTGCAAAAGAAAAGCGGTTGAGGCATTGAGACCCATTGAAACCCATTGAAACCCATCCAAAACCCTTCGAGCCCTACACACCCTTTTAACTACATACTTAAAGGCAAATCAAAAGCATTCCCATCGCAGGGGTTACCAAATGCGAATAAAAAATGAGAATGCCGGCACTTAAGAGCGGTTTTTCAATAACTGAAGTGACTGACAACCCATCCCTGATTTCCTCTCTCCTGTGATTCAATTGCAACTGTGAAAACAATTAAACTCTAGAGTTTGGATACAAAATATTTGGCTTGTGCATAAGTCTGAGTTTTAGTTCCAATGTTTGATCTCATAAATCCCCTAACAATGCGTGAATGATTCAGTTGACTGGTTGCCCCTCATCCCATCCTATAGGATATTCTCTTCAAGTGTTGCATTATCTGCGCATTTATCAGCAACCCTAAAGCTCTATCTAAATCCCAAACCAGCAGCAGATGTGCTTTCTATTCACCCTTCATCTAATCTCTTAGACATTTAATTTGTATTTAAGCCTTGTCCATTGGGATTACCAAGTGAATCAAGTCCTTTTTCCTTTTGCCACCCGCTCTGCTTAATAATTTCCCACGGCCTGTTATAGATCATGTTCTTCAATTCAATGTCGGCTTCCTTAAAAGATTCAACTGGCACTTCCGAATCGAAGCTTCCTAGAAATATGCATAAGGCGCACAGAGTTTTATAAATGGCACAATCGAAACAATAGAGTTAGGAGCGGACCTTGAGAGCGGACCTCTGAAACGATGTCAACAAGGTGGAAAGAAAAAAAAAGGCACACACTCAATATGGTTCCATCGAATTCAAACTAAGAATCACCAACTTCAAAGATCCCGAAAAACAAACTGAGAATACAACTTCTTGTATTCTCTTTCTCTCTCCCATTCATTTTGCTCGTTCACAAAATCTGCAAATATTTCTTCGTTGAAAAATTTCTTCATAATTTTTGCGGCACTTTTCTCTGATTTCGACGACACGGACGACACAAATTAGCAGTAGGATTCTCAGCTCTGATCCCAGTTGCAGTTTTGTACACTTCTAACAAGGGATAATGACCAGACAAGTTGTCAAATAAACAAATAATTCCCAACTGACACGTTTATTGTTCAACTTCTTTCGTGTGCGTGCTAAATGGCATAGTTCAGGGGATTTCCCGGCCTTCCACTGAAACTGTAAACAGTTTTCATTTCCTTTCAATGCAATTAAATATAATCACAATACGAGTCCCATACAAATAAGTATATGCCTTTTTGGGAACACTACGACTATAATCTGTCATGTGGAATTAGGAAGTCTATTATTGCAACTTTTGAGAAAGTTGGTGGGAGTTGTATATAAAAAGATTTATACAATTTATTGTTCAGATTAAAAGTAAAACTATTCTATGCTGTAAACTTGATTTAAATTAGCTTTCAGCTTAAAAATACTTCTTATCTTAACTATTTCTAGGATAACTTATTCCAGCCGGTGCGACTTCAAAGAGTTTTATGCCTTTTAATACCCTACAATTTCATTTTTATATCGATTTTTTCTTCCTGTAATTGATAAAAACTTAAAGTACCCCTCATCAGTCACTTAAACACAATTAGATGTTTCAGTTTTATACAAAAAACTGGGGGCTGGGCTCGATCCATTTACCTCTTACCTCAGTTAGTCGCACTTATGTGAACTCACGCCACAGCCATTTTGAGGCAAAGCAAACAACCACCAAATGATGTCTATGGAAAACCATGCCATGTGGAACTGTCGTGATTGACGTGACATTAAATGACAGGCTGACACAACTGACACACAACTTTATATGACAAGCAGCACACCAGACACTTTGACAACAAATGAGCAACAGTGGAATGAAATTGATGTTGATGATGCGACCGTCTAATGAATGCCACAAAATAGTCAAGTACCCAAAAATGGCATTTCCCAATTGAGGGTAGTAGTTTATGTTTAATGGGGTTACCCTCGATAGTAATTGTCTACTAATAATATTAAGATATATATAAATAATTTTATAAATGTTTATTGCATTGTCGAATTAACTAATGCTACAATTATGCATAGTTTTACTCATATTCTGTCTCAGGTATTTATCTTAGTTGTAAATTTAATTGTCTTTTTAAAGTTATCGATAATATTACATTTTGCAGCATTCTATCGATCGCAATTGCCGATAGTTTTAGTATGATTTTGTACTTGAAAAATGTCTCAGATCTCTAAATAAATGTTTTTTTTCAGTATTGTTAACATTACATTTTTTTATTATAATTGTATTTAAAATTAAATTAATTTTTTTTTCTCTCTGTCGACGTTAAATGAATAAATAAATTATTGCTGTCTTTAGTTTTTAGAAAAAGTTAATAAAAATATAAATAATTTTCACTAAATTTATCTATTTAAAAAAAATAAATGGGAATTTTAATATTTTCAACCCACTTTCTTGACTAACTGGATAAATATATTTCCTATAATTAAAACTACCAGTAGTATCTATATTTCATCGTACTATAAGCCAAACTGATTGATATTTTTGAAGCACTACCGCAAGTTTGACATGAAGTTTTATTCAACTTTCAGAGTCCGAGGTTGACCAACTTGACATGCGTTGGGCATTTGTTATTGTTACAGGTAGTTAGTGCTATATCTAATTGATAGAGTCGAAGAGGAGATGGAGTAGGAGTAGAAGAAGAAGAAGGAAGAGAAGGGGAACGAGTCGGTAGCGTTGCATTCACAGGTGATAAATTCAATGATTATCAACACTTTGCCCCTCGCTTTAATAATTAAAAATGCATAATAGTCTGTGGCGGTAAAAGTTCAAAGAGCACATTTTACTAGTCGCAGCCAGAGAGGTCTATGTGTGTCTTTCTGTGGATTTAGATTCAATGCAATAATCATAAACTATGCCATTGAATGAAACGAACATCGGACTATGAAATTGTCTGTAGTCTTTATGGGCCGATCCGCCGCCTCTATGCATAGAAATGAATGAATTTTCGGTTTCGGAAAACGTGCCCCTTTTTTATGGTTCCCTAATATATGAAAATTATCAGAGTTAAACAGAGACAGCGATAAAAACAAAGACAGATGCAGACCACTTTGTCGGCACATTTTGCTTTCCATTTGGACTTTCGTTTCGATATCGTTTCAGTTTTCGGTTCGTTTGGGTTGTTAACTTTGATGGGGTTTGTCGTTTCGGTTCGTTTAAATTACTGTTTATATTTTGCATTTAAATGTAAATATAAATAATATGGCTTCGACTCTTGCTGTTTATTTTATACGCGTTCAAAATGATTAACCATAATTTTGTTTTAATATTTTGTAATTGTATAATTTTATGGGCATTTGCATTTCAACGCTTTTGCTTTGTTTGGTTTCTTCTTTTATGATTTTTTTATTTGGTTTCCTTTAAATTGTATGAATTATTCATGTGGCGTATGATTGATATTTGATTGCCACTTGGGTGTGCCACTCATACTCACAGGTGTGTGTGGGTGTGTGTTAAACATTCTGTTGTCTTCCACTTAATGAGTTGTTAAATCATTCTCGCATTAAATTATTTATAGCAATTTAACAATTTAAAGAGAAATAATTTAAGAGATGCATTTCAGACAGTGATAAAGTGAACGAAAATATCTAAGAAATTTAAATTTCTCTACAGTCGGTTTCCGATGAGTTGTAAAATAATCAAGGATCGCAAGTAGGTCTTAAAAGTAATCTTTATAATACAAATATTGTTAAATTTTTAAAATAAAAATTAAAAATAATTATTAAGTTTCAATTTTTATTTAAAAATCATATATTTTCAACCTAAAATATCCATAATATACGTCTTATATGGACGTGGGATGTATCACATGAAAGGTATTGGTCCACGCATCATGAATGTTTTTAGATTTTAGAATACACTACTTGGTAAAAAAGATATTCATATTCATATTCAATTTTTATTTAAAAAAAAAAGAAATTGTTAAATAATTTTTATTTTTAAAATTGAAAAAATTTGTATTTTGTAATTTTTATTTTATACATTAAAATCCCTACGGTCCTTGATATGTGATATGTAGACCTATCGTTACTACAGATTGTTTGAAGATACTATTGATAACAATATTAAGTTTTTCCAAAAATTAATTTAATTGAAATTTTATGTACAGCTTGTATTCCAATTGATTATCAACATTTTACGATAGTTATAATAATTATGCAACATTTTAGTAATAGTATGACAATACTATCGATTTGTCTCTCATATTTATACTTAGTTCAAGATGTAAAAAAATCTGGCACACAATTTAAAACGAAATTAATATTAATATTATAAGAATTACTGCCTGACAAGATGGTTCTATTCTTTATGCAAAGACATGTGTTTTCGTATTCTCCGAATTGCCACAAGGTCAGTTGACATTTGTTGCCTTTTGTCTATTGTTTTAGGAACAAAACACAACGACAGTCAACAGTCATTGCTGGCTATTTTGGCGTTTTGACTGGCCAAAAAGAGAACCGCACGACGTCCAACGTGTCCTTTGATGTATTGCCGTATTGGAAAAGTTCCTGGATTGGAATGTGTGTCACACACAAACACACATAGTTATTGCCGAATTGGTTTGGATGAAAGCAACCAAAAAGGAAATGACGGCCTACCCAAAACTGACTGTGAAACTGACTGACTCACTGACTGACGGGCTGCCTCTGTTGACTGACGGGATGAGATTTAAGCCGGCTTCGAAGTCTGAAGCTGGTTGAAGATGCTGATGCGTTGACATGACAAAAGCAAAGAAGACGAACGAATGATGGGCACATCTTCGACTTTGACTTCAAAGTCGGCCTATCTCTCTCTCTCGCTCTCTGCTTATCTCACTATCTCTTTCATTCACTCCACAGTAGCTGTCAAAGATATTTGTATTTCATTTTGATGATGGCATGCGGCTGACTGAATGTCGCTGAGCCGCAATCGCAATCGCAGTCAAAGTCGAAGAAGAAGACGAAGTCGAAGCCGATTCAAACGAATTGGAAGCCAAAAACAAACAGTAGCTGCTGCTGCCTAAATAAACGCAGACCAATCAAGTTGCAATAGATGGTGGAAAGGGGCAGGGGACAGGGGGGCAGGTGGCACTTCTTATAAAACACGAAGCGTTGTCGGTGATTTAAAATAAATATTGCTGCCTGTCACATTGACAGCAAACAAAATGTGATTGTTCGTTGATTGTTGACATTCTGGGCTACCGTTCGAGGTGCTTCACTGTGGTTCACAGTGTGGTTTTGTACTGTGGTGCGGTATCGCGACCAAAGGGATTTTGAAGATATTAAATTGTCTGGCGTTGTCGTTGTCGCATTAATAAGCAGACTCTTCGGTCCGCTTTCAATTGCCAAAAAAAAAGAGAGAAGAGGGAAGAGGAGAGTGGAATAAAATCCAGCAACAATGAAAAATTTCAAGCTGTTTTTAAATGTTTTATTGGCTTTTTAATAATGTTTGCACATCAAAGGGGGCCGCACATGCGCACAAAAGGCCCGCCGTCGACGAAGGGGCGATGGAGGGACGCTGGTGGCTCCCTCTCGTATTCTACCAAGTTACGCGCCCGAGATCCAAGCAAGAAATGAAAAGAAAGGAAGAAATAAATCCTCAAGTGACATGAGTCAAGCTCTTTGTGTGCTACTTGAGTTAGGAGCCTAAGTTTGAGGCTACCGTATAGGAACAGGGAACGGGAAACCAAGGAGGGGAATGGGGTACCTGGTAAGTAATGGATTATGCCAGTCTTGATTTATGTGATAAAACCGTTATAAATTATTTTAAATTAGTTAACAAATATGAGCGCCAGTCTCCAACTTGAGTCTCAGTCTCAGTCTCCAACAAACATACTTCGACCTAGAAGTTCAACTTTTCACAATAGTTAACTAATTGCCTAACCACATAGCAGGGGGTTCTCTTTACAAAAGAATGCTGCTAATTAATGTGAAATACGTAATCACATGCTATATACATACGCACATACATATTCATAACAAATAACTAACTACTTAGAAGGCCAACACAATGGGCTTTAATTCAGTTATTATGAGAGGCGATAACTTACTTGAATGCGATGTTACATTCATGTTAAACTCATTAGGAATTTATTATTGGGAATAGCTGAATTTCGAAATGAAGTTACCTGTAAAAATCGAAACAATCCGGTTCTGTTAAATTTGCTTAACTAGGAGATACCCTAACATTCATTCGCTTACACATTAGCTCTGAGTTTGGTAATAAAAATTTTATTTTTTATAGAACTGCTATTTTATTTATTTATTCATTCAATTTATTTCGTGTTTCTATATTAGATATATTTTTTATAATTTCACATAGTTATTATAAAAATAGTGATTAGAAATATCTCTGAATATATAAGAAGTGAAATGAGGGTTAATATATAGATTTGCCTTATTTAATTGAAGTCTTTCCCTAAAATGCTGACCATGTGGAGTTTATTGACGTTTACTTTAACGAAAACTTAATATAATAATTTATATCTGACTGTAGCCAAAAACTTCTGGGAATGGGAATGAATACACAGATAAGTACAAAACGTTGCCAAAGCATTTTATATATTACGAGTACATTTATGGGTCTGCGTGCTGTGAGTGCCAAGTGTAATAGAAATAGTTATTAAAAGCCTTGAGGATGACATCGTCTGACGACAGCTGGCGACTATCGCAGTCAGAGTTTATGGCCAGATAGCTGAACATTCCCTCTGCTGAGCATGTTACAATTTATGTGTCCTGACTGAGGACAGGACTGAGCACACACACATGCGAGGAGTACGAAGAGTATGAGTATGATCCATGAAATGTCATAAAAGTGCAATTGCGGCCAAAATTATCGAACATTTAGCAAAAGCGTTGGGGCTTAGCCATGGGTGGTTACGGTTTTTATATCCACAATCCCCCTGAGAACACAAAACACATCCAGACTTGCAGCAGGACCTTTTGTTTTTTACGACCGACTGTCAGCAGGAGTCAACCAACATTGACGACAACGACGACAACGACATCGACATCGCCTCATCGAGCAATTCACACGTACGACATTAGAGGCACTGATATACATACTTTTAATAGAGCGTAGCCTTATAGCATCCCCTCCAGGAAGGGGGATGGATAAGCAACCCCTCGAGACAAAGCACGTTCTCGCTATGCTCGTAAATTTGGACGCTTCGTTTGGCCACTTGGTTTATTAGTGGCTAAAAGTGGCTCAGCACATGCATAAGAAGTTGAAGAAACAGGAAGCATATGCCAGCCAGAGAACCTTAAATGACCGCATTGACAGGGGGAGGATGTGCTCACTTAGCAGATGACAAGTGCTGGCAAAGTATCTTTTGAAAATCGAAACAATGACATGATAGAATGTCGACTTCCTTCCAAAAAGCGTTTTTTAAAACTGAGAATGTTACATATATTTTTAGTTCGCACTGTCCATTGACATAGTTTTGTGTGCAAATTAAAACCATTGAAATTGTAATTAAAAATATAAAATTGTAAAATAAAAATGATATATTCATTTTTAATATACAAAATAATTTTATGTTTTATTATTAACATTAACATTTTTATTACAAACATTAAACATATTATTTTTAAATTGAATTACCTATCCAGTTAAAAAACAAAATTTGGATTTTAATTTTGATGAAAAAAGTAAGAAAGAAAATAATCTATTACCTGATTCTTATAATAAAAATAAAAAATAAGAGCTATACTAGTGATGTATTTGAAAAAATAAAATTAGAGTTAGATATTTGATATTTATTATTATCAGGGATTAAAATCTTAACCGAAACCGTAACCTTTAACCGATGAAATCCGATGGAAATTTGTAACCGTAACTGAAACTACAACCGAAAAAATTTTTTCCTCTGTACCGAAACCCATAAACCGAAATAACCATTTAGTAACCGATTTATTTATAAGGGTTTAAGTTTGAGCAACTTTGATAACTTCGAACTGCCATAACTTTGTCAAAAGTCAATCAATTTCCATGCGCAATGTAAATTTAAGCATCATTTTATATCTAAATTCGTTTTGCATTTTAATTTTGTTCCTTTTGAAAATTCGAAAATTTCGAATTTTTTAGAAATTTAGAAATGATTGACTTAAAGTACAATTACGAATCTAATTGAAATACATATAATCGTATCAGCCTTTTAATCAGTTCACTGTACAGTAAGACATGCTTGTTAACCAAAACTTCCAAATTAACCGTCAGACAAGAGAAGTAACTGGCACAGAATGTTTAACTGGAAACCACAAGGCCAAAACTCATTTAAATCAATGCCATTTGCCATTACCAGAGTTGACCAGAATGTCATTGATAAAACGTCGTGTGTCAAATGGGCGCGGGGTGTATCTAAAGGGGCGGGGCACTTACAGAGTACAAAGTGTTTTGTGGGTTTGTTGCGTGTTAGACGAAACCTGTCAAAAATGTCATGGGAAATGTTCAAACGCGACGATGACGATGACGATGACGATGACTATGATGAGGTGACTTCTAACTAGCTGTGAAGCTCCTGTTAACGAGCTGCCCTACATGACCCTCCCCTCCCTCCCTCCTCCTCTTCCATTCGCTTGCCCCTTCTTGAGCTTCCACAATGCCGCAAAACATGAAGCAGTCATGTGTGAAAAGTTAGTTGCAACACACACAGAGAGTGCGGAGTGGGGAAGAGGGAAGTGAGGGGTTAAAGGGGAACCAGTTGGTTTAGCCCGAGCTAGGTTCGTTTGTTAGTTGTTGTTGTTGGCGCCTCACATTGAAATTAATTTAGCTAGCTTTCAATTATGTGCCACAAACATTCATGCATGAAACTAAGACACGTTTAGCATTGGGGCACGACAGGGCCTGACTGAGGAAGTGGGGCAGGAAAGTAACTGACTGCCAAGCGCCAGTGTGACATGACAGCCCTGACAACCCCAACAACATATTGACATTTTTGCTATACATTCCGCACGGCAGGGTGCCCCCAACGAGAAGCCGGAGACAGAGACAGAGACGGAGATGGAGACGAAACGTTGCCCAAACATGTGTGAGTGTTTATGTCGGCGTGTCAATTTTCGTTGTTGACGTGTTACACCGCCCACCCTCCATTGTAGCCCCCCATCCAACCTAACCAACTGCCTGTCCAACAATTCGTCTGTGGGTCTCACGTTGTTGTCCCATCAGTCTCTCTCATAGCTCGACTTTGACTCGTCATATTCCATATACTATATGTAGTCTGTATTCCGTATTCCGTATTCCATATTTCGTATTCCGTATTATTATTAAATTTTACTTTCGCCACTCAATATGGGAAATGTCATCTGTTTATGATGGCTTTTTGACATCTCTCGTTATTGAATATGTTCGCTTCTTGTTGCTCGTCCTACGTTCTCGATACGACTTTACTATGTACCCTACATACATACATACATACATATATATTTCTTTTATGATTTCTCTCAACATTTTGTTGTCGCTCTTGTTGTTGTTATTGTTATTGCTGTTTGCCGCAGACAACTTTGATGTATTTTCAATTTTGTGGTTTTTCTTTCTTATTTTTTTTTTTATGACAACGTCTTCTTCTTATTTTTTTTTTAGCCTTCATCATCTTTTCGCATTGCTAAAAAGTTGACTTGAAGAGACTTCTGTGCAGGAGCTCAACTCACCTAAGTCTTTGTCTGCCATGTTGAGGTTTTAGTATTCCTTATTTTCTTCATTTTTCCCCTTCTTTCTTTACTGATGATTGCTTGACGTTTTTGACATGCCCATCACATTTATATTGATTTGGCTTTTGTGTTTTCGGAAATGCCGGAAGTCAGTTGAAATTATATATGTATCTTGTTTCGCTTTCGTATAGATTTTTATCACAAAAATAAACAAAGTCACATTTATTCTTTTAAAGAAGCGTTTTTGTCTCAGTTAAATAATATTTAAGTCGTATTCAGATTTACTCTAGAAAAAACGTTGCAAGAAAACTTTAGACGAAACATTTTATAATTTGATAATTAGTAAATGTGAAATAATTTGAAGTTAAATTTATCGACAATACCAATTAATTTTACTATCATCTTGTATCTAAAGAAGAACTTTCAGATTAAATATAACAACATTCGTATATCAGAATCCAATGCGGGGACTTAGATGAGAACTGTAATTCTTTACTTGAAACCCTTTTGAATGCTTATGAAAACATTCAAATAAAAGTAAGAAATTTCACTTTGAATAATTTCAAGCTGTTGCTATCGCATTATTAATAAAGATCACTCGGTTATTCAATCAGTATTATGTATTGGCCCATTAAGAGAACACAAATATGAGATTGGTAAGTGGGCGCTTACACAGATACTCAATACATACACGTATGTGGACAGAGAGTATAAAAAAGGTCAACACGAACTGACAGTTGCCGAGTCGGCAGCAGCTACTTACTGTCAAGACGTGTCATAAACACATCAAGTTTACTGTCGAAACAAATAAAAATATAAACTTTGACACACACGCAGAGAGAGAGAAAGAGAGACAAATAGAGAAAAAGAGATAGAAGCAAATAAACGATATAAAATCAAAGCAAAGATAAAAGCAAACACAGCCATAATAGACAAGAGAAATGAAAGGCAATCGTAAAGTCAGACATGGTATGAGTCGGAGATTTGGGAATGGGTTTCGGTTTCTGGTTCTGGTTCTGGTTCGTGTGCGGGTCGGTAGCGTTTTCAGGTTCTCTGTGCTCTCCCAAGGGTGCACACTCTTGAAAGGAGCCATAAAAAATACATTTTATTTTAGAAAATTGCATTAAAATTGTCATAAAAGAGCTGAAAGACTGCTGGGGAGACTGTCAACCCAAATCAAATATGGGAAGCTGACAAAATGTGACAATTACTGGGGGACAGTTGACACAAAGCAGAGTCATAAAAAACCAGGCCAAAGTAGTTAGACAAGTGGTAGTGGCAACTGTCAGAACTTTAACTACATTGTGTTGGCTTGGCTAATGACTCATTATAGAGTAGTTCAGAGATTAAATAAGCATTTCGTTAATTTTTTCAGGTCGATCACTTAAACCTATAAATACCCGACGTTGAAATCCCCATAAAAATTATTTGACTATAAAATTTAAATGACTTAAATGGTGTTCCATTTCCACATACACACACCTAGGCCATAAATAAAATCAGTCTTCTTTCTGTTTCGTCTGAGATTATTTTGGACTTTTTTAGCGGCATCGAATTCAATTTTCATATCGTTAATCTTGTAAATTATGCATGTCGGATGTCATGTCGTTATTTCATTGTTCAGTTTCATTCCCCAGTGGCCGTTTTTAGTGTATTTTCGAGATTCAAGTGGGTGTTTCATGAACCTGTTTCAACCAGTCTTCAATTTCATTGCTTCCCTATTAAGACATTTGCCCAGACGACAATATAATTAATTATCGTGAGTGTTTGTTTGTGTTACAAGTCGGAACAGGTGAGTTGCTCTATTAAAGCAGAAATTAAAGTAGCAATAAAATATCCAACAGGATATCGTATAAATACTCTGAAATTTAATTGCATTTCTATAAAATAAATAGATCATTTGAATAATTAAGTATCATGTTTAGTATTTTAAGTATCAACAGGTGGAAAACTGATTGCGTAAAATAAATTTAAGAAATATAAAATCTATCTATACATCTGTCTAGATACAGCCTTTATAATAATGATATTCAATAAATACATTGTTATTTATATCTTATGGATAAGTGCTGGTACATCCCAGCTGCGGCTGGTACAGGGTATTATAACTTCCAACCCTTGTCAAAAATAAATAAAACGAATGCGCCAAATGACATAAATGTCATATTCGTAATTGTTTATATGCAAAGAACCGTAAGAAAAACGAATTTCCTTACAAACAAACAACAATTGACAAAAGAAATATAAATACGCAACGAATATTGAATGCACTAACAAAAAAGAAACTGTACAATGTAACAATAAAATAAGAGAGACTTATAGAAGAAAAATATGCAATTTTAAAAAACAAAAATTACATTCCTAGCAGTATTTAAAAATTAATATATAAACTTAATTGAAATATTTTTTTAAAAAATATTTATAGTCAGGATTAATAAATGTATAAAAATGATTTATAAACTAAGAAATCTAAATAAAAACAAAATGTAAATTTATCTTAAAGCACATAAAAACTATTATTATTATAATTTAAATAAAAAATGGAAGATATTTGCAATTTTTAGCTAAGTTTATCGTGTTATTACGACTCAAGTTATTCTCTTTTTGTCAAATTGATGATACCCTTTGTAAGGGTATGAACAAATCAAACAAAAGCACTCAAAACACTCACATGTGGGCTTATGAATATGCTGACAAATGACAACTTCAATTAAGGCAAAGAAAAAAAAGCGAGTTCGCAGTGCAATCGCGAAAATTGTGCAGGGTATTCAGACAAATGGGCATGCATATAGAATTCTGATAAAAAGAATAAAGAGTGCAAAAGAAAAAAAAATTGAATGGAGAGTCAACCACAAAATTCGCACTCACGTAAACCTGCCTGGGTCGGAGGGTCGGGTCTGGATCTGGGTTTGGATTGGAGTGTCTGGTCCGCAAGCTTGACACATGTAAATGCGTGATGACAGCACTAAGGGAAAATAAGTACAAAAGAGAGGAGGCGAAAAACATGGAAAAAAAAATAAAAGAAAACTGTCAACAAAATTAATGTCATGCGTGTGCAACGCTATGAAAAATTATGGGCCGGCTTTATGTCAATAACAAAAGGCTGGCAAAGAAAAACCAAACCAAACTGAAGACAGAGACAATGATTGATTTGACAGGACAACGCGGCAGAGCGCAGTTCGATACGACACGATATGATGGATAACAAACAACGATGGTTGGGTTATGGTTATGTCTATGGGTTATGCAAAAGGAAAACAAAATATGGAGGCATTAACTATAAGTAAAACTGCTGTCAGGTTTGGCAAATATGTTTTGTAGGCGCCTCAGGTTACCCGCCACTAATGAACGCAAATAATATTAATTTTCTCTGTGGCCTTTAGAATTTGTTCGTCTGCTCAAATATAATATTCGAAGCATTTGTCAACATTTGTCAACATTTGACAGCACACACCCGCCGCTGCTGGGTGTGTGTTTTGCCTTTGGCCATGTTTCCATCCATCCATCCAGCCTTCTAGCCATTCATCTAGACATCCATCCTCATCCACCCCCGGTGACATTGACAGCTCTCGCCCCTTTTTTCGCCTTTACGGGAAATTAATAACGAGTGCAAACAACAAGAACAACAACTGAGCCAAAGTACTTATCGTCGCGAAAGGGCAAAAATTCTGTGCACATATCCTTGAGTCGAAGGACCTCACACACACACATCTCGCATGTGGTCGCATATGGTTTGTGTGTTTTTCTGTCTGTCCTTACAAAAGTTTTTCGATTGCGTGTCAACTTTGAAACAGGTCTCAGAACCAGTAGAAAACCCTGATTTACATACAAAGCAAGCAATTTCTTGTTCTTAATTTTCTCAAGTAATTAGACAACAATTTTGTGAGGAAACAGTTTGAGTTTTCTAATTTGAAATTCAAATATTTGGCTGAGAGTATGAAGTACAATATTTAGATAAGTATAATTGGACTACGATTGAAGTCTATTTCAATTTTCTTAAGCACAATTTAATCGTTTGGTTTAATTTGAAATGGAAGGTTAAATTAAAGATGTATTTAATTATATTTATTCTATTCAATATTTTATTTTACTAAGTTTCGATGGATTAATCCTTGCCAGTGTTAATGGATAACTTTTATTTGAAAAATATCAAAGTCGATATATCAGAGTTATAAATTTCGTTTTGCACATTTTATTTGCTCGACTTGACTTGAATCAAAATACAAACATTTGATTCTATCCATTTTTGCGGTTTGTTGAAAAATGAAAAACCGTAACAAACGTTCAACACTTTCCTCAAAATACAAAAAAAAAAAAAAGAGAATCCCCCGTAGAGTCAGCGACCTATGAAGGGTGTTGCCAAAGTGTAACCATAGCTATAATAAAGGCAACTCCAGTCAAACCCACACACACATCATACTTTATAGAGCCTGGCCAAAGGCATATCAAATTTCAAACAGATTTCAATTTGATTTTATGTGCCTCCGGTGACGACAAGGGCCATGGACCCCATGCCTGATGTTATGGGCATAATGCTGTCAGCCCATATTTCTCGACCAGAGGATCACAAACAAAAGGGGTGTTTGCCCAAGTTCAACCCCGCCTTCCTCTCTTTTCCTCTTCCCTCGTTTCCTCGGGCCGGGGGTGTTTTTGTGGCGACTGTGGAATGACTGCCGTGAATAAAGCGATTTGTCTTCTTTGTTGTTTACGTTTGGTGTTATAAATTTTGCGTTTGCTTCCATCGTAGACGTATCTGAAATTGCCTAAAATTATTTGTGCATAACAGGGATAATCATAAATCTGGCTAATTGCACTTTATTGGGGTCTTTCTCTTGTCTCGCATCGCATCTCATCTCAACACGTCGCCGGGTGGTGTGTCCGTATCAATCTTAGGGGTAAAATTGAATTTGACATGCCGCTCATAGGCATTAAATCTGTACATTTTTATAGTCTGACAAAAGCGGGAAACATATAAATTTTCAGCTTTTTGACGATGCCTGTCGCTTGATAGGGCTAATGGTGTTATGCCTCTCATTTGCTTCCATTTAGATTCTATTCCTGCTAATGTCAGATAAGTTCAAGCTCTCAGTGCATAGACAAATATATTGGAAATTAAGTTCAGTTTAAAAATAAATATATATGAGTATACTTGGGTGCTCCGTTGGGTTCGGATATCTTAAGAAACAAAAATGTTTTTCATACTAAAGGTTAATTTGCATCCTATTGTTTCTATGGCAGCTATATGATATCGTAACCCGAACTGAACCAAATTTGGTCAAAATGTAAGAGACAGTCCCAAACATATAACCTGTAAGTCTGGTTTAGATATCTTAAGAAACAACAAGTTTTTCATTCAAAGCTATTCCATGACCTCTGACCTCAATTTCACCCACTTACAGGTGGAATTTCGCACGATGAAATTGTTGTTATCTATGTTGTGTGAAAATTTGCAGCTTTTTACCTTTAGCCGTTTGGCCTACAAGTTGATGTGTCAGTAAGTGAGTCAGTCAGGACAAAGAGTTCCATTTATGAAAAATACTAAGATTTCCAAAACTAATTTAAATAAGCTAATTTTACATAGGATTTTAGGTTTCTACGATAGGAAAGGTTTTTTATATAGGATTGTAGAATTCGATAGAAACTTCCACAAGAAAAACTATACATATTTGATTAAAGAAAGCGACTATATCATAAACTTGATTGATTATTCTCTGCGTAGTATCGCTTGAACTATTCTATACCCTTTCTAATCTACACATGTAAATAGAAAAATCATAGGAAACCTCTATACACTATGTGAAAGAGCCAAAAAATGTTCTCAGATGAAAAATGCATTACACTTCGGCACATAATTAGCTAAGAGAGCGTGTGTGAGATTAAAGAGGGAGCTGAGAATGAATATGCAGAGTATTCGGAGTATTATACATCTATTTCCATATTACAGTGTGTCTTCTCTGCGGAGGCTGTTGAAAAGCAACTCTCAATTGGTGGGACTCGGGATTCCAGATTTCATTTAAATTAATGTGCGAGTGTGTGTGTGTGTGTGAGTAGGTACACGGCTTTTGATCTTTGTTGCGTTTGTTTGTATACAATTTGATGGCTCGTGTTGATGGATCGTAAACGTGAAATGATGTTCACAGTGCCGCCCCGGCGACTCCGTCGACTCCTCCGACTCCTTGCTTGATGACGATGACGATGATCAACGCAACGATGACGGCACAAAGTGTCTTTGATCATTTGCCGCGCCAGTTGGCAGTCAAAATGTTAATTTATACGTTTGCTCCCCGCCTACACATGGCCAACACACACATATAAATACATACAAGCAAACAGCAGCAGCTAACAACTTTACAAACATGTTTGAGATTTTTATTACGGTGTGAAAATGCTCGATTCTTCCAAGTAAAACAACCAAAAGAAAAAAAAAGAAAAAAGCAGGATCAAACAAGTTTATGGGTGGGCAATCGAATATGCAGCTAACCGATACCGATACCCAAGTCCGATAGCTCTAGCTTTCGATTGATTGATGCCCCCAAAACAACAACATCTTCATTATGAACAAGTTGTCGGATGAATTTTTATTGTTGGAAATCGATCAAACCACTTGATGGTTGATCAAAGCCACAGGAACTTTCCGTCTGCGTATCTTATACGATTTAATTAATGTACGCTGTAATTCTCTATTTCCATTTTAAAATTTTCAAATATTTTCGCAGCTTTTAAAATTGAAACAATTTTTGGTTGGAAATTGTTTACATAAATTATTTTGCGGAATCTGAATGATTTTATGGGCATTTATTTTAGTATTGCTTCTTTGAATTTATGATAACGCATCAAAATAGCAAAGTTAGTACAGTGATGCCTCGAGAACATCTACATAAATTAGGCAGACGGAATTATTAGCTGAAATTGCATATGTAAGAATTATAAATATAAAAACAAATATAAATAAATATATAGATATTTTAATAATAATAGTAATATAAATATTAGCTGAAAATGCATAAATGTAAGTACTATAAATATAAATAAATATATAGATATTTAAATAATAATTATAATAATATAAATATTAACTGAAAAGGCATAAATGTCAGGACTATAAATATAAATAAATATTTGTTTATTGAAATAATAGTAATAATAATATAAATATTAGCTAAAAATGCTTATTTAATATTGAAATAATGTTTATATTGAAATAATAATAATAATATAAATATTAACTGAAAATGCATAAATGTAAGTACTATAAATATAAATAAATATTTATATATTGAAATAATAATAATAATAATATTAGCTGAAAATGCATATATGTAAATATTATTTATATAAATAAATATATAAATAAATATTCTTCTCTCTGTTTTTTTAATGTCAGTCTATCTCTTTCTCTCAGCATCTCTAGAAATCTGCTCGTTTATCATCAACAATAAAGCGCAATAAAGCAAAGATTGTTATTTTTTGTTGCGAATTATGCGTGCTGAAAATGTCAGGATCGCATCAAATACTCAAGATAAATACTCTCACACATATGGACATGGTTGTTAAAGCGTGGATGGAGGACAATAACAAGCTGTGCGGATGTCTGGTTGCTCGGTTGGTTGTCTGATTGGCCTGCCACAAAAGTCCATGGGGCAAAAAGAAACATTTGTCTCGCTTAATTTAAACAGATTTGCGAGATTATTGTCATGCCGACGTTAAAGCAACAATTTCAATTTTGCCGCAGAGACAACAAACACAACAACAACGACAATTCACAGTGCCTGCCAGCTGACACACGGCGAGAGACAGGAGAGAATTAACAACCTCAATCTGAAGCTCAAACCTCATGGCGGGGGCCATGAAAAGAAAGAAAGTTGCAGTCAACAGACAAGAAGGAGAACGATGCAAACGCATGCGAAACTTGACAGCCGGCAACTTTTAATGTTGCCCCCAAAGAAACCAGCAACAAAAACAGAGGCAAACACTGTGGCACAGACTAAGAGACTGAGATGCAACACAGTCAGCTCCTCCGAGTACGATTCCAATTCCAATTCCGAGTGGGTTCTTTGATGCCAGAACAAATTTGCAATGTCGCTGTGATTTTGCCCCAGTGTGACAGACACTTTTGCACTCTCTCCCTCTCTCTCTCTGTCTCTCTCTCACTGCTCCTCAAGCTCTTCTCTTGTGGAATGCACACAAGCCATATTTAAAATGCTTTGAAGTGGCACCGACTCCAACTAAAACTCTGATTCTGACTCCAACTCCATCTGCAACTGCAACTGCCACTGCAACTGCAACTTGAAGGCGTTGGCTTAGAGATGGGGCGCGAAACGACTTATGTTGAATGGTTGTCCACTTGACACGATCAGAGCAGTCTCCACATCTCAACGTAACTCAACTCAACTCAAGTCCAGTTTTAATTGCTGCCATCAATGAATGAATGAGCTAACGGACACTTAACAGTTGACTGCCGCCTGACAAAATGACAATCTGACAGCCTGGACTAACTGACAAACTGACATACTGACTAACTGACAACCTGACTAACAGTCAGTTGGCTGAGCTACTCATTTCCGGAAGTTTTAAAAAATAACTCACAGTTTATCTTTATCGCAGCTGCTCGAAAGTCATTAGACTTTGTCAGTCCGTCCGACTGTCCAACTGTCCATGTGTCCATCTGTCAGTCAACTCTCTGTGAAACTGCGACTAGTCGGACTTTAAAGGCAGACATTTGATCTGAGCTGTCAGCTAGACTCATGTCAAACTGTTTGGACAAGCTGTTCGAGTACATAATGTCAAACAGATGCGATACAAAAGCAACAATTAGTTAACAACACTCGTATGCAATGCATACCAAATGAATCAACTCCGATAAAAAATATATCACAGCATACTCAATATAATTTCCTATTTTACAAGACTTCCTTCCATTAAGTATTCCTTGCATACATAATAGTTTGATATTGTCAATTCTTAATCTTATCCGACTTATAAGCCTTATTTTTGAAACACGTTTACAGATTCTGTATTCTCGAATTTCTGATTTTAATTCACAACATATTTAAGTTTTCGTTAAAGAAAATATAGTACTTACAATTTGGGCTATTCAGATAAGAAAACCAACTTGTAGGGGAATTAGTTAATTTTTCTAGAATTCACGAATATGAGTACCTATTTTATTCAAATTTTTAGCATTTAATATAATTCTTCAACCATAAATTTTTAAGAGGTTCTCATATTTCCATTCATCCATTCTATGTGAACAAAATATCATATTTCTATCTCAAATGAAATGAACACAGAAGCATTCTTTATTTTCTAATAATAAAATATCTTCTTATAATCATTACTACACTTCCTTGATGAAATAAGAGTAGTATAAGTTTCCAAACATCTAGTAATCCCGTCCAAACATAAAATATTTTTTAGAGAATCTCGACAAAAATGTATAGTAGGCAGACAGACTAAAATCCCCGTAGGACTAAAATATAAATATATATTAAAATCAACAGACTATGTAAAAACTCATAATTTTACATCTTAATGTATAATTGACTGATATTCGGTAAGTATTAATTTTCACTATCTATTTACCTGTAATTAATTAAATAACTTTTTCTAGAGCTGCGATATGATTCCCTTTGTACGTCAACTTGGCCGCAAGTCGAGGCTTTCTTTTAACTCTCGTCGTCATACTAATATTGGTCTTGAACCCGAACCACAAGAAATCATCGCAGAGCAGTCAAAGGGATCGAAAGAAGAGGTAAAACCGAAACCCAGTGAACGTTATTTGAAGTTCAAGGAGAAACTGCGTTCCACTGCACCCGTACTCTGTGTTCCCAAAGGCGTCCCACATCCGGCACATGAGAAGGAGCCAATGCCTCCTTGGCCTAACAATACCAATCCACATACAGGTGAAATCGGTGGACCCCGCGGACCTGAGCCCACCCGCTACGGGGATTGGCAGAGCAAGGGACGAGTTACGGATTTCTAACTCAAACTTCTAAAACTAACAAAAAAAAAACGCGGCTCGAGATCTTGTGATTTATTAACCATGTTGACAACAGAAGCACTTACTATTTGTTACACTTCAGCTGAAACATCTTTTTGGAACGGTAGCCAGTAGAGTAGCTAGATACGGGAGATCATTCTTTCACCTTTTATCATTGTTGTTTGTGCTTCTGCGAAGGCATTACATAAATTTCCATTGTGTGGTTTCCAGAATTTATGTTGCACCAACAATAAAATATAAATTGATAGCCTTTTTTTCGGGCAGCCCCCTCCCAAAAACTCCAACCAAATCCAACTGAAAGGGTTCTCAGAATAGAGTGTATGGCGCAGCTCCCATTATTTATGGTTCAGGGACCGTTGAATCGTGCCTAAGTCCAAAATACTCGTATTCATTCCCAGTCGATTCATTTGAAATCGAGGCGACATTTTACGTGATTTTTATTTGAAAAAAGAACGTCTTCTGTTTTCTAATTTTATACCCCGAACCATAGCGTAGTTTACGTGAATCCGAAAGGGGTTTTAAAATCCCATAAATTCTATGCGACAATCTGGAGAAATTTTGTGGTGGCCAAAGAAAATTTGGAAAATTTGCAGCTGTTTTCTCTGCTCAATTCTTGCAGACATTTTTGTGGTCTTTAAGTTGATTAAGTTGGCTTCTCTACATGAAAAACATGAAATAAACATATAAATAAAGATATCGAAATCTTATGTTATGTAGGAACTAACTTAAGATTGATTTTAGGATTGTTGTATAGAGATGGGAGAAGAAATTTGGAGTTCAAATTGGTCCTTTGATTGCTTCAAGTAATTTATTGGTGTGTTTTACTTTAAATAGTCTTACCACTCTGATTTAAAAATATATATATATTTATGTACAATGTACAAATTATGACAAATTTCTATTTTTAGTTTAAAAGAATCAATTAAGAAAATTATGTTTTGGGAGCCTTGTTAATAGCTTTTTAAACAGATTAAATCCATAGCTATAATTCCTATTATTCGTCAGATCTTTGACCGATAATATCTCAATTGCAACGGAGATGACAATATTATATAATAAAGTGTGAAAATGCGCTCTTAAGGCAACTGTAAAGTGATCGAGCAAGTGGAATCTGTTAAGTAGGCGCGAAATTGATCGTAAAATGCTACATAGAAATCAAAAGAGAGCAACAGAGAGGGAGTAAGAGAGAAGGAGACAGATGATACCCTGGGGCGCTCCAGATCGGGCAGTAAACCGGAAAAAATCAAAGGCAAAACAATGATCAAAGCTGTCATTACAGATCTCGGGGCGGTCTTTGATCTTCGACCGCAATGTGGCAGAGACTAGGAAAGAGGCAGAGACATGGGGTAGAGGGAAAGAGGGCCGTGCATAGTTTAATGTTTTGTTTTTTATTTGATTTTCACTTTGTTCTATCAATCAGCGCCTACTACTTTGCGACGCGGCACAGCAGGAGCCTGTCAGAGATAGGGTTTGGATACGAGAATCCGATTTGAGATCGGGAGGCCCCCATAAAATGATCTTGAGAACTGGCATGCGTGTTCTTTCTCTTCTCTTTTTTTTTTTCTCTGACTTTTCACGTAATAAAAACACATTAGAAATAACAAGAAGAACAACAATGAGAACAGGTCTAGGAACAACACGTTAATTTGGTTTAAAAATAAAATAGACGAAATAATTGTTGCAAGGCATCTGAAATCGCATTTGATGGATGACTGTGCGTGAGTTTGTTGCCCATCTAGAAGGAAGTTTCCGCCTACTCCTCCTCCCTTTCAGTTCCCTCTATTAAATAGTAGTACAACATTGAGTAAGATGTCGAGAGTTGTGTGCATTATTTCACCTCACAAATTCTATATAAAGCGTATTGTGGATTTCCTGGAATTTATGCGGAATTTTCTTGTTGATTTCAGTTTGATTTTCGATTGTGATTGATCTTTGATTTGGCTTTGCCGACAAATGGCATTGATCGAGTTCTAAATAGACTAAATTGAATGTTTGTTATGCTTTGAAATAGTATTAACCCAAACAAGACATATCCAGTTTATCTTTATTTCTGATAATTATAAATATTTTATTTTCGAGAAAACTTCATTCTGTTTGATATGACACTTTCCTTTAGAAGTAATCGCAACTATTGTTTGGGTATTAAATAGGCCTAACACAGCCGTATCTGATGCTCAACCGTTCACATTGATTTGAGACAGTTCATCTATAAAATTTGAAAAGTCACGCAGAGACCATTAGATGCACATATTAAGGACATGAAACGTATGCACAAAACCAGGACCGCATTCTATGTCATCCCTCCTTCTTCCCTCTCTATTCATTTAACAAATTTTGTGGTCAT
Organism: Drosophila kuntzei; assembly: GCA_035042165.1. Taxonomy (NCBI): domain Eukaryota; kingdom Metazoa; phylum Arthropoda; class Insecta; order Diptera; family Drosophilidae; genus Drosophila; species Drosophila kuntzei. The sequence goes on from JAWNLU010001763.1 coordinate 897,933, forward strand.
TCTTTTGGTTATAACTTTGGGTTGGAGTCGTCATAGAGAGAGGCATATAAAATGCACGCCAAACATGACATGCGAATTTCTAGAACGAAAGTGATAAACGATACTGTGAGTAGCTAAAACAGAGACAAACAGAGAGAGAGAGAGAGAGATCGAGTGAGCGATAGAGAAGGATGACTGTCTGGCGGTCTGACACTTGGATATGCGCACAAATAACACTTAACACAATAACAAACAAACTTTTCGACTAATGACAGTCCAAGTAGCAAACAATTTATCCAATGCCAGGGCAGCATGTCCTTTTTTGCGCCTTTGGCAAAGGACTCCTTGCAGTTTAGCCGCTGCCAAGTCATTAATCTTATTTCGTTTTGCTCGCTCGCAGGACAGAAGGGTATTCCCTGCTCAGGCGCAAGCCTCTCCTCCGACATCCTTCTCCTCATCCTCTTTTTCTTGGTCGTCGTCGTCGTTATCCTTTCAAGCGTGAACACATGCGATTACGCGTGGTGTGTGTGCCAGTTTCCGCATTGTCCTGTGCCAGGCGGCTGCCATGATTAAGTGCCATTTTGAAAAGTACTAAAATCCGGCTCGGTCATGGCCCATACCCAGAGTTCCAACCTTCCCTCACAGTTGCTCGCCAATGTCAAAGTGTCAATGATATATGTTATACGCCTCGATAAGACGCTGAACAGCACTACCACCCACTCCCCCCTCCTCTATACCGGTTACAAACCGAGTCGAGCCAAATCCTCGACAGGATGTGAAAAATATTGCACGTGGACAAAGCCTTGCTGGCGAAATCAGTGCACGTTCACACAATAACATAATAGTTGGCAATATATTGTAGATTTTCCGTCTGCCCATTGCCACCATACGAGTTGATTTTTGCCCCCCTTTGACTTCTCCCGTTCAGGTCGTAATTTTTCTTATTTTTCCGCATTTCTGTGGGTTTTTTCCCCATCACATCCAATTGCTTGGGTAGTTTTACGTGTGAAATATTATTTGGCAATGACATGACACAATGTTCATTCGATTGTTTTCTTTTCTTTTCTTTTGTTTCAGATATTTTATGAGTTATGACCGCAATAATAGTTTATAGAGGTGTGCTATATCGTGAGCTACTTATGTACCAGAATCAGGTCGATATCATACGAGTTATATTTCTACTCAACATTGTTTGATTAAAACTCAGGAAAACTATTGGAAAAATTATGAATTATACCTAACTAATCATAGATTATTATTAAATAAATTTTTGAAAGAAATTATTATCTAATTAAAATATGTATTTCATTATGAATAAATATTTGTTTAATAAATAGTTCAGAATTAATACATAAAGATTTTAATATGTTTTTAAGTAGCTAATTGTCTGAAAACTAAATATTTTTCCATTTTTTCCGTATCTCAAAAAAGAAAACACTACTACTTAAAAAATAAAATCCCCATTCTTTTGTTTCTGCAAATAAAATTCTTTCATTTAGTACTCGAGTGTTAATCAAAATTTATACTAAGATATATATTTATATTATCTAGTCATAAGATATTTATAAAATAATATATTCTCAATATATCATTATTAATCTTGCAATAATTATTGCCAAATATTATTTACAGATAAATTTTCAAGACAGAATCATAACAATCTTAAAGAAAAGTCAAGATAGATAATCCTTTTCATTATATTCGTTGGTAATTTTGCATATTCCTTTGACTGCTTTATGGATTTTTGGCCAGAAACAAATGTAATTAATATTAATAGCTGTGTAAATCAATCCACTCCGAGCACTATTCCCAACTTGGTAAAGCAAAGAGCAGAAGTGCAATAAATTCATTAGCGAAAAATGAGAAAAGAGGGGAAAAAAGTAGGAAAAGAAATCAAGAAAATGAAAACAAACCGAAGCGAACAGGAAACGCAGACATGGCCACAATATACAACAATTTACAACCTAAATCAAATGCAGTTGAATGACCAACACAGACGCCATAAATCACTGGCCAGTTGAGCCGCAGACGGACGCGGATGTGGACATGGATGAGGATGTGGATATGGATGTGGCAGCATGTGCAGAGTGTGGAGTATCCAATATTTTAGTAGCCAGCCACCCAAAAGATCTCGACGAAGGGCCAAAATGCAATATGTTATCAAATAAAAATGTTACAAGCGACGACAGGAATGAGGACGAAGGGGACGAGAACGTCGAGCAAACTGAAGAAATGTGTTGCACAAATTTATTAGAAACCCTAACTAACGAGCAATATCCTTGCCGGGGTTAGGTAGAGAAAGGAGAGAGAGCCAGAGTCAGAGTCAGCGTCTGTATCGATGTGGGTCGGGAAAAATCCAAGTGATGTGTCAAATGTTAAGACATTACAAAGCACTAAAGGCAAGGACATGGCAATAGCAACAGGAAAACAAATCGAACGTGTGCCCAATGCCATCAATCTTTTGTTTTTATTGCCAGGCAGCAAGTCTACCTCCCTCCCTCCCTTCATCTCATGTCTCATGCTCAGTCTCAAGGTTCCCCTTGAGTATTTCTTATGAACGCGCAGGACATGTTCTATATATGTGTGCGTTTGTGTGTGCCCGACATTAACTCGACAGGATAACAAATCTGTTAAATGTGACAAACGAGCTGTGCCGTCTTTGACAGCCTTGTAAGATGCAGGCGGTCGGTCAGACGTCTTAAGAGTCGAGTCAAGTTTCCTGCCGATCTCCCCCGTTGTGTGTCATTTTTCATTGACCTTTCTCCTGCAGGATTCAGTCAGGATCTGTCCTGACCTTTTTCAGGTGACGCCCTTCAATACGCTTTCTCCATTGCATAGGCGTGTAGAGGTGCCTGCTCAAAAGTGCCTAACGATGATTTCATGGTGGTCAAAATGTAATAAATTTTTATTGTCGTCTATTATTGAGCGATAGTTAAATTTATGACCCCATCTATACATAGGTACAGCTGCATTACGACATCATCTAACATCCCAGCATGTCCTGTCTATCTCCATCTCTTGTTCGCTCCACTTTTCTCATTGTGTATGCGTGTCACAGGTTGACCTCTATGGTCCTGGGTCCTGGGTCCTGGGTCCTGGCCTGCCTAAATACACATATCCAGCTGTTTTGAGCGCCCTTTCATGACAATTTTATTAACATGCCTACCATCTTTTAGCACTGACTGTATGCTCTCTGCTCTGCAGGAGGTTAAGAAATAAATTTTGTGATATCCGACATTTTCTGAGTAGCTAAATGAAATAGTTTTATGAGATAGAAGTGAGCAAATTAAATTTGAATGAAAATTTTAAATCTCACAATGATATGCTATAAAATCTTTTATAGAAACTAAAATTATTTAATTTGACACATTTGAATTTCTATTGGGTTTCAAGGATTTAATAAAGAAAATTGTGCCCAGATATCAAGATCTTCTTCTAATTAAAAATATATCTTTGATTTTGGTAGACTTCAACGATAGCATTTATAATTATATACAAACGATTTTTCAACAACTTATAGACTCTCAATTAATTATTTTTTATCGCTTCAAATCGTATTCTACTTTTAAAATTTTAAATATATATTTTTAAATATTTTCCATTTGACAAGATAAAACTTACCAAAAGTAAAAAAATTAAATTAAATATAAAATTTTAATATATTTTAAATTTTACAAGATAAAAGGAGGAAAAGTTTAAATGTGTAATTTCTTTTCGACATACAAAAGAAGCCGCAAACCTCAAAGATCCCAAAATAAAAGTAAAATTCCGTTGAAAATGAAAACTGTCATATTTTTAAATGTTCTGTGTCATGTTGCAACGCGTGCAGACAGTTGAATTGAATTGAGTTGAGTTGAGTTGAGATGAGACGCGTTTCGGTTTGCTTTACTTTACTTTGCTTTAGTTTAGTTTATTGTGCATAGGAGATGTATTATGCACATTGTGAATTCCATTCTGAAAGAGTTTTCATTCTCTTTGACGGAAATAGCGCCACGTCATGGAACATTTAAAATTGAGGAGGCGTTTGTGGTGGGCCACAGGCCACGTCGGCTCGTCTTTTGCCAGGGCGTAGCCAAAAGTTTTATGGGATTTAGGCAATATGCTATGTCTGGGGGCGTCTCAGGGGCTTTTTTTTCTTTTATCGCATGCCTTTGACTGGGGGATTCTACACAAATAAGTATATTCTCGTTGTGGCTGCCAGTGCGGGGATTTAATATTGTTTATGAGGCGTCGCCATAGTCAAAACCGAAAAGAATTAAAATCTATACACTGTGCTGCAAAACTAATGCTGAGAATGGGGATGGGGATGAGCCATTGCGAATGCCGTTGAAATAAATTATGGCATTTAGTGTGAAAAATGAATACATAAATTAGTCGAGCAAAGTAGTTGCGGAAGGCTAAGTGAATATCGAAATCCCCCTGGGCATTTGACTTGCGTGTAAATGTATTTCTAGAACACATCTAATGGGAAAGATGAAATCTACAATTAATCCACTAATTAATAGTTAATTTTCACACCAGATAAACTGAATAAACTGATACAAAAAATGTTCTAAAATCAAGATTTTGGTCTCAGAACAAAAAATTTTGGTTTAAAAAATGCGTTGAGAACATAAAATTCTTAAAGTTAGAAAACACATCTTGATTTTTAGAACATTTCAAATAAGAATAAGTTCTTAATTTAAGACCAAACAGTCTTAAATTCTCAAACCAAAAATAAAAAAAATAAGGCAAGTCGATTTGTTTACCAAACTGAAGTGGCGACTCTAACCAGAGCGCCACGATGCCATTATTGTCTTTATATTAAATATGACATATTTATATTTTCTCATCAATTTAATATTTTTAATTCTTATATTAAGAACTGCGAATTTTTAGATTAATATTCTTCGTTTTATTAATTTGGTCTTAAAATGGTCTTATTTTAAGAACAAAATATTTAAGATGAATAATCTTGATTTAGAAGTTGGTCTTTTTTTCAGTGTATGCACACTCGAAGTTACATAATTTAATTAAAAGGTTTTAAATATCTATAACATGGAACTAGTCACGAACTATCGAATTTTATATATTTATTTTATGCATTTTTTATTTCTATTTCCATTTAATTTTAAATGAAACAAACTCGGTTTTTATCGTTTACAGCAATTCACTAAGTTCTTACACAAAAAAGTCACTTTATCAAATGCGTTTTTTTCCAATTCCGTTTCGATTTTCATTCTTGTGTCGATAGCTGTCGAAAATGTATTTAACAGAATAATTTTGTTACAATTTGCAATATGTTTTGTTCGACCCAAATCCAAATCGAGACTGACCCCCTTTCCCCTCGACTCGAGTGATACATTGATTTGTCGCCTGATTGTAAATTATTGCTTTGACCATTTTGTGTTGCTGCCAACATTTGAATGGGTCTCGTTTTTCATTGGCAGCGTCTTTATTCTCTCTTTTTTTCCATTCTGTTGGCTCACAGGGAAACCATTTTTCAAACCGGAAGTTTGCATTGTGTAATTGTTTATCTAAATGCTGGCAGTTGCCGGAGCGGAAATGTGGGTTTCAGATACAGATACAGATACATTTACAAATACAATTCTCTCTGATTCAGTTGTTGATGGCCAAGCACAACAACGAGAATTATCGCTGCATTCGGCAAATGATTTATGTGACACTTTTAATATGTCCACCACGATTCTCGACTATAACATGACCAGTAATTGGATTAGACGAGCAGATACTTATATGGAAATGGAATAGAGCATGAGAACATGATATGCTGGGCGTTTGATCCTCTGAAGAAAACCAAACCCAAATCCGAACACGAATTCAAGTAGACAATATGGAAATTGACTTCTATTGTCATTTTTATTGCCCTTACTAATGGTTCAAGGCTTGTCATACTGAATTATAGCCAGGCAAACACACACTTTCGCATGTGTACACATGTATTTAGGTGCCAGGACACGGTCAGCATGTGAGGGCGGTCAAGGATAACGGCTGAGAGCGTTCGAAACAAAGACTGCAATCGTCTCATTGACCCGGCAGGAGGCAGAAGTCAAACGAATTTATAATTTATGGCCATCCCATTTGCTGCAGTTGACCGTAAAGAAACCGAATCCCAGAAGCGAGCGATGGAACCAAATTATTGTTTTCATATGGTTTCCAGTTTGTCAGCAGCAGTCGTGGCAGATGCATGTTGTCCGGTCCCAGTCTCAGTTTCAGTTCCAGTCTCAGCAGTTGTCCCACCAACATGCAGGGGCTGCGATTGTCATCATGCTGTGCATATCCAGAATAAATAAATGAATGCAATATATTTTACCTCACAAATCAAACGCCTAATTTAATGCAGCGAATTGAGAAAATAAATCTATTGTCGGACATTTTATTGAATGTGTTGAAAAAATGGCAAACAAACCAAAGCAAATAAACCATTTGTTCAAATCTTGCATTGATTATAAACAGCTGCGTTGAAGAGTAAAAATATATTGATGATTGTAGATTTAGGTTATGGAAGTTGAACGTTTTAAAAGTGTAAAAATGGGCAAAAAAGGGAATAATGGTTTTGTTGGACTGTTTGTGTCAGACCCCATAAAATATATGAATATATATTCTTGATCAGTATTAACAGCCGAGTCGATTTAGCCATGTCCATCTGTTTGAACGCGCCGATCTTAGAGACGGTAAGAGATAGACTAATCAATTTTGGTATGCGTGTTCTGGATACCGTACGTTTTTATTTTTGGATCGGATGTTATTATTTTTTGATCGGACCACTATATCATAAAGCTGCCATAGGAACGATCGGCCAAAAATCAGATAATAGTATGAATTATATATATTATATAATTATATAAATGTTTTTATAATTAATAGATTATTCTCAAATTAAATGGTAGAGTGCTCTTAAAATGATCCATGTACCAATAGAAATTATATTCAAACCGATTTATAAATCGAGTAAGGAAGCATTTTCCAGCCCTCCTTTAGTTCCTAATCTTTTAAGGTTTTTAAAAGACTTAGACAAATTGTTATTGTGCGCATTATTTCGGTCTTTGATCGCAGTCGGATGAATGGTTAGTACTTGTAGGGTTTTACCGCTAATTACACTTTATCCGGATATTGAGCACACACATCCGAGATGCCAAGTCAAACAGCTTAGTTGATAGGGCTTAGTGTGAATTGTCTTTAAGCCGAACTGAAGCCCTAGAACCGTGAACAGAAATGGCAAGACTAACATGTGTAAACAGTTGCAGGGTCTATAATTTAAAGAGCATTCTGTATAATTTTTATTTATCACCTTGTGTCTCTCCACATACATATGTATGTACATATAGCCTAACAAAATAGACCCGCAATTAAAAGTCAATTAGGTTAAGGCCAAAGACATATACGGAAAGGATACTGGCTTAGGCAGCTGAGGGAAACCAAACACATTGCTAATTGTTGGGTACACATGATGAGTGCCAAGTAGGTTCAACCTACAACTAACCAGACCAGACCATTCAAAAGAGCTGAATCCACACAAAAAATAACGAATAAAGATGGAACGAGAAAACCTTTTTTTGCACCTTGCAGATGTCAAATAAAACAGCATTGTTACTCGGAGACTCGTCGCATTTTGTATGCCCTACAATTTACAATTTCAGCAAGATTATTACACAAAATACTTTTTATTCAAGTTTTAAATATAAATAAAATTTTTCGGTATAATAAAAATATTTAAATTCTTATTAAAACGTCAGAATTTTATTCTAATTTTCACATTTTATTCTAAAAATTTAAAATAACAAAGTTAAAATAAGAGATTGCTGCAGAATTTTAATAAAAATTTAATTATTTTGTAAAAATTAAAAATGTAAAAATTAAAGTTTTATTTTTGTAGATATAATTTTAATAAGGACAATATGTTTTTAGATTCTGAATTAAGAAGAGTATTTTAATTGGCTGGGAAAAAGACAAGTCATCAACTTCATTAACTCAAATACAAATGGTTGAATGAAACGCCCTGTAACTGGACCTCAATGTTAAACAACGATGTCAGGATGGCGATAGGATGTGGCAGTTAACAAGTACGTTAGGAAGGTGTGACCGTACCCTTACCGGGAGTATAACCTGGACCCGAACACGGACCCTGAAACCGGACACAGGTCCCAAAATGAACCGGACTGTAGGGAGAAGCGCCAGTGAAGCGTATGTGACAAAAGTAGGATGAACCACAAGTTAAAAAGTAGGAGAGAAAAGTGAGGACGAGGAGGGTGTGACCGTACCCGACTGCTGTCAAAGGTCTACCGACTTCTGATGGTGTTTGTAAGTTTAACAAACTGTTAAGCACATACATATGTACATACATATGTGTGTCCGTTTAGACATAGAGTATAATCATGTACCTCAGTCTTTTTTGGATACCGACGAGTACTCAGTGTACTCACTGTACCAGTCGTAAGTGAATAAGTATGTGCGCTAAGGTTCAGTCAACCACATTAAGTATTTAAGCACTCAACTCAGCACCACGTTCAGCAGACGTTGCAAGTACGAGTATCGCCTCAACTGGCCAACGAATATTCACATTCACATTCACACTCGTATTCACATTCACATTCACATTCACATTCGTATCTCACCCCAGTTATTTTGGATTTTGCATCGCTTGGTTAGCATTTTTCCAGAACAACGAATACACTTTGAGGTAGCTTTTCCGCTAATGAACGCATTAAGCTAGGCTCGTATGGCTAAGTATATCGCACTAAGCACTTACACCTTGTTCCCGGCTTAGTTCTATTCCATGCACTTTGCTTCTTAATGCCCCCTCCCCCTCCCCATCTCAGCACCCTTCTCCATACACCTCCGACTGCCTCTTTTTATTAAGTACTTTACATGGCGCGTTCTTTTCTTTGCTTTTTGCCGTCGACATATTTGGGTTCACTTTGGGCACAATTAGAGACATGCTACAGTTAGGTACATAAGTATGTACATGTTCAGGTACGCTGAATTACACAACGTTTGAGGTTAAGCGGATTTTGTAATTATCCGACTCAGACTCAGGCGAGCTTAGGCAAACCAAATGCCAAAGAGCTCTCTTCCCTCTCCCCTCAACAGGGCGACTCTTGATACTCTTACTTAATTTGATACCCGATTCCCTCCCTTGGGTGTAAGACTACCAGCTAGAAATTAAATTTACGTAATTCAGTATTTAATTCAATTCTGCAGGGATCGAAAAGGTTTAAACAATAGTATTTCTTAGGTGACTGAAAACATTTTCTATTGGTATATTTTTCTAAAATATAAAATTGTTTGAATTACTGTTTGGAAAGTTCAATACTTACAATAATTTATAATATAAACAAACAGTAGAAATTAATTTTTATGACAATCTAACAGTTGAAAAATTAACATTTTTAAGTTCATTATCATATTTGAGCCAGTTAAGTTCTGATCAAGTTATCTGATTTATTAAAGTGAATTTCATAAACTTTTTCAAGTTTGATACATTTCAGATACTCAGCTATTTATGTGGGTAATATAATTACCTGGCACACCCTGTTTCCTCCATTGCCCAAATCACATTCCAAACATTTTCATTTGCACGTGCGATTGGAAACGAGGCCGGGGTAACTACGTATAATGCAAGAACAGTTAATAAAATCTAATATGCTTGCCACAAAATGGTTGTTTGGGGTTTGTAATTATGCACGTTAATTTACCTCATTCCCTCAATCTCTACTCCCCTCCTCCGCCCATGATTTACCACTAATTATATATGCAGCCCGAACAAAGTTAAATCCAGTTGTATACAGAAACCGAAAACCCCAAAACTTGTGCATTATTCCTCTGCCCGACTCTGCCTGTTGGAATCCCTTTCCCTTCTCCTCACTCCCCCCTTTTTCCATGCCCTTGTGTCTGTCTGCTACTTATGAAATTGTTCATTCCATTTGTGTGGCCGCATGGAAATTTTCATTTTATTGGCGCCGGGAGCGCTGTCTCGTTGATAACCCCACCACAACATACCAAAATCCTATAAGTAATTGTCAACGTAGTTCAGCGCCTCTCTCTCCCTCTTTCTATATCTTTCTCTCTCTCTCTCTCGGTTGCCTCATTCCATTTGCATTTATATTAATTAAGCGTCGCTGGAGCTGCCTTCCTGTCGTCGTCTAGGTTGTTATCTTCCCTGCTATAGCTATCATCGAGGACGTCTTTGCCTCGGTTGTAGTTGCTTCTGTGGCTTGTTTTACAAGTTCTTGGGCTTAGACTTCGGCTCTTCCCTCTCCCCCATTTATACCAAAGCCAGGGCAGACATTTTAATTGCTCAAAATTGATGATAATTAAGCCAATATACATATTTGTACATCGCTTGAGGGAGGGGATTGTTTTCATTTGAGCATGTTGGCCATGTTAGCATATTGATTATGCATTTGTTTCACTGTCATACGCTTATTGCTTTTCAAAGGATAATTATGTCCTGGATATGCGATTAGCTTATTAGTTATTCAAATTTTGCTTCGGCTTAGTCAATATTTGCCTTCGAACGCACATTCTGATCTCATAATATTGTTGGTAAAGTTTCAGAAACGTTTCCTCAATTTCCACTTATTGATATGGCGCCTTCTATCCCTTCCCTTTAACCTACTCCAACACCTTTCCCATATTAATTAATTAGTATGTGCAACATGCAATTACTTCTATCATAAATAATAAAGAATGTCCAGAAAATTTTTGGAATACTGTGCACAGGAAATCTGGCGCTACACGCGGCCTCCCTCCGTTTGAAAATTCTGAAGTAGAAATTGCCACATAGACATATCAGACACAATAAAATTCAACTCATAAATTTCTGAAACTCCGCACCCACGACAAAGGGCATAAAAATTGTGTCATAATAATAAATTAATTTTTTTTTTGGAAATATATTCTCAACTCCCGAGACTTCCTGGGCTACAATAAAAAAGAGGGAGAAAAAGACATTTAAGCTATTTTGCCTGTAGATTTTATGACGTATTTTATGGTTTTTTATTGTAATTACGTACAAATTTGTGTGCGTATTTTTATTTTTTTTTTTGGGGATTCTACGAAGTCATAAAAATATGATTTTCATGCAACAAAAATGAGATAAGCTGGAACAAGCCCAACACACGTACACAGGAGTGGCGAGTGTCGCACGACCCGAGGTCTCCCTTATAGACCTTATAGACAAAGTATTGCATATATTCTCAGTTATCACGTGCATTATCAGCGACTCTTCATCTACATATCAAGTGAGTAAGCGCGTGCAGCTCCTTCACACTTGGGTTCGATTAGAAGACGGCGCCAAGCAACGACTTTCATAAGTGCCACTAAAATTATGCTCCAAACACGTTTTCTGCTGACAAGTCGAACCTAAATAAAACTCAAAACAAAACAAAACGAACTGAACCAAGGCATAATAATTACATGAAATTTTCGTGGAAATTCAGAACACTGTGAAAAGCGCCTCTCCTCTCTTCATAGTTGCCACACTACGTGGCATAATTAAAATAAAATGCACTTCAGTTGCAGGAGAAGTGGCAACTGGGGAGTGAATGCACACGCGCAATGTTCGGCACGCTTCCATGGTTGGTTTAATAAATGCTAATGTATTTAATGTTTCTCTTCGTTTTTTATGACAATACTTAAGTAGTTGTAATTTCTGGAAATCATAACCATGAATGAACGGAGGAAATATAATGACTTAACTTCCTATAGTGAGTTACCTGATTATGGCCTACTGTTCTACCAACGGTAGAATGGCCGGAAAGCGATTGCAGCTTGTAAATAGGTAAAAAGTTTAACAAGAAAGAACTAACCGAACAATATTTATCCAAAACAAACTTCATTTCTAAGTAAAAGTCTAGTGACGAAAAGGTTTTCCCGCCCCAAAATTTCTGATATCCCATTTTGTGACGAACGAACCTTGCGCAAAGGGATCTCGATTCTGTATACCTAAAAATAATTTTAAAGCGCAGTGCCGAATGCCAAACTTATTTTCTATGCAGAACGAATTGAGAGGTAAAATCATGATCAAATTTACATTGCGCATGCATATTAATTGAGTTTTGACAAAATTATGGCAGTTCAAAGTTGCTCAGTATCTGCGACGGCCGGAACCGATATTAACCCTTATAAATGAATCGGTTACTAAACGGTTATTTCGGTTTATGGCTTTCGGTACAGTGGAAAAATATTTTTTCGGTTACGGTTTCAGTTACGGTTACAAATTTCAATCGGTTTTTTTTGATTTTCATAGCTTTCGTATAGATTTATTTATACTATATTTCGCAGCCTCCGCAACTGATTGGCAATCCTGTCAGTTTAGTTTTTAGTTAGCGCATTAGATCAATGGACCGACCTTTTGGATGATGGGGCCCCATTTGATGAATGGCAGCTAATTGTAGAGCGCCCCGATTGTCCTGTTATTAGCCAAGTGCCTGCCTTTCTCTTTAATCAATTCCAATACCAATTTCAGGGCCCAAAAACCCGTTATTTGTGCAGCCCTAAATGCTGGTCATAATGCCATGTAGACCACAAAAAAGGATGGCCATTAAAAAAAATACAATATTCATATAGTATAGTGAAAGGCGTTTTGGGCCAAGTCAAAAACGTGTGCTAAATCGCTGATGACTATGCGGCGCCAATGGACCAATTAGCTCTTAACTCTTAGCTTGGCTAAGAGACTCGAGACTGTTTCATTTTGACTTCCGTTGCAAGACATATGGCTCGCACTGTCTGCGTTTTCGGCTAACAGCGAGACGTTAATAATTCTTAACCGAAATTTGTTTGCATAGAATTCCAGTGGCATCCTTTTGATGTGGAAGGCAGGAGAGTAGGTGTTGGCTTGGTCTGGTCTGGTCTGATCTGGCCGGGACTGTCTACCAATTTGGCACGTAATTTAATATTAATTTGTTAAACTTCATAAAGGCGCCTCCCACAACCGACAATACAACAGAGAAGAGAAGCGAAGAGAGGAGAAGAGAAGAGAACCATCAAAATAAGAAGATTACAGCTCACCGCTCGTTAGTCGTCTTAAACGTTTTCATTGTTATGCGTTGTGGCAACGCCTCACTGAATCCCATCCCGGTATGGACTCCATCTCCCGCTTCGACTTAGTCTGAATCTCTGGTCTTTTTGGGCGCAGCGTTTCTTTCATGTTTGCTCGATATAATTACGTGGTGAACCCACTCGTAGCTGTCGGCCCTGTCTGAAATCATCATCATCGCCCCGTGGGATGCGATGGCCACGTTGAGGACGACGTCGGCGCTGCCTGATTGTTATGTATTTTGATAGGTTTCAACGAAATCAGCGCCCTAATAGCTAGTTGCATGCGAAGTGCCTCTTGCCCCATGCCCCATGTCTCTTGCCTTTGCCTTTAATTATTGAGCAGTGTTCGACAAGTGATTATACGGCATTTGTGTCGTGAGATGAGGGCTGCTCCTCAACGCCTTGCCCCCAAGGTCTTCATGCACCATGCACACCACGCACACACATACACACACACACAGACTAGAAGGAGAAGCGTATCTCAAGGGCAACACCACAGCACAATCTGTGCTCGATGATTATGCTTTTAGCTTAGTTAAACGCCATAAACCGATGGCCAAAGAAACGGTTTCCCGGAATGAATTAGCCGAGTGAACCAGCTAAAGATTGGACTTATCTTTGAGCTCTAAAAGTAGTCAGTCGTATAGTCTTAAAGTGAAGCAGGCAGATATAATAATCAAAAATAAATTAGAGTTAAGGCTAAAGATTGAACTTATGTAAAATCCTTTTTTATGAGATTTCCTACATTAGGTAAAATTTGTATTTCCATTAGTTGAATACAAATTAATTTAAACAATTATTTTAAATCAGATTTAGAACAATTTTCAAAAATAAAAATTAACACCTATTTTAACTACATAATAATAAAAAAAAGATGAGATTTATATTATTTATATATTTTATATTTATATTTTATATAGTTTTTATTAAAAATAATTTTTAATCGTTACCGTTTCAAAAATTATATTATCCTAGAGTAAATGTAGGTTTATTTTTGTTTAAAGCATGTTAAGATCACAGCTTTGACTAGAGATCATATTTATAGACATCTGCAAAAGTATTTATCCAATGTAACACGATACATTTTATAGAATGAGAATATCGTTAATCCATAGGAGTAATCAGTCCTATAATCTCTTGAAGATTTAAACATAAATGAAAAATAAATAAATATACTGTTCGAAAAAAAGGTAGGATAAGACTACACTTATCCTTAACCTCTAGGCAAAATAAGTCCCGTAGTTGTTAAATAATGAAGTGTAGAAAAGCAGTTAGATCTATTTATCGAAGCGAAAGATCCTTAGGATCATCTCAAGGTTATGTAATTCTCAATAACTGCTACCTAAAACCGCACAGAACATTCAGCCATCCATCAGCTACTGTTTCGAATGACAGACGTTTTGTTAAACAAACAACACGAGCTGAGGTCGAGACTGAGGCAGCGAGGTAAAGAGGCTTAAGGAAATCAGTTTGCCGGAAACTGCAACAAATTGCATAAGCGTCTCAGATTTTAGTGGCAAGGACATGCCCACCCAAATGACAGGGACGACACAAAGCGACCCGGAAAACCGAAACAGAGAGAAAAATCGCAACGGAAACAAAAGGAACTAAACAAAAAAGGACAAAAGGATATACCCGGCCATAAAACGATTGTGCCCAAAAAAAAGAAGAAGACGACGTCACATAAATTTTCAGATTCGGGTTCTTGTTTTGCCTTTGCTGAGAAATAAAATCCATTTATGGTTACGCTTATGGTTCAATTAACACTTTCAATGGCTGGGAGAGAGCCGGACAGACAGACAGACAGACCAAACGAGAAAGAGAGATATATAGATAGATATCTTGCGAGTGCGAGTACGTGCGAGTGCGAAGGGAAAGTAGAGCTCAGCGGGGTTGCAGACAAAGGCTAATCATTAAGACAATGCGAGTATGGCACAAGAGATACAGAGGATGTCATAAATTTCAAGTGTAACACCAAATGTTCCTTTTCCCTCCTCTCATCTCCCATCACCATTCTCCCAGTCCATTTCCCCGGTCTCGACTCGAGTGTGTGCCAAGTAATCTATCTGGAGACGATGCTCGTAAAAAACCAAACCCGCAAGTAATTGAAAATAATTCAAGACGACGATGTCTCTCGAGTAGTTTTTACGACAATAAAAGATCGGACCCGGTCTAATGCAATGTGTGGCAGATTGTAACCTTCGGATAACACTTAACATCAGCTGCTGCAGCAGGCAGGTAGAACATTCTAGAGATGCGTCAAAATATCGGAGATATCGCCAAGAACAGAAGCAGATTATAACAAGTTAAATTTAGCGATAGTTTTAACAATATTTTTAATAATAGAAAATTGAGTATGACTTTGATACATTATTATATATTTAGTTGATTCCACTAACATTTTAATAAATTTAGTAAATATATAGATTGCCACATTTGAACAAATTTAAAAATATAGATTAAAAATGTACTGTTAAAAATTTGATATTGGAATATTAAAATGTAAATTAGATTTCGATTTATTTAAAAGTGTAAATTTAAATGCTAAAAATCTTCATTCATAGACTTGCTAGTCTTTCTCCGATCGATAGTATCGAAGAACTATCATAGATTATCCATCTCTAACTGCAGTAATTCTACTTAACCATTTGATTTAAACATAAATGCGAACGTGCCGGCGATTACGAACCAGATTATTGATACGAGTACTACGAGTACAACTAAAAAGAAATGATATCTTGCTCAAATGTTGAAAATTTCGCCGAATCAAAACACAACATGGAGGACAGTTTTCCGAGCAAGTACGTGCATAGCGTACTTTACTATGAGTATTTGTACATATGTAGGATGAAAGTAGTGCTACACGTTTTACGAGTTCCCCGAAGCAATTATCAAAATAAAGAAAGAGTTATAATTTAACCTGGGCATTTATGAATGAATTTTTTGTTGACTTAAAAGTTGATAGCAATTCGTGGAAATGTGATGGAAAAACGCATAAAAGTCGAGATTGTTGGACTGTTGGGCAGTTGAAATATGTTACTGCTACTGCGCTTCAAGTAAGTAGTTAAGAACCTGTTCGAAATTTATAGCTTCCGTTGGAGCTGGTTCGTATATGACGAAAATAAGTGCTTTAGACCACACTCTTGAGTTCTAAGCTGAGCTGAGTTGAACAAACAATGAATGGAGACGGCCACAATAACAAACTACTTAAATAAACAAAATAAATGAAACCACTCAATGTTTGTAATGAAAATATGAATGAAAATGGTAAAGCAAAGAATTGTGACAATCAGGCCACAAAATGCGCACATGTGTGAGACCAGCACAAGGATCAGGATAAATACAAATAGATGGATAGTCACCAGGCACTTGAAAAAATAAACAATGACAAAAATTTCACAAAGTACTTAAATGCAACAGCAGCGACAACAACTTCAACAACAACAACAACAGGAATAACAACTGCAGCTTGTTGTATTTGTATTGTAAATAGAAAATGTACTTTTGCTGTTCCGGTCCAGAAGAGGGGTTGAAACCAGCTCTTTATTTTCTTAGGATGAGAGACGACTCGACGTTGCAAGTTGCCAGACGCATCCCAAACAGCCCAAAAGAGCGCAGCCGCCTCGTAATGAAAACACAACAAATTCCAAATTCAAAATAAATAAAAAAAAAAAGAAATACAAGAAAAAAAAAAGAAATACAAGAAAAATAAAAAGAAAATGCCACACGTTGAGGAGAAACCACAAAATGACGACCATCAGGAAGGTAAACGAGTCCAGACCGTTGATATGTTGATGTGTATTATGGCAGACAGCCAATTAAACCCTCATGGAGGTTAAATTTATGTGAGACCCGACATCTGCCATCAGAAACAGCAGCAGCAGCTACTGGGAGATACTCAATTGATTAGCTCTGAGCTCAAGTGATGAAAGGAAAGAGGATGACACTCAGACAAAAAATAGAGCAACTCATTTGACTGAGATTTAAATTTGTACAGTTTGATACTGAAATTTAAGTTTAAATATATTTCCATACAGAATATTAAATTAGATTTGAGTACAAAGTACACTGAAAAAAAAGACCAACTTCTAAAATCAAGAACATTCATCTTAAATATTTTGTTCTTAAAATAAGACCATTTTAAGGCTAAATTACTAATACTAAGAATATCAATCTAAAAATTCGCAGCTCCTAATATAAGAATTAAGAATCTTAAATTTTTAAGAAAATATAAATATGTCATATTTGTCAAGGAAAATACATATAATCGGAATATTTATAAAAAAAAAAATTAAATCCAAAAAAAGTATATATTTATGTATATATACAAAAAAAAAAGCTAAGTTTAAAGTAAAAAAAACATCTGCCTTTTTTTTTTATTTGGGCTGAGAATTTAAGAATGTTTGGTCTGAAAACAAGAACTTATTCTTATTTGAAATGTTCTTAAAATCAAGATGAGTTTTCTAACTTTAAGAATTTTATGTTCTCGACTCATTTTTTAGACCAAAATTCTTAGCTCTGAGACCAAAATCTTGATTTTAGAACATTTATTTTATCAGTTTATCTGCAACTAAAATATTGTCCTTAATTCTTCTTGTACAGTTTTTTTTCTAAGTGTAGAATATGTAGCTAATTTGCATTTTTGAAATGTCAAATTTGAAACCCACTGATTCAATTCAATTTCGGAAAAAAAAAAAAAAACAGACACACTATACATATATTGTTAAGCTTACTCTTCTAATCCGCCCGCTCATTCTCAGCTTACAGTTAAGCAGGATGTGCGTAATTCTTTCAGAAAGCATAAGAATTTAAGCAGGATAAACACAGTTGACCCTTGCAAACGACATTTTGAGCACGATTCCTGCTGCCCCGCCCAATTGCCGGGATTGTCATACTGTCAACACAGTTTGACCTTTATCATTTGCATATTATTTTGGGCAAAAAATATTTTAGACAATAGACAATGGTAAGGATTTGTTGCAAAAACCTAATGAGAAAATAAAAATTGTTTGCCAGAGTTTGAGAATAATTAAATATACTGTCAGATTTGCAAGACAAATTGTTGTTTGGCAGATGGATCATCGTTATGTAAATATATATTGAAAGTAAATGTTCAAATAAAATAAATCGATATATTTTGAAGTCTTATGTTATCATATTAATAAATAGATTTAATTGCAAGAATTTTGATACGGGAATAATTATTATCAATATAAATAACAATGATTACAATACTGAATTTAATTTTTAAATACTTTAAACGTTCTTTATGTGGTAATCAATCTTCATAATAATTATTTAAAATATTCTGGGTTACTATTAAATTAAATTACTTCTAAGGAAAGTTGCAGACCTCCCCATAGGATAATATAAAAATAAAGAGATTAAAATATAATAGCTGGAGTTTCAAAATGACATAATTTCAAAGTCACAAAACTTTCTTGAAAATAAACTAATTGACACAATGCATTATAAAAAGCCTCATATAATTTCAAGATAATTTGTCTATACTTTTGATATGCCTGAAATTTATAGATCTGCTTAATTTGCTTAAAGTTGGATAAGAATCGGATTACTTATAGCTCGTATAGTTGTCGTAGCTATAGGAAGGCAATCATATTTCTACTTCAACTGGAGCTCAGCATTTGAATTTTTTTTGTTGTGTTAACATTTTTTATGGCCCGGATGTATTCATCGGATCAATTAGTAGAATATAAAAATTTTTATGACGGTCGTTAAATTGAAGCACATCGTTTTCTATTTTGACCAGTTTGTCAAGTGGTTAGCAAAGCATTCGGCGAATGATCATTCCGTATGTGAATGTCACACATTCTGAATGAATCAATCGAAACGAATCAAATGCAAACAAGACGAATAGGAAATTATGAATGCAAAACGCGACTTGAACGTTATGGGTCATTAAATGCGGAGCTTTCGGGCATGTACACATACATATATATGGTCGTAAAATCGAAAAACCCAAGTCCAATTCAAGATATTATATGGCATGCGTAAACAGTAAATTGCTTGTAATCGTGCATCTCAATAAGGTTAATTTATGTGGAAAAAATGGGGGGATATGCGGCATTATCTGATGGTGTCACAACTGGTGGATATTTAATATGAATTTTATAGGACTGTGCAAAATGATATGTGAGCTGAAAACTAAAGTGAACATCGTACTCGCCTTTGGGTCAGTTCTTATCTGATTTTCATGTTGGGTGTGCCATGAAGATGATCATACGAGCGTATAGAAATTTGTATTTTTTATTTGTACTTGGCTTTTATTTATTTTCATATTTGCGTAAACATTTCAAACAAATCAAAATTCAGACGGCGCCAGCAATTTACAAAACCAATTGGGAATTGGGGATATGGCAACAGAACTTAACTCAAATCCCAACTGAGCTGTGGGGCCTTTGTCGGAAAGTTATGTAAATCAAGGCGATCAAAGAAGACCAGAAGCAGCAGCTGGAAATCGATGGATGAGAATGAGAACTGGGAGCTGGATGAGACTGAGAAGGGGAATCGCGAGAGATCTGAAACCATATACAGACTTATGCAAACATTGCCAGTCAGTTGACTCGACTGACTGACTGACTGACATATTGACACATGATGTTTGGGATGTCGGTTGTTTGACTTGCCGTTTGCATTGTGCAGAAAGCGTCGTTGTCGATGCCCAACAAAATGAAAGTCAAGAACTGTGTCCATGTCAATACAAGCCATATATCAGTCATGCCTAGAAATCAGACAACCAATCGACTCGGTCCAGCAGTCAGTACGTCATTCAGTCAGTGTCTCATCTTCTTCTTATTTTTTCGGTTTCTGTATCTGTTGCTGTTGCTGTTTCTGGAACTGCCTGGAACTGAACTATCATTCTGTCTCAGTCTATTGTTGCTCTGTCTCTGACTGTGGCCCTGGTTTTGTTGTCTGCAATGCATTTCTGACATTTTATTGATTGAAGAGGCAACAGCAACATTGACGCACACAATACGTTGCATCCACATGCATTCCCTTTCCTTTTCCCCATCCAAAATGCAAATATTTAACAACATTTTTTTTTCTTCCTTCATTGTATTTTCGACATTACCAATACGCAATATCTTAAGCTAACGAACTGCATGCGAGCAGAGAATTTCGTAAACATTGGACTTTTATTTAAATATACTCATACTCACACTCATATTCATAGTCGTAAGCCCGACATGTCCAGTATGTGCAGTACGCACTGCATTGAATACATGATTGAATATGAATGCATGCCTGAATGACGGATGGTTTTATGCTCAATTCTGTTGTCGATGTTGACGTTACTTGTTGTGTTGTTGTGTTGTTGTTTCTGCCACACACGAATCCAATTCAAATTTTTCTCCAATTGTTGTTGAACATGGACATGCATAAGTCGCTGAATATGAATGAAAAATTTATGCACTCGGCACAACTCGAATTTAACAAATAGTAACAAATATCAAACGATACTTGCGTCATACCCAATCTGCTGAATTTTAAAAAAGTACAAAAATCAAAGGCCTTTAGAGAAGTATAAATTATAGAATAGGTCAGCAATTATTTAAGATATCAAAAATGTATCCTAAAGTTATGTGAAAGAAAACGATATATTTTCCAATTCAAGTAATAATAGAGTATTTCAAAATAGTTAGCAACTATATCAAGATAAATATAAATATTCTCTTTTTTTTTAACTATTTTCTAATTATAATTGTGAACTTTTCTTTCATAGAAAGAAACTTCTATTCTCCCACTCACATTCCCTGCATTAGCAACTCAACTCTCGAAATTGTCAGTTTTGTAGCAGTTAACTCTGATTGCCTTAAGACAGCCGCATCGTTACATAGCAGTCAACTGCTGTCAGTCACACTTGCATGCGTTAAATAGCCTCAACCGTTAAACACCCTTCGCTCTCATTAATATCATGGCTTTGAGCAGAAAATTAAATGACAACTGCAGATGTCTGTCGGATCAATTGACACTAACCACAAGTTCGAGCCCCGAATCCTGAACTCAACCACACCTTGATTTCCCCTCTCTATTATTTCTCCCTCTCTCTCTCTGTCACTCTCTCTCTCTCTCTCTGTCCCTCTCTGACGCAATGAGTACCCTAGTAGCCAGTTTCTGCTGTCCGGAGTGTCAAATTACCCAGAAAGCCGTAAATTTTAGGCCTTCTGGCGGCTGTCATTTGGCCAAGTCGAACACACACAAAATTTGCTGCTGTGTGTTAATCTCTGTAGTAGAGATTAGCGCCCCCATATGATGGGTAAAAGGTGCCAGGACAGCACAAAACTTCAACCCATTTGAATACTCTTGCTAGAAGTTGTGTATGCTAGTTTTTTAATGCAATATGTAATAGTAATAATAATATGATAAATAAATATAACTTTACAGAAGAACTATATTCTCAGAAAATGGTTTATCTGTTTTAAGGAATATCTTCAAAAAATTTAAACTATCCATAAATCGAGAAAAATTGAATTGATTTGAGATGATTAAGCTGATAGATAATCCTGATAGATATAGATCTATATAAGAAACACTAATCTCCATTGATTGTAATCTTATAAACTAAGGGTATTCATTGTTCGACATCCCATCAATCCCTGTTCTATCTTGTGTCTTTATGTGTATCTGCCTGATATACATACTGGGACAAATGTGTTATCCGATGCACAGTGTGGTAAATCGATAGCTTGTCCACTGGCCGGGATCTAATTAGGTGCCTGGTCAGAGAGGAGTTTCGGTGATTTGCCAAATGTAGCGAAAGAGCGCGGACAGGTAATACAATACAAATAGGAACTGCTGATGACCGAACCTACGGACAGGACAGAAGGAACAGGAAATCTCACACCAGCTTACAAGTATTTGACTTTTGTTTCGGTTCGTAAAGTAAATAAATATTGTAGATATTTTTAAGTAATTAGCAATGCACAAAAGGAAAAGACACATTTTGCTGAATACGTTAAGAGTACTAAAAATATTTGCGGTTTTCATTTTTCATTACTCAGAAGACTATGTTCCTCTTTGCTAATCACTGGGCACATAAATCCTGTTTTGAGAACATACAGGGGGCAGGGAAGGGCAGCTGTTGCAAGGATTTCAGTTGAATTGCATTCGGAATTGTTTGCTTTTGTCGACTTTTTGTTGAAATCCTGATGGAAATAATTGTTTATGCATTAAATAAGCCGAGCTGAGTAAAGCAGAGCCATGAGACAGACAACTGACAAAATAGTCCTGTATATAGGACAATGGTTTGGTAAAACCAACAAGTGAGAAAAAGGGGCGCTTAACATGCTGACAGCTATACAATGGTACTTAGTGCTACCTAGAGGGTAGATTTTGAAGGGCTCTCAGCTCTGCTCTTTGTTGCTGCTGTTGCTCGTATTTCCTTTTGCACATTTATGATCATATCTAATCCCTTGATGGACAGCACAGAGCATTCCCCTACTGTCACATGTCAGGGATTAGCTATAGAGAGGACTACTGACTCAACTTCTGATTGTTATCACACGCAATTCTGTAATTTGATGAAAACAAACGAATTAAGATAAACATCGCCAAAATCCAGTAGTTGGCCCCGAAAACTCCGAACAAAAGCCGTTTCCACTTTGTTGCTCTCTCTCTCTCTGTCTATAATCTCTGGCAAAATCTCTACTAGGTTCCAGTTTTCACGGCCCAACAATTGTGAAATTTGATGTTCTGTAGCGTAACCCGATATGCATCAGTTTCAATTTTGTGTCTTGGTCCTGCCTTTCTTAAAGGATCGTTTTGCACATTTTCCAAATCTAACCACTGATTATAGGAGCCTAAAATCCCCATAGCACACAATAGGCCTAAGAATAGTGTTCTAAATAGAGTGCGACTTAAGTACTTTGTCACTTTTCTGAGATGTCAGCTAATTGATAAATCTTTTGTCACTCTTAAGCAACAATAGAAAGATTAGTTCTCAGCATATAAGTCTTTTCTTAAAGGTTACCTAATCAATTTGACAATAAAGAGTATTTAACCTGACCAAACCTCAAACTTAAATTCTCATATTGCAAAATCAATTGGCAAATACTGAGGAAAAACCAACTTAACAATGTGTGACATCTCTCAGTTAAGAAACAATAGAAAAAAAAATATGGTAGTTTCCTAAAAGGTTACCTTATAAAATTTACAATATTTTCAATTTAATCACCTAACCTTTATCTGAAATAATTGTAATTCAAATCAATCGACAAGATGTTGTTTTTATTTTTGCAATATCATGAATTTCATTGCATAAACCACTTAACAGATAATGTATATAGCACAGAAATCGATAACCTGTCACTAAATACCTTTGAGCTCATCGATTAACTCAACATTTGCCAAGGTTTTCTTCTTCTCAATACACTTCCACGTGTCATTCATTAAACTTTAGATTTTAGCCAAATCGAATCAATATGAAACATATGTTAATTGATTATGAAATCGCATTTGAACTGAGCCGCTTTGAGGTGTCTGTGGCCAGAGACATGATCGTATAATCAGCTGTTGTGTCTGGCTCAAAAGTCGATTATTCGATTGTACTTAGATGAAGGCAAATTATGCATGCTGACTGAGATAAAGACAAGAGACTTTATAAAGACGTAGAGTCATTATAAACAATTGCCATTAATGACATTTCGGCTAGCCAATACTTAAGACATTAGGGAATGGGAGAAGAAAAACAAATTAAGTGGCATTTCCTGCCACTTGCGACTTCTTCTATACCCTCCTTCCTCTGGCCACCCCTCCTCCACATCATTTCTTTGTCGGCAATCCAATAATTATATGCGCCATAAGCGCTTTGTCATCTCACTGGGGCCTAGAAAATGCAGATTAATGCCTGACTTCGACTTCGACTCCCTCTTTGCCTCTATTGACCATTGTCATAAGCATAATTTTCTCATCGATCTTGTGATTAATCATAAATTTTATGTGTGTGTGTGTTGCCTGTTGGCTTTTTGTGTGTGAAACGCCGACAAAAACCACCAAACTCCAAACAGATGTATTTCATTAAAGTAACTGACTTTTTTTTCTCATTTTTCTTTATATTTTTCATTGGCACAAAGGCACCGGCATATCGATTGTTGGCTGAGGGGGAAGGGAAAGGGGCACACATTGTAAATTTATCGATTTTACGAAAATTAATTGAACAGCCTCTAGGGGCATTCAAAGAGCACGTCTGATTACATCTGCCAGCTACCAGTGTTCCACATTTGATCGATCTATTTGTGTTAGAAATACGATACTATATTGAAAATCGAATTTTAATGTAATTCACAATAAATTACAATTTTTAAGGTAAATAATAGTATTATAAATATTTTATTTACTAATTGAATTGGAAAAGTTTTTAAAAAAGGCCTAGAAAAAAAATTTGTATTGTCGAATAGTTTAAAGTAAAACCAATTGAATAAAAAATTTTATAATATTAATTAAAAACCAACACTTCCTAAATTAAACTTTTTATGGACTATTTCAATTTAATGAAATTGTTAATATCCTTGTTTGTACAGCAAAACTCGCTGGAAATAATTAAAATTCCCATTGACCTGCATAACGAAATCTGTTTTCTTGGAACAACCTCAAAAATACTTTACAGTCAACATTATTACGCTGTTAAAAATCAGTTAAATATAATTGTATGCAATATAAGTAAAATTTTTGAATCAAAATAAAATTTACAATATATTTTGGCTTTCTAAAAATTCATGATAATTTCTGGCATTCAATTAACTTGACTTTAAAACAATTAAAACTTTTAATTTGCGATATTTAATGAATTTCGTCAGTGATTAAATTCAATTTCAGTTACATTTTTTGAAGCATTTTATCATTTTCTCCGAAGTCACTGAAATATGCAATCTTTTTGAACAACAAGATGAGGAAGGTGAAAAAACAATGAGAAATGTGGTCGCACCGCAATTGTAAAAACAGCAATAACAATTTCCGATTGCGATAAACACGTTAAATGCCAACATGCGCAGAGTTAGCCATTAATAACTGGAAAGGCCAACACAATGTTGTAAAGTATTTTTCTGTATGGCAGACAAAAAGCCTAATTATAACGCAAAAAGGCCGCGACAAACTCATTTGTCCATAGTGAAAAATTCACATTACACAGACACTGAGATTGTCGGCATTGCCATTTGAGGACGATTGCGATTATTGTGACTGCGAATGGTGGCAAAATTGCCATGACAACAAATCAAGCATCATAATGTGTCAAGCAATGCGTCAATGCCAACTGAGCAACTGACAAACGGATCAACTGACCGACGGACAGAAAGACAGACGGAGCAACGATCGAAGCAATAACAACAACAGAAGACGCTGCCAGACGCATTACAACGTAATTGACGAGAATTGTCAACACTTGGACACTAGCAGGACACCCTTTACAGATCCCAACCCGATACGATCCTAACCATATCAACAGCCAAAGAGAGAGAAAGAGAGTGGGAGAGAGACCCCCCCTTTGACTTCAACACAACACCTAACTCAAAGCCGACATTTCCCTCTCTCTCTCTCTCTATTCAAGCTACTTACTTTATTTATCGCAATTACTGCTTACTACCAACTTTAAGGCTGACTCGCTTATATAATACCCTGTACACAAACAAATTGTGGGACAGACTACAAATCAAACTGTGATAGTGTTCTACAAAAAAAAAAAAAAAAAAGAAAGACAAGACCAAACTCATCGGTTTCCCCCTATTTCGACACATTGATCTCAAAGAGCATCAAAACCCCATTTTAGAAGCTTGGCTTGTTCATAAAACTGTAGCTTTAAAGATTCCAAAGAAACCTTGCTGAAGCAAGTTTACCAAAAAAAAAACCATACCATGGAAGACCCCAAACAATTTCCTTAAACTTAAAAAAAAATTTTTGTATGAAACCATCGTTGTAACTCAAAAAATTAATGATGCAGGTCGATTCCTGGGACCATGTCTTTAGCGTGGTATCTGCTCTTCGTTCAGTTTGAATAATAGCTGCTTTTAGCTCGTTTTTGTTGCTGTTCAATTGCAATTGCTGCAATTTTTTATCACATTTTTTTGCCTGTCTGCAGTCTGGTGATATTTTATTGTCATCGCCAAGATAATTCTGCTCGAACTCTTGAAGTATGTGAAGAAAATGCGGGAACTCTTGCTGAATTGATGCCCGATTTATATAAATGAAGTAAGTTGTACTACACTTGTTGAATAAGTGCAATTAGAATTAGAATTCAACCTTAAGTAACTCAAAAGAATAATCTATTTAGTACTAGGCAGTTTTACGCTTTTCAATTCAAATATTTTATCTCTGATTGATTTAAGTCCGAAATAAATAACTTTAATTGCTATTTCTAGTTGGAAATATTATGTATTTAATTCACCTGAATATATAGATTTTATTCCGGTTTCTCCTTCTCCATCTACATTTCCTGTTCAATAAAACAACGAATTTCAATTGAGAATTCGTTTTGGCATAATTAAAACTATATTTATGAAAGTTAAGCAGCTGCATAATGGATCAGGGAAAGAGGCAATCCATAAAGTAAATCCAACGTAATGCAGTAAATTGCATTAAGGATGTCCAAAAACAGAAATTCCCCTCGGCTCAATGATAATGAACGATGTCAAGGAAAACTGTCAGTGGATGTGGATAGCGATCAATATATTGGTATAACTCGTAGTTGGCCCTTTTGCGGTGGTTTTTCAGTTAACGTTTTACGCCGTTCCCAATGACAGTTGACGGTCTGTCAAACGAATATCTGTCAACAAGCCGAACATCGTTTTCAATTTCGATTTCGAAAATGTCAACGAGCTGAATTTATGTGAGTTGAGGAGCCGAAGTTCGTACGATTAAAGTGCGGGGGTTGCCACAGGAATTCTCGTTGCAAATTATCGTACATTGTGGCCGTATTTCTGTAAGCTCGTTATAGTAAAAGTATCGAAGCAATCAACCCAGGACAGACCCGATCAGGCCAAGCGACCTTACCTTAACCCATCAATCGATGCAACATCGCAAAGGGGACGCGCAACATTTTTATGCGTCTGCATAATGAGTTGCAGTTGTTGCCGTTGTTGTCGTTGTTGCAATCGTCGATGTCCTGCGTCAGTCAGGCTGTTGCTGCTGTTGATTATCCCTTGACAGGGCATCAAATGCGAAAACGACCGCCCAATTTACATACAATGCACATCAATCCAACAACAACAACAACATCAACTACTGTCACTGTCACTACCCTGGGCAGTATGTATGTATGTATGTGCACCTTTGTGGCATCAACGTTGTTTTAACTTTGTTTTTTTTCTCTCATTTTTCACATTTTACCTTTGCTTCCTTTTGCCGCATCTCTTTTGGGCCAGTCTCACAATCAAGCGTACTTGTTGTCCAACTCCAATGGCAACAACTTCAGCGGCCGGCCATGACACAAAGATTGACAGCATGTCGTCGCTGTTTGGAAACCTGATTGACATGAGTAATCAAGCAGCCGAAATGTGCCCACAAAACGCAGCCAGAAATGACACTGACAACAACAACAACCAGTCAACCAACCAAACAAAAAGCCAAAGAGCAACAACATTCACAAAAACAGAAGGGATCAGACTTTTTATAGATGCTGAATGCCAAGACGCATCCTGACAATGGATTGGCATCACTTTTAATCAAATAAGACACGACACAATCTTTGCATCAATTCAACTAATCCAAATTATCCAAGTTTTCATGGCATTCGAAAGCAGATTAGATTGGGATTCCAAGAAAAATGAACTAGCAGATGATTTAGACTGAGAAATGCAATTCCAAAGCATAATCAGAGTTGCAGGAGAGAATAGATATATATTCCAAATGCCGAGAATTAAATACTCTTGCCTTACAATTTTTAAAGAAGAAAAAGGTTTACAGTGTGTACATATTTTCATTATAATAACAAATAAGCTTCGAAGAAAGAAAAGAAGATTTAACTGGGAGTAAGAAAACAGTTGAAAAATTTGATATAAATATAGTCATAATAATATAGAATTATTATTTTGTCGTCTATTAAAAAAGAGCCACAAGTGAAGAAGCTTTAGTTTGAGAAGAAGCTACACTAGATTAATATGAATAATATATATAAAGATCATTATAATATATATATAAATTATATTAATATCAAAAAATATGAAAGATTTTGTTCAACAAAATATTTCTCACATCGTGACTTAAACAACCGTAGAGTATAAATACATATCTCTTAAAGATTTATTGTTTTCGTCGAATTATAAAAGATAGTCTTGGTTTTTTCACTTAACTTCAATTTTCCTCATCTCCGATTGGCAGCTAATTTACGCATCAAATGCAAATTGTGTCGGGAGAAAGAGGGGGAGGGACGACAGCTCCCTCAATGTGTCGAGTCCTTTGGATAACATGCACATCCAATTCCATTGTCAACTCGTCGGACGAGTCGCAGTGCCTTTGATGAAGGCGGCACGACATTGACAGACGGCAGCCGATTGACTTCTGACAGGCAGCAGCCACAGCTCCTCAACCCGGCCAACTGGATTGGAGATCAACGAGGAGACAGGGAGACACGGAAAGACAAAGAGAGAGACAGAGACAGGGATTCAGGGTCCACAACAGTGCAATTCTGATGACTTTTTGTCAGGCTGATTGACGTCAACGACTCGACATGCGCCTGGCATATAAATCTTGAGCCTCAGCTCGTTTGTTTGCCTCATCTTGGAATCAGGCTCAGGCTCAGGTTCAGGCTCAGGGATTATATGCCGACTGGCCATAAACAATGACATTTTAAATTGGCCATCGATGGGACAATAAATTGTACAATGAATTACAATTCGTGGATTTAATTTAAATTAATAAAAGTCTTGCAAAATATGTCAGTAAATGTTGCCGTTGATGTGAAAGTAAAAGGCTGCCACAGTTTACCTTACAATCTTGAACTAAACTGAAATGGGCGTAACTAAAACGCAATTTGAAAGTATGTCTAAGACTGACCCAAAATTCGGACTATAAAAGCGACTAGTTGAACTCTTATTCGGCACAGTTCGCTTGGGTTTAGAGTTCAAACAACAACAGCTTAGCTTAGATCAACAAATTACCTCTGCATCAGCACCATGGTCCAAAAGGTAAGCTCAAGGATCGATCTCATATGATCTATCGATCTCAAGTGATCATATTTTGTTTAGATTTTCACAGCATTTGCCTTGCTGGCCTGTGTGATTGTGAGGGCAGCTCCTTTCCATGGTGGGGCAACCAGTCATGCCTCTGTGCATTTGGTTTCCCATGACGATCATCATGATCATCACCATGAGGAAGCAGCCCATCATTATCACGGCCATCATGACGATCATCACGATTCGCACGCCGAATACAATTTCAAGTATGGCGTCAAGGATCACAAAACAGGCGATGTCAAGGAGCACTCTGAACATCGTGATGGACACAAGGTGACTGGACATTATGAGTTGATCGACGCCGATGGACACAAGCGTACTGTCCACTACACTGCCGATAAGCACAAGGGTTTTGAGGCTCAAGTGCATCGCGAGAAACTGCATCATTATGTCCCAGAACATCATTCCCATGGACATGGACACAGCGGCTATGAGGGCGGCAATGTTGAGTTCGAGGAGCATTCCGGACACTCTGATTACTCCGGACACGGCCATGAGGATTATCACTCTCATGGACATGATCACGGTCATGATCATGGTCATCATGGCTCCAGCTCTCACAGCTTCTCATTGAAACAGGAGCATGGACATGGACACGATCATCATGCCTATGAACACGATGCTGGTCACGATGCTGGACACGATGTCAGCTACGATGCCGGACACGAGGCCGGACACGAAGCAGGACACGAAGCATACGAGCATACATACGCTGGACATGAGCACAGCTACCATTAAATATCTGACAGAATCTTATCGTTATCTTAGATCATTGTGATCTGCTATTGAGTGTAGTACCAAATATTATTGTTATATCCAAATAAAGTTTGCAACCTTTTTCCAAAGAGAAATAATTATAGTTTTATTTAAATTTCTTGGCCAATTGGAGAAACTAAAACTAAAAAACTAAAAACAACAAAAAGTCAAAAATTATTATACTAATCTGTGAATAAATTAATTTAAAGTATCAATGAATTCTATAATTTTAAATATTTTTCGTAATTGTATAAGATTTTTATTATTTTCAGCAAAAATTTAAATCAACTAAATAACCGTTAAAATTTACTACAATCCCTTCCTTTTGGCCCATAAAAAGATTTTCTGTAGAACGAATAATCGTAAATATCTATTTTGGATGGCTTTCAAATGGATTTGAAAAATGGTAAATGAGATGCAGATATCCATAATCGAGCAAATACCACAATTTGAAATATAATTTACTAAGGCACAACTTAGAGAGCAACCAACCCCCATTAACAAACACTGAGTCAAAAAAAAGGAAACATATTTATCACTTACCACACAAATTCACAAAAAAGAGATGAGGATGAAAAAATTGATATAATAAATAAAAATAATAGCAACTGCAATTTTCGCACTATATTTTATGTATAATGTATAAAATGCGTGCCACAAAAATACACACACATACACACACACGAAACGTATAAAAATAATAAATTACTTCAATGGCTGGATAACTATGTGAGGGCGATGGAGGAGGGGGGGATGAATTTGGGAAGGGGGAGGCTGTCGGATGGAAAGGAGCGTTTATTATGCGCACAATAAACGCGGCGGGCGCAGTGGCGACATAAATTAAATTTATGATGCTTATAAATATTCCACAGTCATTTGTAATATAGCAACAGGGGACGAGAGCGAACAAGGGGCGGGGCAGGGGCAACAGGATAACGCAAGGATGCAGCCTGTCTGTTCAACAAATTGTAGGCCAACGAGGGGTAGAAATTCCGCACACACACACACATAAATATAAAAGAGAATGCTGCGAAATAAGCGCTGATTTATGAATATGAAACGAGTAGCTCGAAAGTGAGTGTCCCTACTGAGCCTATCGGGCATTTTATGAGACAATCTCATCCATAGAAAGCTTCAAAGTTGTTTTAAAAAATATACCTTTTAAGAAATTGTAGCTACGTAATTCCAATGTATGGTAACGTTCAGGACATTATGATTTACAGTCTCATTTCATTCTGTTGACCCAAATGATGTCCTTGTCAAGGGCGAATCATGCGTATAACTCGAGGATTTTCATTTGTTTAAGTGCATAAATCAGGATTTATATAGCATATGCGCAAAAATGAATTTCAATAGAATTCAATTCAAAAGCGCCGAAAGGGCGCAGGATTCTACGTTGGTTGGCTTCTATTAATCGAATTTGTGTCATAAAAACTCTTGTAAGCTTAAAATTGTAGGCTTAAGAGCTAAAAAAAAAATCGTATCTCTTTATATTTATTTATAATGTTATCGTAAAAGAATCAATTGTATAGATATAAATTTATTTCAAATATTGAATATATCATATATGCTCAGTTTCCAAAGTAAGGCATATTTTATCACTTGAAATTTTGATAACAGTTTTACTGAGAACAAAATTAATATCAAAATTAATTGAACAAATCTGTAGATAATATACTCATAGTCAGTAAACTCCAGAGAATAACTGAATTTTAGAGGATTGCTAACAATATAATCAAATTATTTCAATACTCAAATTGTATTTATATCAGAAAATATTGATATTTTAAAAAATAACTATTATCTGTAGATTTCCCTCGATTATTTCTTTTACTTAAGCCACATTTGTATACCTTAAATAAGCATTGTAAATTGAAATTGCTTTGTTTTCAATTCAGGTTTTTATCTGGATTATTTCGTAGAACTTTATTATGCTTTTGTGCAAATTTTGATGTCGATTTGCGGTAAATAAAGTCATTAAGCCGTAAATTACGGTGAAGGCATTTAAAAAGCATTTTTATTACTAAATGAGTTTCTGTTGAGATGTTAAGGAAATAGAAATCTATTGAACTTATCGCTTGTGTATACATACAAGCGCACATATAAAGATCTGAAAGTATCTGAAAATCAATCAATAAATTGCGATTGTTATCAAATTAAATTTAATTTAATGTAATTAGTGATTGTATTTGGCTTGTCGCTTTTCGGGGGGCGACATTAAATTAGCTCAAATGCAAAATTTACATGATATTAAATGCAATTTGATCATAAATTCAAATGTTTGACACTTTCCACTTAATTTATGCGCTCAAATTAAGTTTAAATTATTTAATTTAAGCTGAAAAGAACGTAAAAATCTTTCGAATCGTAAATTAAACTGATTGCGATTTATTTCGGCTGCCGAAACTCAAGAGAAACAACGAAATGAATTTGTTTGCATACCCTGTAAGATTTAAATTAATAAAGGGTATATGCGAAATAGACAGAAGAATAAATATCAGACAGTATTACGAACTAAACATGTTTTGTAAATAAATAATAATTAAAAAGTTTAATACACATGGGAAATTATGACAGCAACAACAGGGTATCCAACTAGTCGTGCAATCTCAAATAGACCTCGCTCACGCTGTTAAGTAGATAACTGCCTCTCAAATATTACGAGATTTGGAAGCCAAACTAAGCAAACGCGTTGATCATTTGCATTGCAAATTGTTTTGGTTGCCTCGCAAGCTCATAAAAATAAAGTAAATATATATTTTATGTTTCACTTGTCGTCGTTTAATGCCATAAAAATGGGTATGTGTCTTATTAACTGATGAGGCTGTTGTTTAAAACACAGAAAAACCGGTATGGCACCAGCCAACCGCGTCAACCGAGCCCCAAAAAGAGCCACTGGAGCCAGTGGAGCCACTGGATTCACTGGAGGCACCGCCAAATGCCGACAGATAGCCAACTGAGAGGGCGCCCCCAATCGAAACGAATCGCCCGTTACCTGGCTTGGTGTCATTAATTTTGGAATCGTAAAGCCCACAATATGTCAAATGAGACCACACAACGTCGTAAAATTCAAAGTTTATGGCACTCACTCAGTTTGCCAGAGTTCAGTTTGTTTTATTTTATTTTTTTTAATTTTTTTTTTCGCTTTGAGTTTGAGTTTGGGATTTGGTTTTGGGTTTTAGTTCGTTCGTTCGGTTTGGTCTTTGAATTTTTTATCAGAGTGGCGTTTTTAATGGTTTCGCTTTAGGTGCTGTGCTGTCTAAATGTGTTGCGTGTTTCGGTTTATAAACGCTTGCCACAAAATTAAGCGTAACTTATTTGTCAACTCAGGCCAAGATCTCG
The DNA here is from genome assembly GCA_035042165.1 of Drosophila kuntzei. NCBI lineage: Eukaryota > Metazoa > Arthropoda > Insecta > Diptera > Drosophilidae > Drosophila > Drosophila kuntzei. Next base: position 931,235 of record JAWNLU010001763.1, read on the forward strand.
AGTTTCGATTTTGATTTCATTTTCGAAATGGCACCAAAAGCAACGAGCCACTTATCATTCAGATAGTGATGCCAAAACATGTTATTGGCGTCTTCACTAATTAGTAAAGTCACTCCTTTCAATACATTATTGAAAAGTCCATCAATAGCAGAAATAAAAACAGGCTGACGAACTACCAGCTCTCAATATTGTTCGTAATAATGTTAGGTATCGGTTTATTCCAGTCTCGATAGTATTGTCTTAAATATTTTTTGCGGAAACTATTATTTAAAATATCATAAATATATTATCGTACTACATAGTGATTAGTCACTATTGTATTAAATGTTTTTAAAGTAGTTATAATTAAAAAAAAAAGTAAAATAAATTAAATAAAGAGGCAAAAAAATAAAATAATTTTATTAATAATATTATACTATTGAAAAAAACAACATTATTAATATTTTTACAGAGTATATGATCAAATAATTCAACAGTTTAATAATGTAAAATATTAAACGAAAATTAATTTGTTAAATATTTCTAATTAAATATTAAGAGCCATTTTCTCATAGCTCAATTAAATATTAATAAATTCGACAGTAACTTTTATACATTTCATGGCAAAATATCTATCATAAGTATATTTTACTGAGACTTTAGCCACTCATTTAAAATTTGATATAGCCAATAAAACTAAATAATAAGCTTAAAACAATTATTGCAAAAAAGTTCGTAAACAATTTCGAAATAAATTGAATTTAATTTGTCTGCATTTAATTGAATTTTTTTGTGCTATTTATTTATTCCGTTGAGTTAATCGATAGTTGTCAGCATTGATCAATTCATCGACGTTACCTCAATAGACCAATTAATGCGAGGTGTAAATGGTTTAACCACTTTATTTGGGTGTCACCAACAGCAGCAGCAGTGGCAACACAGGCAGCATTGTGGCAGCTGGAAATGCCAATCCATCGGATTGTAACAGATGCCCGTTGGCATCATAATAATCTTAAATGCTTTATAATAACCATAAATGTTTGAAATGTATGTGCCAAATGCCTTTGGTCGCGCAGACAGAGAAGTTGGTCGAGTCCCACTGACTGGGCCAACAGCCACAGCGTGTTGTTACCCCGTTTTCCCCTCTTCACTGTCTGTAAGCCATGTACCCTGGTATGGTCCATGGACTGACCGACTGAATGCATGAAAATTGTTTATGAGCAGTTCGTGTGTGTGTGTTTGGATCTGTGGTGTGTTTGAAATTTAACTGATTTTTAATGTGCATGCAGACCATTGGCTGCGAGGGGGTGGAGAGACACGAGGAGCAGGAGGAGGAGCCTTGTGGGCGGCAGACACCGACACAGACAGAGCCACAGAGTAAAGTAAGATAAATAATCACATGGGGCATTACTTTGGGGTCGCCGTTTTGCATTAGCCAATTTGCGGCAGTTTATTGCCTGGCTACATTGGCATGATTGGGGGCTACTGTTTAATAAACTCGTTGATTTATGGCTAATTAAATTAGTTGCCATATTAATTTATGCTTGTTTATGCGCTCATGCGCAATACCAAACATCCAATACACCCAAAACAGCCTCAATGGGTCATTGCTACAGTCTCGGTTCAGGTTGTTTGAGAGTGAGTGGATTTCATGATTAATGATCGGCAAATTGGGTTGGCAGTCGCATATACCCACTGTAAAAGTCAGTATAGTCTTTTAAGCTGCCCCTGAAACTAAGAACTGTGTGTGTGTAACGCCCAAGCTGTCAGAGTTATGTATCACGATTGGAAGCTTCCATCAACTCATCGTCATCTGAACATTGGATATGCGATATTACGCCTGAGGTCACCTTCCCTCCCCTATTACAACTTTAAGTCGTGCTAAATTGGTCTGGCTGGGGGCTTGAGGGTGTTAACCACACATAACCATAGCGCATTTGGGGCTTTGCTTATCCAAAATCGTAATCAACTTAATAATAGGATCTCCTTAATGCTGATTATAGGTTACTTTTACACATTCCCAGTGAATGTATTCTTGCCGCTCTACGCACTGTAATTATGTTGTATAGTGTAATATCTGGACAAGCACAATAACAGCCAACAGGCAGTTAGTATCTGTAACTTTCGCTCTGCCAATCTCTGTTAAAATACAATTATAAATAATGGTTGTCATAACATATGTCTCGCAGTTTACAAAACTATTTGCACGCACATAAACGTAAAATTAGTAATGAAAAATATTTAGATATTCCACAAATTTCATCATTAAAAATAAACTTTGAAATCTCATAAAGTTAATTTTTAAATAAAATAATTTGAAATAGATTATAGTTAATTAAATAAAAAATTATACAAAATTGGACAATGTCATTTGAAACTTTTATGATTGCATAATCAAAAAAAGGAAAATCATACATATGTATATATACATATATTTCTGTTAAGTATATTATGTTTGTCATGTAATCGAAATTAATTTGAATATGATTGATACGATTTAGTAAAACAAAAAACCCTTTCAAAAACTTTTTGGCGCACAATAAATCATGGCAACGAAAAACGTGCACGCGGCACACATTAGTCAAAGAGGCCAAAAGTCAGCTAAAGTCGTTATTATTATTATGAGTTTTCTTATTGCTGTTATTATTGTTGTTGTTGTTGCTGGCAGAAAAACAAAACGCATAAAAATTTTACAACACGGCAGAGGAGAGCATAAACAATTAACTAAAAATAACATAAAAGAGTAGGCAGTGACCCAGACTGGGGCTCAAGAAACACACACAAATATGATTAATGAACGTCACAATAGCATTTCGGGAAAGTTACATAAATTAACACATGTCTTTGCCGTAATGAGTTGACTATAGTCGACTATAGTCAAGTCAAGTCGAGTCGATTCGAGTCGTGTCAGTTGCCGTCAGCCAAAGGCGGTAAAACTACTTAATACTCATAATTAATGTGCTAGATTTGAGATTTATGCTTAATAGTTTTTTTCCCTAATGTTAAGTTAAGCTACTAAATAGCAGGTGAATTTTGGTAAATAAATCAAATAAGTATTTATCATTTTTTTTAAAGTTATCATTACTATAATTATAGTTAGATTATAGTCTAACAGTCTGTTTAGCAATTGACAGATATTACTTTAAGGAATCGGGGAACATTATATTCCGGAATGTAATTAGTGAAGATCAATTCTAAAAGATTCTTAAAGTTTGACTTACCATCTTACTTTGATAATTTTGTTCCTGTTCCCATCTGAAAATGCAGAGTAAATAAAAAAAATACAATTAATTCCTTTGGTTATTTTCAGGTATCACAAATAATACTTATTTTTATTATAAAAATTACTTTTAACTCTTATTTTTCAATTTTTAAAATAAAAATCCAAACTAATAATTAAATTAAAGGTATTGAGCCACGCATTATGAATGTTTTTAGATTTTGGAAATACACTTCTTGGTTGAAAAGATATTCAATTTTTATTTTGATTTTAAAAATTATAATCGTTATGGTCCCTGATTATTTAGTAAAACTTACAGATCGTAGATGGTAATTATTCTTAACCCATCTTAGCATCCTACTTTGATAATTCACTATATTTTTTTGGTTATTTTATATTCTTCCTCTTTTCAACTTAAAATTTAGAACAAATAAATTAATCCTGGTCTTTGGCTATTTTGTAAAACTCACAGATCGTAGATGGTTATTATTTTTTATTTAGGTTGATTCACTGACCTATTAAACAATTTGTACTCTTCTAATGCTTTAGGTGCTTAGCAAAAGGCCGAAACCCGAAAGCTGTCAAGGGAATCTTTTCCATCTGCAAATCTGCTCACGTCTGTCACAATTTTTTTTTTTGTTTTTGTGTTCCACCAGTGAAAACCAAACAAGTAGAACTGCTCAGGGCAAAAGTCTTTGACTAAAGAAGTAATCGTGTTCTAGACGAAGGCAATGGACTAGATAATATCCTACAAAAAAAGAATATAAATCGCACTTTTTCCTAAACAAAAAAAGACCATCTTGGGTCACTTTAAATTTACAGGGTATACAAATAAGGGCAACTCTGGACCTGACAGCAACAGCAGTGACCAGAGTATATTTGCAAATGGGGGGATAAAAGTGTTCACAAACAAAAACAAGAGAAGAATGTAAATGGAAGAAGAGAAAAATATAAGAGAGAGAGAGAGAGAGAGAGAAACAAAAGGTTAGGGAGCAACAAATGAAAATGCTAAGTTCATTCAAATGGGCCAAGCTGAAAAGTGCGGCAATAAAAAATGTGTGTGCACATGTGCCCCCAGGACAATTCACAGATAGTCTAACACACTCACGAATACACTCATTCACATGCTCACACACAGCTCAGCAACAAAAGGCACACACACATTGATCCCAGGGCCAGTTTCAATCCCAGGCCCAGTCCCAGTCGCAGGCCCAGTTGCTGTTCCAGACCCTGTCTCAGGTCCGGGCAGACACTAATTCGATCTGATAATCATGGAGTCCCGCCAAAGGGCATGAATTGTAATTTCCTCTTTCGCGGAATTAACTGTCGGGCCTGTCGCTCGCTCGGTTGGATTTGTAGCGCTGCTTTTGCAATCTTTTTTTTTATTCTTTTATTTATTTATTCTTTTTTTATTATTATTATTATTATTGTTACCCTGTTTGGCGCACTTTTTGAAAGAAATTCAACCCCAGCTCCAGTGCCGGCCATTGTGTTTGCCAGCCGCTTTGTATTTATGTGTCATATTTATTTATTTATTTAAAACATTACGCTTTTGTTATTGTTTTTTTTTTGCGATTTTCATGTTGTTCTTTTTTTATCAGTCATGTGCATCCGTTTCCACTGCAAGCAGAAAAGCCTGCCAGCCATATATTGTAAAACCCTCCTTCTCCCTTCTTTCACATCTATCTTTTTTGTTGTTTTCCTTTTTTTTGGTCGTTGATATTATCCTTTGAAGTTTAGATATTTTGCAAGCATTGTTTATGAACTGTCTGTTAAATGTGCCCATTTGCTAATTTTGGGAACGATGCTTCTGGCCATAAATTGTGAACTTAATTTTGGCTTAAAGCGAATGCAGAACAAGAATTAGTCAAGTTGAACTGATTTCAATATCCTTTTCTAAATTAAGAATCTGTAAGTATGAAATACTTAAATATTTTTTTTTTATTAAAGAGGAGAGACCAAATTATTCATACAAATTAGCAATCTCCAAGAAATCCCAAAGGGTCTAAACTAAGCTTTTTCCAAAAGGATTTCCATCAAATAAACCCAAAACCGATTCAAAAAAGAGCATATTTCTTTTAATTCGATTTCTAATTGGGAAGCTGACTTCTCAAATAAATAAATAAAATGCAAAGTCTTATAAATACAGTTGATAAATATTTTTAAATATTTGCTTTTTATGGTAATTTGAATTAGAGATAAATAATTAGAGAATCCCCTCAGAATCAAATTTAAAGTGTCGTTTTATACTAATTTGGGTACCAGGAGTTGATTAAAAGTGAAAACTATGGATTCTAAATTTTGAAAAAAATATTTTTCCAAAAAGACAAAGGGGGGAGTACATGCTGTTTGTCGCGGTAAAGACGAAAATAAAAAATTTTCTTAATATGATTATTTTTGTATGCAGATTCAATTTAGAGATCAAATAATGATCAAAATGACATTCCGCTTGAAAATCGGGATTGTTTTGACAAAGTTATGCAAGTTTGAAGTCTGGTAGAGCTTTGAACCAGACACTTTACAAGTCAAATTTTTTCTAATTTTCCACATGATTTTTTACAAAAAAATGAAACCCCTCAGAATCAAATTTAAAGTGTCGTTTTATACTAATTTGGGTACCAGGAGTTGATTAAAAGTGAAAACTATGGATTCTAAATTTTGAAAAAAATATTTTTCCAAAAAGACAAAGGGGGGAGTACATGCTGTTTGTCGCGGTAAAGACGAAAATAAAAAATTTTCTTAATATGATTATTTTTGTATGCAGATTCAATTTAGAGATCAAATAATGATCAAAATGACATTCCGCTTGAAAATCGGGATTGTTTTGACAAAGTTATGCAAGTTTGAAGTCTGGTAGAGCTTTGAACCAGACACTTTACAAGTCAAATTTTTTCTAATTTTCCACATGATTTTTTACAAAAAAATGAAACCCCTCAGAATCAAATTTAAAGTGTCGTTTTATACTAATTTGGGTACCAGGAGTTGATTAAAAGTGAAAACTATGGATTCTAAATTTTGAAAAAAATATTTTTCCAAAAAGACAAAGGGGGGAGTACATGCTGTTTGTCGCGGTAAAGACGAAAATAAAAAATTTTCTTAATATGATTATTTTTGTATGCAGATTCAATTTAGAGATCAAATAATGATCAAAATGACATTCCGCTTGAAAATCGGGATTGTTTTGACAAAGTTATGCAAGTTTGAAGTCTGGTAGAGCTTTGAACCAGACACTTTACAAGTCAAATTTTTTCTAATTTTCCACATGATTTTTTACAAAAAAATGAAACCCCTCAGAATCAAATTTAAAGTGTCGTTTTATACTAATTTGGGTACCAGGAGTTGATTAAAAGTGAAAACTATGGATTCTAAATTTTGAAAAAAATATTTTTCCAAAAAGACAAAGGGGGGAGTACATGCTGTTTGTCGCGGTAAAGACGAAAATAAAAAATTTTCTTAATATGATTATTTTTGTATGCAGATTCAATTTAGAGATCAAATAATGATCAAAATGACATTCCGCTTGAAAATCGGGATTGTTTTGACGAAGTTATGCAAGTTTGAAGTCTGGTAGAGCTTTGAACCAGACACTTTACAAGTCAAATTTTTTCTAATTTTCCACATGATTTTTTACAAAAAAATGAAACCCCTCAGAATCAAATTTAAAGTGTCGTTTTATACTAATTTGGGTACCAGGAGTTGATTAAAAGTGAAAACTATGGATTCTAAATTTTGAAAAAAATATTTTTCCAAAAAGACAAAGGGGGGAGTACATGCTGTTTGTCGCGGTAAAGACGAAAATAAAAAATTTTCTTAATATGATTATTTTTGTATGCAGATTCAATTTAGAGATCAAATAATGATCAAAATGACATTCCGCTTGAAAATCGGGATTGTTTTGACAAAGTTATGCAAGTTTGAAGTCTGGTAGAGCTTTGAACCAGACACTTTACAAGTCAAATTTTTTCTAATTTTCCACATGATTTTTTACAAAAAAATGAAACCCCTCAGAATCAAATTTAAAGTGTCGTTTTATACTAATTTGGGTACCAGGAGTTGATTAAAAGTGAAAACTATGGATTCTAAATTTTGAAAAAAATATTTTTCCAAAAAGACAAAGGGGGGAGTACATGCTGTTTGTCGCGGTAAAGACGAAAATAAAAAATTTTCTTAATATGATTATTTTTGTATGCAGATTCAATTTAGAGATCAAATAATGATCAAAATGACATTCCGCTTGAAAATCGGGATTGTTTTGACGAAGTTATGCAAGTTTGAAGTCTGGTAGAGCTTTGAACCAGACACTTTACAAGTCAAATTTTTTCTAATTTTCCACATGATTTTTTACAAAAAAATGAAACCCCTCAGAATCAAATTTAAAGTGTCGTTTTATACTAATTTGGGTACCAGGAGTTGATTAAAAGTGAAAACTATGGATTCTAAATTTTGAAAAAAATATTTTTCCAAAAAGACAAAGGGGGGAGTACATGCTGTTTGTCGCGGTAAAGACGAAAATAAAAATTTTCTTAATATGATTATTTTTGTATGCAGATTCAATTTAGAGATCAAATAATGATCAAAATGACATTCCGCTTGAAAATCGGGATTGTTTTGACAAAGTTATGCAAGTTTGAAGTCTGGTAGAGCTTTGAACCAGACACTTTACAAGTCAAATTTTTTCTAATTTTCCACATGATTTTTTACAAAAAAATGAAACCCCTCAGAATCAAATTTAAAGTGTCGTTTTATACTAATTTGGGTACCAGGAGTTGATTAAAAGTGAAAACTATGGATTCTAAATTTTGAAAAAAATATTTTTCCAAAAAGACAAAGGGGGGAGTACATGCTGTTTGTCGCGGTAAAGACGAAAATAAAAAATTTTCTTAATATGATTATTTTTGTATGCAGATTCAATTTAGAGATCAAATAATGATCAAAATGACATTCCGCTTGAAAATCGGGATTGTTTTGACGAAGTTATGCAAGTTTGAAGTCTGGTAGAGCTTTGAACCAGACACTTTACAAGTCAAATTTTTTCTAATTTTCCACATGATTTTTTACAAAAAAATGAAACCCCTCAGAATCAAATTTAAAGTGTCGTTTTATACTAATTTGGGTACCAGGAGTTGATTAAAAGTGAAAACTATGGATTCTAAATTTTGAAAAAAATATTTTTCCAAAAAGACAAAGGGGGGAGTACATGCTGTTTGTCGCGGTAAAGACGAAAATAAAAAATTTTCTTAATATGATTATTTTTGTATGCAGATTCAATTTAGAGATCAAATAATGATCAAAATGACATTCCGCTTGAAAATCGGGATTGTTTTGACGAAGTTATGCAAGTTTGAAGTCTGGTAGAGCTTTGAACCAGACACTTTACAAGTCAAATTTTTTCTAATTTTCCACATGATTTTTTACAAAAAAATGAAACCCCTCAGAATCAAATTTAAAGTGTCGTTTTATACTAATTTGGGTACCAGGAGTTGATTAAAAGTGAAAACTATGGATTCTAAATTTTGAAAAAAATATTTTTCCAAAAAGACAAAGGGGGGAGTACATGCTGTTTGTCGCGGTAAAGACGAAAATAAAAAATTTTCTTAATATGATTATTTTTGTATGCAGATTCAATTTAGAGATCAAATAATGATCAAAATGACATTCCGCTTGAAAATCGGGATTGTTTTGACAAAGTTATGCAAGTTTGAAGTCTGGTAGAGCTTTGAACCAGACACTTTACAAGTCAAATTTTTTTCTAATTTTCCACATGATTTTTTACAAAAAAATGAAACCCCTCAGAATCAAATTTAAAGTGTCGTTTTATACTAATTTGGGTACCAGGAGTTGATTAAAAGTGAAAACTATGGATTCTAAATTTTGAAAAAAATATTTTTCCAAAAAGACAAAGGGGGGAGTACATGCTGTTTGTCGCGGTAAAGACGAAAATAAAAAATTTTCTTAATATGATTATTTTTGTATGCAGATTCAATTTAGAGATCAAATAATGATCAAAATGACATTCCGCTTGAAAATCGGGATTGTTTTGACAAAGTTATGCAAGTTTGAAGTCTGGTAGAGCTTTGAACCAGACACTTTACAAGTCAAATTTTTTCTAATTTTCCACATGATTTTTTACAAAAAAATGAAACCCCTCAGAATCAAATTTAAAGTGTCGTTTTATACTAATTTGGGTACCAGGAGTTGATTAAAAGTGAAAACTATGGATTCTAAATTTTGAAAAAAATATTTTTCCAAAAAGACAAAGGGGGGAGTACATGCTGTTTGTCGCGGTAAAGACGAAAATAAAAAATTTTCTTAATATGATTATTTTTGTATGCAGATTCAATTTAGAGATCAAATAATGATCAAAATGACATTCCGCTTGAAAATCGGGATTGTTTTGACGAAGTTATGCAAGTTTGAAGTCTGGTAGAGCTTTGAACCAGACACTTTACAAGTCAAATTTTTTCTAATTTTCCACATGATTTTTTACAAAAAAATGAAACCCCTCAGAATCAAATTTAAAGTGTCGTTTTATACTAATTTGGGTACCAGGAGTTGATTAAAAGTGAAAACTATGGATTCTAAATTTTGAAAAAAATATTTTTCCAAAAAGACAAAGGGGGGAGTACATGCTGTTTGTCGCAGTAAAGACGAAAATAAAAAATTTTCTTAATATGATTATTTTTGTATGCAGATTCAATTTAGAGATCAAATAATGATCAAAATGACATTCCGCTTGAAAATCGGGATTGTTTTGACGAAGTTATGCAAGTTTGAAGTCTGGTAGAGCTTTGAACCAGACACTTTACAAGTCAAATTTTTTCTAATTTTCCACATGATTTTTTACAAAAAAATGAAACCCCTCAGAATCAAATTTAAAGTGTCGTTTTATACTAATTTGGGTACCAGGAGTTGATTAAAAGTGAAAACTATGGATTCTAAATTTTGAAAAAAATATTTTTCCAAAAAGACAAAGGGGGGAGTACATGCTGTTTGTCGCGGTAAAGACGAAAATAAAAAATTTTCTTAATATGATTATTTTTGTATGCAGATTCAATTTAGAGATCAAATAATGATCAAAATGACATTCCGCTTGAAAATCGGGATTGTTTTGACAAAGTTATGCAAGTTTGAAGTCTGGTAGAGCTTTGAACCAGACACTTTACAAGTCAAATTTTTTCTAATTTTCCACATGATTTTTGACAAAAAAATGAAACCCCTCAGAATCAAATTTAAAGTGTCGTTTTATACTAATTTGGGTACCAGGAGTTGATTAAAAGTGAAAACTATGGATTCTAAATTTTGAAAAAAATATTTTTCCAAAAAGACAAAGGGGGGAGTACATGCTGTTTGTCGCGGTAAAGACGAAAATAAAAAATTTTCTTAATATGATTATTTTTGTATGCAGATTCAATTTAGAGATCAAATAATGATCAAAATGACATTCCGCTTGAAAATCGGGATTGTTTTGACGAAGTTATGCAAGTTTGAAGTCTGGTAGAGCTTTGAACCAGACACTTTACAAGTCAAATTTTTTCTAATTTTCCACATGATTTTTTACAAAAAAATGAAACCCCTCAGAATCAAATTTAAAGTGTCGTTTTATACTAATTTGGGTACCAGGAGTTGATTAAAAGTGAAAACTATGGATTCTAAATTTTGAAAAAAATATTTTTCCAAAAAGACAAAGGGGGGAGTACATGCTGTTTGTCGCAGTAAAGACGAAAATAAAAAATTATCTTAATATGATTATTTTTGTATGCAGATTCAATTTAGAGATCAAATAATGATCAAAATGACATTCCGCTTGAAAATCGGGATTGTTTTGACAAAGTTATGCAAGTTTGAAGTCTGGTAGAGCTTTGAACCAGACACTTTACAAGTCAAATTTTTTCTAATTTTCCACATGATTTTTTACAAAAAAATGAAACCCCTCAGAATCAAATTTAAAGTGTCGTTTTATACTAATTTGGGTACCAGGAGTTGATTAAAAGTGAAAACTATGGATTCTAAATTTTGAAAAAAATATTTTTCCAAAAAGACAAAGGGGGGAGTACATGCTGTTTGTCGCGGTAAAGACGAAAATAAAAAATTTTCTTAATATGATTATTTTTGTATGCAGATTCAATTTAGATATCAAATAATGATCAAAATGACATTCCGCTTGAAAATCGGGATTGTTTTGACGAAGTTATGCAAGTTTGAAGTCTGGTAGAGCTTTGAACCAGACACTTTACAAGTCAAATTTTTTCTAATTTTCCACATGATTTTTGACAAAAAAATGAAACCCCTCAGAATCAAATTTAAAGTGTCGTTTTATACTAATTTGGGTACCAGGAGTTGATTAAAAGTGAAAACTATGGATTCTAAATTTTGAAAAAAATATTTTTTCCGAAAAGACAAAGAGGGTAGTACATTAGAGATACACGCTGCCGATTTTTGACTTTTCTGACGCGCCGCCGCCGAATCACGTAAATAGCGGCGGCGGCGGCGTTCGGCGTCATAGCTTTTTATAAAATTAAAAAAATATTTAAATAAAAATGTTAAAAAATATTTTGTAAAGTAGTCGTTTTTAATAGTCGATTAATCGCCGAGATTGTCTCATCTCCCATCTCCTAATGAAATTTAATTTAAGTTGATGAAATTATTAGAATATAATTTGTTAAACAAAGGAATATTGAATTGAACAAAATCGTTGAATGGATGTGAATATGTTTGAAACAATTCTAATTATATTAAATACTTATAAAATATTTAAAATTTTATTTTTTAACTGTGTACGCCGCCGCCGCCGATCTCTGTCGGCTAAGCCGTCGTCGCTGGTTCTTTTTGGTCTCTACGCCGCCGCCGGAGCTAACTCAATCGGCGTAAACCTCTAATTTGAATTCCATTTCAATGGCGTTTGATTATACAAAAAAAACTTCAATGTTTATCGCAAATATACCTGAACATCAAATTAAAGTCGATACAAATCTGTGGATAATATATTCAAATGTCTTTCCCCTGCCACATATCATGAATAACAGCTGGAAAATCTGTCAGAGGGCAATAAACAATAATAATGCTAAACGAATAACGAATAACAACAATTTCGCACAAAGGCAAGTGAACAATTCAGACGAAAAACAAACTGAAACCCAAAAAAAGAGAGAAAAAAAACAAAAACAAAAGACAACAAAACGAGAATCGACTCTGAAATCGGAAGCATCAGAGGCAGAAAGTTTTCCTTTCCTTTTTTTTGGGTGTGTGGGGGGGTTAAGGGGGAGTAGACAGGACGAATCGAGGCATTTTTGCACTGGGGTAAAAATGAAATCAGCATTTTTAGTAGTTAATTTAATTTATTGCAGCATTTTTATGGTTGACTTTATTGCATAATAAAACATAATTTACTGCGCCATTGAGACTTTTGCGTTTGCGTCGATGATTCTAAAGCGCAGCCATATTCCATGTGGTCGGGATCGGAAACGGGGTCGGGGTCAGAACAGGGTCGAGTTGAGTCTGCAGAAATTGGTAGGAGAGTGGAAAACCGTCTGCGCCTTCGTCTTTGACTTTTTGTTTACATTCGCAAAGAGAGAGATGGCAAGAGAAAGACAGACAGAGACAGCGAAACGATGAAGGGCGTTGTGTTGGATGCCTCCTGGGCCCAGATGGAACTTTTGCATATGTACTTATGTCTGTGTGTGTGTGTGGGGGAGACAGACAGAGGGGGGAGAAAGGGACACAACACATATTGGTTTCTGATTAAAGCTGAAATATGTCGGCTGATTGCGGCCTCTTAACGAACAACATGATTTACGAGTATTTGGCCAAACGGAAGTTGTACAAAAATATCGAGTAATCGAGTAGCTGCTACTGCAGTCGATAAATTCACATATAACAGAGGATTAACCCCATTGAAATTATCTTCTTCATCATATGAAAACAGATAAATGTAATGCCTTTTTTAAGAAATTATTCTGCGAATGTAATGAATAACAACTCAAAAATTATTCTACATTTTAGAAACTAATGAATACTAAATGATCTGGTAGTAATATTTAAGGTATACACAACAAAAGAATGATTTATTTAATTTTATTACATTTAAAAGAAAATTATAATTATAATTTTCATATTGATCTGATTGGGGTTTTCTGGGTATTCCCCAATCCTTGCAACAAATGTTGGATCAATTATTAATTTAATCATATTTTTCGTTTCAGTTTTTAATTTAAATTTATTAATAATTTAATAGTTAATTTTAATATAATTATTATTCAATTTGAATTTTAATTTTTTTTACACTTAATTTTCCTTTTGCCGACAACTGTTAGTCGTGAGTAAATAAATATATAAATAAATATATAAATAAATATATAAATAAATATTTAAATAAATATAAAAAATAAATAAATTATTTATGATTATTTAATTAAAAATTAAATAAGATATACCCCCAAATACTTTTCCTTACTTTTATCAAAGTGATTAGTTAATATGACCTGCTTATCAGTACATTGAACTTAAGCTCCCTTTAGAGTTCATGTTATGTGTCATAATTGTGGTGCATTTGCCACTTGTGTGCTTGTAGCAAAGTCATTTGATTTAAGCACCAATTAAGAAGGCAACACAACATTAAGAGGCATCCACACATCATGATATAAAAGTCGAGTCCTACCGCAACATAGCCGACTTTCCAACTGGGACCAACCACTGTGAGCGACACAAAGATTCCATCAGAGAAAGTCATATATATTTCAACAGTCGGACCATCAAATGGAATTGCATCACTGACCAGTGACCGTTATGTTTGTTGGGCTCTATAAAAGGACAAAGAATCCCGACAAGGGTCAACAGTTCAGTTCAGTTCAGAGCTGAGACTTCAACATGCATCTACAGGAATTGCTATTGATTGTAGCCGTATTGTTGCCCCAATGTTTGCGGGCTCTACGCTATAGTCAGGGAACTGGCGATGAGAACTGTGAGACGCTCAAGTCGGAGATACATCTGATCAAGGAGGAGTTCGATGAGTTGGGACGCATGCAACGAACCTGCAACGCAGATGTCATTGTCAACAAATGCGAAGGACTTTGCAACAGTCAAGTACAACCCTCAGTGATAACACCAACGGGGTTTCTGAAAGTAAGTTAAACTATTTAATATCTGATAATATAGATAACAAAGCGACACTTTTCTCCTTAGGAGTGCTATTGCTGCCGCGAAAGTTTCCTCAAGGAAAAGGTCATCACTCTGACCCACTGCTATGATCCGGATGGAACACGTCTCTCCTCCCCCGAGATGGCCACCATGGATATTCGCCTAAGGGAGCCCACTGAGTGCAAATGCTTCAAATGCGGCGATTTTACACGCTAAAATCCATATATTCGTCATATAAATAAATAAAGTTCCTTTCCGCTGAACTTTTACCCACAAAAAAAATCAATTGTTTTTCTTTACCCAGAGGATAGTTCCATGTGTTTGACTTGCTGATTAAAATCCCCTTGATATGCCTCCTGGGCACATTTCATACTATATCCATTCTGTTGATTTTGCCTGTCCATATCATTTATAGAATTTTTGCCACACTTCGCTTCGGGCCATAATTTGTAGCACCAAAATATTTGTTTGGTTTGCAACTCATATGTTGCTTTGGAATAAAATTGATTAATGTTTACAATTGTTAACTTCGTTTGAGTTATGTAAAAAATTTATTTATTTCATAAATGAAACTACTCGAGATGCGATAAATATTTAAATTTTCCAGCTTGCAGAGAAATATTTAAACTGTTTTGATTTATTAGTTTTTCTATTTTAAAATTTTAATAAAAATTATACTATTTCAAAGTAAGGGTCCCGACATTATGGAAATGTAAGCAGATTTAGAAAAACTTAATCGTTCAATTTGAAACATTGAAATAGTTTTTTTCTGAAATCGAACTACAATCAAATATTAAAGTTAAAAAGGAATTAAACTTTCTTCTTTAAATGTTATATTCGATAAGAAGAAATGGGATATGATAATCCGAGTTTAGTTATGTCAATAAGAATAGACTACAATGTATTACATAATGTGTGTAATGTAAGTGTTTCTTCCTCTTCCCTCTCGATGGTTGCACTTTCCAGTGCTTAAACATGGAAAGGTGCGTGACTCGATCGTTGGGTTTGGCCTCTGAAACATAAAGAGGGGACTCTGAAGTAACCTGGAGGAGCTGTGCTAATGCATGGTATATATAATTTATATTGTGTCGGCACGTTGCGCTGTTGTTGATGGAGCAACTGACGCGATGCCACCCAAAACAATGCCAAGGCGAATGTTGAGGCTGCTGCTATAGGAACTGGAGGAACTGGGTCTGAAACTGGGACTGAAACTGGGCTGTTGTTAATGGGCGTGTCACCTAAATTATGAGTTTCGCACACACGGACCGAGGGACAGAGGGACATGATTATATGGATAGCGGCAAAAATGCTTAAGTAAATTACAGTGCGTGCAAATGTGCTTGTGAACATGAAATTATAATTTAGCCCGCAACTGCTGAAACAGCGCTCCAATTTACAATTAACGAATGCGATGCCTCGTGCACTTACTTTTTAATCAACCTGGCCAACATGAAGGGGGAACCGACCATGTCTTGCCAATAACGAAAATAACAGCTTACCAAGCTCTTTTCAGCCTAAGTGCAGTTTATGCCTGATTATTATGTTTTGCAGGAGACTTGAAGTTTACCAGTTTCCGGGTGGGTAAGCATCCACATCGACATCGACAGAGACCTCAACACGAAGCTCTCTCAACATTTTAGTTACATTGTATGGTATGCTGGCTACCTAATGAGTTAATTTAACAGTTAAAATCAGCTCAAGGCAATAGGCCCCCATATATAAGAACTCTCCCGGTCTGCTTCATAATTGCACTGAAGTTTAAAAATGTTTTCAACAACATTGTAAGCCACATTAAGTGCTGTTAGCTTAGATTCTTTGCAACAAGTAGCCGACACTTTTGAATTTTTACTAAATGCACGACTAACAGATTCCCTCTACAGAATATTATTTAATTCGCATTTTAGAATTTTTTCGAAAATTTAGAAAAAATACAAAGGGGTTAGTATGTAAATTTTCGAAATTTTCAAAAAATTTCAAGTTTTCAAAATAAAAAAAAATTTAAATGCAGAACGAATTTAGAGGTAAAATCATGCTCAAATTTACATTACGCATGGAAATTGATTGAGTTTTGACCAAGTCAAGGCAGTTCAAAGTTATTAAAAATCAGTAAAATCAAAATAATCGAAATTTTTAAACCAATTGAACCAAATTTATATGTTTTCATGTAAAACAATGAATAACGCTTCTTATTTTGGTCAACCGAAAACCTTAATACCGATACTCCAAGATTTTGCATAACCGATAACCGAAAACCTTAATTGGAGCATAGCCGAAACCGTAAATAAAACCGATATTCGAATCGATTTTAATCCCTGGTTAAAAGACTCTATTTTTTATATTTTACAGGGTAGATATACTACATAATACAATAGAATATATTATCAACAAGTTCCCATTATGATAAAAGCACTCAAAGAAACGATTAAGTTATGTACTACTTAAGATACAATGTAATAAACATTAACATCACAACCTGAAGACAATGTAATAAAATGGTAATAGTTTAATGAATGTAAGGAAATATATTATAGAAGGCTCAGTATAAAATCTTTACCAGATGCTCAGGTAATAAAGCATCTCAGTATCATATTTATATTGCACTTAGCAAATCTAATATATAAATAAATGTAGTTTTCATAAGAGATAATTAAATTTGAATGATTTTCGCTATTTCACAATATGAAAATTATCAACGGAATAAACTCCAAGGGTATACAATTTTCGACAACTCATAGATAGAAGTGTTATATTCTTTATTCGTTTAATTTGAAACCTATAGAAAGCTAATATATATGCAATCTGTCTCGCATTGAACACTAAATACGCTCATTAATTTTCTTATGATTTCTGGATTCCATTGTCTCTCGATTGGCAATGCAAACAAATGACATAAAAAATTGTTGCATATTAATAAGTTATAAATTAAACGGAGCAACAAAGCAGCCGCTGTCGATCTATGCGAATCGATTTCTTCCGAGTCTGTGTGCTGGGTTTATTAATGATTGTTAATTAATAACAAATTTGAAAGAAAGAAGGAAAAAATTCAACAGCAACATTTATAAACATTTGCAGCTACTTAAATCTTGTTGTTGTTGTATCTAACATACATATTGTGTTAAAATGCGTTGATATTGGCAATTAATTTACATCTTGGTTTCTGTTCGTTTTCATATATAATTTGTTAGCTGATTTGCATGATTTTGCAATTAATATAAAATCTGTCTTTGCGTCCGTTTGTCTGTCTTTTTGTCATTTGTGATATATATTTATGTGTGGTTTTAATGAAAGCCCAAGGCGATATGTAAACAATTTTACAAAAGGCAGCAACAAATCGCATTTTGTGATGGAAAAATGCTTTTAGTCTCTGACAACAACGAGTATAACAACAAATATTATTAACAATAATAATAATAATAATAAGGCGCCCACATTAACGAGAGCTAAGACAGCGTGACATCATTTATAGATTGTCTCTTTTCAGTCCCCGATTCGGATCGGCACTTGAATGGGATTGTCTCTTTATGTCTGTCTATCGGTCCGAGGGGACAACACAATTTATTGAGTTTGGCAACTCTTTTGGGGTTGTCATTAGCACATTAGTTTCGCATTGATTGGAATTTATGTTGTGTTTATGTTTATGTTATGACTTTAGTTTAAACTAATGCTATTAACTATATCTTTTTTTTGTTTAAAATGCCATAAGTCGATGTTTTTTTTTCAACTTCTTTTGAATTTATGCATTTAGCTCAGCCTCTTCATTTTTGACTATTCGATAATAATAGAGTATTTTATTGAAGCCGAAAAAGAAGCGTCATGCGAAATTCAACAAAATTAACTTTTAGATATTATTTAAGAGAACTATTTTGAGAATAAAAAAAATCATATTAAATTGGAATTTATAGTTTACGATTAATATTGAAAATAACATAATTTATCTTCAAATATTATTGATTTTTTATTTTAAAAATAAAAACCATTCTGTCCATTGAAAATCATTTCCAAAACTTATAAATCAGTAGTTCCTGTTTACAGCAACAAAAGATTTATTTTAAATAGGAATATAGATTATTTTTTGTGTTATATTTGTGACTAAACATTAAATTTGGTCTCTGAGAACAGCAAAAAAAAATCAAACGTTTCTTTTTAAAAATTTTTAAGGACAAGTAATCTTAAAATTACAGAGAAACATCTTGATATTGATATAGCATAAAAAATTAAATAATTATTATGTATTTAGAAATGTGTTGTAGTTTAAAAATGGAATTACGAATTACTTTTTTTATTACAGAATAATATTCTTTAAATATATCTGAACTTAAGTAAGTAAGAATGCTGCTTATATAAAATGAATAAGCATCTTAAGTTTGTCCATTTCATTTTCTTTCTCTGAGTCTTTTCCATTAATAAACCTCATAGAGTATCTAAATCTTCGTTGTGTGTGGGACAGGTTTAGCAAATGCATATATCATAATTGTAGCTAGAGCTTTGCGCTTGAAGCTCAACAGCAGAATAGGAATAGGAATAGGAAGGAAAGGGGGACTTGCAATGGATGAGGAGGGTCACCTGTCAAGAGTAAAAGCGCAACGAAGCGCAACATTTTTGCATTTTGCATTAAATTTATGATTTTTACAGCTGACATTTGTTTGGGGCGCCGCTGCGAGAAACTGAATGGGAATGTGAATGCGAATGGTGAATACGAATACGAGAACGAATACAAATGCGAGTACTCATACTCATGTGAGTCATACATATGCCTTGCAGCATGTGCGTAGAGTGACAGAGCAGAACACGTAACGAACATGTGAGTGTGACAGCAACAGCAGCAAAAAAAACAACGACAGCAGCATATTTTTCAACCAGCAGCAGCAACAGCAGCAAAAGTTGCAACAGCAGCAACAACAACACAAAAACAGCAGCAACAGCAGCTGTCATAAGATAAAAATTCGCGCGCGCCTGCATGTTGCATATTCAACTGCAACGGCAACAGCAACATGGTGGGGCTGAGGGGGGGAGGGGGGCACCTGCAACATATTCTAATGCGTTGCGACATGAAGTGACTGCAACGGCGACAGTTGCTGTTGCCGCTTGAGAGGCGGTGACAGCAACAGCAGCAGCAACAGCAGCAGCAAAAAAAATAACCATAAAAATGAAAAGTGAGCTGATTTTTCCCTCTGTTTTCCTGGCATCTATTTTCTTTACTTTGCTGTCAACTGCTCGTTGCACGTTGCTTGCCGCATGCAAATGAACTGCAATTATGATAAACGTCAACAGTTGACCGGATATGAGCAACTAACTAACCAGCTAAATGACTCTCTCCATCTCTCTCTCTATCTCTATATCTCTCGTTGTCTCTGAATAAAATCATCTACATTATGTTAATGGCATTGTCAAGGGAACGGAATGGGAACGGTTTACCAACAATTATGAGATTGTGATTGCTCGACAAGAGGATGTGGCAAATTGAGAGGGGGACTTCAAAAGGATTTGCCTATAATAAAAGTATTTCCATTTCCGAAAGACACTTTTTCTATTGTTATTATCTTAACAAAGAGGAGAGCGAAATAACTAATGTTGGTAAAAATTATAAATTTAATTTGTAAATAAATCTGTAAGAGAATTTTTAATATATGTAGATCGAGTTGCACGATCTCTGCTACTTGATTAAATAAATTTCATTTTTTTATTTTAGCTTAATTTTTAAACAGTGCAAAAATTTTAATAAAAAGATTAAGATTTTATTAAGATTAAGATTTAAGATTGACTATAGTATTAGATCTGTTGTAAAACATTCTTAATACATTTGTCAAAATCATAGTAAATAATAAATAATACGTCTAAACGATAGTTGTGCACATTTTGTGTGAATACTGTCGACTTAATAGCAAAAGGACTTTTAGCCAGGGGTTATGCTTATGGTTTATGCACTGCTTCAGCAAACAAAAGCAAAACCTTTTCAACATGCTCCAAGAGACTTCAAAACCCCAAGAACAGAATAAAATATATTAAAAAAATATATATGTATATGAAATTGATGCTAACATATGTTGCCTGCTGGCCTATGGCCTTTCTCATTTTGCTCCTTTTTTCCCCATTTTGATCACTCAGTAAACACACACACACAAATACATAGACGCCTCAAAGTTACACTCCTTGCACATTACTCATACGCCCCAGTGGGCAAATTTATGAACTCGCCAGCGCACTTGAGTCGACGACATGTGAGCTGCAAAAAAACACACAAACACACAGACACAACACGTACACACACCCCCACACACACACACACAGACAGAAGTGACTACACACACACACGAATAATAAGTGCGTTTGTATGTTTATTAGAGAGTACGTGGAAGTAAAGCAGCTTGTAAAATATGCCAAGGGTTAAAAAGTGTGCAGCGCATATAATTCATACAACATGAAAGTGGGCAAACAAACATGGACTGCTGCTAGGTGAAGGGTTGTGAGTTGAGGGTGGAGGGTGTAGGGTTAAAGTGTGTGGAGGCCAGAAGGTGGCATATAAAAAGGCTAAAAGCGCTTGGCAGTTTAACTGCAGTCGAGTTGCGAGCAGTTGCGATAAAGAGACCATGTGCAAACGAACACTGCGAGAAATCTAAGAGAAGGATATTAAAGCTAAATAAGACATCTAGAGAAATTAGATGGCAAAATATATTTAATTAAATAAATAGACATGTTCAAAATAATAAAAATTATCTTAAAACTACATAAATTTCACAGAAACAATTTACATCGAATATAAAATTCTTAAAACTGAAAATTATATTTTAATTTATATCTCAAAATAAGTCACTGATTGAATGGAAAAAACCGATTTAGAACAAGCCGAAATATGCTCAACTATTATTTATTTTAAATTTCAATTGGTTTGCTGGCTAATTTAATTATTTATTTTAAATATTTGATATATTTTTAAAGTTCGCTTAAAAACTATCTAAAGAAATGTTATTATTTATTTTCTGTTTACAAACCAATTTTAATGGCAATTTTAATTCGTCACATTTCGTCAAAAATTATTAAACTAATTAACTCAAATGCAATATTTATTTTTTTAATTCACTTCCAAGCTCTACCAATAAATTTTAATAATGAGTAGGGAAATCAATGCATGAAATGAAATCCTCAACCAACAATTAAACAATTAATTTGAAAGGATTTCAGCTCTACATAAACAGAACCAGAAAATGCACAATAGAACCACTCAAATGTCCATTTTGTGTTGTTCCTAAACTGTCTTTTCCGGTCATTTATGGACGATGAGTGTGCGGGTGTGTTGGTTGTGCGTGTGTTGTTCGAGTTGTTGTTGTTGCCCGCATAAATGAACTGCTAAAATGCTAACAAAAACACAAACCGGAATGTTTTTCCAAGCCCAGTCCCTTATTTGTCTTTTGGGATTTTTCAGCCTGTCAAAAAAGGACAGCGACAAAAACCTTTTTTTTTCCCCAGTTGGTTTATGTGTGTGGCCGCAAATTCAGTTAGCCACTTAATTTTGTGGTTAACAAACACACACATGTACAAAAAAGTGTGTGGTTCTTAATTGAAAGCTCAAATGTTTGTTTTGTTGTGCGGAAAATCAACTTTACCCACCTGAAACCATTAAATAGAATATAATTTAATCTATTTCAAATGAGCGACAAATCAATTTGTGAATCGAAAAAATAATTTATGAAATATTTGACTCAATCAGCATATTTATAAATAATTTTTTTTTTGGGAATGTGGTTTTCATTAAAAAATTATATAAAAGATTTTTAAATTAAATTGAGATTCAAGATTTTCTGCTAATCGATAAAGCTTTATATGTGCCTAATAAAATAATGAACCAGTCGTAAGTTTTATGAACTGAAAAAGGCGTTTTTGGGAGCAACAAAAGTATTTAAATGTGGCAATCGCATAATATGAATATGTAAATGATTCAAGTTAACAACGAATGATAAACACCTTTTTGATATATTTATCGGAAAGTCAAAGCTTTAATGATATTTTTATGATGTCCAGTTCGGAAATAAGGTATTGTTCACGGAATTTATTTGGCAGGTAGGTGTTCAGTTTATGATACAGATATTAGCATATGTATTGTAGCCTAATATTGCAGCTGTTTTAGCCATGAATTAAAACAAAGAAAATGTAATAAAGTGTTTAGGAAACTTTTCGGAAGACTTTTATGTCAATTGAAAAACGATAATATTATGTAAATCGATTTTTGGGAATGAATAGAAAGCTTTAGCTTAAGAAAAAATAATTTACAAACGAAAACTATATATTTTTAAGTTTTATGGGAATGGAAATGTCAGATTTTTGAATAAGTGAAAGTAAAATAAATTAAAATTAAATTAGACAGAAAATTAATACATTTCCGGTAATCCTTCTTAAATTTATTTTATATTATTTAATTTATAATTTTACATTATAGTTTTATAATTTAAATTAAAACTAAATTAAATATTTCTTCTACTTGTCGACTGCTTTTAGTTGACGTTAAAAAAAAAAAAAAAATAGTGACTCTAACTCTTTTACACTGACTGTAAATAATGTTACAAGGCAGCTGTCTTCAGTTTACAGCTCGTTAAAAGATGCTCTCAATTGCAGCATAAAAAAACAATCTCCAACTGTTAAGTACTGTCCATTTATTAGACTCTCAACTTATCCAACAGTTGCTCTCTCTCTTTCGCTCTTACTCGCTGTCTCTTTCGCTCAGCGTGGCAGCTAACTAATGTTATAGCTGACCACATAACTCTAGCACATATTTTCACCACCGCCCACCTGCTCACCACAGCTTGTAAACAATTATGGCCGACGCCGTTGTGCTCTCAATATTTCCCAACACAACCGAAACCACAACCGCAACAACAACAACAAAGTGAGCGAGAAAAAAAATCCCAAAATGGCTACACAAAAGCGTCGATCATCCAATGAGCGTCGTGTTTCCAAAAGTGAATTTATCTCTCTGTATTTGTGTGTGTGTGGGCATAAATAAGTACCAAGTATAAATTTATGTACCTGTTTAAGCTAAATGCGTATGAAATAAAATTGTAATTAATGTTGTAACAATTAACAGACTTGGCTTTCAATATGTGCACATAAGACTTAAAGCGCGACTTATTGCCTTGTAAAACTACTATTTGACATGTTACTTATTTATCTACTACTAAATTCAGTTTACGCTACTATTTTATTGTGCCTCAGGAGCAAGCATGCGCGCTCTCAAAAGAGCGCCAGCTCTTGAAAAACTTGCGCTCACGCTCGCTCACTATTTGAGTGTTGACTCTCGCGCTCTTCAATGCGCATGCCAAGACAACAACAAAAGCACACTTGTTGAAAATGAAAACGACAAGCACAACAAAAGAGAACAGAAACACACACACACATATGTATAAAACTGAACTGGTTTCGGAACGAAAGACTCTCGGCAACTATTGAGACTCGGCCAAACACCAATACAGATGCAAACGCGGAGCGAAAACATGAATGAGCGTCAATGTTGTTTATAGATTTTTAGTCGAATTCTGTTATTTCACGTTAAAGTACGTACGTGCGCTGCGAACGGATTGTGAACGAACGGAGTGTGTGAAATTGTTTAACGTGTGCCGCGTGTCAAATAAATACGTAAGAAATTACACACAAATTACACACATACATAAATACATAGCATATGTGTTTTGGAAAAGTTGCAAATATTTAGAAATTTATTTTTGTAAAACGCGTATTTATGCTGAGTGATGTTTTCAAAGGTGCTTTATTCTTAGACTGAAAATTTAAATAAATATTTTACAAATATTAGAAATCGAAAGCAAGACCTCCACAATACACATTTATTCAGAGGTCAATATTTCCCCCTGCACCACCGCCGCCTACCCCCGCCCCCGCTCTGCCTGTCATATTGTATGTCAAAATCACACGTACGTGCCTCGTCATAAACGCGCCCTAAACGAGGCATTCAAGCAAAACCGCAAACAAAAACCAAAAACCAAAAAAAAAAGAAATAATAATAATAATAAATAAGAAATAAATAAAAAGGCACAGCCAAAGAAAGAAAGTAATTTAATAGCTGCAAAATCCTTAATTGTTGTATTCTTAATCATACATATACATATTTTGTTTAATTCATATTGCATTTTGCAACTTTTTGGCGCGTAACGCAAAATGAGATTATAACAACAACAACAACAACAACAAGAAATTTAACCAACCACATATAATAAATGTTAAGCAGCTGCAATTAAAATATTTAATGAATTTATTACACAATTAAGATACCAACAACAGCAGCAAATAAAAATACAAATACACATACAAATAATAAAAATTAATATGCCGCTGGCGTGAAAGTCACAATTCGACGCATAAAACCCCATTGAATTATTAATGATATAAATTACAATCAACAATACAAGCAACAATACAAGCAACAATACAAACAATAACAAACAACAAGCAACAACAACAACTGCATATTCGAATATTCAACGGCTTAATAAAGAGCTACCAATCGAGGCGCAGGCGCCGCTTTTAACACGAGTTGGCAGCACGCCACGCCAAGGCACAGTTAATTGGCCAAGTTCGCCTCGACTCGACTCGACTCGCCGCTCACTTGCAGCTTATACATAACTCAAACACCTCCTCAACCAAAGAACCAGCCGTCAAAGTGGATTTAACAAATTATAATAAAATGCTGCAATCCAGCAATCATCACTACCTGAGGCCGGATTATATGACAGCTGCCGCCGCCCCAACAGCGGTAAGTTTACAATAAACTAGATCATCGATCTACAGTTTTGACAAGTAAATGATTTGACAAAATAATAATTTCACATGTTATTTATATTGCAAAAATATTTAAATTTTGTATTAGAATAATTACATATTATTATTAAAAAAAATGCAGTTCATTAAAAATATAACAACAAATACAAAATAAATATGTTAGCTTTTTATTAGTTTGTCAAAACAATTATTTATCTGACCAAAAACTTTATCGATTTGGAAAGATTATTGTTACTTAAATGGGATCTATGTATATTCTCAAACCAAATTCCTACACCTGATGCATATTTTTTAAAAGAATTCATTGTGCCAAGTGGGTTAAAAAATAAGTATGTTTCTGAAATCCGTATAATTCCATCAAAAGATACACAAAACTCCCAACTTAATGCAAATATTATGTTGAGCTTTAAGCTGAGAAAGAACAACAGATGGAATGAAATATATATAGATATTTTAGCTCTTTTGACGGTCCTTCAAAATATGAATATAGAATACTCCGTACTTCAATTTAACCAAGTATCTACCAATATCCAGCAAATCTGTAGAGTATTTTCTATGTATCTCCATCAAAATCTGGCATAAAATGCAATTTTTAGAATAAGTAAAATATCTTTAAAAACTATATCTCTAAAATAAATGTATCTGACTTATCAGAATGATATCTAAACCTCTCCTTGCTTCGATATACATTCTAATAAGAATTGTATTTATTTTGTCGCTTCTTTAGATAAGCACAGCCAACTTCACGCATGCATATACAAATTCCAATCAGAATTGCCAGTACTCTGCCATTTTGAAATACCGTTAAGTATCATAAGCGCAGCCAACTTCAAGACCTTTCATTTCTCACTAAAAATACTTTCGTTAAGTTCTGTTTTACTTTTCAATATCAATAAATCGATACATCACAAAAGTTGATTTCTTCTTAGAAAACCTCGATCAATTCGAATACCTTTCTCTACTATTTAAATATACGTGTATTTAGATCATTCTAGTTGAAATTCTGTTTAGCAATTACTTATAAGTCACAATCCATATCGTATTGTGGTGAGACTTAGTGATTGTTTGTCTTGTTTATCTGGAGTGTAATATATCACAATCGAACTGATATGGTTGGGTAGCTTAGCAGTATATTGTCCAGGTATCTGTCTGGCATTATTTATTAATGTATATACGTTTGCGAGTATGATATTTCATAAATAATACAAATGTCGACAGAAAAGCAATTACTGCACTCGCCACAAGCCAATTTATTGTGCGACTCTCGACTCTTGAGTCTCTCCCCCGCATACTTACAGCTGTTTTTACGGCGAATTGGCAATCTGGTTGTGGCAAAAGGCAAGTGGCAAGTATCAAGTGGCGAGAAAAACAAAAAAATAACAAATAAGAAAAGTTCACAATTCTTTATCTCAGCACATAAAACTTATTTATGTTTCTATGTAAATACTTGCGAGTCTCTCCTCTCGAGTTGAGTTATATTGAGTTGAGTCTGCAGTGAGGCGGCAACTCTGGCAATTGTATATAAATTTATGGCGCACCAAATTTGAATTTATAATGACAGAAAACAAATGCAATTTCACAATTGCAACACACTGAGAGAGTGAGAGAGAGACAGAGAGAAAGAGTGAGAAACTATGGCAGTTAATCAGAGTCAAAGTCTTTACTGCTGCGGTCGTTTTTCTCTCCGTCTTCCCCAAAAGCCTTCAGGGGCAATAAATTTTCATTTTAATTTGTGAGTAAATATTCGCATAAGGAACGGAAACAGATTCTTCCAAACTGCAATGGATGAGTGCATTTCATTACAAATGAAATGAACAATCGACTGCAGTTTGAATGCATACCAGTAAATACAGTATGTCAAGTAATTTTTGTTATGAGATCACATTATATCTTATTTTTATTAGCTTAAAGTACAATAACCAACTATAATAGGTTTTAAAAGTAATAAATAAACAAGAAAACGTATTTTTTTTATTGTCAAAACAATTACTTGACATGCTGTATATCATTTTTTATGAACCACTGATTCATACGTTTAAACTAGTTCAATTGCTTTCACAATTTTGTACAGTGCAGTGAATCAACTTGTCCATTAACAATATTAATTATTCACGATTTAAAATTTATAACGCTGTCAACTTAAGTAAATTTATGAAAGCAACTGAGACTGAGTAACCCTTTCGTGTAGGAATGTTAAATGTAGAGACAGGCATACATATGTAAATACTAACTGGCGAATATCTATAAATTATTCAATGATTAATGACGACTGCTCGCTATTAATTATAATAAAATCAAATAAACTAAGCTTGACAGCTGTCAGTGTCATCATTTGTTTTTGTGGCGCCCGGGACAAGACAATAAGAAACTGGCTAAAAATTATGGCTGACTTGCCACAAAATTACTGTTGATAATTTGCTGTCACATGTGAAAAATGATGAAGCTCCAAAGTGTGCAAAAGGAAACTGCCACAAAATGGAAACTAATATGCGTCGTGTTGGGTAATAACTCAAAAATGCCCCGGGAGAGTTAACCAGCTAATGTGAAAGTCAGTTCTGTTCAGTCAGCAGTCTGGCTAAAATGACAGACGCGGCTTGTAGAGAAAAATACAAAAATAAAAAAATAAAAAAAATAAATAAAAAGGTAAATAAAGTGCAAATGTCAGCTGACCGCAAACATCATTAATATAATTAAATGTGTCAGTCAAGCAGCCATTTATGCAGTCAGTCCGTCAGTCAGTCAGACATTCATTTCAGTTAACCACACGCTGCAGTCAAAGTCAAAGCTCCTCATGTAAAATCGTTTGAGCAGCCAGTCAACAGTCAACCGTCAACCGTCAGCAGTTAACAGTCAGCTCTCAACTCTCCATTCTCCGCTCTCCACTCTCTGCTCTCCGCGCAGTTGGCAACACTGGCAGTTAAAGTGTGCGCTTGACATAACGGCAACGCCGCTCTCGCTTCAACACAGAGAGAGAACGAGAGAGCAAGCGCTTAGTTCAGTTCGTTTCAGTTCAGTTCAGCTTTGTTTCGTTCAGTTCATTTTAGTTCACTTTAGTATGTCCCCCTTTTACTCTTAGTTCACTTGACTGGTTGTTGTTGTTGTTAGCAGTAGTTCACAGCCTGTGTGAGTCTTTGTGTTTGCGTGTGGCTCTAATTAAAGTGTCATCAACAGCAGAGACTAACAACAACAACAACAGCAACAATGACAACAACAACAACCATGACAACAACAACAATGAATTGCCCCAGCATGTTAGTGATAAATTGCCATGTCTAGAGCTGTCATGTTAATTTTTCGTGCATACAAATAATAGTTTTGGCCTAAAGTGTTAATTAATTCTCGGAATATCCTAAATGTGTGTATTTGTGTGTTAAAGCAAATCTTAAGAAATAAAATAACGATATGTACACACTTTAATTGGCTTGCAAAATATGAGATACAAAACGTCAAGTTAAACATGCTTTATAAATAGTTGAACAATATATCAGCTTGTATAAAAGGAGCCTATCCAATCTTAGAGATTATAAAAGATAGAGGCTACAAACTTGGGCGGAAGATGATCAAAAAGTCTATTTGATTTAAAATTTGGTAGAAATGTATACATATGTATGTATAGGTCATATATTAAAATAAATAGCCTCTCTGATCTCAGAGACTGTAAAAGTAAGACAGCACAAATTTGGTACATACTTTTAATAGTTCTTAAATGCTTAAATTTTAGAAAGTTCTCTCATTCATACTCAAAAAAATTTAGACTCATGAAGTTTGGTACTCCTGAAGTTTTGTACACATTTATTGGGACATGTTATTTATCTCCGAAAACCACTCTCGACTACAGCATTCAAAGTTGTTGAGATAAGAAATCGATTAACAGCGTTACCAAAAATAAATGCCATATAAGCATTATTTAGTGAGGCTTTCATTAAGAAATACTCGAGTTTTGTAGCATTTTTATGACACTCATAATATTTTAACGATCAATTTCGTTAATAAGCAACTATAAATAAAATGCCAAGCGACGCAAAAAAAACCTACCAAAAAAATACAAAACCAAAGCTCAATAGAAAAATTAAAAAAAGGGGGATAAAAGCAGTGACCATCTTTTATTGTTGTTTGTCGATTGTTTTGTTGCTTTTGTTTGTTGTTGTAGTTATTATTGTTATTCAGTTTACTCCTCTAATATGAGCGCAATCAAAAGGCATTTATCAATAAAATTGTTGGGCCGTCAATCGTGCCATTGACGCCTAAGTAAAACCAATTCCATAACCCATTCCATTTTCATGCTAAATGCTTACGTACGTACAAATTGAATGAGCGAAACTCAATGAATTCATTTAAATGCACGCGAGGCACTAACTATGGTAATGAATTGAAACTGCTTCTTAAATGCAAAATAATAACCCGTTTTTAGCGTCGGGCATTACGAGAGAAAAATACAAACAGAAAATACCAACAACAACAACAATACTCACAAGTTATGGGCCGCGATAATCGAACTGAATGGGGTGAATGGGGGACTGGGGTAAGAGGGGAACTGTGCAAAGCCAATAATCGTAAAATGCGGCAACAAATTAACCAATAAATTAATATAGAAATAATCATATTAATGTGACCGCTGATAACTGTCAGTTTTGCGGCCTGAGAGGAAGAACACTTCAACGACAGACCCCAACTATCTGAGTATTATTTATGTATAGAGCTGCGATTCAGTTGTTAAAGCGGCTTAATCCCGCCTATCAATTTAATAAATATAATTAAAAAATTGTGAAATTTATGACTAAAGCAAAACAAACAAACAAATATATCACACTGTCTATCAGCTATACTTTCCTTTAAACTGATTCATTTGTTTTGAGGAACTGTACTCAAAATAAGTAATAGAAGTTAACAAGAATCGGAGTTAGATTCGTTTGGAATATTTCAAATGAACAAGTCGTAAATAAATATTATCCGTTGTAGAATTGTGTATTTTTCTTAAGAACAAGCTCAATTCAGCGAAACCGTAACCTTTAACCGATGAAAACCGATTGAAATTTGTAACCGTAACTGAAACCGTAGCCGAAACCGAAATCCATACCGTAACCGTTTAGTAATCGATTCATTTATAAGGGTTAATTTCGGTTATGGCCGTCGCAGCTACTGAGCAACTTTAATAACTTTGAACTGCCATAGCTTTGTCTAAACTCAATCAATTTCTAGGCGCAATGTAAAGTTAAGCATGATTTTACCTCTAAATGTTCTGATGGTTCAGATATTCAGAAAGAAATTTAAATATAAAACTGTGTAATTTCTTAAGAATAAGTTCAAGTGAATTATAATTTATAGGAAATTTAATGGAACTTTTAAATTAATTATCGCTTTGCTGATGATTCAGATATTCTACCAAATGGGTGCATACGTTAAAGTAATCAACGTTATACGTAAAGCTTCCTGTTATGCATCGTTTTCTTTTCGGGGTCTCTTGCTGGAAATGAGTTTTAAAGCCAGGGCTAAAATTGTATAAATACGCTGCGGTCTTATGTGGCATTTGCTGACCATTTCCGATGGGGCTCTAATGTGTTGTAATCTGCGGCAACTTAAATGATTTTCAAATGGTATCAATCATTAAGTCGCCAGTACAACGGGTCGTATGAGTGATTGCCATAAAATGATATAAATATTAAGCTTCAGCCGTAGTACAAAAGCACAAAACTGGCTTTCAAAGCTCAACACAACATTTGACACTAAACACGCACAAATTGCTTTTGAAGCCCCCACCAAAAAAAATTAAATGAAAAAATGTATATATTCAAAAGAAGCCCCCACAAAGCCCCCGGGCCAAATGGACGACGGACATGTTTGAAGCGGAAAGCTGTCAGTATTTATGTGTTTATGTATTTATATTTTTATGTATTTATGTGTTTATGTGTGGGTCTCTGGGCTTTTGTCCGAACAAAGCGACTAATAAAAAGAAACTGAAATGTAATATTGATAAGCCAAAAAGCGGTCAACACTCGGCTCGGACGGACAGACAAACACAAGACACTCAATGCCCCAATGCCAATGGGCCTAAATGTCTGTCTGGCGCCAGGAGACGACTTCTCTTTTGGGCTCGGCTGGCGTTCGGTATTGGCTTTCAATCAAAGCAGGCCAAAAAACAAATAAATAATCAATCTCAATCACATCAATTATGCGCTGAAACAACTTCTGAGCTGTCCGCTTGTCTTATCATCCGTCGTGAGTGTCTGTCGATTGCGTTGTTTTTTTTTATATTTATTTCTTTTCATTTTCATTTCCATTTCGAATTTGTTATTTATTTTTTTTATTATTTGAACAAGGCGACACTTTTAAATGCAACACTATTCTATCGATGTTAATCATTTTAATTGGCGCCACTTGAACGACGTTTTTAAGTATCTCAGTATCTGTATCTGTATCTCTGTCTGTGAGACTTGTGTGTGTGTGTGTGTATCTGATTGGGGGCCATTAATTTTTAAGCAGTCATTTGAAAGCGTTTCAAATTAGTTTTGTGTGTTGCAAGCAACACTTCACACACACTCACAAAAGTGAAAGTGACCAACGCACTTTCAACGAGTTCATTTTCAGTTTAGGTTGTGAAAAATCCAATTCATTTCAGAGATTGTTACAGATTCAGATAAGACTGTATGTAATCGCTTTGAAGATCTCAGAAATAGGTTTACGGGCCTTTTCTTATTTTGGCATCTCTTTTAAATGGTTAATTGAGGTGCACTTTCAAACTATTCGCAAAATTGGCTTTCCCCTTTCGATATTATCGTTTTTATTTTCTTTTATTAACTTACGCTGGATTCGAAATTCAACTTGTCTTTTAAAAATTAATAAAGTTCCTAATCTAACTATAAATGCGTATAATAATCAAAATATACTCCATTTTTATTAAAGATTGAAGTAAAAATAAATCAACACAATTTATAATATGTAATACATATACTTAGTTTAAAGACTTGTTCGACTTTTCGCAACGTCGAATAGATTGATTTATATTAATAAAATATTTGCCATCTTTGGCTTTGTAACATTCATGTCAAAGACAAAAGTAAATATGCAAAACAAGAACGTATTAAATATTTAGCCCATAAACTAAATAACATAATAGAAGACAACAACTGACACTTTCCGTTACGAGAGGATCCCATTCATATTCATTACAAGTTGCCACAAAATTCAAAGCTATGAAATATGCACCATCAAGTTGACAGCAAGTTCATTTAAATAGAAAATGACATGTGTCAAACTGACACATTTTGATTGCTCTTTTGCTGCTCTCACGAGTATAGTAAACGCAACCAATTGTTTCCCCATTTCCTCCTCATGGTGTTGTGCCTTTTCCATATTTTCGCTTTTCGCTGTTGACACTCTTTGAACCCAGTCAGACTTGAATGGTGACACCTCAAGGCGAAATGTCCCAAGGTTGAAGGAATACAAAAACAACAATATTCAAATGAAAATGCGAATGCGAATAAAAATAAAACAAATTAAATAGCATGTCAGAGTTGTTATTTTTTCAAAATGACATGAATGTCATGTCAAATGCCAGGCAAACTAAATATTTGCTTCACCAAACCCAGAAACCTGCCGTTGACAGCCACATCACGTAAACCATAAACTATAAAAATACAAACTACAAACTACAAACCATATAAAATGAATGTAAATGCTGGCGAAATATACTATAAAAAGCAGATCCAGTTGAATCCTAATTTTCGGCATTTTTAAATTTATGGAAGAGTGTTTCAACGGGTTAACGAGTTATGATATAGTTATAAAATAACCCCTCGAAAATTTTAATTTTATTGTATTATAATATAGGCCAAATTTGAATCTGTTTATCATCACTTAATGAAGGAACCTACTAATAGAAACACAGAAAATATCTGTGAACAATGTGGAAAATTGCTCTGATTGCAGTTTTTACTTTTACTGAAACCTTTTATATGTACTGTATCTCAACCAATCTATCAGTTATTAACTAGTTCTTAATCTTATTCAATAAACATTTCATTTAAGTAAATCTTATTTAATTAACTAATAGCGAATAACACTTAAAACAGCTAAAATCTATTGCTAAACTTACCCCTACAAAAATGTATCTCAGCCTTGCACTTTGAGCTACAAATGTATCTATACTTTTGTAGCCCTTTCAAAATGATTGTCATCTGCCACTGGAAAGTGAAAATGCATTTTTCTCAGCACACGACAAGATAACAAGCATCTCACGCCTTCACATCCTCCCCTACGATACCCTATAAATACTCGCTTGCAATTCTCCCAGCTGACGTCGCTTATCAGGTGTTGAAGATCGTTGCAGCTTTTCCCGGGTTTCTAAAGTTGTTGCTTATTTAAATTAGCTGCAACTGTATCTGAAAAAATGTGCACCTTCTGCAATTCATTTATACAGCTGTCTGTCTGTCTGTCGGACTGTCGACCTGTCTCTTTGCCTGTCTGTCTCTCTGTCTTTCTGTCTCTTCTCGTCCGTCTGTTATTTTGGAGTACTTTCGTAAAATTTGCTTATCGCAGTGGAAAAAATCAACCAAAGGGCGTTGGGTACACAAACAAAAAACTAGTTAGAATTCTGTAAAAAAGAATGCTCGACTAGCAGATACCCTGTTTATTTTAAGTGGCTTCTATCTGTCAGCTATTATTTCAGCTGTTGTTTTTTGTATAGTCTATTTATTAACATTACTTTGCTGATTAAATATACCCTATTTACTCACTTGATTTCTACAGGGTATACAAAAAATGCAATGTCTGTGCTCACAGCAATATCTCTTTATATTCTAACCCCCCCATGTGATGTGTGTTTTTTTTGGCTGCATTGCTCGGAGAATTTGGCTCTATTCGCATATTTTCGCATTTTATTATGCAAAGTGATGGACGGGGGCAGGCAAACAGAGTGACAGGCGGACAGACTAAAAGACTGAGACGGCAGTGTTGTAAAGGGCGTCAGCATGTCACTCAGTCACTCGCCCATTCTCACATCCCACATTCGGGAATAGTACCATTTTTTTTATACCTTACGAATTGTATCTGAATTATAAATTAAAAAACAACAAACAAACAAACCCAAAAAAAAATAAATACAGTTGTGCAACACAAAACTGTCAGTTTGCCATCCGGCCTAAATGGTGGGGGGAATGAGGGAGGATCCTGAAACACTGGTAGCTGTCTCTCTATCTGTCGGAGCTGACTTTCAATGAAGAAATGAAACGGAAGTGCAACAACAATGTCTATTTATTTAAGCCAATTTCAGTTGTCCAAATGCAGTTACAGTGAAACATCCGAAAGTGTTACTAACTTTTTATTTCAACTATGTGGCAACCCTAAATTTACAGTGATAAATAAACAAAAAAGTAAAAATATTGTTAAACAGTTTGTGTAAAAATATCAATAGATCAATAGATATATGTACATATACAATAATATATCGAAACTTAATATCCTTAAATCCTTACAAAATTATGATTATTAAATAAATATTTTTATTTATTTATTTAACTTTTAAAGTTCACATAATTCAAATTCTTCTGTAACATTGTATCAATTAGTGACCAGTGTCAAAATTAAATAGCAGTAGGATATAATAAATGAAAATAAAAAAATATAATAAAAATAAATAAATATAATAAAAATAAATAAATATAATAATAATAAATAAATATAATAATAATAAATAAATATAATAATAATAAATAAATATAATAATAATAAATAAATATAATAATAATAAATAAATCTAATAAACATAAATAAATATAATAAAAATAAATATAGCATAAGAACACATTTAATTTAAACATTATAAAATCTATGACAATTTGTCATTATTAAATAGTTATCATAATTTATTAATATATTGTAGTCCTCACTAAGCAATAGCCACTGTAACTACTGTGTTGCCCAGCAGGTTGTATGCGGAAATTACATACAAAATGTTTAGAAAGTTAATTAACTCATAATAAACATTGCCAACATTATTCAAACGAAAAAATTTTGATGATTACGCTTACAGAAAATGTAAATGCCTTGCAGTAAATCAAAAACACGCAACCGAGCGAATGAATAAATATTCAACAACAACAACAAAAACAACAAGCAAATGAATAAAAGACATAATCAGGAAAATAAATTATGAATAATCGCAAATGTGAGTATGAAATGCAGTGGGGGAACAATTTTTGGGGTGAGGGAAAGGGAAATCCGAAAGAGTCCATGCGATATGCCCGGTTGTTAGTATTGCTGACAACAGTTGTCAACGCATGTGTAGAGCGCATAATTATAAATAACACGTAATTAACGCGCCGCAAATGCGAATGACACCTCAACTCATCTCTCACTCTCTCTCTCTCTCAGTCTCCCTCTCTTTCTCTCTCTCTCTGTGTTTCTCTGTGAAGCTTTTTCTGGGGTTCACGAGTCGCCCGTTGGCATTTTGACAGCGCCCAAGGCAAACGGATGACAGCGACATCGCTGACAAGTTGCAATGTGCATTGGCCGCTGAAATTATAAAGTGTCATTGGATTTATTACGGGCGACATGCAGCAGCATGCTGCAACGTGTCTCAACGTGTCCACGAAGGGACCATGCAGCCATACTCGCAATATATAAACATATAAAATATAAAGTATGAATATTCAATATTAGCAACACTCGCCGCTGAATTCATTAACGCTGACAACTTGAAATGCTAATTATTGTCAAATTAATTTAGTCAGCTGTCAGCTTAAATACGAGCTGAGACTTTTTGTATTTGTTTCTTTATTTTTATTTATTTTACTTTTGCATTAACAAAGAATATAAAAATAAAATTAAATTGAGCACAAGTCTGTCAGTGAGAATTTATAACGTATGCAGCTTCGTTCGCATTATTATACAAATGTGAGAATTAATGAATGCCGTACGTAGGCGCTGGCAGTCAGGCAGTCAATCAGTTGACAGAATGACAGCATGACAGACAGACAGACAGACAGACAGTCAGTTTCAGTTTATGCAAATTGCAACAGCTGCTGCCGTCGCACTTTTTGTTGCTGCCAATGTGTGTGCAAAAATTCACAAAATGAACTATGCCATCAAAAAGACATTCACATCAATTTTTATATTTGATTGAATTCGAAAATCAGTGGCAAAATAATCAGTAGCATATTCGACTTTGGAATCATGCGAATTGAGAAGAGTTTATTTATAACTAAGTGTTCTACTTTCATTTGATTGTTGATACAATTAAGAAAAGAAACTATAACTCAGGAACTCGGATTATGTTTGTTGTTTGGAAGATTTCAAAAAATCAAATAAAATATAATAAGACTAATGATAGTCTTAAGCTTTAAATAGAAAAGAATCTACAATTCCTAAAAATAAAATAAAATAAAATAAAATCAAATCAAATAATAAATACATACGTATTTATGTTTGTTGTTTGGATGATTTCAAACCAAAACTTCTTAAATATAAATATAGTTAAGCTATAAAGAGAAAGAATCTACAATTCTAAAAATAAAATAAAATAAAATCAAATAATAAATATTTATGTTTGTTGTTTGGAAGATTTCAAACCAAAACTTCTTAAATATAAATAAGACTTAAGACATATCATTATAGTTAAGCTATAAAGAGAAGAGAATCTACAATCCCCAAAAATAAAATAAAATAAAACAACATTTGTATTTATGTTTGTTGTTTCGATGATTTCAAACAAAAACTTCTTAAATATTAATATAGTTAATCACTATAGTTAATTTATAAAGAAAAGAGAAAATACTATCTCTAAAAATAAAATTAAATAAAATCAAATAATAAATACAATGTATGTATTTCCTACTCAAAGTGCTTTCAAAGACACTCGAGATACATTATGATACTGTAATATATTTAAACGCTGCATATTTGTATAGATAGAGAGAGAGATGGAGAAAGAGGGGGAAACTGAGGAGGTAAACAATTTAAGAAGTGCTGACGCTCGTTGTAACGCCCACACATTGACACGTTTCAGGGGATGGTGTGACAGGTTCACGTTGCGTATGATTGATAAACACGTTGCCAAAAAAATTACACAAGGCGAGTGAGAGAGAGAGAGAGAACAACAACAACAAGTTGCAGCTGCTGATCCAAAGAACCTTGAGCTGTTGTTGTCCGCAAGTAAAAGCAAATAACTCGTAGACAGCAATTTGTTGCCGTTGTTGTTGTTGTTGTTGTTATTATTTTGGCCGCTTTTCAGCATTTGCTTTTATACAGCGCAAATGAATGATGAGCCGCATAATGGAATATGCCAAATGGGCGTTGACAAGGGGCAATAAGTGTGTATATACGTATCTGGTGTGTGTGTGTGTGTGTGTATATTTGACTAGCTATTAATTTGATTTACAAGGTTAATTATCCGCATATTGCGTATACGCAACGTGTGGCGCCAACAAAAAATTGACAAATAATTGAAATAATCGACAATAGAACATTCATAACACAGCTGGCTAACAAAATTGGTAACAGTTTAACAGCTAAATGAAATGCCAACAACATACAACTAATCTCAAAAAAAAAACATGTAAAAGTGTGCAAAATGCGGTGGCCAAAAAAAAAGAAAAGGAAAACAACACAAATGTTGGCATAAACAAGCAAATGAAAAAGAAAGAAAAGGTTAAACGACAAGCGTAGCAACACCAACAACAGCAGCAACAACAACTTTTGTTAACTGACAACTAAATGGACACGTAATGTTGACAAAAGTCTAACATGAAATCTAACTGTACGAGAAGAGGTGGGGGAGAGGGGAACGACGAGTATGTAAACCCGAACAGACCTCAAATGAAAGAAAGAGTGACACATGAAAATGGCATTAATGTGTCACTCAAAGCGTACA
This sequence comes from Drosophila kuntzei, assembly GCA_035042165.1. Taxonomy (NCBI): domain Eukaryota; kingdom Metazoa; phylum Arthropoda; class Insecta; order Diptera; family Drosophilidae; genus Drosophila; species Drosophila kuntzei. The sequence continues at coordinate 969,214 of JAWNLU010001763.1, forward strand.
CAGCAACAACAACAACAACACAATTTGCAACAGCAACTGCAACAATTGCAATGATACAGTTGACAGTTGTTGTTGCTGTTGTTGTTACTGTTGTTGCTGCGACTAAAATTGCAACATTGTGGAGTGTAAGCGTGTGGGTGTGTGTGTGTGTGCGTATGTGTGTCGTTAAATTAAGTGGCAACGCCAAAAGCGCATTGCCACACGTAGCTTCATATTGCGTCCCTCTTTTGTGCAAGTTGTCCCTTTAATCATGCAATAGTTTAGTATACCCTAAAAATGGGTATCATGATCTGACTGAGTGTTAAATTTTTTATGATCTTAATGTTTATGCATAATAATATACATTTAATTAGACACTATAAAATTTAAAAAATATTACAAGCAATAATCCAGAAAATATTTATATTTGCAATTATATATTTTGGAAACTTAATATCACCAACAATGTCGAAACATGATAGATCGAATAACATCAAATATTACAGCTGCCTATAAAATGATTTAAAAAGAATAATATGAATAAATATAATTTATAATTTAAAATTATTATATAATTTAATTGTTAATTTCTAATATAATTTTTAATTATTTTTTTTACACTTAATTTTCCTTTTGCCGACTGCTTGTAATCGAGAATAAATAAATAAATAAATAAATAAATAAATAAATACAATTTTACTTAATTTACGCATTTCCACAGAAAAATCTTTTCTAACTGCAAATTTAATCACAGTTAACAATTTTAATATTAATAATAATAATTGAGAAAATATAATAAAATTTTGTAGTTTTGATTAACTAAATAATCTATATTTGATAAGGGTATTTAATTGGCGACTATACGTATACAATATTAGTTGACTTGATTGTTGTTTTCTTTTCTGTTTGCTGCAATTGCCAACTCTCGGCCATATTTACTCGACCCGCGTTTGACAGTCAAATGACGCTGTCAGTTGTCAATATGACAAGTGTCAGTTTTGCAGCAGTTGACAGTTAATGTGACAGCGTTTGTGCGCCGGCTAAATAAACTACAGACATATTGGATTGCACATTTGGATAGCTCGTTACTCGAGTACAAATGCGAATACGAATACGAATACGAGTACTTGTTATTTGGTATATGAGTACACTCATTCTCAGCAAACGCTTTATTGCAAATGTCAATTGTACTTGTGACACTTTAGACATTTCAAAAATTATATTAAATATCTTTCAAGCGAAAAATGAAAGTCAAACTCATAAAATTCAATCTAAAATTTGTTAAGAAGATATAAGAGACATTATAAAGAATTTCAACAAAGATAGAGGTATCCATGGGTAAATATATTTAAATTTCTATGGAAATATGTGAATTATTTTCTATCACGTTATCATATTAAATATGAATATTTCTATTGGTTAAACTTGGAAACATTCTCTAAAGCTAGGGAAAAGACTGAAGAAGATTATATTTAACTTATTTAATTTATGCGTATTTTTTCTCAAGCTAGCCAAGTTTTACTGTACTGCGAATAACTCAATTTAATAGGAAAAGATTTAAATAAGGGCAATTTAGGGGGAAACGTTGCTTTATGAATTGTAATTTATGTTTATTGCCACAAAAAAACGACGTGACACAAAATTACAATATATATTATCGTAGCAATGTTTTAAGGGCATTTATGTAAATTTTCACTCGAGGAGTTGGAGCCAAATTTATTAGCACAACGAAACCACAAAAAGGTGTTAACTGGCAATGAGATAATGGATAAAATACACATAAGTATTAAGTGTGTATGTGTAAAGCAGTGAGAAAGAGAGAGAGAGAGAGAGGGGGAAATTCAGCGAACATCTGCATAAAGTTTTATACAATTTTTATCGCTTATTTTATAATTCGCAACAAAACTGCAAAAGCGTCTTAAGAGACGTCGACGTCCTCGCTGGGGGCTTATGCAAAACGATGGCGATGTCGACGTCGACGTAGCACAATTTCCGGTTTTTATGCTTATCCTGTAATTCATATTTATAGCAGCTATTTTTGTATCATAAGACGCCGCACAGGAAGCAGCATCCTGCGCCTTAGCCTTCTTTGAAAATTGCATTTTCGAAAGAAGCAGCAGCAACAACAACAACAAAAATGATACCCTAGAGACTGAGACAGAGAGAGTGAGAGGGGGGAGTATGATTGTGAGCGAGACTGAATTGCATTATGTACGTAGATAAGTTTTATTACTGTATGCCAGGGGCATACCCCTAACATAAATCATTGAAATGTATCTAGTCTGCGGATTATCAGCAATTGGCAGCGCCATCCGCAATTTCTTGTCAATGCCAGACATTAAATACTTGACTGTGTGAAGAAAGTTCTATTGCCAAATCTTATTTGAGACTGTGCTTCAGCTCCAATGATTCACAAAAAAAATATTTAGAAAAATAAGTTAATAAAAATCAGTTCTTAAAACATCCATCAACAATTTTTTATTTCAACTGAATTCCTCCGCACATCTAGATAATACCTTTTAGCTAGTGTCTACTGTGCTTTCATGCCATACATTTTGCTTATTTGCACAATATTTTACAGCTGTCGCTGAAAATGATTCCAAGTATAATAATAAAAAAAAATACATCTACAAAAAAATAAATAAAGAATACACGCGAATTGTTAAATGTGTCACATTTAACATAGCGGCATTTTAATAATACCCTAAGCCCGTGGGGTTTTATAGCTGATGAGGCGATATGACACATCGACACACTTTAGACAGCAAATATACACTTGAAACAATATTAAGTATCTGCGCGGCAACAAATAAAAACAATAACAATAACAAATCGAGGCACGCGAAGTCTTCAATCTTTCAATGAGGGGAACTGGGCCAAGAGAGGACAGACTGGGGGGAAAAGAGGGGGGCAACGATCAGCTGCATACTTGAAGCCACTCAAAAAATCATACTTTATGTTAATATGACAAACAAAATGTTGAAAACTTTTTGAAACAATGACAATGACAGCCCTCAAAACGATGAACGATGAACGATGTGAACAAGCCGCAGTGGCTTCAAGATGAGTTCAATTGAATACTCGTCGAATAGGGGGAAAATTGCCAGACAACCGCAGAGACAGAAAGACAGATGGTGAGACAGACATCATTTGTGTGTGCTGAGCAAATCGTTGTTTGTTGTTTTTGAAATTGAAATTTGATGGCTGCTTTTGAGGGCTTTGAAGTTATGCCGATTATATGCGTTGTTACATTGAATACATTTGAATATAATTTTACTTGACTTTGTTTACGGCGGAATTATTCTGATCTATGGGTTCAACTAAAGCTTATCTTGTTAATTTATAGTTTATAAATTAAGTGAGTAGTTATTCTATTATTCTATATTATTTTAAATGAATACTAGACTAGTTTTTTTGATTTTTTTAAATAAATAAAATAAGTAAATTCAATTGCCTTCTTTTAATAGCACAAGTAAACCTTAAACTATGAGTTTATTACTGCATTTGACTAGAATTGTTAGCAAGTAATAAGCTTTGCAGTACCAATAAAAAGAAACCCGTTAAAACGTTGCGTATACTTAATATTTGCAGAGTTTAGTCAAGTGCGACTTCGCACACACACACCTTAAAAACTAAATGAACAACAAATGCAAAATGCAGTAATACTACTTAGTACAATGTCATGACATGGGCCTGGGGACTGTGGGCCTCTCTGTTTAGTTTTAAGTGTCTAATTAAATTATCCGCATTTAACAAGCGACTGTGACTCGATTGTGCAAAAGGCATGACTAAATAACCACCACCCCCTCCCTCTTGTTCTCCTCTCTCTTGGCTTGAACCTTTCCGCCCATTGCTCATGTTAAACTCGTTGTTGTTTGCTTGTTATTATTTAAATACTGTTGTTGTTGTTAGCACACTAGGTGTAACATTTTAATTAACACAATATTCATAATTTGTAAACGGATGCACAGGAAATTTTATTATATTTTTATTTACTTTTTTCTCTGTTCATTTCGACATGTTGTTGTATAAAGTTGAACTAACAGAACGAGTGTTAATTAAGTGCTATAACAGCCTACTTTTAGCTATTATTATTATTATGTTTTTATCAATAAATTTTAGCACGCAGTGTTGTCATTAAGTGCGTCATAATTAAGTTTTTATGGCTTTTAATTAGTCAAGCTCAAGTCTTAAGTTAGTATACGTATTAACTAGTTAGAGCTGGCAATTATTTAGCAGACTTTATGTGCTTATAAACGATCGAAGTGGAATATATACATATAAGCTTCAATAACTACAATTGTTCTGTCATAAATTAAACAATCCCCATATGGACTCTCTCTCTCTCTCTCTCTCTGGTTATCTATAATAATAATAATAATATTGCTTGTATGCCGACAATATTTATAAACTAAATCACAAACAACAGAAAATGCGCGACACGAAATACGCGTAATACCAAAAATCAATACGGAAAGTTTATCAACGTTCATATAAATTATGACTAATTGTGCTAAAAACGAGACAGAATGGGCCATAATTAATAAAGTGTTGATATAGTGCCTCGCAATGTGTTTGGGCCTGGCCCAATAAATGTATTCCTTCACTTCCTACCTCCCCCTCTCTAGGACTACCCCAACGAGGGCAACCAAACATACAATAGAAATTAAATAAACCAAAAGCAAAATAATTATTTCGATTCAATTAGATGACCATTAAATGCACTGCAATTTATAAAGTAAACAATCAGAATGTAACTAAATAATAATTGTTAATAATTAAATTAACAATTAGGTGAACAAAAAATATTTAATACTCCAAATAAGCCTCTACATAATTTTTTATTAAAGAAAATAACAATTTATATTGTGCAGAAAACGTTGTATTTTCAATTCAGTAATTTATTTTAACTTAAATTAATTTTGAGCATTCCCTACTAAACTTGACCACTCGCATATAAGAATCAATAAGTTTCGGAGAAAATTTTAACTACGTCAATTTTGGCATTAAATTTAACAAATAAACATGTTATGTGGATCGATAACTGTATCGACAATTTTATCGTGAATTATAATAATCATATGAAATTAATTACAATTTTTTTTTTTGCAATCTTTGACGTAGTTTCCCGGTACTGGGGAACTTTATAAATTACCCAAACTCGACCCGTAAATAATGCTCTTTAAATGCGCTGCTTATCACGCCAGAATAAACCCAATTTCCATGCTCATACCCAATACCAATTCCCCTTTCTCATTCGCATTCCCATTAGAGTTTGGTACAGAAAAAGCGCTTAAGTACCGATAAGAAATTTGCCATTTTTACAATAGTATCATAATAATTTATGGCGGCCCATTGAGTGTTATAAAAGCTTCAATATTTTGTAGTTTATGACTTACGCCAGTTGTGGCATGGGCGTAATTACACACACACACACACACTTACACAACACACACACACACAAATCCTAGTACAGTAAATACATACATAAGCTGTACGTCATTATTTTCAATGTGCGCCGGGGCTTTTGTTAGTTTGCCATGAATTATGATGCTCAACTCTTTGCTCAATTTCAGTTTTAGGCTCTCTCTCTTCACACTCGTTCTCTCTCTTCTCTCACTCTCTGCCCCGCTGTGCCATAATTTATGGCATGCGGCGAAATGGATTTTATTGCAAAAGCCGTGTTTGAGTTTTATGGCACCAACTGTGAGTGGGTAATATTCATTTCATTTATATGCACTTCGCTTTGTGCCTTGTGTCGGCATTTCACGTTCAGAAAATCGCAAATTTTCACTTTTTAGTCGCAGTACTAAAGCATGATTAGTTAGTTATTTGTCTGATGATTAATGCCGTATGATTACCCCAACGGGCCAATTCGGCATATTTGCCTAATCATTTCGAATATTACGTTGTCATATTTTACGAGCCGACTTTATGACCGGCAATTTCATTAAATAAATTGCACCAATCGAGAAATTAGAACTATGACAAATTGGCCACGCTATGAAACTGATTAAATACCCTAATCAAATGGTAACCCACTCAATCAACATAAATAGCAACTGACGGACACATATTTCTAAGAATATCTCATTATGGGTTTAAAAATAAAATTGTTTTGAGAGATGTTTACCTGAAAAGATTTAGATATTAAAAAAAGCTTCTCAAGTTGATATAATTTATGCTGAATTTAAGGAGCTCTGTAGTTTTATTAATGAATTAATAATATTTTAAAATATTAAGCTTTCATATTTAGAAGCAGATAATCATTAAATAAACGTTGTTAAAAGCTTTTCAAGTACATAGTTTTATTTAAAAACACTTTAATATAACAAATGATGACTTCAAGGATTTTCTGAGCCTTCAAAATCTTGAATTGAGGAGGAAAACCTCCCAGCAAAATTTAAAAAAAAAGGTTTTGGGCTTTGCCAAATAATTATTTGTCATACTTTATTATAGCTTAAACTTTAATCAAAATGTGATTAATGTTCAAAGCGTCAAATCTGGAAATTTCTTAGTTATTTGTTCAAGTACTATGTAGTTATTTTTCTTAACAAGTTTCCCAATTCGATGGGGACTTTATCATAAATAAATGTGTTTTTTTTTTCGCGACCCCAAGGGGCTTGTGCCCATTTGCGTCGTTATTTTATATTTTATGTACTTTTTATATCTTTTATTTGCAAACGTTTTAATAGCCTCATAATTCCATTTATTTGGCCACGTTGCGCATATTTATGGTTTTCAGCCCTTATTTATGACGGCCGTGGGCCAAAACAAGGGCAGTCGGTATAACATACGAATTGTTTCTTTCTGGAATACAATTCAACCGAATGTAAAATGAATGCGAGCCAAACAGAAACAGAACTGAACAGAACTCTCAAGTATTTCATGATCGCGCGAATGTTTGCACTGAGATTAAGATCTGGCATCGTGCTCAAAACTTGGTGACTTGGTGGTTAAGGAAGTGTTTAAGGAACAAAGTAAACGAAATGTTGAAAAGTGCAAAGAACGAGAAAATACCATATAAAGGCGACAGTTTTGCCCTTGGGTTTTGTCTTATCTGATGCCGCTGGCACGATATGTTGTCCCTTTACTTATGCATATGGAAAAAGGCAGGCTTACTAATAATTCTCAACTCTTTCACTGATTTTACCAATCGTTTCTTTTACTTGCAGATGGACAATAAAAGCAGTCCATTGGCGCTATTGGCGCAAACATGCAGCGCCATCGGTGCGGATACCGCAAATCCAAAGCTGCTGGCGGCAAATATTGAAAAGTCGACAAAGCAACAGCCGAAAGGCATCGCTTTGGGCATGGGGAATGGCAACGGTTTGGGTCTGGGATTGGGAATGGGAATGGGGGATAACACACGCGATAAATCCTCACCAGTTAGCAGTCATTCATCCAGCGTTAGCACCGGCTCCGTGGAGCAACAGCAGCTGCCGCCGGCTCACAGTAAAACCCCTAGCACCTTTAAGCCCTACGAGGCCAACAATAACGACTGCGGCGCCACAAATCTCAGCAGCAACAGCAACAGCCACAACAACAGCAACATCAACAACATCAACAACAACAACAATGGTAACAACCAACGCGTTAAGACGCCCAAAGCAACGAATGGACAACAGCGTTGCGATTCGAACCAAAGTGCCAGCAGCTCACATCGCGAATCGCCAAGTGCTCTAAATGCAAACGCCGCATCCATGGGCAATGCCTCCCTCAGACGCACACCCAACACAGTTGGCTCCCAGCTCAATGGCAGCCCGGTGCAATCATCCGCGCCAGTTCGCAGCAATTCCAAAGAGTCCGCAGCATTGCATAGTCCAAGTGCCGCTGCTGCCGCCGCCGCCGCAGCCGCCAACTCGAGTCGCCTCCAGGAAGCGGCTTATGCGGCTGCCAAGGAGGCGAACTATGTGAAGGCTTTGCATGCGGCGAGCCAACAGGCGAACTCCTCGGCATCCTATTATCCTCAAGGTAAATAACTTGCACTTACCTTTCACACCAATTTATCCTAAAAAGAAAAATAAAATACAAACAAATTAATTAATTATTTAACTAATATGAACGTAATAATTGAAAAATTAAATTTTAAATTAACAGTAGAGCTACAAATTAATATCAAATGCAAATAGATAATATATCCTTATTTAAAAAATAATTCAACATTTTTAAAAATGCTTAATCAAATGATATCAATCAGTTACATTTATCTTCCCTATTGCAAATTTTTTAATAATTTGTCTTATAATGGAAAGGAAGATTTGTTTAATAATTTTGGACTTGAGCAAAACAATATCATTTAATTTTTATATATATTATTTGAATATATAGTATATATATATTATACTTAAAAATGTAATGGGTCGAATAAGCTGAGACCCACAATATTTGGCATAAAATTAGATTAAAAAAATTCAAATAAAAAAATTAAATATGTATTTATTTGTCCTTAACGTAATCATTTAAAAATTATATTTTATATTATCAGAAATCAATTAAAATCTATAAGAAAAATTAATTAATTTTGAATATTTAAGAAACCCAATCAAATGATATCCCTCATTTACAGTAGTTGAAATATTTCTTTTTGACAACAAAAAAAAGTAATAATAAAGAACTGTATCTAAAAGGAACAGTACACATTTTTATGTTAATCGTAAATCTTTTTAAGTAAATAGTAAGAATTTGGAAAAATCAAGTTATTCTGTTTATGAGAGTTTATATAATAGGCCATCATCACAACGATAATTTTGCTGTTCTACCCATTAAATGATATCGATAATTGTAATTCAAGCATCTCGTTTCCCTTATTTAATTTGCAGGCTATGGATCTCCGTATCCCATGGACTTGATGACAGCGAGCTCGCTGATGTCACCACATCATGCCATGTTCAAGGCGTCGGCCATGAATCCCTATCTGAACTATGCCCGTCTCAAGGGCCTGACGGACCAATCCGCCATGATGGCCGCCTCTCCGAATGTCTGTCGGGATCCCTACTGCACCGGCTGTCCGGCCAGTCCGCATTACATTAACAAAGCTGCGGGACAACCCTGTCCGGCTGGTTGTCCACAATGTGAGGTTGCCGGCGGTGGTAAGTCGGGCGTGGGCTCTGGCGGGGCAGGCGGCGGGTCGAGTGCAGCGGCAGCGGCTGCAGCAGCAGCTGCATCTTCATATCATGCACAGTTGGCGGCATTGGCAGCTGCCTCTCAATTGCCGTATGTCTGCTCCTGGATTGGCAGCGATGCGGCATATTGTGGCAAGCGATTTGGCACCTCCGATGATCTATTCCAGCATTTGCGTACACACACCGCCTCCGTGCCGGATGCTGTGCTGAGTGCGGCAGCTGCAGGGGGCATACCACCGAATCATCCGCTATTCCAACGCACCTATCCGACTCCACCGCTGAGTCCATTGTCTGCGGCGGCACGTTATCATCCGTATGGGAAGCCATCGATGCTGCCACCATCGCTGGCACCACCAGGAATGCCAGGGTTGCCACCACATCCCGCATTGGCACAATACTTTGCTCCCTACTCGTTATACGGACCTCGCATGGGCTCATCGCATCCGTAGTAAATGTAGAACAAGTCAGCGGGGGGTCAGGGAGGGACACTGGGGCTAGGGAGGGTCAGGTCAACTCACTCGTGAAACGAAAAGCTAGTGATCTAATGTACGACAGTTACATACAAATGTTTAATATTAGCTTTAGACTCTAACGCAAGTTGAAAAGATTCTATTCAAGGACTTATACTTATGTATGCCAGACAACCATCAAAGTCTGTCACTTCGTATGTCCCATCTACTCGTAATGCTTATGGTAATTTTAATATTATTTATTTAATTCAAAGAAAAATGATAAACACAAGAAAAAACAAAAAGAAAAACAAAAACAAATAAACAATATATCTTATACAGATAAAAGATGCAAAAACCAATTATGAAATGAAAAGATTGTCCAAAAACTTAAAGTTGTAAAATTCTTGTACATTATATTAATAATTATATAAATAATATAAATATAAAAATTTAAATAAACAATATATGTATATGTATATATAAATATAAATATATATATATGTATGTGTATATGTATATGGATATGTATGAAAAATGTAATTATGAACAATATTTTAAAGTTCATTTAAGTCACTACAACAAATCAATAAATCAAAAGATAACTCAACTTTCAATGACTTTTTATTGAAATTCATGTTGACTATGGTAAGTATCAAATAATTTATACCTCTGTTTGTAAAGAGGATGGTTTGCAAATATTTAACAGGCAGATAAATAAAACCACTTCATATGGACACCAAAAATTTGGACAAGGTTTAATTTGAGGAGTTTTTTAAATCGTCATTTGCTTTAATTTTATGAAATAAAAAATATTAGATTCTCAATTGATTTTATGTTTTCCTTGATCTATAAAACTGGTATAAATGTTTGATAATTAAAATTGATACTTTTTTTATATCAGTATTTAAAATGTTACTATTAACTTCATTAAATCAATATTTTTTTAAGAATATCTTTAAATTCCTTCACCATAAATATTATAGCTTCAAGATACATAATACAAATGTAAAATATAATATTTGTATATTATAAAATAGTAAATACATTTACCAAGTCGAACCCTTTGCTTATTATTTCGTTATATCCACAAAATACTTTATCTTCATGGTTAATGAGCTATGGCATATATGGCAAATATAAATCGAAGTATGCACTTTAGGCTGTCGAAAAGCTTATCTAAATGGCTTTAACTTCAAAACGAAATGAATAAATGAGAACTGGGAACTGGGAAACGAGTCGAACTCAGGGCCAGCCAATAAACCAGGAGACTCACAAATCATAACATTCAGCTACGTTTGCCGCTGAATTATGCCCTGGAAAGCTAGCTCTTCTCTATATATAAGGTGGTAGATTGGTTGGGGGTTATATGAGCAGATAGATGGTTGGGGGGGGAAGTTGCCTGCCGACGCTTTGGTCCAAGGCACTAAATCAAATTTTATATTTCCCCCAAAAAGAAGTTGTGCACTGTGTGAAGCTAAAGGGAAGAAGATGAAGAAGAAGTGGCCCAATAGTTACTCTGCTCACTGCCCACATATGGCGTCGATAAATTAAAATTTTGTGTTGCCAACAGAAGGAGAAGGGAGGGTGGTGCTGGAAAACTGAGAGAGGAGAGAGTTATATTTTAGCCATGCCCTTGCATTTTGACAGCTCACCAGCCCAGTGACTACCTGACAATTTATTGTATTATACGGTTTGGCATTTGGCAACCCGCATTGGGAATGACCTGGTCACCAACATGACCATGTGTGTGTGTGTGTGTTCCAAAAGGGGGTGAAGTCATAAAAAAATATGCCATAAACTTTACCTCACACACACATGGGCGTTGGCATCAATAATTCTTTCATAAATGTCCATTTCGCCACATACAGCCGAGAATCGCATAGAGACGACGACTCTGAGAGTTACCCCTATATCGGGGGGTTATATATGTATAAGTGATGTTCACGTTCAGTGCATCTGACAAGCAGCGTAACTGTGTAACTCTCTTTTAAGCAATACCCTGTAAAAATACCAATTGAAATAGAGGGAATAACTTGAAGCTGCAATTGAAAACAATACCAAACCATTTCTGTATCGATCTTTATTTTAATTTTACTCTATAGGGTATCTGCTAGTTCTTCACTACTGACTGTATTTTTCTTGCTTCCTTTTTTTATATTTTTTACCCGCACAGGTGAAAGCCGCCGCGGTGGCCATTATAGTTCTCGCTGGCCGCGTCCATTTATCATTGAACAAAACCCCGCAGCAGCCCCCTCTTATAAACTGGACTTGTCAGCCAGCTACCAATACTGAGAAAGAGACGCAGAGAGTTGCATACAACAGAGGAGAGAATGAGAGAAAGTAAGACAAAAAAAAAACAGTGGCAAGAATTTATTGGTTGGGAATTTTGTGAAAATATTTCTTTCTACCGTTTGCAAATTTATTTTTCCTCATTGCTACAAAATATAATGCAGATGAAAAATCGGCGATGTGATAAAACGAAAAAGAAAACACAAGAAAAGTGGGAGAGAGACGAGGAGAGAAAGAAACATTACAAAGTGGTAAAATATAAATTATGTCGTTACAATGGCCTCAAGTAGCTATTAAAGTAGCCAATTCTCAGTAGCGACAGCTTTGAATTTCCTGCCCCCACTTCCCACTCTACACATATTTTGTGGCTAACTAATGGGGAGACAAGAAAGAGCGACTACCTTATAGCCATATAGCCAGATAAGTGCTGACTGCATGTTTAAAATGCAGACATAGTGCACCAGGTAAGATCGTAACTCATTCAAATTTACGATTCCAGCAACAACAATGCCTCCACACGTGCGGAGAAAAAGAAAGAAAAGAGGTGAAAAAAATATTCACAAGCTAACATACACTCACTTTTCAATATCGAGCTTATTTGGCGATATCAATAAACTAATCATATTTACAGGGTATAATTAAATGCTATATATATAAAAATATTTTAATAAATATTTCTGTTTTAAAAACTCAGTATTTGATTCCATCTGTATCTTTACTTGTTAATAAATGTGTTATCAATAAATAAATATATAAATATATATATATATATATATAAATATATATAAATATATATAAATATATATAAATATATATAATTAAATATATAAATATATATAATTAAATATATAAATATATATAAATAAATATATAATATCTGAATCTATTCCCGACCATATTTCTATTACTACTTATAGAGATGTTTGTCTACATAATTTCCAATGCCATTTTCTTAGACTTAGACCACTTTTAAGACTGTTTGGTATTAAATTAAGAACTAATTCTTATTTAAAATGCTCTTAAAATCAAGATGTGTTTTATAAATTTAAGAATTTTATTTTTTCGACGCATTTTTTAGACCAAAACTCTTAGTTCGGAGACCAAAGTCTTGATTTTAGAACATTTTTTTAATCAGTGTATTTAGTGTTTTTAGATATTTATCTGTTAAGATATATTACTATCTCAGCTCCGTTTGGATCTACACCTGTTTGCCTCTCTATTTGCATACTATAGCAAAGTTGCATTATTGTCAATTTTTGTAGAACACCCGCTTAGATGGAGAGTGTATGCATATATATGAGACAGGCAAACAGAGTGCAAGCCACAACAATAATTTTCAAAGCCAAATGACAGCCGACAAAACCATATATCATTGTGTATGGGGTCCCGGGCGTTACTTGTCTGGCTTTGCCACCCACGAGCTGAACTTTTGTCACTTAAAAGGCGTCGCTAGCTGTCTTAACCAATGTCTCTCCGACTGTCCAACTGTCTGTCTGTCTGTGACTCCATCCACCAGCCTGGCATGTTAAATTTTAATTTCTTGCAAAAAGGCGAAAAAAGGAAAAGAACATTGTATTCAAATCTGCTTTATAAATTACCATGCAAGTGCTGCTGAAATTGTCGCATGTGTTGATGCATTGCTAGCAAATTATGCGCACTTTATGTACAAATACACATATGTAAATATGTATGTATCTTTATGGATGTATTTTTGCTTGAGCGCTTAGCTCCACTTTTCAGTGTAGACCCCACAAAACGCAACCAACCCAGAAATGTCTGATGACATTTCCATAATTAGTCGAGCGTGTCTCGTCTTGTCTTTCTCTGTTGCATGTTTGAACGCTTGTCTTGATTTGATTTGATGCTCGCAATCTAGAGATGACAGCATGTCGTGACACGAAGGTGCGTGACCTGTCAAATTAATGGATAACAGCAGGTTGTGTTGACTGAAAATGCATGAAATCTATAAACTCGAAGCAAAAACGATTTCTTGACGACTCAAAGACGACTTGCCACAATAAGCACGACCTACTTGATATTTACCTATTTATATTAATTATAATTATAGATAATACAATAAATAACTTGGTCTGTAGTGGCACACTTAGCTCACTGAGCTAATTCCGTTATTTTTTGACAAATTGACGACTGCATGTCTTCTTCTTTGGCTTCTTTGTCGTCTACACTGATAAAAAAAAAGGTTCTAAAATCAAGGTTTTGGACTCAGAACTAAAAGTTTTGGTCTAAAAAAATGTGTCGAGAACATAAAATTCTTGAATTTAGAAAACACATCTTGATTTTAAGAACATTTTTAATAAGAATAAGTTCTTATTTTAAGACCAAACAGTCTTAAATTCTCAAGCCAAAAATAAGGCAGGTGTTTTTTATAACTTTGACTTTTTCTATATATATATATATATATATGTACATATACATATATTTTTTTTTTGATTTATTTTTTTTTTATAAATTATTCCGATTATATGTATTTTTTTCCTTTGCTAGGGCGGCGACTCTAACAACAGCGCCACGGTGTCATTATTGTCTTCATATTAAATATGACATATTTATATTTTCTTATCCATTTAAGATTTTTAATTCTTATATTAAGAACTGCAAATTTCTAGATTAATATTCTTAGTATTAGTAATTTGGTATTAGAATGGTCTTATTTGAAAAACAAAATATTTAAGATGAATGTTCTTAATTTTAGAAGTTGGTCTTTTTTCAAGAACAACACATAGAAAATACTCGCAAGACGAGCTAGAGATCGAGACTGGTACGATAAGAAAAGAATTTAGTTCTGTTCCATAAGCGTATTTTAAGAAAGTAATAATAAAATAATATAGTCGGAGAATAATTATTTGATAATTCTAAATAACTACACAATTTATGGCATCTGATTTGTAGTAAATTATTGCTGTCCATCCAATTTTTAGACTCCCCATGTTTAGAAATTCCTCGTGCCGTCTCACGTGTCCATCTCTAACTGAATTTTAACTGCATACACACATATTGAGAGGGAGGAGAGGTGCTGTCGACTCGAGAGTTTGAAGTTGTCCGTCGTTACAGCCCATATTTATTTATTATGCACAGTTTGCAGTCGTCAGTCGTGTGTTCCTGTCCTCCATCATCATTCAGTCAGTCGCCTCGACTCGACTCTTTATCCATGTGCGAATTGACGCCGCATTTATGGTGTTGAAATATTAATGCCCAGAGTTGGTTGCTCATGTCATTTTGATTTATGACTCTCTTGTACAGTTCTGTTCTCGCACAATGCGAATATCGAGATATGGGAGGGAGGATGCGTTATGGGGAATGGGGAATACGAGTAAGAGGCGTTTGTGTACATTGAGATGTTGAAAGTACAAGTCTTTATAAGTACGAAAAGCATTCGAGTGACAGACGCTTATATACGTATCCATTTGTGAGTGGAAATGTATTTGAGAATTGTTAAGCTCACTTTTGTGATGCAGGACATCGATACTGTTGAAATTCTCTAGCATGAAGTGAATCAATTCGAATATTCCTGTACTTAAGCTACAATTTGACAGAAAATTTCGTTTCATTCTCTAAATTTATTTTTAAAGAGAAGAAAAAAAAGCTTTTGTGATTTAGGACATCGATACTGCTGAATTTTTGCAACTTAAAGTGAATTAAGTCGAATTTGCTTCAACTTAAACTAAAATTTGATATTCATTTTATTTTATTCTTCAAAATTATTTTTAAAAAGAACAAAGATTTGCGAATTTTTGTATTGAAATTGCTTTTACTTGAACTAAGATTTAATAAAAATTAATTGAATTTATTTCATTGAAGTTCAAAGTTCTTTAGTTGACATTTTTCTAGAGTTGCAAATATTATTTGATGGCATACAGTGCGTATGAGTTATGCGAAACAATCTAATACTGTCTGCAATCTATTTCCGCTTGTTAACTTATTTTACGATCCCATTTATACAGTCTTTTAATCATAAAAGAGACAGTTTTCCATAAATATGTTGACTTGCTGACCTCGGCACAACGTGGCTCCAAAGCAAAGTAGCGTTCACGTAACGTTCCATGGATCGATTCGATCAGCCTAAGGCAATATAAAGTCAATGGAAGTCAGAGAGTACGCAAACCTGACACCCAAAAGCACAAAACCAAGAGGAGGAGGATGCACACGATCCGCACAGAGTCGAGGCAATCGCAAAACTACAAGCGAAAAACAAGGCAAAGACAGCTACTTACTTGCGGGTACCAAAAGGGTACCTCATCTGGCTAACCAGATGAAAACCAGAAGCAGATATAATAATACAACAACAACAACAGTTGAAGTTGCAGCTACTACTACTGAAAAGCCACATCCAACGAAGGAACGAGCGAACGAACGGGAACGCTGACTGGCAATGTCTGAGGTCGAGCTTGGGTTGCAGGCAAATGCATTTTATCTTCCTATACCCTGTACAAATAAAATGTGGACATGGTAGATAAGATACAGAGCTGTGTATTTATCTCAAATAAATACACCTCACATTGAGACTGGCTTCAAATAATCGGTTTAAGTTCCGATTTGGGCATAAAATGTTTCCATTCGGAATAAAATGCATTAGATAGAAATCTGATAATTTTCCGTGATTTCCGTTTTCAAAAGAAACATATCCATCCATTTAGGATGTGTCTTTTATAATTTTGAAAACAGATTCTTAAACTTGCATTTGATGTATTCAGGGTCATTATTTAAGGAATTTCTATCATTAAAATGCAGACTGAATTTTTGTAACTTTAATTCCAGAGTATCTTCCATTCAGGCAGCCTTTTTATTTGTATCTGATATTTTTTTCCTTGGCTTTCGGGCAGACGAAAATGCGTGGACATTAAATATGCATGAGAGGACATTACATATAAATAAATTTAGCAAACAGTTTGTATGCAGAACTGGCAAATGCATTTATCGACGATGATGATGATGGTAATGATGATGCCATTTTGAAGGTGTTGAGGCTGCTCACACGACGTTGCCCCCGAAAGAGCACGCAGACCGCCATGAAGCCATTTGACAGGCCACCAAGAGAGGAGGACAAACAGGAGGCAAAAGGCAGCAGGCAGCAGGAGCCAAAGTTGGCATAGAGAATGTCCCGAGTTCTCCAACGGGTTGGGTTTTTGGACCATGTCAATTGTCTCTACTGGTTTTTGGGTCTCACTGTGGTCAATGTCGTTGTGCATTTTAAATATGACCAGCTGCTGTCTCACTCTCCCTCTCCCTCTATCTCTATCTTGCTCATCTGCTGTTTGCAATGTTGTCAAGAATTTTGCTGGCAGTTTGACACTCCATGTACTCCATTCCCGATCCCTCCCCCCACGCATGTCATCAGTTGTGTTGTCGTGTTGCACGTAAATTTCAGGTACGACAATATATGCCACGATTTTATGGCTTCCACGTAGCACGCGCGCCTGTCACCGATTTTGGCCATTGTCCTCGGATAGTGTGTGCCCATTGTGGGCCATTTTGACCAGTGCCAGTGAAGAGTTGTCCCTTTGGATCAATTCAATTAGCTATCATAATTTGACAACCCTTAATTCGAATTTAAAAGATTCCAAAATAACATAATATTTTAACATCATTTTTGATTTGAACTCCATTTGTTTATTTAACAGCAATTAGTGCTAAATTCTAGCTCAATTTGTCTGAATATTATTAAAATTGTAGCAGGAATGCGCTATTTCGAGAGCATATGGCAACCCTGGCAGGAAGACTTCAATATCGATACCTTAAATATTATATTTAATTGAAATTCAAGTAAAAATACATTAAATGAAGGCACACTGAGTTGTTTCCCATTGTCAAATGACAACCCTGTGAAGAAAACTTCCTGATCGATAATTGTGCTATTGATCAGCCAAGTAGATCGATAAGCACAGCTAATAATTTATATTTGCATAACAAATATTAATAAATAAATCATTATTAAACAGATTAGAGAAGGTTTTACAGATTTTTTTTATTAGTAATATGCTAATCATTCTGGACAAAAATCCCCATAATTTAGTAATTTGTGGACTGTCCGTGTCTATAAAGATATGGATTCATTTATAAATGTTTAGCACATTACGTGTAAATCGGTATAAATCGATACCTATTTGGTATTCAGAAATATTTCAATCTAAACTTGATATAGCATTAACAACCTCAGCTGTATAGAATATGAATTAGAAATTAAAATTAAAAGATCTAAATGATAGATATTTCAACTATGCTAAATATTTTTCCTCATATTATGATTAATAGTTTGTTAAAAGAAAATATCATATATGGATCGAGAGCACAAGGTGCGCCCAGATTGAAGTTTCAGCTGTTAAAACATAGTGTAATTATGAATACATTGTGACAAACTCGATGTCACTTGGTTAGTTGGCTATCGTATATCATTCACATACGATAGGAGACCTGCTCTACAGAGATATTGTATTGTATGGAGATAATTTTCTCGGTGTTCGCGACGCGTTTGCTATAAATTATGGCAACTGGTTGGGGCCGTGCCTCCGACTTGGCCTGTTGATTTTTATCAACGTCATCAGCTTAATTGCCTCACTGTGCCCCGGCCTGTCGGACATTGTGTTGTTGGTTATGGGCCGCGTTTTGCAATATTATCTAGAAAATGTTGCGTCTGTGTGTGTGTATGCAGTGTGTGTGGTGTGCACAGTACGAGTAGTACTTGCAATTATTAATGAAATATTGCTGTCAGTAATTATTTGTTATAAATTTGCATAGATATTGCAATTTGTACACTTCACTCGCAGTTTCCAGCTAGCTTCCACTAGTTACTACCCCTCCAACTATGCCCTCTTCACCCCCTCGATACTCTGCTTATGTCGGCGGCATTATTAATGACAATGTAAGCGCATGATAAATATCGTTGACACAGGCCTTTGAGTTAGCAGCTTATAAGGCAGCAGCATTTATACATACAACATGTACTATGTAATACTACTAGAGTCACATACTACCTGCCTAGTAAGTCGGTTAATTATTACCTACTGCAAGGCAGCAGCTAAAGTCGTTACTATCGCTGATAATATGCTAAACAACTGTATATTGTGGACATACCATAAATACAATTCTCACCTGATTCTGTTTGCATTTTGATGTCGATTCGATCTGACACTTCTCAAGAGTGAAACCAATTGCTTTTAAATGCTGACATGCTCGTTTTAAGCACATCTTAAATTCACACAAGTCGTTCTAATAACATTATATTTACTACACAGAGAGAAAAAAGCCGGTCTAAACATAAATATGAATGAACTCGAATGAAGTATTTTCAATACTTAAAATTAATACTTGATATAAGTACGAATTTATTAAAATGATCATTCAAATTCTATGACCAAGTATTAACAATCTTTATATAAGAACAAACAATCTTAAATCAAGTAAAACTCTAAAATTACTAGCAATAAGTACGAAAATTATTTATATAAGTTATATAATTTTAGCGTTCGCTTGCTTTGAATTCCCAACTAGTTCATGCGTATCTGATATGAGGAGCAGTTGATCATAATACTTATTTCAAGAACATTTTATGATTATATGTACATACAAATCAAATTCACACGATTTTGAATTAAGTGTGCAGTAAGCTTAAATCAAATATCATGTTCATATTTTAACATGATTTCGTACTCAGTTACAGAATTAAAAGGACTTGGATCAAGTTCTATTGTACTTAAATCAAGTACGTTTTAAAGTTAATATAAGTTTGAAAATAATAAAATACTTAAATTTCGTACTTCAAATAAGATCGAAGTTCTAGATTTTAGTAATATCAATCTTAGTGAGAAATCAAGTTCAAAATTAAATAAGAAACACTTTTTTTCCCTCCGTTTTTATAATTCCTAGTAGCTTATTAAATTCCAGTATTAGTATTCTGATTTACTTTCTTATCTTCCTAAATTATAAATTATTTAAACTTAAGTTTTATATCAATAAGCTAATTTCTTTGCCCAAAAAAAAACCCCATTGTTCTAAACTAGTTCCAAATCACAAGTTTAAATGCTCAAAGTATAAAATTGACTTCAACAAAAATTCCAATTACAAGTTTAATTATAAAATTATAACAAGCTTCATGCTAACCAAATACAAAAGCAATGCTAAACTAATCTGCTAAAATGATTTCAAATAATTGGCACAATTTGTAAACAATTTGCGGGCGATTTTGTAAATGTAACGCTTAAATATTGCACATAATTAGAATTTACAAATTAGTTGCGAGTTTCAACATAATACCGGCTAAAGGGTAATCTATCTGCCAGATTATTTCTTGATTGTCATGATATTTTGCCAATTTACATAATTGAAATGCGTGTCTATGCGTGTGCTTGTGTGTGTGTGTATCTGTGTGTGTTTGTGTATCATCTGTAATCCCACACAAAACATAACTGATTACCTCTTTATACATACAAATATGTAGATTCTAATGCATTTTCCCAACTACTTTGTGAGCGTAGTCCAAGCTCATAATTGCCAACTGACAGTGGTTACAATATACTCATAGATATTAGAGGTATTCCCTGAATTAAATCTCATTAAAATGAGTAGAGAAACAAGAAATTTAACTTTTCATTAATCCTTTTAATGTATAGTGTGATCAGATTTATAGGACATATTTACTATATAAAAATAATACTTTTAATAGTGTGACCATATTTCTAATGTAATCAAATTTAATAGACGAAACATTCATAGTAGTGTGACCAAATTCATTTGATACTTTAACAATGGCTGGTCAATCTTGAAATAAATAATTCAAGCAAAAGAAGATTTTAAGCTAACAAGGGAATACCCTTGATGGATTGAGGGATTGTTAGGTCGAATGCTTAATGTTGTTGCAGGTTGTGTGCTGAGTGCTGACCACTTTACCCAAGGCTAATCGTCTGAAGTAATTCCACAACAAAAACTGCCACTCAACATGCATAATTTAGGTAACAAATGATAACTCGAAGAAATGTGAAACCATGCATAAATTTTCATTGCTTACAAGTGCAGACTGCAACTGCAACTGCTCTCAGGTGAGTAGACATCAGGTGAGTGGACCTTTAGACATACCGCCCGGCCAGACAATTGCAGACGAACTGCTTTTGATTTATTACAGTCCGAGTCGGAGTCGGAGTCGCAGTCAAAATGGGAGGAGCTGGCAGAAGCTTACTCATCAGCAGCTGCAGTCAGCTTTGGCTTTGGCTCATAATTTATTAACAAACGTGCAGGATGGCCAGGTGAACAACAACACAGTGAAGATGGCCAAGAGGTAAAGTCGTACATCAGAGCTAGAACTCTGCCTCCTCCTTTTGTCATGGGTGGCATGAGAAGTTGTCAATGTTTTTGCCTGAAAACCACAATGAATGATTCAACGAGCTATACGTTTTGTTGAGGAAAGAGTCACGACCTCATACTATATCATACGTATTATCTATTTAACAGATCTATTACATACATATATATATCTCAATATAAGTTCTCACATAAAACCAGTTTGCATTAGCTACTACCTAACACAGTTGACTTCTCCCATCTATTTCTACTGTTGGTAGTTCAATTTAATTTATTTCAATGTTTGCACTGGCAAAAGCATTGCTATCATTTAATTAGAGCAAATAAAATGCAATGAGCGTGCTAATTAAATGCATTTTTAATTTGTAATCAATTAAATGAATTACACACCAACTAGCAGTAGTAAGTATTCAGATAGCAAGTGTTACTAATTGCTTTTTATTTAAGTCAACATGAGATGTACTCAATTCAGTGAGTTTATCAAACTTTAGACAATCGAAATACGATTGCAAGTGGATCATTTTTATTAGTTTAATTAATTAAACTACTTTTACATAATTTGTTATTTTAAATGTCTATCAAACGACTTTATTGTTTAAATATCTTGCAAAGTTTTCTACATTTTTGGCAGTTTTTTTTATAAAGTTTATGAAATCTTTTATTAATAAAGATTAATCTCTAAAATAACTTTGAATTATTTTAAAGAAATTGAACAATTGAACTCTCGAAAACACCATTGAGCCATTCGGAAGCAGTTTTAAAAATCAATTTATGGTTAAAAATATATAGAAACACACATACTCTAATATTTATTTACAAAATAAATTGAAAGCTTTCTAATTAAAAAACAATCTGTAAGTTTTAGATAGTATCTATAACATGTAGTAGTTATTTTATTTATTATGTCGAAAAATGTTAACTAGCGCAATTAGCCACCATTTTGTTATCTGTCAACTGCATATTTAGTTTTAATTATTTAAATCAATGTATGGAAAATGAACTGTATAGAAACTTGTTTCTCAGTTGTTAGGGTTATCAAGTAAATTCTTAAACTGAATTCATAGAGATCTTAGGGAGATATTTATAATTGCATATCGAATATTAATCGCACTCTAACAAGTCTATCAATTTTATCAAGTGTCCATCTTTGGACAACTGACCATTTTGGACAATACGACCTACTCTGTATACAGGCTTATATTCGGTATTGATTTGATGCTATGAAGTGGAAGATTTGGTCAACATGAGATGCCACAACCATTACTCTCCCTCTCTCCCTCTCTCTCTCTGTCTCACTAAATGCTCGACATCGTTTAACATGTTCCTGGAATTCAGTGGGTTCCTTTTATGCCGGCAATGCGATCCAATGCGGTGGTCACATCGCCCTGAGCTTGTGCGTGGTTTGATTTTGTCTGCTTGGCAATGGATTGTTGAATTGCTGGATTGCTAGATTGTTGGATTGTTCGGTCCGCTTTTAGTGGCTCTCAACTGCCTCTGTTGTTGGCACTTATTTGGCGACATTGTCATCGATATAAAACGAGCTTTGTTTTGTCCACTGGTCAAGGCATCGTCATTGGCATCCGTTGCGCATATTTCGAATACTCTGTACCTCAGCAGCTCCTCTTCCCCGACCCATCCTAAATGGGGTCTGGGTCTGTGACTCGGCTCTTTAGTCTCGGGTGTCTCGTTCTGGGTCTCTGGACTTTGGTATTATCAACGTGTGTGCATCAGCATTTGGTTTCGCGTGAAATTCACTCACGACTTGTAATTATTTAATTTTATTGTTTGTTTTACGTTGCCGTTAAACAACAGCAACAACAACAACAATGACACTGAGTACGACAACAACAACAACAACATCGAATCGCTTACACTTTCAAACTGTCAGCCGTTTAACAAGATTTCTATATCAGATCAATTGTAGAATGGCCTTAAAAATTACACTTAAATGAGTACTACGTTGAGGCGTCACAATCATTATATGGTTAAAAGTCATTAGACTTGTAAAGATAAGAAACAAGTAGTTTTTAGATTAATTGCTGAGATTTTAATAGAATCAAAACCTGTTTAATGTGAAACGGTTTCGTTTTTACTTTCAGAATATTTAGTAATTAGAAGATTGAAAGTTGAACCCCATCTTAGATTCAGTTTTCAATGTGTAATACATTTTTTTTTGCAAATTTTCAACTCGAAAACGAACACGGAATTCATTCCTCTTTTGATACCGAATCCCTGCCAAATGGCAACACCTCTTGAGTAAATATTGTGCATGCATGAATTATTTAAATAGAAATATGTTTTCAACAGTTGCAGCTCGCCAAGGGAGGAGGTGTGGCACATGAGACATAGAAAAGACTCAATTGCCTGTCAGCATTTTATAATACTTTTATGAATTCGATGGAATACATTTATGTGCATTTTTCTAAAGTCTGTGCTCACTTCTCATATTTTAGCAATTCTATTTTGAATAATTTACAGCAGTCGCAACTGGAAACTTTTGACCAGTGAGCGAAAAGGTAAAGAATTTTAAATATTTAAATGCAATGTATGCTTTTTGGCGTAGAACTTAATTTTTCATATGAAAATAATATTTTAGATTACTTTTAAATACGAATAAAGCTCCCTCTTTTGGGATTTTATGTAAAAATGTATCAAATTATTTCATACAAAATGGTATTTTAATAATGGTTTCATTTCTAAATTGTCAACCTTTCTGATTCGATGCTCATTGCATGCATTAATTCGATATCTCACACACTTTGAATAACCTTTGCAAGAAATTTTGTATAGAAGTATTTAAGAAAAGCATGTATTTCAGAGATATAGGCTTAAATTGAATATGCTCTGTTTCTAAAATGTTATAAGTTTAAAAGAACAAAGAAGTATCTAAAAGAAAAGACAAGTCAGTTGTATTTTTAGGGTTCTTAAATGCTTTATTATAAGCTGTTAGCACAAATGTCAAAATTAATTACTCATGTCAATGGTAACAAATCATAAAATACGAAAAAATTCAAAATTTCAACATTATTTATAACGCATGACAATCAAAGTGGTCGCCAGTTTCTTTGATCTGTTCCGTCGTGTGGCGTTGTTTTCATATTTCGGTAAGTTTCGAGGAGAGTGCGGGCTGATTGTCAAAAAAGAGGTAACGAAAATTTATGTGACACAAATATTTAGCAATAAAAAAGCAGACTGAAAAAATGATTTGATTGCATGGAGGTTAAGTCTTTAAATATCTGAGGACTTTATGATTTTTTTTGTCTAAAAGATAAAATATCTTCTACTGTTATTATGAGGTGTGAGTATATTTCGATAATTATTAAATATGTATCTGATACATGTAATATTTATAGAGAAATTTTCTTAGATGTGCGTGGTGTCTCTATATAAATTCATAGCTGACAAATTGTTGGCACAGCTGTTTGTGTTTTAAATAAGCAGGCGGATTTTAGTTAATGGCCCTCAACGGTTTCACTTAAGTTGTTTATGGCTTTTGTGTGTGGGAATACAGAAGCCAAAATAAATTCCAATGTGATCCCAAAGAAATTTACACATACATATGTACGTATGTATATCTACATTTAGGCTTAGTTATTTGCCTTACATACATACAACAGGTCATAAATTGCAATATATATTTCACAAGATTTTTAAGAAAATTTAACATGATAGATTTATGAATTTATAACATGAAAATTATTTACTTAAGCGCATTCATAAATTGTGCAAAAGAATGATGGAAAATGCTTTAGCTTCAGTCGTAAATAATCGTCATAATCCCCCAAGCAATTTTGCATTGCCCAATCAACATATCAAACAGTTTATAACGATATAAATCGAATTGATTTGTATAGAATTAATCGTTTCTTCTAATAGCATAAATAATCTCGAATATTTTCTGATCATTTACATAGCTTTTTCTGCCTACAACAATCTAATAGAAATGCCCATCATACAGATATAATTATAACAGCTTCATGGTCCATCAAATGTTCTGAGAATTTTAAAAGTATTTCAACTTGACATGAATTACAACTTATACATAAATCATGAGCACTAAACACTTTGTGTTTCATCAACTAATAATCCGCAGGGTTAAGTTTGTGTATAAGACATTCAAGTCGTTTAGATCATAAATAAAGCACACACATTGTACTTAGCATTAATGTTTAAATTTAGGCTGAATGAGATAATATGTATATATGTATTTATGTACGAGGGAACTAGATATTAGAAAAACAAATAAATAAGAATCTTAAGATATTCAAAACGCCAACGTTGCGACGTGCCCCCATACAATGGTTAAAAGTATTTTCAAATTAATTTTTATTAGCAGACGGCTAATAAACAAAAATAAAAACACACACACTCAGGACCCCAAAGCGCTTGTCTTTTAGAGCAAGAATAAATCTAGTCAACAGTCAAATTGAAAATGGAAAAAAGAAAAATCACAAAACCAAACACAGAAAACTGAAAATATTTTTATTAGCATGTCGCGACATTTTTCAAGGCATATGCCAGAAAATAATGTAGCCACCATTTACCCATTTCACTTTAGAAAATCTGTATTTCTATTCGTGTGTCTTTCAATTTAATTTATTAATCGAGCGTGAAGATTTTAGTGGGTGGCATCCAATGGGGAATTTTGAAATTAACATCTCTTTTGATTGCCCAATGAGCACACAAATTGAGCTGCGCCCACACGGGCCGTGAATTGAACGACTTTTCAGAGTGGCCATTAAATATATGGTAGCTAATGAGCAGAAGCTAATGGCAAAAACTGTTCTACATTTAACTGAACTAGTTCTCTAACTCACCAGATAATCTAATTTTATTTAGCACCAAGGTAAAGTTCACTTGAATTGGTTATGTTTCTAAATATGTGGAAAATTTCAATTTTGGTATAATTATTATTTAAAATTGGTAGTTGAAACTGGCGTTAAATATTTATATTAGATAATAGATGAAACTTTTCAAAGATTTCGTTCTCTAGTGTGGCAATAGATTAAATGTATTAATAAACTAAATTTTGACAACAATTCTCAATAGTTTACGATAGTATCTCGCACTATTAATTAAAAGCCATAGAATGTGGGCACACCATAACTTTATAGGTACCATAGTCCATTTATCAAATGCCAACATAAATTATTGATCGCTTTTATTAATCGATGGCAATATAGTAATTATGATACCTAAAACCAACAGTGTCGCCTCGCCCAAAAAAACAAAAGTTACAGAAAACACAGAAATGTAAAATATGTATAATTATTAATTGTGACACAATTTTTATGACATTGCGTGTTGACAGATTTATGTTTTGTTTTCGAAACAATATTCATACAATTTTGTTTGTGTGTTTTTCTGCATAACGAATACTCATACAATACAAATTCGTATGATATATACATTCTACTTAATGCTTAAATTACGTCATGTCATGCCATGCCGACTTGTTTTAAACCCATAAATTATAGTCAACATATTTGAATTATGATTGCCCGCTAAAAACCATAAACATTAAATTCACGGCGCTTAATTGAACAAAATAATTTGTTAAATAATATATGCAGCTCGTTGGGCTTTGACGTTCCCAACTTATAGAATCAAATACAAAAAAGTTATCTTAAAAATCATTAACTATGCTAATTCTAACTATTCGAATTTAACTACTTTTTTAGTAGTTTAGTTATTAGTTCGATTCGATAAAACTATTTAAGGTGATCATTAAACATAGATATTGTTGGATCAAATGTCTTTCTCAATTGTTTTATAATATTTACATTAAAATTTAAATTTTTCGCTATACCGCCTGATAACCATAATGCTGACATTAATAATTCTAATTTTATAATGGAATTTCGATTCGGTATTTAAAAACAATACTACGTGGACTCAGCCCTGATGGGAAGGTCAAATGATCGGCATATCCGTTGTATTTTTTTTGGTAAGCAATTGTTTTGTCGACAATAACAATGCTAATAGATAGCTTTTGTTTAAGACAAAAGAGTTTTTGATTTGGCAATATATTTAATGAAATTTGTACAGTGTTTAATTGTGAACAATTGCTTAAGCCATATTAGCAATAAGCATTTGCATACGAACAACAAGTAAACAATTTAATATTTTAAGGCGCATTTTATTTACAGCACAGGCCATTAATATATGTCAAACACTGCGCATAAATCAGTTTGACAGTTGACTGCTGCCGTTGCCGGCAAATTGAAGTTAAAAACAATTCGACTAGACAATACGCTGCTTATAAATGTTTATTAAAGCTTATTTGGTAATCAAAAATTTACAATAAAAAAATCAAGTCAAAGTCAATCAAAAATACGAATTAGAATTTATCTTTAATGCGAGCTAAAGAATACAAAGCAATAAAACTTTTCATAAATTTGCTAGAGTATTTGCTAGTTTCGTATGAATGTTTTAATATTTGTGAATAAAGTTTCTAAGACAACGGCCGTCATTCAGCTTGACGCGCTCCGACTACCTGTCAATACACCGGTTGATTGATTTATGGATGCCATTTAGATTTGATTTGTGTTTGCACAAAGCCAAATACGAAAAGGGAACTAAAACAAATGACTTCAAATAGAAATTGTTTAAATACAAACTCCCTGAATATGAATGCAATATGAATAGAGATATAGAGATGGAGAGAGGGAGAAGAAAAGAGCAAGATATATGACAATGCTACGAGTATTTGCATACAACTTCCGGTTTGTCTGTTTCCGTAGCAACAAAACTGTTTCAAGTCTCAACATTTTGTGCACTGCATAAATAAGATTAAAGGATGCTGGCGTTTGGAATAAAGGGCTCTGGATACTTTATAAAATAATACTATAAAATTGATACTCTATAAATACTTTGAATAGAAAAATAAGGTATACACAAATTAAATTAATAATAAATAATAATTAAAATGTATAATCAATTGATGATTATTTGATCAAAGAATAATTTTAAAAATCATAAAAAATTTTTATTGTAACTAACTCTTTAATAAAATGATAAATAATATACAATTTATATTGAGTATATAAGTTTCTAGACAAAATATTGTGGAATATTCATTAATAATAAATCTAGAAAAATATAATTAAAACTGGAAACTCGAAACTCGAAACGTCATGTTATTTCTTACACATGCAAGTCAAAGCATGTTAATTTTTCTTAAGTGTATTTAAATTATTTATGACAAAACATGGAATATGATATTCAGCTTTGGCTTTTGGCTTGGCACTTAATCATAATCAACTGTCGCGCAACTGGAAGTTTCCAGCTCAGACACTGAGCCTCACCTAACCAACTAACTAGCTACCCAACTTGGCTCTCCTCTTAACTGCTATTTGCCCCGACCCAACTCCACTCGACTCGACTCAACTCAACTCTGGGGCTCCCAAGAGCGCCAAAGCGTGCCCGAAAAAAAAAGAGAAACAGAAACAGAAAAAAATATATACATATACAGAAAAGCTGTGTACATAAATCAAAAATGTTGACGCTATGATTACGATACATTTTTGGGCCTCTCCGTTCCAAGTTGAAGCGAGAGCAGCAAAAGGAAATCGTGTTCGGAGGTGTTACAGCACTGACAGCTATTCTATAAATTATGACAACTGACAGCTACATTTATAAGCCACAACTCTTGAATTGGCACCGAATTAACTTAACATTACATAAAAAATAAATTGTTGACACACAGCAACAGTAACAACAACAGCAACAATTGCCCCCGCTAATTAATTTGACCGCATTAAAAATTATGCAAAGCAATTAACTAAATTTATATATGATGATGGTCAGAAGAGATAAACCACATCGAATTCACAACATTCCATCAGCGCTATAAAATAAATTAACTGACCAGCCATATCCCTTAACATACATATACTCGTAAACTAATTAGCATAAAAGGGCAAAGAGCCACGATAAAGTCAAGTGGATAAGATGGTCAGTAAAAATAAAATTGGGCCAAATGTAACCCATTCAATCTAGTTAATCAAGTAGAACTCACTTGTTGTATCTTTGAAATACACTTTTTTCAATTTGAGTTGGTTTTTGGAGTTTTTTTATATTTTATATTATATTAACAAGTAATTTGTACATTTAAGTTACAAAGATTTTGATGTATTTGGTTACTGTTGAGAATTTCGTGAAAAAAAGGCTTAATTTGTATATAAATTATAGTAATATAAATTTTCAGGGATTAAAACCTTAACCGAAACCGTAACCTTTAACCGGTGAAAACCGATTGATTCTGCTGCACCGAAAGCCACAATCCGAAACTCTTTAAACCGAAATAACCGTTTAGTAACCGATTCATTAGTAAGTGTTAATTTGGGTTCTGTTCGTCGCAGGTACTGAGCAACTTTGATAACTTCGAACTGTCATAACTTTGTCAAAACTCAATTAATTTCCATGCGCCATAAAAATTTGGGCATGATTTTACCTCTTTATTCGTTCTGCATTTAAATTTTGTTCATTTTTAAAAATTTTTGAAAATCTAAATTTTTTGAAAATTTACAGTGTTACCCCTTTCTCTTTTTTGATTTTTTCGAAAAAATTCTAATTTTCAAAATCAACAAAAATTTAAATGCAGAACGAATTTAGTTTTAAAATCATACTCAAATTTACATGGCGCGTGATAATTGATTAAGTTTTGACAAAGTTATGGCAGATCAAAGTTATTAAAAATCAGTAAAATCTAAATAATCGAAATTTTCATTCCATTCCAGTAACCAGATAACATTATTTTCCAGGCTAATTAGAGCATTAAGTCTTTTTTCATTTAAGGCAGTGAATAACGCTTCTTATTTTGGTCAACCGAAAACCTAAATTTCTTTATTTTGTATTTTTAAACCGAATCTTACAAAAAACCGATAGCCGTTACGAAACCGATACTCCAAGAATTTGCATAACCGATAACCGAAAACCTTAATTCGAACATAACCGAAACCGTAATTGAAACCGATATTCGTTTCGGTTTCAATCCCTGTAAATTTTAACTATAATATATATAAAATAAACTCTGCAAAATATATAAATTAAATGTAACCGATCAACAGGTTGTAAATCAACTGAAATTTGCAACAAAATTTGATCTCATTTTGTTTTTGCTCTTTGTTCGCTGCGAGTTCATAACTCTAGAAACTTTTGTTGACACAAGTCATAAATTAAATCGTTAAGTTCATTGTGTAAGCTTCCTTATTAATTTCCATTGTGCATTTTGAAAGCAATAACAATAAGTACCATATTATTATTATTCATATTATTCATTGTTGTTATCCCATTTGATTGAATACAAAGCAACAAAAGCAATAAATTTAAGTATTTGTAAAGTTAGTTTCAAGAGCCAAATGCGATCAAATGTTAAGTGTTAAGCACGACAAAGAAGACAAGTATAATCTAACAGTTTATAAAATTATAGATCTATTGTTATATCGTGAGCTGTGCCGCTAATTTACATTTTGCAATCAATTAGCATATATTAATGAACAGCTGTGGAAATCGAGCTTGATTCTAATGACTCCTGACAGTTGGATCAGTCGGACAATGACAAATTAAATTTATAAAAATAAAAATACGTCAAGAAACTATTGAGCATTATTTGCCTTTCTCATTTCTATTATTGTCTCATTTCATTAGCAACAGTTTGTTGCATAAAAAATATTATAAATTATGCACAGCGTTTTATATTAACACATTTCAATTTGTCCAAGAGACATTTCACATATAAATGCCGACGCATTTTTGTGGCTTCTTGGAAATAAATTTCAAACAATATGTACAAACTAAATGTCAAATTATAAATAAACAACAACAAGTAAAATAAAACAAAAGCAGATGGCAAGATATTAAGGCAACAAATAAATTCGCATAAAAATATTTTAAGCATTTTTACGATGCTCGCGAATTTTGTTGACATTAAATATTGTGTTAATTTAATATTTAAATTCACTAAAATGACAAAACGTATCAATAAACAAGCATAAATGTATACTTTTATTTAGAAGCCAATGTCGAACATTTAAATACTCTGCAAAAACATAAAAATAAACCTAAATCTTAGACATTAAATAAATCAAATTAAATTTGCAAAAACTTTTGATTGAAATATTTAATAGTGAGTAAAATGTCTATTTTAATTTATAATGTTATTTTGATGTATGTAAACTCAATTAGAGATATGGAATGTGACGCATTTTTCAATAGCGCAAAAAGAAACATTTTGTAAAACAATTTTTATATACAATTTGCGAACAACATTTTTCTTTAAATTTTTCGTATCTTTCCCAATTATTAATGTTTATTTTTTAATAATGACGTAGTGAATTTATTCAATAGATTATAAAGGGAAATTAGTAACAAAAGTTGAGAAGAAAGTTATCAGTAAACTTATTAAATATTAATAATATTAAGCATTCCACATTGTTCGCGTTGAAGCTAATAACATTTTTAGAGTAAGGTATACTGTGATTAGTATAATTATTTGAGATGCTTATAAATGATATTTGAATATAAATTGATCGCCCACTTTACATTTAGTGGGAATACATTAACTGTCTAACCAAATTGACTTTGTGGGCATTTCAAGCAAATCATTAAAATACAATATTTTAAGAGTGTCATAAAATTTTATAACAAACTTCATTAGTGGCATTGCTGACGTATCTATCGTAGTACATTTATACACATACATATATATGTATGTATATACAATCAAATAAACATATTATACAATGTAGAGATTGTTTTCGTTTAGGCGACAACAGATCAACAACAGATTGTAAACCAAAATAAAAACAAAGTATCAAATATTAAAATTAAGTATCGCTTTGACAGCAAAATATTTAGTCATCATAGACACACCCATTTTGGAGAGCTATGAGATCAGATTTCCGACAATAAAAACCAAAAAAAAACTTTTAATACTTAAATAAAGTTAAAGAAAAACCTTCAAAAAAGTAGTTCAATCAGATTTGTTTAAGCGACAAGTTGCAATAAAAGCACGATTATGTCTTTATCGAAAAGCGAATGAAATGAATCGTGTTGTCGTCGATTTGATTTTGCAAATTGCGAGTTACCTAATGGATGTCTAAAGTCTCTGTTGCCCCAGGTGCAATGCCTCAACTAGCTAAGTTATTTAGACCCCCTTCACCCTCCCACCCCTTTGCTACAATCTTTTATTGAATGTCTTTTGGCCAAGCGACAGTTGTACAACCAGATGACAAGTGGTACACCGGTAAAACGCAATGATTTGGCCACATAGACAACATCGTTACCATGGTGGCATGTCCTAACCTATGTCGCATGTCTTTCTATCAGCCTTCTCCATTTTCCAATTGCCCCAAAAGGCAAAAGAGTGTGTGATGGACACACTGGTTGCCACAAGCAAATTGGCAAAGCACAGCTAATTGGACCACGTAAGCTAACTAAACTATTAATTGAGTGCTCCTTTTCAGGCCATGGCATTAACCAAATTGTAGTTGGCTGGGCTAACTAAACATTTACAAATATCTTTTGAGCTTTTTCTTGTAGAATAAAAATGTATACAACATTTAATATTCAATCATTTTTAAATATTACATAGCAATTAATCTATTCTGCAATTAAATTTATTTTATGCATCCCAATAACTCAACGATTTTGGTACTATTAATTCTACAAATGATTACGCTTAATTTAAGATGTTTACAAACATCTATATAATTATTTCTGTATTTATTCTATCTATCTATTTAACTATTTATGTTATTGATATTTAAAAAATCTGCAGAATTCATTTATTTCTTTTGGTTATAAGAACGTTAGTAATTGATTTTAATATAAAACTCATTAAAATAACATGAATATTAATCCATTTTGCATCAGATTCAAGAGTTTAGATTGCAGTTCGACTATAAACATTTGTAATATTGGATTCGAGTATCTCAATATTTTTAAAGATGCAATATCATAATATTTGTAATAGTTTCAGATACTTCTATTTCCTTTGGTTATTCTTTCATGTTATAATGAAATTAAATATTTTGTATTATTTAAAGATACCTATTATTATAGATACAAATTGCCTGACTCACTTGTGCTTTTGACCTTTCATAATAAGAGACTTTTAGCTTATTTTAGTTGAGCAGCTGTAACTTTGTTGAAGCCACTTCTCATGTTCCATCAACATCTCATCTCTTATTTGGCATTATATCTCCTGCTCCCTTTTAGCAACCCCATTGACCATTCATTGCCTGTCTTCCAGCCACATTTTGTGGGCCTGCTCTTCTGGCGATACGTGAGCCGTCATCAACGTGGGCAGCGTGTGGTGCTTTGGATGTTTGTATGGGATTTGCCACTTCCCTTTTGTGGGTTACATATAAGCATGTCATGTGTATGTGTGTGTGTGTGTGTTTGTGTGTTGGCTCATATTGTAGGTTTGTAACGTTTTTATGATGCCTGGCGGCATGTTAAAATTGAAAAACGCATTTGCGTGATAAATTGCAATATTTAACACACACGCCGGCACACACACAGCACACACAACACACACGACATACACATACACACACAGACATGAGCACATGGCAGCTGTAGCATGTGGTGTCCAGTTGTAATTGCAACAACTGCTGCCCCGTCTCCAACTCGGACACCGACACCGACTCGAGAGTGGAGAGTCGGAGTCGAAGTTGGACTCTCAACTGGCTCCGGCATCGGGGCATGAATTATGGCACCCGTCAACTCTGCAGCGCTGTTGAATGTGGCGAAATACGAGCGTATAATGCAAACGCCATTGCATGCACACACACACATACACACACAACCAACACACACACACACATACAGTTGCAAGAAAGCAGTTAACATGTTTCTCCTTCAGCTTTTTCTTGTTTCAAGCCAACGCGTTGCCGCCTGACGATATGAGTTACATGCCGTGCTTAATGGCATAATTTAAAGCTGCAAATTTTGTCATAAATTTTAAAATTGATTACCACAACGGCAACAGTGGCAGGGGACGTTGTTGTTGCTGTCGTTGTTGTTGTTGTTGTTGTTTTTGCTCGTTAGGCGAACATTGCATGCCGCCTGATGGCTACATTGGCAGCGGTGTTAAATTGTGTTACCTCTTGTTGTGTGTGTGTGTGTGTTTGTGCTGGCCATAAAAATTACACACTTTGCCTTTTGTTTTAGCCATTTTTCTTGTTACTAATGATTTTGATAAGCCAGAGACCGAAGAAAATATTCAAAATTAACCAGTCAAAAACATCAATTATGATGAAAGACTTTTAATATCTCAACTCACTTATCATATTCAAGATAATTGTCTTTTTTTTATCAAATATGCATTGCTAATTGACTTCAATTAAATCCAGAAAAGCACTTTTTCGTATATGTTACCATTTCCGCATAGTTATCGCGTTGTTTTTATTGAAATTGCTATACTTTAGTTACGATGTACGATTTAAAACAATATTTTAGCAAATTAAAAAAATATGTCTCGAGTTGGAAGCTCAGAATAATTTGTGAAATAAATAAATGCTTTGACTTTTATTCTACAACACGAACCATAAAAATAGTTATAATATAATAAAGTATTTTTAAGAATATATAACAAATCAAATACGAATTCCATAACCAAAGTATTGTATATTTTTTCCTACATAAAAACTACTCAATTTTATATAATTGTGATGTTAAAATAAACCTCAGAGCTATAGCTAAGGTCAACCTATAAAAATCTCAGTTAGTATCTTAAATAAACACAAAATAGTTAAATAAATTATTATTATTAAAGTATTAGTGTATTAAATGAGAAATAAAATAAAATTCCAGTATTGGAGAATCGCCAATTTGTAAAGATAAGATATAATATAAAACGATTCTTGAGTAGCTTCTCTTATTATAATTGGTATATAGTATTTTTGGAAGAAAAAAACTATTTATAATAATTTTTGAGTCAACATCAAAGATCTCTCGAAATTCATAAATATTATATGATGCTGAGAACCGTAACTCAAACCATATTAATACAAAAACTTTAAAAAGAATCAGTAAAATATATAACTGTAACTATATATGGTTGTTATCGGTAATTTCTAAATCGTGCCTTTTTTGTTAGCTCTAAATGGTAAATAAATTAGCCATGAATCAATTTAACGCTGTTGAATCAACTCGATTAACCAGAGTGCCAACAATGAAGGCATCCTGTTTGGTAGATGAATTGGTTGCAACACCATTAAAATCATGTCTTTCAGCCGTAGCAATTTAGAGCGAGTGGCAGATGCCACAGCGAGAAGTAAAAGAAGAAGAAGAAGCAGCAGACACATCCATATAATTAGGAGCAATATCAGAAGTGATGAGCAAAAGCCGACAAAGCATGCGAGATGGTGTGACTAGGAAAGTCAAAAGCTGGCAATTATGGACAAGTTGGTGGTATCGTTGTATCCAGTCTTGATTATAGACTTTAGGTGTAACCCAACAAAACAACAACAGTCACAACAAAAAATGGGAGAGAGAAAGAGAAAATGGCATTATACTAATTTAATTTTAAACGAACACAAATGCTGCACATATAATTTAAATAATTGCATAGGCCCCCAGAGGCACGACTATTGATGATGTTATCATACGACTCTTATCAACAATTTCCGCTAGCAGCTGCATTCCAACTCCAGTCGACTTCGCATTGTATCGTTTCGTCTTGGCTCGTTCACTTAATTATAATGTATCGCTTAATGGCCACACTTTGTGCCTACAGACACATTTCCTTCGCCTCGATTATTAGCCATGTATGTAAATGCAATGTATACATGACATTGGCAGACAGATTCCCTGTTGTATAAGAGCAACAAAGACGGGGGGAAATACGGAACAAACTATCGACTGATAAAACAATTTACTCTCCTCATCTGTTTCGTGTGCTCAACTAAATTATGGTTGCAAAATTTTATGAAGCCATTTATTTCACTCACAGATCGCACTCGCTTTTGCCCCTTGCTATAGTATTATTATTGTTAAGAGGAGTGCTTATAATCAGTGGACTGATCCTCCTCTTTGTACTTGTTTTCAATTTTAACAAAAGAACGCATAAAATGCCACAAAAGATTACATAATTATACAAATTATTGCGAGTTTATAAGAAAAGTGGGCATCACATATAATTTTATGTTTATTGGACGAGCTTTTTCTTTGGGCTAAGGGCACAAGATCACGCCATATTAAAATTAAGAACAAAGTAGTTTAAGATAACAATTTTATTTTAATTTATTTATTGGATACATTGAAATATAATAAGTAAAAAATTTGTTAAGAAAGTTTAAGTCTCTTTTAAGAGCCCCTGCTGTGTTTTAAAAAGACTTCAACTTGCTTAACATATTTTTTACATTTTATTATTTGTTTTTAAAAGTTAAACTTTGTAGATTGAATACTTAGTTTTCTTACTTTTAAATAAACGCTTAGATAATACTGCATACAATTATATAAAATTGAATGATTTTATTAAATATTAATTAAAATTTGATAAACATAATTGGACAGTTGAATAATTTTCTTTAAGGAATCGGCAAATTAAAATTCTTAAAGTTCTTGCACATTTTGGAATTATTTTTATTAATTAAAGTTAAATATTGATTCCAGCGATAATACTCAATAGAGTCGCCAAATTCAAGAAATAGTTAAAAAGTATCGAAAGCTTTCAACGGACATCGATGCTGACAGCTGCAGAGCCTAATCGATGTTATCGATAGTGAGATCGATAGTTATGTAGCACTAATTCAAGCTGTTGCATTTAACAACACTTTCAATCAGCATACTTACACAAGCAGATAACATACGTTATGTATTCATATTGTCAGTTATCTGGCATGTCGGGCATACATACATTGGTTAGTCGTTAAAGCCATCTCAATAAGCACACAATTATGCATATAAACGAACCAGCCTACTCGTACTCTCCATCATTAAGTCTAACAGACAATTTGTCAAAAGGAAAACAAGAAAAACAACACGAAAATTTGCATAAAAAATAACAAACAACTAACATTAGACAAAAGCAACAAAAACAAAAGCAAAGACGACAACACACTGAAATTTGCATGTCTGACCGACTAAGTTGGCCACACAACAACAACAACAAAAACAAGGCAAACACCAACAAGTTAGCTACCAATAAAAATTTTGCACAAACGTCTGGTGGTAACACAGAAGCAACAGACCAGACCCCAACTGCAATTACCAAAAGCGAGCCACAGAGCCAAAGCTAAAAGCCAAAGAGATATCAGCGAAGATCGGCCAAGAGGCAACTGCCAACTAGCAACTACCAACTGGGCAACGTTGTGGCAAACAACATGTGCGTTTGTGTCCGCAACGATTAAGTAAAAACAATTTACACGCCTGCCTGCCAGGCCAGAAAAGCCAAGTTGACCAAGACGAAGACGAAGACGTGAATGTGGCCAAGAGATCCAGTGTCCACCGTCTTCCGTCTCCCGTCTTGGCCCTGACTGGCGGTCTCTTCTGGCCACAGACGTGTGGCGTTAATATGCGTCGCTCTGACTTAGCTCGTTGCTGTTTGCCACTTGCCACTTGCTACTTTCCTCTTGCCTCTTGCTGCATGTTAGTGCTTCCTTTTGGCATCGCCAACATGTCAATTATATCGTATCAAATTAATAATTGTACGCGCCGCGCACATGAACACATAAAAATAAAACAAGATTGAATTGATTTCTTGGCCACAACGAAGAATTAATACACTTACTGACAAAATGCAACTTTTTTCTTTAAATCTATTTACCCAATTTAGAAAAAAAAAAACTTCGTTTAATATTGCTGACTTTTAAAATCGAAACAAATAAATAATTAGAAAAATGTAAATGCAGTATATCGAATTAATTTACAATCATCAATTTGACACATACGCCATTTTAATATTCATATTTAAACGAAATAAGACCCTCTCATTCACTCCTATTAAGTCTGTGCACACGTACATACGTATATACATACATGCATACATGCGTACGTGCATACGTGCACACATACATACATACATAAATTTTAATGCGTAATTTAAATTGCTAGTGCACTGCAGACTTCATGAAAAAACGGTAGCATCCATCTGTAGTGTATAAAATAGTGGTATGAAAATAAAATGATGCACGTCTGCGCCCCATTTGCCAATAAAGTTGGTTTAAGGAGCTGCCAGTTGCAGCCACTAATCGTGGCAGACAGGCATGAACTGTGGCCACATATGGAATACGCAACTACACACACACACATACATTCCTACATACATTTTATTTTTCTTTAACTTACCTGTCAATTTGGTGTTGTTAGCTGCTGCTTAAGTGAAATGTTGCTGCGTTTTGATTTCCAAATCTACTTTACGAGCACTTTGACACAATTATTGATAGTTAAACACCACACAAAAAAAAAAACAAAAAACTAACACAAATTATTTTATGCACCATTTCGTCAAAAGCGCGAACTGCCATACGCTGTGATTTGCTTCCAATAAGATAATCCGGCAACTCTACCAAATAACTAGGAGAGGCGACAAAAATAAAGTTATCGTGGTGAATTTGTTTTTAGGTGAAAAAACCATGAGCAATTTAATTGGAAATCATTTTGATTAAGTATATATGTTGTACTTTATTAAAATTTGTAATTAAACTAGCATATATAAAAAGTAAATTGTAATTAAGCCAATCAATTGAGTAAATAATAGTACTAAACCGTAAACATATTGAAATTTATCAAATTAATCATGAATTTTAGTAGCTTTATTGGAGCATACCAAACCCTGCAAGAGAAAACTGGTTACAATATTTAATGTGTCTTGCTGTTTGTGATGTTGTGTTGGCGTCACTTTAGTTGTCTGCGCAAAAGCTGAAACGGTAATTATCTTTTGACAGCACTTAAGTTGAATTTGGTAATGACACATAGCTAAAGATCGAAACGGTGACAAAAGCGACGCTTTAACCTAGCTGACAGTTGAGGTTAAAACTTGGG
This sequence comes from Drosophila kuntzei, assembly GCA_035042165.1. NCBI lineage: Eukaryota > Metazoa > Arthropoda > Insecta > Diptera > Drosophilidae > Drosophila > Drosophila kuntzei. Next base: position 1,008,362 of record JAWNLU010001763.1, read on the forward strand.
CGATAAAAATGACAGACAGTCAGCTAGTGATTTACTGCTGGTGAAACGAGACAATCCCTTTCTGATGCATCATTAATGTACATATTTTATATACATTTGTGTGCCTACCGAAATATTTTAAGAAATATTGTTAAGAAATATATCTTAATAATAACAATTTTACATATGTATACATAATAAGTAATATTTTGTTAATTTTATTTTTGGATATTTATATTTTATTATTATACCATGAACTGTTAACTTGAATTATAAGAAAATTTTGGTAGAAAACACATTTCTTATTTTATTACAATACTGTGAACTGTTAACTCGAATTATAAATTTAGTTTGATCCAAAAAACAATTCTTATTTCCTTCAAGCTTCAAAATCTTATTTAAGAAAAAAATTCGAGTGTGGTGAGTTTATAATCAGCTGACACGTAGCCATGAAAGTTCAAGATCAAATTATCGCCCACCTCTAACGCGCTCTGTTTACCATTGTGCGTATGTGTGTGCGTGCGAGTGTGTGCGTGAGCTGTGGGATGAGCGGAAAATGAAAACGGCGGCAATCGGACAGAGAGAGCGCGAAAATCAGGAATAAGCACAAAATTCCAAAGAAAAAAAAAAGGCCGCCAATTACGATAAATGAACAACTTGCCAATTTCTCAAGTCGAAATACAACAAATTGTTAATAAATATAATATAACGATCGCGATTGCAACAGGAACAGTGAAAGACAGAGAGAGAGAGAGGGTGAGAAGGAGAAAGAGAACAACAGAAACAGCTGAAGGGTTCAGGTTTTTTTATTATCACATTTTTTCTCGTTGGCAAATTTCAGCTGATCGAAGTGTGATCGTCATGGCAAGTAAACGGCTGAATTTAATGTTGGGGACGGAGGAACAGTTGCTGGAGGATCACGATAATCAGGAGAACATCGAGCCGAGTTCGGCGAAACGATTCAAGTGCCATGGAAAATCGACAGTGGAGTCGCCATTGCAGCGCATGTTGCAACGTCAATTGTTTAGCAACTCCTCCAACTTGTCGCCAATAACGGAGTTGTCGCAAAATATGCGGGAGACGCTTTTAGATGGCGGTGGGACGCCCAAATCCAGCACAATGCGCAGCTACAACAGCGTCTCGTCCTCCAGCTACGATTCGGGCAACTCTCTGGATGATGAATACATGGCCATGTTCGAGTTGGAATCGTTCGATCAGCCGGAGAATAAACTGCCCGGAGATCTGGATGCATTGATCAGTGGTCAACTGAAAACAAATGAGGATGTGCCTACAGTGGGCACTCGTTCGGTGCGACGTTGTCTCAGCATGTCGCAACAGGAGCCACTCGATATAACGCCCCTTCGGTCCATTGATAAGGCACTTTATCTGGCACAACCTACGAAATTGGAGTCGCAGTCGGAGCCAAAGCCACCAGCTACTCATCTGATGCGTAAATCCATGTCCATGAGCAATGTGGACATACTCACCGCTCTGGGGGATGAGCCCGAGCTTATTGGTGATCTGAGCAAACCATGTGCTTTGCCCGTACTCCTCGCCGGAGTGCGACATCGCGATCTGAAGACCATCTCCTGTGATACTCTGGCGCGTCTAATGCGCGGCGAATTTGTCCAACTGTCCACCAGTTACAAGATCATCGATTGTCGCTATCCGTATGAGTTCGATGGAGGTCACATAAGTGGCGCACTCAACTTGTACACTCGCCAGCAGATCAAGGAGGCCTTTCCAACCACAGCAGAGGTGCAGCCGGAGGGTCAGCGTAGCATCTATGTCTTCCACTGTGAGTTCTCCTCGGAGCGTGGTCCAAAGTTGCTACGTTTTTTGCGCAACAACGATCGCAGCGTGCACACTCATGATTATCCCACGTTGTCCTATCCGGAGCTGTATCTGCTGCACAATGGCTACAAGGAGTTCTTCAGCAGCTATGCGAATCTCTGCGAGCCCTCGAACTATGTGCCAATGCTGGCGCCCGCCCACAATGAGGAATATCGCCTGTGCCGCGCCAAGACCAAGTCCTGGCAGTGTGCCGATAGCGACGGTGGCGACAGTGGCATCGGTGGTGCTGATGGCGGTGGCTCATCATCCACGCGTTCCCGCATCTTGTCCAAGTCACGTTCTCGCCAGCTCTACGCCGAGTGATTTAACCCACTGAACTTGCCCCAATCTATAATTAATAATTAGTAGCTTGAATATGTAACCAAAGGACGCAAATTTTTAGTTTCGTTTCGTTGTCCAATGGAATTTTATGTATTTTGTTAAAATTATTTTTAATTTTCTGCATTTAGTGTTGACAGTTCCAAAAACCAAAAAAAAAACTAGTGTTTCCAAAATAATCCTCTAGTCAGTGCAGAAAAAAAGGTCGTGATTAATCCGTTCAGTTAATTCATTTAGTTTAGCGTTGAAATTTCTCTAGTTCTAATTATATTAATTATTATAATCTTAAGTATAATAAAATTAAAAAATATGGAGAACGAATCAAATTCCCGATTTTAGGTATATATCTATGTATGTATATGCTTGTGTACAATGTATTCGAGTTAATTATAATTAAAAAATCAGTTTGTATCAATGAAAATACTTGAAATGTCCTTTGAAAATTATAAAGTATCTAGTTTAAGCACACACTATAATTTACCTGATTTCTGTAGCACAAAAACCTCTTTTTGATCCTTCAAATATCGTTTGTAAAGTTGCGAAATCATCGATTTATTTTCTAAATTAAAATTTTTAGAAATATATAATATTTGAAATACTTTCAAGTTTTAAAAAGAAGGCATCTATAATAAAAATCGCAGACAAGTTTTTAAGATTCTCCGCTGTTATACTTTGAAATGTTTATTTATGATGAAAGAGGAGACACATAATATATAATAATAGGATTTGAAAAATCGAAAATAAATTTATAAACTAAAAATAAATCGTATGCTTTAAATCATGTTTTTTACTATAAGTTTGATAGCATATAAATTATTTGCTTTCAAACATACGCACAGTGGCAGACAAAAGTATACGTGCAATGATGATGTTATAATAAACGAATGATTGCAGCTGTGATCGAAATCATATTTAATTTTTAAAAAAATTATTAAGCTTCATTTAAACGTAAAGGATTATAAAATATTTATATTTATGGAATGCCCATATGGATTTTTACAGCTATTGGCGGAATACTTTCGCTGTTGCCACGCCCACAGTCTGCGGGTGTTGCTGCCACGATTTCTGTTGTTGCAGATGCCACCGCATAGAGAGAAAGAGATAATAAAAATGAAATATTACACAAAGTGGAAGCGATTCTCCGGACACTCTATGCATTGGCCATTGCCATGAAAATCGGATAGTACACATATTTTATGTTTTTCTGACTGGCAAAAATACATTTTATTTATTGCCAACAACGGAATATTGCACAAGAGAGCGGCGACAACAACTTTCTCTGGGTGAAAAGAAAGACAACAACATATCGTATTTATTTATATGCACATGAATATTGGATAAATCTGTTGGGTGCACAAAATAAAGAACAACGTTGATATTTATGAGAATTCATTAACAGACAGATTCTTGCAGCTGCCACATGTTGCATTATGTTATTGATTTATTCGATATACAAAACTTAACAATTTATACAATTCACAATCAGTTAATATCCTGGCTTTTAGCCAACTGGATAAAGTATTACAAAATTTTGGAAATGTTTACTTAACTAAGCTGCAATTCGAGAATTATTCCTTAGAGTTCTTGGTGGGATCGAAGGGCGCCTTGAACCCAGCTTTATTATAGAACTCCAAGGGTACTTCATCCATGTTGTCAAAGTAATCGGAATCTCGAGCGCAGCACGGACCGAGCTCCATCTCGACCATCTTCTGGCCCCAGAAATCCAGCATTTCACGCTGGAGCACTTCATCTCGCAGTTTGACAATCCAATCATTGAAATCCCAGGGTCCATAAAAGCCAGCGTCGCCTTTGTACTCCTGCAACAGCTCGGCGGCCTTGTCGAACTCCAACTGCGTGGGCGTTCCCTCAAAGAGCAGCTTCCAAATGATCGATCTCGTCGCTTTGCCAATTTTATCAATATTCTTCTGCTGGATTTCATCGGACACAATGCAGGTGGTCAGCACATAACGCTTCATCAGATCCCGATAGTCGACAAGGGGTTGATCCACGCTTATTGTCGCATCAAAGTCGCTTGTCAAGGCGGCTGCATTACAATTGCTCCGATCGAGCGCCGCGCCAGGATCCTCATCCCCGCTGGCCGCCTTCTCTGCCGCCCGCACCTTCAGACTGGTCGCAAATGGAGCAACGCAACCGGCGTGCGCATAGAACTCCAACGGCGGTTCATCGTCGCTGTCAAACAAATCCGAGTCCCGGGACCAACAAGGACCCAATTGCTTCTTCACAATTGTATCCCGCCAGAAATCCAATTGTTGCCGCTTCAGCAGCTCATCGCGCAGTTTCACAATCCATTCGTTGTAGGGCATCGGCTCGTAGAAGCATGCGTCACCTTTGTATTCTTCTAGCAAATCGCTGGCATTTTTCTGTGACTCAGAAGCGTCAACGGAATCGTCGCTGAATAAAATTTGCCAGATGACGTCACGTGCCGCAGCTGCAATTTTCCTAAAGTTTTCCTTTGTAACTGCATCGTCCACGATTTGATCAACTGCCACACGCGTATTAATTAACTTTTGATATTCCTCAAGCGGCTCCGACTTGTTTATAGTGATATCACCCACAATCTATAATTATTTGCACAATAAATATTTAAAATCTGATATTAGTGATATTATTTATATGCATACCTGGATGGCATCTGCTGGATTTGATTTATGCGCTGCAGTTGCCATTTCGCTGTCAGCTTTGCGCTTTGACATTCCTTCTAGCGCTCAATTGTTTTGCAAATTTATTATTATTTACAAAAATGTATTTTCGCCGACGCGTTAGAGCCAGTGTTGCCAGCTTAGCATATTTCAGGCTAGCTCTAGCATTTTTCAAAATGGAAAAGCTTATAAATTTAGCCAGAAATCTAGCATATTTTAATTTTCATTTAGCTTTAAATTAGATATTAATCCGACGCGGCGGTTTTTTAACCGAGCTGCCACTCAGCAAAAAAGGCGTCTGGCAACGCCGAAGATCAAAAGAACGAAATTCATATTTAGAAAATTTACCGAGAACCTTCTTTCGAAATTATTTTCTTAATTTTGAAGCTAGAATTTTTAAAATTTTTGCTGAGTTTTTGTTGGATTTTTGTCAATTTTATGATGTTTTTATTATAATTAAGTTTGTAACTTCTTCCCCCAGTGACGAGGCTGAAACATTTATAAAAATGATTCCCCTCATTTTAGCTAATTTCGATTTAAAAATGTTCATCAAAAATTCATTTTATTTCAAAATTAGAGCTTAAATTAATTAAAATTTGAATCGCGCGCTTTTTGATAAAAGAACGTGCTAACAGAAGACATACAGACTGTTACTCCTCACAGCACAGCTCCACCATTTAACAGAGTTTAACAGTGTTAGATTTTACATCACAAGTTTGGCATTTTTTAGTATTGCGTCTGCGGTCACACTGTTTGCTATTAACAAAAAAATATTCGTGTTAAAGGTTTTCTTCTGGTGTCCAACTAACTCTACAACAACTAATTAAACCCCAAATTAGTTGCGTAATAAATAGAGCAAATAGAAGCCCAGTAATTTTTGCGGTTGCGTTCGTTTCAAGTCTTGGCGTCCGGCTGTGTTTTCTGTCTGAGTGTCTCAAACTTGCACATTTGGTGAAAAATTTGAGGTTACAATTATTTGACCACGGAAGCAAGAAACCAAACGCTCCGTTAATGTCTCCAACAAGCAATAAATTGTCAGTTAAATTAAATATAAAACGTTTCTAATACGAATGCAATAAAAGAAAAGTACAACAGTTAACTGAATATCTAAAAATCAATCGCATTCGTGGAGTTTGATTCGTGTCTGTGTGCGCTTGTGTTAGTGTCTGTGCGTGAAATTCCCCTTTTCTCGTAGTCAAAAAGGCAACGAAAAACGTTTTAAAGTTATACTCAAATGTGTATGGCAATTGTGGTAAGTCCATAAATAAGTATTTAAAAATAGTACAAATGGAATGTATTTAGGGCAAGTCACACAAATCTTCTACTATATATACATACACATATGTATGTATGTACATATATGTATGTATGATGTGTGTCTGTCATGTATTTTATTTATATTATTGTCTACATTTTAAATTTATTGCACTAAATTTAAACAAAATATTAACTTTTGTCTATATTTGTTATTGTTGTCTTTCTTTGCTCTCAATGCAAATAAGTTGCAGTGCTTCGCGCTCTCTCAATCTCTCTCTCTCTCTTAAACTCTCTTGCTCACTGGCTAACTTGTGTAGGTGTGTGAGTTTTTTCGATTGGAGTCTATACACACACACACACGCATTCTGCATGTGTATATGTCAAAAAAATGATATTTAATTTGGCAAATGTTTTCGATGTTTGATTAATGCACCTCTTTTAATTGCAATTTTTCGCATTTTGGCTGTGAGCCATTGACCCAATTGCTTTGAAACGTTTTCTATGTAAATGATTTAATGACGTCGCCAGTTGAAAGTAAATGTCTGCACTAGATTTGACCTGGTTAACACACAGTAAGAGTAATTGTGAAAAGTAGTGCAACTATAAAACTAGGACATGACCAGTTAAAAGATACAAATACCTACATTTGTATCTGTATACGTTTATTTACTTTCTTTAATCATTTCTACGTCAGCAACTTGACTAGTATCTAATCTGTGAAATGCTTAAACAGATTTATCATATCAACGTCAACTGCAACCGAAACGCGACGCAGAAAGATTCACAAAAATTAAAAAAAGAGAGACAAGAATCAGTTGAATTTTATTCTGAGCAATTGAGGACGCGATACGCATCTTGTCCACAAAGTTTAAATATTTATTTTTGTAAATTCATTCGCATGTACATATTTAAACAAATGTATATAAATTCATTATCGAGCATTTGTTCTAGGTATGTACAGGTATTTTTTTTCGCAGTTATCTTTTAACCTGTATTTTATTTGTGTTTATTTTTGTTTTGTCTCTTTCGCACACATACAAATATTCCTAAGTATTTTTGCAAATTTTCGATAAAATCGAAACGTATTTACGTACGTATGTATGTATTCGTCATTTGCGTCAATGCAGGCAAGCAACAAAAACAACAACAACAACAGCAGCAACAGATGCATAACAGAGAATTTACATACATACATGTTTACATGTATTCCACTTTGCAAAGCTGTAACTTTACATTGCGTCAATTCTAATCAACGCTGTTAAATGGAGGAAAGGGAGAGCAACAGCTGGTATGACAGTTTCAGCCGGCATTATTTGAATCGTATAACAGTTAATCACAATCAAAAATGTTCATCAGAGGAAGAAAAAAAGGTTTTTTCGCATTGTTTTCTGTTTCCGTTCTGTGGATACTCTGAATCTTTTGCTGTCCTTGAACAAGTTCAATGATATCTATACATATTTCTGTTGTTGATTTTGTTATATTATTTATTCTTGATAAAAACAAAAAACAAAGTGCAAGAAAACATGGCATCTGTCCGTCCCAATGATGATACGTTTATTTTATTTTATTTTATTTGTCTTTCTCTTGTGTATGTGCCTTGTGCCACTTTGAAATACATATCTTTTTAGCTATCTATATAGATACAAAAATATGTATGTATATATCTAGATACTTTCTGTATTGTATTTATAAAGATGTTAAAACATATGATAATGACATACAGATTGTAGAGGGAAAAATATTCTTTGGTTGCAGATTAGATTAGGATAGAATGTGTCTATTAGCTAAAGCAATTATTTATTTAAATAGACAGTTCCTGTTAATAAATTCAATTCATAACACGCTATCATATTAATAAATATAGATATTGTTACGTATCTTGATCGAATCAAATGTAACACTCCCATATAATATTGCATTTGTCAACTGTATCTTATACTAAGTATATGTATCTTTAGTTTCACCATTGTCACGTTTCCGGAAAGCGTGCGAATTTCACCAATATATGTACATGTCATTTCTAAATATAGAAAAGGAAGAAAACGACCAAAACATGCAATACTTACAACGTCAGTTGTCGCCACTCGCCAGTCGCTTGCCAAAGCCAAAGCGAGATAGAGATACACAGATAGATAGAGAGGGAGAGAAGTAGTAAAACCACCAGCCAAGTCTAAATATAGTTGAATAAATGTTGTAGCTAAAGCCAAGTGCATGTAACTACGACATATTTCGACTGGATAACCTTGTAAAGGATTCAGATTCATATTTATAGACAGGAATCGGATTCATTGTTTGATTGATAAAATGCTCAACTACAAAGTAAACGCAAATTGTTTACTCAACAGCAATTGTTTCCACTTCTGACAATATGGAAGACCTTCAGTTAAACAGTGAAAGCTCACTAAAATGTTTTCCATTATCAAATGTACTGAAATTTTTATACTTTACATTTAATGAAAATTAAATTATGAGAAAAGCTCAAAAGTATTTCAAGTTGGAAACAAACATTATAATGCATTAAGTAGAGCATTCACTGTACTTGTTTTTGCGGGGGTATCAACAGAAATGCGATAAACCTTAATGACGCATTTGTCGACTTAAAGACGTCATGAAGTTAGTTGCCACTTGACGACAACGGCAACTGAATGATTATCAACACAACGTACAGTTGGCTTAAAAAGTAAAATGCTAAAATTTGTGAGTTTTAAATTAGCTTAGGTTATGTTTTCTTATCTTAAAATACAAATAAGGCCAGAAAGTAATCAAAAAAGTAATGATTTTATAACTAATTATTTGAGTTTTCATATACAGAGCAACTTATTGAGCTGCCCTCGTTTGTGGGTGTGCCCTAAATGTTGCCAACGACCGCAAGTCGTCCCTACAATAACGATAATTTCCATAATGGTGAAATGCCAGACTACCGCTATACGTATTTACATTGGGCTCTGTTCCACCTTCCCCTCCAGTTCCTTCCCCATTTTTGCTCCTCTTTGTCCCCATATACACATATACACCCAAAGGAGTGTGCACACAATCGCAAAATCAATAATTCCGTGCAGACTCGCGTAGTTTTCAGCAAAAATATCATTCTGATTAATTTTTGATGTGTGAATTCTGTTTATTCTCTCCACACTAAATTTATCTAAATTGCATTGATAATTTTGTTTACTCTCTTAACTTTGTATGGTTAACTGATACTATAATCAGTGCATTTAAACATTTAAACAAACTATTAAACTCTTTTTGAGTTAATAAATAACAAATATATATATTAAAGTTTCTCCTTTTAAATCTTCTTACTTTTCTGTGAAAATAACCACAGGAAATCTTAAAATATATAATTACTTTTCATATAAAAATATATTTTTGATAAAACAAAACTTTATAAAGTGCAGATAAGAATATGTACATATGTTTCAAGTATATAAAATATCGTAATCTCATTATCCCAAAATATTTATTTTTTACCATCTAACCAATAGTTTTAAAATAGCCAAACCCGAGTTCCAATTAAATTCCAATAATTCCAAATCATTTTAAGAAGTAATTTATTTTTCGAAATTGGGAAAATATGCGACGAAATTTGATTTAAACCAAGAAGAATCATGAAAACAAAGTTAACAAGCAGAACTTTGAGTTGAAGACATTGGATCGATGCGTAAAACGAAACGTCGACAACTTTTTTGGGGTTCTAAAAACATACTGCAGATTCATAGTCTAGACTCAAAATACTCGTATTCTTTTAGTTGAAAACAGTAAACAAATCAGGCTCAGACAGCAGTCAATGTCTGGCAAATGTCTGGGTCTGTTTAAATGTTGTTCCATTTAGGGAACGTGTAGACAGATTATGTGACAATTGAATCATATTTCTTCTACCCAACAATATCTATTTTAATTACAGTATTAATCAAGTTTTTGATGTTAACGTAAACAAGCAAAAGACTTTGATATTTTTCTTACCTATCCTGTTTTGTTTGAGTTGAAACCTCTTTTTTGTGAGGTGCCTTGAACCCGGCATTGTTAACAGCCAGACATTGGGTTGACCTTATGCTTATCCCTCGTATCATATCTTTCCTCTTATTTTTTTCACTTTCTTGCCAGAAGACACAACATTACCACCTCGACTTTTCTCCGGTTCCTGCTTCGTTGTTGCCCTTTGTTTTATTGTTATATGTATATATTTGAGTGTCTATCAGCAAAAGCGACAATGGCATTGGCTTGTCTGGCTCGAGTGCAATCAACTTTTAGCTCTCTGCTCACTTTATCGTCAATTTCTCAAGAAAAACACGAAAAAAAAAGACTTTAAATAATTCATTTCACTTCTCACTTTATTTTCTCCTCTCTCACTTTAATGAATATTGTCTGTTATAATTTGTTGTTATCTCAGTTTTTATTCAAGTTTGTTTATCGATTCTCATTTATATATTATTTATGTGGCTTTAATTTTAACCCATATACTTGAATTCCATTGGAATTTTTCTAACATTGTGTCTATATTATATAATTTATAACTGCTGATTAGATTAGTTAACGAAAAGTGTCTCATTGTTAAAATATTGGTTGCCAAATAAGGAAGCAATTTATTCATCATGATTCGTCGGCGTCAAACAAATTCAACTGACAGTTTCAAGTGCACGTCCAAAAAAAAAATAAATACCTTTGTACACAATCTAAAACGAGTCGAAGATTAAATACTCTTGCATAAATATAAATATTTAAATTACATAAGAGAGGAAAATTCAAACTTTATCTTTAAAAGATTAAAATAAATATGAATGATATAATTTATTTTATTTCTAATCATAAAAAAGGCCCAACTTATTAGGAAGTACTTATGAAGAAAATACTATGATTTTTAATGAAATAGCATTCCAGATCATTGCTAAACTTTAATAAGAAAGGTTTCTTTTGTTTCCATATAATCGCAACAAAGAGAACAAAAATATTTGCTTACTATTAAAATGTATTTTATAATATGTACTTGTTTAAAGAATAAATTTTGTAGCTTAAGTTTTAAAGAATTAAAGGAGAATTATGAAAAAAAATTAAGAATTTAATGAATGAAAAGTAGACAACAATGTTTACAAAAAAAACCATTTTTATAGATTTATTTATTTATTTAAAATTATTTTACTTATTATTATTTGAAATTAATTAATTAAAAGCAGTCGACAAGTAGAAATAATAATTAAATAAATTGTAAATAGAATAATAGACTTATAAATTACGCTGTAACCTATTTAGTATATAACAAAAATTCTCAGAGTCTCTGGGAAATAGTATTTGATTGATTGATGACTGTTTTCAACTCTAAACCCTTTTTTTGACGGGGTGCTTTAGAGTGTGTCATATACTCTGTAGTATCATAGTGAAAACAACTAAGGTATACCAGATTATATGTAGTTCATAGAGTCTACGTACATATAAGGCGTCTCCCCACAAAACACCAGAAAAATCTGTGTTCACTGAAGCGTGACACGGCGCTGTGGTTGTAACTGTGACTGTGACTGCGACTGGGGCCTTGTTATAGTATGTGGATCAGTGATTGAAATGCCCGTGTGTGGGGGGTACCTGGAATACATAATAAATAGCAATTTTCTCCACAAATGGATATTATACCTGTTACTTAACGTCATGCTAGTGCTAGTACGAGTACGGAACGTACTACAACATTTACATATGCCAGCCCACAATAAAATAAGTTTTAACTGGTTTCAATTGAAGCAACCTTTTCCCATAAATATTATTCGCAACTTTTTTGCGGTCTGACCTTGGCAGCCCATTGTCATGCGCCTCGATTAATTATATATAATTTAACTTTAACTGTCACAACTTGGATTTGTTATTTTCTTTCTCTTTCTTTTTGTATCTTTTGGCCTTGAATTGAAAGTATCTTTAAGATTGAAAGAAAGTATGATTAAGACAAGTGCATGTTTATGTACATTCTATAATTAAATTTAAGTTTTATAATCAAATTAATATAAATCATAAATGTTGTATTGAAAATATCATTTGTTAATATTTCAACACATTTAAAAAGCTTACGTATACATGGATACATTCATTTTTAGATGCTTAATGGAAAAAGTAACACAAATTAAATATAAAGTATCCGAAAATAAAAACATAATTAAACATCGGCCGGCTTCTCTCATTCTCTCTTAATTTTCCTCTCTCTCTTACTGAGTGTATTATAATTTGGTCACTTCACATAAGGTTGTTTTTGTTATTTTGTATCAACAGCAAACCAATTAAACTAATTTCCAATTAAAAAAATCCATATAATTTAAGATATGCATGTATAAGAGAGTATTTATTGTTCGTCATTTCAAATTGATCAACTCTTTCATAATTCATTGTGTTTTATGAGCACTTTAAGGCAATTGAAGTGTTATGAGGCGACAACGAACAATTAAATCCATTTTACAGATGCATTTCAACTTGTTCGACAGCTGCTTAAAAAGTCAAAATTGCGCCAGACTGTGAAATCTTTGCTCAGCGATGGGAGCAATGCACGTACATATGTACGTATGTACATTGTACATGCATTACATGTACATATATATGTACATACGTATTCCTTAGCAAAGCAAGAGAGCAGGGCGAGTGTAGAAATGTGCGTCACAGCGAGAGTGGAGAGCAAACAAAACAAAATATAAGCAAAGTTAGTTGCTCACTCGATTTGTGCGTCACGCGCTCTCACACTTACTCTCAGTAGTAGTCGCGCTCTCTTTTTATACAATCGCTCTCTCGCAGTAAGTGATTGTGGGGCCTTTTCGACTGTTTTGCACCCAGCGGCGTTTGGCAACTTTCAGTCGATAGCAAAAGATGAAAGAGTGCTCATCGCGCAGCAATTGGTGTCTGCTCAGTGTTGTAATCGATCAGCGTCTTAGAATTGACACCTGTCGATATCTAATCGAGATTTTATCGCGCCGCATTACAGGCGACTAAGTCGCTTTTTAAGTCGGTACAAACAAAAAAACCCAAACAAATTTAATAAATTACTTAAAAATATAAACATTGCCTCTGTATACCCGTATATTCAAAAATTAGTGCAAAAATCTACAGTGTCATCATTGTCCATACCTACATACATACTTATACCTATATATTATATGTTTTTCTATATATTTGTGTTTGCTTGTGTATGTTATTCATTTTCGCAAAGACGCAAAACAAAATACATTGCATAAGCAAAGTAAAAAAATAAAAACCAGAAGAAATCTTCAAGTAAACAGCTGATATATTTTTTATATACTCTTCTGGTTCATACATACAATCTGTGTTCGCGTGATTCTGTGCTCCTAATGCCCCAGAGGTACAAATAAGTGAAAGTTTCCTTATGTGAATAACTAACAAAATCATGTGCCCGCCCAGATGTGACTAAACCGAATATACTCACAAATCTATACATACAGACATACATATATACTCATGTGTATATAGAGAGCTACATACATATATAATTTCCAACCGCTTGTTAATTAGTTCCACGTTTCCTTCGTACCGCTTTATACGAGTTTTAGGCAGTAATAATCATCTACTTATAATGATGTTTCGTGTACAACACACACACCCCAATAATTTTTATCAATATTATGCCAAAATTCAAGAGAATTGAATTGTTTGTGTAGCTTTGTTTTAGACTTGAAATACGGAAAATCCCAACACCTTCAAACAATAACCAAATATTTGCTAATGAAATTCTATGTATTATGTACTATGTATCTCTGTATGTCTAGTCAAATATATGTGCGTGTCTGTATATATATGTAGATAGATAGAATAATATTTTGTTGTGTCTATATTTGAAGGCGTGATATATGTTTTAAAAGTATAATGCAAATGGTATATACATAAGTTGGAAAATATTCTCATTTGGCTTTTATTTTATTGCGTTTGAATTCTTTAAAAGTTTTTCAACCACAGCTAAAATAATATATTGCTATAAACAGATTTCCACTTACAGTCTTTGTACCCTGTACATTTTGAAAAGATTTGCTTAACTCTAAAAATTATATATATATTTGTAATTACTATACTGATCTGCCTGACCAAACATTAATTTAAGAGTTATAAAAAGAGATAGTTCTCAGAATATTTATAATTTGTTATATTGATCATTATTTTTACCGGAAAAAAACACCCTGTAGAATTATTAACTCAAAAGTGCAGTTGTCACGCCGAAATTAGAACCTTTTCAAATTGAAAATTTTAAAAAATTAGAATACTTAAATTTTGTTCCAACATAATAATTATCGTTAATTTGGGCCTTAGATACTAATTTTGAATAGAATGTGAGTTTGTCTGTTTGCTACGTTTCTATAGGAGAGAGACAGGGGGAGTACAGGGTATCTTACACGCGAGGGTAGTTTAATATTTTTATGAAATGTCTTATCTTACCTATCAAAATAATCATTTATTATTATATGCCATATTTTGTATAATTTATAAACTAATAATAAACATCATTATTAATCAGAATTTTCTGAATTTCTTACAGTTGGTTCGACCTGTTCCCACATCTATGGAGTTTCATCTAGACAGTGCAGAATACTGCCAGGCACAGCACAAATAAAAAGTAAGTAAGCCAAAAAAAGAAGTTCCATAAATAAAATCTAGTACCCAAAAAGAAAACATAAATAAGGTCAGGGCTGGACAGGACAGGGCATGACAGGCATTTTCCAATGATTGTAATTGAATGCGCAGTCGACACGTGCTGTGTTAGCCCTGTTAAAGGTCACTTGAATTGGCCAAAATGAACTTTGTTAACCTCTCGGTGAACTAATGAAAATAGAAAGCCATTAAATGTCGTTGCCAATGTGTCATAAGTCTTCAACTTCAAATGTTCTTTCATTGCGTGTAATTGAGATTAATTCTCCTTTCATTACTTTCCCATGGCAATTTTCTGCAATTAAAACTTGTTTGTTCCAAATGAAGGAAATCAATTAAGGCCAGTTACAAACTTAAGACTTAAAATTGTTTTATCAATTGTGTTTCATTTTAAATTCTCTCATTGTTGATTAATTTACGGCCGATTGCTTAACGATTTATTGTGTTATCGATTATATTTAATTTACCATCGCTATTGATGGTTTTACTTTAATTAGTATATTTATTTATTCAAAATTTGAAAAGGAAAAATGTTGAATATGATTTTAAAAATAAATATGACTAAAAGGATATCTTTATAATGAAAAGTTTTAAAGTCTTGGAGTATTAAAAACATTAAAATAAAATTGATTGTTAAGCTATGACATTTGTAGACACTTTTTGATAACTTATCTGCATATATTATATAATTTTCATTATTTTGCAGGTAATCCAACCTCGAATAAGGCCGTGGATAGCCTAAGAAAACGCGGTCAACTTTTCGGAAGTCGATGTAAGATATCAGACCAAAGCGTGGACAGCTGAGATAGTGACAGAGGAGGTCATTAAGCCCGAGCTTGGGGATAACGAATATAGAGCTAAAAGATAGACACAAGAAAATGGTCTGAAGTGAACGCAGTTCATATCACGAAAAGAATAATCCAAGTGTGAAGAAAGAGACGCAACGAAAGCAGAAATTGTCATTCGAAAGGAGATAAGATCGGAGAATAGAAAGCGAAGAGAATATAATTTAGAATTTGATTTAAATTGGCATCGCGACACTTGCGAAATCGAACAGGGATTTTTATATAGGCACAGAAAATTTGTTGAAGGAGGGAAGTTGAAAAGATAGGAATCCAAAATTGTGTACTTAATTATTGAATTATTAATTTATACTTAAAACAAAAACTAATTAGTTTTGCGTGTGTTTTATATAGAAACCTAAAGCTAACAAAACGTCTAATTATATATATAAAATATATATACATACATATATTTTTTTACAAAAAGATTAATCAAAGAAGAACAAGTCTAAAAAAATATCTACTAAGCTGAATTTTGTCGACTTATTTAACAAAAAGAATTAAAAAATCGAGTAACTTCCCAGAGTCAAATCAAATTGATAAATTAGCCCAGAAAATTTGGAAAATTTATTTATACAAGCAACAAATTTAAGTTAAATTAGTAGAAACCGAATTGATAATTTTGTGTAATTATACTAGCTATATATAAATTTGATACTTACACTTGAACCGATCTGATTTGTAAAGTTAATTAAGTCAAGCATCAAAATGCGTCAAAAAGATTTGCGCCCAGCACCTGCTCTTATTGAGTATAAGGGCATGAAGTTCCTAATCACCGATCGACCATCAGACATAACAATTAATCATTATATTATGGTGAGTACGATTGAATAATAAGTTTACTAAAATTATATTAATCAAATGATATGTATTCTCTCTTGCAGGAGCTTAAAAAGAACAATGTTAACACTGTGGTGCGTGTGTGCGAGCCCAGCTACAACACGGATGAGCTGGAGGCCCAAGGCATTACAGTCAAGGATCTAGCTTTTGATGACGGCACCTTCCCGCCGCAACAGGTCGTTGACGAGTGGTTTGAGGTCTTGAAGGATAAGTAAGTCCTATTCACATTACACATTTAAGTCACATTCTATTTAATTTAATTTGTTCCATTTTAAAAAAGCAATTCTCATTTACATATATTATTATTATTGTTATTAATTTGTATATACTTATGGAATTTATTCTATAAAAAGGGGAACTCATCGAAATATTTATATATATTTAATACAAAAATAATTGCAATTGAAAAATTGTTTTTTGTTTATTTAATTTCATACTTATTTAATTAAACAACTCATAAATGTTTCGATCGGGTTAACTTTACTATAAATTTATTGTAGCTTAGATACATTTACAAAATTTAAATTAATTAATTTATTCAAAATGTTTATAAATATTTGTACATCGAGTTCTGATTTACATAAGCGATACCAAAGTTGATTTTTATCAATTTATTCAGTATTATTTTTTGTTGCTTTGTACACTGACAAGTAAAAATTAATTAACAAGTGAAAAATAAGAGAATCAAATGAAAAATAACAATTAAAGAACTCCCGAGCTGCTAACAACATTTAAATTGCTGCGCCTTAAAAATTAAAACAAAAATCGAAAACAAAATGTAAAAAATAAATGTAAATTATAAATAAATATACACACACACACACATGCACACACTCATGCTGAATAGAACCATTTCCCCGTAGTCCTCGCTTAGGCTTTGCTGTCTTATTATTTATCGTTTAAAATAGATCACGATTCCTTAAACACTTCAGTCTGTATATATTTAGTTTTGCTTCATTTTCAATTAGTTAATTCCTCTCACTCTCAAAGCAAATGTTGTAATTTTTGGTAAACTTACCCACATCCTTCCTTTTTCTATATATTTATATATACTCAATATATATGTATATGCATTTTGTATATGTATATTATTGTGTATGGATTCCGTTTCGTTTCTTGGTTTGTGTGCTATTATCCGCTGGCTAGTTTTAGAAAGTCCACAAGCGCCACACTATCCTACTACAGACATAAGCGTTTCTCGCTTAGACACATACCAAAAACAGCTCCAATGACAGCAGCCTCAGCCACAGCCCGAGCCAGAGCGAGTCTCTCAGCAGTCGCAACCACAACAACAACCACAAATACAACAGCAGCAGCAGCAACATCAGCTACAGATACAGATACAGATACAATGCCCCTAACAGCTAATGAAACTGATACAAGCGATACAGCAGCAGCAGCAGCTATATTTAATAATACTACTGCATTTGTTGATAATGAGACTTGTCGGTAAGCGTAGATCCCAATGCTTTGTAAACGTTCAACCTAAAAAGTACATGCAACAATTTAGAATAATAAATAAAAGCCAAATTTTGTATTGCTTAAGTATGTTTATTCTTCTTCTTCTTACAACTAGTATTACTATTAATCATATTCTATTTATATACATACATACATATTATGAATATTATCTCATTATACACCCGCTCTTATCGCATCGCAGATACCAGCAGAATCCCGAGGCTTGTGTTGCCGTTCACTGTGTCGCTGGTCTGGGACGTGCCCCCGTTTTGGTTGCCCTTGCACTCATCGAATTGGGCTTGAAATATGAAGCGGCTGTTGAAATGATCAGAGAGTGAGTCATTTGATTTGATTGAATCACCACCATTTATAGTATGGCCTACATATATTTATGTTTGACTTTTCTGTTTTCATTTTTAGCAAACGACGCGGCGCTATCAATGCCAAGCAGCTCTCATTTTTGGAGAAATACAAGCCGAAGGCGCGACTAAAGCACAAAAATGGCCACAAAAATTCATGTTCTGTGCAATAGATTTCCAAAACCATATGTATATTCCCACCAGATAAAAAGTGTTCATTTTTTCAAACAAAAAAAAACAAAAAAAAGAGGAATGAAATAATTAAACGAAATGGAAAACAATTAAACTGTAAAACTATCCAAGATAACAGAGAAACACGCTATAGAAATCGCAGCCCCAGTTATTATATAAAGCAAAAGATAAATCCATAAACATATTGGCATCAAATTGTATGTATTAATTAATGTAATTTATGTTTATTTAATTTCCCAAACAAACAACAAAAAAGTTGAAGAAAATGTAACGCAATTCTAATATTATTTCAAGCCCATTTACGCCCATTTAATGGTTGTAAACGGGCATATATATATAAATACATAAATGTAACAGTAACAGTAAAACAAAAACAAAAAAGTAAAAGTAATAGTAGATTATATATATATATACCCATAAACTGTATCGAAATCTATTGAACATACATACTGTCAAGGGTCAGGCACCATAGCAATATATATAGAAAAGATGAAGGAAACAATAAATGAAATAAGAAATTCAAAACACAATGTTAGACAGCAACAAGAGTTATAGAAAGCGCTTAGCATTACTATACAATTATGCATTATAAACCAGGGACAGGAACCGTAAGGAGCTACTGGAAGAAAGATCGAATCTGCTTATATAAACTAAACGCTGCATTTGATTGATTATACTGTATAACCGCTCAGACAAATGTACTTAAAATTGCATGTTTAGTTTAGCGTTGCGCCCATCCAATAACTAACTTATTTTATGGTGAGAAAATATATTCTAAAAAAATAAAATAAACCAATACCTACAATGCATAACGAGTACGTTACAAATTAAGTGGTAGCAACGAACGTGAATCTAGAAGATACTATCTTAAGCCAGATTTTATATTGCAAATTGTTTATTTTATTATGTATGCTTCATGGAATGCAAATGGTCCTATCAATTTTTGCTTTCTCTTCTTTTTTCTGTACTATACCAATCTCCAATTTGGATAACTATTTATATATATATATATATACTTATATATATATTACTTATTAAAGCATACACAATATACAATATCAAATACAAATACAGTACATAAAAATTTTTACATTAATGACTACATACATTTAAATAATATATACGCAACAGTTGCAATACTACAACAACAAACAACAGCAAACAAACAAACAAACAACAACATCAGCAAATGGTAGATAAAAGAAACACTTTGAAGAAAAATTGAGAAAATGAACATGAAAAGAAAAATGAAACAAACCTTATATAACAAATTTAACAAATTATAGTGAGGATAAAGCAGAAATTACAAAAATATAATGCTTACAATTAATTTATCCAATATTGAATTGTAATTTTTTAAAATGTTAGTCATTACAATGAAATAAAAACGATATATGAAAATTAAACATTTTTCTTTTTAGAAAATTTAAAGTTTTGTTAATGTGTGTAAGTATATACTTACTTATATAAGGTGTGGAAATATCCTTCACATCCGAAGACTAAGTAAATTCACAAGAGGACGATATTTCTGGCAAATTGAAGACAATTACCCAATTTTCGGCTCGATGTGAATGGATATAAGCATCTGTATATCATCTACAGCTTTGAGAATATCTGTAAAGCCTATTCGATTAAGAGCAGCTACGATAATTTCATAACTCCATTTTAAATAAAAGTCAATTGATATTTAACGATGTTTCTCTTTATTGTTGCATACGTAAATAAATATATTGATAATAATTACAACTAATAACTTTTACATTTGTTATTTTTCTTCTTTTTTTTTGGGAGAGGCACACACTCGATTTTCCTTGGATGCCGGATTCCTCTTTGTGTACAGAATTACTTATTACAAACTCGTACTGTAAACTTAAATTCTCAAAGCGCGTACAGTTTCGTCAATATATGTATGTGTGTTGCTCTTGATTTTACGATATTATTTAATTCAATGATATACATAGGAATATAGTATGTGTCCACAAAGTCAAAAAGTATTTCTAAATAAAGCAAAGGATATTCCAAAAATTGTTGTTTCTTTCATAAATTGCGCACATTTTGGTGTTTCGGTCTTTAAGAAGACCGTTAACAGAATGCCTGCTGTTAGCTAACAGTGGTCTAGTAACATGTGTGGTGAACTGTGCTATGTTAGCTAACAGTGGTGCTAATTAACAGCAAAATGTAAATGGTTTAGCTGAATTTTGTGATTTTAAATTAAAACTAAAAATTAGTAATAATAATAATAATAGTAAGTAAATGTTTATTACATTTTGTTCAGTTAATTGTGTCTTCTTGTGTGTGTATATATGTTTTGCACTCAATTTAGAAGCTATGCATCAAAAAAGTCGTATAGCCAAATGAATGCCGAGCCGTTACAGACTAGAAACAAAATTATTATTTTGGGATATTCATTTAATTACCATTTCTTTATGGCTGCGCACAAAGCACCGAAAAAACTCGAAATAAACGTTTTTAGAATAATGCAAGCAGTTAAAGTATTCAAAATGTTTGTGATATTTTTTTCTTTAGAGGCAAGTGGAAAGCAAAAACGTAAACTATACATACATGTGTAAAAAAATATATGTACCTCTTTGCATATCCACTTTATCTTTAATTATTTATCTCATTTATATACAACTTTTCACTTTAGCACATCTTCGATTTATACACAAAAATTGTTGTTTTAAGAAAAATAAAATACTACGCTAAGCTTCTTCTCATAATCATTTAAGTAAACACATACATGGAAATAAATACATAATTGGCAAAAATTAATTAAATTATGGTTAATGTTGAGTAAATAAAAAGCTGCTTTGGAACTAACTGACCATAGTTGTTGGTGTTTGTTTGTTGTTAGGTTGTTAGATTGTTGGTGTTGTTCTTGTTACTGGTTGTTTGTTTGTGTTTTAGCCTACATGTTAAGCCGCCGTTGCACAAGCAAAACAAGTGAAGATTTCATTAATAATAATAATAATAATAATAACTACTAAATTTAAACATTTTACTACAAGTATTTACAAATCACAGCTACAAACACTAAGACAGCGGGCAGCGACGCGTCGCCAGTGTTGCATAACATCATAATCCATACATTCATTCATTCATCATCATCATCAAATAAATGGCGGCAGCGGCAGCGGCGTTGACAAAACAAATTAACCCATTACATTTTTTTTGTTGTATTTTGTGTGGTTTCGTTTTTGTTGCATATAAATATAGTATTCTGTAATAATATATAATAAACTAAAACTGTAAAATGAAATCATAGTCCGGCGCCTTCTCTCATCCATACGTATGTATGTATGTATGTATATATGTAGTGTGTGTAGTTGTGTGTGTGTGTGTGTGTTACAGTGTTTACAGCCAACCTCCTTTACGGCCAAACAACAAGGAACTAACTGAACCCACAAATGACTGTGTTATGCTCTGTGACGCCGCTCTGGAGTCGTCGTTATCACTGCTCCTGCTCCTGCCAGCAGACGTTGACGCCGCTGCCGCTGCTGCTGAGGCAGCGCTGCTGTCTGAGACCTTGCCAAGATCTGGACGCACACGCCCACCACCGCCTCCAATGGTGCCCAGATCGGAGCGCTGAGCTGCCATGCCATTCTTCAGATTGCGACGCGACTTTTGACGTTGCATTTGTTTAACACGCGTTTCGCTGGCGGAGACAGAGACGCCGCTTCCCGCTGCTGCTCCTGTTGTTGTTGCTGCAGTTGTTGTTGGTGTTGAGTGTCTTGGGGATTTCGTTGTAGTTGTTGCCTTGGGTTTCAGCTGCAACACAATGCCCTGATCATCGCTATCCTCGCTGTTGTAGGCGCTTGTTGTTGCACTGCTGCAACTGGGCATCATTGTTGATGTTGATCCTCCTCCTCCTCCTCCTCCTCCTGCTGCTGGTGACTTGAGTCCACGGTGTAAAACACCCTTGATTTGTGCGCGATCAAAGTGTATATCATCCACAATGCTATTGCTGCTCGTGTGCAAACTCTGTAAGCTTTCTCCGCTGCTGCAGCTCAATTGGGAGAGCGGGGAACTGCTGCGATTTGCAATCCCAGTGCCAAGATTACGCTGTGCACTGATTATGTTCTCCAGTCCAATGCTCTCCACCTTCTCAATCAGATTCAGCGAACGCAATGCTCGCCGTTCCAGATGCGACAACATGACCTTCTGCTGATGCTGCTGTTTGCTCAGATTCCGCTGCAGTTGCACATCGCTGGGTCCAACCAATTTGCGTCTTATCAAATCCGCACCGGATGAGAGCAGACCAAACAGCGGCTCCGGCGACTGGCAACGTGGTGGCGATCCTTCCGGACTGTTGCAGGGAGTGACGGTCGGGGAGTAATTGGGACCTGCGGGCGTGTTCAAAGCACTGGGCGTGACCGCCTTAATGCCACGTTCATTCAACATGCCAGCCAGGCCCAGATTCACCGAAAATGTGGAGCAGGAGTTCTTTCTCGACATGCCAGCGCGGGGCGTGGCAGGACAACTGTAAAATAAAGATGATCATTAAATAAAATATAGATAAATCATTGTATGAAGTCAGGTTAAAGTTAAAAGAATTGTTATGATTATTTTAAGCAATAAATTTAGATTGATTTGATTACAATCACAATTGATTTCATTCATTATATTTAGTTATAATTAAAATATTTAATCAGTCGAAACGATAGCTTTGAATTTACCTAAATATATCAGTAGTAATTGCAGTTTGAAATGTTTACAATCATAATAAATTAGAATAATTCTGATTTAAATTCCATTTTTATATTGTAATCCAATTGATTGCAATTTTCTTGTTCAGCTCTGATCTTTAGTTACATATTAATTGGATTATTTGTTAGACTCACCTTGGCTGTCTCGATGTCGATGTGGAGGCCATGCGCGAGGACACCTGTGACTGCGAGAGGAAGGACAGATCGTTGACGAAACCATCATCCGGATGCATGACCATGCTGTTTGTATACGTATATGTGCAGCCAGGCGCCTCAAACTGCTTGCCGAGACCGAGCTCCTCACTCACATCCTCCTCCACATCGGACAAAGTGTACACCTGCATGCCCAGATCATCGAGACCACGTCCGCCGCGAATCGTGACACCTGGTCGCTCCTCCAGGAGGCCACTGAGCGTGGGCGTTGCCAGGCGGGACCAATGATGCAGCGTCTGTGAACCCTCCATGGGCTTCACAATCTGTAGTTTCTCTGGAAGACGCCACTGATGCGTTGTTAGGCCCGATGAGCCCGATCCCGTCGACATGATGCTGTCCGGCGTACGCACGCCCATGGGCAAACCCAAGCCAGCAGCTTGTCCAGCCTGCCCCAGTCCACATCTTCCCTGATGGGGTTCATCGTAGTTGTAGGTGCCGACTGGAGCATAAGCGAGCATTGCACGTCGAGCCAAGACCTCAGCGGGCGTCAGACGCTTGAGAGCCGCCTCCAGTTCCTTGGCACCAGGAGCACCAGGCACACCAGATGGCTGTGCCGGATAACCATCGTCCGACTGCGAGTTGAGGCTTTCATTGGAGAGCGTCTTGAGGCCGAGGGAGTTGCTGCTGCCGCCACTCGCTCCACGGTAATACGATCCTGCCGGATACGCCATGGATGCCATGCGCGGACCCGAGGTACTGCTCATGGACATGGCACCCAGTTGGGTCATGGACACATTGCCGCTGTCCATGTAGTTGCCACTCTTGCTGGCACAACGCACCGTGTCGAATGCACGCTTGTAAGGCGGCGGTCCATAGATGCTGCTGGAACCGAAACTGGTTGCCATGCCTCCTCCTCCTGGCATGTTTGACATCATGCGACTAATGCGATCCGCACACCGCTGACTATCACCGGAGATGCCCGAATCGAGGCTGTTCTCCGAGTACAGCGAGGATTCCATCAGTTCCGATTGCAGTGACTCCACAGCGACTGCGGCAGCTGCTCCATTGTTGCCCAGTCCACCCAGGAAGGAGCTGCGTGCCTGCGGCTGTGATCTCTTGCGCTGTTGCTTCAACTGATCCTGGGCCGAGTGCAGCAATGCCAACACTTCCTCATAGCGCTGCTTGAACTCCACCAACTCCAGAGCCAGGGCATTCTGATTCTCCTTGGTCACATGCAGCAGCGACAGATGCTCATCATTGTCCTGCGTCAGTTGATGCAATCGCATCTCCGCCTCCGCCAGACGCGCTGTCAGACTGACAATCTGCTCATGCTGCAGACGATTCTCCTCCCGCTGTCGCTCCAGCTCCAAGCTGATGTTATCATACTGGGAATTGGCATCACTTAACTGTGCACTTATGTCCGCCATCAGTCGACGCTCGTGCTCCTCCACCTCGTCCGTCTCATGCGCCAGTTGTGTCGCCTCGCTCTTTAGAGATTTGTTCTCATCCAGCAGAGAATTCACCTTCTTCTGCAGCAGATCCAAGGTGATGGACTTGGACATTGTGGGTGTGTCTAAAAGGAGTTGAAGTGGGAGTTGTTTATCCTGTACATTACACAGATCTGACTTGACTTACCCGCATCTGTGCCATCGTCAGCATCGTTGGTCAGCACCGAAATCAGTTCGTTCTTCTTGTGCAGCTCGTGCAGCAGCTGAGCACGATCATCGTTGGCGGCTTTCAGATCCGTTTCCAGATCGCAAACACGCGCTTCGAGTCCATTATTTTGCGTTAGCAATTCCTTGCCAATCTGCACAGTCAACTCCAAATCCTTTTCCTTCTCTTCCAGCAGACGCGTCACGGCTTCAATGTCATCGTAAGCGCGAGTCATCTGGCTAACACGGTTACCACATAGAACTGCAAGTGCAAAATATCAAAATATTCCAATTAAA
Source organism: Drosophila kuntzei (assembly GCA_035042165.1). Classification (NCBI taxonomy): domain Eukaryota; kingdom Metazoa; phylum Arthropoda; class Insecta; order Diptera; family Drosophilidae; genus Drosophila; species Drosophila kuntzei. Next base: position 1,033,545 of record JAWNLU010001763.1, read on the forward strand.
CACACATCTCATATAAATAAAACAAATCATAAATAACAAAGGTTTATCGTGTTATAGGCTATTTCCACTACAGCACATTTGGCTCATTCGACGCCATTTTCATCATCCCAGACCGAATGTTCAGTTCGTTCCCATACAAAATAAAAATGATCATCCAAAAAAAATGTAGTCATTTATTGCTATTCGCCCTGGTTGAATTCAGTATTTTTCAATCGAAAACCCGATGTTTATCGATGATCTCGTGAAAAACTATAGAATCATCTCTAATATCAGCTGTTGTGTCAGAAAAAAAAGTAAACATAAAATTTGCGCCAAATATATTTTTAAAAGGAATATTAAAATGCTATATTTTCTGGTGAACAAGCAAAGGAGAGCAGTCATTCAGTGAAACATGACCATGAGGCCATTCTTATGGACCTAATTCATTAATATTAATTATAATTAAGCTTTTATTTTATACTTTATTATTGTTGCACAGACACTTAACAGCTGATTTATTTCGGGCGAATGGCAAATCTAGTAACCCGTTTCACATTTGGTCGTGGAAATCCAAAAATCAGGCACATTCATATGTGAGTGAATGAGGCAAATGTTAGTGCTCGTGGAAATAGCCTATTAAACCTATCGATTGCCAGGGCTGCGATACACTGACTTTAACAATCGTTGTGTAGTTATCGAATTGACAGGGCTGCCGTTAGATCATTGCGTAATAGAAAGAGACGAACCAACAATACCTTCCATCAGCAATTGCTCATTTTGCTGGTCCCGCTCTCCCAACCCGAAGGCCAGCAGCCCACATTCATGGGATGGCGTTGCCATTGTTGTTGTTGTTGTTGCACTACCACCAGCCGAGAACTCGAGTTCATCCTCGTACTCAAGTTCATCGTCTATGATGCAAAAGTCGTCGTGCCAATCGCTCGACGCTTTCGTTTGGCATGCAGCAAAATCGCATTCCTCTAAGCAATTTGCTGTTGCATCCACAATATCCACAGCATCCACACGGCAGCTGCTGCCGCTGCTCTCAGTGGCTAAAAATCGATGCACGCGGCTGCTGCCGGCAGCAGGCGCCACATTGTCAACTTCCTCTCTCTCAATCCCTGTCTCCCTCACTCTTGTTACTGCTCCTGCTGCATTGTTTACGTGCGTCATGGCCAAAATAAGTCTTTGTTTTAGTTTTATTTCGATTCTATTACTGATTCCCTTAGTCACACTATCACATTATTAGCATTCCCTGTGGTTTTCTTTTTATAATTGTTTAATTTTGTTGCGTTTATTTGCTTGTATTCTGCGGTGTATTATGTAATATTTTAAGCGATTTCATTATAAAATCTGCTGCCAAGGCACTTGGTTCGTTTTGTGGTTGCTGGTGGTGATGGTGGTGCAGTTTTCCTCTCGGTGGTTTCTCAAGTCCGGCGGGCGGCCTTTTCAATTTTCGCTTGTTGTTGTTTTCCCCCTCATTAGTCACATGAGTTTCAACTATTTATTTGTACGAATGATTTGCAAAAGCAATAAACAGTTTATAATAATTGCTAAATTAATGCGAATTGTCTGAAGTCAGCAGAGAAACTGAAACCGAAACTGTCATGAGACAATTACTCTCCCGCTCTCTCTCTCTCTCTCTCTTGCTCTCTCCACCCACTCTGCGCGCGTGCTGAGTGTGCGCAATATCGATTCAACCGCTTTGTTTGTGTCTTGTTAACTTATTTTTAACAGAGTTTTCGCTTGGGGCCAGCATACAAAAAAAAAAAAAACAAAACCTTGTTTGAACTTCTAAACGAGTATTATGATATTTATAAATTTAGCAGCTCGAAAACTCTCAAATTCAAAGCCACTTCTTGAATGCGCGACGCTCACACACACACTGACAGCCAGCAGTGACTGCGGCGTCGACGCGGCAGAGGACTGAGCAGTGGCAGCGCAGCAGCAGCACCAGACGCAGCACAGGCAGAAGTAAAAGGCGTTTTCCCAAACAGAGCTCCGAGTGAAAGGAAAAATGTTTGGTGAAATGTAATGCTACAGCAACAACAACAACAACAGCTGCCGGTTCTACGGGAAATACAAGACAATAAAAACATACACAAATGAGCAACTCACGTGTCGAAAATATTCACTGGGATTTGTTTTTGGTTTTTGCAAACTTCACGCGCGTTTCACTTCACTGGTCAGCAGTAACAACAACAACAGCACAGTTACAGCTGGTAATCACAATAGCCTTGTGGCCGTGGCCAGTCCAAAGGTTGTGAGACATTAACAAACGCAACAAATAAAAGATATTGCTTCCAACGGAATTCTAAGGTATAAGTATATATGTATAAAACGCTGCTAGCCCAGCCAGCAGGGCAAACGGCGCTCCAAACTCGTGACGGAGCAACGAAGTCCGACAGATTGACTCACACACACACACGCATGAACGAACGCACATACACATACACAAACGCGCAACAATACTTGTACAGCGTTGTTGTTGTTGTTGCTGGACGGGCCACAGGAGGGTTAAATATTTTTCGCTTGCTATTTATTGATTACGGCGCGCTTCTTTTTTATTCAATTTTTACTTATAAAAATATATCAATGAAAATCTCGTTTACATTTTGACAATTTTCTCTAATTTGTTCACATTTACAATTGGCACGAATTGTGTAATTTTGCGGATTGGCACGAGAAACGAAACGAACGCTCAGAGTGAATGAAAATTTGCTGTGTTTTGTTGTTGCATTGGAATCCACCACCAAAAACATGGCATCCACACAAACGAGAGCGCGCTCTGTTAAGGCGCTGTTGTTAACGAGACTGTTATGTTAACAAGGCATCCAAGAGAATGAGAGAGCATGCCGGCATTGCCAACATAAACAAATTGAGCGCGTAATTTGAAATGGTAAATGTTAAATAAATAATACTGATATAACAATGCAAATACAAAGTAATAGTTTGTTTATCTCTATTTATTATCTGCCATATTTGCTACGTTTTACCGACTAAAACCGGAAACAGACAAATCTGCAAAGTATTATGAATTTTCTACCTATTTTTCTAATTCCAAATCCCATTCATGCTGAGGGCGCGGAAAGCATCACGGGTAATTTTCCGCGTATTCGGCGTTTCCCTGGAAGACCGCATCGTAAATACAAAAACTGCAGGTAAAAATTCCGGATTAAGCTTAAACTCTCAGCAGGAAGATTATACTATAGATGGAAATGTAGAGTATTACAAATTTTAAAGTACGTTTGTGCGTTCAACTAATAACCTGGTAAATAGGTTATTAAATAAACACGTGTCCGAGATCCATTAAAAATGTGAAAATTCAATTAGCGTACGTCTGAGATTTTTATATCCAAGCCAAACTTGGCATAACACAAGTTTCAAGTTGAATATCTATTTTGTTGGATTAAATTACAATTGCAATTATCATTAAGACTGTGAAATTATAGTCATGAAAATAATTCCTTTGCCTTTGCAGTTTTCCCAGGAGCATTAATAACTCAATTTGTTTTTATTACAAAAAAAAACATCGATTTGCAGCAGGTTAAAAAGACAGGTGATAAGTATTCTCTTAATTATTGTTCAGTCAAGTCATTAATGGCTTTTTGTCTTCTACTATCTAATAGAACTTGATGTCGAAGTTCTTCGCCCTTTTTATTGCCATTGGCAAAACAAAGAAAAAACGACCTGAAGAACTTCAATTCAACTTTTTCAAATGACCCGCCATTAGCCAAGTTAGTTAGTCAGTGAGTTTTACTATCTTTGCTGAATGACTAAACGGAGCGATAAGAGCACAAAAAAATTTTAAGCACTTGACACTAAAATAAAATTAATAAAAAAAAGCGCTTATCACAATTGCAGGTGCTTCGTAAGATGATGATATTTATCATGTGATTTGCAACGGAACCGAATGAAGTTTGTGATTTTTGCCCAACTTTGACATTAGTTTTTTTAATGAACTTGCTAAAAAGCTGTTAAATTGTTTGTATGCTAAATAATAAATCAGCAAAGTGAATATTTATTGAGAATATGTGACTAACGGATACCCTATATGTAAGTTTATAGTGTTAATTTCATAAATAACTTTATTATTCATTATTATTATAAAAATAAATATATTTCTACTATAAATCAAGCTTTAATCTTTAATGCTCCCTTTGTAATTGATACCATAAATTTAAAGACTATTTAATTTACTTACTACTCATTATACCCCATTTACTACCCTTTTAAAATAATTACTTAGAAATTCGATAATGATTTACGCAAATAACAATAATGACAGACAGAAAAAGTAACGAAAACTAATACAATGTCTGAAATTTTAGCAAGTAATAAGAACTAGAAATAACAAATGTTTAGGCTGTGGCAAAACAAATTGCGATCGTGTTTCTAGACACGTCGACCACAGCACAAAGGAAAACAAACAAACGAACGTAAAAAAAAACTGAGAAAATTAATTGAGAAAACATTAATCGAGGGGCAAGTTTAATAACAATAGATAAGATACGCCAAAAGCCGACAAGTCGAGGGGCTTTTTCAAAACGCATTCGCTGCACTCTTTGCTGATAAGGCCTAAAACATTTATGATAAGAGGCCTGCCTCTTAATGCCCATCAGACTGGTGTGGCCTAATGATTTAAAGATGACCCTGAACTAAGAGTTTAACATATTAACTATGAACTACAACTGAGATATTAAATGTCAAAGTCTATAAACTGTGTTTTTGAAATGAACTAAAATCAATTAATTATAATTAGCAGACGATCAGCTTTAAAATGGATGTGAGGAATGGGAATGCTCGACAGGCAGATGACCCTGTATCTTTTATTTAAATCTCCTTAACTATTAGATGCCCTATAAAAGTGATCTTAACTTATATTAGACTTGTATATCTTATCTGTTCCACAATATCTATTTTAATTTAATATGATTATTTAAATCCTAAACCTTTATATATTCGAAACGAAAGTAGATTAAATTTATTAATAGCCTCTTGTCAAAATACTTATTTTGATAACCATCTTTTAAGTATATACTTAATTTTGAAGTGTTCACAGATACTTATCACAGTTTTGGTTTGAAAAGATTACGCATACATTTAAATGTTCACCATTTCTAATCGATTTCAGAATTAGAAAGTATTTTAAATTTGACACATCATGTGGAAAGTCAAAAATTATTTTTTAAAGAGAAAAGCGAGTTTAAAGAATTAAAGAATTTCAGAATTATTCGAAAATACTTCCCTGTTTTATTTTATATACCTTTATAAAGTTAATTCTTTTCAAAATATCAAAAATAAATAAATAAAATATGCTCTTTTAAGTCAATTTCAGAATCTTTTGAACTTAAATTTTAAGACTGTTCTAGAAATCATTTCTAGTTTACAAATCATTCCAACTGAAGTAATGAGATTGTATTAGAAATAAAAAACTATTCCTTGTTTAAGTATTTTCAAGAGGAATCTTTGGTCAAGTTGCTGCTTACCTTTGTTGGTCAATAGACTGCGGACAACTTTGAGGCAATTCTTGCCATCGACATTCTTGGAGGCATAGTACATGAGCTCCCAAGAACTCGCCGCCTGCAGCAGCTCTTTGGGCAGCTCAAAGTTGGGTCCCTCCGGTGGCAGAGCACCCGTAATGGGACTCGGAGTTGGAGTGCAGGGTGTGCTGTTGATCTTGGAACCCGGTTGTCCCTTGGCAGCAAAGTCATGCAACAAGGCCAACATCGGAACAGAGACGGAAGTTGATGCCTGCTCTTTGGGCGTGCTCTTCATTTGTTGGACTATAACACGCATACGTTCAACGGCTTCCAATTCGAGTTCGAGTCGAGTGGGCGCCGGTTCAGTGCCATTGACAATGGCCGATAAGGAGGAGCTACTCAAGCTATCCAAACTCGAACTCGAGTCGAGTTGTTTGTCCAACTGTTGCAACTTGTCGGCAGTGCGTTGACAATTGCTCTCCAGATGCTTTCCCAACAATTTGTACGTGTTCTCAAAGTGTTTGCTCGCATTCGACGGTTGTTTGCTGATCGTTGCAATTGAATCCGTTGAACAGTTGGAACAGTTGGATGCCAAAGAGTTCAGTGAGCTGCTACTGATGCTGTTCTCCAAGCTTGTGATGCTGCTGCTGTTCATCATCATCATCATTGGATGCTCGAGGCCAGCGGCAAAGTTGAGCCTGTAATCATCCAATTCCTCAGTTTCTGTTTCTGTTTCCGTCTCTGTCTCCGACTCGGACTCCATAATCAATTCATTGATAATGGGCAGCATTAGAGTTGTCGTTGTTGTTGTTCCTGTTTTGCCATGTTGTTGTTGTGTTTGTTGTTTCTGCTTTTGTATGTTGTTGTTGAATAGTGACATTTTGTTGCTGTTTTTTCTTGTTGCATTGTTTGCTTTATTTCATTTGCTTTTTTGTCTTTGTTTCTGTTTTTTTGCACACGAAGAATTTGTTTAAAGTTTGCAAAGCGACAATGTGGAATGTGGAATGTATTGTTGTTGTTGTTAGAGAGTGTCAAAAAGTATCTGTCAAAAGTCTGGCCAAGGTTGCCAGACAGCACAAGGCTGACCAGTGTTGGTAAACACTTTACACAAGCAGCTTTCAGAACGTTTTCACTGCGAGGCAGTAAAACTGCAGTTTTAGAAAATATTTAATAACTTTTACTGCAACCAGTGTTGATAAATGCTTTTAACAGACACCTTTTGACCTATTCTGCAGTCGCCGTAAATTTGACTGCGCACTTTATTTATTAATTATTGGTTTTTTTATGACTCGCTGACACACTAAACACATATTATCTTTATAGACATTGCGCTTTATCAATTAGTCTTGGTCTATTTTTGTTTATCTCTTAACACTTTGCTGTTGTGCAAAACAGACAAAGAGAGGAAGCGAGAGACAGAGAGAGAGGGGTGAAAAAGGTTTTATTAAAACAATGGCTAATTGCAAAAATTGCTAATTTCATATATACATAACACAACTGGCATTCCATTTCAGTTTGCAGCAATTTACATACAATGCGAGTGAAAAATATTTCCAAATTATTAACCGAAAAACTAACATAGATAATAATAAATAAAAACAACTTCACAGACAAGAGTGGACGGAATGAATGACTCTGGGAGAGACTTTGGAAACTGTTTTGAGGCGTCGACGATTAGGAAAATGTCGAGCATAAAACAAGTTTACAAATGTTGATGCGCCTTTGCATCCATCCGCTGTAATCTGTCCACATGTTGACGATCACGTAGCTCTCGTAATGCCTTTCTTTTGTGTAGGTTGAAGATCCAAGAACGTTAAGTTAACAGCAGAGGAGGATGCAAGAATGCAGAGTTAAACAACAACGTGGGTTGGGTTGGGTTGGGTTTGAGTTCTATAATGTGGTATGTCCGCATCTAAAGTGCCAGGGAAATGATGCAACATTAAGTTAAGAATGCTGTCTACAAACTGCTTTTCTTGAAGGCTGTTCTTGAGCTCAATAACTATCAGATCATATTTAATACTCCAACAGAGTGAAAGAAAATTGAGCTGAACTAGAAATAAGAAATACCGTTGAAGTTTGTGCCAAATAAACATGATGACCAGCAATAAATACAAGATTGAAGCAAAAAAAAAATTAGTAGAGCAAAAATGAGATACCCTTTTATCTTTCTTAAGAAACAAATTTAATACTAGTTTTTATATTTATCCCCTCACAGACTGAAAATTACTTTACAATAATCCAAATCTCATTTCCGCAAAATTGTATTTTGAATACAGATTCGAAAGAAACCTGACAAGCTCTATGGGACAACCTTGACTGCCTTTTCGCATTACAATACAATAAAACCATCTACATACCTATAAAAAAAACATGAATGAATCAACGCAAATCATTTTGATTAATGTGAAGTCGCAGTTTCAGCAATAAAAAAAGGAAAACAAAGACAAAAATGCCATTCGGTAAGATTTACAGTCAAGTTTATACATTAAAAATTTCACTGACATTTTTCCTTCAATTTAATGTTTGGAATCTTACGTTTTAATAGATGCTACGAATTTAATGTTATTAAATGGCAGCAGTTTCAGAAAGAGTATAGAGAAATGCAGCAAATTCTGCTATCGCAATGCATCAAAATAAATGTTGTTTATAAGCCTCATTGCGGTTCATCGACATGCAAAAAGCGTAGAGCTTCTCAAATTCAGTTGATGTATTCACTTTTATGAGTCAGACTTAAAAGGTAAGCCTTGGCTATAAGGTGGAAGAAACAGGGAACGAGGTAAATTACGTTATCGCATCGGCAATAAAGCATATGACAAAAATATGCGAGAGGCTTAAGAATCGCACAGGTTGATTGCCTAATTGGTTGATTGACAAATGGAATTATGTAAACAAAACTGAATAAATATATGTACATATAGGAATACATAAATATGAGGGAAAAATACACAAAAAATATGAATGCCAATCAATCGGGCACACGAGAAAATGAAATGAAAACGTTAAAAAGCTGCCACTAAATAAGACAAACTTTTGTAGTTTGTTTGTTTGTAGTTTTGATGTTTTTTTTTTTGGTTCACATCAACTTTCACAAAAAGTTGTTGGTAATTAATTGCATTGGCAAAAGTTGGGTGCCGCTTCTGCTTATTATGGTCAAAATTGAAAAATAATGCGCACAGCTTGAAATGAAGTTGCATCGTTAAGCGCTAATCAACACTGCTAATAAGTAAGTTCCGTGCCGGGTTTAACAACGGGCTCCCAATTTGCAACTATTTTTCAATTGAATTTTAAGTTGCATTTAATAAAAGCAAGAAAACACTTTGTGCTCCATTTTTCTGCGCTAATTGTTTTTTGTTTTGCTCGCAATGTGAATGTCCTACTCAATAGAAAGAGACAGAAACAGCAAAGCAAAGAGAAACAACCGTTGGTAGCGCACTTTGTGCGGACACAGTGTTGTTAAATGACGTAATTTATGTATGTCACCTGGGTATTTGTGTTTGCCAAAGAAGTGTGCGGACATAATCCACATTATATACCAACACACTCACACATACACACGAATGACACAAATTTTTGCCACTTTGTGCATTTGTGTTTTGTTCGTCGGCAGCTTAACACCAATAAATAACCAACTTGTATGTAGGTCTGGGGGAAATGATCGGCAATTAAATGCGCCTAATAGCTGACAACAACAACAACAACAACAACAATTTGTATTGCGGTGTATTCTTTGTGGTCCGGCGGCATCTGATGAGTAATAAACAAAACGGTACGCGCTTTTTGCCCAAAGATAAACATGCACACACAAACACACGTCTGATCGATGCGATACACGGAAGAGGCAGCGCAGCAATTGCTGATAATGATTAATCAACAAACTGCTTGCAAGAACAACTATAACTGGATAAGCGGCATTTCCACAGCGCGCAACGGTAAATAGTAGAATTACAAAAGACACGCACACACATACAAACAAACACAGTCAAACAAAAACAAACAGTCGTATGAGTGTGTGGAAATGTGAGAATGCCAAATGAGGGGACAAACCAAAACGGACTGACAACAATATCAATAGATGTCGCTTTGGGACTTCACTCAACGCTTGAGCGATTGCCTGCCGACTGCGCTTATCAGCAGCACGACGAAGTCGACGAATAAGAAATTAAATAAGAAACAGAATAACGGCATTACTCGTACACACAAACATATAGAACACATGGTAAACCGATTATGTAAAGCGCAGCCAGCAAATGGAGACGTTTTGAATGGAAAAGTGACAGTGTACAAGGGCATAATAAGCTGAAGCCAGAACAAATTAAGCTGACAGACGATCCCCCTGTCCATGGCCCATGGCCTATTACAACTCCCACACTTTAGCAGAGAGAAGGGGCAATGTCGACCTCATTCATTATTAAATGTTTACAACTGGCAACAAATTCTCTTATTCATAATTCACACAAACACATGTACACACACACACGCGCGCGCGCACACACACTCATCTCTTGTTGCTGTGTGCGTGTATTGTCCTAAAAATAAATTCAGTTATATGACGCCAGGCGGCGGCACCAGGCAAGCTTGCCACTTGGAGAAATTCCAAATGTTTCGTTTATATTTTGTGTTGTACTCGTATTTGATTTTTTTCTTTTTTGCACAGTTGTATTGCTTATGTATTAGTGTGTGTATTAATCATGATTTTCGATAGCTTGAGCTTAAGTAAGGCAAAACGTTTCGCTTATGATTTTGCCACACATTTATCGTGCGCGAATATTTCGACAATTATTATTTATTTATTTATGTTTGGCGCACGCATATAATAATTTCACTGCCACATTTTAGCGGGTCAAACAAACCCAATTCTTTTTGGTTCAATGTCGACGTGTGTATATTTATAAATTACATATTAATACAAGACGACGCCCGACGCTAACGAGTTGAATTTTTCTTTCTTTTTTGGCACTTTTTTATTTCTAGCGGCGCGCCGCCGTCAGTTGGCACAACACAATTTTGAAATGCACAGAGACCGACGACGCACGCGGAATGACAATACAGCAATTCCCCAACCGCCGGCGATGGCTCCACATGAAAGCACTAAAACAGCTGTGATCTTGTGTGAATGGCAAAGCATCGGATTGTGTGAATTGCAAATAAACAGCTGATTGGCAGTGTGACCAGCACTACAAAAACTAAAATTGCCAAACATGGAGTTGGCACTTGGCAAACTATGCAATTGGCAAAAACATTCTTAATTTTAGTAGTTTTGGGTAATAGAAAATTGCATTATAAAAAGTTATGGAATTCCATTGCCAAGATATGAAATTAAATTCCAAATGATTTATAAGAAAAAACAGCTATGGACTGTTTAAAATAACAACAACGCTTTGTGGGAATGTCAAAAACAGCAGCTGTTGATGTACACGATTTACCAACACTGAGCGTAAGCAACAAGTGTTGTGTTATGATCGAGTCTTACATTTGGCGCACTTTTCAAATATTATATGAGTGCTTTAATATTAAATATATATATTATATATATATATAAAATATATTGTTATGTCTTAGAAATAGACTTATTTATTCGAAAGCCATTAACACATTTGTTATTATCAATATACAAAGCAATTTGACGGTCTATAAAAGAACTTTGCAAAATTCTTTAAAACGTTTGCAAAAAATACATAAATAATACTTTGTCACAAGTTTATTGTCGTGCGAAATAAGAGGCATATTTGCCTCTTATATATATTTATTTTTATCTGCTTTGCGTCGCACAGATAAAAGAAAATTGCGTTTTGTTTCAAGCGGAACAGATAAACAGTTTTTTAAGATATTTAAAAATGAATAAAACAAAATACATATACGAAAGTATGTATGCAAAGGCATAAAGAGATTTTAGAAACAATTTGTTGTCAAAAAACTTTGCAAATTGTAGCTGTCATTGTAGAGAAGAACAAATTGTTCATTGAAAGAATTATTATTTGTATATATTATACATACGCAAATATTGTATAACACGATAGAGCTCTGTGTGTTTGAATATGTACATATATATATTAATAATTGAGCAATTAGGAATAGTGGAAGTCAGCGTCATAATATTGGGCAATTTATAGTATACTTTGAGCTGACGCTTTGGCTATTTATATGTACAATTACTTAATATTACAATATATAGTGATAAGAAGCAACTTACGAAAATAGTTGAGGCACTCTCTAGTCTGTTCCTTGGTCAATCCGAGACCCTCTACTGGAATGGGCAACGCTGGCGCTGGCACAAACCAATCCTCATTCGCATAGCCCGAGAAATTGGTGAGAAAATCATTTCGTACTTTGTATTTAGGTATTTTCTCCTCCAACAATGAAAATATTTCCACCTCCGGCAAGTTCTCGCTGCTGCACAAATCTATAAAAGGTGAGTTACAATAAGTGACACATTAGCAAATGGTTGGCAATTAGTTTTAAAACAAATAGTGAACTCACCAGTTAAGCAACTGGCATCGCAAGTTTGCGGTTTTGTCGGCATCGGCGTCGACGTCGACGCCGCATGTTGCATGAGACGCTTCGTCTGGAGCTTGGGCAAATGTTTGCTGAGCGTCGCTTGCGCCGAGGGACTGAGCGGCATCGGGCCGCCATTGGCCCCAAATGTTGCAGATAGCATAAATGTTGCAACTTCTGTATATGGTTATTTTTCTCGCTGAATTTTTATTATTTTATCTAGTTACTCAATTATCGCCCGCCAGCCTGGTCCAAAGTTTAGCTAGTTTTTCAGCTGGAAATTAGATTGTAAACGGGCTTGTTAATTGACTGACACTCACATGAAACTAATAAGCGTGTTTCTATCTTCCCCGCTTCAATACCATTTTCGTTTGCTTTTCATACTATTACATTATGAACCTGTTATCTGGCCGACAGCTGGTTGATAAAGCCCACAGCGTCAATATGATGATTATTAATACTATAAATATTAGCAAACGTCAAAGGATTTTCGCCTAATTTATCACTAACTTATTTCGCAAACAAAACGAAAGCACACAGTTGGCCAACTAATTCTTTTGACAAAATAAAAAAGAAGTCACATTATATTTGGAAAAATACCATTTCTTGGCTTTCTATTTTGTTTTATTTTATTTTGTCAAAACAATTACTTGACTAACTATTTATCAACTTTTCGCCACATTGGACATTATGTTTTTAGTGAGCAGCATATCTGCCTTGTCATTTGCAATCGATAACAGTTGCTTAAAACTATCAAGAAACTAAACAAAGAGTGTGATAAATCGAACTCACTAATTGATCGTGTTGAAAACAAATGAGTGATAAAAGAACTATAAACTAGTTCAGAACTCACAATCAGCTGATCTCGCTTGCAGTTTTCGTTAATGCCAAAACTTTTCTCTCAATTATAAACAGCGCATTTAACATTTTCGATGTACGTTGTGTGCTTGGCGTCGCGCAAGCGTTAACTGATTTTTCTCAACCAACTTCACAATTGGTTAAGTGGAGTCTGAAGCTCAGCTGAATCATGTGCTCAAAAGCAGACATTAAGAGAATTGTGGTATTGTTATTGTTGGAGTAATTGAAGAGCAAATGGAGGCCAAAGTTAAAGTTAAAGAGATGGCCAAAATAAGAAAACGCAGACAGACAGACTACGTGCCGAATGTGGCGTATACATGAACGTATCGCGGCAAATGAAACGATTGCAGTTCGCGCTTGTAAACGAAGCGTGTAGTGGAGCACTTGATAATAACGCACGTGTGGGAGAAGGTGGAGGCGGAGATGGGGAGCGGGAAATAAAGACAGCGTGTAATTAAACAATAAACAAAACAGTAAAAGCGGAAAGGCGAAAAATTGGAGTCAAAAGAGTCGTTGCCTTGTGAGGCCAAGCAACGTTGAGAGACTGCAGCAAATGCTTTCCAAGGCAAGTCGATTGCCCTGACGCACAAAGGCCGCGAAATGGAAGCATGTGACGGCGACGTCGATGTCGACAGCAACAAACCCCCTCCACCGCAAGAGCAAGATCTGAGGTATTCCCTGACCGTCGCGCACAAAGGTTTTTGCGATAATTGCGATAACACAGTGCTATCGACCAATCGAACTGTTGCTGATGCATTTGACGGGCAGCTGCATTGCGTAACAGGAGAGAGCAAGAAAGAGGGGGTAATTTAGACACACACACACACACAAACGCGATGGACAGACCGAAATAACAACAAAAGCGTATATGTGAATGTGAATGGAAGCAAACCGGCGATATCAGAAACTGAAACACAAATGAGCAATGAAAAATTGCTGTAGTTGTTGTTGTTTTGTATTCTCTCACTCACTCACACATGCATAATCGTTTTAGTTGTGTGCGTTCGTAGCATTTTACATTTAATTTGTATTTGTTCTAGCCTGGTTACGTTTTGCACTACTCGTATTATCTACTGGTTGGTCGCTGTTAAGCGCGCGTTGTCAGGGCCCCTGCTGCGAATGAAACTGAATGGATGGCATAATGCTCTAAAATAAATTTGGAAGCCAAAGACGCGCGCGCTGATGGTATTGGCGACGCTTGCCAAAAAAAAAAATAAAAGGAAAAGCAATAAACCAACAGCAAATTTGTTAAAGTTTTTGGTGGTCGATGTTGGCGTCAGTTCTGTGTGCTTAAATTGTTTTGGGATTTGTTGTTGTCTTTCTCAGTTTCTCTTGCTTCATTCTGGCTATTTTCACGGTGTACTCAATTTTTGGCATACGCATTCAAAACATACACACACGCACACAGTGACATTTGCCGTTCACTTATATAAGCAGCGCTGCTGGCAGACGACAACGACGTCGACGCCGCCGTCAGTGGGGCAGGGTCATTAGACGACACCGTTGTAATATTTGTTTTTTGAGATCAATTTATTTAAAGTGTGTTCCGCATGCATTGCCAAACGCATGAGGATGAATCAGCTGGCAAAGGAGGCTGAGCATTATTTGGGGGATGGGGAGTGCTTATGCTTCGTTGGAGAGGTCAAAAATGGGCTGCGTGGGCGCAGAACATCCATACATATATGTATGTGTTTATTGTGTGTTTGGTTGTATTTGTGTTTGTGTGAGGAGCGCGCCCACTGCCGCCTCTGTGTGATTATAAAACACTGTCATCATTTGCTCAGCACTCGCACTCGCGTACTCATTCATTCAATGTGATTGTTACTCATATTTCATAATGCTTTTCACTTTGTTTTGAATATTTAACCTTAAACACAGGGCCCCACACATTGCGCGAATTATTGAATTTTCATTTTCTTTAGTATGTTGTTGCTGGATGGTACCTACATTTGTTGTAGTTGTGCATGTGTTTGCCATTTTTTTCTCTTTTCGTTGTGTTGTGGCTGCTTTCACACTTAAAATCGAATCGAAAACCACATGCTATTTTTTTCTCTCACAGGCGCGCGTCAATTAATTAAAAGAACTTTTTTGTTGTTTGGTTAATTAGAGTACACAATGTGTTTGTGTGCGTGTAGTCACATCTGATTTAAACTAAATAAAATAAATTGTACGGATCTAAAATGAATTTCGTTTTCACAGCTGCAAAGCCAATTTCATGCGCACACTAGAGATGGAAAAACGCGACTGTGTCGATTACAATCAGACAATTTGACTCGATGTATCGATTGCTTAAAAATGCCACCAAGTCAAACATCGATACAAAAACGAGTGTCGATAAATGCTTATCAAATTTTAAATTAATTTGGAATAAAAATAATTTTTCTAACTTATCAAAATAGTGTAAATTATCTCGACTTGTGATTTAAAAGACAAAATAGTTGAATTCGATTTTTATTTTTGATTTTATGTTCTTTGTTGCGGTCTACAAAATGTTTTTATTTTGTTTGTTTACATAGCATTATACATTTGTAAGTATGTATGTAGCGCTGTCTAAATTATGCTTTTAAAAAATGGAAAATTTAAAAGTGATAAGTTAATTATTTCTACACATAAGTAGTTCAGAATTGAAATCCAAATCGAAATTTTTGGCGTGTTAGGAATGCCTAATTATATATGATGCATATTGTTAAGATATATATTTAATTATAATTGTATTTTTCATGTGTCCCATTTTCTTTCAGCTTGCGAATCAATACACAAAATTGGCAAAAAGTCTTTCAAAAAATTCAAAAATTATGACAAATTTGTTTAACGAATAATAACAATATATTGTGTTGTAGTCGTAGCTGCTGCTTCTGCGGCCACTGTTGCAATTCTATCGCTTGCCCCCACATTTTAATCGTCAGCATTTTTGCGTGTTGATGCAATCAAGTCGACAGCGCTGATTGCATCCGGAAACATGGAGTGATAGTTGATTAACGGCACGTACGCCGCCGTAATAACGCGTCCGGCAAACCATCGTCCATGCAGTGAATTCACCGCCAACACTGCTGTTGTTGTGCTCGGACATTTGACATAGACGGTACCCGTGGGTGAAACGGCGTCCACATGTATGTGCAATACACCTCCGTGCTTGTCACATTCCTCCAGCACATCGTCGCGTACCTCTGTATCCCACGTAGGATTTGTCTCAGTGCGCGGATCAAACATATTGGACAGTATAAAGCACTGTGTGGCTATAGATGGTGCCTGCTGTTGTTGTTGCACCGGCGCTGGTTGTGGCGCTGTTGCCAGCAATGCATTGGCTGCTGCTTGTGGCACCGCCAAGCCGGCTCCCTCGGCCAGCTTAAACATGAGCTGTAGTCGTCCCGTGGCGCCAAGATCAATGCCGCTGCGGTCCATTTCATCAGTGTCCAGTGAGCTGGTGTTCATGTCCAGGCGCTCCGTTACATTGCCCACCTTCATGGGACGTCCGGCCAGCTCAAATCCGTTCAGTTGCTCCAAAGCCTTCTTGGCATCGTCGGCATTATGATACTAAATGGGAAATTAGACTTATTAAAATTGTTGTGATACCATTAGAATTTATAATAATACCGTAATAAATCCATAGCCTTTGGAGCGTCCCGTTTCCGTATCCATAATCAGTTGAATGACATCAATCTTGCCAAACGGCTCGAAAATGCCACGCAACATATCCTCGGTGATGTTAAAGTGCAACGATCCAACATATAACCGCATGGGTCCCGTGTGAGCTTTGGGTTGGAACGGAGGCGGCGCGTTCTGTAGTCGATTCTTTTCAGCCTGTGTGTGCTGCACCATTATGGGCACGCCCAGCAGCCGCTGCCCGGACAATCCCAGTGCCAAAGCCACTGACTCTGGATCCTCGAATTCAATGTACGCAATGCCCTTGAAGCGTTTTGTCTTGTTGCATGTAATTAAGCGTACATCACGCACCTTGCCAACGCTGGAGAAGAATTCCTCCAGTTCACGGGCACGCACACGCTGTGATAGCTGTATGCAGAACACGGTGCGTGCATCGCGTTCCTCAGGACTGAGCTCGGTGGGTGGTGTGCGATCCCCAACGCCATTCGGTGGCGATCTGCCGCCACCACCACCACCACCGCCGCCGCCACCACGTCCTCGTCCACTGTATGGCCTTGGGGAGTAGCTCGTGCGACGGCGACTACTACAAAGATAAATTGGTTAACAAGATCCTTTTAATGATGCCATTCAACTTACTTTCTGTCCTTGGAGCGTGAGTGACTGCGCCGACGTTCTCGAATCGGACTCATCCGTTTGCGCTGCTGCTCCCGAGAGCGACTGCGCCGGCGTCTATCACGGGAACGGCTGCGTTTGCGTTCCACATCGCGTTGCGTTGTCTTGCTGTTGCCACGGCGTTCGCGAGACCGACGTTCGCTACGTCCACTCCCGCTGCCACGCTTCTCATCGATGGGACGTTCATCACGTGAGCGGCTGCTGCGTTTGCCATCGCGATAACGATGATCACGCTGCTCACGATCACGATCTCGATCCTTATCGCGATAACTGCTGCGTTCAGTGACGCGATCTTTCTCACGTTCCCGATCCTTGGAGCGTCTGTGTTTGGCATCACGCGACCCACTGCGACTGCTACAAAATGTAAGGAAAGTATGTATATTTTAATTAGATATTTGAAATACTTATATGAACATTTTATGTATTTTTGTCAAGCTTACCGTGAGCGATGACTGCGCTTTTTATTGCCATTCGAGGAGCGTGTGCCGTTTTCAATGTAGCGTTCTTCCTCATCGTTGTCATCGTGTCCAGCGCTCTCGCTGTCGCCGCTTCGTCTGCGTCCCCGTCCAGCGCTGCCCGCACTGACGTTCTACAGATAGGGTTTTTTTTTTTGGTATTTGGTTGGTTGGGTGGACATGGGTGGGTGGAAGTCGCAAGCAATAATGTACATACATAGAATTGGATATTTTCATTTGTTCATGTTTTCATGTGAGGGACACAGACACACACACACACATAACGTTTGGTTCGTTGTTGATCCCACGTTACGGTTGTTGTTGTTGTATTTTCATTTTACAATTTTTTGAGGTATTTTTTTTTGTATTTGTTTTGTTTTTTTTTTGTTTTGTTTTGAATAAGAGAAAGCAAATCAAAGTAAATTAGTTAAATTTTTGGTATCTGCAAGTATATAAAATAGAAATGCTTAAGTCAACAATGATCATCTTACAGATCATTGCCAATTTATAGCAATAGAATAGTAATAGTGATACATATGTTTTTAATAATAATAACAACAAGAAATAAAACTCAGCATCATTTTGTCGACGATCAGCTTATCGCTCAATTGTACAGGTATATATATACCTATAATATAGACATATACCTATATACTGTATACTGTAATACACACACGTCGAAATTTCTCCATACATATGCAAATTCGATTCGATATTTGGGTATTAGCGCTGGCTAGTGGTTGGGTGGTTGGTTGGTTTGGTTGGCTGGTTGATTTGGCTGCTCTTATTTGACTAAAGACACTTGGCCAACACACATCGCAGGCGCTCTCTCGTCTATATATATATAGATATATAAGTTAAGATATGTGTAGTGAAATAATTTAAGTTTTTGCTTATTACTTTTTGTTTCGGTTTGGTTTGGTTTGTTTGCTTTTGAATTTGATAATTGATAGTATATATTTTATACATATATATTTATTTTTTTTGGGCATTTCAGACTCGACTTCTGAAAGAGCAGTGAAGTGGACTTGTGAGACTTTCTTTCTTTCTTTCATTCTTGTCTGTCTGTGAGTGAGAGTAGTAGTTGTGCTGCCTGCTGCCCCAGACAATAGGTAGAGTTTATCTGAAATTTAGTGCACGTTCAGTTTTCATTGATTTTCAACAGTTAAAAACAAAATTCATTTAAAAAAAACAGAAACAAATCATACAGAAAACAAATGCCTAGATATGTTTTGGTTTTTATTTTCTTTTTTTTTGTTTTTTTTTTTTTGTTTTTATTCGCAGTTTCTGGCACATTCAAAACTTACCAAATGGTCTCCAGCTTTTTGTGTTTAGAATGACCAAAACAATCACTAGCAACAATATTGAGCTTATACGATTTCTGCAAAGACATTTCACCCTTAAGAATTATTCTCGCTTTTTTGTTTTTGTTTTTTTTTTTGTCATTTTTGGTAGTGTGATATTTTTTTAATTGCACATTGATTTTGTTTTTTATTTTTTTTTTATAGAGATAGACAGAAAAGGAGAGCAACCAACTCAGGTGTTAATATTTTTTTGCTGAAACCCATTTGTCACGAAAATAATCAGAACCTGATTAATAATATTCGAAAGAACGAGAAAATATGTAAATGTATTATATATCGTCGAATTAATCAAAATAAAGTGATAATAATATCCCAATTTATCCAGGCATTAAGTCGTATTCAAAGTTGAATAAATGTGACAAGACAATATACTATTGTATCTATGTCTAGCTGTACTTTTAAGGAGATAAGATAAACTAAAACAACTCAAAGTAGAACCAGAGTAGAAAGTACCCCATAGAGAACTAATGGTAACGTAGGATTTCATATGATACCGTTTAATGTGCAAGCGAGCAAATATCGTGGGTGGTTGATTCGGTGTCAAGTTCAGTCAGATGTAAAAAATATAAAGTTACCACAAGAATTAAGGGAAGGGGAGAACGATTATTACCTGGCCGACAACACTAGCAATTTGATGCGGCCCCCTAAGCTAGTCGATTTTCGATTGCATTTCAAGAATTTAGGTTAAAAATCGATTTAAGACAGCCACTTTAGTATGCAGTGTCCATAAGTCACACACGTATATACACGGATATGCATACACACAAAGGTGTAGAATGAATACACGTGCGTGTGTGTGTGTCAGACGGCTCAAAACATACATATGTACATACATACATAAGTATCGTACGGCGCGCTTGTAGGTGTCTATTTAGAAAGAGTATACAAACATTCATAAAATATACGTTTGTCATATATTGATAACATATTTGGTACAAACCATCGCTTAATTTATTTGCTACATTTAGCAATTGCAACCAATTGATCCACTTACGTTTTTTTGGTACGGCGCCTCCAGCATTGCTTCGACATCAAAGTCCTCGGCCATGTTGAATTTTGTGGACGGGAAAAAACGCCCTTGTTCGGTGTCTAGCACGTTTGAAGAAACCAAAAATGTTGTTGGTATGCACAGCGCAATTCGAAGAATCACTTACGAACTTGCTTTTCAATTATTTTGTATGTTAAATACAAGTTTTCCCAATTTTTAATAAATTTTTCACAGCGTGGCTGACTGTGTTGTGTTGATGTAGGGATGATAACGAAAAATCATCGATTATTGTTAAGCTACCGATACATTTGCACTCGGGTGCAAATGCGACATATCGGCCCCAGATGAACTTTCAATCTTTTATTGAAAGCCTGCCAGACGTTAATATTTCTCTAGGTGGCAACCAGGCTTAAAAAAGTTGTTTATTTTTCTTCAGCAATTTTGTTACGTATTTAGCTATTTTCTATGCTTTTCCCCCAGAAAAAGATAGTTGGCAACACTGATGCTGCCATTGATAAATTTAAGTAATGTTTAACAATTTTATTAAAAAATGTTAAGGCTAGGAAATCATTTGGTTAAAAACAAGTTTTTAATCAGGAAAATTATGAAACAGCATTCAGTTCCACTGGACGGTGTTGCTTATATTATATGACTATAGCCCAAAACAGCATTAAAGTTCCGAGCGTCGTAATGAATCAATCGCGTCATTGGCCTGAATATATATAATAAATATATTATCCTGCAGTGCAAAATGAAGGACGTGTAATTTTAAACTCACAGACTTAGCCCAAAACGATGACATGAGGAAACTAATCCGATCCGAAAGGCTCATCTCAGAAACGGGTGAAATTCCATGTAAATGCAGATGATGTTGTGATATAAACGGCGGAACATGAAATCCGATTATAGCCTCCGAAGCATTAACGCCTTTTGATTTAAGAAACCGAATCATACCATCATGCATGCGACTTACTGAAAAAACGAAGTCGTAGATGGATACAAAATATGTAAATGAGCCTACACGAACACTTACCTAAGCCAACGTGGGATTTATTCAGCACATTCAAGCTGTCGTAGTGTTTCTTGGGAATCGCCAAGTAATGATGTGTGGATACTGGTCTTTTGTCCATAAATATGACATATTCATCGTTTTCAAATTCTAATTTTGGCGGTGTCCTGGTGCCGTTGGCAATTTCACAAAACAAACAATTGGATGGCGATAGTGTATTGAGAGACTTTCTGGTTTCGAGCGAATATTTAATAAATAAAAGGAAAACAAAAGAAACTAATACAAAAAATAATATACACTTCTTCTTTTTCAAAAGAATTTCAAAGCTCGCGTTCCATTTATTATTCATTATTAAATAAAATAAACATAAACACAATAAATAAGCACTAGGGCTACAATAACATCGACGATGAATAAATGACAATGCAATGAAAATATATATCGAAGCTTCCGATCATCGATATATTTGTGGTATTCCTGAAACATTCAGATTTGGTTTCTTCATTTCTTTTATTTATTCTGGGCACAATACATATTTTCTATGGAGCAGCTGTCGGCGAAACTAAATCCGTAAAAAAAACAAATCTGCATCTGTTTCAGGAATATCACTTATTTAATTAAGATTTGTATGTAGGCAATTACTAAACTATTTTAATTAGTTAAAACTTTAGTGTAATTAATAAATATAAATATCAAACAGTAAATGTCGTGATTGCTGCATTCCCGCACTGATGGCGTTGCCAGATAGTTGTTACATTAATCGATTTGTTTATATTTACATATACGCAGCGAAATTTTAGCCAAGCAATATTAAAAGTCGCGTTGCGCGTTAATACTTGATTTTTTAAGACTTTGGGAACTCGTTTAAACCCGGTGCTAATTCGATTGAATGGCGCTGTGCAATACAAATAGCAATACAAGTATCAACAAACGCTGCTGGCAGTTTTAGTTGAGTTGTTGAGTCATCATCGAGGAAGGCAAACACAAGCAGAGAAGAGTTTACAGCAGCTTTGGAGGCGACGGCAACCGTTAGACCGCAGACGTAGGTTGCGTGTGCCCAGCGCCACAGCTAAAGCTACAGCTACAGGTGAGAGATAGTTGCGTTAAATGAAAAGTGGCGTAAGCTGCGTCTATGGGTGAAACTCAAACTGCCAAGTAAAGCAATAGTTAAACCTAAACCATCCCCCATTACACGAACGTTACCGTTTACACATAAACGTTACGCGTCGTTGACTAAGGTGTGTCTAAATTGGCTAAACTATGTATACTCATATCTCATTCTCTCATTCCTATTCACAGGCAAAAGGTTCCCTGTGGCCGTGCAGTAACTAAACTCTCACTTCAAATGGAGGACTACAAATTCCTATTCAAAATTGTGCTCGTGGGCAATGCTGGTGTTGGCAAAACATGTCTCGTGCGACGCTTCACTCAGGGCCTGTTTCCACCTGGTCAAGGTGCTACCATTGGTGTGGATTTCATGATTAAGACCGTCGAGGTGGAGGGTGAGAAGATAAAGCTTCAAATTTGGGATACGGCTGGACAGGAACGCTTTCGTTCCATCACACAAAGTTACTACAGATCAGCGCACGCGCTGATACTCGTATACGATATAAGCTGCCAACCTACATTTGATTGTTTACCCGACTGGCTGCGTGAGATTCAGGAGTATGCCAACTCAAAGGTGCTCAAGATACTGGTGGGCAACAAGACGGATCGCGATGATCGTGAGATTCCCACCCAAATAGGCGAGGAGTTTGCTAAGCAACATGACATGTACTTCCTGGAAACATCCGCCAAAGAGGCGGAGAACGTCGAGCGTCTCTTCTACGAGATTGCCGCCGAACTAATCGGACAAGCGCGCAGCAAGGATAGCAGCAGTGCTGCAGCTGCTGCCGCCCAGCGTCAATCCGATGGCAGCAGTTCCATTGGCCTGGGCAGCCTGAGTGCCAAAGCAGCGCAAAGCAATTGCTGTGGAGGATCTAACAGCTCTGGCAGCGGCAACAACTCTAGTCAAGCCGGCTGAACTATAACTAGGACAGTCGGAAGCTGGCAGCTAAAATGGAACTTAATGACTATGGATGCTAAATATTTGTGTTAAAAACTCCTTTGGATGTAGTAGACTTAGTACGCCTGATTTTCTTAGTATTAACTGTTGAAACAGATCTGGATCTGAATTGTGAGCATCACAATTTATGCTTTAATTTGATATCTCTACAAGGCAATGCACATTTTGTATTTATTTTAAGAGTATTATTGTATGTTTTATACATTTTGTTCTCTTTTTTTATACATATAAATATTTTTACATACAAATACGTATTTATTATAATTTCCCCGGCAATAATTTATGTATATTTTTTTAATTATACATTGGCGTACTTGTAATAGCATATAAGAGACGATTTTATGACATTCCAAAAATTAAACACGTAGTTCAATATGAGATAAACAAATGCCGCAAATATAATGATAACATCACTTTGTAATTAAATAGACCCAAATAAAATTTTAATGTGAATATAAAATGAAGTGGAATTTCTGAAACAAAGCAAAGTTTTGGGACCGGTGGATCCTGGGATGGAGTTGATATACTTATATGGTCAGCCAAAACCCAACGAATATTTTCAATAAAAACTCATTTTGGTTTATCAAATTTTTGTTTAATTTATTAAATATTGGTGTTTTCTATTTTTAATTGGTACATTTGTCGGTTTGCAGAGCTTTCTCTATGAGAAAATCTTTTGCTTAGTATTAAGCTCTCTATCTCTCTCAATTGTATAAACTACAGTATATATTTATGTGTAAATATTCGACTTTCAACTCTACATATATAAAGGTAGAGTATAAATATTGATATATAAATATATAGATGTATGTATGTGCATGGTATATATCCTTGTATAACGTCATAGTAGCAAAAAGGCATAAGGATATTGAGTTATCAAAAAAAAAAATAATATATATATAGATATTATTATATAAATATAGTATGTATAGATTTGATAGCAATATAAATGTGTAGCTGCAATATTCGAGTTAGTTAGTTGATTTGGGTAGCATTAAATAAAGTCTGTTAGCAGGCCACATACGAACACATACACAATGAATTATATACATTTATGCATAAATAAAATACATAATATTACATATAAATGCTAAAAAATAATATAATAATTTCATTTAATACAAGCTTTATGAATAATTAAACCATTTTAAAAAGTTAACAACAATTTGGGTCGGCCCTTCACAAAATTCTTCAACATTCCTGACAGCCTGGCACTTTCGTATTTTTTTATTTTTATTTTTGTTTGTTCTATATATGGTATATATTTTTGTATGTATGTATGGTAGACAGTTTTGCCAGAGCTGGCGCGAGATTCGTGGATATGATAATGATGGCCCGTGATGGGGTGATTAGGTGATCGCTACTGCAGCATTAATGCATTTAAATTACGCTGCAATATCGTGTCCTTCACCGAATTGAACACCACATTGATGTTGCGCGTGTCTATGGCAGTGGTAAAGTGATGATAGATCCGACTTGTGCTTGTGCTGCGACGCACGCTCATAAACATTTGCAGCATAAAGTTTTGGACGTCTAAAAGTGAGTGCGGATTGCCATTGAACTGTGGATAGTACCAGCGTATATCAGTCTCTGGATTGCGTACTTTTTGTTCCAGCAAATCGGTTTTGTTCAAAAACAATATTATTGAAATGCCTTTAAACGTATTATTGTTCACAATGGTATCGAATATATTCTTTGACTCTTCCAAGCGATTGGTTTTCCTAAAAGAAATAAATATAAACATTTAAATTCTATTCCACATTCCTTATCTCATTAAATTCTCACCTGTCTTCTGCGAGCACCTGATCAAACTCCGAACTGGACACTAGGAATATAATCGATGTGACAGAGGTATCAAAGCATTTGGTCCACTTTTGGCGCTGCGTACGCTGTCCGCCCACATCGACAAACACAAATGGAATGTTCTGCAACAAAAATATGCAAATGCGGTTAACACCAATTGGCATAACAGAAAGTAATTGCAGCTTACCTGTACTTTGACACAAAACTCGTAGACACCTTTGGTTGCTTTGCGACAATGCAGTATATCTTTGTGTGTGGGCACATAATCCGGTTTCGCCAGTCGCTCAATTTCGTCTAGAAAATAGCTGACCGAATCGCTCTGTAAATTGTAAAATAGAAACCAATATGTAGTGCATGTTATAATAACTAATTCATGACTGCCAAAGCTACTGTGAGTTTGAGAGATTCTTCTAATCTTATTACTCTCACTCTATATTTTCTTTATTATTATATTATTTAATTATATGGTAGTAAAAGTTTTGTCTAAATAAAAAATTCACATATTTGTTTTATATTTTTAAAAATAGTTAAACCCAATAGATCTCATTATTTCTATACTTTAACTAGTTCTAAGAGCCATAGGTAACTTAAATACTTAAATAAGAAATAAAGAATCAAGAAAAGGTTTGTTTTTTGCCAAATAAAAAATCTGAATGATTCATATTGTCAAAACAATTATTGCCTAACTGCATATCAATTGTATCTATGAATTTTAAGCTATAAAAAATAGTGCATTCATTTAGCATAAAGAACCATAAGTACTCTTATGTTTATCCGAATGATTTATAATAATAAAAGGGAAGAGTGCTTGACTTCATTTTGAAAATACTCTAATGTTATCAAGAATATATACAGAGATCTACAGGGAATGTTTCCCTGTGATTCTTTTACAGCTTACAATTTGAAATTCGCGTCGTCGCTCGTAGGCGCGCCTTATGCCACGATCCTGCCACAGGCGCCTTATTAACGGCGCATATTCTACGAATCTAGATGCCTCTATTGCATTGCATTCCAATGATTTGGCGTCATTGGCATCCTGCTCGCGTCCATTGCTGCCCCAAGAGATGTCCAACTTTTCGCGCGCATCGAGGAGGACCTGCATACCTGAATTACAATAAAAGGCAATTAATGAAAGTAAATACAGATTTATTGATTGAGTACTTACCTCTTATAACATTTTGGTATATCACATGTTGGTACTCGCGCAGCAGCTCGGGATCAAAATTGACGCCGTGGATGATGCGCATCTGTTTGAGGAAGGTGGATTTGCCAGACTCGCCAGCGCCCAGGAGCAGCAGCTTAACCTGTATAAGTAGTAGAAGTAGAGATAATTTACTTTAATTAAATTGCTTTATCAGAGTGCAAACTGCATTTATTTATTTTCATTTAATAATTGATTTTGAATGGTAATAATTTATGTACTTTTTTAAGTTAAACTGAATAATATAAGATTATAAATATAATAATACAAATATTAATACAAATAAAGGTTCTCGTCGACAGAGATAATTTATTTTAAATAATTTGCGTTATTAGAGTGCCGACTAAATTTTATCATAGCTCATTGATTTAGAGTTTAAAATAAAATTAGTAAATAAGACTTTTAATTAACAAATAAAATCAATAATACACAATTTAATATTCTTTGTTTGCAAAACTTAAAGTTGCTAAATAAAAACAATTTTTTAAATTGAAAATAAATATAAATAATATATTTTAAATTAAAAGCTGATAAAATAAATAGTTTCTATGACAGCTCTATCATATAGTTGTTAGATTTTAGCCAAATTAATAAAAAAAACAATCAGATCAATAATAATTAACAAATAAAATCAATAATACTCTATTTTAATATTCTTTGTTTGCAAAACTTAAAGTGACTAAATAAAAACAAAAAACAATTTTTTTAATTAAAAATAAATATAAATAATATATTTTAAATTTAAAGCGGAAAAATAAATAGTTTCTTTGACAGCTATCGGCAAATTATCAGCAAATTAATAAAAAAAAACGATCAGATCAATAATGGGCAACTAAGTTTAGATTCTTAATATAAGGAAAAGAGGAACATGTTATCTAATTTAAAGTATATGCGAAATTGAAACCTTGACCGATAAAAAGAGCGCACGAGATACAACAACAACAATAACTGCTGCAGCACGAAAACGTTGTTAATTGAATGCCTTTTGTGTGAATAAGACTCTTTTTTTGTAATGATTGCCTAAATGATGCAACAATAAAACCCAGAGTCAGAGCCAAGCCCAGCAAGCTACAACAACAACAAAAACATCGACAGCGACAGCACCAGAAAAGTGAAAATTCGTCTGACGTTTTATTTGTTTGCCTGGGCGGCCCATGCGGGCCATACAACCGGATGAATGTTGTTTGTTGTGTATATGTATTTATATTTGTATTAGTGCGTTTATGTATGTGTGCGTCCAAGTAAATTAATGTTAATTATTTAATTAAATGGAATGCGCAAGATATATGGTTGGATTGATGACTTACCTGCCGTCGAAACGTATGCTTCTCCTTTTCCAGAAACCTATCAATCTCTTTGGATTTGTAGCGTTGCTCCAGCTCCTCGGGCGTGCTGCGCAATCGTACCAAATAGGTGAGAAAGTTACCGCAACATCGCATGCAGGCAAATCGCGATGTTTGCAACCGACTGCCCTGTCGTCGGAGTCGTTCGGCACCATCTGATATGAGGCCGGAAGGACCAGCAGCAGATGACGATCCTCGGCCAGGCAGCGCATTTCTCGTCCCCGACTGCTGGTGCTCCTCCATCAGATGCGTTAGCGTTCCAGTGCGTGTATCGTTGTTGCTGTTGTTGTTACTACTATTGCTTATACCAACGCCACTGTGTGTTAACGTGGTCAATGTAATTCTGGACATGGTTGCGACTGCGACTGCGACGACAGCCAACGCCTGACGTGCGCACTTTCTACACAAACACAAGCACACACACACACACGCACAGTTAAACACAGAGACGCACACAGACGCGCGCGCTGTATGTTAAGTTGTTGATGTTGCTGCTGCTGTTGTTGTTGTTGTTGTGGATTGCCTTTCGTTTGTATGATGTTATTGTTCTTGTTGCACAAACGCTAAAATTAGCCTGGTCGCGGGGTTTATTGTTTTGGTCGTTGTTTGGTTGTCGTATCTGCAGCCAAATCACATCTTGACCACAAAAGCAGCGCCGCGCTCTCCCTCAGTGTCTTTCTCTCCGCGAGCATTGCACATCATTGCACACACTTTCACACTCCCTTTGTACTACGACATTTGCGTTTCGGGATGATGACAAATTTATTAACTCTTTTTTTATTACGCGTCGCCTTCGTTTTCTCGAATTGGCAAATTTTGTAAATAAATTCGCATTTTCACTCCCAAATGACAGTGCAGAGTTGTATTTACGATATCACATTATCGATGATATACTAATTATTTCGATATTCATATCGATAGTTTGTTATGAATGTAACGAGTAAAAAGCAACCCTGTGCTTAAGCCCAGCTGTTTTTTGTACTCCTCACCGACGCACACACACACACAGACACGACAGGTATAGGGCGAGTGCAGCAGCTGTTTATATATTTTTTGCTTTGTCGCCGTGAAATTGTCATTCTTTGTTATTATTCAAAGCCGCAAAGTTATACAGTAAATATGATTATCAATACGAGCAAAGCGTGTCTGCTACGTGCCGCGCGTCTACCAGTGGGTGTGCAGTACATAAAGAAGTATACAGGTATAGTGAAACTAACATTCCTGATAATCTTAGAGGTCATATTAATTGAAGGCCCTTTGATGGTAAACTCACAGTTGTTGTGATTGGCCAACAGATAAACGTAGACGTAGTTTTAATTCAATTTGCGCTCATTAAGCATTTATGTCAATCATAAATACATACATTTATTTTTTATATGGTATATGTATGTATAATGTATGGAAATTGGACTTCGTTCAACTGCGCAATACATTTCCATATTATATGTTATGTATTAATGCGTTTTGTTTTATTTTTAGCTATTCAACCATTTCACACAAGCGCCAATGCTCTCAACAACGCATTGCCGGCACCCGCTCTCCCCATACCCAATAATGTGGATGCCGCAGAGACAACGCGATTTTCTGGGGAACGCTCAAGGGACATTTCGGACAATATCATGGTGATGTCGCATGCACCCATCTCGATGATTGACATCACCACAGATAACACTTTGAATGCGTCGCAGGGTGCGAACTTTGTTCAGGATTTGCATGTGCAGTCCTACGATTGCTTCGGTGCCGTCAGCCTTAATGCAGTGATGCAGAGTAATGTTCCCACTCCGTTTGGTGGCATGCACAAGTTCTCGCATCTGAACATGCCAGGAGGACAGTGGTCCCAGGAGTACAAGTTCACATCGCAGAATATGCACAGCTCGCATTATCGTTCCTTGCGAGACAGCACTCGGGCCGATTGGGTGACCTACGATCAGAATGCCACGGTCTTGGGCAACAACGGCCAAGGTGAGAGATGACAGATGTTTTGTTGCCTACAACTGGCACCTGTTGCAATTTAAGCAATCTCTAACCTGTTGCATGTAATCGGCGCATGCGTTTACACGCGTCTAACACGCATTCCATATCATATACGCACTGCTCACATTCCGCAGGCTCCCGACGTTGCTACAGCACACAAGCAAGTCCGCCAAGAGGGGCATCCGAAACAGCAGCACCAACTCCCCCTGTCTCCACAGAGACAACTCCTCAACCAGAGATATTGAGCAAGAAGGAGCAACTGAAAAGAGCTTTTAAGGATTATGGTGCCACAATTGTGGCATTTCATGTAGGTATCTCGCTGATATCCTTAGGTGGCTTCTACATGCTCATCTCCAGGTAGGATAACTAACTGATCATCCGATCATCTGCCCGCAATTCTAACAATATAACTACAATACCCTCATTTCAATTGTTTACCAAACTAATTCCCATCTATTTTAATTCTTATTGCAGCGGAGTAAACATGGTGCCTGTTCTGGAATTCCTTGGCATTGAGTCGAGTGCCATAGTAGAGAAAATAGCTGTGGGAAGCACCTTTGTCACGGCCTATGCCGTCCACAAAGTATTTGCACCAGTTCGCATCAGCATCACACTTGGTTCGACGCCTTTCATTGTGCGCTTTCTGCGTGCCAGGGGATTCATGAAACCAAAAAACAAAAGCATTTAATGCCAAATTCGAAAGCATATATAATTACGATTTTATGTAACGCAATTTTGCGATAAATACACATACATATATTAATAGCTTAGCTATGCGAGCAATTTACTTTATTATCAAACTTTATACCCTTTATTTACACTTATATATTCCTCGAACATATATTTATTTGTTCAGTTTCTATACGCGTTCATTTTTAAGGGATAATTGATTAAATGTTTCTGAGAGAGCTGGAGTTATTTTATATATATGTCTGATGGGAGGATCACGAGCTGATCGACGCTGAAACTTTAATTAAAAATCTAGCTGAAGCCTTCCACGATTCTGTCAAGCCTATATTTTAATTATAATTTTTAAATAAAAAATGATTTGTTGATTTGTATCAATAAATTCAAAAATACACACATATTTTTTGATCTAAATAAAAATTATGATATATATAAATCATAAAAAAATCGTAATTTCGATTTACTTAAAAAATATTAAAATAAAATAATTAATTAGAATTTTAATTTAAAAAATAAATCGGAATTTTAATTTCTTTATTTAAAAAATAACTTCTTTTTTTTGAATATCAATAATTGTTTAAACAAATTCTCTAAAAGTTAAAACCAATCTATATCGTAGATATGGATCAATAATATTATAATCAACTCCTTTCAAAACCAAAGAATAATATGCATATTTTATTTTTTTTATTTTGCATATCTCTGAATTCAAAAGGATCTACCAGAAGAATTGTATAAGCAACAATATTCCACCAACTCCAGTTTCATATTTAATAATAAAACACTAGACGTAATTTTTTTTTATAATTTTTAGTTTTTACTGCTTTTTTTGTTTTTGTTTTCTTTAGCATATTTATAGAAAAAATATTTTTCATTTCTTAAATTTTCACTGCTACACACACTTTTCACTTGTTATTGGCTTAAGCTATAAATTGATTTTAAGTAAACAATAAATTGTAATAATTATACAATATAATAATTAAGACTTAACAGTTAGACAAAAAAAGCTGATGGAAGAAACAAATTAACAATTTCCAAAATTTCCAATGCCATTTTAGGTCTACCTTCATCTACGTCTTCATTAGAATCCCCCGTCCAACTTTCTTGCTCATTTCTCATTTCCCATTTTCATTCTCCTCTACTACTGAATTCTCCTCCTGCTGCTCTTCCTTATCCATTTCACTGATCTCCTCCTTTGTACGCATTTAAAGCCTAACAACTAATTGTAATTGTACGTGGGTTTGTGGCCTAATAGCCATCGACAGCTTCCTCATCGAGTTGGGCCTCCAACTTCTCCTCCTCTTTGGCTTTGCGTCGCTCAATCCAGGGCATAAACGCCCAGAGGCTGGCGCCGGCGAGCAGCGTCAATCCGAGTGCATGGAAGAGCGGATTGTAGTCATTGACGACCTCGGCCCAGTAATTACAAAGTGGTGGACCCACCAGCTGGAGGATGCCATTGACAAACAGACTGATGCCATAGGATGAGGTAAGGCGTTCCGTGCCCAGCATATCGGCCATAATGACGGCCGTAATGCCCACATAAATGCCCGAGGCGAGTCCAAAGAGGGCACACCAAAAGCAGACGCTGCCATAGCTATAGGCAAATGGAAGGAGGGCCAAAGAAATGCCCGAAACAGTCAGGCCACCCACAAAGTACCACGTCTTGGGTATGTAACCCATGTCCGAAAGCGCTGATCCGCCAATGCGTCCAATTAGATCCGTTGCGGAGACCACAGATAACAAATAAGCGGATAAGGATTTGTCAAATGATCTGGCGAGTCCAAAGCTGGGCAACAGAATGATGAAATTAGTATAGCTGATGGCATTGGTTGAGTTCGAGATGAGTATGACCAAGTACATGGGATCCTTCAACAGACTTAGATCAAAGAATTTACTACGCTGACTTGGCTCCTCTTTGCCTCCCTTTGTATCATCCGCACGAGCGGCAGCCGGAGCAGCTGAATCATTTGACGCTGTGGCGCTGCCAGCGGAACGAAGCGACAGATGGGAGGAGAACTCCTTGGGCTGGAAGGACAATGTGCTGCCATGATACGGCGTGCTGATGTACAAAAAGCTACTAGTCGATGGCGATCGCTTGGACAGACGATTCCGGGAGCTGTTCCTCAGTGTCAGTTTGTTGGAACTGGACCTGCCCTCGGGCACGGCGTACAGCGACGATTGCGAGTTAAGTTGACCCGGCGTGAAGGTTTGATTACGTTGTGGCAGACGCACTGGAGTGCTAATCTTTCGGACACGTGGCTGGAACTCGTCTCCCGGCTTGGCATAACTCTCGACAACAGCTGCCGAGGCGCTGCGCACAAATTGCTGCTTGTCATCCGCATCATCCGGCAGATAGAGTGGCGATGGTGGCGAATTATATGGCAGCAATTGCTTCTCAACGTTCTGCTCCTGATTCGGTGCCGTCTCATCCACATTCTCGAATTTCATCACAATGCCAACGTCCTCCTCCTCGGGTATATCATCCAATGCCTGTCGAGCACGCGGCACACGCACCATATGCTGTTCCACGGGCTCATAGAACAGTGCACCCACTAGCACATTCAATGTGATTCCGCCCGTGATCAGGCAAGAGCCACGATAACCATATTCCTCCAACAGCCAACGCAGCACAGGCGGCAATATAATCGATCCGAGGGCACTGCCCGAAATGCACAGGCCATTGGCCAATCCTCGAAATCTCACAAAATACGAGGTGACAATATACACAGTGGGGGGAAAGGAAAGTCCCGCTCCAATGCCAACAAGCACCCCATAACTGCAATAAAAAAAAAGAAAGGCATTTGTTTTCAATCTTAAGAATATTTAAATAATTATACGAGTACAATTTAAATCAAGTTTAACCGGCAAATCGGTCATTGAAAGTAATTCAAAACGGGTTCCAAAAGTTTTTCTTTATTTCTGCTAAATTTAATTTTAATTTTTAACTCCTAAACCATTAATTTTGCATTTTTAAAATTATTTTATCATTTAATATGTATACAAATTGTACTCTCTTTATTTTTAATTGGATAATTTATTTAAAATATTATTGTTGACTGATTTTGATCAGTCATAATATAATATATATCAGGCTTACTTTCGAAATTTTTGTATTGTTTTAATAACATTGATATTTGCTATAATGTATTTAATGTATTTTGTATTATGTTTATTTACTTAAATTTTTAATTCAATTTGTTTAACAATTACATACCTGAGGTACAAATAACCAATAGATGATGCCCAAAATGATAATATCATGCCCAGGGATGCAGAGACGGCGCCTATCAGTGTTACCGTACGGTAGGAATACTTAACTGAGAGAATACTCGAAACCGGTCCTAAGAAATTATATCAAATTAGTTAAGTTAAATCATAATCAAAGATCTTTCGAAACACTTACCCAATGAACTATATAGGAAGTAACATAACGCTGGTATCCAAGCTGATTTCGTTTTCGAGGCATCGAAAGCTTCTACAAACTCAATAAATAATACACCGAAACTTTTGATGGTGCCAGGGATGAGAATGTTGGTCAGACAGGCGCCAAAGAGGACTAACCAACCCCAGCCTCCATCGGGTGGTACCAAATCATATTCGCAGCTATCATCCTTCTTATTCAGCAGGCTAGCTGTAAAGATGAAAACAACATTTGTAGATAAGGAAGTTACGATATTGAAAGGAATTCATAAGTCTCCAAAAATGATATAATCGTTTATCATACTATAATTATAACCGATTGATATATATTGCCTAGACCACTTCTTTATTTTAAGGTAACACATTTCGTGACTAAATTATAATACCCTCTTCTGCAAGGGTATAATCATAATAAAATAAATTACAATTTTATACCAGACGATATCGTACATTCATTGTAGATCCAAGAGATTCCCCTTTTCAAGTGTCTTACAAGTGTTACTGGACTTTTTTCAAGTGCCTGACGCTTTTGGGTCTTTGTTGTCTAAACCAGAATAATGCATATCTTATCTGGAAATGTCGGGACTACAGCGATCAATCGGTTATTACGTGGCTCGCGTGTTTTGTATTTTTTACTCTTTACTTTTTGGTGGCTGCCCACAAATGCGAAACTGATAGCGCCTCCATACTAAGTATATACAATGTGTATATATATTTATACTATACTATACTATATAAGGTTGGCTAAGCCGGCAAAACGTGTCACGACTACGAATGGATGGATGAACTGCGTCGACGTCAAAGATACGGATTCCGAGGCCTCGTGTTATTTGTATAACGATTTCGGTTGTCAGAGTCCCGCAAATTATTAATTTTGATATGTGCAATCTAAGCACAAGTTTGGATGATTCAATAATAGTAGGGGGAGTAACATTGTATACTATGATATTGGGTAACCGCATTAATATATTTTTTATTTATTATGTTTTTCCGATACTTTCTATTTGTATAGCTAGACATAGGCGTGACTGTACCAGTTGCAATAGTTATTTTTTTTTTTGAGTCATAAAAGAAACTATTTATCAGTCATAAGGGTATAGGGTTTATTTAAATGTCCATGACAAGTTATTGATATGATCGATTGAGGTTATGTGTTCATTCAATTGTCGCCGATCAATCAAAATTACAAATATTCCTAGTACTTAGCGAAGAATCTAGATATATTATATATGTGTACATACTATAGATATGTATGTCGTTCAATAAACGAATTGTTATTGATGCAAATATCGATTACTGACCTGTTTTATCACTATTTTCTTTTGTTGATCCATTTAATTTATGCTCTTTGTTGTTTGCTTTATTTGCATTTTGTGTACTTAAAACTTTTTCCTTATGCATGGTCTGTAAGAAGAAGAGAAACAGAGAGAGAGAGAGAGAAAGAGAGAGTGAGTTAGAGAACAGAATTTAAGATGATTTCTTATTGAGATATAACGCTATATTTGTAACTATGTATTTGTATATATATTTATGTATATGTATGTATATGCCTAGATAAAACGAGGGATGCAATTCGCAGTGAAAGAAGAAAAAAGAGATGAGAACAGGAAATTGAAGATTGTACAACAAAGAATATATGTATATATAAATATGTATATAAGCAAGCTATATTTGGGCATATGAGTAAATAAATATATGTATGTATATGTGTGTTATTTATTATTTACGACGTCTAATCTCGGTTTATGGCTAGGCAAAAAATAATTGTATGCTAAATGACAAAACATGTTTCGTCATTAAATCCGTCTCCGTCTCTGGAATCACAATCGGGAATCCAACCATACAACAGATGCTGATAAACGCTAAAGTACAAATTTCAATTTGATTGGGAGTCTGTAAACCGGACTACAGTTCCTCAAGTAATTGTTTTGACAAAATACAATATTCTCATATTTATATTTGAAATATTTGAATTTCTTAATCTTGTCAAAGCAATAACTTGACTAACTGTATTCACACACACACACACACACGCACATATATAGGAGCATACTTATACAAAAAAAATAATTGTGGCGTGATCGTAACCTCCTCCCCCCTCCCAGATTGTCAACCCACTCGACTCTCGACTACAAACAAAACAAAGCACAGAAATTGCTCCATGTCATTCATTCCCACATCACGCGGATGATTCATTCATTATTTGTGTTGATCATTTGGAAATTTAGTGCTACGTCAAGGATCATGCGAGAGATATAACATACATACATAATTGTTTCCCCCCTCCCCTCTCTTCGAAACCTCACACTACTGTGTAAATATTTTGTAGTATTTTATCTTCCTCTTTTCATTTTTTTTCGTTGCGATGAAAACTTTTTCAGCTGGGGCCTAATTATGACGTCATGGGATCCAACTATATGTAGATAAATATAACATATATATGCATATATATGTATATTCACGGAATGAAAACAAAACAAAACAAAAACATCATTCACAATTATTCAGGGGGATTTTTATGGGCTGTAGAAATCGAAAGATCATCATTGGGTATATTGACTATCTGAAGAGGCGACAAATAACACATGCAACATAATTTCAACAATGTCAAGTAAAGGTCAATCAGTTTGGACTTTCTCCAATTATAACATTAATCTAAGGTAGTCGATTAAATGAATCGATTAAATGAATATACATTAAAGTCTGTAGGTTATAGCTGAGATTTCTCACCAAATACTTAGTTAAGTTATTGTTTATTGTCTGGGACATAAGATATACTAAGTAAACATAAATACATATGTATGTTTTGTTTTTTTTTGTGTAAATGCCAAGTCATTTGGAACTTTCAGAGCGTATTATGATTGTTGTTTTGTTTTTATTGTGTTTGGGAATTGAGAACAACGCCATCAGCTCGTTTGTTGCCCCCATAGATTGAAGGTCGATTCCTGGGAAGTTATTAAACCGAATTTGATCAAAACAATGTTACAAATTCAAATTCAATTGGCGCCTCAAATTGAAACGTATTGACTACAATTACTATAAAAAATTAAATAAAACGAACACGAGGTCCACGTTTCAGTTGTTGTTATTATTGCTATTGTTGTTGTTGTTGTTGTTGTTAAGCTAGTTTCTCGATTGTGGCTGCTATGGGCGGCGGTCACGCCAAATGAATCGCTGATCGTTGATCATTTAGAGCAGAGCTCAATTATAGGAATTGTTTAAATCATTTCGATTGTTGTCGTACAGCTAGTCAAGTAATTGATTTGACCAAATACAAATTTTCACCATTTTATTTTGAAAAATTAAGTCCGTTTCTTGTTTTTTGGTTTAGCCCTTTTTAAACAATAATAAAAAATAAACAAATTTCAATGCTTTAATTTCCTTTTTCTGGCAATTTAACAGACAAATGTTACATTTAACAGCAAGGACGGCTGTTATTGAACTGTTATTAATTAAACCTTGCTTAGAGCTGAACCATTAATCGATAATCGATACTTACTTCAAATTGCGATCACGCGGTTAAAGTCAGCAATCGAAAGTCGATATTCGAGAATTGTTTGGCTTTTGTATGTTTGTCTGTCTGCTAATTAATTCAAGTAAAAATTGTTTGCACATATCGCTCGACGGCCATAAATCACATAGAAATTATTTAAACTTGTGAGAAATATAACAGCTGTGCTTATTACTTGGTTTGTGGTTCGCCTCCAAATCGAAGGCTCACATTCATAATTCAATAAGTAATTAGAGACACGTTCAAGCCTTTACAACAAATATAACTAACGAAAACTATAAAAATGGCAAATGTGTATTGTAAAAAGCATGGTTATTTGTCGTTGCCCTCAATTGTTTCCGTTTGTTTAAATTTGCAACACGCGCCTTGTCAAAGATGAACAGAGCAAACGTTACGCCTCAATTACTTGTTGCTAATTGCTGATAAAAAAAATCACTTTGCTACGAATCAAACACACATTCACACATAAATATTTAGCCACATTGTAGTTTATATGTTTTAGTTTTTATGACGTGTGCAGTAGGCAGCACACTTTTGCCACATTCAGTCGCAGTTGGGCCTCGTCAAAACAATAATAAAAGCAGAAAAAGCAGATAAGAAGCATTCCGGCTCTGTCAATGCAGCTGGGTTATGAGATAAGCAAACAGTTAACAGACAAAAGCTACGTCGCGTCGGCGCAGTTCATAGATAAAGTGCTAAATGCATATCTACGTAGTATTTTTGTTTGTTTTCCATTTCTGGATTGTCATACAAATTCCAAGAAGGTTCATTAAATGCTACTTATAAAGGCATTACCGGGGTTTCAACACTGTTGAGACAGGTCAAAAATGACAGCTGTGATTTGAACCATATGTATGTATGTATGTATGTGTGTGTGCGTTTCGAGTTAAATGCAGGTAGAACGAACGAATGAACGCTCAGACAAAGGCGCAGACATGGCGACGACAATGAATCGGCATTGCCTTTTGTCTACTAGCAAATAAATAAACAAGCGTGTAGGCGAAAAACAAGTAAATAAAAGGAAGCGTAGTACAGCCACTGTTATCGATCGCATTATCGATAACATAATTATGTACATATGTATGTTTACATTAGTGATGTAAATTCAAACTGACTTTAAACATTGTCAATGTAAACACCAAATATTCGATTAATCAGAAAACAATTAACATCGATCTTTTTAATCATAGTTATTTGAGCTAATTTATGGATATTTCTTTGCAACATTTTTCGACTTATTTAAAGTCTTTCTTTGATTTATAGCAGACATATATTGTAATTATATATGTATTTAACATGAAATTTTAATTACTGAACAAAATGGCTGAGGTAGATTTTTCATATTTATCTATTCATTTCAATCAATGTATTTTTACATCATTAAATTACATATATACATATGTATTGTACATCCAACAGCCAAACAAACAGTGCATTGGCCCCACGCCAGCAGCTGCTACCGCATGCAGAACAGAACAATAAACAAAGCAAAAGCTGATGCTGATTTTGAAGAAAAATATGAATCAAAGAACAAAAGACGCGACACGCCGACGCGATTGTGGCCAAAACGGAGAAATGCGAAGTCAGTGCGCTGTGATTGATGACTTCACCTTCTCACTCTCTCCCCCTCTCTCTCCCTCTATGTCTCTCTCTCTCTCTCGCAACGATTGATTGGCTTATCGATACCGTACAGCATTTCTGCGCTTATCTAAATCCGTAATCACTGCGAGGCGTAGTCGACGCCTT
Organism: Drosophila kuntzei; assembly: GCA_035042165.1. Lineage (NCBI taxonomy): Eukaryota > Metazoa > Arthropoda > Insecta > Diptera > Drosophilidae > Drosophila > Drosophila kuntzei. The sequence goes on from JAWNLU010001763.1 coordinate 1,072,195, forward strand.
ATACTAAAAATTACATCATTAATAGCGTTAAACAAAGTTTATTTATGAGCTTGATAACAACAATGACAACTTTTATTTAACAGTGCCCCATTATTTGCATAAGTATTGCTTGCTCTGTGGCCGCGCCCCAAAGTAAATATTAATCAGAAATACTACGAGTAATAATTATTTTGACCAATAAACCAGATGTTGTAGATGTTAATGACTTTTCGACGTGTAAATGCGTCATAACTGTATCGCTTAACAATAAATATAAATAGAGCTGAGCTAGCGTCTAGGCGTAAATACATACATATAACTTGATATACTGTCTAAAGTCTTACATTTCCTTATTTCTTTCTATCGCTTACTTTCGGCTCACAGCTGTCGAAAACAATAACAATTTTGAAGATAGGGTCAAATGGCAACATTGACCCAATTTTCTTACTACGCACTTTAAAGCGAACAAAAAAGTAAAGAGCAAACAAGTATTTGTATTGAGATACGTATCAAGCAGGCAAACAACAATAACAAAAACAGCAGACAACGACAACAACAACAATAACGTATTTAGCGGGCCCCCCACTAACACACTGACATTTATGCTGCTGCTGCCAACGACGCGTCGTCGACGTCGACGTCGACGATACTGTTGCGCGCGTGTCGGGGCCTGCGTGCTTGAGACTTGCAGTAACAGAGCTGTGAGCTGTGAGCAGTAAGAGCAGCGCCAGAAACAAAAAAAAAATACGTTACGTGGGGTGGCATTGACAACGACAACGACAACAACAACAGTAAACACAACAACTCACTGAGCATGGCTATCACTGATTTTTTTCTATCATAAATAAGGTAACGGCAACGTTGTTATCACGTCATTTTTGACGCCCACAAATTCAAATAGTGCAGCAGCAACAATAACAACAACAACTATTAAAACGGTGAATAAACAGAGCAAAAATGCAAAAGCAAAAATCACGAAACGCCACAAAAGCTTTTGTCACACTCTTGTGACTTTGCTTTTTGTGTTTTTGTTCTTCTTCCTCTTCATATTGTTGTTGTTGCAGTTCATCGCCCTTGAAGCGTTGGCTGCTGCTGCCAAAAGGGGCCGGGGCCTGTGTAAAGGGGTTGGGGCTTGGGCAAGGTAATGTTTTTTTTTTCTGCTTGCGTGTGTGTGTGTGTGTAGCTGCTGTTGCCTCTCACGTATATATTATTGCGCCTGTTGTTGTTGTTGTTGTGTATGCGTCAGCTGTTCATTTTGTGCATTTTAATAATCTTTTGAAAAATCTTACCTTAATTTTAATTGTTTAGCTATTTAAATTCGTCCTGAGCCACACAACAACAATACACTCTAGTACACACTCTCACACTCTCACTCGCACACATATACACATACACTGACGCACGTTTTTTGCACGTTTTGTAATGAATTATTTTTGTTGTGTTTTAATTGGTTTTTGGCTGTTACATGACATTGGGTCAGTTTGTTGTGAATTTGTTTTGAATTAATTAATTAATGAAAATTAACTACACTATATACACAATTATAGACGTATTTTGTTCGAAATATATACAAAAACAAAACGCGAAAAACGAAAGGTTCCCGTCGTCTTTCACGCGCACACCACCCACACGACGTGCCACACTCTCAGACGTGGAAAAACAAATGAATGCGAGCGAGCGTTCGCTCGCGTCTCTTGCCAGCGGTGTTGCCAACTTTTTTGAAGAGATATATTAACGTCTGGCAGCCTTTCAATAAAAGATACATATTAAAAATTAGTGTCTTTTTCAAGTGTCTTTTTTTATATTTTTCTTAATTTTGAAATTTTTTTTGCAGAATTTTTGTTAGTATTTTTTTTGAATTTCAATATTTTTTTAAAACTAAATTATCGAACTTATTTAACCGAGGAGCTCGAACTTCAAGCCTTCATTTTATCAAATTTCAAATTTAATATTTTATTGCTAAATTATTGTTAAATGAACCTAAATTAAGTTCACATTTGAATTGGCCGCCGGCGTTGTCAGTGTTGCCAGCGTTTTTGAGAAATAATTGCTGTTTCTGAATGGAAAGTACCGGAAAATATCTGAATTATCTAACAAATATATAAATTGTTAAAATAATGAAATTATTAATATTTTAATAGTTCGATTATGAATTCAAATTAATTATTTTATATAGCAACTCATTCTAGCCAATGTTAACTACACTGTTAAATTGCAGTCGAACTCAAATGACACTGTTAACCAGCTGTTATGTACATTTAAACTGTTAGCTAGCATTAGCAAGATCGCTACTTTTGGCGCCAAAATTTCGCATTCTATTGTTTTGATTGAACATTTATTAATAGTAAAATGATGACGTAATACAATTACAATTATTGTTGAAATTGCAAGAATGTCAGTATTAGTATATACGTGTGTGTGTGTCAGTGTTTTGAATGTGCATTAGTTAGTACATATGTATGTATTAGTATCACTTTGATTTTCAACTCGTTTTTTTTTATTAAAAACTTGGGACGTTTAACCCATGGTTGCCAGATGCTTATTGGTACCAACGGCACCAGCGGGCGCATCATTGGAAATACAAGTGGGTATGGCACTGGACCACTTGCCATTCTTCTGGCATTTGAGAATTTTGGAGCCTCGGAGCTCCAAGCCGGCATCGCAGGTGAACGTGATGCTCTCACCGATGGCATAGTAGAATTTGACGGAGGACATGCGACCGCTGATGGCGGTGCCAGGATACGAACATGCCTGGACACATTTGGGCAAACCGCCCGACCATCGTCCGTTATCCTGACAGGCAATTATTGGCTGACCTTGCATCATGTACTCCGGGTTGCAATTGAATTGGACCACATCGCCGGCACGATATGGTGCCGAGCCTTGGGCGTAACCGTTTTGCGGTGCACCGGGATTATCGCATTGCACTTCGACACAGGTGGGAAATGGTGTCGCCCATTCGCCCGTAGGCAAACAGATGGCCTCCGATGGGCCGCGCAATCCGTAACCCGATGAGCAGGAGAACGCCGCCCGACCGCCCACCTCACGTGACAGCACAGAGACGCGAGGTGAGCTAACATTATTTGGCATTAGCGGTATATCGCCGCACTCCACGCTCTCGCAAACCGGCAACAGTGCGCTCCAATTGCCACTAGGCAAGCAAAACAGCTCCGATGCGCCAAACAACGAGTTGCCATTCGAACAGGACAACAGGACGCGTGTGCTCAGTTTCGTATCGTTCGTATTCACAATTAATCCCCGTCGTGTCGGTATCTCCGGGCAATTAATCGTCTTCACCACCACCTCAACCGCATGTTCATGTCTCGCCGGTGTCATGCAGGAATATGTTCCCGAATCCTCGGCCGTTGCATCGATGATACTCAAGCGATATTCCAATGTTGAATCACGTCCCTCATCCGCCTCGGTTACCCAGCCCTCGGTATAGTTCCTGCCGTTGAAACAATTAACATGAAATAATAATTAAATAATTAGATTGTGGATCACAAATTAATTCGGATGCTACCCACTTTAAAATATGACTGACATTCCATTTGGGATTGCCAAATCTTCGCATCCATAGGCATTCCATGTGCACCGTTGTTCCGGGATAAACAATCAGCTTACCATCGTTGCTCTGGGCAATGGGTCCATTTTTATGCCGGAAAAGTATGGTAGGTGCCTTCTCCACTATTAGATTAGTATGTGTTAGGATTAGGATTGCATAAATATCCATTGCTACCTACTCGCATAGTCATTTTCCTGATTGAGTCCCGAGCACACGGGCTTCGTATTCGTCCACTCCGAGTGTATACAAGTCCTTTCATGGCTTCCCGTCATCGAGAATTTCCCTATGTCCACGCATCTGTAAAGGAGAGAATCTTATGAGGTAGTCACTGTGCTCTACCTACTGATTTCACGCACCTGGATATGATGGTAGCACCCGGCGGAAAGTCCACAACATCCTCACGTATTTCCAAATCATTATAGAAGCTCACCACATTCGCTTCGTTGTTCTTGAAGGAACAGGTGCCATTTTCTGTAAGATTTAGATATAGATTATAATTCAGGAAGACTCCTCCAAACCTACCGCAGTTGTAAGAGCGTCCAATCCACAGTCCATTGTCACAGATGATGCGCCAGGTCTGACGATCTCCGGCTGCATTCGGAATGCAATTGAAGAAGATCTCAGTGCCGCTCTCATAAACCCCATCGATCTCGCCATCCACATTTCTGAAAGGATCAGTCAGTGTTAGTGATTACCCCTCCATTTCCTCCTCGCTACTCACTTGTAAACCAAGGCGCCATCTGTTAAACTGGGATGTCCACACATCTTGTAGTCATCGGGATGTTCATCCGTATTGTTGTCATGATGATTATTATTATTCTCGTCCAGCTCATTGTGATCCATTTTGCTATGGGTTGTGGGCGTGGGTGTGGCATGTTCCAGCTCCTGACGTGACTTGCGCAATCCGGATTCACAGGGTATGCTGGGTGGAGTAAGCTGACCCTTGTGACAGGACATCTCAATGGGATTGGCATTGGTGGAGAGCTCACACCGTACGCTAACCGAGCTGCCATGTCCAATGGTGACGCCAGCACGATAACCACCCTAAGCAGGAGATGATTAGTGATGTTTATTGAGGGATTACTCGGTTAACTTGCCTCATAGATGACACCCGGTATGTTGGGCAAGGTGCAGAGCACGGAGGTGCACTCGGAAAAGGCATTCACCGACCAGGAGCCATGGGCGCAACGCAATTGAGCGGATCCCTGAAAGATCACAAAGAGAGAAAATGATTGCCGATAATATTCCAGTTGGAGAAGCATCCATCTACCTGTATGTTGAAGCCATCCTTGCACTCGAGCGTGATGAATTCATTGGATTGAATCTCCTCGTAGGTGGAGAGCGGTGTCAAAGAGGGTTTATCACTCAATTCCTTCGTATGCGGTTCCACCTTGTAGTACTGTCCATGTTCCACAGCTGGCACCAGGCAGGGAGCCGACATGCACTTGGGAATGTCTGGTTTCCAGATACCACGTATGCATCTTGCCGTGGCATTCTCTCCCTTGATGTTCAGCTTGAATCCCGCATTGCATTCCAGTAGGAGCATAATTCCGACGGAGTTTCGTCCCGGAGCCTTGCCCGGACGCACTGTGGTTATGTTGGCAAACGAATCCCAGTCGAGATCCTCGCAAGGTCCACGTATTCTCTTGCCGCCCGAGGCTTTACTTGTCTCCCCGCCATCACTAGTATCCAGATCCGCATCGGGAAGCGCCGCCGCCGAGGGAGGAGAGGATCCAATGCTCGTGCTGCGCTTCCGGCGACGTCTCACAATTTGGGATTTCAACTGGTCGATAAGTTCACGTGTGGCATTCACGTAAGATTTCCGGGAAACTAGAGCTGGTGCCACATTCGAGCTGTGCTCCATTTGCAGACGATTGTGATGGATACTCGGGGCGGGAGCAGCGGTAACATGGAGCAGTTCATTGATATTGCCATAGTGATTCGCCTTACGAGTCATGACCAGATCCGGATTGTTGTAGTGGTTATACCAGCGTCCATCTTGAATTGGAGTTGCCGTCGGCTTGTACAGGCGATTGTGTCCAAGGATCTTGCGTACATATCGCTGATAGCGCTCCTTGATCTTCTGATAGTACTTGGAGTAGGCCAAGTCGATATCAGATGGATTGGGATTCGCACCACGCTTAAAACGTTGTCCTGAAGAGTCGGAAAATTTAGCTGTAACCAAATGGATTTTAATAATAGGAAGAAGCAATACTTTAGAATTTCCTGCTTACCTTCGGGCTGATAATCCTGGTGCTCCGCCAGCTGTCGCTGAAGTTGACGCTGTCGTCGCAGCAGATAAACAGAGCGCAGTTGTCGCAGCTCCAAGGAACGACGTCGTCGTCGTCGATTCCAGCGCAGACGCGGATGCTGGCCAAGCAGACACTGCGGCAGATCCAAAGGACGCCACTTGCCCCCCACACATGTAGCACCTGGAGGACCGACCTGCAAAGGAAGGGAAATTTAGGGATTACCAGTGGGAAAAGTAAGTTTATCCATTAAGCTTACCTCCAGCACGTAGCCTTTATCGCAGTCATACATGATCTGCTTGTTGTTAACAATCTTCTTGACGTAAGGCCGATAATCGTAGAGTCCCATGTTGCCCACTAGTAGCACCTTCCCATTGGGTATGTAGCCCGGAAAGGAGCAAAAGACTTCATCGCATTTGGGCGTCTCACCGGTCCAGTTGCCAAACGAACAGGTTAGCACATAATCATGTGGATCTGTGACATCCTTACCCTCGGGAGAGACCAATTTAAAGCCATCCTTACACTTGAATCTCGCCTTCATGCCGTGCTCCGTTTTGGGAGCCATTACCATGCCATGTTTCGGAGGTCTAGGCATATTCTTGCACCTGGCGGGTATACAACGTGGTATAATGCTCCAGGTGCCATTGTTGCACGTCGGAGGACTCAGTAGAGAGACCGGAAATTCATAGTTCTCATCACATTTTACCTCGAGAGCTGTACCATGTTTCACCTTCTCCACACCGCCTACGATCTGAGTGGGCGATTGTGTTGTGGTCGTTGTCTGGGTGATAATCGTGGTGCCATTCTCATCTGTGGTTATCTCAATGGGGATTACGAAACCCTGTGATATGGTAGGGACCACACAGGGTGCCAGACACTCGGGTAAGGCATTACGCCACCTTCCATCGATCTGACAGACACTCGATCCCAGTCCGTTTATTAACATCTCCGGCTGACAGCGAAAGATGATGCTTGCTCCCAATCCGGTGCCTGCTTCGATATTCTCAATCCAACCATTGTAGAGTACTCCTGGATGTCCACAATTAATCTCTGCAAAGATTTATTGTATCAGATCCTTGATGCTCTTTAATTTCCAGAGGACTTACCCTTGCAACTGGGAACTGTGCCACTCCACTTGGCACTGGCTCCACAACGACTGGAACTCTCTCCGACCAAAGTGTAACCATAACGACACTCGTAACTGACCACGGAGTTGTATGCCAGGGTTGTATAGGTGGCTTTGCCATTCTTCGGATTCTCTGGGGTGGGACAGACCACGGAAGTAACCACTACAAAGGATGATTATTTACATGTAGTTTAAAAGTCTCTGTTTGTTTTAGAAGTAGCTACATTTGTTCAAGAATAGTTAAGGTTATAATGGGATAGATAAGTTTCCTTAGGGTAGGTTAGGGTAGGTTAAAAATAAGTTGGAATATTAGATAAGGTTAGGTGAGTTTTGGATTGTTTAAGACGGGTTAGCTTAGGATAGAGTGGGGTAGGATAGGTCAAACTAGGTTAGGACAGCTGTGTTGTTTTGAAATATATGGGGGGTTAGGTTCGGATAGTTTATGATAGGTTTAATTGGGATAGAATGAAATGGGGAAGAATAGGATTGGGTTAAGATAGATTAGATGTATATTGTTTTTCGATTTGGATAGGTTAATTTAGCTCAGTTTAAGTTAGGTAAGGTTTTATAGGCTATTAGGTTATGTGGGGATAACTTAGGATAGTTTAAGGGATAGGTTCGCTTAGATTCTGATAGGATTCGTTTGGACAAGTCTATTCTAAAATTGGCTAAGCTGGAATACTCGAATCGGATAGCTTAGTATCTCTTAGGTTAAACCAGATCTACCTTTATAAGGTTAGGTTCGATTGGGTTAGACAAACGCTATCAAATTCACCCGACTGTCTATTAAACCATAAGGAACCTAAGGATGGTTAAAGGTTATCACAAATCTTAATCTTGGAAGACTATTCAAAAGCATCAAGAATCGATCACCAAGAAATAAAACAACTGCAGGTTTCATTAAGTATTTTCTTAAGATTTGTGGTAACTTTTATTTATTCAATTAACATTTTTAGGCCAACAACAACAACATTTGCATTTAATTTTAACAATTTGTTGTAACATTGTTTGTTTTTTTTCATGTGGGATATTTTATTTTATTTTATTTTGGTTAGTTTAACTCTATCATTGAATGCAGAACGATTTTTAACAAGTTTTGAATAGAAGGATTATTGAAAACTTTTGAGCTATACTTCAATTCGATTTCAGTTTAGTTTAGTTTAGTTGAAAAGTTGATTTAGGTTTCAAATTTGGTTTGGCTTAGGACAACGACGCTTGGGTTGTGGTTACATTTGCGCTATCCGCTTTTGGGGATTGATAAATTATATAGGCATAAATAAGTACGATAAACTATAAGATCAAATCTTTATTATACTTACACACACAGGTGGGCAGCTCCTTGGGCGTCCAGGAGCCATCCGATTGACAGTAGCGCTCATGTTTTCCCACCAGCTCGTAACCGTTGCCACAGTTATAGGTTATCTTGCAGCCATAGGTATAACACTCCCCGGCATGCCAGCCATACGCCGGATCCGGAGGTTGTCCACAGGAACGAGCTGTGGGGAAGGAATATATCAAAAGTTAATGAATATATAACTTAATCACTAATTTGAATGATTTTGTTTGAATTTTATCAAACTAATTTCTACAGATTTTCTCGATATATTTTGAATTTTTCCATCTACATGTTAAGTTTTCTCATCCACTTGCTAAGTGAATACTTAAATTGTAGTTGAAGTTGTTTAATTAGTTAGTCATCAATCATGTAGATGAGAAAAGAGATCTAAGAATCGTTTAAGACTAGATTTAATTCCTTTATTAAACTAGACTTACGTTCACATTGTATATCCGGTCCATACCAACTAGCCTGATTATCTATAGCCAAGCATTTGGCACGTGGAAATCCATTGGTCACATAACCCGTATGACAATGATATTGTACTGTTGAGTCCAAATCGAAGGTTTCCTGCTCGGGCAAAGCCGAATTCCTGGCATGCTCAATCTGTGGTGGCTTCAAGCAGTAGACTAAGCAAAGGAAATTAAAATAATGAAATTTTTCTTGAGTTCGATTCCTGGTTGTAGTATGCAATATTTCCCAGGAAATACTTTTTTCCCGCCTTGAATAACCTATTAAAATTTTGTCTTTTCACTTACTGTTCTGTTTGCAGGCGGGTTCGGCGCCTGCCCAATTCCCATCCGCCTGACAGAGGCGACTCTGTAGCCCAACCACATGATAACCATGAGGACAGGCGTACGAAGCCCGAGCTCCAAAGTGACGTCCAGCGACTGTGACCTGACCCAAACTGGGTTGCGCCAGCTCCGGACATTCGCGATCTATAAGAGAATAAAAATGTTGAGTTATACTTTCAATAAAAATAATCAGAGATGTGTAACTTACCTGGCTTGATGCAGGAATTACCGCAGACACCATCGCATAGGCATTTCTTCTTCTTGCTCTTGCAATCCTCATCGGAGGAACATTTCCGCAAACATTTCTGACCTAAAAGCGTGGCCTGCTCCTCATCCCGTGGACATTCCGTTGATGGTGAATTGCGTGGATTTTTATAGACTCTTCCATCATCATCGGACTCTAGAGAATCATCGCCCTCATCCCAATCATCATCATCGTCATCCTGTTGCGGTATCTCTGTGGTGGTTTGAGCACCCGTCTGGACAATGCTGGTGGTGGTGGTGCTAATGGTGGGCACTGAGAATACTGCAAGGTAAATGAAAGAAAATAGATGAGAAATGTTTCCCATGACAGCTGTGATGAAAGTCAACCCCATGATTTGCACTTTTGTTTTGATTCCCATCTTCGTATACAGGAAAACTCAGCCAGAGTCTGAGTTTATCCCCCCTTGAAAACATTGACCCATTTTGTGTTGACGTCTGGTGCCACATGTCAGTCAGTTGGTCTGGGTGCTCAATCCAATCTGTAGTTGTGACCTGCGCATTGGCCAATTGCTTATATAACCAACAGCATATACATTTTTCAGTTAACAAAATTTCAGTTGAACATTTTCAGCTTTCAACTTAATTTCTCAGTCTTCTTTCTTAATGTATTCAATATATAGAAAATTCTTTATGCCTTTAATTCTTTACCTTTATAGACGAGTATCGTCGTCACCAGACACTGCAATAGCAGGCGATTCATTTTGACTGCAGTTTTCCAATTTTGATTTTCCTTTATCTAGTTTGCGTTTAAGTGATCAATTTACTTATTTAAATTTGCTGCATTTTTAAGCAATTATTTTAATTAATTTTAATCAGCTTGTAGCTAATTTCTTTGCGAGTTTTGCGAATTGCAAACTGCACACTTTGGCGAATCAACACGAAATGCAGCCCAGCTGCTGAAAGTTTTGGTCCTTTTGCTCTCTTCCATTATCTCTGACAGTTGGAGAGAGTTCCAGCATCCGTCTCAAATGGTATTTTAAGAGATACAGGATGAATCGACTGATGGGTTCATCATGCAACTGGTTTGTGCCCAAACTGAGGGAATCGAAAGACTTTATATCTACTAGATTATAATTTAATTTCGGTCTAATCTTTATTTAGTTTCTTAGCAACAGGAAATTCTATAAATAGATCGATGATATTTATAGAGACAAATTATACAATAGTTAAAATTTGTAATCTGATCGTCATTGAAATTGAACATAATTAAGAAATTTAATTTTACCACTGAAAAAAATCGAAAGTTGATTAAAACTATGCCAAAATGTCTAAAACCATTAGAATTTCAGTTACGGTTTCGGTTATGCTCGAGTTAAGGTTTTCGGTTATCGGTTATGCAAAATCTTGGAGTATCGGTTTCGAAACGGTTATCGGTTTTTTGTAAGTTTCGGTTTAAAAATACCGGTATAGTTTCGGTTCACAAAATAAGAAGCGTTATTCACAGATTTACATGAAAAAAGATTTAATGCTCTTTTTAGCCTGGAAAATAATGTTTTCTGGTTACTGGAATAGTCCAGTGTATTGTCGATTTTATTATAATTTGAACTTATATAAACTTGGTTAATTTGGTTTGAAAATTTCGAAAATTTTGATTTTACTGATTTTTAATAACTTCAAACTGCCATAACTTTGTCAAAACTCAATCAATATTTATGCGCAATGTAAATTTGAGCCTCTTAATTTGTTCTGCATTTAAATTTTGTTCATTTTTAAAATTCGAATTTTTTCGAAAAAATCAAAAAAGACAAAGGAGTAACACTGTAAATTTTCGAAAAAATTCGATTTTCAAAAATGTTTTCAAAATTGCAGAATGAATTTAGAGGTAAAATCATGCTCAAATTTACATGACGCATGGAAATTGATTGAGTTTTGACAAAGTTATGGCAGTTCAAAGTTATAAGTACCTGCGACGGCCAGAACCGAAAAAGCAATTTGTGTTTACAGATTAATTAGCAATTTATCAAAACGTCTAAAACTGCCATTTAATTTTGCATGCACTTTTAACGGTCGCATTCGAAAGAGTTGCTACCCTTTCTATATTTACTACCTACTGCGCTTTTCCTTACGCATTGCCAGCCCTCGCCGAAAACGAGAACTTGGGAGAGTGTGAAAGCTCTCGCCTCCGAAGCTTTTGTCGTTCGGCTTCGAGAAATTTTCCAACGGTCGCTGTCAGAACGACGCACGGCACGGAACGCAACGCACAAAAACGGGAAAAACTAACCCAAAGCGCGCACAACTGACAACAACCAACAAAAAAAAAAAGGAAAAAGAATATAAAAAAAGAAAGAAAAAAAATCCAAAAAGAAAACGCAGAGCAGAAAACAGTTTCGAGTTTTTTTTTCTCAAATATAGTCGAAAATGTCTTAGTGCAAAGGTGAAGCAAACGTTTTGATTAAGCAATTAATTGAGAGCGCTTTGAATAATAAAAAAGCGAAAAGAAAATAGAATAGAATAACAAAAACAAATAACGGCAAGTGCAAGTGCAGTGGGTGAAAATGTTTTATTAGAACATCGTTCGTGGGTTGAGGGATCGGGAGCGGGTACGGGTACGGGAACGGGAAAGGGAACGTTGGGGTAGTGCGGCGGGAGGCGTGTGAAAAGCGCGTAAAGAAAAGTAAGTGCCAGAAAATTGTGTATTTAAATAAATCAAATAACCAACTAAGCGATGCATACACACACACACACACACACACCTACATTCACAAATATACTCACACTTATACACACATGCTGAGCGCATAGTGTAAGTGGCATATGCGCAAAATAAAAAAAAAGAAGAGTATTCAAAAAAAGAAACGAAAGAAGAACTTCATTATCATGATTAAAGAAATGCTGTGACATATTAATTGCTATTGAGAAATATTCAAATAAAACAACAACAACAACAACGGTGCGACAAATGCGCGACAAAATGTCGAACCCAAAGGCCAGATAAAAAAAAATTGAAAATTTATATACTATAGAATGCGTTTATTTATAGCGTAAACTAAAGCAAAAATAAAAAAAGAAGAAGAAAAAACCGTAGCGCGATTGAAAATATTTTGATATCCAATAAATATATTTAACTGAACGAAGCGCATAAGCTCCAAGTGGGGGCAAGAGGGAACGAGAGGGGAGGTCCAGCCGTTTGCGCGTCAACAATTTTCAAGCGTGTACACAAAAATCCAGACCAAGACCAGACCAACGAACCCACCAACCCATTCAAAAGCATTCGAACACCACCCACCCACCCAGGCGGCCACTTGATTAACGCCAATGCCAATTCAAACGCAGAAAATCTCTATTAAACTTGTACAGAGAGCATGCGTTACGAGAGCTTTTACGCGCTCTCTCTCTTTACGCTCTCCACCGCTCTCCCTCTCTCGCGCTCTTACGCTCTTTCTATCTGTCGGCCTCGCACAAGGCACAGGACGTATTCAATTCGCTCTTTCTACTTTCTTGTTGTTTTTGTCATTGACCTGTTGTGGAAAGTGAAATATTCACGATAAATATTCAAATATTTACGCGTTGTTTGAATAATTATAACAAATAAAACATAAGTAATAATCGGAAATAATAAATGTAATCGTAATTATTATTATTATTAGCAAATGTATATTATTTTTGCTTTTTGCATTCTTGTATATCTTACGCTCTGTGCTTCCCCCTCTTCTCTGTCCAGTGTTTTATGTGTACCTGGCATAAAATTCAAGCCTAGGCATTTTCAAATGCCACATACCCCGTATACCACAACAGTTAATCGATATAGGGGCACTTGAAGACCCCAGGCGAACATACATATTAATGTGTCCCTCGAGATACGCTGTAAACCCAATTTGTTGCTTTTCCAGCCTGTTCTGTATTCCAATTTAGCATAAATTTCACTACTGACTCGGGTAAGACATAGTTTTTGGAAGGGGGTAATATTAATAGACAGAGCTGTGTCTTAATTTAGAAACATGTCTTAAAGTATTATTGGAGGTTATTCTGAACTTTGCTTGAGCATCAATTTTACTGGAATTAGCAGAGAATTCTTTTTGGAGCAAAATATATTTACAATCCTGGTTTGAAGTTATAAATATCTCTTGTGTCCGATTTTTTATTATCCAGTTAAATATAAATGAAGTAATTCACGTTTAAATAAAAAATCTACCTGTTTTAGAATAACGCTTCTCAATTTATATAGCATACTTTTTGGAGTAGGTTAAATTTAAGCTTAATTCTAACTCGAAAAATACTAAATATTATTGATTCGTAATAAATATTATTTTATTATTATAATTTTTTTGTTAAGCTATGTTTTTTAAATTTTCTAATCAATTGTCTTTCTTTTCAGGACATAAATAGTCAATTTTAGGCATAAACAAAAGTTGAAATAAGTAAGGAAAAACAGAAATAATTAAATCAAACATGGGCAACGTGTGCAGCTCCGGGCAAAAGAAGAAAAAGGACAAGGATAGCTCATCCGAAAAGTCAGATGAGTAAGTGAATTGACACTAAAAGATTTTTAGATACATTTATAATATTTCCGAACTCTTGCAGTTCCCCACCTTATCAGGAGAGTAGTGCGGATAGAAAGGATACGCTGCTGGGCAACGAGGCGAATGAGACGAATGAGAAGCGAGCTCCTTTGGCGGATGTGGAGGCGTTGCCGGAGACGATGCATCCGAATGATACAAATGGGAATTCCCAACAGCAGCAGCAGCAACAACAACAGCAAACAACAACACAGCCAAAGAACAATGCAACTGAGAAGGGCAAGTCCTAAAATTAATGAATAAAATTGAACTTCCCTTTAATACCAATCCCAATTCTCAATCTAATTGCAGATTCGAATAGTACGACGCCTCAGGGAGCGCCCAGTGATGTTGGGCATGCGAGTCCTGGATTGGGTAATCTGAGCATGCTGCAGGGTAAACCACCGCCTGGTCGCAAGATTGAGCGGGACAAGAAGATTGTCATCTATATATTAGCCGATAATAGCACCGAGTACAAGAAGCACAAACGCGTCGTCTACAGCCTGTATAAACATTTTAAAAGCAAGTGCCAAAGCAAGGGATTCGATTTCATCATTGCCGATGTCCATGACAGCGAGTCGCCCACGAAGGAGGGAACGGCAAAAGGAACGGGCCAGGGCCAGGGTCAGGGTCAGGAGGGACATGGCAATGGGAATGCCAAGAAGGATTTCTCCAGGCTGCAGGAGGTGAAGCGCTGGACGCAAACACCGCTGGAAGCCCAAGGAGGTCACGAGGAGGCTGCCAATTGTCTGTGCGAGATAACGCGTCATGTTGCCGGCGCCTACATAATACCGATCCTCTTTCTCGGCTCCACATTGGGTACTCCGATGCTCCCGCTCACAATTGAGAGCCAGGACTTCACCTCGGTGCTGAGTGCAGCGAGCGATGCTGAGAAATTGCTGCTGGAGAAATGGTACACCATTGACAACTCGTATCAACCGATGTGCCATCGTCTGTTCACCCAACAGATTGATCCCTACTCCAATCAGGTCAATGGTGAGCTGAATGAGCTTCTCTCCGTGCTGCTCCGTCTATTCTCCGACGATGTTAAGGATTCCTATCTGACCACCGTTGTGGAGCAGGAGATCAACAACACGGTGCTGATGAGCCAAGAGCTCGCCAAGCGCTGCATTTGGATACAAACGGGAGCTCAATATTCACGTGCTCCGGATAATGCCAGTCAACTGGAGCTGGAGGTTCTCCGTCGCATCACTCGCATCTATGCGGAACTCAAGAATCAACTATGCGAAAAGAATCTCATTCGTCTGCTGCCCACCATGAATATTCTGGACGATGAACTCTCGGCGGTAATTGAAAGTCTACTCGATAAATCTCTAACGGGCATCTTTGAGGAGCATCATCAGAAGAGCATACCCTATAACACGCTGGGCGTGGATCGTGTGCTGCTCGAGGAACTGCAGCTCATTGGACACTACTCCAAGTTGCTCGCTCAAAACTCGGCCAATTTTGACATTATGAATGATGTGAAGCGTTACATCCGAGACGGTACCGCCCAGCCTTTAGTTGTCTCTGGGGCACGGGGGAGTGGCAAGAGTGTGCTCGTCTCCAAGATCATGGAGAATGTGCATCGCTGGAAGCCGGAGGCACAGCTTGTGCTCAGGTGAGTGATTCTTTGTGTATCATAAGATATCAATGGTAGGTTCGATTTATCCCTGTCCATATGTCTGTCCTTATGAATAACTATAGCCTTCAAGTTTCGGATTGATATTCCTATTTTCACTTGTATTTAAACAATTAAAGTAGTACAAGAGCTTCAATAAAACAACTAATTTGTAGTCTACATCTGGTTCTAGTTCTACAATCTAGTTCTAGACAATATGTATATGTATTTATCCCAGGGATTAAAACCTTAACCGAAACCGTAACCTTTAACCGGTGAAAACCGATTGAAATTTGTAACCGTAACTGAAACCGTAACCAAAAATAATTTTTTCCGCTGTACCGAAACCCATAAACCGAAATTCTGTAAACCAAAATAACCGTTTAGTAACCGATTCATTTATAAGGGTTAATTCCGGTAATTTTAATAACTTCGAACTGCCATAACTTTGTCAAAAGTCAATCAATTTTCATGCGCCATGTAAATTTGAGCGTGATTTTACCTCTAAATTCGATCTGCATTTAAATTTAGTTCATTTTCCAAAATTCGAAAATATCGATATTTTTAGAAAAATTATAAGGGGTAACACTGTAAATTTTATAAAAATTTCGAAATTTTCGAATTTTTGAAAATGAAGTAAATTTAGATGCAGAACGAATTCAAAGGTAAAATCATGCTCAAATTTACATTGCGCATCAAAATTGATTGACTTTTAACAAAGTTACGACAGTTCGAAGTTATTAAAAATCAGTCCAATCAAAATAATCGAAATGTTCAAACCGAATTAACCAAATTTATATGAGGTCACATTATAATAAAATCGATATTACACTGGACCATTCCTGTAACCAGATAACATTATTTTCCAGGCTAATTAGAGCATTAATTCTTTTTTCATGTAAAACAATGAATAACACTTCTTTATTTGGTCAACCGAAAACCTTAATACCGGTATTTTGAAACCGAAACTTACAAAAAACCGATAACCGTTACGAAACCAATACTCCAAGAATTTGCATAACCGATAACCTGAAACCGATATTCGTTTCGGTTTTAATCCCCGATTTATCCTATTCCCAATTTATTAAAATTTTTACCATAATTGGATAATAAAGACAGAATTTATAGTTTCCAGCTTTGGCACAAATACTTTCAACAGAATAACAATATAAGAAGGTGGTACTTAAATTGTCCAAATATACCCAAAAACGTTATAAACTCCAGGCTCACACGACTTAGGACCGTTTTTTCATAGTCCAGTTAAATATTATCTAAGACTTAACTTTGAATTTGTCATTAACTTGCTAAAATTTGATTTTCAATTAGCAAAGATCAAACATATTAATTTATATTATATATATATCTATCTCTTTCTCAATCTTTAATCCCTTCTTCCTCTATAGATATGCCAATTTGAGCGCTCGCTCCTCGGACCTCAGCTCCTTGTTGGGTTCCATTGCCAATCAGATGTCGGTGCTGGAAACTGGACAACAGTGTCAGGTGCCACATGTGAGTATATATTATTGGAGTTGCTTCTTCCTAATCCTTGGCTAACACTCTTTACTTTTCTGCACAGACACTGGAGGCCTATGCTGGTGTGATTAGGGAGATTCTTGGAAGACAACAGCGTTTCTTTGTGCTCATCATTGATGGATTGGATGAACTGCAGCGGGATGATGCACTGGATTGGCTTCCCATGCAGCTGGGCAGTTGTGGCAAATTGATTCTCACTGTCAGCGACAATGAGGAGGAGGATGCATCCAGTGCTGGAGCTGATGGGGATTCTTTTGATATGCTCGCCGCGCTGGCGCAGTTGGGCATTCCACAGCGTTGTTTCCTCCGGTTGCGTCAATTCACGGAACGCCAATGGCACGATATACTCAGCTCCGGCGGTGGCGACTTCTATGCGGCAAATGGAGCCCTCAAGTTGCCCGACGACTGGAAATCTCTGCATGGCAAGACTCCCTATCATGCCAAGTCGTTGTGGTGGCTCGCCTGGTTGGGACACGTGGCCCAACCCATTAGTGAGATTGGTGACATCTCCAGCAAGATATTGCAGGTGTTGGAAAGTAAATTCACGGCTGATCAAGTGGAATTGTTGCTCCTCATCGTTCGATTGTCGCCTTGGGGCATCCGGGAGAGCGATTGCTTGGGCGTATTTCAAAAGATTACACAACTGGAGGCGCAGGTCGCCTTTAAGATATGGTCCAAGTTCTGTTGGCTGATGGGACCAATGCTTTTAAGTCTTAAGAATATTAGAATAGCGGACAGGAGCTTCGGACGTGCCATCCTGGCGAGGTATGCGCAGAAACAGTGGCTGGTACATGAAGCGCTGCGGGATTACTTCGATCGTCAGGACAGCGAGTTCAAAGGAAGCGCAGGCGCCAAAACGTAAGAGATCTCAATTATCACATTAGAACCTTGCAGAGAGTATTTAAATTTTATCCAGCAATGCATTAAATAAGGCATTACAAACCCCATAATGTATATATATTCATGATTAGCTGATGAGATAAGTCGTTATAATCCTGTCCATCTGTTTTTAGGCAAGAATTCTTTTTGATCTCTATGTAACTAGGTACAGATTTAAATTTTTATCAGATAGTACATATGTGAAAACCGGCCGGATCGGATAACTATATCAAATAGCTGTCATAGAAACAATCGGTCGGAAATCAATCTTTAGTATGCAAATCTTTGTTCTTTATTGAGATATCTCAACCAATCTCAACATATTGTAAATTTAGTATTGCCTTTTACATTCTGACCAAATTTAATTAAAATCGGATGACAGTATCGTATAGCTGCGATAGAAGCGATCGTTCGAAAATCAATTTTCTGTATAAAAAACTTTTTTGTTTCTTGAGATTCATTAAAAAATTTCCCAGATTTCCCAGAACAAATTTAATAAAAGTCAAACTACTGTATCATCTATAAAATTCACCCTCTGTATTAGAAACTTTGATGTTTTTAGAGATATTTCAACAAATCTTACATATATCCTTACCAAAATTTCTCAAATCGGGAACATTTTCATATATGTAGCTGCCATAGAAATGATCAATCGGAAATTCTATACAGGGCTCTGCAAGGGTAACAAATCTTCGGCGTGCCGAAGTTAACCTTTCCTCCTGGTTTTAATCTAAGCTAATCCTCTGCTGCTTTTACAGCTACAACTATCAGAAGTACTTAAAACTGCCTTATCATCACTTCTGTGCGGTGATCGAGGATAAACCGGCGCCGCACAAGATCGACATACTCTTCAATTGCTTCTACTTTACGGATCTGCAGTGGATCGCCAACAAGGTGCATGCCACGGGACCAGAGCATCTAATGCACGACATTCTCCATGCCGAATGGTTGGCCGGCATCTCAAAGGAATCTTCTGGCTATGTGCATATCAATTTTCTCAAGCACTTTCTCATACGTTATCTCCATGAGCTCAGCTACGATGGGCAACAGTTCTATACGCTTATGAAATACTATTTAAAAACGCGCTTTAAAGAGTCATCCTTGCTCAAGGATGATGAGAAGATACGCTCCTGGTGGGAGCATACCAATGAGCTGGAGTTCGCCTTTCTTGAGATTCTCAATAACGATCTAGATGCCAATGATAATGATAATGACAATGCCAATGATAAGCAATCAACTGAAGACGATGCCACGACCACAATCAAAGGATACGATGTGCTAACGAATCTGCCACAACCAGGTTGCTATGTCGCCTCCATGTCTACAGAGCGGGCCGAGATTTGCATCTGGGATGTGAAGAACTGTTGTCGCATACGTGAACTTCAAGGAATACAACAACCAACGGCCATGTGTCCAGTTGGTAACTATGAAGCAGCCGTCCTCTGTCGACGAGAGATTCGTGTCATTAACCTGGACGAGGGCAAGTTTAAGGTGAGCTATAAAATAAATTTCCTAATCATATAATAAGTTAAACAGGAAAGTCTTTTAGAAAGACTTTTATTAATTAGAGAAAACATACCTACCTATAATTAATCATAAAATATTTAATTCCGCAGGTCACTCTCAAGGGTGTGATGAACCAGAAGATGCCCTACTTTGGACAACATGATCAGAACCATTTGGTTTGTCTCTCGCGCAATAGAATGTATGTGAATCTCATGAATCTGGAGTCGGGCGATTGTGTGACCACCTTCAAAGCTGGCGAGGATCGTTTCCTTAACTCATTGCTGGTCTCTGGCGATGGACGGTGAGCATTATGACAAAGTTTATGTTCCATTTGGATTACAATTAAATCAATTTTAATTTTCAGTATTCTCGTTTGCGGCGATGAGACACAGAAGCCTTTCCCACTGCTCGTCTGGCATTTGTCGCAGCGTAAATTGCTTTACGATCTTCGTATTCCACATCATGATTTTGTCACTTCCTTGTCGGCCATCACACACGAGGGCTCCTATGTCTGCGTTGTGGCCAAGGAGCTGAATGAGCCGACGACGCCCAATTTCATTGTCGTCTATGATCTGCAGAGCGGCACTTTGTTCAAGAAATGGAAGCCCAGCTGCAATACGGTCTCCTTGGCCATATCCCAATTGAATGCCTGTGTCATTGCCGGTTTGGAGGATGCCAAAATCTTGATATGGGATCTAGTTACGGGCAATTGCAAGTGCACGTTGATTGGACACAATGCGCCCGTAACATACTTGAAACTGGATCCACTTGGGAAGGTGTTGTTGTCCTACGATAAGGAGGGTCGCGACAGCGCCATACGCATGTGGGAGTTGAGCACAGGTAAGAGATTATATAAGAATTAATTGATTAACTGCAAAGTAATTGTTTGGACAAGGAAACATTCATATATTTTATTTTAAATATATTTTATTCAAAAGAAAAAGAACTAACTTTTCTTAAAAATAAAATATAGAATACAAGAATTTTTCTCCTAGTCAAAACAATTTCCGTACATACTTAGTAAATGATTTCTAACCTTTGTTTTCCCTTTCAGCCAAATCCCTGGCCGTTTTTAAGCCGCCCGCACAGATCAGCACCTGCGAGATACTGCCAAATGGTGCATTTGTGGTCTTAGCCCTTAAGGATCGCAATGATCTTCTAACGTTGGCGTTGAAAAATTATGGTGGCAGCACTGCCGACGCCCTAGAGGATGACTGTGGCACACTTTATGGCAATCCCGATAACCAGCACAAAGTTTTTAACTTGAGTAATTAATGGAGGCAATAATCCGCCTCAATCAATTAACATTAGCTATCATTATTCAAATTATACATACATATATGAACAAAGATTACAAGAAAACTTAAAGAAATGAAATGAAATTATAATTCTGAATTATATAAATATCGCTAAAGAAATTCTCATGCATAATTCATTAGTTGTATGTAAAATTCTCTAAAAAAGAAAGATCAACTTACCAGATGTACAAAAAGCTAAAGAAAAACCAAAAATTACAAATTTAAAATTAAAAAAAATTCTTAAGTCATTCGTTTAGCTTTATTGTTGTCAATATTTTTAGGTGGTGGCAAATAGATAGAGCAGATTCTTGGCAAACTGAATGATCTCCGTGCCGCCAAGTTTGGAGGTGCCATAGATGCGATCCACAAATGTTATAGGCACCTCGGCGATAGTGAAGTTATGCTGACGTGCCCGCACCAACATTTCCATTTGAAAGACGTATCCCTTGGACACACAGCTAGCAATGCATTTCTCCAGCACTGGTTTCTTATATAGCCTAAACGAACCCGTCAAATCGCTGGCATTGGGACGCAACAGCACCTGGGACAGAAAGTTGGCGCCACGTGAGATGAGCTTGCGCTTGAAATCCCAGCCATAGACGCCGCCATCGCCTGCATAACGTGTTCCCGAAACAATATCATAGTCTCCAGACTCTTGCAGCTTAATAAACTCAGGTATAAATTTGGGCTGCAATAGAACAGAAAGCAGGTACATTATAATCATTGTATGACTCAGTGAAGCACTTGTAATCTGTTAGCAAAGTTACACGGCAGCTAAAACCTGATTTTATCAAAATCGTTTGGACTACGCTGTGCTTTTATTTATGTATTACGGCAGCTGATTTTTTGAACCGACTATACTTCATTGTAACTCACTTGATTTCATTTAAAGCGACTGTCGTGTAAACTTGTTAATGTACTCACATGATGACTTAAATCAGCATCGATAATAATAATAAAGTCGCCGGTAGCATGCTTAATTCCGTGTATATAGGCGGTGCCCAGACCCAGCTTAGCGGTCCTTGGTCGCAAAACAATCTTGTCTTCACCATAAATCTTCTGTAAATCCTTGGCCACGTCTAATGTGCCATCCGGGCTGCCGTCGTCAATAACAATCACCTCGTAGTCGTAGCCGCTGTAGGGACGGTTTCCTTAATTAACTTCCAGACAACTATGGCAGGTACTCACCTGGCTTTCATGTATTTCACAATTAGCCATATGATAATTGGTAAATTGTCCTTTTCATTGTATGTGGGTAGCAAAATGCTGTATTTATGACTATTTGTTGGCATTTTGTCTGCGAGCTGTGTCGTTTTTATAACCGAGCTGCCACCCATGAAAAAAAACGTCTGGCAACCTTTCAATAAAAGTGCAATATTAAAAAAAAGGGTCTTTTGGGAAAGAACTATCTTTTTTTTAATTTTCAGGCGAGAATTAAAAATTTTCTTAAGATTATTAATTTAGTGCAAAACGAACTAAAAATAATTTTACATTTGAATTGCCCCTGCCATTTTTAAAACTAAGCCGGCGTTTTATCAAATCGTTCTGTTTAGGTTCAATTGAACTATTCATCGCCAAATGACCAGCTCAATAATTAAACTAAATGAATGAACGAGAGAACTTAATACGCAATTTAAATTAGAATCTTGGGATTTATCAACCCTGGTTCTGAAATAAGTTAACAATTTAATCTGTAAGATTCGATACAATTGTAGTTGGCAATAAATATTTATAAGTGCGGTTAAGATAAAAATGCGATGAGACATGGTTAAAATTAAGGTAAATTAATTAATGTTTGTCTTCAATCTTTTGATTTATTCTTATACCAGTTTAAAGTACGTGGGTAATGCTCTTAAAGAAAACCTACTGATCGTTCCGTTTTTTTATTGGTTATCTTTGGCATAAAAATTAGTTCAAATATACCCGTACATACTAAGTATGTATAACTTGTGTAAAAGGCAATAACAGTTAAAATTAATCAAAAATATAGTAATTGTTATCCATATAACTTAACACTATTAAATACGTTCACATTATGTTCATAGTATGTACATATCTGCTTTGATTTTCATAATATTATCATACAATATTGTTTGCCTCTGTTTAAAATACCGAATATGTGTGTAACCTGAGGAAATTTTTAATTCTAATACAGTTTTACGACTGTTTTTTTGAGGCTAAGGCTTGTGTCGCTTTACTCAGTCGCGTATATTCTTGTTGCATGGTTGAACGGCAATGATCGATAAGTTTATCCATATCTTCCTTTTCATAACCCTCTGTTGATATCTCGGGCAGAATATTGATTACAGCATGGCCTGGTCGGAAGGCTTTCTTTTCCTCGTCAAAGAACGAATATTTCGATATGACCACAGGCTGAATTGTGCACTTGCTTTGTAGGGCAATGTGGAAGGAACCTTTCTTGAACGGCAACAGGGTATCCTTGGAGTTGCGTGTACCCTCCGGGAAGACTAAAATCTTGCAATTGCGTTCCTTAATCGCCACCGCCTCCTTTTGCAATGAATTGATCGAATCAGACTTCCGGGAACGGTTAATGTACAAGGTGCCCCAGAGCCAAGCGCCAAATCCAAAGAAAGGAATGTAAAGAATTTCCTTTTTTGCCACCACGGTTGACTTTCCAATCACCGGCCAGAGAAGAGCGAGCACACATAAATCCAATGCGCTCTGATGATTCATTAGTACAACACTCCCATGATCTCTTTTCACATTCTCCACACCACGCACCTCCATGGAAATTCCCATTAATTTGCACAGCTGAGCGAAGCACCAAGAGGGCACACTATCAGAAAAAGCAATCATAATTATTAATCGTTATCAAATTATGATCATATATACGTACAGTCCATTACGATAGTCCCTTGGCCGCAGAATCATAAAGGGAATACAGAGTGTGACAATGACACCCGCTCCAAACAGCACAAAGAACATCCTCATCTGATAAGGCGCCTTTGCCGAGATACTCAATATAAGAGCCACAACGCAGGCAAGTCCAATTATTTCACAGGTGCACGCCATGTCGCAACTATCGAATTTCAACTGTATCCCTTGAGCTTTGACAGAGCTATTATAAATGAAAGATAGAAAATTATTTATAATTTATTCCATAAAATGAAAGAATTTACACGACAACCTTTACTACGCATTATTAAAATTTAATTAATATTGCATTACATTTAGAATCAATAAAGTCGGTATTCGAGCTGGCTACCATTCAAAAGAATATTTTAAAGTTTCAATTGACAAGTTCGTACACATTGTAGGCTTCAAATAACGATATTATACGTAAATATATCAATTACTGGATATCAAAATGATATCTTTGATAGCTAAATTGATTCAAAAACACTTCCACGACCCGATAAGGAACTGCCTGGCAACGCATGTATACAACTCATATAAAATTAGTTTATATTGTATACAATACCCAAAGGAAATGGTATAAAAAATAGGTTTAATTGGCATATTATTGGCTGAAAACGAAGGTTTTAAAATACCCAGCTTCGAAATTTTCTATAGTATAAATAGAGTGCTCTCCGTCATGTGTTAAATGTAATGTTTAATACCAAGTGCTCTTATGCTTTTAAATATGTATTTAACGAGCCACACTCTTTAACTAATTAGGAAAACTTAAGTACTATTATGGAACTCACAAACTAAATTATTTAATTAGCTCAATTAAAACGTCCGACACAGAAGGAGGCACACATAACACTGAAAACTCATTTAGCTCAGGTAGCACCTTTAACACTTAAGCTTTGGCAATTAGTCGTACTACTTACTGGCAAAAACCTTATCAAACATTTTCCATTTTTCTAGTTGTTTGAATTGAGGCACTGAACTTTGATATAACGCTGATACATTTTATTGCACAATTATAAATACTATTATAGCCCCAGCAACAAAGTTTAAATTCAACAATATCTTCTCTAGATTGTGCTTTATGTTGTTTCAATGGATGGATAATCATAAAAGAGTGTTTTGGTAAATATCTGAAGTGAGCCACTTGCCAAAATATACTTTAAATAAACCTATTAGTAGCTCTTATCGAAAAACACTCATAATAACAATGATCAGTTTCTGATAACGGCGGGGTTTTATTTATAAAATTTCATCGTAATCTTCACTACTGATATAGATACAGTGAAAGCTCCACTTACGGAATATTGTATAGGTCAACGATTTAAAGATATATAAATTAGCAAAGGATAATATAGAATAGACACTGATTATACAGTAATATTGAACCAATTTATTAGAAAGCTTTCATCACTATACCAAATTTTATATCGCTATATTTATGACTAACTGTGATCGACAATTTCACGCATGTTTAACTATAATATCGATAAGAATTATAGCGGGTAGAAATTATAATCATCATGTTCGCTTACCTTAAAGTTATGTTTTAAACTGCGTAGCTTTATATTTCGATTGTTATTGTTTAGAATGTCTCACCAATAATAATATAATGATCGCACTTGCCAATTCTTCTTATCTATAACGACGATCGCGTAAAATTTCATTCACGTAGCATTCGCTCTTATTATTGATAAGATTATGGCATGATTTCAGGTCGGAATTTCAAACAAATGTTGACATGCACCAAATGAAAATTACATAAATTTTATTACTAGTGCTATGATGTAGCCGCTATAATTTACGGGTGTAATGTGAGGGCGTGGCAAATTGACCATCGTCAATTTGCCATAAATTGATAAGCACTATCACGTTTAAAGTCGAAAAATGCAATTTTCTAATGTGCACAGACATTTATAGAATGGGAAATCGGAAAGGGAAATCAAAATCGGACTTGAATCATCTGATGATCGCACAATTTGTAATCGAATGATTTTTAAGTGGCATTTTATTACAGACATGCGTAAGAATTATTAGATTAGTAAGCAGATTGCTGAGCTTGTACATATGTATGTCTTTATAAAGTTTAATTGAGAGGTCAATTTGACAAAGAGAATGTTCGAAAATATGTCAAGTAAATTATTTAAAAGGAATTATAAAAGTGAAGGTAATTTTAATTTTTGTTCGTTTCAAAAGTTCTATCACGCAATATGAATAAATAATAACAACCTTCTGTGCTTAAAGTAAGCGGGTAAATTACGTGAATTTAACAGGAAAAGGGAGCAACATGTCGCTGTATTAGCACATACACAGTTAGTCAAGTAATTGTTTTGACAAAAAATTAAAAATCTCATTAACTTTATTAATAAAAAAAATAATAGTTAAGCCCAAGGAATCTCACTATATTTATTTTCAAAATTTTTATCAGACATAATATTAGTCATAAGTATGGGAATTTTTATTTAATTAAAACAATTACTTGACAAACTGTATGCTAGTTAGGTCAGCAGAACACACCACAAACCTGTGGCAAAGGCGGCAAGGAGGAGGGAAGTGGAAACCCAAGACAATAAACGGGGACAGGGTAGTTCATACATGTGTTAAAAAAGGACGAAGACGTATTGAGTGCGCAGTAAAACAAATGTATTGCTAGGATACTTATTGTAGTGCGTGTAGTAAAGTACACATGTGCACAAGGGAATACACTTACAGTAGGTTAAACTTCTGTTTTGACAAAGAACATTTAATTAAAATTTAGTTTTGCAGAATAAACATGTTTTCTTATTTGATTGAAGTTGCTTATGGTTTTCAGATAAAATAAATAATAAGCACCATTAGCTTTAACTTTCAAAAATAAAAAATGACAAAAATGTGCTTTGTCAGAACAATTACTTGATATACTGTACGGGTATGGCAACAGGAGGAATCGACACAAACACACAGCACCGTTATGTTCACTTACTTAGTTAATGCTGGACCAAAAAGTAAATGAAATTACTTTGCACTTTTTTGAATTTGTTGTTTTTGTTGCTGCTTTTTACGCAGAATGAACAATAGTTTGCCGGTGCTGTTTAAATTTGAAATTTCGATGCAAGCCGCGAATGAATTCGACGCGTAAACACAAAGAACCGAGCCAATTTTAACATTTCACATAGAGATTTTAATGACAGTGTGAATAATATTGACAGCTCTGGTTAATTTGTGATAGATGAAATGAGTAGGTTATTCATTTGACCGGACCGTAGTTGACTGTCTGTCCAATACATGTGAACGCCAGCACACGCTTTTTTCAAATGCCATTAGTTTACTAGTGAATTAAATGAGCTTTCGCATGCTCTACGTTTTCCCTTCAATGTGTGTGTGCGCGCGCAATTGTGAAATTATGGGTGTGTGCGTGTGCTTCTCAGGTTCGTGCTCCAAATTGGAACTCGTGTAATTTTCTAGCTTCGTGCTCACTTAAAGGTAAACCAGATTGCATTCAATTTAATTTCAGTATCAATCAGTATCCGTATCAGTATTTTTCAAGTTAGAGAACTCTCAATCCCTATATCATCAATCCTTAAGAAACTTAAAAGAAATGTATTGAATCAACAAGTACTTTGGCTTCCTGCGTTCTTTCACGTGCCCACCTCTAGTTCACATAAACACTGAATAACACGCACATATACTTATGCAATTATGCGTAAGGCAAAGATAAGCGGAGCGCTCTCGAGTCCTGCGATTGGGAATGACAACCCCAACAAATCTGCGAAAGCGAGAGACAAAGAATTTAAGAGAACATTTTTAATTCAATTTAAAACATGCATACATATACAAATAAGAAGCAGAGCATAATTTGTATTTAAATACAAAAGACCGCCACTTACTGCAACTACCAATTAATTATTTAGTTTTAAATCAAAAATATTTAATCAAACTTAATAATTTTTTGTTGTATTATTGCTAAAATGTTCATCTTTAGTTAATTTGTTTGAATTGCGCGGTTAATATCGATACCATTTGATGTCGATATTATAATCGGACATTCCGTTCGCTTTCGCGATGTATCTTAATGCATATCGATATGTTTTGAAAGCACCTCTGGGTATCGCTGTGCATTTTTCTTACCCGCGTTGCCGCTCAGTGTTTTTATCACGCAAATATTGTGATTATGCTAAATTTACGAACAGACGAACCAGCAGTTGTAAATGAAGATATGAACAAGAATCCTGTGCCCGCGATGGAATCAATACGATGTCGTTTGTGCCACTCGCGGACGAACCTGGACACGGAATCTCCCAATATTTACGAGTCGACTTTAGATTATGGCCGGGAAGATTGTGAGAATAGTGAAAACGAGAAGCTCCTAATAGTTGATGTCTGCCAAAGTGTGTGGGATCTTAAGTACGAGCGACACGAGTTCCTGCCCGAGCTTATTTGTGGGAACTGTCTTGAAATGCTCAAAGACATCTACGAGCAGAGGAAAGGAATGCAACAACGAGAGGCGGAACTGCAGCAGGAGTTGAAGAATATCATTAATCTGGATGCCAAGTATCGACCCGGCTTGAATGGCAATCCCGGTGTTTTTGAATTTGGAGAAGGCGAAGAAGACTGTGTCATTGTGGACGTTGATCCAGATCAACTTTGTGAGACGAGCGATGATGAATTCCTTGGCTCCGATGGCGAGGCAGACATTGAGGATGAGGAGTGGGATGAAGAGGACGAGGAAGAAGCCCAAAATGATGAAGATGCTGAAATGCCACTCGGCATGGATGCGGCTCAAATGGCGCTCATGCAAGCGCATCAAAATGTCGATGCCTTGGTCAATACGAGTGCGCATCCAAAGAGCGCATTTCTCTGTCAATATTGTGACCTGGCCTTCACACTGGAGCGAGACTGTCAGGATCATGAGGTGAGATCCCATGATCCTACAGCGCCGTACTGTTGCAACTACTGTCAGCTGCGACTGACAACGCGACCCGCTTTAATAGCGCACATCAAGGAACTCCACGATGCCGAACGACCTTATGTGTGTGCCCAGTGCAGCAAGGGATTCGTGCGCCGTTCGGATCTGAAGAAACACACAATTGTGCATACGGGCGTAAGGCCTTTCTCGTGTCACGTCTGCTCCAAGAGTTTTTCACGCAACACCAATCTCACCAAGCATTTGCGGATCCACAGCGGTGTCAAGCCATTTGTTTGCCAGAACTGTCCGCGATCTTTTCAAACGGCGCTGGAACTGTTGAAGCACGCACGCACCCATGCCGAAGTCAAGCCCTTCCAATGTGGTCGCTGTTCCACATCCTTTGCTCGCAGGGATAAGCTATTGATGCACCAGCAGGTGCACTTAAGACGTGATATGGAGCTACAACAGCAAAATGCTCGGATTAACATGAGTATAACGCCGGAGAAATTACAACAGTCACTGAATCCATATGTGGATGCCGATGCAGCTGGTCAGCAGCTACCCTTCGCTTATCAACAGCAGGTGACGCCGACGCCCAGGATGAAATCAGGGCGTGGTTTTCGTTGCACCGTCTGTGACAGAAGTTTTCAGCGGGAACGGGATCTACAGCGGCATCAGGCTCTCCACATGGATACACTGCTTGCTTGCAAGCTCTGTGGACAGGGCTTCAATCGTCGGGAGCAGTTGCAACGCCACGAGCTGGAGGCTCACGGACCCAGCTACACCTGCTCGATTTGTTGCATATCTTTTCTGCAGCAGGCTGATCTGGAAACTCACCTGAAAGTCCACGAACTGCAGCACAGTGTGGCCAAGTGCACCCAGGAGGCATTAAATGCCGCTGCTGTGTTGCCGTTGCCACATTCTGTGGCCGAGCAGACCAGAGTGGCCAGTGTGCCACCTGTTGCACAAGAGTTATCCTTCTATAGCAACATGATACCCACTATGAATCTGGGCTTTTACAGCGAGACGCGGCCCGAGGAACGTAATGGGATTTGAGAGACAAATTCGAGACGATCGACAATTTTATGCTAAGTGGAAAAATGTACTGTCATTTTTATTCAATAAAATAAATCACATATTTTTAACTAATATTTGGTATAACAATTGAAGAAAGTTATACAATATTCGACCGAATAATTCAAGATATTGACAGTTAAATGATTATGTTTAATGGAAGTTTTAATACTATACTGTAATTTTTAATCAAATATGTAATTAAATCAGACATTTTAAAAGGATAACAATTGAATAAAGTAATCCAAGATTAATTTTAAATTGCAATATTTGCCTATTGAGAAACATTTGAAGTCCATAAAATATACTGAAAATTTTATATTATTCGTATTCCCTTTTTAGCTTTGTTTTACGTTGGTTCTACAAGAGAACAGATTAGAGAAACTTTCAAAATGAGTTTTTTTTTTACGAAATTATACAAAATTAAAAATAATGAAATTATATAGGAGAATGTAAAAATGAAGATTTCATAAGCAGTTTTAATATTTGTAAGCTTTTAAAGGAAAAAAGATTAGATTTAAGAAATTCATAAGATTAGAATCTCCGAAATGAGTATTTTTATAGAAATTAAAGAAATATTTTAGAGGAAACAAAAATATAGATTTTATGAACTTAAGTTTTATGATAACTTTATTTAGGAATAAAAAATGCAGATATTATTAAACAGATATTGTAATTTCTACTTCGTTATTATAATAACAAAGGCTTATCAAATACCATTTCTAAGAAGTACCACAATTTGAGATTGCAGTGTAGGATGCATGAGAATGAGTAATTTCCTGGCATCTAATTCAAGTTATTTTCGGGATAGTCCTACTTAATTTGCACAAGGTGATCTATGAGGAGGGAGTTTCCTCGTTGCAGGTTGCCGCAATCCCCTTCCTCCTTTGCCCCGCTCTCGAAACAACTCAATTCGTAAGCTTCTGTTGCATTATTATCGATGCAAAAGCAGCTGTTTCACCTCAGCTGCCCCAACTGTCCCATCTGCCCCACCTGCCTCGTCTCTTTCGAGTGTTTGTGTGTGCGACTTTTGTGGCTGCACCGGTTCCATGCATTTGTTTGTTCATCCTCCGCTGATCAGTTCCCAAGCAAAGCGCGACGAGTGAAGACGTTAAAAACAGACGCGATACGACGCGAATGCTTGCAACAAACTGTTGCCACAGATGGTTGCACGAGCTTACCCCATTTCTTGTTTACTTTTGTGCGTGATGGTGTGTTTATTCAATTTCAGAATTCATATCACATTGCAATTCTGTTAAATGTGCGATGAAATATATTTTTAAATAAAATAGAAAATAATACATTATGATGAATTTAAATATTGTGCAAAGTGTTGAGTTTGTCTTTCATATAAATAATAAAGTTCCCTCGAGATGTTAGATTTATGGCCGCATTTGATGCAACTGCAAAACGTTCAACAAGTTAACGCAACACGCAATCCCAACTTGGCAACGCAAAGATTGCCATTAATATATGGTACTTTAATGGACACTTGGCGGAGATACTCTCGATAGGTACGATATTACTTGGGCCACTTGATAGTGTGAGTTATGCATTTCACGCCTTGTTCACCACTCGGCAAGTCTATTGATCCTCCATCTAGTGCTGCATGCCACATGCTGCGCTTTTGGCGCCACGGGCATCGCACGTCATCCCCCTATAGAGTTAAAGTGTGTACATTTTGACAACTGAGCAAATAAGACTAAGTTTTAATTCCAAATTTTACTTTGAACTTTATTTAAATAGTATATAAACTAAATTTTGAATTTCTCAATTGTTAATCTATTTTCCTCGAATTTTAAAGCCAATTAATTTATATAATAAAATATTTATAACTTTTTTAAGATTCTAACTTATTATTTTATTATTATTTTTGTACTATTCAGGGATTCAAAATAATCATTATTGATCAAAAATTCGACTAAAAAAATCAACTATACGAACCAATTTTGGTTTCAAATATACCAAATTTTTTGTATTTACAATATCTCTGCAAACAGCTAATAAACTTATATGGGCGAGTTTTTAGATTAAAAATCGCTTTTAATGGTACTATTTCAAAATCAAGCTTATAAAAATATAAGTGATATTTTTGATTGTATCTTTAATTTTTTTATTTTCTCTCAATTTTCTATGCTATAAAAATAAGAATTTGTGCCTTGAAAAATACTTTTTCTTGGAAGCTTCTTTTAAATATGTATACATATCCCAAAGTTATCATAATAAACGTTCCCACTACAGACACAATCTTTAAGATATATGTGATAATAAAGTGTCACATTAAACTTAATCATTAATAAACTTTACTTTATTACGTTTTCTGTGACAAATATTGGCAGATGCTTTAAGAAAATACTTTGATGTCTGATACGGAAATCTCTTGCGATCAAGTTACCAGTTTTACTTAAGCCCCAACACAAGTGCTGTAATTTTATATGTTTTTGATTACATTTTGTTTTAAATATTATATTTTTGATATTAATTTTATAAATTCAAAAAATTAGTTAATCTGAAATGGTATTATTATTTATTTTATTTTTAGTTCTATTCAATTTTAGTTGAGATGCATTTTTAAATTTTACATTCATTTTATTATATTTTACGTCATAATATCCTTCAGTGAGACCTTAATTAAAAATTGATATTGTTTCTATAGTATAGAAGATATTGTCCTAATCAGTTACAATTCAATCTAAACAAAGTTTTCTTTTCAAATTTGAGTCGATTCGGCTGAGAAGAGGATTGAGGAGAAAGGGGTAAAGTATTTGCCAAGAGATTTTAAGGAGCATTGTTGATGAAGATCTGATGTGGAGGATAACGTCAGTTACTTCCATTGCCAACATTGTTTATTGTAATTGCGATTTGTTGATCGAATACGTCAATGTCACGAATTGACACATACGACACTTTACAGATGTCAGCGCTAACTCCAAACAATTCCTTGTCGTTGTTTGTCGAATCTCTTGCCATATGTCCACGTATTTGTTAAGTTTCTCCAAAACGAAAGAAAAGACTGTACGAGTGCTCGTATTGTATTGTATTGTATTGTATTATGTTGGATTTTCGGATTGGAGATTCACATTCGCATGGGAAGTGCAAGAGTTTTGTCTCGACATCCGTTTCACTTGAATTTCAATTCACTTTCTTTCCTTGTGGTTGCATTTCTTTTGGTCATTTGCAGACAATGCCATGACTATAGATATAGATATAGATATAGATATAGATAGATGTTGATATAATATATACGTTCCACTTGGCAGAGTCCGCTTCAAGTCAAAGTTTTTCATCATCATCGTAGTTAGTTGATGTCGTCGTCATCCGTTTACTGTATCATAAACATTTATGCCAATGTTTTTTCTGTCTGTTTGTTTGTTGGTTTGTTTGTTTGTTTGTTTCGCTGCTTTTCGCGTATTCAGTGTAAACCTGTTCCATGTGATTTCTTGAGGTATTTTGCCTGGCACGACATTTGTTCCTGCGCTTGCAACGTGCCCCAAAAGACACTCTTGACACTGGACTCGACTGTCGTCTGTCGTTTGTCGTCTGTCGTTTGTCGACTCTGACTCTTTGGACGGTCGTTCGACGGTGGCGACTCACTTCATGTCGTCACGCGAACTTCAATCCGTTCATTAATTCAGTCGGCAAACGGTTAGTCGGTTGGGTAGGCGTGGAAGTAGCTGGAAGTGTTAATTAGTTGTTGCTGTCTCCTACCTGTCTCCCTCCCCTCTCTCTCTCTCTCTCTCTCTCTCTCTTTCTCTTTCTATAAAAAACAACGGCCGTTAATGATTTATATGGGAACTGGGTGCCAATTGTGGGTGGATATCTCTTTATGTTCTTACACGGACAACGCGTCTTTGCTACGTTTAGTCTAGAATTATGATTCTTACTGTTAACGATAAGATAACCACCGGCGGTTTTAATTAACTGGGCGTTGCGACTCTCACATTGATGCATCTATTTGACACCCGGGTCATGCGTAGGGAATTAAGATATAGACATTCAGGAAGCTTATTCTGCAATCTAGAAAATTCTTAACAATTAATTGTTTTTTTTATTAACACAGACTGTATATTAAATTTTATGAATGGAGTATAATATCTGTGGAGTCCATTTTCTTTAAGCATTGTCTGCAGTTCTTTTCATCTTGGATATTACATATTTAATTTTTAATCTCCTTCCTAATTTATACTTAAGCTTTTTAGCTAAATATAATATAAACAATTTTATAGAAACATCAGTATAAAGATTAAATGTAGCTTTTAATTGTTGATGCCTTTTCTGACTTTCTTTTTATATCGGTAATTATTTTTTCATTTTATTCACATACTATTACATAATTTATTTGCCTAATAATACGAATAATATAAGTTACAATTCGAAAATAAGGAACAAACTCTGCATTGTTCTAAGTTTGATTATTTTCAGATCAAAGAGAGTTCGAAAAGGCAAAGCCAGAAAGAAATAAGTCCAAAATCACTAATATAATTTTAATAATTTCTATCTAATACTTAAAGCAAGTCTAATGTGTTTAAAATTAAATTAACCCGTTAAAACTTATCATGAGAATTGTTATTTGAAAGTTAATTTTTAAGTTGAGAGTTTTTCTACATTAACTCTAACAATGCTGGGCATCGTTTTAAGGACAGCATTCAATTACCCTTAACAGAATCACATGGATAATTTGTTTTGCCCGGTGGATTGTCGAGAGATTTCCATAATTGTTCAAATTGCGCCGACCCGTTCGGGTTTTTTGAGGGGGACAATCGTGTGTCGTGTGTCGAATCTCGATTTCGACATTGAAAAATTCCATTTGCTTGTGTTGTTGTTGTTGCTGTTGTTGTTGTAAATGCGAAACTGCCGCCAACTGACAGTGAGGACGAGATACAAATTAGTGGACGCTCTGTGTGTGCATCCCAAGGCTTTGAAATAAATTCCTACATGCAATTTCAGCTCCGACTGCTGCCAACTGGAAACTCGGATGTTGATCGTGAATGTGAATGTGAATGGAAATGGAAATGGGATTGTAGTGAAGAAACAGCGAATGTGGTGTGGGGGCAAATCAAAAAGATCCACAGTCTCAGTCACAGTCTCTGTCTCCGTCTTATTCCCAGTCTCAGTCCCTGTCTCCGTCTGAGAAGATGCGCAGGTGATGTTCAGCTCGAGGGCATCGCACGTCTATTGATGCCTCCACCTTCCACTGCCACAATCTTTCCCAAGTTGCAAGTATTGTGGGTGTGCAACACACACATACACACACACACACATACACCCAATCATATGTATGTGTTTATGGTATATGCGATTGGATTATCGTTATCGCATCTGCACAAATTACAAACATATTTCACGGCGCCCATTGAGATAGACATTGTCCCAGGTCCCAAGTCGCAGTCCTATGAGTTCTGCCTGCTGCCTTTAGAGGTCACTTAGCTGGTAGTCTTTGTTGCCCAAAAACCTGTGCAACCTGTGCTCTATGATGCCACACATTTCCTCAGTTTCCCAGTTTCCCACTCCCTCAATCTCTCTCTTTTGGCTTGCATATACTGCGTATTCTTTTTGTCACGACATTTCCATTGGATCCTCTCTATGTGAAGTGAATTCGTATTCGGTTTGTGACTTAGTCACAGTTACTGATATGATTGTAATATTAATAGGCATACTTATAAGCATTAACTGTAATCAGCGATCACTTAGAGAAGCCATACTTAACCATACTTGTAGTAATTTTAGAGAATTAGGTAGACTCGTACTTAATAGGAACTATTTAGAATTCACTTGGAAGTTAAACTTGGGTTGTTATTCTAATTCGACAGATACTTAAGATACGACCGTTTGTATAAATTATTAAGTTTGAAATGATTTTATAGATCATATTATACCAGAACTACAGATTCTACCGAACCTGCAGATTTTTACAACTCTAATGATTCTACCAATCTTACAGATTTTCCGATTCTAAACTCTGTAGATTCTAAATAAGTCTACAGATACAATAAATTCAATAGATTCTACAGATATTATAGATTCTATTGATGCAACGGACTCTTCAGATTCTTTAAATTTTCCAGGTTTCTGATCTGTACATTTTACCGATACTAAAGTTTCCTCCGATTCTACCATTTTGTACAGATTCCGTAGATTATAGATTCCTCAAATTTTATTTGTATCTTTTCATTTTCTCACAAGTCTAGTCTCTTTAATTCTAAGCTGAAAGCCAAAGAAAATGTTAGGAACTTTAAAAGAAATTCAATTGCAGAGAAAGCAAAGTTTTCATAGCTTGCAATTCACAATATTGCTTTCAGCAAACTATTCGTAATCCCTTAAGTGTTGATTAGTATTAATGATTGTGATTAATGACACTTTGTTAAGATTTGTCATAACTGTGGAATTTTGCAACCAACAATAATCAAGTCCGATGGCATGCAGACAGACTTGGTTGGTTAACTGGTTTGTATAGAAGGTTAAGGTCAAATATTTCGTTATGAACGGTTCATAATATGGTTGATGGTTTTTTGAGTTGACGTTGAATTGTGCAATCTTTGGGTTGATGCAATTCATAAAAGATATACAGAGAACAGATAAAGGAGACAACTGCAATCGTTTTGACATGCATCTAATTGTTTGATGCCTTTTACTGCTAACTGATTCAGTGACAACGTAAATGGTCTGAACAAGTTTTTTGCTCTTCAGGTGGATCTCCTTAGCGGGTCGATCGATGCACGTGTAGGCATTCAACTGGTTACTGGTCCATCATCATCATCACATCATCACATCACATCCCATTCCAATCCATACCATACCATACCATATTATACCATCTCATCTCATCTCATCATATTGCATAACCCACACGCGACAAGAAATTTAAGGCAGGCTGAGATGGATGGACTTGCTATGGATCGGATCGAATTGGATCTTAAGTGCATCTCAGCTGTCAGCCTTCTTCGGCTAATGCAATTAAAATCCCATTAAAAGTTTTCACACACCTTCTTCCGTCTTGGGCAAAAGACTCCCACATAAATTAGCACTCCTTCTTTTGATCTCCATCTCCATCTTGATCTTGGTTGATTGATAACGCTTCTGTTTCTGTTTCTGTTTCCGCTTCCTCTCTCCCAATGCATATTTACTTTCCATTTTAATGTGAAATTAATGCAATCGCATCCAATCTTCCACTTGACGGCATTCGTGTGCATTTTCAGCTGCAATTCTTGAAATGTCTGTCTTTTTTTTCGGCTTCTTCTCTCTTTTTGGCAATTTTCGACATGTAATTATCCTTAAAACCAGAAACGTGACGATATTTACAATTTGCTGGCCATTGAGTTCCGTTGCAATGTTCAACAGGAATGCGTAAATACATAAATAATGTTTAAAACAATCTTGCAGACCCAAATACAGCTTTTCACTACAATTCTCAACTGTTGCAGCTGCACTTCTCACAGTAATTAAAAACGACAAAAACATCATGTCAATTTAAAAAATAAAAATAATAAAAATAAAAATGATCGTAGTATATGAAAACCAAAAAGATTTTTATGCTCTACTCTTTCGATAAATGGTTAAAAATATGGATTTACAATAATTAACATGCAAAAGTCATTCCTGACTTTCCGAGCTAATAAATCCGATTATTTATTCTTGATTAACATTATAAGTTTAGTTTATTTGTCTGTTTTTAGAGGAACTAGATACGCTAAATTTTGTATGCATGATATTGTTTAAAAAATACAGATGAGGACTGTATTAAATTTGGAAATCTTTACCTACTCCATCAAAAATTTCAAATAATTGTTAAGTAAATTTTTCAAGATATATGTTTGAATTATGAAAAATAGCTAGTTCACTGTAATATTTATGGAATATATCGTTTCAATCGTGCTTATAAATAAATGCACAATATTTTATAGTTTCCGCTTGGACAGTTTTTAACAGTTTGCAACCATTTTTTATTGAATTTTACAATGCCAATTTTTAATATATTCTTTATTCTTTTAATAAGATTATATATACGCTTATTTTAACTACTTATTCCGAGCTCCTAAATCATTTTACAATACTGTTTTCGATATTCAAATGGATGAACCAGATTTGACTAAATTGGGTTTTGGGTTGGGTGGTAACGAAACGAATATCGGTTTCAGTTACGGTTATCGGTTTTTTGTAAATTTCGGTTTAAAAATACCGGTATGGTTTCGGTTCACAAAATAAAAAAATTAAGGTTTTTGGTTGAATATCATAAGAAGCGTTATTCATTGTTTTAAATGAAAAAAGACTTAATGCTCTTATTACCCTGTAAAATAATATTATCTGGTTACTGGAAAGGTCCAGTGTAATGTCGATTTTATTATAATGTGACCTCATATAAATTTGGTTCATTTGGTTAGAAAATTTCGATCATTTTGATTTTACTGATTTTTAATAACTTTGAACTGCCATAACTTTGTCAAAACTCAATCAATTATCATGCGCAATGTAAATTTTTAAATGATTTTAGCTCTTTTTTCGTTCTGCATTTAAAATTTGTTCATTTTCAAATTTCGAATTTTTTCGAAAAAATCAAAAAAGACAAAGGGGTAACACTGTATATTTAAAAAAAAATTCGATTTTCAAAATGAACAAAATTTAAATGCAGAACGAATTTGTAGGTAAAATTATACTCAAATTTACATTGCGCATGGAAATTGATTGAGTTTTGACAAAGTTATGGCAGTTTAAATTTATCAAAGTTGCTCAGTAGCTGCGACGGCAAGAACCGAATTTTAACCCTTATAAATGAATCGGTTACTAAACGGTTATTTCGGTTTAATGAGTTTCGGCTTATGGGTTTCGGTACAAGGGAAAACATTTTTTCGGTTACGGCTTCAGTTACTGTTACAAATTTCAATCGGTTTTCATCGGTTAAAGGTTACGGTTTCGGTTAAGGTTTTAATCCCTGGTGGAGACTATCAACAATTAATAGGATAATATTGAATTATTCATCAGTCATACAGGAAGGCAATTCACAGACATCCTGAATGATAATAACAACAATATTAATAACAACAACACGTACAGCAAATCAACAAGAAACAGCAATAAAAGAAGAAGAGGAACAAAAATAGCAAAAACAACAACAAGTCTGAGAGGTAACAGAATTTCATTGAGTTTCGACTGCGTCGTCGTCGTCGTCGTCGTCTGTCGACTCGATTCGCGAAAATATTTCTCAATGTCCATCCAGAGCCTGAGGTCATATCCAGATGAAGGAGTGAGGGGGCAAGGGAAATAGTCCGGGCTCAGGCGAAACAACTGCCTATTAATCAAAATCTCTTGATCTGGGCAAATGTCTACACTGAGAGAAAATGCAGCAAGTCAAGAGAAACAGATGGAGAACTCCCTCTAATTGGGTCAGGGAACATTTTGACAAGTGTGGCGTTGGCGGCAACCCACCACGTTGATGGACGACGCCAGGCAATGCTATCGATGGCACAACCCAATGTCCAGAATTCCAAATTCAGTGTGTTAGGCATGTGTGTGTGCTTCGTTTGCCCTCTGTTGTTGTTGTTGTGGTTAGTTGTGGTATTAACTATGAGGACTACGGGCAAATCGCGGTAAATCACAAAAGCCAGACACGAACTGGCTACAAACAGAACAACAACAATAACAACAAAGAGATCCCAGTGCGATGCCATGGAGAAGTCCAGGAGAATTGCTGCGCCCTTCGGCTCTTTATTAAATTAAGTTAAATCATGTAATTTCCATGTAGCAAGTCAAAAGTGCAATGAATCGCCCAAGACCCAAGGTCTGATGATAATGATGCCTAGCCATAGGAGTAGGGATGGGATAGGATAGGATGGGATGGGATGGGATGGGAGGGACTCCTTTGTACCCTATGATCAGTGATTTTCTTCCTGGGAAACTTTTCGTTTGCCCTCAAAGTGATGGCAAATGTTTGCCCAGCCGCACACTAAATACGCGTACTTAAGTGATTCCAGCTTACAGCATTTACATTGCAGCTTTCTTTCTCCTCCAAATCTCTCAACTCCGACTGCTAATTAATTCATATGTACGAGTGCAATCTAAGACTCTGAGCTGATTTGTTGTTGT
Organism: Drosophila kuntzei; assembly: GCA_035042165.1. Classification (NCBI taxonomy): domain Eukaryota; kingdom Metazoa; phylum Arthropoda; class Insecta; order Diptera; family Drosophilidae; genus Drosophila; species Drosophila kuntzei. The sequence goes on from JAWNLU010001763.1 coordinate 1,111,751, forward strand.
TACTGTTGTTGTTGTCGGTCAGCGTTAGCACAAAATGCAAATTAGTTGGCAGCCATCGACACAGGGGCAATGCACAGTGTGGCAAAATAGTCCAACAGCTGTGAATCAATTCGAGCACGCTTTCATGTTGGATTTTTTTAAATGTTTCCTATATAAATTAAATAGTTTTATTTATTAATGTGTTTTTTTTTGCATACATTTTTCTATACAGCAATTCCTTCATTTTCAGTAAATTTTCAATGTACTAATTCCAGTAATGTTCAGTATGTGCATAGGCAATTTATTTAAATGGTAATAAAATATAAGAAAAGTCAACCAATTATAATATTTTATAAAACACAAGACAAAAGCACAGAATTTTTCCCATTTATTCTATATTTTTTTTAAGGAAAACTTTATTTAATTTGTATCTATTTATAGTAGTACATTTTTCCTAATTAACATTATAAAGAAGCTTTTTAGTTTTTAATTAATCAATGTAAACAATTGAATGCCTATATTTTACATATTTAGTTTTATTATTTAAAAGTTTAAAAATATATATACATATCAGGGATTAAAACCAAAACCAAAAATTAAGGTTTTCGGTTATGCCAAATCTTGAAGTATCGGATTCGTAACGGTTATCGGTTTCTTGTAAGTTTCAGTTAAGAAATACCGGTATGGTTTCGGTTCACAAAAAAATAATAAAATTAAGGTTTTCGGTTGACCAAATTAAGAAGCGTTATTCATTGTTTTACATATAAATTTGATTATTTTGATTTTACTGATTTTTGAAAACTTCGAACTGCCACAACTCTGTCAAAACTCAATCAATTTCCATCCGCATGGCAAATTTGAGCATGATTTTACTTTTAAATTCGATCTGCATTTAAATTTTGTTCATTTTGAAAATTCGAAATTTTTTGAAAATTTCGAAAAATTACATACTAACCCCTTTATCTTTTTTAATTTTTTCGAAAAAAATCGAATTTTGAAAATGAAAAAAATTTAAATGCAGATCGAATTTAGAGGTAAAATCATGCTCAAATTTGCCATGCGGATGGAAATTGATTGAGTTTTGACAAAGTTATGGCGGTTCAAAGTTGCTCAGTAGTTGACAGAACCGAAATTAACCCTTATAAATGAATCGGTTTATGGGTTTCGGTACAGCGGAAAAAATTATTTTCGGTTACGGTTTCAGTTACGGTTACAAATTTCAATTGGGTTTTGCCGGGTAAAAGTTACGGTTTCGGTTAAGGTTTTAATCCCTGATGTATATACTAAATAAAGCTCACGGTTTTTGTGGTATCTCAGTCCACTGTGCGCCTGGGCACCACATTGTCTCAGTGTGGTTCAACTTTAACTTGAGCTTCAGTTGAAGGGGGACCAAGACGACCCACAACAGCGTTTGCGTTTTAGGTCCGTCCGTTGAGTGGAAACTGTATATCGTATCTCGTAGTTAGAATAAATAACTTTAAGTTTAGCTTTATTCAAGCTGCAGTGGCATTCGCTAGTTGCAAAGTTGCAAAGCCAATGGCTGCATGCCACGAAACTATCTGACGGACATATTGAGATACATTTCCTCAGGTATCCATGTGACAAAGGGGAAAATGGGGATTGGTTCAGCAAGTCTGCATATTTATGAGATTTATTTTACGAGTACTTTATGCGATGTCGCTACCTGATTCATCCAGGTTCTCTCAGCATTTATTAGACAGCCTGCAAATATTTTATTCCCTCTAAACTGATTGCCAATGCTCAGATAGTCAAATTGTATAACTGTCTCGCTGAATGGCCAAAAGCGTGCTCACATTGCCAAATCCGATTTATGGCTTATTCATAACATTCTCGTAAATCCACCATAGTCATCAGTACCGAGACAAAGTTGATTATATCGCATTTAAATAAGATTAACCGCTTGTTCTTAAGATCTTCGATAACTTTAAGCACAGCTTAAGAAGTAATTGACATGAGGAAAATACGACATACGGGCAGAATCGGAATATTATCAAACAGAGAGTTATTCTGGGATTTTAAATATTGATACTGGTATCTAAATTAATTCAATATTAGATAATAGTTAAATTGAGAAAATAAATGTATTACTTCTTAATTTTTATGGATTTGTATATATTTTTCATTATTGGTTTCGAGTTAAAATTTGTAATCATTTTCTGATTAAAATTTAAATATGATTCCTTTGCAGTTTGATAAAGGAAAGTTTAAAACTAATAAGCTTCAATTAATAATTAATAATTTAACAAATAAGCTGCGATCCAAGAAATTAAATCGAATTAAATAGGTTATACGGGTGCTACCAGTTCTATCAGCTACATTCCAGATTCATATATAATTAGGAAATACGATATTCGTGTAACGTATATCGTAAATATGATTTGAAAGCCTATCTAAAGACAATTTATAAATATTATATGCAGCTTGAGTCTGGAGAAGAGGAGAGTTGGGGGAAGTGAATGCTCTCTTTGGTCATGTTAGGTAATCGCCATAATAAAGTGGAAGTTGACTCAGATATCACTGGACTGAGGCACTCTAAGAGTACTCAAAGATGTTGCCGCCCGCTGTGTTGACACTGAAAAATGCCTATGCCGGCGGCGACTCGAGGTGGCCAAGAGGCATCTTGGATCTACCATCTAGAATCTCCCATCTCCCAACTGCCTTCCACACTTGCAACATTTTATGACAATCATTTGAGTTAATTGCGAACAGCAAATGTCCTCTGGTTGTGGTTGTGGTTGTGGTTGCACAGAGCTTTAAGGCACAGAGACCACACCGCGTGGCATTGCCAAAGTGTGGCATAAATATTGTGTCTCATTTCGATTGGCAACTCATCTATCTGCCACGCTGTGGCAAGTCGGGAAGACCGAACAGCTGGGCCGAACAGTTCAGCTCAGACGTCAGTTCGGTTTGCAGTAAAAGGCATTAGCGTCCATGTCTGTCACCTTCGTCATGGTCACGCTAATCGTGGTAATCGCCTGCGCCAATAAACTGACAGGTTTATAGGCGTGCAGACGCAGACTGAGAAGAAGAGAGAGAGAAAGAGAGGAAGACTGAGAGACTGAGAGGAGAGGAGGAGAGTGGAACTCCGATGCGGAAGCCACCAGCAAGTTGAACACTTGATTTAAAAGCAATTAAAATGCGAATTGATGTCGCACGATTGATTTCGCATCTGACATTTTCAACATTTTCAACATTTGCAACATTTGCAACATTTCTTGCAGATATCTTCGGTTAATGGGTCACGCAAGATGTTGATGCTATGTTGCTGCCGGATCAGACATACGCTGACTACGTGGCCCGACATCTAACCAAGCCGCGTTCCAAGAGCTCCAGTGACCCTCAAAGCACCACCAACAGCTACGATCGCACAGACGACTTTTTTGAGAACATTCCCGACTTTGTTGGCGCCTCCCTGCCGAACTTTCTCTACAGTCCCCAGTCTGTGACGCCCCCCGATGCCTCGGAGTCGCCGTCGCCATCGTCATCCAGTCCCAGTGGACATGCTGTCGAGGAGCAGCAACAAGAGATTTCTAGTGAGAGCGAGAATTGTGACGATGTGCTGCGTCTGTGCGAGGACTTTCTCTGCCGGCATCGCATGCGTCCCGACTTCTTTTGCCAATACCACAAGGCAGTCAGGTTAGTTGTTGCTCCAAATCCCCATCACTTTTCTAATCCCTCTCTCTCTCTCTCCCTCTCTCTTTCCCAGCTCAACTACTCCATCGCCGAAGCAAAGCAAAGCCTCTCCGATTGTGGACATTGGCGCCTCCGCTTCGGGTGACCTAAAGTCATCCAAGGATCAGGATTCCTCCTTGCAATCCGGCAGCAGAGTTAACGCTGTCGTTGAGCGCTTCACAAAGTTCTCAGCTATTTATACGCTGCCCGTGGCGAAGCGTAAAAAAACATGCAATAAAACAACTGGAAATATAACTGGTAAGTTTCAAAAAAAGTATTTAAATAAATAATAATTATATATATATAAAAAAAGGGATTTAAATATACATATAATAATTATATATAAGTACATCTGGAAATAGAAAAAAGTGAGTTTTAAATGTGTTTAAAATAATATATTTATTAAAATACATCGAAAAATAAAACAGGTGAGTTGTAAATGAATTTTTATAATTAAGTTTAATTTATATAAATAATTTATCAAGATGAAAGCATATATTAAATTGTATTACATTATACCTATATTATTGCTTGTGTAATTTTAATTAATTAATTTTAAATCAATCTATAACTAAATTAATTTTAAATCTGCATAAGAAACAACTTAGTTGAGGTTGCGGTGCGGCGAAATGAGTTTGAGAGTGAGGCGAATTAGCTGTGTTAGGGTGACCATTCACGTTTAAAGGCTGCAGGCTGCACGTGGTTGCTGTCTTTGCTGCAGTGTTGGTTTAAGTCCCAGATCGACAGCTGTGAAAATAAATAAAATTCAATTTAAATAAATTATTTGTTTAAACGTGTAAAATTTAGAAAAATTAAAACCCACATTTAATTGCGCTTTGTGTTTAGTTAGAAAATCATGCAAAGCTGCAAGAAGATAGAATCTTAAAATGAATTAACATGTAAGCTGCAAAATGCAATGGAAATGCTGTGGGAATTGTGAAATGCAGCATAAACAATAAACAATCAACACTAATTAACACGCGACCAGTAAACGAGACACAGCTGAGACAAGAAGAGAGAGGAGGAAGGAGAGAAGAGACGCATAGTTCAAACACTTGACCTCATATTTGAGCAACTGCACAGAGACGGAGACAGAGAAAGAGAGAGAGAGAGAGAGAGAGAACATGCCTTTTACCTGTTGTATACAAAATAAATGACAAAGAGAGAGCGAGAGCGAGGGCGAAAGAGAGAGGTGTACTTATTAGAGAGACAGCAAAACGATCGTTTTTGTACCTCGGCGTCTGGAGCGACAAAATTGCCAGCGATCAGTCTGCGGCTTGACTTGGCAGCGTGCAAGTGTTAAAGTCCACAACGCGGCTGATCGTCTACCTGAACTAAAGGTGCACTATAACTAATTGTAATCGAGTCACAAATTTTGGAATATATACTCGCATTGTGTTTAAATCATAACGGAAAAGTCGCCAAATAAAAAGAGCAGTAATCAAATAATACTTGTTTGCCTATAGATATACATACAAATACAACAATATATAGGAATATATATATATATTTGTGTGTGTGTGTGCGAGTGTATCTGTGTAAACGTGCGTGTGTGTGTGTGTGTTTGTGTGTGTACCTTGAAGGTATCTAAGCATCCACTGCGACTCCAACTCCGACTGCGGCTACATTTTCAACTTCGCGTGTCTGCGACTTGAAGTTGGTAACTCGTTTTTCAAAAAAGAGAGAAAAAAAAAGAAAAACAACAACAAGCGACGAAAAAAAAAGTCTGCACACAACAAGAAGAAAACAAGCGCGCGCGTCAAGAGAGCTACAAATATAATAATAATAAAAATAATACGAAAAAAAGAAGAGATAATAATAATAAGAAGAGGAGACAAGGCAACAGCAAAAGCAAAAGAACCATATAATTCTCTGGCAGATTGAGACGGAGACTGCCAGAGATTTGGCTGCTGCCCTTCTGCATTCTTTTCGCTTGTTTATTTATTTTGTTCTCGTCGCTGTTGTTGCTTCACTTGTTGCGCTGCCCAAAAATTATAAAAAAAAGAAGAAAAGAAGCAGCCGCAGCTGCAGATAGACAGTCATTCGGTATCGGACGCAGTTCCAGGCTCACTTTGTATGCCATAGAGACACAGATACAGATACACAGCCAGAGTAGCCAGAGTCGCAGCTACAGATACAGATACAGATACAAGTTGGCCTGGTCAGTCCGAGTTCCCGGCATGCGCCTGTGCGGAAAACCTGTTCGATCGGGCGTGTTTTGAGTACTTTGTGTATCTCTCTTTCAGTATACGAAATTATTCAAATAAGAAAATCGCCGCCTCCTCGTCCTCTCGTCCTTATACATACGTCAAAAAAAAACAAAAACGACAAAAACGACAAAATAAAGAAAAAGAACTCACATTTGAAATCCAAACTTGTTTTTTGGGTGACTGCAGTTGGAATTAGCTGGTTCTTTTTGGTGCTTTCATTCCTTGTTATTGGCCACACAAATGTTCATCAACGATGGCCACATTGGGCCTGTCAAAAGTCTTCATACTGGATAAATATTTTACGGAATTGCAAAAATTTTGGGAGACTGAGAAGAAGCTGCAGGGTAAGTGACACTCTAAGGGATTCTAACAAAATTTCCCCTGTTAAACGAAACAAATATCATAGTTTTCAACTCAAGTTTGTTGCCTAAGTCTTTTGTTTCGCAGCTGGCGTGACACGAAATTATGCGAAACCATTGTTAGCAAAGTTAACAAAGCTTATATAGAAACTATGTTTTCTTGTTTATTACTATTTGAGAGCTTTGAACCCTTTTGAAATGCAGAACATTTATTGTATTTTCTTTTAAACAATTCTTAGTTGAAGTAGATTGTTGTTTTATTTGTTAAACTAAATACAAGTATTAAAATTATATGAAAATTGTTAAAATGTTCATATCGTTTAATATTTTTTGAATTGAATTATTAGCTCATGTTAACGTATAATTATATTAACAATATTTAGTTACAGAAATAGTTTCTTTTTAATTGCTGATCCATAAAATGTACTTTATCTGCAATGGCAGTTTAACGCTTATTATTATTATAATCTGTTGCTCACATATTATTTCATATAATATTTTTGGTATCATGTTTCTCATATTAAAATTATCATAAATTCTTATTATAATTTACGTTTTAGTATTTGACGATTTACATATTATGCATTACAATTGGAATTAATTCAGATTTTTATTAGGATAATATTTTAGTTCAATTTATTAATCAAAATAGAATTTTTGTCTTTGTTGGAAAAGTATAGTTGAATTTAAATTATTTTATTAAAATATAGAATATTAAATATATATTATAAGAAATATAAGTACTTCTTTAGGTTATTATTTGGATGAAAAGTTGATGCAGGTTCACTTAATCTTATCTTACTATAATATAGTTGAGTAATATTTTTCTACCAAGTCATTATTATATGATTTTTGTTTTGAACAATACCAACAGCAATAACACAGTGTACCTACCCATATGTACTTATATGGAACCCTTGTGTACATAGCTAGCTTGTCTGCTGCTTTGGCTTGCAGCATTTGCCCAGCATCAGCCTCCCCCTCCGCCATCTCCGCCAGCCTATTTGTTACCAGTTTTGGTTCCAGGCAACGCCGCCAACACAGCCGTTGAGATCTTTAAATGTGTCCGTCGTCATCGTTGTTGTTGTTGTTGTGGTTGTTGTTGTTGTTGCCTGCTCTTTAGTGGCAGCGCTGCACGCTGATTTCAGCTTCCAAGAAATTTTCTTGCCTCTGCTGCCAGTTCGGACTTTTTCTACATGCAAAAATAAGAAACAGAAAAAAATGAAATACCAAAACAACAACAAGGCGAAAAGAAAGCTTTAAATCTCTAAAAAGTCGAGAAATGTATACTCTAATAAAAGAAGTTTTATTACAATTCATGACTTGCATTTGTTAAATAAATTGATGTATTTATGTAACAAAAGAAGAAAGAAAGAACGAAAGAAAAGAAACAAAAACAAAAACAATGTAACAATGATATTATCTTAATGTTATGATTAGACATTCTAAATTAAGAATTTAGTAGAGAAGACAAAACTTTTTTAGATTAGCTATATAACTATAGTACGTTTATTTTTGTTATGGATAAATATCAAAGTAATTCTATGCAGATAAGTCAAACTTCTTTCAATCAAAGTCAGTACACATATCATTTAAAAAGTTAGGGTATTATAATCAAAACAAATTTTTGTTTGATGTTGTACGAACGTTGTTGTTGCTGTTGTTGTTTTACCTTTACATTTCTTGTGTGCAGCTTAAAAACAAAACTGGTTTTCCGCCATCAATGATATCGGATTTTTTGGTTGAATGTTCGCCCCGTCGACTCTGAAACTGTTGGCATCGTTTGCCTCTATTCCGATTCAAAATAACAATTTCGAACAGCTTTTTTGTGGCAAGTTTTAAGATGCTTAATTAGCTTAGTACTTTTACTGAATTTATTTTCTCTTTTATGGTGCTATTTAAGTAAATTCAATGTAATTGTTTAATGGATTGCACCTGAAAATGTTGCAGGTAATCTCTTCCAGACTTGATTTGACCCAATAACGATAGATTTATCAATAGTATAATGGAGTTAATTAGTGATAGATGCAAGTTCAACTAATGTACTGTAGTGTAGAGTATTTGTTTTGCAGATACCCTCTACTAATTCTAAAGTCAGCGGTTGTTGTCATCATTTTCGAAAGTTTTCTTGTCTTTAATCGATTAGCAATCATTATTTATTGCGATTATCAACCCCAATTCATTGATATTTTCTTGACTTCCCCTTTGACTTTGTTTTATTGTTTTATTGTTGTTTTCTTTTTTTATTGTTGTTTTCTTTTTTCTTTTTTGGCACCTGCCGCCAGCTTTTCTGTTTCATCTTAGCGCGTTCTGCGTTCTGTCTTTCGATTTGGCTTGCAAAATTAGTTCATTAAAATTTTATGTAAATTTTAAATATGTCGAAGTTGTTTCTATTTATTATCTTTGTAAATTGGCGTCGCAAGTCAACCAACTTACTTTTAGTCAGGCCTGACAAAACTAATGGATGTGAATGAAATTTTTGTTGCGATGAAGTTGTTAATTATAATTAAACAAATTGTGCGTGCTCCCATCTCAAAAAATGTGTTGTTTAATTATTAAAGTTGCGGCTATTTTTACGTCTTAGTTATTAGCGAAATATATTTTAGTGTGTTAATAATGATTACAAAATTATGTTTTTAAAACTCATAAGTTTATTTAAATTGGTTCATCCACTATTTAAATCGAATAAATGTTATTAAATATGATTAGTTCATTAAGGTCACATCTTAACTATACCATACACTGTTGTTAACTGTTTACAGAATTAATTTATTGAAAATAAAAATCTATTGATTTTCCGGAAACTTCTCATCATGCATATAAATCGGAAAAGCAAATGCTAAAGTATCTTCTAAGAATGAAATAACATGGCAATAAAAGAAGTTATTATAATCATTTGCTATGTAAAACGAGATTCATAAATACACTTCTGTATTTTTTTGCATTTCTCATAAAAATTCTTGAAATAAATGTTATTAAATTTTCTTTAGGCTTATGTAAGCTGTAATTCTTAAAACTATTTTAGATTATCCCTCTCATTTTATATATTTTCTGGTAACAAAGGTAAAAAGTTTAACAACAAATATGAATAACACTATCTTAGGCAAGCAGATAAATTTAATGTGTAAAATTTCCATCTAGCTTATGTGGAGTATATAAATTTCAGGGTATAAAGAACATAACTTTAATTCTATTTCTTTGTAATTAAAGTGTGAGAAAAATTACATTATTTTAAAACTAATTATATTTTATATTTAATATTTATGTCGAGTATATAAATAACAGGGTATGTATAAAGAACATATCTTAATATAGATTCAGTAATTCTTAAATAGGTAAATCTATTTACTTGGAATTAAAATGTGATAAAAATTACATTATTTTAAAACAGGGATTAAAACCTTAACCAAAACCGTAACCTTGTTCATTTTGTAAATTCGAATTTTTTCGAAAAAATCAAAAAAAAGTAAAGGGGTAACACTGTAAAATTTCGAAAAAATCCGATTTTCAAAAATTTTCTAAAATGAAAAAAATTTAAATGCAGAAGGTAAATGGAGGTAAAATCATGCTCAATTTTACATTCCGCATAAAAATTGGTTGACTTTTGACAAAGTTACGGCAGTTTAAAGTTATCAAAGTTCAGTAAAATCAAAATAATCCAAATTTTCAAACCAAACGAACCAAATTTATTTGAGATCAAATTATAATAAAATCGACATTACACTGGATCATTCCAGTCACCAGATAACATTATTTTTCAGGCTAAAAAGAGCATTAAGTCTTTTTTCATGTAAAACAATGAAGAAAGCTTCTTATTTTGGTCAACCGAAAACCTTAATTTATGTTTTTTTTGTGAACCGAAACCGAAACTTACAAAAAACCGATAACCGTTACGAAACCGATACTCCAAGATTTTGCATAACCGATAACTGAAAACCTTAATTCGAGCATAACAGAAATCGTAACTGAAACCGACATTCGTTTCGGCTTTAATCCCTGTTTTAAAACCATATTTGTAAAAAGTTTTCTATAAATACTAAAAATAATACAATTTAATCATTCTAAAATGATTTGATGTTATTTTATTTATATTTTAATTGAATTGAATTTTAATTTTCTTTAATAAAATAAATTGAAATGGTTTAACAGAAAATGGAATTGAATAATGGAATGCATATTTCTTATTTCCAGATGCTTCATCATCCAATGAGGCAGTGCATCTGCAACAACGGCTGAAGAGTCTGAGCACCGAGCTGCTGGTCATGCGCAATCGGTTGCATGTGGAGGGTCAGGTTCAGGGTCGGGGCAGCGATGCACAGCATCACAGCATTGGCGTCGGCGTCGGCGTTGGCGTTGGCATTGCCAATAACGGAGGTGCGAAGGCGGCTAACTTTGATTTGAATGCGTCCAGTCCGAATCTAAATCTGGGCACAACGGGCCTGTCAACAAATGCATTGCAACAGCATGTGAATGGAGGTGGACAACATACGCTGCCCAAGGTGAGTGAAGCTCGAAGAGATCTCTGTTAGTAATTCAGAGTAATTGCCACTTGTCACTTGGTATTTCCAGCAACATGCCTACAACTTTAGCCAGACGTTGCCGAGTAATTCGGGATCTGGGGCTGTCATCTCGGCACGCAACACATCGATTCCACATCCGTTGCCACATCAGCTGGGCGATAAATCCGCCTTGTCGCATCACAAGAGCAACAATGGGAGTCTGGGCGCCACGGGAACATTGCTACAAGCGACACTGCAACATGGCGGCAACTCCAATTGCAACACGCTGCCCATGCGCTCATCGGCGGCAACTGCGCTGGCGGCATCGGTGGCAACATTACAGCAGCAGCAACAACAACAACATCAAAGCCAACAATTCCCATCGGCCAAACACGTGAATCCTTGCCAGAGTGTGAAGACGTTGCCATTTGGATTTGGATTTCCCGCCGGCGGCATTAAGCTCCATTCAACTGGGAGGCCGCCTAAGGATATGCAGGATCTGATCCATCTGGCGGGACCTCTTAACGAGCATGCCGTTATGCATACTCTCCAGGCACGCTTCAACGAGCAGCGCTATTTCGTAAGTGTCGTAATTCAATCTTCCATATAATATCAGTCATTAAATATAGTATGTCCAACATTTAGCGTAACCAGTTCACAGTTAATCTCTCTTTTGTCCCCACTCCAATTACAACAGAGCAGAGACAACAGAGCCTCCATCTCCATCTCTGTCTCGATCTCCATCTCCGTCTCCATCTCGATCTCAACATTCACGTCTCCGGCAATTACTGTAATAGTTTGTCATTAAATTAAATTTCCGCTTGCACTCGCCTCAGATTAACTGTTAATTTCGACAATTATATACCGTCTGTCTAACTATCCATGGTCACTAACTATCAGGCCGGAGGCTGACCGAGTCTTTGAATCTCTTAAAGCGAGAAATCTACTTACGAGTATTCACTGATTCGTTGATATGAATAACAAGCTGTGATTTACTTCTATCAACGAATTTCAGTGGGAACATTGTCGGGATTCTTTTTCCTCCTATGAAATATCTTTTCTATGCATCAAAAAAAGACAAATAGTTTATAGAGTTATTCACTTAAATTCCCTAATTGGAGTATATTACAAGGATGTATGAGTAACATTCCTTTTTAGCCCACTTTATTCTTGTTAATCTACTTTTTATCTTTCTAATATATTTACATTCTTCCATCTAATTTCCTCTTTTAAAATGCCTTTCCGATTTTATCTTTATACTAAAGCTGACGAAGAGCGTTAAGTCTTTTTTCATTAAAAAGAAAATACTTTCGAGGAAGGATTTTCCCCTGCATTTAACAATGATTAAAACGAGCTTTAATTTCCCTTTTTCCGGCGAGCTTACAAAAGAGAATTATTTGCTAAAGAAGGATTATCTTTTCTTTGATTAAATATGTCTCTGGTTCTTCCCTTAATTTGGAGTTGCCTTCTTGCTTATCTATTATACACAGGATGAAGTTAAACAGAAACAATTGACAGTAAAAAATTAAATAAATAAATTTCTATCTATTGTGTATAGTGTATTGATAGAGAATATTTCCCTTTTTTCCTTAAGCTGTAATTTTGCTTAACAATTCGCAACTTCTCCACCTTCCTTAAGTTTAACGACTTTAAGTTTCTCGAATAAATGATTCATTGAACTGTAACCCACTTGAGAAATACTTCGATTAATAATATCCATGTGTCATCTCCTTTGTTTTCAACTGGTAGACAAATGTGGGTCCCATTCTCCTGTCGATTAATCCCTATCTAGATGTGGGCAATCCTCTGACATTAACATCGACACGTGACATGCCGCTGGCACCGCAGCTCCAGAAGATTGTGCAGGAGGCAGTGCGTCAGCAGAGTGAGACGGGTTATCCACAGGCCATCATATTGTCGGGCACCAGCGGAGCAGGGAAGACAGCGAATGCCATGTTGATGTTGCGCCAACTTTTTGCCATTGCCGGTGGTGGCCCGGAAACGGATGCTTTTAAACACTTGGCGGCCGCTTTTACGGTCTTACGTTCACTTGGATCCGCCAAGACAACTACGAACTCCGAGTCCAGTCGCATTGGCCAGTTCATCGAGGTCCAGGTGACGGATGGTGCACTCTATCGCACCAAGATACATTGCTATTTTCTGGATCAGACGCGTGTCATCCGCCCATTGCCCAAGGAGAAGAATTATCACATATTCTATCAACTTCTGGCCGGACTCAACAGGGAAGAGCGTCAGAAGCTCCATTTGGAGGGATATTCACCTGCAAATCTGCGTTATCTGCGTGGTGATATTTCCCAGAACGAGCAGGAGGATGCTCAACGCTTCCAGGCGTGGAAAACTTGTCTGGGCATCCTGGGTATTCCCTTCTTGGATGTGGTGCGTGTTCTCGCTGCGGTTCTGTTGCTTGGCAATGTCCAATTTATCGATGGCGGAGTAAGTTTTATACTTCATTTACATTACATTACAATACATAAATTATAAAAATATTTTATTTAATATTCAAAATTTATAACTAGGGATTAAAACCTTAACCGAAACAATAACCTTTAACCGGTAATAACCGATTGAAATTTGTAACCGTAACTGAAACCGTAACCGAAATAATATTTTTCCGCTGTACCGCTTTTCCGCTTTTTCCGCTGTACTGATAACTTTGAACTGCCATAACTTTGTCAAAAGTCAATCAATTTTTATGCGGAATGTAAATTTGAGCATGATTTCACCACCAAATTCGTTCTGCATTTAAATTTTGAAAATTCGAATTTTTTCGAAAAAATCAAAAAAGATAAAGGGGTAACACTGTAAAATTTCGAAAAAATCCGATTTTAAAAAATTTTCTAAAATGAAAAAAATGTAAATGCAGAACGAATTTGGAGGTAAAATCATGCTCAAAATTACATTGCGCATGGAAATTGATTGACTTTTGACAAAGTTATGGCGGTTGAAAGTTATCAAATATCAGTAAAATCAAATAATTGAAATTTTCAAACCAAATTTATATGAGATCAAATTATAATAAAATCGACATTACACTGGATCATTCCAGTAACCAGATAACATTATTATTCAGGCTAATAAAAGCATTAAGTCTTTTTTCATGTAAAACAATGAATAAAGCTACTTATTTTGATCAACTTACAAAAAAGCGATAGCCGTTACGGAACCGATACTCTAAGATTTTGCATAACCGATAACCGAAAACCTTAATTCGAGCATAACTGAAACCGATATTTGTTTCGGTTTTAATCCCTGTTTATAACCACATTGTTTTCCATGCAAATAATTTCATCATCATTTGAGTTGGCGAGTGCAGAGTGCAGCGCCATCTATGGTTCAGTGGAATCAGCTGGCTAAGTTGACAATGGCGCCATCTAACGTGCTGTCTCTGTTGCCAACCACTTGTTTGCTTTTTAGTCGTCAGGTCGGCAATGCTGCAATGGTGCTTTGGTTAGAGCTACGCTCTTTTACGCCCAAGGTACCCGGTTCGAAACTCGCGTGTTTTTCGAATAAATGTAACTTTTAAATTTCTTGCGCTGATGTGATTAATGGGTAATTTACGTCTGAAATTATGTCGTGTTCGAAATATTATTCGTACTGAGCAAGAAATCATTTTTATATTTTTGTGTATGCAAAGATAACCAAGCAATAAATAGAAAATATAACAATTAAAAAAATGTGACTAACAAAATAATTTATTAGTAAAATTTGCACTGCTATGAATGCAAATAAAATAAAACAATTAAATTGTGAACTATTCGTCGTAGAACAAATTTACATTTTTAATTTATATTTTTACACAGATATTAAATGAATCTATAGATATATGTATGTAGATAAATGAGATAGTCCTTATATATACATATTTAATTTATTCACACACTTTGTTGTTCAGCAATACATTTAAATGTCATATTTTATTTATTTTAAATCGTATGTTAAGTAAATAACCAAGGTAATTAAATTGCTAGCCTATTTACCAAATATTCTTCAGTTGAATTCTTAATATTTATTCAAGAGTTTAATTGTTAAGGAATAAGATATGTATTAAGATATAATCACATAAACTGATTTGCATATTTATTACATTATTTCCCTTTCTCTCCCATCTTTCCGACAGGGTCTCGAGGTGGATGTCAAAGGCGAAACGGAGCTTAATTCGGTGGCCAGTCTTTTGGGTGTGCCTCCTGCGGCACTGTTCCGAGGATTAACCACACGCACCCACAATGTGCGGGGCCAGCTGGTGAAGTCGGTGTGTGGGGATGGGGATGCGAATATGACGCGGGATTGTTTGGCCAAGGCGTTGTACTGTCGACTGGTGGCCACGATTGTGAGGCGTGCAAATAGCCTGAAGCGTTTGGGCTCAACGCTGGGCACGCTCAGCTCGGACTCGAATGAGTCGGTGCACAACCAGGCGGATGCAGCATCCCAGCATGCGTCGACTATTGGCGGTGGCAATGCGGGGTCCAAGTCGATGGCGGCTCTGAATAACGCAGTGCGTCATGCAACGGATGGATTCATTGGCATACTTGATATGTTTGGCTTTGAGGAGCCATCACCACATGCCCAGCTGGAGCATCTGTGCATCAATCTGTGTGCGGAGACAATGCAACATTTTTACAACACACACATCTTCAAATCCTCTGTGGAATCCTGTCGAGATGAGGGCATTGTATGCGACACGGAGGTTGACTATGTGGACAATGTGCCATGCATTGATCTGATATCCTCGCTGCGAACTGGATTGCTCAGTCTCTTGGACATGGAGTGCTCGGTGCGGGGCACAGCCGAGAGTTATGTGACCAAGCTGAAGGTGCAACATCGCTGCTCTACCCGCCTGGAGACCAGAAACGCCTCCGAACCGGATGATCCGCGTCTATTTGCCATCAGGCATTTTGCGGGTCGCGTTGAGTACGACACGACCGATTTCCTAGACACGAATCGGGATGTGGTGCCGGATGATCTGGTTGCGGTGTTTTACAAACATAGTTGCAACTTTGGCTTTGCCACACATCTCTTTGGGTCGGAGCTGAAGGCTCTGTATGCCCAGCAGCAGGCACCGCGTGGTCTCAGCTTCCGGATCTCCCCCACCTCGCA
Source organism: Drosophila kuntzei (assembly GCA_035042165.1). Lineage (NCBI taxonomy): Eukaryota > Metazoa > Arthropoda > Insecta > Diptera > Drosophilidae > Drosophila > Drosophila kuntzei. Next base: position 1,127,606 of record JAWNLU010001763.1, read on the forward strand.
CTCGGATCTGCTGAATGGGGATGAACCCGTCTCCACACTCACCCAGGACTTCCACACACGACTGGACAATCTGTTGCGCACTCTCGTCCATGCCAGGCCACATTTTGTGCGTTGCATTCGGAGCAATGCATCCGAGCAGGCGGGAAGATTCGAGCGGGTGACGGTGGTGCGACAGATTCGATCCTTGCAGGTCCTGGAGACGGTTAATCTGATGGCATCTGGATTTCCACATCGCATGCGCTTTAAGCAATTTAATGCACGCTATCGCATGTTGGCTCCCTTCCGACTCCTGCGACGCAGTGAGGACAAAGCTCTGGAGGATTGCCAACTGATACTACAGTATGCCATGGACATGGAGCAGCCACCAGTGCTGGATGGATCCGTCACACTCGCCTGGGCGCCCGGAAAGAGGCATGTCTTCATTAGCGAAGGCATACGCCAGCATTTGGAGCACCTACGCACTGAGATTCGCCACAAGAGCGCCACACGGATGCAGGCCACCTGGCGGGGTTGGTGGTGGCGCAAGAAGATGGGCAACAGCCTGAAGCGACCCATTGCCAACGATGCTGGACTCATGTCAGCCCTGCCGGCCATTGCCAACTCCTGTGCCAAGCTCGCCAGTGCCCACAACAATCCCAATGGAAAGGCAACTTCTGCTGCAATGGCTGCTCTCGCCGCGGTGGCTGCAGCTGCTCCCAACACAGGTGAGAGTGACTGTAAAGGAAATTAAGTTATTAATAAGAAAGATGTCTCAATTTCCGACCAAATCGTTCCTATTCAGCTATAAGATATAGTAGTCCGATTAAGAACATAATAAAAAATAAGGTTGATTTTCGACTCTATGATATAATATGTACTCCTGGCAGGACACAGATTAATCAAGATAGTTTTAAAACTAAAAGATTAGCTTCCATAGAAATGGACGGACAGATCGGACAGACGTCGTCCTGATCAAGAATATCTAGCGTGATTTAATGCGTTACACAATTCGTGATAAAATATTATAATTTATATATTATATATATTTATTTATTTATTTAATTAGATAATTATAATTTCACTGCAGTTCCACGCCTGTCTGCGAAATCCACAAATCCGAATCTCGGCATCGGTGGCACAGTGACCCGGCCGAGACCTCAGCCCATTGCCGGCACACCACCGCCGGATCCGCACGAGAAATGCGACCAGAAGATTATACAACAAACGTGTAGTCTTTTCGGATTAGATTTGGTAAGTGGCCGATTTTGTTATTGTCGCACAAGTGCTTGTTTCCTGCTTCCGGGCTGCTGTACAGTGGTATAATATGCTAGATATTTAAACAAATTAGTTCAGGGATTATTATAAACATTTTAAATTCAAATTAACATAAACTCATTTTGCTTTCAATTCAAATAGGAAAGAACTAAGATATGTTATATTTTATAACATTAATTAAAATGTAAATACAAATATTAATTTATTTATAATATAAAAAAAATATATACATAAGTCCAAATTTCTGTAATATAAATCAGGGATTAAAACCGAAACGAATATCGGTTTCAGTTACGGTTTCGGTTATGCTCGATTTAAGGTTTTCGGTTATCGGTTATGCAAAAAATTGGAGTATCGGTTTCGTAACGGTTTTCGGTTTTTTGTAAGTTTCGGCTTAAAAATAGCGGTATGGTTTCGGTTCACAAAAAAAACATAAATTAAGGTTTTTGGTTGACCAAATTAAGACGCTTTATTCATTGTTTTACATGAAAAAAGACTTTATGCTCTTTTTAGCCTGGAAAATAATGTTATCTGGTGACTGGAATGATCCAGCGTAATGTCGATTTTATTATAATTTGATCTCAAATAAATTTGGTTCATTTGGTTTGAAAATTTGGATTATTTTGATTTTAGTGATATTTGATAACTTTGAACCGCCATAACTTTGTCAAAAGTCAATCAATTTTTATGCGGAATGTAAAATTGAGCATGATTTTACCTCCAAATTCGTTCTGCATTTACAATTTTTTCATTTTAGAACATTTTTGAAAATCGGATTTTTTCGAAGTTTTACAGTGTTACCCCTTTATCTTTTTTGATTTTTTCGAAAAAAATAGAATTTTCAAAATGAACAAAATTTAAATGCAAAACGAATTTGGAAGAAAAATCATGCTCAAATTTACATTCCGCATAAAAATTGAATGTCTTTTGACAAAGTTATGGCAGTTCAAAGTTATCAGTACCTGCGACGGCCAGTACCAAAATTAACCCTTATAAATCAATCGGTAACTAAACGGTTATTTCGGCTTATTGGTTAAAGGTTACTGTTTCGGTTAAGGTTTTAATCCCTGATCTAAATTCTAGTGGAGTTAAGCGTTATTTAATTATGTGTAAAATAAAGTACTTCAATTATTTATGATACCTTATGATTAAGAATAGGCAACATTAAAGAGTAATACTAAAGTATTAAGAATCTAATTAGTCTACAATTAGTCTTGAACTCTATAATAATAATTATTTTATTGCATCATTTTACACATTTAGTTTGCCCATTGTGCAATGAGTTGCCTCAGTTGATTGTACTCTTATTTTTTTCTTTCTTTCTTTTTTTCATATAAACCATTCTACTTGGATTATAATGCTGTGGTTGCGGTTGCAGGAACGTCCACCGCCCGTGCCCCCATCGAGAGCGTACACCATCACGGCCAACTCGAAGAAGCTTGGCTATCCGCAAAGTCGCATCATGAAAATGAATTTTCCAGAGGATGCGCTTGCTAATCCGGCAACGGCAATGCCACCTCCGGCCACAGGGGAGCTGCAACACAACAACAGCAACAACAACAGCAACAACAGCAGCAGCAGCAGTTAAAAAAAGGCGAGACTGTGACTGTGGTGGGTGCCTCTAATGGTCGGGGTCACTTGATTGTCGAGCACAAAGGCCAAAGCTATCATGTACCCTTTCAGTACATGGAACTGAGCAGTCAAACAATTGCCTCTGGTGGAAATGCCAGCATCCCCAGTATTCCCAGCATCCCAACTGTTCCCATCTCGACTGGACAAGCTAATGGCGTCAAGATTTGATGTCACCCAAAATGAATTCAGGTGCACTTTCCAAAAAGTCACCGAACAGCGTCGAAGACTGTATATATTTCAACTAGTTTCTAATATTCTTTGGACAAGACCTATCTCCAAGACATACGAATTGTGCTTACCCTAATATTGTTAAGATTAAGGGAATCTGCATCAACATTCAGATTCTAAACACTTTGTAGTATTATTTAATGTTTACCACTGTACGGTAGGTTGTAGCTTCCAGTGCCAATCAAGTGAGTTCTTCCAATAAGAATAATTAATAATAAGTTCTTGTAATTAAATATTATACCACACACACATACAAGAGATTAGTTATCGCTCATTAAATATTCGTGATTCGATGATTCATTAATCGGTCACTTTTGCGGTTTTCATTTCTGTTTTGTTACTCATATAGCCTGATATAAATATCCATTAATAGAATACATATATAGCTTTAAGTTATCGCGTATTAATGGTATATTCTCATGTAAAGTGGACAGTGCTGCCACCTGGTTATAAAAAGACTAGCACTGCCAACTTATCGATGCAGCGCTGCCAACTTATCATCTTTTCTTATCATACATGTGAAATTTAATTAATTTAAGTTAATCATGCATTGAGCCATTTTATCTATATAGATATCTATGTACTTAAATCCTTTCCTGCATTAAAGATCCATATAATTGAGAAAATTAAATGCTGTATTTATTAAATAAGTGTATTAACAAATACTTATTCTATTTACCATATTAAAACCGATATTGTAGATGGCTGTGTTGTCTCACAAATAGGACGTCCTCCTCTCTCCGAACACTTTTGTTTTTCCACTGTAAATTCTCGCGTGGACTCATCAAATTTTAAAATGCCGCACATATTATCTGTAGTTTTCTTTCCGTCGATTTTGGTATTTAGAAAATTACCTTTTGACCCCGTTGTTAATGAATAGAACGTTTTCCCATCCACAAGATTATTCAAATCAGTCCAGTAAACAAAGGAACTGTTTAGCTCCATTTGAATATCTGTCAATTCGAATTTGCTCTGCAGATTAACGAGGTTTCCGCCAATTTGTCGACACTTTTCTACAGCTCCAAACCAATTTACGGGCTTATTATGATCGATGTAGTAATACTTTTTGCCAATTTTCTCAAAAGGTTCTTGAATTTCCGCTTTAAATTCATCCTTTATACCATGATAAATCTGAACTTCGGAGTTTGCATCTAAAAAAGGTTTGTAAGTTAATTATTATAGATATTTATTTTTCTCTTCTTCTTTCTAACCTTCCAATATTTTTTGTGATAGCGCACTAGATAAAAAAATTAGCAGTAAAATGCAAAAACCAGTATTTACACCAACTAATTGTTTATACATTTTATTAAGTGTACTTCACGCTGTTCAGAAACACAATAAATGTGATTATGAATGCCATAAAGTATTTATACTATGACTGTGAAACAATTAATTGATATTTCTATATATAAAACTGACATAAAATGTATTTATAATCTTTAATATATATTCGTATATATCGCGCATTAAAACCAGGTGAATAGAAATCAGCAGCAAGTGATTTTCATTTGAGTCACAATAAAAGTGATATTCCAACCTATCCTATGACAGCTATAAGATATAGTTGACCGATTTGAATCACATTTGGTTAGGATGTATAATATACTAAATAACAATATAATAAATAAACAATATAATAATAAATAAATAAATACATTGTGTAACTAAAAATATAAATATATATTGACGGATATTATAGAATATTTAAGGTACGACATGTTTATTTCCGCTTTGTATCTAGTTGTGCTTATAATAGCACAAAATCGACGTCGGCCTATATTATTTCATAGATTTATTGGTGTATTTATTTACATTTACTTACTAACAATCAGTTGGCTTATGGATCCCTCGCCAGCTATTAACTGTGCAATTACACTTATCAATATCGAGTATTAATTAGAACAGTGCACAATTTGAACCACATTGGCCACCACAGCATTTATGGCACCACCAGGTGTACTTATCTCACCTGGTCTATCTGTAAGTGTACACATGTATCTATGAGTGTCCGCACTTGTGCATAAATTTAATTTGCACACACATAGATACTCGAGCTATTTGCCCGGTATTTCGGCTCTTTTGGGCTTCTTCACGCTTCTTGCAGGTAAGTATAAAAAATATATGTGTGTGAGCTTGCAAGAACTCGCTGCAACCGGTAAGTCTCTAAAAATACCAGGCGAACAGAAATCAGCAGCAAGTAAATATTTAATTTGGTTCATTTGGTTTGAAAATTTTGATTATTTTGATTTTACTGAACTTTGATAACTTTGAACCGCCATAACTTTGTCAAAAGTCAATCAATTTTTATGCGGAATGTAAAATTAAGCATGATTTTACCTCCAAATTCGTTCTACATTTAAATTTTTTTCATTTTAGAAAATTTTTTAAAATCGAATTTTTTTGAAATTTTACAGTGTTACCCCTTCACTTTTTTTGATTTTTGTCGAAAAAATTCGAATTTTCAAAATGAACAAAATTTAAATGCAGAACGAATTTGGAGGTAAAATCATGCTCAAATTTACATTCCGCATAAAAATTGATTGACTTTTGACAAAGTTATGGCAGTTCAAAGTATATAAAATCAGTAAAATCAAAATAATCGATAATTTAATATACTCAATTTTAATTAAATTTAATAATCTCATTTATTTATTTATAATCGTAAAATGTTGTTAATTTTCCACATCAAAAGATAAGCACAAAAGTTATATATCAATGTTACTTCTAAAGACTAAAAAACCCAAAAATGTTAAAATTAATAGTCTTAAACAAAAGAAACATAGAAACAAACATAGAAATGGTATTTCAAGGTTAATTCTTAGGACTAAAATACCAATACTGTTAAGATTTATTTATTTATTCACGACTAGAATATAGAATATAAAGTGTTAAAAAATTAAAATAAAAATATACTAAAAATTATATTAAAAAATTAATGAAAATTAATTATAATAAAATAAAATTAATATTAATTATTTAAATTATAATTTGAATGAAAAACTGAAACGAAAAAGAGGTTAGGTCTGGGGTTTTAAAAAAATAACTGAAAACCCAAAAAAACCCAATAGATCAATATGAAAATTAAATAATTACAAAAAAAGGCGTAAAAAAACAAATTTTGTTATACTTGTGTACTTTTAATTATGACTTTTATATTTAATTCTAATATTAAAATATTTTATCTTTAGTCTTCATATATCAAAAGATAAGCATAGAAATTATGTCACAATGTTAATTCATAAGGATAGGATTTTAAGAATAAAATTAATTTAAAGTTGAAATATTAAACGGGTCTTCTTATTTACGGAAAGGGCTTTATTTTCAGATGGGGAAACAAAATTTCAGAAACTAACTAAAGGAAACTCAAATAATACCAGGCGAACAGAAATTACAGTAGGTCGTTAGAGAAAAACATTTAGCGAAAACTTTATTTGAGCAGCAGAAATTAAACGAAAATGTTAATAGAAAGAAAATGTTAATTGAGTGAAAATGTTAATTGAGTGAAAATGTTAATTGAGTGAAAATGTTAATTGAGTGAAAATGTTAATTGAGTGAAAATGTTAATTGAGTGAAACTGTTAATTGAGTGAAACTGTTAATTGAGTGAAACTGTTAATTGAGTGAAAACGTTAGTTGAGTGAGAATTTTGAAATTGAGTGAAAAGTATGACCTTGAAATGCTGCTGCTCAAATTAAATTTCCACCTACTGCTGATTTCTGTTCGCCTGGTATTTTTACAGAATTTCCGGTTCTAGCGAGCCGTTGCAAGCCCACATCCGTGGACGCATACTTACACACAAACATCAATCTGAAATCCCTAGAAAAGCCAAAATACCAGCTGAAATACCAGGCGCGCAGAAATGAGCAGAAAGCAAATAATCTTTTTTGCGCCATATTAAAATTGAGTGAAAATATGACCTTGAATTTTTCTGCGGCTCAAATGAAAAATTCGCCTGCTGCTGATTTCTGTTCGCCTGGTATTTTTACAGAATTTCTGGTTGCCGGGAGCTGTTCCAAGCTCACATTCATAGACGCATACTTACACACAAGCATCAATCTGTAATCCCTAGAAAAGCCAAAATACCAGCTGAATTACCAGGCGAACAGAAATGAGTAGAAAGCAACCAAATTTTATTTCCATCATATTTTAATTGGGTGAAAATATGACCTTGAGTTGCTGAGCTGAGTGAAATTCTTTGAGCGACAGATAAATTTAAATTTTTTTCTCTAACGACCTACTGTAATTTCTGTTTGCCTGGTATTTTTTGAAATTCCTTTACTTCGTTCCTGAAATTTTTTTCCCCCTCTGAAAATAAAGCCCTTCCCGTAAATAAGAAGAATAGTTTAGTATTTAAATTTTAAATTCATTTTATTCTTAAAATCCTATCCTTAAGAAGTAACATTGGTACATACATTTCTATGCTTATATTTTGATATATGAAGACTAAAGATAAAATATTTTAATATTAGCATTAAATATAAAAGTCATAATTAAAAGTACACAAGTATTACAAAATTTGTTTTTTTTACGCCTTTTTTTGTAATTATTAAATTTTCATATTGATCTATTGGGTTTTTTTGGGCTTTCAGTTATTTATTTTTTATAGCGCAGATCTAACCATTTTTTCGTTTCAGTTTTTAATTCCAATTTAATATTCATTTAATACAGTATTTTAATATAAGCATTAAATTTAAAATTCATAATTCATAGAAGTATTACAACATTTAGTTTATTTTAAGACTATTCATTTTAAAATTGTTTGCTTATTTTAGTCTGAAGGAGTAACATTGATATATAACTTTTGTGATTATCTTCTGATGTGGAAAATTAACAACATTTTACTATAATAAATACATACAAGTATCAATAAATAAGATTATTAAATTTAATTAAAATTGAGTATATTAAAAATTGATTTTTATTTTAGAGCTGCACAGCCGATGGTGTTCCAAAATATGATAGCCGTTATGTTGGGAAAGCCCCTGCTTGATGTCTATGATGATTATGCCTCGTGCCCATTGGTGACTGGATATCACACCTGCATGCTGGCCGAGTTTGATTATTCTCCAAATAAGAAGCGTTAGTCATTGTTTTACATGAAAAAAGACTTAATGCTCTTATTAGCCTGGAAAATTATGTTATCTGGTTAATGGAATGGTCCAGCGTAATGTCGATTTTATTATACTTTGGTTCATTTGGTTTGAAAATTTCGATTATTTCGATTTTACTAATTTTAAATAACTTAGAACTGCCACAACTTTGTCAAAAGTCAATAAATTTTTATGCGGAATGTAAATTTGAGCATGATTTTTCCTCCAAATTCGTTCTGCATTTACATTTTTTTCATTTTAGAAAATTTTTGAAAATCGGATTTTTTCGATATTTTGCAGTGTTACCCCTTTACTTTTTTTGATTTTTTCGAAAAAATTCGAATTTTCAGAATGAACAAAATTTAAATGCAGAACGAATTTGGAGGTAAAATCATGCTCAAATTTACATTCCGCATGGAAATTGGTTGACTTTTGACAAAGTTATGGCAGTTCAAAATTACCAAAAAAAATGTTTAATGAAAATAATAGAAATTTGCTAACCAATTTATATTTCCCTTTCTTTCAAGACTTTCTCAAAATTCAAAATTTATATGCAGAATTTTGTTTATTTAAGGAGCTTTAAATTTGTCGAACATTTCCGATATTTCCATACTTACCCATTTAAATTTTTCCAAAATACCAGATATCAGCAGCAAGTGAATATTTAATTTGAGCAGCAGAAACTCAGGATCATATTGTCACTCAATTTTAAAGTTTTACTCAATTTTATTTGCGCATTTGCTGGTCCCAAAAAATATATTTCGAATTAGATAATTGCTATTATTTAAGAGATTTACTTTTTAAATTCAAATAATGTTTTCTATTGTTATTCTTTCAAATTTTAATGATTAGAATATAATCCTTGTTTCCAAGTCAATTTAATTATAAGAATTCCAAAACGAATAGTACCCTAAGCAAGGGTAATTAAACACTTACTTAGCTAACCACATTTTGACCAACACAATAAATGATATATATTATAAACGCAAGCCCTATTAAATCAGATTATATAGAAGATATAATGGGAATAAGAAAAGGATTACCATACCATTGAAAATACCAAATTGCATTAGAGTTTCTCTAAATGTAAATTTATTTAATCATTGTTCGTTACGATATTGATGTATTTACGTTTCAATAGACACATTAATCCATATATGTATGGTATATATGTATGTACGTTCTCAGATATTTTGATATATTCGTGTTACATAAATAATATATATATTTACAAGAAATACATTAGCACCGCTCAAAGCGGCCAAACAAGCTCAAAGGTGGGAGTTCATAAGGATAAGCTTTTGCAATTAAAAAATCAAAAGAATGAAAAATCCAAAAGGAAAAATCGAGTATAGAAAATAGTCTAAACTCAAATATTGTGCGATAGATTTTCTTGTTTAGTTTGTGTTGTGTGTAGGTGTAGGTGTAGGTGTTGTCTGTGTGTGCGTGCTTGACTAAGGCATACCTATTTAAAGATTTTTTGCGCGAATTTAATTACACTTGAATATATTGTAATAGTATTGTAATTGTTCTTAAATATTACAAGATAATTTGATTAATTTCATTTCTTTTTCTTTATCGAACATTAATACGAGCGAGAGAGCGAGAGGGGATCATGATCTTGGTACTCTTACATATATCATTTTTTAAAGGATCCATAAACACTTTATAACTTTGGAGCAACAGTTTAACATTTTATTTAGTATTTTTTCGGAATTTCCTTGCGTTGATAAACGTTTCAATATATTTTTGTTTAAGAACCTTCTTTTAAAAGTTCAACACGTCTGTGTTTAATGCTTGTAAGTAATACTTTTAGCAACTTCAATATAAATATGTATATACAACGAATTAAATTTGATTTAAAAAAGTTTCGGAATATTTGTAAAACTATTTAAAAAAAAAAACCGAAAATAAATCCGCAAAGTTGGTTTGTGTAATTTTTTTTTATAGATTTCGCATTTAGTTTGACATTATCGTGATCGCGATTTGGAAATTTGGAAATTTAAGCATCGGTTTCAGAACGTCGCCTTCGTCCCGGTCCACCCGGAAAGTTGGCTGCAGCAAGACCCATGCGATGTTTCGCCTCCTGAGTTCCAGAATATCCACGCGCCAGTCCAAAGTCCACAGTGCGCTTCGAGCTATAAATGAGATATATCGTTTAAATATATATACATACATATATTTAGTTATAGCTTTTATCTAGACTGCGTCAGGTACTTACTTCTCCAAGTCGTTGCGTGCCCGTATAATGGTGCGTCCAAAGCGTGTCATCAACTCCATTAAAAGTTCATCGGGCACCTCCTCGAGCTCGTTATAGCCGCCGTAGCCGCCATTGGAGCTTTGGCTATAGGAAAATCATTCAAGCGGAATATTAGACTTTTTTTTTCTTTTATAAATAATTAACTTTTAAATGTAACATCTTGCCCAAAGATTTGAAAATTCAAATTAACAGACCGTCTAATTACTTTTGGCTTGTAATTTACATTTGTTTGGCATTTGCATAAAAATCAAATCGCTCGGACTTCCCATCGGAGTCTCTGTTATCAGGAAACATGAAATACTCCATGAATCTAATTTTCCAATTGAGTTGCTGCTGATTAAGAGGCTTTATTTAAGCCTAATATTAACATGTATTAAATATCTAAGCAGAAAATGATTGAAATTCATTTAAATTGTATTTCAAATGTATTTGAAATATGGCAGCAGCCTTAATTCATTTTTGAATTTAAAGCAATTACTTTAAGTGTCTACCAAGTGTGCTGATAAAATATAATATTTAACACGTTTGCAGATTTAGCTGTCATTTTTGCAAGAGTTTACATTTAATTAATTGAAATTTCCACGAGGTGCTGAAAAAAGTGAAAGTTACCCTCTGACTACAGCATAAAGTGTGAAATTGTCGGAGGGCACAGACCACAGACCACAGACAGACCGAGAGTCAGCAGAGTCCTACATGTGCATCCTACAGAGTAAGATCCTTATTTGAAAATGTCCCTGTTTCACATTTCATACTCGCATGAGGATATGCCCCAAGTGGAACAGCGACTGGCAAATGTACTCGGAGCACACTTTGGTAATTGGTTTTTGGCAAATATTTTTAATGCCAATTTTTAGATATTCGCAGCTAAAGTGCCAGAAATTAATTAGTTCATGTAGGCAGCACAGTGTGCGAGAGATGGTAGCGTGACGTGACACGAACACGAAGTTAAGAGAGTCCTCAAATCGGCTTTATGTATAAAAATCAGGGATTAAAACCAAAACGAATATCGGTTTCAGTTACGGTTTCGGTTATGCTCGAATTAAGATTTCGGTTGTGCAAAATCTTAAAGTATCGGTTTCGAAACGGTTATCTCTTTTTTGTAAGTTTCGGTTTAGAAATACCGCTATGGTTTCGGTTCACAAAAAAGACATAAATTAAGGTTTTCGGTTGACCAAAATAAGTGGCTTTTTTCATTGTTTTACATGAAAAAAGACCTAATGCTTTTATTAGCCTGAAAAATAATGTTATCTGGTTACTGGAATGATCCAGTGTTATGTCTATTTTATTATAATTTGATCTCATATAAATTTGGTTCGTTTGGTTTGAATATTTCAATTATTTGATTTTACTGATATTTGATAACTTTCAACCGCCATAACTTTGTCAAAAGTCAATCAATTTCCAAGCGCAATGTAAATTTGGGCATGATTTTACCTCCAAATTCGTTCTGCATTTAAATTTTTTTCATTTTAGAAAATTTTAGAAAATCTGATTTTTTCGAAATTTTACAGTGTTACCCTTATCATTTTTCTAAAAATATCGATATTTTCGAATTTTTGAAAATGAACAAAATTTAAATGCAGAACGAATAAAGAGGTAAAATCATGCTCAAATTTACATTCCGCATAAAAGTTGAATGTCTTTTGACAAAGTTATGGCAGTTCAAAGTTATCAGTACAACGAAAAAAGCGGAAAAGCGGAAAAATATTATTTCGGTTACGGTTTCAGTTACTGTTACAAATTTCAATCGGTTATTACCGGTTAAAGGTTACGGTTTCGGTTAAGGTTTCAATCCCTGATAAAAATACCTCAATTTATAAATTTGTGTGAATATAATTATGTAAATATAGTATAACTATGTAATCCCCTTTAAGTCCTCTACAATAGTCAATGTAATATTGAAATAGTATAAATGAGAATATCATTTATGTAGTGTCGTGTTAAAATTAAACGTATGTGTTATCATCTCTAATATTATACAACTACCTGGGCATGGGTGCCGCATCGGTCCTTGAGATGGCCAGCAAACAAATGGCTAACAGGGCCAAGGTGCAGAAGGCGAATCTGTTTGTCATCATTGCGGTGCAATTAATTTGCTGAAAGAAACAAGAAGAAAGAGAGATAAAGAATGAGAAAGGGGGTGCAAAAGAGAGTGCTAAAACATTAAAGAGCTAATTGAAAATAGTACAAATATATACAACTGATTTTAGTTAAGCCGCTGACTAATAGTACACACTGTAACACATGGCGTATGAGCAATAAACCTCAGACAATTAAAAATCGATCGAAAATGCTTTGCTGTGCGAGGACAATCCCAGTTCAGGACTTAGCCCCTCGGCTGGACACAAAACGGAAGTCAGGTATACCATTTTCCATTAAGTGATTCATTAACTGCTCAACGAAGCATGGGCGTCCCTTTCTCCCTTTCTCCCTCTGCTTCAGTTTTCACCCTGTTGGGGGAATTGTCACAAAGTCATTTGGGTTGCTCGCTATATGAGCGGGTCGAGACTCAATTGTGCATTCCTGCACATCCTGTCGTCATGATGTTGCCGCCTGTCGCCTGTTCCAGCCTGTTGTTCATTTGCCTGCCACTTGCCACCTGCCACATGCCACCTGCCACCTGCCACCTTGCCTCTAAGTGCTGTTGTCACTGTTATGTTTACAGTTGCACAACTTTAGCAGCTCTCTGACATTTGTCTCTGACATCAGCGGTAACAGGACACCCACAGGGCAACCAGGACAGCGAGGACAGCGAGGACAGTGAGGATACATCGGTCAACCGGACAAATGAATTGATATAGTGGACCTGTTTCATACCCAATGCTGACTCTTAACTCTGTCCGGGGACATCACTTACTCATCTCGCACTTGCATCATTTGCCAGAATGGCCACAATGTGCCCAGGGATGTGTGTTCCGTGTTCCGTGTTCAACTGAAGTGCATTTTCATTGATGAAACCTCAATGGAAAGCTAGTAATAAATCGAGTATGAGTTGAATTATACCGAATAGAGATGGAAATTGCAAGTGGGTTAGTAAATATTCTCGTACTCCTACTCAGTTCTTTTCACAGTCAATAAAGAGACAAATGTTGGACTTATTCACATTTAAAGCACATTCGTAAATTTATTGCAAATACTTCGTTATCTAGAATATATCTAAAATATAAATTAAATAAAATAAATTATTTAATTTAATTAAATTTCATATATTAATATAATTTTGACAATGCTCTGTCTATTTTATAATCATTACAAAATGATTAACTAAAATGTGTATTACTTAGTTATTTTTGAAAATCGTCAAGAATATAAATTAAGAAATAAAAAGAATTAAGAAAAACTACGAAAAAGGCTATAATCAGACTATGTAAAGCTATTAATTTTGGGTTTTCTTAAATTTAAATTCAAATTATACCATTTGTAAGCCAAATCCAAAACTTTTCTTTTGATTAAAAACCAACGAATCGAACTTTGCATATTTATTTAATTAACAATAACATAACATTTTTTAAAGAACAACTACTATATTTCTTTTTTGGAAATATTCAAATTTATTGGAATAGCTGAAATCTCTCTCTGATTTTTTATACAAATTCTGTTTTAACTTTATGAAATTCCAATCCTCCAATCAATACTAAAATTCATGATTTTTTATACAAATGCTGTTTTAATTTTCTGAAATTCCAATCGTTCAATCAATACTTAAATTCATGATTTTTTATACAAATTCTGTTTTAACTTTCAATACTAAAATTCAACCAAATATTTCCCAATTTAAAGAACACAATAAAAATATACTTAAAATAAAAGGCAAAAACAATGAATGTACAATCATGAACATCGTTGGCTGCTGACCAAATGAGGGCAAAAATTTAGAAAATTCGCTTGAAATATTTTTTGGTCAAGTTTAATCCAAGTATTATTGGGCCTTAAAAAGAAATACATACATATATGTTTGCCAGTTACAGATAAAAGCACGTGCAGTTGAGTTTTAAACATACCCCAGAGTTTTTAGAGTAAGCTGCGATTCTTAAGCCATTATTGAAAGCAGATTTAAAATCAAATAAAATGGTCTACCATTTGGAAAGCAAAGCAAACGAAGCAACGGACACACAATGAGATCAGTATGTGATTGCGTTTTATTACACGAATGCTGTGAGAGGGGGGAAAAGCCACAGGTTGTTGGGTTATCCCTCTGCCCCTCTCCCCCTCTGCCCCTCTCTGTGGTCTGCTTATCGGACCGCACAACAAGTAACGACTGCTCGACCCCGACCGCAGGGAGACCAAAGGGAGACAAAAGGGAGACAAAAGGGAAATACACGGCCGAACGCGTCGCGCACTTTGTACAAATAAAGTAATCAACGGATTTTACGCAACGACGAACAATTTCCGTTCATCTTCGTTTCAGCTTTTTCACTCGCTCTGTTTTTTTTTTTGACTTGGATTTCATTTCGGTTTTTTCTCTTGCAAACAGTTGGGACAACAGTGCGTATGATTGCTGACAGTACGAGTTGTTATTAGGCAGCTTAAACGACAATTCGGTGAAGCGAGTGAGTGGACTGGACCAACCGTTTATCAATCATTTTCGTATTTGATTTATGGCCATACCACACACACACACACACACACATACAACGAAGCCATAATGAGTAATATGTACGTAAATACATACATATTATGTACATACCTCTTTTGCACATAACGCATACGCCTCGTCGGCCCGAAGTCAACGAGGTGTAAAGCGTTGCACACATAAATTTCGATTTATTTAGGTTATTTTTTTATTTGTTATTTGTTTATGATTATTTGCTCTTCATAACCAAAGCTAGTTCCCGAGCCACATTCATAATGTATTTGGCTTAAAGGCTTAGCGGGCATGCAAATAAAAATGATCCGCAAATATTATACAAATATTATATGATAATACTTATTTGCATCGAAAAAAAAAAGAGATAAATAAATGAGAATAATCAACAATTGTCCGGTCAGTGCACAATTCATTATGCGCTCGATCTGCAAATAACTAAATATTTATAATATTTGCCCAGCAAATAACCCACGGCACACACACACACACACACACACACACACACACACACACACACACACAATTGCCTCGGCACACACTCTTCACACTTGGCTGCAACTTCTGCTCCATCTCCTGTGTCGAGTGCACTTGCCGGTTTCCAGCATTTCTGATTTCTGATTTCTGATTCCCTGACAAGACTCCTTGACTCAGTCACTTGAGTTTTATACCCCAAGAAATCAGCCAAGTGCCAGGCGATTAATTGTAAACTGCAGTTGATCTAAACTGGAAAATAGGACAGTTCACAGCCAACACAGCGCGAAAGGTTAATTTGATTCAATTCATTGGACTCACGTCACTCATGACTCAGCTCAAGATAAAGCTAAGGCTAAAGATTTGCCTTAAATTTATATTTAACACAAGTTCCCTCGACTTAGTTTTAATAATCATTCATTTAATATTATTTTCTTTTCTTTGACTCAGCTCAAGATAAAGTTAAAGCTAAAGATTTGCCTTAAATTTATATTTAACACAAGTTCCCTCGACTTAGTTTTAATAATCATTCATTTAATATTATTTTCTTTTCTTTGACTCAGCTCAAGATAAAGCTAAGGCTAAAGATTTGCCTTAAATTTATATTTAACACAAGTTCCCTCGACTTAGTTTTAATAATCATTCATTTAATATTATTTTCTTTTCTTTGACTCAGCTCAAGATAAAGCTTAAGATTTGCCTGAAATTTATATTTAACACAAGTTCCCTCGACTTAGTTTTAATAATCATTAATTTGACATTATTTTCTTTTCTTTGACTCAGCTCAAGATAAAGATAAAGCTTAAGATCTGCCTTAAATTTATATTTAACACAAGTTCCCTCGACTTAGTTTTAATAATCATTAATTTGACATTATTTTCGTTTCTTTGACTCAGCTCAAGATAAAGCTTAAGATTTTCCTTAAATGTATATTTAACACAAGTTCCCTCGACTTAGTTTTAATAATCATTCATTTAATATTATTTTCTGTACATATCAATTAATTATTTCTGTCTGATTTCATTTCATTTTGTTATGGTCAATTGGCTTTTCATATTTACATAACAATTTTCTGGCTCGAAATTTATTGCAATTATCAGTAACACATTTATTTATTTATAATAATTCACAGTTCCAATCGATTAAAGATACCCTGTAATCACTTCAGTATGTCATTACAATTATTAATCAGCAGATTCAAAAATATATAGAAAGTTAAGAAGGTGCTAAAATATTTAAAGCAAGTATTAATTTTCACTCTCTTTATAGAGTATTAATTTTGATATATATATCTTTAATTGAGATATCTATATTATTAGCAGGGATAATAAAATCGAATATAAAATCTTACTTATGCTGAACTTCTCGTTTTCAACATATTCAGAAACCAAAAACGCTGTATACTTGAAATGAATTAAACTATAAAAAATATAAAATTGCTAATAAAATAAATATTTATTATTATTAAATATTATCTGGGTCCTTATTTAGTATTTAACATTTTAGGTCAACATATCTTGGTTAGTTAGAAAACGTTCAAAACATATATTTTTTATATATTTTGTGGTCTTTTTAAATTTGTTTCTCTGAACTGAATGCCAATTATTTGCTGCTTCTCTGTTGCTCTGCTGCTTGGTCAGCACACAGGGAGTCCGGGAGTCCGGGAGTCCGGCTAAGACATTTGGCATTTGGCTAACGAGATACTCGACTTGGAGCCACATGGCCAAGTTCACGTATTGTCTCTATAATTTCCAACATGTGCCACAAAAACTTGTTTATCTTAAGACTTTTATAAATTATAAATTGCTTGAACACAGAGACAGAGAGAGAAAATGATAGATATATATATTTATATATATATGTAGAGAGAGAGGGAAAATATGGAAGTTTAGTTGGGGACACTGGGGTTGGGGCTAAAGTGAAACACGAGACGCAGACATTGAAATTGCATTGCGTTGATTATGGGGCAACACCTCGACTAGTGGCAACATTCGCCCTGGCTCTGTGTGGAGGATGTTGGAGGAGTCATATGGATTGGATCACCTGCTGTGCTGGTAACTGAAAACGTACTTATGATTTCTCTGGAACTGGAACGTGGGTGTGGACATCACAAGTCTGAAATTGAATTTGGGTCACTCAATTGCTGACGGGCTGCCTCCTGACTCCGATTGAGGACTGTCCGTCCGGAAAACGAAAATCAAAATACGAGAATTGCACGTGATTTGAGATTTGCCTTGTCGAATTCAGCTTTTGTTTCACTTAAAGTCCGTTCAAGGGGCTTTGGCTTTAATTGTGACATAAACAAGGCAATTCGCTAATGTCTTGGAAATGGGACATGCTCGTAATTATGGAAATTATTAACACGCAGAAGACAGCACTTTGCTGGCATTAAATTTTCATATACCAAATGAAAATTACGTATACGACACAGTTGCCAGCAGAGCAACAGTGAGAGAGGGAGAGAGGGAGAGACAGAGAGAGAGATAGAACATGTTGAACTTCAAGGAAGAAGTAGAAGTTGATGGAGCCAGTTTCATGCCGTGTTGTAATTGGATGCTTATTGAATTAGTGACAAAGCGAGGGGAATATATGAAGATAGAGAAGAAGATGGAGATGGGGATGAAGATGACGATTGCCTGCTGTGTCTTTGCTGCCATTTAGATATTCATCAAATTATACCGTTTGTCAAATTAAGCAAACAACTCGTCCAAGTTGTAGCCACAAGATTGATTTGGATTCAGACAGGCGACGGAAGTTGCAAAGGCCACACATTTTATTTGCTTTGATTTGTCTCCATCTCTCTATCTCTCACTCTCTCTCTCTCTCTCTCTCTCTCTGTCTGCCAATCAATCTGGGACCGCGTCCATACTGATTACGTACTCAGTCATTAGCAGTATTTATCTCACAGAGCCACAGTTAGTTGACGTCCTCTAAGCTCCACAAACATCTACAATCTGTCCAACTAAATAATCTGTTGGCCTTAAACCCACCTGCAAATGCCTTAAGCTTAACTAATAGAATACACAATTAGGCCAAAATAAAGCTACTTCGACTGGCCAAGACTATTACTCGTTCTATGATTAGATTCCATGAAATGTGGGACAAGTGCATCCTACATTAACAGGATATTATTTTTAATATTATTTTAATATTAGAAATTGTTATGCTACTTCACAGATCTATTGATATACCATATTTCAAAAAATATGGAACACCTTTAATAAGTATGGTTATTAGTTGAAATGTGATCTATTTTTAAGCAATCTGATTTTTAATATAGTTCTCATCAAAGAGGCTATCTAATTTGTAGTATTCTAAACAGGGAATAAAACCGGAACGAATATCGGTTTTAGTTACGGTTTCGGTTATGCTCGAATTAAGGTTTTCGGTTATCGGTTATGCAAATTCTTAGAGTATCGGTTTCGTAACAGATATCGGTTTTTAATATGTTTCGGTTTAAAAATACCGGTACGGTTTCGGTTCACAAAAACAATAAAAATTATGATTTTCGGGTGACCAAAATAAGAAGCGTTATTCATAGCTTTACATGAAAAAAGACTTTATGTTTTTTTTAGCCTGCAAAATATTGCTATCTGGTTACTGAAATGATCCAGTGTAATGTCGATTTTATTATAATTTGATCTCACATAAATTTGGTTCATTTGGTTTGAAAATTTCGAATATTTTGATTAAACTGATTTTTAATAACTTCGAAATCCCATAACTTTGTCAAAAGTCAACCAATTTCCATGCGCAATGTAAATTTGATCATGATTTTGCCTCTAAATTCATTCTGCATTTAAATTTTTTTCATTTAAGAAAATTTTTGAAAATCGAATTTTTTCGAAATTTTACAGTGTTACCCCTTAATCTTTTTTGATTTTTTCGAAAATATTCGAATTTTCAAAATGAACAAAATTTAAATGCAGAACGAATTTAGAGGTAAAATCATGATCAAATTTACATTGCGCATAAAAATTGATTGACTTTTGACAATGTTATGGCAGTTCAAAGTTACTCAGTACCTGCGATGGCCAGAACCGAAATTAACCCTTATAAATGAATCGGTTACTAAACGGTTATTTCGGTTTAAGGGGTTTCGGTACAACGAAAAAAAAATTTTCGGTTACGGTTTCAGTTACGGTTACATATTTCAATCGGTTTTCATCGGTTAAAGGTTACGGTTTCGGTTTAGGTTTTAATCCCTGATTCTTAAACATTCTCATTTTTCTGTTACGGACAAGAACAACTTTGAGTTTCCTTTAACAATCATAAATCTATCTTTCATATTTAAAACGTTCTCTTTCTAATATAAGGATCAATTTAATTTGGATTCTGCAGCGGATAAATATTTAATAAAAATGACTTGTTTATTTTCATCAAAATGAAATTTTAATACAATTTCAATTTGTATTTAAAAATCATAGTGCAACTGAACAGTGAATTTAAAAATTAAATGCTTATACAAAAAAATACCAAAGGAATTACCTAAGTTTCTGTTTAATTGTTTAATAATGATGTTGGTGCTCAGGGCTTAAATAAACTTACTTTACTTACAGACTTAACGTCAAGTAATTGCAACTTCTAATGGCTATGAAAGACCAAAATCTTGGCCATGGTGTTCCCTTGGGGAATAAAAGTTTTGTGCATGCTAACATGAGTTACAAGACGTTAGGAGGTTGCGACTTAAGAGGCACTACGACAACGACTAGGACAACGACTAGGACATCATCATTCTCATAAGCACGCGTTGCTCAGATGACGAAAAACAATGTAAAAATTGTTGACCCAACTCAGAAGCCGCATCCAAAGTATTTGTCAAGGCGCATCAGTTGGAAAGAGACGGAGAGAGGGGGCGACGTGCCAGCCAGGCATACATGAGGGAGTCAGGCTAAGACAATGAGGTAACGTTTGAGGCTAAAAGCATCGCACGCAACAGCAACAAGAACAGCGGAATCCTTAGGGAGTCGTCACTTCTTAGAGCTGAACCAAAACCCAAGATAGCTGTAGGAATATAAAAGGGAAGGGAGGTAAAAGAGCGGAAGGAAGGGAAGGGAAGGGACGGGAAGGGAAGCAGCTACCTTGACGCTCTTTACATTAACTTAAAAATTCATTGCGACCCGAGGAATACTTTTTATTTAGCTTTGCTCGCGGTTTGCTTTCACTTTAACTTTCTTTTCCCACTTTCCCCCTATTTCCCACCCAATTGAAGACCTCTTTACATCAAAATGATGGAATATTATGCGAAAAATGTCGGACACAGATTAAAATAATTGTATGAGGGTATTCAACGCTCAACAAATCGGAAATTGTAGGCAACCAACAGGTTTTTTTTCCTGCCTTTGGTTTTCAGTCTTTTTCTCTTTTATCCAATGGGAATTTGCTGTTGAATTGTTTATGTATTTATTTAAACTGAGCATTTTGTGAATTAGCCTCAGGTGATTCGAATGCCGAATTGTTGTACGAGTATTTTGTGATGTTTTCAACATTTGATTGTGCTTTTAGGCCATTTATTGCCTACCTGTTAACAAAAGCCCACAAAGCATTCAAAATTAATGTAGCAATGCAAACTAAATGGGAATACAGCATCAAGAAAAAGAGAATTTAATATTTAAAAGAAAGGAATGATCAAATTTGGGATGCCCTGTTTATTTAAAAGCAGTAGGCAAAAGATATATTTAGAATTTATATTTATATTAAATGTCAAATTAGCTATGCAAAATTGAAAATTATAAACTGAAAACTCATCAATCTAGTTTGACGTAAAATCTATATAAATAAATGTAAAATTCAAAAACATCTTTCAGATAATATTTATTCATTCAATACAAATTTTCATAGCATACTTTTCGGCAAACTTATGGTTCACTCATATGTGGATCAAAAAGTGTCTTTAAACAATTGAAATAAACTTCATTTCGGGTTTATCCTCTATAAATAAAATCAGTAAAAATTACTGGATTAATATGTTTTCCATATTAAGTATCTCTATTGTACACTTTCCATGTTTACAGAGTATAACAAATTATTGCCCTGAGCAATGTATTGCGGATTTGTTTCAGCATCAAAAGGTTTCCTATGTTTGATTATAAGTAGTACTTGCTTTGATTTTGATTCTATGCAATTTATTCCCACACTTAACCTCAACTCGAGGAACTTCTTCAGTGTTAACTGTTGAGTCGATTCACCTTTGAGAGCTCAATAAGTTTGTGAATTGGGTGCAAAGTTGAAGATACATATTATGATCCCCTACAGAAAGAGAAATTTGCAAATAGTTTTTGCATCCTGCAAATGATGTTTAAACAAAAAAGTTCTCGCACGTCAGAGCTCAAAGGTTGGAGGGTAAAAAGCCATATGAACTTATGAACTTATGTAAGACTTTGGCTTACGAGTGGCAAAATATTTAAATGCTACGCAAACTATGCTTTTGGGGGCAAGAACGCAAATGGTGCAAAATGATGCAAGTAAAACAAAGTAGAAAAAAACACAAGAACTGAGAACAAAATTGTGCGAAAACTTTTGCTACCCTCATGAGAATTTTTTACTCGTAATTGCTGCAAATGTATGACTTGCGAATTTCGAACCTCCCTGAACCTGGATGCCGACAGAGAAGGGAATTCGAGATCTCTGGCAATCTACATATCGATGTCAATACTGTTGTCGTAGCTCTTTCACTTTCGTCAGCTATCAAACGTGCTCCTGATAAAACCTCCTGTTGTCCCTAGACCCGATTCCGATTCCGACCCCGATTCCGACTCAATACCATTTCCAGCCTTGGTTGCTGCCACACATCCCGTTGACATTTGTGTTTGTGTTTGTTTATGTTTTATGAGCATTGTTGCCACAAAACTTTTGCTCAACTTAAATAGAGACCTTTGAATGACGAGTCGACAACTTTTTGCATTCGCTTTCTGTTTAAAATGTAAATGTTTTTCCATTAAACGAACTTCATGTTCGCCTTTACCCTTTGCCAGTTCTCTGATTTCAGGCATTGCACAATAGTTTTTATCCACTTTGCAGGCAGCACACGTGCAAAGGAATTCAACTTTCAACTAGTTAAACTATAAACACTAATCCATCTGATTTGATAACTTATAGTAAAGGCTTTATTCTCTTCGCTTTCTACCCTGTTTTAAGTTATGTCTTTTCCGTGTTTTGCATTTTAGGCTCAAATAAATGTCACTTATACTTTACTTTCGGAATTCTCTTTTTGCTGCCTATATTCTACAGTAATACTAGGACAAACCTAACTATTTTTTGATTTATTACTAAATAGAATCTAAATAGCATTTTTATATATTGTACATTTCCTTATGACACATTTATATCCGAGGAATTACCACGAAAGTGTCAATCGGAAAAGGATTTAATGCAAGACATCTGACCTCAATTCCTTTTTAAATATCAACGGAATAAAGTAATGTGTATATCAGTCTGAATATGATTGTGAGTACTCGTATATTGAAAGCGTGCCAATGATATTCATTTTAATTTGAATGCCCCCTTCTTGCAAATATTTATTCACATTTAAAAAGTATTTTATGTTGCATTTTCCCATAAGCAATTCTTTTCCCAACGTAACATGGAAATTTTCACCACTGAGTGGCATAAGGAAAATG
Organism: Drosophila kuntzei; assembly: GCA_035042165.1. Lineage (NCBI taxonomy): Eukaryota > Metazoa > Arthropoda > Insecta > Diptera > Drosophilidae > Drosophila > Drosophila kuntzei. The sequence continues at coordinate 1,150,747 of JAWNLU010001763.1, forward strand.
CCAGTCTACAGTGATAAGACATGCATTCAAGCTGCCTCTCATCTTTTCTCGCCTCCTGGCCCCCCTTGCCCCTTGCCCCTTGCCCCTTGCCCCCGCCCCTGTGTCTCATTCAGGGCTCAGCGATGGCGTTGAGTTTTATGTGAGCTACTTCGTGTTTGCTTAAAGGCTTCCAAATTGTTTGTATGACAAAGTTTGCATTTTGTAATAAATTCGCTTTAAAAAATATTTGTACATTTATGGTCGGCATTTAAATTAAATACTTTGTTCCGTTTAACATTCCCAGCGAATTCTTTTAGGCCTCAAAAACAAAAGGCAAAAGAACTCGCCATACACATTTTGGCAACAGATTATATTTCTTTTCGGCAAATATGAGTGTAATGTTTATATTTATTTGAGTTGTAAAAAACGGAGGAATTCATATTGCTAATGGAGAAAATTATTACTGTTTTTCCGTAACAGTTATGAAAAGCTAAAATACTCAAAAGATTACTCAAATTTTGTGACAATTTTTAAAATTAATATTTAAAACTTTTAAGTTTTTCAAGTAATACAATATTATGAAGATTGCGATAAACTCTCTTAAAAATATTATTAATTAGAAATATTTTATTTTAGTATTATTATTGAAATATTTGCAATGTTTTAATGGAATCAATAATGAATAAACGAAAAAATAACAATTTTAATAAATATTCATTTCTGTTCACTTCATAAATTGACCACAATTGGTTATATAAACAGTTGAAATTTACATTTAATTCTAATAATCTCATCTAATTAGGCATAAACATTTTTGGACTGAAGTTCGTGTCCAATTCCACAGTCCGAATTCCCATATTTACTCCAGGTCCAGGATCATAATAATGCCATAACAATAATATGCGCAATACGCCTCCAAAAGCCACTTACTAATGAAGGGATGGCGAAATGGAAACAATTTTATGGGAATTACCGGGGGAGTAATGTCGAGAGTGTGGCGCGAATAAAGATTACAATTGCCATCATTTCATGCGGTTTTGTTTGCTTTTTATTTGGAATTGTCGACAGGCGAAGTGCCAGAAATATGTTAATTTTGGATAAATGCAGCTTTTAGTTAGGATTTTCAGCTCCATGGTGATTAGACAACACACATGTGTGTGTTTGTTTGTTGGAAATGTTGCAACCCAAAAGTTGCCGTCAAGTGTCGCTGCCAAGTTTGATGGGTAAACATTGCTAAAACAATTTAATTAATAAAAATATGCAAATTTAATTAAAAGAACAAACTCAAAACTCGAAACGAACAACAGAAACAACAACAAAAAACTGCGAAATGAACAGGAAAAATGGAAATTTGTAGCCCGCAATTTAAGATTTTTTAAGGGTCTCAAGTAGTTTATTTTCTAAGCATAAAATACCCCGTCGAACTTCATAAATGTTTTTTTAATTAGAGCTCAGGTAAAAAAAAACTTATACTTTTGAGAGTATCTTATGAATTAATTGAGTATGAAAAAGTTTTGGATGCAAAGCAGATGCGCAGTGTCCTGTGTCCTGGTCCTTATTATGGACTAAACTAAGCTTAACTGAACCGAAACGGATACTCAAGCAAAAAAATTCAGATACCCAAGAATTTTATCCTTGTATCTTTTTTACATTCTGTTCTTCTTTTTGTTTATTTTCTGTAAATTTAAAGAAAACATGCTCAAAGGAAGCCTTACAATTTGTCGCCATTGAAAAGACAATAAAATAACTTGAGGCTCTGCATTATATTAAGTAGTTTTGCCTGAAAAACAACACCTGAGCAAAAGGCGAAACTCATGATTGTTCTCTTTTTGAAACCCCAAAATGTGGACAACAGAAATGAACAAAAATTAAATATTGCAAGCTGTTGAAGAGAAACACAATTAAATAGCTTGAGGAAAATTAATTTGCATAATAATCAGCATAGTTTTCCAAGAGATGTAGATATAATATTATTCTAGGTTTGAAATTTAAATTCTGAAAACAGAAACCAAACAGAATATTTTAAGTGAAAATAATTATTTAGCTTTAATGTTCTGTAAAATTGTGTTAGTAAAGCAAAAATTAAAAAATAAAATACACATTGAAATTTTCGGCTTGACTTATTTAACATATTGAAACAATTTTACTTGTTGCTCTTTTCCTTCTTAATTCATTACACATTTAATAGGAACTTTAGTTTATGCATTTAGATATCTGAAAATATATTAATATATTATTTTCGGATGCATTCAAAGTTGAAGTGCGACAGTTGTTGATTAAAAGTTTTCTTGTTAAGTCATTCATGCGAATCGCAGCACAAACTTTAAGGAATTTAGATACGATTAATTTTGACATAAACAATTTAATAAGTAAGTCAGAAACTCTTTGGTTGTGTTGTAATTAAATATCAATAAAGAAAGATGTGAATAATTCTGTTGGAAATAGGTGATGACAAAGTAGAAATACATGAAATGCACATCTAATGATAGGAATCCACATTTAGGTTAACTTCTTTGAATTGGGCTAGAACTTCATAGCTTTCCTTAGAGTCTAGCTCCACAGAAGCCAAGGAAACATACAACTTTAATCATCCTTTGAGCCATTAAAAATTTAAGAGCCACAATATAAGCGCATTACGAGTTTGTCGTTTATTGAAGCTTGCAATTTGAACGATAATCCCAAAGATTTTCACATTACGTTTACCAGAAAAGACCAAAATAAGGCAATAAAGGTACAAAGCGACCTCAATTTTGCAATATTAAGTAAGATTTTCTGAATTTTCTCTGATATTAAAAAAAAGGCAAAAAAAAAAAAAAAAAAGGTCACATAGTCGAAAAGCTTTGCTAAGTCGATAAAACGAGCAACGAAGCAACAAATGTCCTGGACTGAGTTTGAGCACACATCCTACGACAATGTGTGGGTCTGTCTCAATTAAAGGAGCTTGGCACACTTGAAAAACATTATATTAATAATGCTTTGAATATTATACACTGTCCTTTAATTCAAGAGTTCATGAGATTATGTAAGTTCTATATATTGCTTATATAAGCTCCCTGTCATATTTATAAAATCACCTTATAAATTGCAATAAATCGAAAACTACTGTCTGCAGCGGAATAAAATGTATAGAGAAAATGAAGAGGAAGAAGAAACGGAAAAGAATGCATGTACAGTTAGTTAACACCAATCTAACGGTACTTTGCTTATCGCAACTAAACATGTGGTCCCTTTTGCATATTTATAAAATCAATTGCGATATTTGACTTTTGCTGCTCACTTTGCAATTAGACTTAGTGGAGAGCAATAAAAATTATTAAAATCTGTTAATCTTGTCAAAATGCCGCGTGGTGTTTCGCTTTCTGACATTGAAAAGGGCAAGATTTTAGCCATGAAAGACTGTGGAATGGCCGGAAGGGAAATTTCACGTGAAATTGGCCGCAGTCAAACTGTAGTTGCCAATTTTTTAAAAAATCCTGATTATTATGGATCGAAAAAGAGATCAGGACGTAAAAGGATCCTTAACGAGCGTAACGAGAGACAAATAGTGCGTAGCGCAAGCAATACGTCAATGTCCTTAAGACGTTTGCGCTCGGTGAGTGGACATAACGTGTCGCTGTCAACGATTTCTCGTACCCTAAAACGTTCGGGAATGCTTCAATATGAAAAAAATGAAGCAAGTTCCAAAGTTAATGCCACGTCACAAGACTGCACGATTAACTTTTGCTTTAAATAATTTAAGTACTCTGTGGAGTCAGGTAATCTAAAAAATAAGGATACTTCAAAGGCGTGTATTTTGAAGCTAATCATTTTCAGATGATTTTTTCGGACGAAAAGAAGTGGAATTTGGATGGACCTGATGGATTCCGGAACTATTGGCATGATGTCAGGAAGGAACCACTTCAATTTGCCAAAAGAAATTTTGGTGGTGGAAATGTAATGGTGTGGGGAGCCTTTTCTGCTACCGGCTGCCTACCATTGCAACTGGTATCATCCAAAATGAAAAGCGCTGACTATATTCGTACTCTGGAGAGTAGCCTGGTACCATTTTTGGAAAAAAATGGGTATGCACGGCATACTTTTCAGCAGGATAACGCACGAATCCATGTCAGCCGAGAGACAAAAGCTTGGTTTTCTTCGAAAGAAATTCAAGTTTTAGATTGGCCAGCCTGTTCTCCCGATTTAAACCCCATAGAAAATCTATGGGGCATACTTAGCCAACGAGTGTATGCTGATAACCGTCAGTTTTCCACTATAGGGGAGTTAAAAAGGGTTATTTTTGATGAGTGGTCGAAAATCGACAGTAATTTAATAACTAGCCTTGTTGGAAGCATGCAAGGCCGCATCGAAAGAGTTATTCGCTCTCATGGCGATGTTATTTGTTAAAAAAAATTGATTTTGTTTATTAATTTCAAGCTAATTTAAAAAAAACAAATAAATACTTAAAATGAATTTATAAATATGCAACACTAAGAGTTTAATAAGGTGCTCTTTGTTAAGTACCGTTAGATTGGTGTCAACTAACTGTACATGCATTCTTTTCGTTTCTTCTTCCTCTTCATTTTCTCTATACATTTTATTCCGCTGCAGACAGTAGTTTTCGATTTATTGCAATTTATAAGGTGATTTTATAAATATGACAGGGACTTTATATTAATTAAAGTGATTAAAACCGAGTAAATAAGCCCAACAGAAAATTAATCTTTACTTCTACTTGATATAGTTTTTTTTTAAATATTTCAAAATTCTGAGTTGCTAGAAAAGACAACCTATTTTAATTTAACATCTGTGTGTTCCTTGATTCCAATTTTATGATATTTTCAGGATACAAAATCCAAGCTCTATCTAATAAAATGAGATGGTTTTTCAAATTTTTAACTTGGGCAAAACAAATGGATGACTTTCTATATAAATTTAAGTAAACTATATAACACTAGTAAGGGGAACAGGCAGAAAATTAAAATCTAATTTAAATTCCGATTTCGAATCAAGTTCATAATAGAATTAAATACTTAATTCTTAATACCAGTAAATAAATTATAATTCCATCTCTTTCTATTAAATTTGATAAATTTGAAACTAACTGTTGGATCAGATATAGTCTATTTATATACATAAGTAAAATGCAATTCAAAAAATAAAAATACAATAAAATTTATGTTGAAACTTCAAAATATAAATTATTTGAATATTTAAAAACTCACCCTTTCTGAGAAATGCACAAAAAACTTGAATATAGTTTTCGAAATACAATAAATGTCACGTTAAGATTTCTTTTCAAACAGTTATTTAGAATAGAATATTTTCAAAACTGCACTGCAAAATACACAAGAAACCAGAAAAATGGTAATGTCACTTTGAAAATGTTGTTTGAATTGGTCAAGAATTGAATTGTAGATTCACCGTCGCTGATGTTGAAATTGAAGTTGAATTGGAGTTGAATCCTCAGGGTCTATCCGCGGCTAACTGCACCGCTTTGGAACTGAAACGTAAGTGAATTCGGCAGCGAAGCCGCACTCGATTTATACGAGTCTGAATGGTCCGATGAGTTCGTGTGCCTTCGAGTGGTTCGTATCGGAAGAGGACGAGGATTCGAAAGATTTCGACGTTTCAGGTAAATGACGACAACACGACCACCACAAACGAAACGAAACGAAACGAACGCCCACGACTTTGATGTTGAGATTGTTGATGTGAGATTGTGCGCAGTCCTCGTTTCGGGGGGTTCTGTGGTTCCTCGGTTTGTTTTGTATGCGACGACACACACGTCGTATGAGTAATATGCAACACGTGGTGTTGAACACACTACAGACCCAACTCTAGTACCATAAATTTTGGCAAAAATAAGCGTACTCCTTTATCGGTTTATCAGACATCAATTACGCATAATTATCACACACACATTTGTCACGCGATCTTATCAGCTAATCATATCATATAATCATCTAATCAGCTGCAGATTATTTTCAATTAGTTGCACATTTGGCAGCCGTCACATCAAATCCAATATAAATCCCAGACTTATTAATTGTTTGGGTACTCTTTGTGTTATCGCCCTTATCTAATTTGTATTATACAATATGTTTAATATTTAGCATCATCTACAATTTCCTCGTACTCTCCAAAAACAACCAAAAAGAACCAAAAAACCATGTGCGTTACAAATGAGCTCGGAAAATCACAATTACGCATATAGTCGTTAGTTTGTAGGTATACATCGATACAAATAATTCGGAAATATACAAAAACATTAGTTTGTTTTTATTTTGAAGGTCACAAACAGTTGGATGGCATAAATAATTAGACTAATTGCAATATATAATAGCAAATAGGAAGATTAATTCACAGTCCCGTTGAACTTTTAAGTACGTATACGTAATAATATATTATTGAATTAATATTTGAATTACTTTCATTCTTTGCACTTGATGGAAGGTAACTAGACAGCTTGAAGAATCGGCTTGAAGCTACGATAAGAAAACAAGACAAGATTATTTCATTTTAATTGATTTGAAATATTGCAAATTAAATACTTACCGGCCGTGAGAACGAATTACAATATTTTCCATGATAAAATAAATTTGTAATGGACTGAACCTGTGCACAGTGTCACAAAAGGGAAGGGAATAAATGAAATTGTTTACGACTATTGACATTTATGAGCATTTTAACCACAATGAATAACTCTGAATACATATGTATATTATATCTTATTGTTATAAATTTATATGCAGTGGTTAACCCCATGGCTTAGAAAGAAACTATATTTAATGTTAAATACAAATTTATAAAATACATAAAGTATAAGAATATTTTTTGTAAATGGAAATATAATATTTATGAAAGTTAATATTTCCTCTTAAAAATTTAAAATCGATATAAGAATGCAATAATTATGTTAGCAAAAAGAAACAGAAACTTTAGGAGCTTAAAAGTTGTAAAAACAATTTTAAAAATAATATTTTACAACAGGATTGTGTAATGCTCAATATAATTTAATAAAATGCACATAAACGGATGCATCTTGTGCTGACCCAAAATACAATTTCTGTTTTATGGCAACTGGGAAAAGTCAGTTGGCGACCAGCTAATGATAATGTGACTGATAAAAGCTTTACAATGTTTTTACATGACGTGGTCAGCGACATTTCATCCATAAATGGCGCTCTGACTGAATGGTATGTGATTTTTAATCTCTGCCCACAGACAAGACATTAATGTATGTGAATACACATAGATACATATGAATGTACGAATATCTGCAGATACATGACATATATATATATATATATATGTATGTATGTATGTATGTGTGTGTATGGGATTCACCTTAACGTCTACAAAGGAATTCCAAAAAGCTAATTAGGTAATAGAATGGACCAACGCTAGTTAAATGATAACTTTTGGCAGCAGCATGACCTTTTGACCTTTCATTTGCTAGCGTGTGAATCACACACAAAACGCATGAGAATTGCTGATCCATCAAACAACTTCAAAGACTTCAGTTTTGCATTAAAGAACACTTGGGATACAGTGTCAAACTAGCTAATTTATGTATTAGATTTAGTACGTATACGATAATGATTACGACTACGAATTTTATGGAAATTGGCTACTTGATTATTCTCATGCATCGACCCACTAAACCGGAGAGAGATGTATGTGCTCTGAAGTGCATTTCACTTTACCATGACACGGAACGCCCGTAGCGAGAGTCTTGGCATATTTTGTTAATATCCATCCATCCAACTAAGCATACATATATGTATAATACATATATGTGCATATATAGAAGATGATGCTACTATGTGCATATTTTGATTCTATGGACAGCAAAGGTTAAAATCTCAAAGCAATAGCAAACCACGTTGGCATTTTAACATTTCCTTTGTGTTTCGAAAATAATATTTCTAGCACAAAACTCGGGCATAAATGATGATGAAGTTAAAAATAGCATCTATTCTAATTGCTTAATATTAAATTAGAATACAAGTTGATACTATTAAAATAATTCCACTATTAAAACTTGCATTAAAAAATGTTAAGAATTAATTTGAAATGATTAGAATACAATTGCCATTAAGAATGTATTCTAATCGTTCTCATATGAGCATGTGTATCTGTTTTTATCAATTAAATACACTCTATTAAGCAATAATAATCTTTTTAATATTATTGCGTAAGCAATAATTTTTTATTTCACGAGACACTCAATGACGTTTTGAGTTTATAGTTGATTAGTTTCAAATAATCGTACGTATGCAAAAAAAAATGGATATTTATGTTTTTAGTAGTTGTCAAAGTTTATGTTTCATATATAAAACAATTTTTTATTACCTAGAGGTGTTTCATAATCCACAATGTAGTTTGCATAATAAAAATGAAGACTAAGGAATTGCAAAAACATTTGAACGTCGCTAGTTTACTCTTCCTCATCTTCATCTTCCTCATCATCATCCTCATCATCATCCTCATCATCTTCATCATCATCTTCATCCTCCTCTTCATCATCATCGTCAACAGCTTTGACTGGTTCAATTACAGCTTCTTTGCGTGCTTTCTTCGCCGGCACAACTGCTTCCTCATCATCGTTATCATTGCTGGACTCTGCAGCTTTAAGGGCAAGACGCTTCTCACGCACCTCCGCCTTGTACTTCACCTGACTCTCAGTTAACTTGACAAAGCCAACATCCTTGGTAAGCGCAAACTTGGACAGCACTTCATTAGCCTGTTTCTTCAGCTTGAGCATGCGCTGCTCACGCGGACCAACGACATAGGGCGCATCCGCGGGTGGAGAGCACATGCTGATGTACAAAGGCAGTGCGGAGGTGCCAACAATGTCGATTTTCAAGTACATTGAACGAATGTTGGCTAAACCGCCTGGATACTGTTGCTGCAGCTGCTTGATGACGGTCACAATGTTCTCGGCCAACTGTTCGCCACTGTGCTCATGATTGCCCACTGGAATGGCGGTAAGATCGCCCTTGCGCAGCTGCCTGTAAGCTGTCCGACTGAGGGCACGGGAAATCTCTTTTGGCAACTGCTTTTCATTAATCAGACGAACTGCGTGCAGGACATTACGGGGTTTCTGGGTAGCCTAAAAATAAATAATATTATTGTTAATGTACAGTTGATATAATCTATCTAAAATTAAACAAACCTGGCCGAGAAAAGCGGTGGCCTGACCAGAAATTCGTCCATCGCAAAGGAAGTAATCGTAGGTGTTCAGGAACTTGCGCTTGGCCTCAAAGGTGCCCATATCATTACGTAACCGATTGAATGGCACCACCGATAGCCTCTGCTCGACGCCAGCCTCACGAAACAAATCCTCATAGTGTTGCACGGTGGGCTCATAGTCAAAACGTGCACCACGCTGCAAGTCAGGCACAATGATGGCAACGTCGTCGTTGGGACCGACCAGCGAATTATTTAGCATCAGCTTCACAACACGCTTGGGGCAACTGGGAATCTTGTAGCAGCTCACTTGCAGAATATAACGATAATCGCTGAATATCGGCGTTGACTTCTGTTTCTTCACCTCCTCGGTCACTTGAGATTTGAGTGCATCGCATATTTTAAGCACGCTTGATTCGCTCACAATATCGAAGAATTTGTCCTCATCAAATGGCTTGAGTTCATAGTCCAGCTCAATGACTTTCTTGGGCTTCTTTTGAATCGTCTTTTGTTTTTTAGCACCCTTCGCCTTTCCTTTGTTGCCAGCCACATTTTTGGTGACAGGTTTTACTTTTTTGCCATCTGACTTCTTTGCTATCTTTTTCACTTCCTTGACCAATTCTGACTGTTTACTTTCAACAGGCTTTGTAGTTTGCTTGGCCTTCTTTGGAGCAGGCTTAATTGCCTCCTTATTTGCAGATTTATTTTCTACAGCCGCCTGCTTTTTTACCGGCTTCTCAACTACGGCTTTCACGGGCGGTGATGGTTTTGCTATGTCCTTGCTTTTCTTTTTGCTGCCAGCTGGGGTCACTTTTTGTTTCTTCACGTTCTCAGGTGCAGGCACAGGTGCAACCTTCTTGGCACCTTTGGCTTTTGGTGCTGCAACGACCGGCGATGCTGGAGCTGCTAATACCAATTTCTTGCCCCCTTTTGGTTTTGGCGCTGCTGCAACCGGCGATGCGGGAGCTGCTGAAATCAATTTCTTCTTGCCACCTTTTGCTTTTGGCGCTGCCGCAACTGGCGATGGAGTAGGTGCTAAAACTAATGCCTTCTTGGACGGTTTTGCCTTTTCCTTAACTGCATCAGGTTTGCCTTTAGTAGCTTCCTTCACGTTCTTCTTCTCCACTCCATTCTTAAGGTCTGACTTCTTTGAACCTTTCTTAATTTTTACTTCAGAAACATCCGCAGAGGCTGCTGCTAAAGCGACAGATGCTTTTGCTGTTTTTTTCTCTTTTGTCGCCTTAAACTTTTCCTTGACAACACCCTCAATTTTCTGCGTCTTACTTAAGGACTTCGGCTGTGGCTTCTGTACTTTCACCATCTTTAATTCTTTTCAAAATGAATACAAATTTAAACACAAAACACGCCAACACGTGCAAATGAACAGAGTTATCGTTTAGTGCGCTTTATCGATATCGTTAGCTAGAATCAAATATCGATTTAAAATTTAGATAACTTTAATAGTGTTGTAAAGTGCTGAGATTGGCGCGAATTTTAATAGTAGGTGGGAAGTTTGAATATTTTCGTAGAGCAATTAATTATTTCAAATTATTTAATTATAAAAACAATTTAATTTATTTATGCAATTATTCTTAGTGCAATCTTGACTAAGAATTCATTGAATTCGTTCTTCCGTCATTCCCAATCCTTAAATAGACTAATCTTGTTGCTATTTGGAATCAACTATTTATTTTCGCCCAAAATATCTGCGATAAAAATAAACCAATCTTGCGCTAGCACGCGTGCCTAATAGCAGTAACCCGTAAAATGTCCTTGCACACCCCCACATATTTATGAACTGGACTGGTCGGCGCATGGCAGCTCCCATGGCGCCTCAAATTAAAGCTTTCTTTGTAAAGTGTAAGCATTTCTGGAAAGGCCCAGTGAGGAGTCGACGTATTTGACGACACGTGACTGAAGCCGAGTTTCATAAAAACTAAATTCACAAAAGAAACTTCGCCTACAGCAACTGGGCAAATATAATTAACATGTATTAAAGATCTAATTTATACAGTTACAGCTTCAGTTTCTTGGCATTTGCTTTAGATGTGTCCTTTTTGGGACGTTTGTTGCCTGTACTCGCCGACGTGGATGTTGTGTCTTGCAGCTTATTAAAGAATGCCTTTGACGATTTAAGTGCGCTCTTATCGTCGCTATTTGTAATCTGCAAAATAATCGAATTCATATTAAATATATGTATAAGCAGAATTAATTGTTAACTCACCTTTTGTACATTGCGACTCTTCGTGATGGATTTAAGCAGCTTGGCGTTCGTCTCTCGTTGTGTAGGAGCCTTTCCCTCCTTGGCCCGTTGCAGATCACGCATTTCTACGGCTTCGTTGATGGCACGCTGCTTCTGCTTCTTCTTTCGACGCTCCCGATTTTTATCAGTGCGCGTGCGCTCCGTCTTGCCCAGTGGAGTGTGTTTGGGACCGCGGAAGACCTCCTCGGGAGCCAGCAGTTTGGCATCGCTAACTGCCACTGGAGCAACCTCTTCCATGTGAACGGCAGGTGTATTAGTGACAATCTTAACTTCGGGCGCCACAGGCTTGGGTGTGAAATGGAAATTGGAGAGGGCATCAAGCTTGAGGAAAAGTGAGCGCATGGCGCGTTTGATTTCTTGATGCTCCTTTGGCTCTGGAGCCGTGCTGTCGTCAGCATCGCGATTGGGATCTAGCTTGTCTAACTCCTGTTGATATTGCTTTTCGTAAATTTGTGCCAAGGACTGTTTGGATTTCTCCTGATCAAGCACTAGCTGCTTTCGATATTCCTGTGGCGTGTGCACAGGTCGCACCGTGCGCACCACATCATCCCAAGCCTTGTCGCGGATACGTTGCTTAATTATATCCTCGATGGTTTCGTTTTCTTCCTCTGTAATGGCAGCAACAGGCCGTCGCGTTGAATCAAACTCCAAGATCTCCTCCAGCAGCGAGTTCTGTGGCCGATTTCCAGCCTGTACTTCACCCCTCAACTGCCAAGGCTTATCGCCGAGCACAACATCCTCATAGTCTCGTATGCGCTGGAGCAAACGCACCTCACGCATTTCATTAGACGACTGTGGTGCCACCTCCTTCTCATCCTCAGCTTCATCATCTGTGTTTTTATCGTCATCTTCGGAATCCGAACCGCTGGCCGGCTCCACCCCACTTTGGGCCACAAAGTCAGCCTCATCGATTTCACTAGCTACATCTCCATGTTGCTCCTCATCCTCTGGCTCTTCGTCACTTGCTTCTTCCTCATTTTCTTCTTCTTCGCTGTCATTTGCATTATAAAAGTCTCGGTCTTTGTCCTTTTTCAGCTTCTTTGCTTCCTCTTGCAGCTCGTCATCCATTTCAAAGAAGTCTGCATAATTAACATTGACATCATTATCATCATCCGACTCGTCACCAACCCCAAAGTCATCTGCAAAATGATCAATGCCCTCGGAATCGTCTGCTGGATTTTTTTTATTGTGCCTTCGCATTTCTTTGGCATCTTCCTGCTCCAAAAACTGCTTCATTTCATCCAATTTGAAGAATGTGTCATCGACCACAGACTTTCTTCCCTTTTTGGTACTTTTGGCCTTGATTTGTTTGGATTTAGTTGCCGACCGTTCATTGATATTATCAGAGTCTTCCTCCAACTCTGATTGATGCTCATCCTCCTCTGCTTCTTCCTGCTCACTCTCCGGCTCCGACAACTTCTCATCAATATCATCGTCGTCGTCGTCTAGCTCAATTCCCAAATTCTGCTCCCGTATAGCTGTGAGCTTTGCAGTTTGTTTTAAAAACTGTGACAACACCAAATCGTTGCGTAGTTCTAGCTGCTGCCAAACTTGTTCCTCATCCATCTGGTCCAAAACCAGCTCAGGCAAAACATCCTTTTGATTGTCCACATCGCTGCTGATGCTCACACCATACGTTTGCTGTATTAGCTGATGAATGGCATCAACCTGTTCCGGCTGTGGCCTGCAAAGAGAAAATTGTTGAACATTTGCAAACACGTGCGCGGATCAAAGAGAACGAAAACAAACTTGAGAAAACGGTCGGCTTGCTTGACCAACAGGTCAAAGTTTTCAGCAATCTCCTTAAAGGTGTTTGTCTTTGCGGTTATTTTCTTATATCTATTATTCCCAGCCATATCGTCGTTTTGCCCGCTTTAAGAAATTATTAAAAACGGACTCAAGCAAATTAAACAAACTGAGAGATGAGAGACTGTGGCAACCTTGGGCAAAAAAAACGGAGTGGCAGCCTTGGTTCTCGGAAGAGCTTCATTCCCATATTCAGATCAAACTACATATTGGAGTTTATTTGATCATTTCTCTTTATCTTATTATTATTATTGTCTTTTTGCAAAATTAAGCAATTCTTAAAAAATTTTAACGATAACTGGCGTACCGTTTACTTATTCGATTTTGTGCCAAGCAAAGTACCAGCTGTTATCGATGACATAGTCAATAGAAATCGAATAGTTAATAATCAAGACTCACCGATTGGCAAACATATGTTGTTGTAAAAAGGCGTCTAGAAACGCAAAAAATAGTTTTAATATTATTATGAGTGTCGTTTAAATTGCTAACTAAAGCGGTAGATCTCAATTAACCTCACAGCCATGGAGTCCAAGTGCTATAAGCTACTTTTGTTGGGCGGCGCGGTGCGTTTGTATTTTTGCCGCACCTCTTTGGCGTCGCTTATCGGCAATCGCGTTGAGTTCGCAACTCCTTTAAACTCGTACAAGCGCAGTAAGTATGCAATTTCACAAATATTTTGAAATATACTTTTACTCCCTTATACATTGCTTGCAGTGCAAGAAGGCGTTTTTCTGCTACAGCAAGGAATTGATCCGTATCGAGGAGACCTAGTCCATGAGACGCCGCTACTACTAAAGGCCCTGTCTGCTATTCTGATAAACTATGCGGAATTCCTACCGCTGTTGTATATTATCTTGGATCTGTGCACTGCCACGCTGCTGTACTCGATGAGTCGTAGTTTTGTTGAGCGAAAACTGCTGCAAATGCGAATGGAGTCCAAAGACTACAATAAGGATACAACGGAACTACAGTATAATGACAAAGACGTGAACAACATATCAAAGATGGTCCTAGTTGCCTATCTATTCAATCCACTGACCGTAATGAGCTGCATTGGACTCACCTCGACGGTGCTGAGTAATCTGTTGCTGGCATCATATTTATATGCATTGATTAAGCGAAATCTTCTGGTTTGCCTCGTTCTACTCGCTTTTGAGACTGTGCGTAGCCTCTATCCGGTTGTGCTTATTGCCCCACTATTGTTGATCTTTGCACGCCGATCTGTCGGTCTAGGCATCGCCATATTCATGATATTCTTGAGCTGCTGCTTGGCCATAGCCGGCGCTAACTTCTTAGTCATGAATAGCTGGAACTTTTTGGATGGCACGCTTGGCTTCATGTATGTTAGATGAAACAGATACAATTCTGATTTATTTTTACTTATATTCTCACTTCTTACAGTTTCTACTTTCGCGATTTGCAACCCAATATTGGATTATTTTGGTACTTTTTCACAGAAATGTTTGAGCATTTCCGCACCATGTTTTTAATCACATTCCAACTGAACGCCACCGTCCTGTATTTAGTGCCCCTATCCATAAAGCTGCGCAAGGAACCAATGTTGCTGGCCACTGTGCTGATTGCACTAATGACGGTTTTTCGTGCATATCCTAGTCTAGGTGATGTCGGTTTTTATTTGGCTTTGATGCCACTCTGGCGTCGTTGCTGGAAATGTAAGTAGAAACTAACATATCAGACTAAACTATCATTTAACTGTTGGAACTTGTAGTCATGGCACATGGCTTTGTGGTGTTTACTTTCTTCCTCATCACCTTGTCCATGATGGGAGCTCTGTGGCATCTGTGGATCTATGCCGGGTCAGCGAATGCCAACTTTTACTTTGGTGCTACACTCGCATTCTGCACGGGTCAAATATTCCTAATTACGGATTTACTTTTTGCGCATGTTAAGCGAGAGTTTTGCCTTTACAATGGCCAGAAGATCATGATTGATGGGGAAGAAGCACGCATATTGCTAGAATAAGCACACACACAAATAAAAAGAAACATTTTATTCAACCTAAGACTGTAGGATTACTGTTTGGAGTATCCAGTTTTTGTTTTTCTATTGAGGAATTTGTATAGATACAAGATGCGCTTCTCCATTTCCCTCCACTTCGTTGGTCGCGCAATAGGATATTTTGTTTTCTCCATGAGGCGACGCTTACGCAGCAACACCTGATACTCATTGCCCGAGACGCCGCGCAACCAGGAAGGTACTGAGTATAGCACTCGTGTCGGATGCAGTCGGTCGTTGCCCAAAATATCGATATAGTCATTTTGGCCAAAAAGTGCTCGCTTCTCTGACCACGCATTCTTGGGTCGATACACGGGCATGGGCAGCTTTTGACCATTATCTAAATGCGGCAGGAGGCCACTCTGGAACAGCTTGTCCTTGTAGCCATATCGTCGCACCGTGGGACCGCGTGCCCGACGCTCGGCATGTGAAAGATGCCGCACAATTGTAGAAGTGGTCAACGCCAACGGTTTAGATTTTGCTGCTAGAGTTCCCGCACTCAACAGCTTTTGAAATGTATTGGTAAGCCAAGACATCTCTTCCCGCTTGTTTTAATTTATGATTAGGTAATTTTAAATAGTCAACTATGAAAATTATGTGCAATCCGACTGTGAACAGCTGTTGGATGTCGATAAACGAGAGCTGGAAAATTATCGATGCACAATTGAGATTGATATTGTTCATTTTATCGATATTTAATTTTAATTGATATTAGATAAAAATATCGATTATATTTAAACTTTAGCGCGACTTCAAATTAGTCGTGCTTTTCCACCCTAATTTGTTGTGGAAGAACCTACACGTCGAAACAGTGCTTTCCTAATGATCAGTCGCATTTTACAGTTTAATGACATTATTTCAGATGTGCTACAAAATATGCAAGAAGCACCACAACCACTATCCATCGAGGAAATAGAAATTTTGAAGGAATTTTGCGAAATATTGGAAATGTTTTACAACACCACTTGTCGGATTTCGACAAATGAAACCGTTACGATTTCATTGGTTATTCCACTAATTCAAGAAATGCACCATAGCATTAACATTCTGAAGAACAAAGTTGTTTCGAATCCCGCAATTAACGTTTGTGGGTTAATCATAAAACGCTTGCCAGAAGTGTTCTCGACATATGAAACTCTGAACGACACTCGAGTTGCAACTTTAATCGATCCTAGATTTAAGAAATTGGGATTCATGTCGAATTTTAATGCTGAGCAAGGAGCAACGGCCCTAGAAGATGAAATTATTTGCGAAATGTCCAAAACTTCAACACCACTGTCAAGTCCTTTGGAAGAGGAAACAAAAAAGCATACATTTTCTGAAAATGAAGGTGTAGCAAATGTCTTTTCAAATCGAAATGATGTCACTACTAAATTAAAGCAATTCTTTGAAAAGCCTAGAGAACCTGAAGACATAGATCCCCTTATGTACTGGAAGGTAATATTGTCTTTTGTAAAATAAAACTGTACTAAACATTTTCTCAACATTTTCAGGTTAACGGCGAAGAAATGAAACCAGTACAAAGTATTTGTAAACAGTATTTGTGTATTCCGGCCATATCTACAGAATCAGAACGATGTTTCAACGAAAGAGGCCAGGACCTGTATGATCAAAGAATCTATTTAAAGTCAAATATCGTAGATATGTTACTTTTCATTAACAAAAATCAAAACCTATTTTGATCTCCGTACTTAATATTTTAGAAGCTATTTAGTTTAACGATAATCATTTATGGCCAAATGAATAAAAGCCATTGTTAAGTTTCTTTTTAATATCAACTTCAATTAATCGTAAGTAAGTCAACTATTACATATACCTATGAAAATAGTGAATTTAAATCATTTTATAATTTATCTTAATATTAACCTGAATTATTCTTCATTTTATTTTTATTACTTTACTAAGCGCGTAAATAGTGGATATTGTACTGCAACTATTTTGTAATCTTAAAGAAGTCAACTTTTACTAAAGAGAATGAAAGAAATAAATCTGTTTAATAAATATACTATTAAAGTGTTTAATTTAAAGAGTATAAACATTTTCAGATTTTCTTGTTTGAAATTAACGGACTTGAGAATATCTAATAATGGCACTAAAGTCGATTAAGTCGATATTTTCATTTAAAAACAATTATCATAATCGTACATCGATATTTTCTCTGGTCGGCGATAGCTGCTCAGGTTTCCGTGGAGTAAATGTGTCGCCGGGCAGTAGACACATTCCACAGAAATTCTACCATTTGCATACTGCCTTTTTATTTTAAAGATCCTTCCATTCAAAATGTAAGGAATCCTGATGTTCTCTTTATTTGCCGCCATGATTTTTAATTTTAAAGAAACAATTGAAATTTCATGCAACTAAAATGTAACGGGAAAACCACGCGGCGTCTTTTTCAACCAAAAACCAGCAGAGTTGCCAGGTTTCGAGCAGTAACGACAATATAAAAACTTTTTTGTTACACACAACTCTACCACTCTACGACTGTATGTTATGTTTTTTTTATCAATTCTCAAAAATTAAATTTGTGCAATTAATCGTTTCTAAATTTATGTTATTACGTGCATATAAGTGTTTAAGAACTGCAACTAACGCTGAGAAGCCGAGGCCGAGTTTACAACAGCTAGCTAATCAAAGGATTAATCTGAGTTCGCTACTAAATAATAGTATTTTTGTAGGTGTTTACACAAGTAATTAATTATTTATTTGATTTCCTTGGAGTGGATGACTTTGTACACGACGCACTAATGAGTAACGCTGATGATCTGGATGCCGAAAAGGCAAGGCTGCGTTGCGAGATTGCCGATCTGAAGGCATCGTTGTACGCAACAGAGCAACAATTGCGCGAATTGCAGGAAAGAAGTGAAGGCGCACACGCAGCAAATCCAGTCCAAATAAAACTTAGCAACGATGACATCTCGCGTTACAGTCGCCAACTTATATTACCTGACTTTGGAATCAGCGGGCAGCTGAAGCTTAAGAATAGCGCAGTGCTCGTAGTTGGCATGGGCGGATTGGGATGTCCGGCGGCACAATATCTGGCTGGAGCAGGATGCGGCCATTTGGGACTGGTCGACTATGACGAAGTTGAGCGGAGCAATCTACATCGTCAGACACTACACACGGTGGCTCGCTGTGGTATGTCCAAGGCGGAATCGGCACGCATTGCATTGCTGGATTTAAATCCGCATTGTGAAATCACGTGCCACACACGCCTGCTGAATAGATTCAATGCGCTGCACATACTGCGTGCCTACGATCTCGTACTGGATTGCAGCGACAATGTGGCGACGCGCTATCTGTTGAACGATGCCTGTGTGATGCTGCGCAAGCCGTTGGTCTCCGGCAGTGCGCTCAAACTGGATGGACAGCTCACTGTGTACAACTACGGTGTCCAGGGACCCTGTTATCGCTGCATTTATCCAGTTCCCCCTCCACCAGAGGCAGTAACTAATTGTGGTGATGGCGGCGTCTTGGGCGCTGTTACCGGCACCATTGGTGCTATGCAAGCCCTGGAGGCCATTAAGATAATTGTCGGAATGGGAGACGTTTTGGCTGGTCGGCTGCTCATCTTCGATGGCAGCAGCTGTCAGTTTCGTAACATAAGAATAAGGAGTAAACGACCAAATTGTCACATCTGCTCTGCCCAACCACTCATCACGGAACTGATTGACTACGAACTGTTCTGTGGCATGCATGCTAATGACAAAGACAAATCGCTGCGTCTCCTTGAGCCAGATCAGCGTATTAATGTTACAGACTATCAGTTACTGCAGCCAAAGGAGCATTTGTTAATTGATGTACGTGCGCCAGCCGAGTTTGAAATTTGCCAGCTGCCTGTGGCAATGAATGTGCCATTGGCGCAAATTCTGGACGACAGCTATCTTCAGCAGTTTAGCCAGCAATTTGAGAGCAAGGAGTTTCCCATAGTGGTAGTATGTCGACGAGGCAACGATTCACAGATTGCCGTGCAGCACATGAAAAATCGTTTTCCGGATCATTCCATACGGGACTTGGAAGGTGGACTGCATGCCTGGACAAAGCAAATCGATGACAGTTTTCCTATTTACTAACTTAGAACTTTTTACCTTAATACTACAAATGTTATCTGTAATATAAATCAAACCTACAATCTTTTATATTTCTCCATTTGGACACTTTTACACTTATTGTTAGCATAAGTTAAAGGCCAACTGTAATTCATACTTTCAGATATTTTAGATAATATCAATTTCCTTAGATGTAGTCAATGTTTTTAAATCAAATAAAATGTTTTATTTTTTTTAAACGAGTCGATTTCGTTATAAACTAAATCTTAAATCCAGTGTATGGTGGGAAAATTAGAATTCTCTAATAAGTAGTTTTTTTTGTTTATAATTCTATATAATTCAAACTAAAAATTAATTTTCATTTTAAAAAAATTGCAACTCCTTTTAAAGATAGCGAAAGAAAATTAGATGAAAAAGGGATATATGTATTTTGGCATGGTCACAAACTTGCCTTCCGTGATTTAAGTTATATTTCTAAGATCTTAAAAATTTTCAATTAATTACAATAATTCAGTTAATTGTTTTTGCATTTACTGTTTGAATATATAGTTATGTATGTATAGGCGAAATATGTAAACACTTGCGGCAAGAGTTTATTGGGACTCCGGACAGTGACAAATATCCATGTGTGTCGCAATCGTCGTATTATTGAATTGACGCCGGTTCATGTTGTTCTAGTTGTTGTTGTTGTTGATGCTGTTCTTGTTGAGGATGCGCGCTGTAAAAAGCTACATTTGGGAAAGAAATCAAATCAAGTTATGCATATATATATGTAGGTATATATAGAACAGCAATTATATAGAGGAGGAGGGAAAAAAGTAATTGATATCTCATTGTTAGGCTTTTGCGAGTCTTTGGAAAAATATTCAATTTGAAGCGCATTTGGAGCGTACCAACTTCAAGTTGAATACTTTAACTCAGAACGTTCGAAAAGTGCGAAAAATAAAAGAAATTAATATTATTGGGCATTTCATTGAGCACCCCTCGAAATTAAGTTGCTGTTTTTTGCTTGCGGTTTGTTTAAAATTTGTTGTCGAGATGACTTCATTTGTATGTTTATTTTTTTGCTTGTTCTGTGGTCACGGTCTAGTAACGACGTCGCTCTCGATCACGACTACGTGATCGTCGCCGATCATTGGAGCGATTGCGACGAGTATCTCGCTGACGATCGCGATCCTTCTCACGCTCCTTTTGACGCTCTTCACGTTCCTTTATTCGCTGTTTGTGTTCCTCAATGCGCTTTTGACGGAATGCCTCCTTCTCCGCGATCTATAACAACATTAAAAGTCAATAATCTTAAGGCGTATATAATAGTGTATTTGGATTACTTACGGCTTCCGGCGTCAAGGGCAGCCAATATATGCACGGTGTGCCCTTGGTTTTGCGAAATAGATCATCTAATAGTCTGATTGGTGGTTCATTCTCCTTCTTTTTGGATTTCAACGCTGCATAAGACGAAAATATATGTAAATATTTGTATAAAATGTCTGTGATTTTAATTAAACGTATGGGATACATTTTGAAAATGTAAATAAAAGCCCACTTTAAACTGTATTTACCTGGTGAGCCGCTCTTGCTTCGACCATGTCCATGATGATCACTGCGCTCGCGTTCGCGTCCTCCACGATCCCGTTCTCTTGACCGTTTGCGATCCTGTCCACTACGATCAGCATCATCTGCGCCTTTACCACGATCCGAATCACGCAGTCGTGAATCAATGCGCTCCTTGCTGCTGCGGCGTCTGTCATTACTCGATTTGTCGCGATCGGTGGGCTCCTTTTTTCCCACATCCCATTCGCGGACCGGACGTGCCGGCTGCCATACAAGATATTTCAATTAGTTGCATTCTTTACAAGTGTGTTTTCATTTTGGACTCACCTTCTTATCGCTAGTATCTAAACGTGACCAAGTATTGCCAGCATTCTGATTATCTCTGGTATTGTCCTGTGGATACTTGGGTGTATCATTTTTAGTCGATTGTATAGCACGATCCATGTCTGTGCGACTGCCAAAGTCAACATTCAAGCACTTGGGATTCGAGACTGGCCAACGAACTCCATGAAGTGCATGACGCGTTTCAATGGCTTCACTATAAAGTAGATATAATATTATTGTTAGCATTTGTATTGTGATTAGATTCGTATTATAATACTTACTCCTCTGTGGCATATGCAACATAGCACTTGGATTTGATGCGATCAATCCAGAAGCCATCATCCTCAACGATTTTGCCAGTGCGTGCCAACAATCCCTTCAGCTGCAACACGGTAAAGGGTCGCACCAAATTGGTTATGTAGAGCACATGACTGGCCCGATTGCGTGCCGGACTGGGAGAACGTGCAACAGCAGCGGCATTCGACGCAGGCTCGACGGCTGATTTATTGCTGGCTTGTACCGTTGGAGTTTCCTTATCATTCTGTTTCGGTTGTGGTTTCTGTTGACCTTCGTCGGTTTCATTGCCCTCATCCCGTTCCCGTTCCTTGGTTACTCGCAACTCGGGCGTTAAGGAGCGTTCGTCCGTTTCATGGTCACTGGTTACGAGCCCTTCCTCCTCGGATGATGACTCCAACTGCACATCACTGAGCGGTACAGGATTAACCACATCCGATATGATGATCTTTAAAGAATCCGTCGAAATGGCTAGCACTGGTTGAGCACGTTCTACCACCTTTTTGCTTAGCCATTTGCGCTTACGCACGGATCGCTGAAGTGCAACGGATTCCTGTTTATCGTTGCTTGCCTCCTCCTTGTTAACTGGCTGATCCGACGTTTGCTCATGACTATCCTTATGATTCTCCTTCTGTTCCTTCTCTTCATCTGTTTTAACTGATGTCTTGACAGAGTCCGTTTTTAGCTTCTCTGCTTTCTCCAGTGTTCTCTCAGTGTTCCGTTCTTCAACGTCCTCTGTTTGAATGTCTAATACATCGCTTGTTGTTTTTAGATGTTCCTCATCCTTACTTGCTGTAAAGCTTAAAGACGAAGCAACTTTTACCTCTTCCACGTTCCGTTCGGCACCTTCATCATCGTTACCCTTGCCCAGGTCCGTGTCCTTCCCCCCTTCGACATCATTGTGTTGATCCTCCACTGTTTGCTGAGATGAGTTTTCCTCTTCCTCTTCCTGTGATTTCGACTTTGCCGGTGTCTCCGGACTCTTCTCCTCTGTTCCTTCTGGTTCCTTCTGAAGTTGAGCTGGCGGCGGCTCATCGGACTTCTTTACCGATTCCTTTTCTGTCGATAGCTTGTTATCGATATCGACGCACTTATCGCCACTTGCTTCAGCACCATTTTCTATTTCCTCCGGAATTGTTTCCACCTTTCGCTCAGCACTTTTCTCACGTTGATTGCTGCTGGTGCTATTACGCTTTTTGGGTGTCGTACGTGTGCTGCGGCTTTTGCGCACTGGCGATGCCGCATGTTCCTCACTTGAGGCGCGCTCCCCTCGTTCTTCATTGATTTCTTCAATTATAGGTGTCGCTTTCGAAGGCGCTTTTGTATCATCTACCTTCTCCACTAGCGGCTCATCTTCAGTTTTCTCATTTTCCGATATTTTGCGCGATCGGCGACTGCGACGTGCCGGCAAAGGTGCAGGCGATGAAGATTTTTTTCGTTCGCTACGACGTCTCATAGCTGTAAAAAAAATGCTTCCTGCACACTGATGCCACTAATAAAACACTGAAATAAAATGCTATTGCACTTGTTTATAACGTCAACAGTACGCGATTAATACGCACGCACAATTGTTTCTTTATTTTGCGGCGTGCAACCTTTTAGTTTCCTTGTAAAAGAAAATTTTGTTGCCAACGAAAAGCGTCAATCCGCCATCAAAGGTAGGGTTGATTTTTGGGGTAATCAATGCTTTCAAACTATCGCACGTTCAAAATATCGATATATCTTCGATTTAAATATTCGATAGATAGGTGTTGGTAACCACGATTCTGTAAGATAGTTTATTATTTTTGTTTTATTATTGTTAGTTATGGTTAATAATCTTTTGGAAAGTTATACACAATTTGGTAGGCAAGCTATGTAATTTATTTTTATTTTCGATAACAGCACAAAGATATCAGTAGTTAATTGCCGAGACTGTCAGTCCTTAAATCGAAAGGAATACCCCTAATACGAATTAAAAGTACATAAAAACAATAACAACAAAAATGATAAATTTTAAAATAAATGTTTAATATTTATTTGCTAAATAAATGAATTTGGCTACACTTTACATAGTATCAGCCTCTTTACAACACTGAATTGACGCATATTTCGTAATTGAACTGCAGACAACACAAGAATACACAAATTTGTTAAGTTTATTGTAAAATGCATTGATTACAAAATGATAGTAAAGAATTTTAGTAAAATAACACAAGTATTTGCACGGCTGCGATGTGTGCGAGGTGTGAACGCCAATTCAAATGACTATTCAATCAGAGTGCAAAACAACTTGAAACAGAATTCTGAAGGATGTCGATCGTTATGTAGTGTTCAACAAGGGAAGGAAGAGGAGTACCGACAACGCTCTTCCTCACGCTCTTCGCCCCTTCCGCACCCCAGCTTGCTGTTCACCGCAGCGTTCAGCTTTAATTTTCTTGGCGGCAGCAACAACGACAAGGATCAGGAAGAGACACCCGAAGCAAAATTGGTGAATATTATAAAACGATCGATTCTCTGCATACAAAATGATCAGTATGATAAGGCCGAGCAAATGTTGCATCTCGCACTTCGTATGGCCCAAGATATGCAGTCATCAAAGGGTATTACGTATGTCTTTGATCTGATGGCCAATTTGGCCATGGAGCGTGAGCAATTTAAGAAAGCTGAAAAACTATTTGTGGATGTAATGAGGAGATTAATGTCTGATGGGCATACAGAGGATAGTCCCAAGATATTGCACATTAGCTCGAAAATAGCTCATATGTCACAGCTGCAAGGTGAATTGGAGAAAAGCTTCCAAGGCTTCACATGGACACTAGATCGACTTGCCAAACTGGTGAAGAGTATGCCCGAAGACACTGATATACTAGAGCTATATGGCCTGACTAAGAATTGGTATTGAAGGTTGTTCCATGCTTCAGTCAAATATGAAGAGCAACTTAATCTGTATAAATTAACATGTATTTTGTAATCCGCAGGTTTGGGCAGCTCCTCATGAAGCAGGGTAAATACGACGAGGCCAAGAATCTATTCAAAGAAGCCCTCGATATTCTTATTGGTGTTTATGGTACCCTTAACGATGCTTCGGTGACAATTTTGAATAACATCAGCGTGGCTTACGTTAATGTATGTAAAAAGTAATATCTTCTTTCCAAATACTTAAATATTTAAATTGATAGCTTGAAAATTACGCCGAAGCGAAGGAAACCCTTTTACATGCTCTAGCAGTTGCCAAGGAGCTGAAGGATGCAACACAGGAGGGCATTATTCAGGCTAATCTGGGATTAGTATACCTACGAGAAGGTCTTCTAAAAGAAGCGGAGAATTTTTGCAAGCTTGCTTGGAAAACGGGTAAAAGTCATGAGAACGCCGATGCCATAGAGCAGGCCGAGTATTGTCTAAATGAGATTAAATCCAGCATGAAAGGCTAGCAGAAGTCCAAGCATGAGAACTATCAGAATATAACTTAAACATATAAATTAAATTGTTTATTAAATACAAAAGCCTTTCTTGAAGAGAATTGTATTACATTATTTAGTCGATCCTGAAATAGCGTTATTAAATAACTCCGTACAAATTTATATTTAATGTTGTTTTTAAGGTGTTTTACCATTTTGTTAAAATTTTTAGCAGATTTCAAATTCATATTTTCATTCTTATTTGAGTTATTTGATGGACACACAAAATATTTATATAACTATTCAAAGTTGGCTATAACAATCATCAGAGCCACGCCAGTAAGAAGCGCCAAAATTTCCTTCAAGGATTGCTTGAGCTTCGTCGACTCTTCTAATAGCTCTGGCAGCACACTGACCGTGGCAATATAAATGAAACCACCGGCTGTGAAGGGCAAAACCCAAGGTGCTGAGCTGCCATCGCTGCTTCCTGCACCCAAGAGAGCTAATGCAGTGCCAGCCAAGGCACCTAACGCTGTCACCAGCTGCAGCAACATGGCCTTGCGACGTGAGCAGCCGGACTTAATGAGGATGGCAAAATCGCCAATCTCATGCGGCACTTCGTGGAGCAGTATGGTTATTGTGGTAACTATGCCAATACTGTTGCCAGCCAGATAGGAAGCACCAATGGCCAGGCCATCAGTAAAGTTGTGCGCAAAGTCTGCAGCCAGATTGAGGTAGCCTGATATCTCCACTTCACCCTCTTCGTCATCTTTCTTTGCAACTGCCTTGCTCGGCTTTGTTGATGATTTCTTCTTATCTCCAGACGCTGGTTCCTTATCCTTGGCAGCTGGCTTGGGTTTCGGTGTGCCGTGACTGTGACCATGTCCACCACTGCCGCCCTTAAGAATGCGTACTAACTTCTCCACGGACAGAAAGGCAACAATGCCGCCAAGAACCCAAAGGCCAACGCTCATATCATGTGAGTGAGCATGACCCTCGCCCTCATGATGTTCATGATGATGGTGGTCATGACCGTGGTCATGGCCATGCTCCCCATGGCTATGCGGATGTGTGGCGTGTGGAATTAAGTGCAGAAATGCATCACCCAACAGTCCGCCGGACGCAAAGGCAAGCAAAACTTTCAGTCTTGGTTTCATCGCTTCGCTATTGTCGAGCGGTATGATGTAGAGCAGCACAAAGGGAGCGGCACTGATAAGCAATGTGGAGCCAATTGAGTGCAGCCAAATGCTCTTCATATCTGTAGGAAATGAGATTAAAATAACTATGCGCACTTGTCGTTCGTTATCGGCAGCTTACCCAACTGTGCCGGCTTTGCGTGATGATGATGTTCATGGTGGTCGTGATGTCCATGGTGATCATGATCGTGGTCATGTCCGTGGTGATCATGATCATGGTGATCATGGTCATGATGATGATGATCGTGATTTACCGGCGGTTCTTGCTTAGCATCAAAATTTTCATTTGCTTCGCGGGAGTATTTAAAACTGGGATTGCCTTGACTCTGACATAATTCGGGCAAGGAAAGCACTATGGCTGTAAGTAGAATACCGAGCGCTACTTTCTGATAAAATTTAAACTTTGACGGCTGCAAATCAGCCAATTGTTTAGACATAGTGGCTTTGTTTCGACAAACGCGTGTATATTTTTTGTAATTATTGTGACGTGTGTGTTTTTTCTTAGCTTTCTGTTCGTTCTTTAAGCCGAGTTGCCACCCCGAATTAAATGAACGTCTGGCAACCTTCAACAAAAGATATATTTTGGTATTTTTTAACTCTGGCAAAAGGCATTACAAATACTAAATAGTCCGTTAATGTTAAAATAAACCTGATAAGGTCACACTTGCCCCTTTGGACACAGCTGAAATTCAAAACACACAATTCAAATATTTTTGTATTTGAAATTAAAATGCTTATATTATTAAACATCTAATCGTATTTAGTTAGTTTTTCGTTGTTCGTTAAACGAGACTAATTAACTAGACAATTGTATAGGTATGGTAAGTGCAAATTTTGTTTTTCTTCTTTTTTATGTATGTATGTATATGATGCAATCGATAGACCGTTACAAAAACAGGAAAATTCGTTGGTGTGTAATAAATAATATGTTTGTGAAGGGATTACATTTAGAAATAAACCCATATTTGCTTGTGGTATCAGACACGACACTTTCAAATATGAAACTATTATAACGCTCATCATTATGTAGTATATACAAGCCACTTTGGTTGCAAATTGCCAGATCACTGCTCAGTACAGATTTATCTTCTTTAGTATCGTCTTGCGGCACATGTGGCAAGTACGCAGTGTTTCGGCACAGTGGGAGCAGGCGCCATGGCCACAGAGGAAGGCCACATCACGTTTGCGTTCCATGCAAATGCCACAAAAGTGTGATTCCTCAAACTCCTGAACCTTGTTCTCCAGATACCGCAACAGATCGCCAGATGGTAAACGCGCCTGGTCACTGGGCGATGATGTGGAGGACAACTGCTGGCCAACAACCTGACGACCGCTGGCATCCAAACGTCTCTCAATCACAACTCCGCAGCGCAGACACTTCTTCATCCGAATGCTGCAATCCTCACATACAATCTGATGCAGACATGGTTCTATAAATAAATACAATAGTTAATATTAGTTTAACAATCTATAAATGAATTCAAATCAAATTGTCATAGTCATAGTCAAGGTTAAATTGAAACTGAGAGATCATTTTGAATTTGCCTCAAAATATCTTTCAGTTAATCAACTGTGACTTTAACTAGACGTTGATAATATGTGTCCAAGTCATATTTAAAATGCTGCATACCAAATCGCACCAGTTGCAGCGGCTCGTTGCACACGATGCACTCCTGTTGACCAGAGATTAGACCCGGCAATGCTGCAGCAGCTGCCGCACCGATCACAACATGGGGCAAAGCATTTGTTTCCACTGTGGCAGCATTGCATGTGGTTCCTGTTAATGTCGTTGTGGCTGTGGTTGGCACTGGTGGCTTTGGTGCTTTCTTGCGTGGCGCCACTTGAGGTGAAACACTTGTGGTGGCATCCGAATTGAGTTTCTTATTGCCCGGCGATGGTGCCGCCTCGCTAGGCTTTGGCTGCGTCACTGGCGGTGGTAGTGTCAAGGATGTTGAAGATGTGGCTGCCGTTGCCACAGCATCTTCACCAACTTCAACAACTGCGGCCGCATCATCCGATGTGTTGATGTCCAGAGCTTGCATATTACGTTGTAATGGAGTCGGTGCCGTCGACGTTGCCGTTGCCGCTGTTATGGACGGCTCCTCAGTTCCGCCGGCTGTTTGCTGGCCAAAGATCAACTGCCTTATGTTTCGATCTGTAATCCATTCGAAAATACTGGCATTGGCATTGTTGAGCTCGACACGACAACCATGACGCGATAGATAGATTAGAATGCTGTACATTAAACGATCCTCGTTGCGTACACTTGTCTGTGCCAAACTGATGAAGAACTTGTGGATCTCGGGCGCCTCTTCCTGTGCCGGCTCAGCTGCTTGCTGCAGGTTCGTTTTCTTGATGACACACAAGTGCATGGCATTGTCGCCATCCTCATCCTTGGCATTGATGTCACACGATAGCTTGACGAGACGCTCAATGACGCTCGCATGTCCCTGCGAGACGGCCAACAGGAATGGCGTTTGACGCCGATTGTTGCGTATATCCAGCTCCGCTTGTCCC
Source organism: Drosophila kuntzei (assembly GCA_035042165.1). Classification (NCBI taxonomy): domain Eukaryota; kingdom Metazoa; phylum Arthropoda; class Insecta; order Diptera; family Drosophilidae; genus Drosophila; species Drosophila kuntzei. Next base: position 1,179,290 of record JAWNLU010001763.1, read on the forward strand.
TCGGTTACCAGAGTTTCCACCACCTGTGCATGCCCGTTGAGTGCCGCCAAATGCAGCGCTGCAAATCCATCGTCCTTTCGCACGTTGACCAATTGACGCGACAGCTGGAGGATGCGACGAGCGGCCACAACGTTGCCCTTAAGTGCCGCATGGTGAAGCACATTGAAGCCACGATTATTCTTCACTGTAAAATCTAAATTTGGCGCATTGCAAAGCAACTCTACGACTTCGGTATTCTCCTTGCCGATGGCATCGTGCAGTGCGGTGTCTCCATACGAGTCCTGGATATTCACATTGGCATCGTGCTGGAGAAGTTCACGTACACAGTGTGGCGTCTTTTTGTGCGCACATATGTGCAAGGCCGAACAGTGGCTGGAGTTGAGGAAGTTCACCTCGGCGCCATGCTCGAGCAGCACACGCATCGTTTCCGGCTGATTGCCAAAGGCCGCATAGTGTAACGCCGAGTCGCCCTCCTTGTCCACAACATTGACATTGGCGCCTTTCGAAATGAGGTAAGTAACCAGCTCTACGTAGCCCTGATGTGAGGCCACCTGTATGCATGCCTTGCCGCCGCTCATCACATCCACCTGACTAGGATTCATGTCCAGATATTGCTTGACAAACTCCAAATGACCCTGGGCTGCCTCGCGAACCAATTTATCGGCCACCGAACTGCCAGAGAGACCCGATAGTGGCGTCATCACATGATCCGTGCGACGATGACTCAAGTCCATCATGCTATTGGAACGTTCCGCTGCCGTCGCCAATGGTGAACGCTCCAGTTTGACACATTTCGGATTTAAAGTCCACTCGAAGCCATCATGCAATTGTTGTATGCGCAAATCTCCATCGGAGTACACCTTCACCACCTTGCAGAGCTTGCCCAATGCCTGAAGAAGAGCATCAGAAATTAGTTAGATATAAAGAACTTCTATATTCTGAATTCTCAAGAGAAATCAACTGGGAAATGGAGTCTGAGGACAACTTACATAGCGCATTATGTCAATCCATTCGCCGTGTCCTTTCTGCAACTGTTGGACCTTGTGTGCATCATTGATAATTGTGACCAAGTCGCCCACACGGAACGATACAACTTTAACAAGAGCGGCGGGATGAAACGTCCAACGATTGGGACAATTCTCGTACTGAACACTGCAAAGTGGAATTATTTTTATAAAAGATCTTAACTGGAGAATCATGGCTTACTTACCGTATATCGCCTTTTTCTGTGATGCGATGCACGGTGCCCAACTTGGCGAGATGCTCGACCATGCGAGGATTCCAGCCACCATGTCCCTGTTGCAGCTTCATCAGTGCATCCACCTCTAAGCAGACCTTAACACGATCGCCGACAGAGAAGGTGGGCTTCACCATGGCCACGATCGGTTGCTGTTCCTCTGTTTGACCCAGGACAGGCATGTGATCCTTGTAGTAATAACCACCGCAAGTAGCTGCTATATATTTAAGATCCACGTTGCCTTTGTGGCCAAGGCGATAGACGTTCGTTGAACCGGTTACCCAAGAGACGTTGGCTACACTGCGACAAGATTCATTGTCCCAGCCACGAATTTCCATAACACGCCCAGTTTTACCCTCACCGCCGTCCTGGTCGTTCCACTCCCAGTCGGGACCACGCACAACCTTTGAGCCCACAAAGATGCCACGCAATTGTATACGCTGGGAACCCTTTCTCGGTGGCACTCGCACTCCTAAGGATGTGGGCGTTGTATATCTCACAAATGAATGCTCCAAATCGTGCAGATTTGCGCCGTAACAGAAGGCACACAAATGATAATTGGTGCACTGGGCGCACTTGAACACAATGCCAGCTATTCCCTTTGTACAACCATCACACACGACATTCGAATGACGAACACCTAAAGAAAAAATGAATAATCATTAATTAATGAAATGTTTGAAATGTTTTAAAGTATTTTCCCATTTACTTACCAACTTGTGCATTGTCCACAATTATTAGATCGTATTGATTTTGATAGCCAACTCTGTAATTGGTGCGATGACCTGAATCCCAATTGACCACAACCGTATTCTCGGGTGAATGTGTCGATCCGCAACGTCCTATTTCGCAAACGGTGCCAACGTGACCTTCTCCGTCGTCTGTTGCATGGAAAATGAATTGAGAATTTTTGAAAAGTCAGAAACATTTCTTTTAAAGTTGCCCTCTCTTTCCCAGACAGCTTGAGTTCTATTTATAAACTACAGAGATAAAGACTTCGCACCCCACAAAAATCATGTTGTTGTGTTTTCTCCCCAAAGGAAATGTTTCGTGTGCTCCATCCGGTTGCAACACGGGGCTGCCTCTTGCCACACATCAGCAAACAATAATCTTACACAATGAAAGATGTATGTAAATAAATTCTATTGAATTCCTCCTCCTCCACTCTGTCCTTACTGAAGCTGTAATCTATATTTAAACACACATCTGTTCAACTTCCCCACGCGCCTGTCAGTCAAGGAATAAAATGATGATTTATGTTGGGTTAGGCTATGGCCAAAAATGTTAATGTGACGCTGTTATCGGTAAGTTAACAGTTCATGTTAAATATAATTATGATAAAGAGGGAAACGTTTGAGACGAATGTTAGATTTGGTTATGATCATAATGTTATTGTGACACTGTTAAGGTTAAGTTAACAGTTGATGTTGAAGATTCGAAGAGAGGAAGTTGAAGACAGGAAAAGTAATTGAGAAGAGAAGACAGATTAAGTTTGTTAACAGATCCTCAACAAACTGTAAACTGTAATAGCCTGCATTAGTAAAGTACTTGAGACACTAGATGAACTGTTAAAGGCTATTTATAGTTCTCCTTCCATGAAGCAGCAGCTGCAATCCTGGCCAGCTCCCCCTAATTCTATAAATACGTAGATCTTTCCAAATGGCACGCGCCCCAGACGCCAACGAAGACTTCGATTTTATGATGAGGCGGAGTAAAAAACAATGTGAAAAGGGAGATAGAGAGAGAGAGAGAGAGTCACATGTGTGTGCCCCTACTCATAGCATACCCCTACCCAATGCTATATTATGTGTTTAAAGCGGCAGCGCCAAATGCAGAGCCATTTGGGAAGGCATTCCGCTGTTGAGTGTTGCTAAAAATAGCACCGTCCTCTTTACATTCACTGGCACCCAAAAGTGCGGATCGTTTGCCATGTGTAAAACATACATACATACATACAGATATACATAAGTTTATACATACATATGTACATACGTAAATGTGTATAAACAAATTGTTATAGCTAGAGTTAATTCCTCAAATGGGGTAAACAAAGTGTTGCCTTTTTTACCTTGATTCGACCATATCCAATTTGGACCGCGTACAACACGTACGCCCGGCGGAATGGAGGCACGCATTCCAGCGTTTTCTTGTTGCGTTTCTGTCGCCTGTAATATACAAAATAGTTATCCAATTTTAATATACGTATTTCAATAATTATTGATAAATTATGATAACAATTCAAATGTGTGTCAAATACCATTTACCACGGGGTGTAGGAGGTGGGAAATGGGTTGTATTTATTTGGGTCAACGACAAAATCAGCGCATGTCTAACTGGGAAAATACATATATGTACATATCTAGATATGGAACTGTGACACCTCCGAAAATATAAATTTAGAATATATATTTTTGAATATAAAATACAAACATTTACTTTAGATAACACATACAGTAAGTCCAGTAATTCTTTTAACAATAAAATGATTGCATAAACATATTTATCGTTTATTTTTTAAAAATAAATTATGTTATACCCGTCATTATTTAATTTTTTACTTTACGTGTATAATTAATTGGGAAATATTTTCTATTGATATATAAAATAGGTAAATTTTCTATATATGTATTAATAAAAAAAACCTAAATAAAAGTAAAATACTTTTATGTTATTCCCAAACTTAGATTCGTGACCGTCGTGTTTGAAATGTGCCATCTCTAAAAGGGGCAGAGTGGACAGTTTAAAATTCCCCAAAATAAACCCAAGTTGGTCGATTAGATGTTGTATGATTCAGACATTTTTATGATAAAGCACTTTCTGTGGAAAATGAAGAGCTTAAAGTGGGCTCTCATCCAAGTCCGTTAGTTTATCAGACACAACAAAGTATTCTTATATATGTATGTAACTGCAGCTGTGGCAGGAACAACCGCGGCAAGTAAAATAATGACGCATGAGATAAGACATATGGATACATATGTATACCCTACATACATATGTACACACATATATATGCCATACATATGTATACACTTTGTTATACATTAATAGCTAACGCATAACTTAAAAACAGCCACTTTGCACTGAAATACAGCCACTAATTATTAGGTGTATTTAACAATTTGTTTATTTGTTTTGATAGGGGGCACAACTTACCAATGCAATTTTACGCTTCCGTCAAATGTAACAAATGTGTGAGTTAGTGTGTGTGTGTGCGTATCTGTGTGTGCTTGTGTGCTTGTATGTAAATATCTGTATGCAATTTTCAATGCTAATCCCAGTTTTCGCTTTGTTCACTTAAAATCTAAAGCCTATTTTCTTTTATCAGCAATGCATTTGTGTTTGCATTTACTCATTTAATTTGAACTGATAAATAAAATTTTTGCATTTCACTTGTTATATATACACAATTAAAATCATACACAAATTGGCCTACAATGGTGCATACTGTGTTTTGTTGTGCATCAACGTTAATTTAGTAATTTAACACACCCCGTTTTCCTGTTTTTGTTTCGACGAACAATGCATGTTAACTTATTTTTGTTTGCCAAAATTTTACTTTTATAAAATTAACTTTACTTTAATTTGTATGAATCTAAGACAGTGTGACAGCAGCTTGCAATGTTAGAAAAGTTCACATATTGCAAAAATATGCCCGAAAAATACTGACAGGATACGCTCCTCACTTAACGAGCTACTCCTCACTTGACGAATTCGTTTCCCAAATAACAAAAACAGCTGTTAATCGCATATGGTCACACTGCTAGCCGGCATAGCAATGAAAAATAGTTGTTTATGTTAATTAAATTCATGCTGCATTTATACAATATATGTAAGAGAACTATGGCGTCGCAATCCAAACAAAATAAGCTAACTTTGTCCAGTAAGTTGGCTAAGAAGAATAAAGTCGTAAAACCAAAAGCTATAATAACGAAACAAGAAACAAGACTCTTGGTAAGGAAGTGTATAAATTAAATTGTTTTCAATTTGAAATTAAGCTTTTATTGTTTAGGACATTGAGGATTTGCCAGGATCTGTTCCACGCTACTTTTCACCTGTGCAAACGCGCAATCAACGTCAGGTGAATGCAGATATCAAAACAAAATTGCCCGCCAAAAAAGCTCGTCAAATTATCAAACACGAGAATTCAGATGAAGGTTTAAAAACCACAAAGATTAAAATCGGATCGGCGACAATTATTAAATGCGAAGTAGTGCCAAAATCTCCGCCTCTTAATGAAATAGAAGAAAATGCCATTTCAGTTAAAACCGAGGTGGAAAGTCCCAATGAAAATTGGTGGCAACATTTGGAAAATGTACGTTTAATGCGCTCGGAAAAACCAGCCCCAGTGGACACTCTGGGATGTCATCAATGTGCCGATAAAAATGCTGATGAAAAGGTGAGAAATATGATAATAATTGTAGAACCAATTGCTAATTTAATTAATGTCATACAGACACAACGGTTCCACAAATTGGTGGCACTTATGTTGTCCAGTCAAACCAAAGATGAAACCACATTCGAGGCCATGAATCGTTTAAAAGCGAAATCGTTAACACCTGGCATTATAAAGGATATGCCCATTGGTGACTTGGAAAAACTGCTGCATCCTGTGTCTTTCTACAAGGTTTGTACTACGATTTTCCTTAAACTGGACACTGTATTTTAATTTTAAATACTCCATTTTTTTTAGAACAAGGCCAAGTATCTGAAACAAACCTCGCAAATCCTAATTGACAAATACAATGAGGATATTCCAGACAACATACAGGAATTGTTGAAGCTTCCTGGAGTTGGTCCCAAAATGGGACACATTTGCATGGCAACGGCTTGGAATAAAGTGACAGGCATTGGAGTCGATACCCATGTTCATCGGATTGCCAATCGCCTGGCTTGGCTTAAGAAACCCACCAAGGAGCCGGAGCAAACGCGCATTCAGCTGGAAAGCTGGTTACCACAACATCTGTGGGCAGAGGTTAATCATCTATTTGTCGGATTTGGACAGACCATTTGCACGCCTCTTAGACCAAATTGTGGCGAATGTCTCAATAGACACATCTGTCCGGCATCAACAGCATCCAAGAAATCCTAAATGAGTCTATAATAAATATCACAAGTCAAAATATATGTTAATATAATATGTAGCTTATAGTCTTGAAATGATAAGATGAACAATTTCTGTATTACAGTGTTTGAGGGATTCAACATTGTTAATTTCCATTTCATGTAAATTTCTTGAGTTATAAATTAAATGCCAGCAAGTATTATAAGATATTTAACTAATAATTCATTTAAAATGAAAAAAGGCATACTTTTGCTTAATAAATTGAAATGTTAAAGTTAGTAAAAATTGTTGATTTTCTTTTCATGTCAACTTGTTATACTTTTAATCAAGGATTAAAACCTTAACCGAAACCGTAACCTTTAACCGATGAAAACCGATTGAAATTTGTAACCGTAACTGAAACCGTAACCAAAAAAATGTTTTTTCCGCTGTACCGAAACCCATAAAGCGAAACTCTTTAAACCTAAATAACCGTTTAGTAACCGATTCATTTATAAGGGTTAAGAGCTACTGAGCAACTTTGATAACTTTGAACTGCCATAACTTTGTCAAAACTCAATCAATTTCCACGCGGAATGTAAATTTGAGTAAGATTTTACCTCCTAATTCGTTCTGCATTTAAATTTTTCGTCATTTTGAAAATCGAATTTTTTTGAAAATTTACAGTGTTACCCCTTTATCTTTTTGGTTTTTTTCGAAAAATTTAGAGCAAAAATCAAGCTCAAATTTTCACTGCGCATGAAAATTAATTGAGTTTTGACAAAGTTATGGCAGTTCAAAGTTGTTGAAAATCAGTAAATCAAAATATTCGAAATGTTCAAATTATAATAAAATCGACATTACGCTGGACCATTCCATATGCAGATAACATTATTTTTGAGGCTATAGTTATACATATGTACATCTACAAATTGAACTTAATGTTTAATGGGATTCGGTATATATTTTAAACAATATTGTAATGGATGCACTAATCAAAAACATTCAGACTTCAGTGCAGTGACAATGCCCTGCCATACAATATTCTATTTCTAAGAGAAAAACAACTACAACAACAATAATTGTTAAATAATTCGATCCCTATATCTTATCATCGGCATCATTTTCACTGCTGATATCTATTGTTATTTGTATTTCGAGAATCTTATTAACGCAAGATGTTAATTGTTTTTTGAAATTGTTAAGGAAAGATTGTAAACTAGGTATCTAGGCTGAACATAGGATATATTTTAATCGCCCACTCTCGACGAGAATGCTCTTCCTTGTTTTAATTCTTAAGTATAATTGATATATTAATAAAATAATGAATAAGCGGCTAATGGTCTATGCATTAATTTATGTATTTGAAGTTTATAATAAAATGTATTAAATAAATTGATAAAGATTAAAGAGTTTTGTTTCGAATAATACGAAATAATTGTTATGATGTCTTTGAAACAATAATAATGACTTGCAATTTGGCACACGCTTATTAAATTTGTTTTAAATTGATATCTTTGTGATCCAGGAATACATTAAAATTCTTGTTATAACCTTTGTAAACTAATTGGTATTTTTTAAATATTGCCTTGCCTGTCCGATCATTTTTTATCTCAGTGAACTCGAAGATTGTTATAGCTAATGCTTCCAAATTTGGTATATAACTCGACTTAATAGCTACCATTAACTGAGTAGCCAAGTTTGATTTGATATGTGTCGATATATCTATTCGAATGCCGTATATCAATTGACATGTACGAGGCATTTGAGTTCCAATCTGCGGTCAAAGTTCGACGGGGGGGATTAGTTCCTTGCCTCTCCCTGTCGCTAGCTGTGTATTGACCTCATCTGAAAGTATTATTCAATAAATTGCTCTTCATTTCAACTTCGGCACATGAATTATGTGCACAAACAGCAACAGCAACAACAACAACAGTGACAAGGAGACCAGCGCACGTGACACCTTAAGCCCCTCCAATCACCCCCCGCCAATCCCCGCCTCCACAGTCATCAAAGTTTGGTTGGCGTGCACTCATCATCAGCTTCGTTGCGTGCGCGCTTCGTAGGATTGGAGGTGGTAAAGGTTTTGGGTCGAGGACTGGAACTGGAACTGGCGAACGGTGTCGAGACAATCTGTGGCCTAGCATGGCTTATAAATGATGCAGAGGCGGGGTTCAGACGTGCGACGCCCCCATCTACTGCCCCTTCCCTGCCAGACGACAGCGAAAACGGAGGCGGAGAAACCACCCAACCATCCGCACAGACATAACTTTTAAGTTCGAGACTTCAACGCCCCGTTTGTCAGGCTGTAATTCAACGCTGTTTACGTGTCCTCGCCTCCTCCATTTTCCCATCTCCCCATCCCATCTCTGTTTCCATCACCATCCGGCATACGCAGCAAGTCGTCTCTATGTGTGTGTGTGTGTGTGTGTGTTGTTGGCGCCGTTGCATGGTTGGGTGGCTTGTTTGTGTGTGTGTGTGTGTGGGTGTGTGTGTGCGACGGAAGACTATACTACTTAAGCGTGCGACAGCAACAACAACAATAACAACAACTACAATAACAACAACAAGGATAACGTCCATCTGTCGGCACAAGCACTCGGAGTCATGCGAAAATGTTTTGTCTGTATGTATGAGTGTGTGCCTGTGTGTGTGTGTGTGGTTGTGTGTGTGTGTGGCATAAGGATAACCAAACTCCCTGCCGTTAGTCAAGTCGCAGTCGCACAGTCAAGTGGGACTCCAAATGCGTCAAGTGAGCGCAGCGCGATATGTTTCCTCCACTACCCCCCTTGCCACTTGCCACACTTGTCGTCCTTATCAGCCCACCCACCCACACAGCCCACACAAAACAGTAGCAAAGTTTACTTCAAGTGGAACAGACATCCTGTGGCGAATTATGGGGTTTTTGATTTAAGCCCAGCACCCAACGACATGCATACATACATACATACAAACACACATACATATGTACATATAACATGCATGTACTTTCCTACTTTCAGTTAGTGTTGTGCATCGCTTTCATAATTCACAAAGACACGAGTTATTTCGCAAATTCACACAACTCTTTTTTATATCTTGTTAAATTTTACATTCAAGAATTGTTTTTATTTGTCTTATACTCAAAAAACGTTGACAAAGTTGCCGATTTCCGATAAAACTGATCGACGCGAACTGGTTCCGATAAACGTGATCGGTGTGAGCATGGTGGATTTATATACAAGGGGACGTCTTCCGGATCATTGTTAAGTTGTTATAGGTGGCGTATTTCCTTCAACTCAGCTCTTATTGCTTTAATCACAATGAGAGAAATAGATTAAGATGTATTGGCAACAAAAAAAGATCCAAAAAACTGGCCGTGGTGAATACGCCACCTACAATAATTTCACCATCCCTCGAACTAAAAGAACTAGTTCGATTGAGAAGAGACTCATATACTGAAAACACGGTATTTTTTTTGCTGGCTTTAATAAAAGGATGTGAAAATTTAAAAGTCCAAATTAACCAATATCTTCTTAAATAAAGTGCAATTCAAGTTTCGTTCCTAAACTTGTTTTGCTGTTGGCATACTTGAATTATTTTCGATATGTCCGCTGAACTATGCAAACCTACGAGTATCAGCAAAAAATAAGGGAAATTTGTCAGAATTGTAGAATTTCAATTTTATGCAAAACTGGATGGTATAGGGATGCCTAGACACAGATGTTACCCAACGTCGCACGACGTCGAATTCAACTTAGTCAGCCGCAAAACACAAGCGGGGAACGGGGACCGGAGGCAGTGTCAAAGGATAGAGACGATGACGGCAATGGCGACGCATTCTGCAAGCCAACAGTCCACATTCCACATGCCGCATCCCACACCCGCCTTCACCCCCACCAAAACTTCTATGTGTATGTATGGAAAAAACTAAAACGGGTCGCTTAAAAATGGCGCAGTTCGCGTCGTGCGGGCAGCATAAACAAAATGACATAAACAGGCAATGGGAATGTGTGTGTGTGCGTGTGTGTGAAGGGAAGGGAGAGGGGTAAATGTAGGTGTCGAGTCCTTGCACGAGCGTGCAAATCCCAAGCACTGAGCACAAAACAACAAAAGTAAACTTGTGAAAAAAAAACGTACAAATAAAATCCACATCCATACGACGTAAATTGTATTTTTCCTTTTTTTTCGCCTTTTGTTTTATTTTTTTTTATGTGTTTTGTGTTGTGTGCCATGTCTGTCCGGTGGGTCCTGCGTTCGTTCCAATTGCTGGCAACAACTGGCGGCCGCTGCCGTCACGCATCAAGCATTCATGCCAGGCAACAACAAAAACAATGGCAGCAACAGCACACACACACACACACACACACACATACAGAAAGAGCTTACACGCCTCCGCACGCGTCACACGAAAGCACGAAACCAATTTGAGCACCCACATTCTCTCTCACCCAATTAGTCGCACACACACAAACACCCATACATACTCTCTCTCACTCTCACTCTCCCACTCCACTTCTGTCGTTCTCTTCGTGTCGTTATCCTCGCGCGCACATTGCACACTTTTTGTTGTCGACGTTTCAGTTATTGTTGTTGTTGTTGCTGCTGCTGTTGTTGCCCTTTTGCCATCATCAACGCCATCAGTAGCGTAAGTTGTGCTGAATGTGAGCCTTGACACAGCGGGACGTGGGGCGAAGAGTGCGCAGCCACAAAAACAGCAACAACAACAACTACTTCACTGCATAAGTATGAATGGTGTGTGCATGTACATAAGTATGTATATTTGTATGTATTTGCCAACGTCGCCGACCAACAAGCGACACGATAATCTCGCACGTCGCATTTTTAGTTGCCGCACCCACCGCACACACAGTCATGGTCCTGGCAGAAAGCCAAATGTGGCAAGTAGCTACCGCCTGCTGCCTGCCGCATGTGGGTGGCCTGTGTTTGTTGTTACTGTGTGTTACATGGTGTGAGTTGCCAGTTTGCCAGTGAGTGCGCCAGGCGGAGACGAGGAACGGGAGCAGGAGACGAGCTACCGACAAATGCTTTCGAATTGCCATGACAATCAAAAAGCTTACAGGTACAGTGTGGCCAGTGTCTACAAAAGAACAGTATCTAATTTCGCAATACTGCATGGTATATACTAAGTAGTACTAATTAAACTCAAAAAATACTCACAAAGTACATTCAGTAAAGGGATATGTACGGCTGTGTTCTTTAGAATTCTTAAGCTGTGGTGTTATTAACTACATAAAAAGTCACATTGTCAAGCATTTTTGCACCACGGTGCTGGCGAGACAAGTGCGACAATATCAACAAGCGAAGCCGCCGCCTGCCAGCTTGAGCCTGACGACGCCCAGCAGACACACTTCAGTTCATGCTGTCATTTCGCTTGCTCGTGTATGTGTGTCTGTTTATTATCGCCGGCACCCGCCACCTCCCCTCCTGATGGCAAAAGCCGACCCCTAGCAAACAGAACTTTGTCGTCCTCGACGCACAGTGGTTCAATTGCAATGAATTCGGGGAATACTAATAAAGCAACTGTGTAATTGAGAGCTAAAAGCATTTACACTCTAATTAGTTTACAAATATATATTATTTATCTGTGTCGGCAGAACAAAAATATACTAAAAAACTAATAATCAATAATAGAAAGAAAAAAAATAGCTTTGGGGCAATTCAAGTTACTGTAGCAAGTTTCTTTCGCATTGATTTTCTTAGAGTTAAATTGAAGTTATTTTTTTGAGTAACTTGTATATAATTCTTAAATATACAAATAGAGATATGGGGAAAGGCAAGACCTATTCTCTAAATTGGCGTATAAAACTCTTCAACAGTTTTTTTAAAATCTGTATTTCTAAGCAAATCTAAATTGTGACACTGTGCCTGCCTGGTTCGTTGTTAGCCAAAAGCTGCCGCCGCCAAAGACAAATAAAAAAAAAATGCAGAATAGTAGAAGAAGAAAACTGGCACGGCACGGAAGCATGTTGGCGCTGGCGGCATTTGCGACGCATAACGACGTCGATGACTGCCCTTCTCAACGTCGTCCTGAGTCCTGAGTTCTGGTCGCCGTGTCGCGTCGCATTGTATCCCCTCCCTTAGAACCGTCACACCGCGTCGCGTCGTTTTGCCACCGCATCGTACTTTTGAAGTTTGAGCTAAGTGACATGCTGTTTATTGTTGAAGGGTGTTAGAATTGCGCTCGGCGCGTACATACCAGTTGATTTGTGGAGCGAGAAATTATCATGCCAAGCTTGAACACCGCACGCGCCCGTCGCTTTACACCGCAAGCAAATATTTACATCTATTCCCGGTTTTCTAACCATTGCCAATTAATGCGAACAACAATCGTAAATTCCATCGGTTTACCACTGCAATTTTCCACTACTTTTAAGGCTTCATTCTTAAAATAAGTAGAGAGTAATCTTATATTTATTTTAAATTGATACATGTATTATATTGTAAATATATAATTTTAATTAGATATATGTACATTCGATTTCAAGGTATTTAGAATCAGAAAATATTGGAGTGGAATACTCTAACATAAAAATCTGTTAAAAACAAAATATATAATTGATTTCTTTAAAAATCGAAATTCGTTGACAAACCTTTATTTTTTAATTGAAATTATGCTATAAAATATAATTTACATATCTGATAATTATGAAAAACTTATACTGTATTTTAAAATGGTTCTATGTATATTCTGTATGGTAGAAATAATCTCTGGTAAATAGAAGTTAGAATATTTTGAAATGTGAAACACCACAAAAGTATGCTATAGGATAAAATTTATCAATATCATATGTACATATATAATATTATTTTATAAATTTAATTTTAAACCATTTGCTTGAATTAATTATTAAAATATAATAATTCCTATTGTATTATAAAATGTATAAGTTGAGCATAATAATAATTCAATGTAATATTTATGCTTATTTAAAATAAAAGGATTTTTGCACAAAAGTATGCTATATTATTTTTTGCATACTTGTTGAGTCTTTTATAATTTTTGCGCAGTGTATCTTTTCACTTTATTCGCACCGGAGAAAAAGGTCCTGTTCACGCCATGCCATGCCAGGCCATGCGGGCAAACATACAAACAGGACGGCAGGACAACTGAAGGACGGACTGCCTGGCTGCTGTGTTAGCTATGTACACCATGAATGTGCACACAACGAGAACGACGACGACGACGAGACGCCAAAGTTGCTGGTTGTGGCAAACGGCAATGGCAACGGCAACGGCTGCGTCTGTGGCAGGCCAAGCCCCGCAATGCCAAAGCCAAAATAAAAAAAAAGAAACATACAGAAAAAAGAAGAGAAAGGGAGGGAAGGAGGAATGAGGGTAAGCCAACCCACCGATGCCGTCGCTAGTCTGTCCATGTCCATTTGTCCATGGCACGTACTTTAGAAATTCCATGCAGATGTGCGCTGCACGCCGAGACGTGTGTTTTGATTTTCTGGCAAAAAAGGACGAAGCCAAAGCTCAACGAACGAACGAACGATGCGAACGCAGCCCCACAAAAGAAAAACAAGCAACACTGTGTGGAGAGCGCCTGCTTTGGGATTGGGGTAGCTAGTAGCTACGGCAAGGGTGGGCGGGTTGGAGCTGAAATTGGGATTGGAGATGGGAATGGGATGAGGATGATGAGTTGGGTTCGACTGGCAAACGGCAGGCAACGCACGAAAGAGCATCCAAGCGAGCAAACCGTGAAAAAGTGTCGACAAAAAACAGCAATGGCAACAACGACGGGCAGCGGCCCCAAAGGAGAAAAACAGGCAACATCAGCAGGATCAAGATGAGGAGCGTGCGGGGGAACAGCAGCTGCGCTTCCAATTTTTTTCGAGGGGGGTGTGAGTAACGAGCCACGCGAACGCGCCTTTCCTGACCTGGTTGGGGGTGTGATCCCAGCACTAACGGAATAATTGCTGGCAACTCCAACAACAACAACTTGTACACACACACACACACACAAACACACATATATATATATACACGCACACTTACAAAGGAAGCCAGACGAACTGGCGGCGGCAGCTTGCGTTGGCTGATTTTCTACCCACACACACACAGACAGACACAGACACAGACACACATATCATCCAGTTGGAAATTTGAGCCTGAAAATTGCACTGAAATTAACATTCTTTCTTTTCTTCGCAGCTTTTATACTTTTCCTATAGCAGAAACTGGTTTTTATTTAGTTTCTCTAGTTTTTGAGTTGCTTGATTTGCATTTTGAACTCTTCATGCAAAAGCATTTCCCGTGGCAGGGAAGATTTCAGGTCTTTATCAGTTGACTTTCCAGTAATTTACATATTTCAATGCTAGTTTACTAGATATTTTAGAGATTGGAAGCCAATTCAAGCTAGATTTCAAGATATCTTTAGCAAAAACTGGATTTCAAATATTTCTTAAGCTTATAGAATTTTATTAATCTTCTCATTATATAATAAATATATTTTGAATACCTAAGCTTAAATAGATATAGAATAGATAGATAATATTTTAGCTATCAAGTTTCCTATATCTATAAAACTCTATTTTTTCAACTTTCGAAAAGCTATTGTATTTCTGATTTGTCAATATGCTTGCTTGCTGGTTTTCTAGTTTAGATAGATCGTCTAGAAATATATCCTCTTTTCTAAACCAAATTTGTTGTTATGCAATCTATTAAATTTCTAAATAACCTGATTCTGATAAAGGAAATGTTATTCTAAAGAAAATAGTAATTTAAAAGATACGTAAATAAACATCAATAAATTTTTTGACAAAATCTAGATTTTAAAAATCTTTTAAGATTAAGACAATTGAAATCTTTTCAAATTGTTAGTATGGATGTATGGAAGTTATTACTAATAAAATCGGAATTTTTCTACTAATTTTAATGCCTACCTAAAAAGGTTCAACTTATTGCACAGTTTTTTTTGAGTTTTACACTCGACATGCGACACTGGGAAGCATCATCTTAACGTATTATAATCCAAAATTTCCTACAGGGTATACACAAACAAACACACACACATACATTCGCTCAAAGGTCGCGACACGGGCCGCAGGGTACGTTTGGTCCTTTTAATGTTGTGGTGTGCGTGTGAGTGTGTGTGTGTGTATGTGAGTGTGTTTTGGGGTGTGGAACTGTAGCTGTAGCTGTCTAACATGCCATGTCCATGTGGTGTTGGCGTGTGTCGTCTGAAACGTTGCTGATGTTCAGATTGTTGTTGCCGCAGTTGTTGTTGTTACTCTAGTAGTATAAGTTGTTGTTATTGTTGTTGTTGCTGTTGTTTGGTTGTTGCTGTCGTTGTAATAGGCATTCCGTCGGTGCTTTAGCTGCTGGCAGCCTTTGAGCATTGGCATGGCTTTTTAGCCGCAATGCCGCGTCGTTGGCAACCATCGTTTGTTGTCATGGTGTGAGTGCCTGGGTTGGCACGTCCGCTCATTCATCCGTTGCGCCTCCCCTCTACCCTCTACCCTCTCTCCTGGTCTGGGCTGGTTACATGAGAAAACTTTGAAACTGAAGACATGGCGGGGCTTGAGGCACAAACAGCTTGGACAGCTCGGACTGCTTGGGACGGACACTGGAACACTGCTGCTGTTGGCCGTTGGGCGTAAATGGATGGCGTTGGCTGTTGTGGCTGTAGCTGGTCGTCTGGCCCCGACCCCGACTCCGACTCCGATCCCGAGTCAAACCAGAGTGGCGGTGGCAATGTCTGATTGTTAGTTGGATTTGGGCACAGAGGGCAGTTCAGGCCAGGGCAACATTACGTCGCAACGCAGAGGGCCGGACAGGGATAGTCCGTTGCCACTTGCCAGCTATAGAAAATTGTCATAGGAATCATCATCGGCTTCGTTAGATGTGGCCTCAGTGGTAATTGTGGGACATTTTGTTGCCACCATTTTGTGCACACACACAGACAGACAGACAGAAAGACAGACAGACGGACAAAGAGACAGACAGACACTCACTCAAACACAATGACTGCGTCTGATTGCGCGTCATGGCAGCTCCGGCTCTGACTCTGGTTGTGGGTCTGGGTCTGGGACTGGGACTGGGTCTGGTCTCTGGGCTTTGGGCTCCGGCACTGACACTGGCTCCGGAGATAAACGTTGAAAGCATTGGTCGTCGCCGGCGGGCAGGTGGCTTATGGTTGGGGTGTTTGTGATTGGGCAACTGGATGGGGCAGATGGTGGTGGGCCGGGGTGCCGGGGGGCTACCGGGGCTTTTATGTATGCGTAACTTTTTATGCACGCGTCCCAGGTCGTCTCACCCTGCCTCCCCCACTCCCCGTTGTTGCCTGTCACAGGTGCTGCTCTGCTGTCGTTTGCCTTCTGCTTGAGTGGGGGCAAAGCGGAGGGTGGAGGAGGACGGTTACCAGCCTGAGGTTGGGCGCGGGTTTGTATGGATGTCCGTAATAGCTAAAGAATTACATACTCACACTAAATTGGCTGAAACAGGAAGCGTAGTCGTTGCTTCATTAAGCAGAATTTCAGATGACGCTAGACAATGGGGCGTTCAGAAAGTGAGCGGGATTTGGGGTGGGACGCATCGCTTTTGGCTGGGAAGGTGTTTCATAATAGTGGCTGGATTCGTTTCGCTCCTTATTTTTTTGTTTTTGGTAATATTTAAAATAAAGCACAAAGTGGTTGACGTAACTATTATTATAAAGGTCTCAATTTAAACGCTTTAAGCTTGACATTGAACCGCAAATGATCGCAGCCATTTTAATTTTTTAATGCTGCCAGATCGTTTATCAAATACTTATCGAACTTACTTTACTTGCTAATATTACATAAGTCAGATTAGTCAAGGTAAAGTCATAATTAAAACTTCACTGTCTTCTTAATTTGTATATCTATTAATTAACTTAGGCTCAGACCTTTAGTATAAAATTGCGATACATGTAGATAAAAGAGGTGCGTTTGAAACGCATGCAATATGGCAACGCTGATTAGCTGATGGCAACTCTGTGCGAATCAGAGAGACATGGAATGCAAGAAACCATAAAATACTCGCATCTGCACTTGTTGTTGCTTCAATTTCTTTATATACAGTCACACACATATGTACACGCACACCTATTTTGCATTCAGGCAAATGCTTTCAAGCCTCAACGTGGCAGGTCACGCTTATTGAGAAGTGTAGAAGACCGCACCTCCCCGGAGCGGGATCAAAAGTGCGAGCTGTCTCGGTTTACGGCTTTTTCTTTGCCACAATTATTTGCATTTTTCAACGCCGCTGGCATGCGGCAAAGTTCTATGAGCTAAATTTGTTGTTGGTTGCTGCTACACAAAAGCGTCGTGGTGGCAAAAAGAGAAGATCAACAATACACACACACAGTGTGTATATATATAAGTATAAATATGTAGTTGATATACGAGTATATGCAACCTTTTTGCCCACTTGTCGTCAACGCAGTTTGCACAGGCGCCTCCGCATTTGATTTAAGCAACGCCTTTTTTTAGAAAGCCACAAGCCTTTTTTCCTTGTGTTTACTGTCTGTGTTTTTTTTATGGAAGCTAGTCAATTTGACAGTGGATTCTGTTTATTTAAATTGTGGCAAAAAGTGTTGCCTACTTAAACGGGCAAGCAGATAAACAAATGTAAAAAATTCTAATTTTTGCTTTAGAGTAAGTCTGTTACCATCTTCGAATGTTCATATGATTAAAATATATAGTGTTGCAACCTTTTCACTTGAATTTATCTATTTGTAAGCTATAACTGATGTGGAAGCTGGTTAATTTGACAGTGGATTCTGTTCGTTTAAAATGTGAAAAAAGTGTTGCCTACTTAAATGGGCATTTGCATAACGCAGGGAAAATATGTGCTAATTTTAAATTTTAATATTGTGGAATATACATACAAATTATAAGAAATAAAAATAAAATAAAGTAATGTTGCCTAGTCTTAAGCGTCTGTAATTGTTCATTCTATAGCTGTGGTTGCTGTTGTTGTCATGTATTGAAGCAGTCGACGGTAAAAGTTTCAACACTCACACCAAGAAGCTGCTCACAGATGCCAACAGAAAGCCTCAAGCCCCCAAGTGACGACCCAAAATCCCAAAACGAACAAGCGACACGCGCCCTGGCCCGGCTTGCCACGGCACAAGCACAAGCACAAGCAATCCCAACAACAAGCACAGAATGTCGACGACAGACGCCGCGCCGCTGCCAGGCCAACATTAGCATTGAAGTGTGCAAACGACGCCACCCACAGACCCACACAAATGAACATACACACTCACACCAATCACCCACACACACACACACACACACACACACACACACACACACACACACATACATATACACTTACAGTAGCAGTACAGAGAAGGGCAGTCAGCCGTCGCCGACATGCCACGCCATGCCGCAGTTGGAGCACTCACGCAAATTTCAATTTTTTTCACACCAATGGCTCTTGCTTGCCCTCTGCCTTTGCCACATTGCGGTCGTGTGTCTACCCGACAAATTGGTCAGAAACGTTTTCAATTCAACACCCAAATGTTTCGTATCTTAACGTTAGTAAATGGAATCCAAGTTTATTTTGTAACACTACTTTTAAGAAAGGCGACAATTATCGATATAATTGCTACATATCGATATAAGGCAACATTGTTGTAATTTCTCTATTTTGCTTGCAGAATTTTAATTGTTTCTTAATTGCAATAAAATTGTTTTGATTTATAATTTTATATCCTTTAAATGTTCGTTTTCTATTTATTCGAAATCGTTGTATTTTGTGGGATGTACACACCGCCATGCTGCCTGTTTTCGAAGCACGCGCCAGGACACAACCGCACACATACATATAACGACACGACCTGCACATACATACATACATACAAATAAACAAACACATACACAAACAGACACATTCAAACGAGCCAAAACACACACACACACACACTGGCACACGAACGTATTGTACGTGCTTTTACTCACACCCCGTGTGGCGCACTTCCTTTGATTTAGTCATTTTTCTCTCTTTAGCCGACAACCAACAAGCCATGTGGCTCTTGCCTCTGCCTTTGCCAGTGCCAGTGCCAGTGCCTGGGACCTCACGTCGCCCAGTTGGCAGTGTGCGCACTTCCGACGATTTCTGTGTATGCTAGGTTGCCCCAAACGCCCTGGTCTGATATTTTTCGCCTTTTTTTTTTTATATTTTTCTTACTTTTTTTGTTGTTGTTTGATTTTCATTTCTATTTTGCTACCAATACCACAGTTGGCCACAGTTGTTATTGTTGTTGGGTAGCGATGAAGTATTACTTTGCAGCTGTCTCATTGCGGTAGTGCTCTTTTGACTGCTGTCCATAAGTATTTTATAGTTCTCTCTGCCGTTTTGCCATTTCTTTGTGTTCGCATCGATTGGTCACACCTGTCAGTGTCACTACATTCTGCTTTAACAGTTGATAATGACATGCAAATGTTATCGAAACGATCAGCCTCGATAACGATGACTAAAAGTGGATTCCAATGTCGCCTAGGCCGCACAAGCAACTCATAAAACTGAATGCCCAAGTTACACACACTCATAGACTCATATCTAACGGTTGCATGTTACTTGCCGCCGATTCACAGCTGCAACGGTGGTTGCCTGAGGGAAGGGGCAGGTAAAGGGGGGCATGGTTTGAGCAGTCAAGTCGTGCAGAAACAAGAGCACGGGTAGCATCAACGACAGCCACAGCGATAGCGACAGCTTTGTTGCTATGTATGTAGCTTAGTATGGGGCTTTGACTGCTGGTGGCTCGGTCTCGGTCTCGTTCTCGGTGTGGCTATAAACGATTTATGTGTGTGCTTGTGAAGGCCAAGCAGCAAGTGCCACATGATTTGCACCCACCCAACACCCAATGCCATCAGCCTCATTCAAGTCATCGTTCAGTTCAGTTCAGTAATTTTACAGACTGCGGCATCAGGCATCCGAAGGCAAGAGGAATTCATTGGACGACTGACTGCCTAGTTGCCACACTGCCTTCCCATCCTCCCTGCTTGCCACACACCAGCCCTGGATGGGCGGATGTGTGCATTTCAGATTCTGATTGCATCTGTAAAAGTGCAATGTAGCTAGCAACTGACAGTTGGACACTTCGACACTTGGACAGTTCGACAGTTGTCGTTTCGGTTGCTTTTGAGCAAGAGGCACAAACATGACAGCAAGTGGCTAACGCTAATTACCAATTTTGCTTACGACTAGAAATGCGTAGCAATAGCCGGGTAATTAAGTAAGTCACAAAATGAAATACCACACGTCGGTTTATTGCTAATCGGCCTGTTTCTAATATTACTGTTAAATGTTATTCATTCTTTTATTTTAAAAATGCGTTACTCCCTCGATTTGATGTGGATCGATGTTTCTATCGATGTATCGATTTTTATCCACCTCTTCCCTCGATCAGAAGGATGGAACTATCGATAACGACAGTGTGACCAATTATCTATAAGCAGGGTAGCCTAAAAATAAGGTTGTCATATTAATAAAAAAGTAGCATACTTTTTAGGGCAATTATTAAAAATACTCAGAGTGTCTTTGTTGCATTTAACGCATTGATCGAAATCTACAAATTTCAAAGCATATCTCTGCAATTTGCGCCTTTTGTTGCCCATAGCGTCAACGTCAATGCTGCCGTTGTGGTTGTCGTTGTCGTTGTCACTGTGATAGCTATCCAAAAGGAATGGCCCACCCCACAAACCGTTGTCGTATTTATCTAATAGTCCCTGCTGCTGTCAGGATGGTCTACGTCTGGTGTTGATGCCCCTGCTACAGGAATTGCTGTCGCCTGGCTTATTATTTGCCACGACTGCTGCGGCGCTAAAGTTTCGCCTCGTTGGTGTTATGATTTCAATGTGGGTAGCCGAACGGCACGACGACCCCGACCCCGAGCCCACAATCGCAGCCGTCATCGTCAGCATCTCCACACACAGACACATACACGCACACACTTTCTCACACCCACCACCCACATGCCCCTTCCACAGCAGCCCGCAGGACACAACCATAGCTAACTCGCTGGCTGCCTGATGGCGTTTGCGCAGGCCACCCAATACACAAGTTTTATTATAGTTGGGTCACAGCCAGAAAAGTTATATATTTTAAAATATAAATTCTGAAACAATTTAAGCGTGTTTTTAGCTTTTCTTTAAGGTGCACAGTTTCAGTTTATAAAAAATATAGATAGCAGATTTTTGAAATGCTACAATTCCTGTGTGATGGTAAAGTTTCTCTTAAAAAAAAACATTTTATCGTAATTTAAATTAAATTTACACCTAATTTACAAAACATATAGATCTGCAAAAAAAAAATTCTCATTAACTGGTGAATATTAACAGCTGTTAAACATAACGGGCAGCACTTGATTGTCAGCTGTTAGTCTCAGTACACAGACAGATTAACATAACTTCCAAATGTAAAATCCTTAATTGTGAACATTTTGGAAATACATCGCTAGCTAGCATTTTTTGTTGTTTTTTAGCTTATTTCATAATTTTTTGGAGTTCTTTTAGCTATTTCTTTGTTCAAATTAGACACAGAGAATTTACTATAGTTATTCCACCATGAAATTAGCTATTTTATCCCTTGAAATAAGGCTGTTTATAATTCTTGTGTCTATTTTTCTTCTATTAATTGTTTGGAATTTCTATAAAGGTGCTAATCTCTAAAATTAAAAATTATACATACAATGTATATAAATTTTAAAAAATCAAACAAAATGTTTGTTGGGTTAACTTATTTGTGCCTAAACGAATTGATTTGTATGCCAGTGTGTGTGTGTGTGAGTGTGTGCAGGAGGGTTCGTCAGGGTGTGTGTGTGTGAGTGGGGCGCGTACGTGCGAACTTTCTGTGCTCGCCAAAGCCAGACATGGTCAGGCCGTCTGTCCGTCCGACTGTCGTTGGCGGCACGTCGACTGGCTGACATTTGCCGCATTTGCCAACGCCCAACCGCCCACAACTGGCAACATGCCGCCGCCGTCATCGTCGTTAAAGCTTTGCTCCTCTCTGTGTGTGTCGTCTGTCAGTGTATGTGAATGCTAAGTGTATGTGTGTTTGTGTGTGTGTGTGTGTGTGGCAACCATTACCACAACCACCATTAACGTGCCAGGCAGTCAGCCAGGCGTTGCTGTTGCCGCCGTTGTTGTTGTTGTCGCTATTGTCGTTGTTGTTGCTGTTGCTGTTCTTGTTCTTGTTTTTATTGTTGGTTGACTCCAATCTGCTTTGGTTGCTGCGCCACACGACGATGGCAATGGCGATGGCGATGGCAATGGCTGTGGCGAGTTAACCCAAGCCATTCAGTCGGCAAATTTTGTACGAGCGGGCGTCATAAGCGACGCGGGGGGGCAGCCAAGTAAAAACGAAAAGTCGAAGTACCTTTCACCGTTACGCTTACCGTTAGCTTCTGTTCTGTTTCTGTTCTGTTCTATTCAGTTCAGTTCAGTTCTGTTCAGTTCAGTTTTGTTCGGTTCGGCTTCTCAGTACTCGGTTCATTCTGGAGCAGTGCGGACGTCTCGAATTGTTTGCGCTTGTTGCGACATTTTTTGTTGCGTGCTTTTTCACATTTCCCGTAAAATCAACGCAAAAAAGACGTAATTTTCTCGTATTTTGAAGACTCTCAACTTTGGCGGCTATTGCAAAAACAGAAAAACCAACGGCAAAACCGAGAACGCTGTTTCTATCAATTGATCAATCAATTAACGCGTGTGAGGAATTCATTTGAGTTCTGTAAAAATGACAAAATGACAGCAAAACGTGATAAGGATTACACCAAAAATAAATCTACAGCGGGTAAAAACTCATTCGATTTTCGAATGCGATTCAAAAACTAGTATAAATCTTAGAAAACTTATATTAAGCAAAATGTTATAGTTTAATAAAACTATATTTTTTTTCAAATATATCACGATTTTAAAATTGATATATGAATATGATAAAAGGAACTCAGTATTCCAAAAAAATGTTACGTTATTTGTTTAAAAGTAAGAATTACAGCTTAAGTGTTCGGTCTCATGATCGAAATAGAACTGAGTTCAATAAATTCTTCTAGTTTCTAATTCTAATTTTAAATAAACTTTTGAAAAATTTACGAAGCACAGTTTTTGAGCTTTAATAAAATAAACTACTTTAGAATACAGTTAATATGGAAATTTATTTCTGATTCATTCTTCATATTTTTCGAAAATTATTGCCCATGAAAAGAGAAAATGATCTTAGCTATTCGATATTTATATTTAAAATAAAGATCACTGCAATATAAATGACATAATTATTGCATAATCTGAACATTAAAATAAAGAACATGGGTGAAAAAATAAAAAAGATTTATATCAAAGTTTTTCAAACAAAAATACAAATTTTTGAATATCTATTTTACGGCAGATGTTAGACTAGCGAGAAGTAGAATATATGTAAATGTTATTATTATCAAATTCTATGCAGAAATTTTTATTTGTGATTTTGAATCCTAAATTTCTCCAAACCTTTTGATAAATCCTTGGTCATAAATAGCCGTCAGACATTTCTTTGTAACTTTATTTCTCTTTATTTCATTCTTTAATTCTTCTAAAGAACTCTTACTACCATTCCAACCTCTTTACATCCCTACTTTCTTTTCGTTCTCTATATCTTTTATTAAATTTTAGACTTTCATATACTAATAATTGTTGTTCTGATTGGGTTTTTTTCTGTGTTTTCATCAATCCCTGCAACAAATGTCGGATTATTCAATAATTTTTTAAATAACTTAAAAGTTTTTTAACTCTTACAGTTTTTACTGTAATCTTCTGTATACATTTTAAATATTCACTTAAAATCTTACCTTTCAGTTTTCTTAAATATTTAATAAATAATAAAATGACTTAAAAATATCTATTTTTTTTTAATGTAATTTTGTTAAGGTCTCGGATTCTCCGCCTCCAGCTCAACCAATGGCAGCGGCATCAAATCCATTGGACTGGTGAGCTCATCACAAAATGTAACCTCGTCCCAGGACATTAGCAAACGTACGAATAAACCACTCATGGAGAAGCGTCGACGTGCCCGCATCAATCAGAGCCTGGCCATATTGAAGGCCCTCATCTTGGAGTCGACGAAGCATCAGAATGCCAAGAATGGTGATGGCCAAGCGAAGCATACGAAATTGGAGAAAGCGGACATTTTGGAGCTTACAGTGCGTCATTTTCAGCGGCATCGCAATCTGGACGATCCAAGTAAGTGGGAAACTCGCATTGATGCGGAAAATTCACATTTTAGTTAATCGCAATCCTCGATTCCGTCAGCAGCTGTGAATAAATATCGAGCTGGTTACACGGATTGTGCACGGGAAGTGGCCCGTTATTTGGCCACGCCGGAGCCACCTCCAATGGGAAATATGCCAACGTTGGCAGAGCCGGGATCGAAGGCCAGATTGTTGCGACACTTGGATCAATGCATAGCAGAGATTGATGTCGAGATCTGTCCGACGACAACAGCAGCCAACTTTGCCGAGAGTCCAAACAGCAGCAGCACCTGCTTTGATATCAAGAAACCACAGGCACAGCCCGAGGATCATTCCTTGGATTACAGCAGTCAGGACTCGAATCCCTTGGACTACAGCAAGGGACTTAAGCTGGGAGAGACGCCGATCTTAGTTGGCAACGATCAGCGCGTGTTGCAGGCGCCAACAACACTTGCCACACAGGACGAGAACAACAATCGGGGGCAACTGGCGGCGACGCAGGTGCAAGTGTTGAATCAACCGGTGCCACAACAGACGCCTCCCAATGGTGTCCCCTCCATCGCCTCCATCGAGTTGAGCTACGAGCATGAGGCCAACAAGGTGGTGTGTGTCAATGTGCTGGAACAGTACAAGCAACAGCTGAAGGCCGAGGGTGGCGCCACCAATGGGGTCTTGGTGTTGCCGCCACACTACGTGCAACTTGCGGCAGCATTGGGCTTAAGTGCCCAGCCAATGGTGGATCCAATTGCCACGCGCACGGACTTTGAGCGACTCATCGAGTTGCAACGATTGCAACCGCATCTCGCTGGCAAATTGAGTCCCAGCTTTGCGGGCAGCATTGAGGCGGCGCATGTGGCAGCCGCTGCAGCCGCCGCGTATGCCAATAGTGTGGCACAAAACACAACGGTGGCAGCTGCCGCAGCAGCAACAGCAATGCTCACGGAGCGACCCGCCTCGGTGGCATCCTCCTCGGCCGCGGCATCGGTCAGTTCGGGTGTCTCCGAGCTCAAGTCGGCACCGGCAACGCAACAGTCTTCGCCGCGCTCCGAGAGCGGCATTGGTTCCAATGAGAATGAGACACTGGATGCGAGTCCACAGACGAGCAGTGCCGCTAGACAGGCGCTGCGGCTGCGCCAGGAGGAGGAGTACCGGGCACAACAGGTTGTTGGCCAGCAGGGATGCGATGAGAGCATGTGGCGGCCCTGGTAGATCCCCTATAGATCACAGCGGCCTTGTACAGTACGATGGTATAGCTTTTATGTACTAAGTATATGATATATGATATATATATGGATATGGATATGTATGTATGTAGACTGCGCAAGTTTGTTGCTTTGTTATATGGATCACGATGGGGAACAGCTTGAGGATGGAGCTGTTTCATCACCCCACATTTCTGGAAATTCAAAAACACGAGATGCGAATTTGAAAATGCATTTTTCACGTGTGCCAATGCTAAAAAGACTATAAGTAGAGAGACAAACAAAACTATCCCGATTATAATTATAATTAATTGTATAATGCCAGACTATTTATGTTTTGTCCATAACCTTGCGTAAAATGTATCAAATACTGAATTAAAACTACAATAATGTTAGAAAACTACATTCTTGGTATGATTTGGAACATTTGTGTTAACTTAGATAAACGTTTATTATAGGTAACTTTCTTGGATACCCCATTGTATATGTATGTATATATATATCGAGTATAAATTAAAAATATATAATATTATTGCTTTGTGTTATCCGGATATGCACATAAAGATTTAAAACGAACGGTGCAACAATTGAACTTATGCAAGCAAAAAGAAACGAAAGTTTCACAATTCAAAACTACTTTGATTTCATTGTTGACAATGATTTACGTGGCGCCGATTGACGCTGTCGCGCCAGGAATGTTTGTCCCGAACTCATTAGCAAGGCCAATTTCGTGTCGACAGCATCGCGTTGTGCATTTATGCCCAATCTATAGAACGCTGTCGTCATTAGCTGCTCCTCCATGCCGCTCATCTTGGGTTTCGCCTCCTCCTCAATCACATCGACGCTCTTTTCCAATGCACTGGCTTCGATTACTAGAAATATAAGGAAATTATAATGATGATATGCAGATAAATATATGAATTAAATTAAACCAACCATTGGCTATGCGCGGATCAATATTTTTGATGACTTCCTTAGCCCTTTCCACACATTTTCGGTACTTGACTTCATAGGCCAAAACCTCCTGCTCTCGTGTTGCCAAACTTGACTCCAGTTGTGTGACTTTGCACTGCAGTGTCGAGTTTTGTGTGGCAGATTCCTCGATTTGTAAGGCTGTTAATCGATGCATAAATAATTAAAAATAATTATAAATCAATTATATATATTTTGCACATACTTTTCTGTTCATTCAGTTCCATTAGCTGCTTGATTTGTTTGCTGAATTCATTTCTGTTGCACAAAAATTAGGAAAATTAGTTGAGCATTTATTTTAAAATGTAATTTTGTGCTTACTCCTTTAATATAGGATCATCGCTTTGTGAGGCATGCGACAAGGAGAGAATTCGCTCATTAGCAGTCTTCAATTGTTCCCGCAGATGCTCGCAACGTTTATTTGCATCATCCAGCAGTTGCTACAAGTTATAAAATTATATATAATATTAAAACTTTCCTATTTAAAGTAGCACGACTTACCGCCAACGCTGTTTGTCCCCCTTGCCCCTCCCGCAGCGCCTTGTTCTCCGCCTCTAGACGTTGTATTTTGTCCATCATAGCTGATGGCTGCAATTCCCGCGACATCGTAGTGCCTGTTATGCTGCCCGAGTTGGTTGACAACTGTCCACATTTGAGTTCATCGAAGGCTTCACGCAGATTGTCCCTTTCCTTGAGTAGACTGTCTTTAGCACGTTGTAGTGCCAGATTTTTTCCGTCCAAATTCTTATTATCAAACTCCAGCTTCACATTTTTGCTGCTTTCAATATCTAATTTGGCATGTAGATCCTGTATCTCCTTTTTAAAGAGTTCAATTTGGCCCTTTGTGTTAGCATAACGTTTGGCGTCCTCTTCGAATTGTGCGTTTTGTTGTACATAGTCGGCACTACGTTCTTCCAGCATTTTTACGTGCTTCTTCAGGTCATTGTATTCCTCTAATTTCTTTTTGTAGGTCTCGAGTTGTGCCTCGCATACCTTAAGTTTATCTGTCGATTCCCGCAGCACGTCTACTTCATCTTTAAGTGTTGTCAGCACCGCAGTGCTTTTCTATTGTGTAAAAAGTAATAATTATTTTAGAATCTCTAATGGGAATGGGATTCAGGTATATACCATTAGCTCATCTATGCGCTGCTGCATGTGCAACATATCCGTCTCCTGTTGTTGTGCCTTAATCTTCAAATCCTCACGTGCGCCCTCAGACTGCAATAGTTCCTCCTTCACCAAGTCCAGTTGTCGCCTGAAATATTTATCAATTAAAATAATAATTTGATAGTGATATACAAAAGATTTTAATGCAGACCTCAGCTCGTTATAACGTACGGAACCAGCTTGTATTGGACCCAATGAAACGCCATCGTCGCCAATTGTGTTGTGCTCCAGGCGTGCGAATTCCTGCTGCACCTTTTGCAGTTCCTGCTGTAAATTGGTTTTCTCATCGATTAATAACAACATTTTCTTCTCGGTTTCGAAGCATTTTTGGGCCATAGCATCGCGTTCCTCCTGCAGTTGCAACTGCAACGCCTTTGCATTGCCATCGAGCGGCATAAGGGAATTCCGAGACAGCGAGCTGACAACGCCTCCTTCCGAAGTCTGACGCGTCGAGGTTTCCAATTCTTGCAGGGCACGCATAATGTTCGCCTGCAGTTCCTCCTCCAGACACATGATCTCAGTGATGTAGGACTGTTTCTTGGCACAATTGACCGCACAGCCCAACACCAGCTGCAGCAGGCGCTCCAGCTCCGTGAGATCACACTTTTCGGCAATTGCCTGCACATCCGGTCTTAAAAAATTATTGTGTAGCGTATAATTCAACACATCCGTGTAGTACTCATAGACGCCCTCGACGACTTTTTTCAGATTACTCATACGCAAACGCCAATTGCTGCCCACAGCGCTCGATTTAATCTTTGATAGCCACGAATCTGTAAACGATTCGGGTGCAAACTGATTCAACGCCTGGGCGAGTGCAACTCCATCGGCCAACTCCTCAGCATTTGCGTGTGGTGCATTCAGATTGAGGGTTTTGAACCACTCAAGTAGGCTATAATACATTCCGTTCTGACTGGACATCGTATACGTTAAATAAAAATGACAACACCAAACAGAAATTAGAAATTTTCACAGATAAAAATAAAACAGCTGTTGCACAGTAAACAAAACAGCTGCAGACAACGATAGCGATGAAAGTAGACTGCTTACCTACCAGTTATCGACAAATCGATAACTATATCAGTTGCATTTGTCAAGTAGAGGGATTAAGTTGATGATATTTACATGCAATTCGGTCATATCTGTTTTTAAATATATCTCAAATGTTTAATTTTATTTTCTAAAATCGGCCTACTTCACATAGTGTATCGATTTGTCTATTTCCAATGGAGAGTAGTTAATTGAACCAAATGTTATCGTTTGATGTGGCAGCGAATTCGAATTTTCGGCGAATTCAAATTCGCTGGTATCTTTAATAAATTATATTTCCCTTTTAGCAGACACAATTTATTGACGACATAAAACAATAGTTTTAATTATTTGCCATATTAAAATCAATAGCTGCTGTTGTCCCCAATTCACTCTTCATGCATTGCTCCACCCATTTTAGTTTATCATCGTGCTCCTTTATTTTATCAACTGGTGTCCAGCTTAAGTCAAACTCGAGTCTATAACTGCCCTTGTACGTTTGGTCTACCGAATGATTCCATTCCTACAATAAACAAAAACAAATTTGAAGATGCACAGATAATAATATAACAATACTGGAAGCCTACCTCTGGTGACAGCATGCTAAAATAGTTTTGACCTGTTGACCTTTGATAAAGATGATAGATGTGGCCAGGCTTCTTTGTAAAATTACATGCGGCACTGTGTAGTGCTTGACTCTCGTTAGATTCCTGAAGTATATTCATGGCCTGCGCTTGCAGCATTTTTATCTAAAATGAGCTTTAGTTACAAACTGTATACAAATAGTTCAGATGCAAATTGTTACCTGATCCAGAATAACTACCAATTTCTGGCTTGTGCTGCTCTTAAGCTGTTTATCAGCAAGTTGTATTTGTTGGGCTAAATGTATAATATCAGTTTCATCATGAATTGAAACACGCAGCGGATCTACTTGAAATTGTGGATTTCTTTCCACTAATTGAGCTACATTTGAAATCAGAGCAAAAGTAAATTCTGAAAATATGTCAAATGTCCGATCAAAAACTTACCTTTTTTAATTGCTGATTCATAGGTTAACTTTTGATCCATTGTTGCAGTCCTTTTCATTACAGAGGCATCGATAAAATTGTAGTTAATTTATTTATTATAGTCCAAAAGTTAGAAGTGTGTTTACAATTTACACAACACAAAAACATGTGTTCAGTGATGAATTGAATTCGATAGTTCTCGATATGTTGTGGTCACCGATAAATTTCCCAACCGAATCGTTATATTTAAAAATAAACACAGTAGAGGAACACTTATTAGTTTAGTACTCTGGAGCAGAGCATATAGTCAAATAATTCAATTTCTTTATTGATTTTAATATAAACATTAAATATGGATATATCGTTGTATCCTCAAAATATACTCAGCTACTCACTTTGAACATATTTGGCTATTTCTATTTATTAACTAGTTAAGTAAATGCATTCCAACAATAGTAAAACAGATTCTATATAAAAATATATCGTCATTATATAAACAGAAATATCAGCTGCTAATCTATTCCGACTTATCGAGTTTGTTGTTTTCATATGCCTGCAAAGGAGTATACAAGAAAATAAAGTGAAAATTATTTATTTAATTTGTAATGTGTTTTACCTGCTCTGCTATTTTCAAAAGATGATCGAAGGTCGTTTTTCCCGTCTGCATAACCATGCTATGGAAAACATTGCTTTGGGATGTCGTTAGCAGTTCATAAGGTGAGCCAAACTCTACAACATGTCCAGCATCCAATACCATAACCTTATCCGAATCCATAATAGTGTGTAGCCGATGAGCTATTGTTAGTACCGTGCAGTCTTTGAACTTATTCCTGATGGTGGTCTGAATAAGTGCATCAGTTTGTGGATCCACGTTGGCAGTGGCCTCGTCCATCACAAGGATGCGATTCTCCCGGAGAATGGCACGTGCCAGACACACGAGTTGTCGTTGACCCACACTGAAATTGGAGCCACCCTCGGAAATGTTACTCAACAGTCCCATTGGCAATTCGGAAATATCCTCCTTAAGATGTACCTAGAAATTAAAAGAGATAAGTGAAGTCTGCCTAACTAAATATTAGCTCATTCTTTCTTACCTCTTCCAAAGCTTGCCACAATTTGTCGTCCGGATATTGTTCAAATGGATCTAGATTATATCGAATCGAGCCGGAGAATAGTACGGGTTCCTGAGGTATAATCGATATTTTACTTCGCAGATCATGTAAGCCTATTTCTTCCGTATCGCGTTTGTCGATCAAGATAGAACCATCATTATAGGACAGACGGAATAATGCATTTATCAAAGAGGACTTTCCTGCTCCTGTGCGTCCTACAATGCCAACCTTCTCACATGGTTGTATAATAAAGTTGAGGGATTTAAGTACATAGGGAGCTTGAGGATCAGGCACATAACGAAGACTTAAATCATCAGCTACAATTTCCCCATCTTCTGGCCAATTAGAAGGCGGTTTCTTTCCAGCAGCTGATGAAAATTCTCCTTCCGCCTTTATGTTCCTATACTCAATCACGCGCTCTACGGAGGTCATAGAATTCTCCAGTTCGGCAGACTGTCGCATGCCCCATTGGACCATCCCAGTCATGGACATGGCCTGTGTAATTGCCAAGCCAATTTGTCCCGGATTCTCGGGAGGATTGAAAAAGTTATTTAAAATAATGATGAGTACATAAATGACGCAGAATAGATCCAGATAATATCCAAATGCTCGACTAGTCGAGAGAAATGTGTAATATCCGATGGAATGATTGTCCTGATAATGATCATATTCCGAAATTAACATTTTCTGGGCCCTCATCGCCCTTATCGTGGGAAGACCATTCAGAGTGCCTCCAAAATGGGAGTACATTGGAGAACGAGCAACTGCCTCGAGTCTCTTAACATCACGTGACGTACTGAGGTAAAAGTCCCGTATATAATAAAAGGATATTAGCATGGCGAAGGTATTGATCAGATACCAGGGATTGGAAATACACAAAACAATTATAATGCCCGATAAAGTCAGGAAGATCTGTATGCAATCCAACATTACGGCGGGAAGAACTTCGTCCACCTGTCCCAAGTCCATTGCGAAACGATTCAATATCCTTCCCGAAGGATTCGTGTTAAAGAAATACATGGCAGCATGTGTGATCCCTCGGAACATGGAGTTATGCAGTTGAGTCGAGGAGTGCATGGCTACACTGAAGAATAGAATCGTACGCAATAAGGCAAGGATGATTAATGCTATATTGATGGCGGCAAAGTAATAGATATCCAGAGAGGCAGAGGAGTTATTCTTTACCCTGCAAAATAGAAAATAGGGAATATAAAATAAAATATATTTAATTGAAAAGTTCTTACAGTTCTGTTAATTCGAGAAAAGAAGAAAAGGGAAGTTCCCAAAATTCCTATTCTGTAAAGCAGGGGTGCGCAAAGCTGCCTTATGGATGTGCACGCACCAATACAAATAAAGAAATTCACACGCAGACATGTAACGAACTTTTTTTTTATTTCAATGAATACACGGAAAAAAAATAACATGTTTCTAAAAAAAAAATGCAAAAGGTTTTTTTAATGTTTTTTTCAAAAGCTCATCAATATCTATTTTAATTTTAGTTTTTATATGAAATTGGCTCTTTTTTATTGAAATTTATCCTTTTTAAAATTTGTTTTATCGCATTTCTATTTTATTTAGTGGCAACAGTACACACGTTAATGTTTTTGTTTTCCAGTGTACAGAAAACGAAAAGACAACAACAAAATACATTCGGAATAATGACAGCAAAACGAAGCAGTAAAATTGTTTTTGTTTTGCCAGCAAAGAATCTTGACGGAAAGCGAGAAGTCAAAAATTGTTATTGTTTTACCAGTAACAAATTTTGACGGAAAACGAAATGTGTAAAATTGTTAGTGTAATTTGCAATGTGTACCAGAACCTTACCAGTGTGTAAGCTCACACACTTCCATATGACATGTGCAATACAAAAACAAATGTGCGTCGTGTGCATAGGCTGTGCGCACTCCTGCTGTAAAGTACCTATGTTAACATTATGTTAACGACATAGGGACTGTAAAGTGATAACAGATTCAAAATCTACATTAATCTGTTAATAACATTGCTGTTAAATAACTCAAGATATTAAAAAAAAAAGAACAAATTGAATATTGACTTACCAATAGGACAGAAAGTAATCTCCCCAGGAGGCCATCACCTGAGTCCCAATGCATAGGAATCCAACCAGGAGGAACATGAACCAACTGCAACCTGCAGCAAAGTATTTCTGATACATGTCCCAACCAATTTTCCCTACGGAACGAGATTCCTGAACTTCCTTGGGCTTCTCCTGTGAAATTAAAGAGTCGGCAACACTTGATCCCATGGAGGAGACACTACTCCGACTCTCCACGCTATTGTTGCGGGAATAGGAGGTCGCTTTTCCATTCGAATCTCCAGCTGCCTGCGAATCCTTAACCTCCTCTTCAGTCTCTTCTGGTGCTTGCTGAGCCAGGAGCTGGGCAAAGTCCTGACCACTCTTGAGCATATGTTCGTAGGTGCCGATGTCCGTCACTTTACCCTTGTCCATGATGACAATCTGATCGGCGTGCTCCAGGAACTGCAGTTGATGTGTGACCAAGATGACGAGCTGATTGCGTAGAAATCCTCGCATGCAATGCTCAAAGAGATGACGTCCCACATGGGTGTCCACAGCGCTGAGAGGATCATCGAGGAGGTAGACATCCGCCTTGCGGTAGACAGCACGTGCCAGACTTATGCGTGCCTTCTGCCCTCCAGAGAGAGATGCTCCTCGCTCTCCCACAATTGTCTTGTCTCCCTGATCCAACAGCTCAAAGTCGCGTTCCAGAGCGCACATCTTCACCACAGTCCTGTAACGTTGCTTGTCCAGGGGCAGGCCAAAGAGTATATTCTCCCGCACAGTGGCACTAAAGAGCCAAGGCTCCTGTGCCGCATAGGAGCATCTTCCATGCAACTTGATCGATCCCGTCTCCGCTCGAAGCTCGCCGAGAATTGCCTGAATCAAACTGGATTTCCCGGCTCCGACTGGTCCTATGACTGCAACCAGTTGTTGTCGCTGCAGCTTCATATTTATATTGTCCAGAATTGGATCACTTTGCTCCACATTCCAACGTGCTCTCAGATCCTTGATCTCAACGAGGATATCACCAGACATGGCGGGATACAAGAGCTGTTTGTCTTTCTTCAAAAGATTCTTCTCCTCAGCTGTACTTTTGTACTCTTCCTCCTCTTCTTCTAGAATAAGGGCGTCAGTCTCTTCCCGTTGCATAAACTGTGTTATCCTTTGCAAGGATACCAATAATTCGGCCACCTGGGACATGCCACTGGGAAAGAATTTGCTTACCGTGCGACGTAAGATGTTGTAAAAGGCCGTCACACAGAAGGCTCTCTCCGCTGTCAATTGTCCTCCCGTCAACACAAATGCTAAGAGGCTGACGAAGATTGCAATCCTGCCCAGCGTAATTTCAAAGGAAAGCAGCACTCCTCGTATGTAATTCACCTTCCTGATGACGTTCATCTCGCTGGCTCGTGTGCTGGAAATGAGTTTCTCGAATGGCATCTCCCAGGCATACATCTTGATCACCTGAATCCCAGCTATGATCTCATTCATCATCCTGACTCTTCGATCTGTGCGTTGAGCAGTCTTCAGTCTTAAAGCTGAGGTCAATCTGCTGAGATACGTCTGGAGGGGCAGGTAGAGGAGCAGGATGGCAATACCATAAAAGGAGGCGACTCCAATTTGTTGATACAGAAAGTACGAGGCAAACAACAGTTCCAACGGTCCTAACCATAGGAAGTGGAGGTGGATCAAAGCTCGATCAAAGCGTCCCAGATCATTGGACACCAGATTCACCACCTGCCCCGTTGTTGTGCCTCCAAGTGCGGTACGGCTCAAGCGAATAGCCTTGCGATAGATAGCACAACTGACGGCGACTCTCATCTTCATGGCCAGATGCATCATGTGCATCATGAAGGGATGGAAGAGCAGCACACCCATCACTATAAAGGTCACCAAGACGGATCCATAAATCTGAGCATTCAGACTGTTTCCATTTCCATTTGTGGCAAACTCGGATATTAATCCGGCCAAGAGAAGTGGCATCGTTGCTCTAAGGAAGAAAATAAATACTTTTAGTTCAACTTAGACACTCTTTTTCTATTTGTAATGGAACTTACCTTAATCCCAATTCGAGAACACCAATTACAAATCCAGATAACACCAATTCCCAGCCAAAGACCTTTAGTATTACCCTTAACATACCATTTTTTGGATTACTTCTCTTCTTTTTGGCCTCATCCTGCCAAGCTTGAAATAATCGTTCTCCTAATTTGTCTGCTTTATGCTCGCTGAGCACATCATAAAGATCATTGGGTCCCAAAGTAGATTTCCTTCCCTTGAACAATATGGGCAGTGCAAAGCTAAAACAATAAATCAAATTATTGTTAGTTAGGAAAACTAATTTTAATATTAATAATTTAAATAATAATATAAATATGATAAGGAATTTTAAGAACCAGAAGACTTAAATAATTACCTTTCATGTTTAAAAAATAAAAATAAAATATTTAAGGGGAAAATATTTAAAGCTTTTAATCAGGGATTAAAACCTTAACCGTAACCTTTAACCGATGAAAACCGATTGAAATTTGTAACCGTAACTGAACCCGTAAACGAAATAAGTAACCGATAGTAACCGATTCATTTATAAGGGTTAATTTCGGTTCTGGCCACCGCAGGTACTGAGCAACTTTGAACTGCCATAACTTTGTCAAAAGTCAATCAATTTTCATGTGCAATGCGAATTTGAGCATGATTTTACCTCTAAATTCGTTCTTCATTTAAATTTTGTTCATTTTAAAAATTCAAAATTTTTCGAAAATTTTGAAAATTTACATACTTACCCCTATGTATTTTTCAAAAAAATCGATATTTTCAAAATTTTGAAAATGAAAAAAATGTAAATGCAGAATTAATTAAGAGGCAAAATCATGATAAAATTTACATTGTTCATGGAAATTGATTGACTTTTGACAAAGTTATGGGATTTCGAAGTTATTAAAAATCAGTAAGAACAAAATAATCGAAATTTTCAAACTACCAACCAAATTTATGTGAGTTCAAATTATAATAACAATATTTTCCAGGCTAATAAGAGCATTTAGTCTTTTTTCATGTAAAGCAATAAATAACGCTTCTTCTCTTGGTCACCCGAAAACCATAATTTTTATTGTTTTTGTGTACCGAAACCGTACCGGTATTTTTAAACTGAAACATATTAAAAACCGATAACCGTTACGAAACCGATACTCCAAGAATTTGCATGACTGATAACCGAAAACCTTAATTCGAGCATAACCGAAACCGTAACTGAAACCGATATTCGTTTCGGTTTTATTCCCTGCTTTTAATTAATCTTTAAATAGAAAGAAAAAATCTGTTGCTAATTTTTTAACAAATTTAAAATAAAAAATTCTTTAAACGATTTAACACGAAGACTCTTAATTAATTTTAAAAACGATTCATTCAAGTTCTTATCAAAATCAATTGACATTGTAATTCAAGGTTATTCTTTTTCATACAAGTGAAAAACTTGTAACATGAAATTGATTTACAAATTCGCATTGCGTGAAAAGACACACAAATGTTGTATAATGAGAACTGATAAACATACATTACATATTATCTTATCATTGATAAGAGAAGAATAAGCCAACTTTACTACTGTCAGACTTGAAATTTATGAATATTAAGTTCGCAATAAGACTTATAATAGAACAGGGAAAGTTACCTGAGGATAAAATCGTTTCATTTCATAAAAAAATTGATCAAATGTAAATTCGACTTACCAAAACATTAAAGACGAGATGCAATTTGCATTCTCTCGCGGATTGGGCGCCAATTTATCCGCTGTCATTTTTAAAGGAACTCAGTTTAAAAATCTGTTCGACTTAAACGTTAGTTGATATTATTTAATTTATTTCAAAATTTAATAACATTTATCAGCAATTTCAATGAGAATACGTTCACTTTCCTTTATGATACATTGCACGAAGTAAGACGTTTACACTACACAAATTCACACACTTATATTCGGAATGTTAACGTTTGCAAACGTTTGCCGCATTTACATCACATTTCAGATAAGAACTTCAGACGCCAGATGCCAATTATCCATAATTTAATTACAAATTTTGCACACAAACAACAAACAATCTTTGTTTATACTCGCTGGTTTATCATTTAAATACTCGCAATTTAATTTGCAACAACAATTTCAAAACTTTCCATTCAATTAATTGTGGACAAGTCCTCAGTCCGCAACTCAAAACATAACTAAAAACAAAATAGAGAAAATGCTCTCTGCGAAACTCTGGCAACAGCTGTGCGAACAGCTGATGGCCGACGCTCTCAATAAGAGCAGTGTTGCCACATCGTCTCATTTACATGCTTGCTTATCTAGTTACGTATACGTATAGAGTGGTCCTTATTAGTGGTATTTTTTCTTGGACGTTGATGTACTAAACGAGCAGTACATTCAAGTGGCCCAACGATACCAAGCGATAATAAATAAATAAATAAATAAATATTAAATACATCTTAAGAAAATAATCTTTATGCAAATAATATTTTCTTTAAATTGACATTGTATTTTATTGAATTATGAATATAAAATTGTATAGAAACTTAAGTATATTTTCTTTACAGGAAATAATTTTCCTTTTTTTTACAATTTATTTTAATTAACACACATAATAAGTACATACAAGTGTGCGGACTCGCATTCCGACGAAAATAAAAAAATAGATCCGTAGATTATATATTTGTTGGCCTTAGGACGATAACTTTCGAGTTTATTGGGTTGACTTAAATGCCTAAAATAATTAGAATTCCTTTAAATAAATAAATACGGTTAAATGTATAGAATTTTTATTCACCTTCTTTGCAACCTGTAAAAGATTCTCATAGGTTGATTTGCCAGTCTGCTTGACCATGTCATGAAAAACTCTAGATTCTGCAGAAGTGAGAAGTTCGTAGGGTGTGCCAAATTCAACAACGTGTCCAGCATCCAATACCATAACCTTATCCGAATCCATAATAGTGTGTAGCCGATGTGCTATTGTCAATACCGTGCAGTCTTTGAACTTATTCCTGATGGTGGTCTGAATAAGTGCATCAGTTTGTGGATCCACATTGGCAGTGGCCTCGTCCATCACAAGGATGCGATTCTCCCGGAGAATGGCACGTGCCAGACACACGAGTTGTCGTTGACCCACACTGAAATTGGAGCCACCCTCGGAAATGTTACTCAACAGTCCCATTGGCAATTCGGAAATATCCTCCTTAAGATGTACCTAGAAATTAAAAGAGATAAGTGAAGTCTGCCTAACTAAATATTTGCTCATTCTTACCTCTTCCAAAGCTTGCCACAATTTGTCGTCCGGATATTGTTCAAATGGATCTAAATTATATCGTATCGTGCCGGAGAAAAGTACGGGTTCCTGAGGTATAATCGATATTTTACTTCGCAGATCATGTAAGCCTATTTCTACCGTATCGCGTTTGTCGATCAAGATGGAACCATCGTTATAGGACAGACGGAATAATGCATTTATCAATGAGGACTTTCCTGCTCCTGTGCGTCCTACAATGCCGACCTTCTCACATGGTTGTATAATGAAGTTGAGGGACTTAAGTACATAGGGGGCTTGAGG
Organism: Drosophila kuntzei; assembly: GCA_035042165.1. Taxonomy (NCBI): domain Eukaryota; kingdom Metazoa; phylum Arthropoda; class Insecta; order Diptera; family Drosophilidae; genus Drosophila; species Drosophila kuntzei. Next base: position 1,217,882 of record JAWNLU010001763.1, read on the forward strand.
ATCAGGCACATAACGAAGACTTAAATCATCAGCTACAATTTCCCCATCTTCTGGCCAACTAGAAGGCGGTTTCTTTCCAGCAGCTGATGAAAATTCTCCCTCAGCTTTTAAGTGTCTGTATTCAATCACACGTTCCACGGAGATCATAGAATTCTCCAACTCTGCAGATTGCCGCATTCCCCCCTTCACCATCCCAGTCATGGACATGGCCTGTGTAATTGCCAAACCAATTAGTCCCGGATTCTCAGGAGGATTGAAAAATTTATTTAAGATTATGATAAGTATATAAATCACGCAGATAAAGTCCACATAATATCCAAAGGCTCGACTTGTCGTGAGGAATGTGTAATATCCGATGGAATGATTGTCCTGATAATGATCATATTCAGAAATTAACATTTTCTGGGCCCTCATCGCCCTTATCGTGGGAAGACCATTCAGAGTGCCTCCAAAATGGGAGTACATTGGAGAACGAGCAACTGCCTCGAGTCTCTTAACATCACGTGACGTACTGAGGTAAAATTCGCGTATGTAATAAAAGGATATTAGCATGGCGAAGGTATTGATCAGATACCAGGGATTGGAAATACACAAAACAATTATAATGCCCGATAAAGTCAGGAAGATCTGTATGCAATCCAACATTACGGCGGGAAGAACTTCGTCCACCTGTCCCAAGTCCATTGCGAAACGATTCAATATCCTTCCCGAAGGATTCGTGTTAAAGAAATACATGGCAGCATGTGTGATCCCCCGGAACATGGAGTTATGCAGTTGAGTCGAGGAGTGCATGGCCACACTGAAGAATAGAATCGTACGCAATAAGGCAAAGATGATTAATGCTATATTGATGGCAGCAAAGTAATAGATATCCAGAGAGGCAGAGGAGTTATTCTTTACCCTGCAAAATAGAAAATAGAGAATATAAAATAAAATATATTTAATTGAAAAGTTCTTACAGTTCTGTTAATTCGAGAAAAGAAGAAAAGGGAAGTTCCCAAAATTCCTATTCTGTAAAGTACCTATGTTAACATTATGTTAACGACATAGGGACTGTAAAGTGATAACAGATTCAAAATCTACATTAATCTGTTAATAACATTGCTGTTAAATAACTCAAGATATTAAAAAAAAAAGAACAAATTGAATATTGACTTACCAATAGGACAGAAAGTAATCTCCCCAGGAGGCCATCACCTGAGTGCCAATGCACAGGAATCCAACCAGGAGGAACATGAACCAACTGCAACCTGCAGCAAAGTATTTCTGATACATGTCCCAACCAATTTTCCCTACGGAACGAGATTCCTGAACTTCCTTGGGCTTCTCCTGGGAAATCAAAGAGTCGGCAACACTTGATCCCATGGAGGAGACACTACTCCGACTCTCCACGCTATTGTTGCGGGAATAGGAGGTCGCTTTTCCATTCGAATCTCCAGCTGCCTTCGAATCCTTATCCTCCTCTTCAGTCTCTTCTGGTGTTTGATGGGCCAGGAGCTGGGCAAAGTCCTGACCACTCTTGAGCATATGTTCGTAGGTGCCGATGTCCGTCACTTTACCCTTGTCCATGATGACAATCTGATCGGCGTGCTCCAGGAACTGCAGTTGATGTGTGACCAAGATGACGAGCTGATTGCGTAGAAATCCTCGCATGCAATGCTCAAAGAGATGACGTCCCACATGGGTGTCCACAGCGCTGAGAGGATCATCGAGGAGGTAGACATCCGCCTTGCGGTAGACAGCACGTGCCAGACTTATGCGTGCCTTCTGCCCTCCAGAGAGAGATGCTCCTCGCTCTCCCACAATTGTCTTGTCTCCCTGATCCAACAGCTCAAAGTCGCGTTCCAGAGCGCACATCTTCACCACAGTCCTGTAACGTTGCTTGTCCAGGGGCAGGCCAAAGAGTATATTCTCCCGCACAGTGGCACTAAAGAGCCAAGGCTCCTGTGCCGCATAGGAGCATCTTCCATGCAACTTGATCGATCCCGTCTCCGCTCGAAGCTCGCCGAGAATTGCCTGAATCAAACTGGATTTCCCGGCTCCGACTGGTCCTATGACTGCCACCATTTGCTGTCGCTGCAGCTTCATACTTATATCGTCCAGAATTGGATCACTTTGCTCCACATTCCAACGTGCTCTCAGATCCTTGATCTCAACGAGGATATCACTGGAACTGAAGGAGGGCAGGGATTGCTTGCCATTGGCCAAGAGATTCTCCTCCTCAGCTGCTTTTTTATCTTCCTCCCCCTTGTCATTCAGCATTATGTCATCGGTTTCATCTCGCAACATAAACTCTGTTATCCTTTGCAAGGATACTAACCATTCGGCCACTTGGTTCATGCCACTGGGAAAGAATTTAGTGACTGGGCGACGCATGACATTGTAGAATCCCGTCACACAGAAGGCTCTCTCCGCTGTCAATTGTCCTCCCGTCAACACAAATGCTAAGAGGCTGACGAAGATTGCAATCCTGCCCAGCGTAATTTCAAAGGAAAGCAGCACTCCTCGTATGTAATTCACCTTCCTGATGACGTTCATCTCGCTGGCTCGTGTGCTGGAAATGAGTTTCTCGAATGGCATCTCCCAGGCATACATCTTGATCACCTGAATCCCAGCTATGATCTCATTCATCATCCTCACCCTTCGATCTGTGCGTTGGGCAGTCTTCAGTCTTAAAGCTGAGGTCAATCTGCTGAGATACGTCTGGAGGGGCAGGTAGAGGAGCAGGATGGCAATACCATAAAAGGAGGCGACTCCAATTTGTTGATACAGAAAGTACGAGGCAAACAACAGCTCTAGTGGACCAAGCCACAAAAAGTGGAGATGGATCAGTGCTCGATCAAAACGTCCTAGATCATTGGACACCAGATTCACCACCTGCCCCGTTGTTGTGCCTCCAAGTGCGGTACGACTTAAGCGAATAGCCTTGCGATAGATGGCACAACTGACGGCGACTCTCATCTTCATGGCCAGATGCATCATGTGCATCATGAAGGGATGGAAGATCAGCACACTTACTAGACACGCCACCAAGAAAGCACCATACAACTGGGCATTGAGACTGTTTCCATTTCCATTCGCGGTAAACTCCGATATTAATCCGGCCAAGAGAAGTGGCATCGTTGCTCTAAGGAAGAGAACCAATCCTTCAGCTCAAATTACACTATTGTTCTCTATTTTTAAATAGACTCGCCTCAATCCCAACTCAAGTATTCCAATAACGAAGCCAGTTACAATCAATTCCCAGCCAAAGACCTTCAGTATTACCCTTAACATGCCATTCTTTGGATTACTTCTATTCTTCTTGGCCTCATCCTGCCAAGCCTGAAATAATTTTTCACCCAACTTTTCTGCTTTATGCTCGCTGAGCACATCATAAAGATCATTGGGTCCCAATGTAGTTTTCCTTCCCTTGAACAATATAGGCAGTGCAAAGCTAAAAATACCAATACAATTTATAATTTTAAATTTATTATTCAATAATTAAAATCAAGTGTGCAAGGGGTGTATTTAGCGGATCGACGGTTTCAGTTCTGGAAGAAACGCCGATTTAAATTAAATAAAAGAATGTATATTCTGTTTTAATGAGATAATTATATGTAAAAACTTATGAAAAATGTTTTGAATTCAAAAGGAGTTTTTTATAATTAAAAATAAAAATTTGCATGCAAAAATAAGTTAAAAATTTATATTACTAAAATACTTTAAATATTATTTATAAAGATGTTATAGTTGCGTGGTAAGACACATAATTGTAGTATCCGAATAATTACAACTGATAAACAAAACATGCACAATATCTTATCATTGATAAGAGATAGAATAAACCAAATAAAATTTGCAAATATCTGTCAATATTTCAGCGTTCTCTACCAGTTATTGGAGGAAAAAAATTATGCCACTTTCAATACTGTGGTAAAATTATTTTAAAAAAATGAAGTGACGTTTCCCTTTTTTTAAACTTTTAAAATTATATAAGTATCCAAGGTATAATGAATACTTGTTTATTAATGAGCATCAAGTTCATAATAAGACAAAATATAAAAATATTTTCAATTGTTAATTTTGACTTACCAAAACATTAAAGCCGAGATGCAATTTGCAGTCTCGCGGGGATTTGGCGCCAATTTCTCAGCTGCCATCTTCAAACGAATGCAGTTGTAATTTCTGTTTTAAAAATTTCAAATTTCTTTGAATAAATTCGTTTTTTTTTAATAGTGCACTACAAAAATAAATAACGCACTAATAAACTTTTAGCCGCATTTAATTCACACTTCAGATAAGAACATCAGACACCAGATGCCAAATATTCATAACGTTATCACAGATTATGCACACTTTTATTGTTGTTTATCATCGCAGGTTTATTATTGTTTGCAAATGTTTGCAAATTTATATTAATAACAAAACACACAAATACACTTTCAAAACTTTCCATTCAATTTAATAGTGGTCACAAGTTCTCAGACCGCAGCTCAAAACATAACTAAAAACAAAATAGAGAAAATGCTCTCTGCGAAACTCTTGCAACAGCTGTGCGAACAGCTGATGGCCGACGCTCTCAATAAGAGAAGTGTTGCCATATCGTCTCATTTACATGCTTGCTTATCTAGTTACGTATACGTATGCTCAATCCTGAGCGTTATCCAGTGTTGCCAACTCTCCGGGACCGGAAAAAGCTATATCAACATTTAAAAATAGCTGGAAAATCTACAAGAAAGCCATTTAAAAACGTTTTTATACTTCTTAGGTTGACTTTAACGATCGACAGTGCTCGAATCATCGAACGAACTCTAATGGAATTTGAGTCACTGAACGATCTAAAATGGGATCCGAGTCACTGAACTAAATGACCTACAATCAGGGATTTAGTTCGTTCGTTCACTATATGGAATAATTCAATTGATCTTAATCCGAGCGATATGATACAACTCTATGTCACAGCCCTAAGCGAATAACCACTATTATTGACATCGATCGATAACTATCGATCAAATTTGCTCTGCTTCGTCTTTCAGCAAACAAAAAGAATTTCGCAACAAAGAATTGCCGGTCGACAGTTCATTCTGATTTTGTATTAGCTCGTGCGGTAGTAAATAAAATAAATTAATTAAATTGTTGTCCGACAGTGAATAACGTTGCCGATCAAAGGAAATATGAGAAATATCAATAAAATGACTAACGAAGATTATCGGCTTATTATTAAAGATAATGAATATGCCAAATTTAAATCAATTTTCAAATTTCAATCAATTTCAAAGGACGATCAAAAAAGTATTTATGAGATATTGTTGACTACTCCAAATCGTGCAAATTTCTTGAAATTATTCATTGATACTAACTACGTAAGTTATTATACATATACATTGTATATAAATAAGAGGTTCCCAGCCCAAGATGCGCTGATTCACCTTGGCCCAGCCCATTGCCCCGAAACCCCGAATTGTGATTGTAATATCCCGAACAAAGAAAATCTACAGTTTAGTTTTCTTCTTTTTATTGGTGTTTGATCGTGTTGGTTTTGGGCACCGCTGATATTAACACAATATATGTATGCCGGTTGTAACACGGACACACAGTGGCTCACAGATTATTTGACACACATCATTTTAAACTGCATAATATATACATTTAGTGAAGAAAGTTTTAGTTTTAAAAATACTAAATTCTATGAATATTATTTATTCTTTTTTTAACTTGTTTTAAGAATATTAGGCAAGAATAATAAAAAAAGAAATAAAATAATAATCCATAATAAATATATATTTTTTGCAAACACTCATATAAAAAGTGGAATGTAAATTTTTGCTTAAGCTACAGTTAGTCAAGTAATTGCTTTGATATATTTTATTTAGAAAAATCGTGACTAGCACAATAAATAATAAGTTTATTCTTCCAATGCTGAAAAACTACATAATAAAAAAAAAAAAACCTATCATAATTTTTGGTATCATTTTTCAATTTGAAAAAAGAATTAATAAAATTCATAATTTAAAAATCACTAAAAAACAAATATATCATAATAATTACATGACACACTGTACATTTATTTTTGTATTGTTATCAGTATGAGTAATATAGGACAATAACATTTTATTGTGCATTCTTGGAATATATGTATATTTTAAGTTCATACCCGGTATAGTCTACGAATTTCGGGTATATTGTATACGTTGCATTGTATATAAATGTTATAAATTTTTCATTTATTTTATTTAAATAAAAAACGCCCATCATTTACCCTACAGCAAATATATCTCTTATGTTCAGAAATTTTATTCCAATTTTGAATAAAGTAAACAGTCACTTTTATTATTTTAGATCATCCCACTTTATTCTATCAAGATCGCATTAATAAAACGAGGCGAGCGCCGAAATATATGGACTAGTTTTTATAATGTTAGACTTTACATAAACAAGTGATACACACTTAAATAAAGTACCGGGTATCTTATAGTCAGTGACTCATCTACAGCGTTCTTCGTTGTTTGATTTAAAAATTTAACAATTTCTTAATATCTTTTTCAGGTTAATCCACGAAGTGAAAAAGCTGCAATAAACTACGTCGCCGAATCGTTGCATTTATCTAATTTTCTTGTATTATGCTATAACGATCAGAATATTGTTTATGTTGATCAGAAATACCAACAACAAACTCCACTCAACTACTTAGCCAAAAATGTAACCAAAGAAAATGCGTGGGAAATTCGTGAGTGCATGGAACTGTTGCTTCGTAATGGCGCCTCAATAAGTACTCCGGATAATAATGGAAAGGTACCGCTGGACTATGTGATGACTAACGAAGAGCTGCTACCAGAGGATAAATATGAGCTGATCTACAATTTGCTTCTGCGATATGAGCGTAGAGATGCATTAACAGACATGGCGTGGACTTATATAGAAGATAAACATTCGCAAAGACATTATTCAGAGTTGAAAAGAGAATCCCTCGATAACATAATTTCATACCGATTCAAACCGAAAAAATATTCCAGGCAGTATACTGAAAAAACAAACTATCTAATTGATGTGTTGGTCAATCGCAATGGTGAAAACGCTCTAAAAATTCTTCGCCAAACGCTTAATATAAACTCAGACGAGGAAAACAAGCAAATTCTCCTGAGGGCCAGAGAAACAAAAAACATAAATCTCTTCCAGGAAATAATAATTTCGGAGGATCTTAACTTGGACCAAAGCATAAGCAGAAAGCTGGCCAATGAGATTATTAATACTATGCCATCGGAGTTAAATGATAAAGGAAAACATTTGAGCGACTTTGAATTTCTTAAATTACTTTTCAAAAGCAGACACGTTGACATTAATGGCGTTGATGAGAATGGAACTACTCTGATCGGTTATGCTGCATCTAAGCGCAAAGAAAAGATTGTGAAGCTATTACTTCAGTATGGAGCTTATTTGGGCATGAGAAGTAATTACAGGGAACAGCCCATGGCGAATATAAGACCCAAGATACTTGAAGAACACTTGGACTCCTGCATTACAATGGATGCAGAAGAATCCCCAGACAGCAATATTATCATGAATCTAAACAATTTTTGGCATAAATCCACTATATTCCCAACAGATATTGCTCACAATGACATGAGGGCCATCTCGCATTTCAAAAATTCTGAAGATCTGAAACATTTACTGACTCATCCAATAGTGACGTGTCTTTTAAACCATAAATGGCAACTGTATTCAAAATTCTTCTATATTCATTTCGTCATCTATTGTATTTTTCAAGTCTTAATAGCCACACATATTATTTTGAATTTTTACAATCAAAAGACCAGGATAATACCATTTTTCTGTTTCCTATTCTTGATCTACCTTCTTGTTCGTGAGATTGTGCAGTTTTTGTTGGGATGGCTGCACTACGTAAAATTATTCTTCGTTAATCTCATGGATCTGTTAATTATCGGATTCTCTATGTACACATGCTTTGGATCAGAAGAGATTCAAAACACCATTGCTTCATGCACATTACTGTTAACATTCTTCAAGCTATTTTTACTGATGAGCTCATTGCGAATCAACTTTATATCAATGCCACTTCTAATGCTATTCGAGGTTATCAAATCTGTACGAAAGTCGAGTATACTCCTTCTCGTGGTGGCCGTTTTTGGTGTTTGTTTTCATATTGAATTTGGAGAAAAACCGACTATGGAATCAACCAACTCTACGAACAGTTTAAGCATGAATTTTAACACTATTATTTCATCTTTCATAATGTCTACTATTATGTCAACTGGCGAATATAATGCAAGCAGTATGAATTTTAGAAGCATATTCGGTTTCCCTTTGATACTTCTATTCGTGATCATCGTGGGAATTTCGTTATTTAACTTATGGATTGGTCAAGCAGTACAAGACATTCAGGTAAGTTTCATTATCTCTTTACAACTAATTATTTTAAATATGTCTCTCTTTCAGATGATCAAAAATAATGCGGAAATTATTAGAGCCATTGACTGCATAAATTTTCTAAACATGAGTGAAGAATTTTTAAATCATCCAAAATTATATTTAGTTAAATTCTTCTCGAACCCGGAATATAAACCAGTGCAAAAAATTACCATTCGTCAATATCGATATCCCTATGAAATGACATGCGTCGAATGTGAAAATGTTCCCGCTCACAAAATGGACTCAATTTCACTAGAAATAGAGAGTGAGAAACCAAATCGCTCGGTCAATATAAAAGAAGATTATGAAAATGAACCAAGAGTTGATGAACCGTGCTTGCCTAAGCCTGAGGCCAAAGTTGATGAACGTGTCACAAGTTCTCCATCATTTGGCCCTATAACGAATCTTATGGAACAATTTAACGAATTTTGGTCCAAATTGTTTTCCAAAAATGTTATCGATACTAAAACCGTCGAACGTGCTGTACAAATTGCTGAGAAAAATTCAAACAAAATATCACATTGACATTGAAAATCTCTTTAAACTCTTTGAAACTTTTAGACCATTGTAATCAAAAGAAACTTTCGAGGAAAGAGAGTAAAAGTTATTTGGCAAATACTTAAGTATTTTAAACTGCTTTGGTTTTTGTACATCTCGTTAAATTAATTGATATTGTAATAAATTTCATCTTCTCAGAAAACAATAGAAAATTTGTATTTTAAAAACTGTCAAACCAATTCAAAATTTAAATTAAAAGCTGTTAAAAATCGGCGGTCATAATTATCGCACTATCAATATCGATATATCGCATAGAATGAAAATGCTTTGTCATCGATAAGTCAGAGTTTCGATCATTTTTCAGTGTTGCCAACTCTCCGGGACCGGAAAAAGCTATATCAACATTTAAAAATAGCTAGAAAAAGCTGGGAAATCTAGAAGAAAGAAAAGAAAAAACGTTTTTATACTTCTTAGGTTGACTTTATAGTATATATAATATACTACAACTATAAAAAACAGTAAAATAGCAGTATAATGTGAAATATTCTAGTATTTCTTTGAACTTAGAAAAAAGCTAGAACTCCAGATGTGGCGGAAAAAAGCTGAGTTGGCAACACCGTTATTTTTTCGAAATGGCGCGCGATTCAAATTTTTGCTAATTTTAGCTGTAATTTTGAAAGAAAATTGAAATTTGATGAAAATTTTTAATTCGAAATTAGTTAAAATTAGGGGAATCATTTTGAAAAATGTTTGAAGATCGTCAGCCCTCGGGGGAAGAAGTGAGAAATTTAATTCTAAAAAAGATTAAATTAGATTGAGAAAAATGCAAAAAAAGTAAGCAAAAATTTAAAAAATTCTAACTAATTATTATAATAATTATTATAATAATTATAATATTATAATCTTATTTCTTAAGTTTATTATTATTATTCAATATTCAATTTGATAATAGAATACAAATCGAAATTCTGTCAATTCCTTTAAATAACAACGTCTAAAACTATATCAAGTTTAAATACTATTAATAAATTTTTATAGCTTTTGTCAAAATTAAGGTGATTCATTTTGCGAGTGAGCAATTTGTATAAAAAACTCAAAGAAAGGATTTATACTTTATATTATTTTTGTATTGTATTGAAATATGAAAATTGCAAGCTTGAGTATATTTGTTTTGTTTTTGCCTTTATTTAAATTTATTTATTCCCATATATTATAGAACCTTTCTTTATTCACCTGTCGAAAATAAGCTTGTTTATATTATAATAGGATTTATATTATACATATATTTACAAAGGTGGTGCATATTTATTTGGTAAGGCACTGTATATCGTTGCTTTTAGACACTTAAAATACATACAAATATATAAACATTAACAATATTCACTTCAATGCATAGGCACTTACACACAGATACATAATAAGTACATTTAAAATTACAGACAATATTTAAAGATAAACATGAAATGGACGATTTTATATACATTCGATGAAACTTTCCAGCATAACGATTTAAATAAAAAAGAATATATTGATAGATTCTACATTTGTTGGCCTTAAGATGATAGCTTTCGAGTGTGTTGGATTGATTCAAATGCCTGGAAATTATAAGAATTATTATTAATGAATGGAGAAATATTATAAATATTTATATTGTTCACCTTCTTGGCAACCTGTAAGAGATTCTCATAGGTTGATTTGCCAGTCTGCTTGACCATGTCATGAAAAACTTTGGATTCCGCAGAGATGAGGAGTTCGTAGGGTGTGCCAAACTCAACAACTCTTCCCGCATCCATGACGAGCACCTTATCCGAATCCATAATAGTGTGTAGCCGATGAGCTATTGTCAATACCGTGCAGTCTTTGAACTTATTCCTGATGGTGGTCTGAATAAGTGCATCAGTTTGTGGATCCACATTGGCGGTGGCCTCGTCCATGACCAGAACCCGATTCTCCCGTAGAATGGCACGTGCCAGACACACGAGTTGTCGTTGACCCACACTGAAATTTGTGCCGCCTTCTGTAATTTTGCTTTGCAATCCACTTGGTAAATCGGCAACGACTTCCTTTAGTTTAACCTCTTCCAAAGAGGACCATAACTTCTCATCGCTGTACTCATCGAATGGATCCAAATTGTAACGCATTGTGCCAGAGAATAGTACTGGTTCCTGAGGTATAATCGATATCTTACTGCGCAAATCATGCAAGCCCATCTCTTGCGTGTCCCGCTTATCGATTAGGATGGATCCATCGGTGTAAGATAGGCGGAATAATGCATTTATCAGCGAGGATTTGCCAGCGCCCGTGCGACCCACAATGCCGACCTTCTCACGCGCTTTGATGACAAAGTTAAGAGATTTGAGAACATATTCGGACTTGGGATCTGGGAAATAACGTAGACTCAGCTCTTCAAAGGATATCTTGCCATTTTCAGGCCACGATTTAGGCGGTTTCTTATCAGCAGGGGCCTCCAAAGCTCCCTCTGGTTCAATATCCTCATATTCGACAACACGCTCCACGGCAGTCATCGTGTTCTCCAGCTCAGCAGACTGACGCATGCCCCACTGCACCATGCCAGTCATACCCATTGCCTGAAGAAAGATAGTGTATAAGTAACAGGACATAGGATAAATGAATTGTAGCTTACCTGGGTAATGGCCAGACCCACTTCGCCACCATTAGCAGGTGGGAAAATGAAGAAACTTAGTGTTATGATGCCAATGTAGATGATACAAAAACAGTCGAGCCAAAAGCCAAAGGCACGCGATGTGCTTATAAACAGATAAAAGGCCGAGCTATGCAAATCCTGATGATTATCGAATTCTCCGATGAGCACATGTTGTGCTCCAAAGGCACGTATTGTCGATAAGCCGGTAAGTGAAGCCGCCATATGGGAATAAATCGGTGAACGAGCTGTTGAGTAATACAAATTAGTTTCTGGTTGAGTAATTCAACACTTTTACTTACTAATTGCCTCCAGTCGCTTGATATTACGTGAGGTTTTCAGGTAGAACGTTCGCAGCTGATAAAAGATCAATACGAGTACCAATGTTGGAATGAGAAACAATGGATTCACAACGGCAATCACAATGACAATGCCGCCCAGTGAGAGAAAGATTTGAATGACATCCATCATGACAGCGGGCAGTATTTCATCCACCTGGCCCATATCCTTGGAGAAGCGATTAAGTATACGACCCGAGGGATTCGTATTGAAAAAGTACATGGCAGCTCGAGAAATGCCACGAAACATGGAATTGTGCAAACTGGTCGATGCTTTCATGGCCAGATTAAAGAATAGAAATGATCTCGCCAAAGTAAAAGCGATGGTGGCAATTGTAATCAATGTAAAGATATATGTATCCAGCATTTCCGCATCCACAGACCAGCCCAATTCATTTAACCAGTTGGCAAGATGATTTTCCAGCACATGGGAGGTGTCTGTATCATTTGAGACGGTCATCTCAGAATCCATTGCAATGGTGCTGTTGTCACTCTCCTGCCGCACACTTCCCTTCTTGGCAACCCTGTGATGGAGATGTATTTTCTATTACTTAATTATTCAAGAGATCTCTTAGAACTTACTTACCAATATGCTAGGAAATAGTCACCCAGGGAGGCCAATATCTGGGACAGCAGACAAAAAGCCATCATGACGAAGAATGCAAAGAAACCGCCACCAGCTTTAAAATATTTGTTGTAGAGTCCCAATCCAATGTTGCCCTGTTCCTGTGACTCCTTTACGTGCATCTGTTCAGCTGCTGTTTCATCCAGGGCAGAATCCGCAAGAGATACCAGTGATTGCTCGCTGTTGCGTCGTTTCTCGCTGGTTGATCCCGATCTGGAGTGTGATCCATCCATGTTCTGCTCATCCCGCGACGAATCACCCAGCATTGCAGCAAAGTCTAGCCCAGATTCACGCAAGGAATCATATGTGCCCACTGCGCTCACTTGTCCCTTGTCCATGATGATAATTTGATCGGCATGCTGAAGGAATTGCAGCTGATGCGTTACCAGGATAACAATGCGATCCCTCAGATATCCACGCATGCATTTCTCAAACAAATGCCGTGCCACGTGGGTGTCCACAGCACTCAGAGGATCATCCAGAAGATAAATTGCCGTCTGACGATAGACAGCACGGGCCAAGCTAATACGTGCCTTTTGACCACCCGACAGGGAAGCACCACGTTCTCCGACAATCGTCTTGTCGCCATAGGGAAGTAGCTCGAAATCTCGTTCCAGGGCACAGTTCTTTACCACAAGCGCATAACGTCGCTTGTCCATGGCCTGCCCGAAGAGTATATTCTGACGCACAGTTCCCGTGAATAGCCAAGGCTCCTGGGATGCATAGGAGAAACTGCCATTGACACGAATCTCACCCGATTCCGCACGCAGCTCGCCGAGAATGGCCTGAATGAGGCTGGATTTTCCTGAACCTGTGCGTCCCACAATGCCCAGCAAAGTGCCCGGTTGGACGCGTAAGTTGACACCGTTGAGGGTATAATCAGGTGAGTTGACATCCCATTTGGCCATCAATCCATTAATGGACACTTTAGCTTCAGATAACACTGCGTTCTCATTGATATTCTGCATAGATGTTGGCGTTAGCAACTTCTCCTTGGCTTCCAGGTTATCCTGCTCCAGTTTGGAGCTCACAGTTGTCTGATTAGTGCCCGGTGTGGACACCAATAGATCCAAAGATCTATCACTCACATCCGTCTCCTCATAGAGCATATATTTCTCTACACGTTTAATCGATATCAAAGCCTCGGCCATCTGGGAGATGCCTTGCGGAAAGAACACAGTCATTGTGGTGCGCAGAATGTTGTAATAAGCGGTGATCACAAAAGCCACTTCCGGTGTCAGAAACGTGCCCAACAGGACGTAACCAACCAGGCTCAGAAAGATGGAGACACGTGTGAGGAAAATGATAAATGATAGCAATATGCCACGTATGTAGGAGACGTGTCGTATCGAATTGATTTCCTTCTTTCGGGCAAATGCCACAAGATGCTCGAAAGGCAACTCCCAAGCGTACATCTTGATCACTTGAATCCCAGCGATTATCTCATTCATCATCCGAACACGCTCATCTGTTCTCAGTGCTGTGCGCATCCTCAGTGCCGATGTCTTCTTGCCCAGCCAGGCCTGCAGAGGGATGAACATCAGCATGAATGCAACACCAAACACAGCGGCAACTCCAATCTACAAATTCAAATAATACACACCATTAACTATAACAATAGTTAGCAGTCTCAACTCACCTTTAAGTACATTAGATACGTAATAAACAACGTCTGGAGAGGTCCGACCCATAGATAATGCACAAATATAGTCGCTAAATCCAAACGGCCCACATCATTGGAGATCAGATTAACAATATGTCCCGCTGTCGTATCCCCCAATGCCGTCTTGCTCAATTTTAAAGCCTTGCGATAAATCATGCTGCACAATCCTACACGCATTTTCATGCCCACGTGGATGGTGCCCAGCATATAAGGATGCATGATGAACACGTTGAGGGCACTGCAAGCAATCACGCCAGCGGCATAATAATAGGCGGCATCAATAGTCTCCGATCCATGAGTATAATATGATATCAGCTTGAGTAGAAACAGTGGCTGTATCGTCCTGAGTCCCAGTTCCAGCAAGAAGAGCACCAATCCCAGTAGTGCAAAGTAAGGGCCAAAGACTTTCATCAGAGTTCGTAGCAAACTTGGTTCCTTCTTGGAGTTCTGTTGCTTCTTTAGCAGCTCCCGATCCCATTCGGCACATAATTTATCTCCAAGTGTCTCTAAAAAAGTAAAGAAAAAATAAATATTAAAGATTAAATGTAAGAAAATTAGAAAATAATTAGTTTTTTTCAAATCTATATTTCCTGCATGGTATTAAAGAGTATAATTTAAGAACAGAATAAGACTTTAATCTTTCTGTATATTTTTTTTAATAATTTATTTATTATTGTGGAATACACAAAGAGTAAAATATACAATCTTTGCATCTTTTTTTATAGCCAAAGCTTTATTTGTTTAAGAAGGTGGAGTATAAGGTTTCACATAAAAGATTCCAAGACTTGAAGCTTTATAAACAACGTCATGTTATCTACATTCCTACATAAATAAAGACAGAACTCCACCCGAAAGTTAAGTCATCATATCGATAAAACTAACAAATACAGTCGAATGTCATTTTGGTGGTGATGGTCATATAATCAGTACCAGGGGTGTAGCAACCCTTTCAATATATTTACACTTTTAATGCATGATAATATATATTGATATAATAAAATGAGATCTGTTGATATGTTGAAACAAAATTTGTTTCTCTATTAATCATAATTATCTATAATTATTGTTATGATTTGATTCGCAGCATTACTATGTTCAAGTGGGTGTAGTACTAACTATATAGATAAGTAGGAAATAATTGTGATTGCTAGGTTCGTAAAGATAATCTTTGCACATGGTTAAACTTATCAACATGAAGCATTACAAAATATTCCTCAAATAAACAATAATTAAATGTGCAACACGAGTCAATGACCGAATTTACAAACGTATATATATATTTTAAGACTGATAAGTTAAGCTCAGCTAAAGATGTTGATTGTTCCAAATAAATATAAATATTTCTCAACTTTTTTGCTTTTTCTATAGAATACGTATATATAAATGTGCAGAATAATTGTGCTCAATTGATTTGCTTTGCTCAGTCGGAAATTGAGTGAAATCAATTGTGCTGTGAATACATGTACATACATACAAATACATATGTACATACAAAGATGTTTAAATTACTTTCTTGTGAAATTCATTTCCACGTGAAAACTAAAAAAGTGTCAGTAGAAAATAAAATAGTTTGAATTTGAATGCTTAAACATTCAATGGGAACAAAAACCGGTTTCTGTGATGACTTAAAAGAAGAAGATAACTTAAATACTATAATTATGTGCTATTGTAGTTATTGTTTATCCACTTTATGGCTTACGCACCTGATTTGTGTTCCTTCAACGCCTTATAGAGATCTTCAGTTTCCAGCATTTTTTTGTTTCCCTTAATAAACGTAGGCATGGTAAACCTACATACGTATATACAATTGTAATACTGTTATACTGTTATACTATGGTTATTACATACCAGAAACATATTGCCGATATGAAATTGGCATTTTCTCGTGGATTCTCCGGCAAATCAGTTGTTTTAATCGACTGCATTGTTCAAATTGGACCTAAATACCTTCTTTTTTTTATCTAATAAGGGCAACAACAAATAAATAGATAAGCATTAAATAGTTTTCACATTGTTGTTTGTTGCTAATTGATAATTACTATGACAAACGCATTGATTGATTTATCATGATATGCAGGATTTCTTCGACTTTTACGATTGTGTTTCATACATACAGTCTTGATATTTCATAACTTTACATAATTATGTGAAATAAGGAATTTATTCTTGTTATTAGCTTTATCGCATGCACTTTTGTCTTGTTTTCACATAATTTACTGTATTTATCGCATGCACTTTTGTCTGCACTTTTGTTTTGCACGTCAGCCTTGAGCTTTGATCTTAACGAAGCTTAATCTGAGCTTAAGTTGCCGAAATCGCTAGAAGTGAGTGTAAGTATGTATGAACATATGTATGTATGTATATATGCACTTTAAATGTTGTTGCAATCATATAAACTATTATGTACGCACATTTGCACTCAGTTATCTGAATTTATAAACAGAAACATATGTGCAGGGATGACTAAGGACTACAAATAATAAAGAAATTCAATATGCAAGTGTTTGCTTATTAAAAGTATACATATATACATATGTATATTTATCAGATCGAATAAGTCCACCGCTAATGCAGAATCGCATAGTAACACAGGCATACACATAATGATATATGTACATATTTACAATACGTATGCCGTTTTATAGAACACGCGGCGATATTTGCACTTGATATATGTATATGTACGCATACATCCAAACATATGTACATAAGTATGTATGTATGTATGTAAACAGCATTATATATGCCAATGTCATGACCGCATTTAGAGTTTACACTAACGGTACTCCCATACTAAAGCTTAGTTCCTGCTCATTCACGATTACTAATTATCTATTGTTATTTTAGATAAAAGGCCATTTTCGCAATTCTCTCAAATTATCTAATCACACATGTATTTGCCACACAAACAAACAGAGGCAATTACAAGCTAAATACATATGTACATACATATATGTATGTAATTGCTCGCTTCACGTGAATCGAGAACGTATTGAACACAGGTACATAGATATATACTTTTCTTTAAATTAGACAATGCTCAATAATAATTGAAAATCATTCATTCTCATTTGCTGAACACGAGTTACAATTAACAAAACGAACAAATTCAAACGATTGTAAGTACACGCGCACAACAATAAAAAATCAAACCGTCTGCCTGTAAGGGCAGCATTCTACTGAAAAACAGCTGGCGGCAAACAGCTCTTTTTACCGAATTCGACGCAAGCACATGCATACACACACACACACACACGCACTTGCAAATACATATGTACTACTCTCATTCGCCGCCAATGAATCAATCAACAAGTATGTGGAGAATTTGGGGGAGTATAGGGCATGGTGAATAAAAAAGTGTGGTGTAGACGCCGCAACCAAAGCTAGACTCAAACAAAAGAATACATATATAATATATATATATTTTGGAATGCTTCTCTGTATATATGTACATATGTATGTATGTATGTAAATTAGCAATGACTTCATTTCAGTTGGCTTACAACAAACTAATACAAGAAACGGAAAGGCCACCTTATGAACCAACTGGATAATTGCACTTTATCAATTAATGAAATCAATAACGACTTTACCACATTTCAACATTAACTAATTGTTACAGGCAACCAAAGAATTTTACCCCAAGACAATCCCGTATGTGGTTATCAGGTACATTTCATACATCAACAGACTTTATTCAGACACATTTGGCACGTTTATTGTTTTTCAAAATTATAGTTTTATTTTTCTTTTGTGGTCATCTGTACATTCAAATGTATGCACTCACATTTAATAGAAAACTTAGGCAACAAGAGCAGAAGCTGTGCTTGACTCGTACTTCCAGTTGGGGGCAAGCACGCTCTTGGTTTTGTAGTAGCGGGCCAGACGGTGGATTCTGGACTCGACCAGAATCAAGCGGAACTTGCCGTCCTTATCCTTGCGGCTACGCTCCAAATGCTTGCGGATGGCAACAGCCTTCTTGATCATATGATAAAGATCCTCGGGGATGTCGGGCTTGAGGCCCACCGATTTCATTATGCGCAAAATTTTGTTGCCATTCACAAAACGCACCTGGGCCACACCGTGCGAATCACGGAGGATTATGCCTGGAAACGTAGAAAATCCGTATTATTAACATAACCTCAAAATGCCAAAATAAACAATAATACCGATTTTGGAGGGAGTCAGGCCCTTCTTGCCCAGCTTCTTGATCTGATCCTTTACATCCTCTGCGTTGAGCTTCAGCCATGAGGGAACTGTGCGTCTGTAGGGGAGAGCTGATTGGGATATACCCTTGCTGCAGAATAAAAAAATAAAACGTATTGTTAAATTAGCCAGTGAATGACAGCTAATGAGAAGAGGAAGAGCGAGCGTATTCGATTGGAACATGTGCTTGCCATGGTGGCCAAATTGTACATTAAAACAACGGCAGTGCAACCAAAAATCATATTTCAATTGTATCGGATTGTAATGGCACAACAGTCAAGCACATTTTGCACAAATATTCGCTTATTTACTATTGAAAAAACAACTACCCAGGAGCGTGCATACGACCCATGATGTTACTCGCTTGGTTTTTTACACCGAAAAGAAAGTGGAGACTTGTGGAGAAACACTCTTCAGCAAAACTCTACAAAATACGCAGGGTTGCTTTGACTCTCACCGCGTTAAATACTTGCTCCTCACTTATCAGATTTGCTCCACACTTAACATAGTCGCTACTCGTTGCTGGGCTAAAAATACTCTACTCTACACAAGTTGTTTTGTAGGCAACACTTTGCTCTGTAATTTATTTATTTAAAGTGCTAAAAATGCAGTCAGATAATTACAGTGAAACGCTGAGACAGCTAGAAAATGAAGAATTGGAGGTGAGCACGACTAAAACAAGTGTTGTTAGTGTCTATTACATATGACTTGCAATTTCTCAGAATACCGCACTGGGCGCCGAAGTTTACCAAAAGATGATGGCAATTTACCTGTACCAAAACAAACTGTATGCAACAATGATTAGTTAACGTTAAATGTATTGACCGAACTTATTTGTTTACAGTGCCAATGCAAAACTGCTTTGGATGCGCATATCCGACAACCTGAAGGAACAGAACAAAGAACTGGCACAACTTAATATTTTGAATCTTGCTCTGCAGCACAACAATTACTCAGATTTCTTCAAGCACATTAAATATGAGTGGTCTGAGGTTAATAAGCCCATTGTTAATGATCTGTTGGGTGCGTACTGCTAAATTATCTTTATTACGTTTCTTATATTGTATTCCTTGTACAGTTCAAAAGCGCGAGGAGCTCTTCAACTTGACGTCAACTGCATATGTCTCAATATATGAGCAAAATTTGCTCGAAATGGCACAAATGACGCCTGATGAACTTAAAAATGCTTGCCCAGACTGGACACGCGAACTGGATGGCGATAAGCCCATTCTACTACCGAAAATTAGGGAACCCACACCTCGCGTGGCCAGCGATGATCAATTGCTTAAGTTAACCGAGTTTGTATCGTTTTTAGAAAATTAATCCTAAATAAAAATAAAATGAACTTTCCGGCTTTTATCTGTCAAGTGGGGGAGTAATTCTGTTAATTTGAGGAGCAATACTGTTAGCATTGGTATCGAGTAGGATCGTTCTTGTCTCGTTGTGTCATTTAGAAGAACAAAAAAAAAATTGCACGGAAACGGTATCGCATTTTCACTGGAAAATCAATCGGAGAACAATTTGTAATCGTGGACATTTACAAAAGATTGCATAAAAAACTGTGCGAAAGCATTTAATTATATTACAAACCGTAATATCAACGCTTGGTCAATTGTAATTCGTGCGGAATAGAAAAATACCGATTTTCTGTAAGAGTGTGTGTGTGAGAAAAGAAAAATGGCAGCAAGCGACAAATCTGTCGATGATTCCCTATATCCCATTGCGGTATTAATTGATGAATTGAAAAACGAGGATGTGCAGGTTAGTAGCTATACATAGTTGCCTGTGAGCAGGTTGATAAAAATGTACGACCGTAGTTAAATTGTGCAAATATCTAGGCTAGTTACATTTGTACCTAACTCATGTGTGTGAGTGTATGTATGTGGTGCATATATTTATGTGTATGTAAAAGTATGTATGCCTATGCAAAAAAATGCGTCATTGTGTGAATAGAAATTTAGGTGTGTATGCGTGTGTATGTTTTTGCTATCTTTTATTTTGTTTAATTAGTACTTGAGTATTTGATAAAAATTAATAATAACTTGAATTTCAGCTACGTCTTAACTCGATCAAAAAGCTGTCAACTATTGCTCTCGCTTTGGGCGAGGAACGCACGCGCTCCGAGTTGATACCGTTCCTAACTGAAACCATATATGATGAGGATGAGGTGTTACTTGCACTTGCCGATCAATTGGGCAATTTCACAAGTAAGTTTAATCGTTTATTTCCATGGTTATACATAAATTAATTGAACTTATAAATAGGTCTTGTCGGTGGCCCCGAATATGCCATGTACTTGTTGCCGCCCCTAGAGAGTTTGGCCACTGTAGAGGAGACCGTGGTACGGGACAAGGCCGTTGAATCTCTTCGCACTGTTGCTGCAGAGCACAGTGCCCTTGACTTGGAGATTCATGTGGTGCCAACGTTGCAACGTTTAGTATCCGGCGATTGGTTCACCTCACGCACCTCGGCCTGCGGACTTTTCTCAGTGTGCTATCCACGCGTCACACAGCCGGTCAAGGCAGAGTTGCGTGCCAACTTCCGTAAATTGTGCCAGGACGAGACACCCATGGTGCGACGTGCAGCGGCTAACAAGCTCGGCGAATTCGCCAAAGTGGTGGAGACCGAGTATCTAAAGTCGGACTTGATACCGAACTTTGTTCAATTGGCGCAAGATGATCAGGACTCTGTGCGGCTTTTAGCTGTGGAGGCTTGTGTCAGTATTGCACAATTACTGCCTCAGGATGATGTTGAACACGTAAGTTAAAAATACTTTATTAGCTATATAGGATTCAAATGCAATTCATTCATCATTTACTTGCAGTTGGTATTGCCTACGCTGCGTCAGTGCGCTAGTGATTCATCTTGGCGTGTGCGTTACATGGTCGCCGAGAAGTTCGTTGACTTACAGAAGGCCGTGGGCCCAGAGATCACACGCGTTGACTTGGTGCCCGCTTTCCAATATTTGCTAAAGGATGCTGAGGCTGAAGTGCGTGCAGCTGTGGCCACAAAAGTAAAGGACTTCTGTGCCAGCCTAGACAAGGCTAATCAGGTGCAAATCATCTTGAGCTCAATTTTGCCCTATGTCCGCGATTTGGTCTCCGATCCCAATCCCCATGTCAAGTCAGCACTGGCTTCTGTTATTATGGGCTTAAGTCCCATGCTGGGCGCTTATCAAACGGTTGAACAATTGCTACCGCTGTTCCTTATCCAGCTAAAGGATGAGTGCCCAGAAGTGCGTCTAAACATCATCTCCAATTTGGATTGCGTCAACGATGTCATTGGCATTCAACAATTGTCGCAGGTGAGTTTATACCTAACTTTGTACATATATGTATTCCATGATTATAATTCCAATTTACTTTCAGTCGCTACTCCCTGCCATTGTAGAGCTGGCTGAGGATTCCAAGTGGCGTGTCCGTTTGGCCATTATTGAGTATATGCCAGCGCTGGCTGGCCAGCTCGGCCAAGAGTTCTTTGATCAAAAGCTGCGCGGTCTCTGCATGGGCTGGCTTAATGATCATGTTTATGCCATCCGTGAGGCAGCCACGCTCAATATGAAGAAGCTGGTGGAACAATTCGGCGCTCCTTGGGCCGAGCAGGCCATTATTCCAATGATATTAGTCATGTCACGCAACAAGAACTATTTGCACAGTAAGTGCACGATCCTACTGAGTGCTTATTGTTATGTTCAGCTACTAATTGCATTTTCTATTTAGGAATGACCTGCCTCTTCTGCCTGAATGTGTTGGCTGAGGTTTGCGGCACGGATATTACCACAAAACTTTTGCTGCCTACAGTTCTGCTCCTAGCCGCTGATCCAGTTGCCAATGTGCGCTTCAATGTGGCCAAAACATTGCAGAAGATTTCACCGTTCTTGGAGGCCAGCGTGATTGATGCGCAAGTGAAGCCCACGCTAGATAAACTGAATGCTGATACCGATGTGGATGTTAAACATTTTGCTGCACAGGCGATTGCGGGCATAGCCGCCGGTAAGCATAAGTTTCAAGATTAATCCTTTGATTGCCATACACAGATCGATCCAGAACGCTAGCTGAAACATGATCTAACTAGCTTTGATACTGCGAATTTATATATATGTATATAAGTAATTTTACCACCGATCCCATAGAAATGGAGCTGAATGTCTTTAGAACTGCAGTGCCACCCTGTATGGGTCACAAGATTGAAGCTGCAATGGCCTCCAGGCTGATTGTTGAACCGCCTAAACAGTCTGAGGCAGCTGAAGGAGACGACGTTGCACTTGAACAAAATGCCAAATCTGAGAATGACTCCAACGAGGAGCAGAAAAGTGTTACGGAATGTTAGAGGATGAGTAGCCCAACCAAATATGTGTGGAACACCTCGTGTGTGGCTGACGTTCATCCGTTCTTTCCCCCGGTGCAGTTTCATTATTAATCCGCAAGCATTTGCAAATTGCAAAGAAACCTCCTGTTACCCAATGTTTCAAAAATTAGTGAATGTTTCAAATTGTGTGTGCGTTATTTTAGGGAATTCTGCAAGTGTGCATTAATACTAATTGTTGTTTTTTCATTTTATTTTCTGTCTCTTTCCCGGTATCACGAAATACGCCTCCATCTGTTAACTGTTTTTACACCGATTTACAGCGTAATCAACTTTATAATTTTTCTATTCTATTTTTAAACTGTATGTATTTCACACGCTGGCAACAAAAAATATTTGTAATTATTGTGTAGCAACACTTAAGAATGGAAACTTGTAGAAAAACGGAGCCTACTTACGTATAGAAATGGAGCCGACAACCGCAACCAGAGATCATTGAGAAAGAACCCTCGAACATCAACATATTTAACATTTTTAAAATGCATAAATCGAGCAAAAGCAAAGGAAGAGCCACAACAAAACGCGACACATAAGAATATCTATTACTTACATACTTATAAAATACATAATTTACCACATAAGCAAGCATTCATTATTAAAACAACAAAACAAATGTGTAGACTTTGAAAAACAAATGTATTGGTTAATCGCATCTGAATGCAAAATAAAATTTATTGTAAAAGAAATTATGAATAATTGGATACTTATTCAAAATTTGGGTTAAACTAATATCAAATTTAACGCCCAAAAGCTCTCAGCATAGTAATTAACAACTTATCGATAAATAAATGCAAGCTTCCATTGCAATCTCTAACTAAGCCGATCGCACGATTCGATTGTATTGCCAAAAGCGGTTTGTATACGATAATAAAGTGTGTGGTTGTATGCGTGCTTGCATAGAGCCCACGAATTTATTAGAGCTGGCAGATTAGCTTTTTTAAATCAAATGTAACTTTATTAACTTAAAAATAATTATAAGTTGACTTGCGGCAGAAAATCGACAACAGTTAGAGCATCATAAATAGAGCTTGGCTGGAATTTATTGCTTAATAATATTGAAACTAAAAATAGATTCAATTTGAAAAAATAAATAGGCTTATTTCTAATTTGTTTCGTAAGTAAACTTAGCTTTTTTTGCTTCTAAAAGTTTGCCAGCACTGGTGTGGAGGGAGAGCGTGAAAGAGACAGCGAGAGAGATAGAGAGTGTGAGTAATTACTTGCGCAGATCAGTTTTGGTTGTCATTGCGTTTGGACGCGTCGCACCTTGACGAGTGCGCAGGTTAGTGAAGCTTACGAAGCTATCGAATTATATTCATTGCGCGTATGTTATGTGTGCTTAGCTAATATTTATAATAAATTACACGGTAAATATTACTTTGTGCTGTTAAGGAATAATTAAAGTTTTGATTGCGCAAATATGTGCCAATGAATGTATATTTGTGTGTATGCGTGTGCTAGCTCGTTAATAGAAAGAGAAAGCCAATAAATTATTTTACGAGTCGCCGCACATCTGTAGACAACTAAAACTAAGCACATACATATATTAGTATGTACATATGTATGCATACATTTGCATATGTTTGGTTGTGATTTAATTCTGTAACTGAACACTTTAGTTTTTATTACAAATGTTCTGTTTGCTGTAAGTGTCAAGTTCATTATTTATGATCGAAGTTCTTTCATTCATTAATTACGCGAATATGCTTTGACCGTTATCGCACTTTGAGCTCAAGTGGCGCGTTTTATTAAACGCTGCTTCACGCTACGCCGCTCGCTTCGCCCCGCCCCGCCGATTAGCTTGACGCTCTCGAATGTCGGGCCTCTTGCAGTTGGTTAATTTAGTTGATAGCCATGGATGTAAATTGAAGTGCTTTCCGATACCCTGTAACCCCAAAAAATACCTGAATGTTTGCTTGGTCTTGCAGGTAGCACATAAACTGAATTTCAGTGGGACGAATTGATGTGCACTGCTTGACATGCACTGCTTGCAGTGTTGCATATTCAGGGGCTCCACCAACTACTCACACATATTAAATATTTTAAATAAGTTAAACTTTCAATCGGACAGATCTATGATCATAATTTTAATTTGTTAATTAATGTTTAAACTAAAATCAAACAATTTAATTTGATAATATCTTTAATTAATAAATTGAGCAATACAATACATATTTAAAAATGCACTGCTACAAATCAGCTAAACCTATGTATGTCCAGGGTATTTGTTAGTCAACCAGTCTTGTTTATGTTGATAGCGGTACCGGACACATCCATTGCACAGGTATTACAGTTACAAAAAATAATGACGGGTGCTCAACTGAAGCTTGTTTGACTGCGATTTAGAAATCGGCAGACAAAATATATGTACGTAGTATAATAAACATAGAGGCAAGTACTCACATACATACACAAATATATTTTATATACAATCCATAAATACTTACACAAAACTAAATATTCCGTACCCGTATCTTATCGCAAATCCTATTCGAAACGTCAGAATTTAATTAGATTTAATTTAATGTGATTTATTCTATGGATTTTAGCTTAGTTTTCTTTAATCAAGGCAAGCGACTGGAAGTGCTTCATTTTATTGAGTGGAAATTTCAAGTTTTATTGCATTCAACTACTTTAAACACTTTGTAATTTTTTATTACTTTTATATACATAAGTTTGTAAACAGTTAATATATCATTTTACAATTATTTCTTACAGCACAAATATGCACAAGGCGGTGAAAAATAAAGCCAGTAAGTGAAACCAAAGGAAATTGAATCCAATTAAGTGAAATTCCGAGAGAGTTATTAGTTTATATGGAAAGGGGACATTTAATCTTTTAGAGTTTACATAAGAATAGCTGTAGAAATGAAATTAAATTTTACTCCATACATTTCAACATAATGCTTAGCTATAGTTTAAATACCTGAAAGTGAATCCTTAACTATTATAGATAATAAATTTAATAATAATAGATACGTCAATAATCTGAAATTACTTATATACAAATAGTATATGTACATATACATATAATAGATATGTGCATATTATCTATGCCAACCCCATTTACGTATTAACCCATTTTCATATAATATCGTTACGTTTTTCAGGGTTATTATGCGGCCTTAAAAATTCCAAGGCAGATCTTACAACAGCCAAGTTTATACTTTATTATGGGTATGTATAATTATTTTGTAAACCCATGATAGCCAGTCTCTAAAACTTTTTTTATAATCATTTTTTTAATTTGTTTATAGACCCAGCGTAGCTGATAGCGATATCTATGATCTACACGACTCGAAGAGTCTGTTGGAGGATGAGCATTTAGATTTGAGCAAGAACACCGTACTGTATTTACATGGTTATTTAGAGGATCCCGATGTAGAGAGCATTCATGTTATTGCCGAGGCTTATTTGGAGCGTAATGATACAAATCTAATTGTTCTGGATTGGGGAGAATTGGCGGATGGTAATTACATCTTCGATGCTGTCGTCAATGCAAAGCAATTGGGTCCGGAATTAGCCAAAGTGTTGCTTGAGATGTTTGATCATGGATTGGATATTGAGAAATTTCATATTGTGGGACACTCATTGGGTGGTCAGATGGCTGGCATAATCGGACGCGAAATCTATAAACGCAGCAAAGGTGTAAAGAAAATTAAAAGGTGAGTTGTGAGCATTACCAACAATATTTGTTGTTAACAAATTTGTATTTATAGAATTTCTGGATTGGATCCGGCATTTCCACTTTTCTACCTCACCGCGGGATTGTGTAATCATCTGAATAAAAATGATGCTGAATTCGTAGATGTTATACACACAGATGCCTGGTTTTATGGAGCTCCGAGCAGTACAGGAACAGCGGATTTCTGGCCCAATGGTGGCAAGACACTTCAGCCCGGTTGCCCGAAGCGCAACTACAAAATGCTAAGCGATAATGATTTATCTAGCCACAGACGTAGTTGGTGGTTTTGGGCCGAAAGCGTATCTGATCGTTTTCCTATTCGATTTGATGCCGTGGCGTCCAAAAGCTGGGATGACTTTAAGCAGAAAAAAACTATTGAAACTGAAACATCTGTAGTAATGGGTCATAATTGTCCCACAGAGTAAGTTGGAGCATAAATCATAAATTCCTTCGGCAAATATATTATTTATTATATTTCAGTGTGCATGGCGATTTTTACTTACAAACTAATGGCGTAACACCATATGCACGTGGCAAAGAGGGTACTATCTATGTGGATCCCAAGGAACTCATAGGCAATAATAATGGCCATGCAATTACAGCACCGGTAAAGGTAGAGCCATGCAACTGTACTGCTTAAGCTTTATCATGTGCAGAATGAATAAATGTATAAACTGTTGCTTGCTTCTGTTAAATGAATATCAATGTTTAAGTCAGAACAAATAACTTGAAATGTGATTTTAAATCTATCAGCTTTTGGCGCCACATTTTTAAATTAATTTATCTTCTAATTACATCGATTAAAGCAGTTGCATCGATATGGAAGGTATCGCAAGGGCTACTCAAATCATCGATAGATGACGATATAAATTGTTTAACTATCGATGTTTTAAATATGTGGCAGCGAAAATATCGATATTTCTTAAGCACCCCTCGATGCGGCATATTACGCATCTCTAATAGCTTCTCAAAATAATATAATTCGTGTTAAAAGTGAACGTATTTTAAAATGAAGATAAAACTAATTGACTCCGTTGTACGCAGCTTCAAGGTGGCGAAAATATTTCGCGAAAACACTGACAAAATAAATGCGATTGACTTTGCACCAAACGGTGAGCATTTGATTTCGTGCAGCGAAGACGACCAAATTGTAATATACGATTGCGAAAAGGGAACACAATCTCGCACGGTTAATTCGAAAAAGTATGGCGTTGATTTGATACACTTTACACATGCCAACAACACAGCCATACACAGTTCAACGAAAGTTGACGACACCATCAGATATTTGAGTCTGCACGACAATAAATATTTGCGCTATTTCCCGGGACACACGAAGAAAGTGATTTCCCTGTGCATTTCACCAGTGGAGGACACATTTCTATCGGGCTCATTGGACAAAACGTTGCGTCTATGGGATTTACGTTCACCGAATTGCCAGGGATTAATGCACCTGTCTGGTCGCCCTATTGCCGCCTACGATCCTGAGGGATTAATCTTTGCAGCCGGCGTTAATTCGGAGAGCATTAAACTTTATGATCTGCGTTCATTTGACAAGGGGCCATTTGTCACATTCAAACTGAATCAAGAGAAGGAATGCGATTGGACAGGCCTGAAATTCTCGCGTGACGGCAAAACAATCTTGATTAGCACAAATGGTTCGGTAATACGACTTGTGGATGCGTTTCATGGCACACCGTTGCAAACGTTCACCGGCTATCCGAATAACAAAGGCATTGCCATTGAGGCCAGCTTTAGCCCAGACTCACAGTTCATCTTCTCGGGCAGCACCGATGGACGGGTGCATATCTGGAACGCCGACACGGGCAACAAAGTCTCTGTGCTAAATGGAGATCATCCGGGACCCGTGCAGTGTGTGCAATTCAATCCCAAGTACATGATGCTAGCTTCGGCATGTACAAACATGGCCTTCTGGCTGCCCACCTCCGAGGAAGGTCTATAAGTCTCTAGTTAAGCTTATTTTGTATATTTAAGTAATCAATTAAAACTAACATAACTTTCAACTACACATCTGTCTGTTCCTTGGCCTTGTGGCGTTCATAGACTTCTCGTATGGTGCTCAGTAATTGCGCCAGATTGTGTCCCATCTTGGCACTGATGCCCAAAATATTTGGTTGCTTTAACAGTAGCTGTAGTTGCTCATAGTTGGACGCACTTGCAGAGTGATCCATTTTATTGGCCACCACCAACTGTGGACGACTCGCCAGGCTGCCACCGAACTGTTCCAGCTCGTACATCAGCTGTTGATACTGATTCCAAGGCTCCGGCGCACTCGCATCCAGAACAAACAACAACAACGTGCAACGCTCGGCGTGCTTGAGAAACTGAATACCCAATCCTTTATTGCGATGTGCATCCGGCACTAGTCCGGGTAAATCTGCAATGGTGAGCTGTACATGATCATCGTACTGTACAGTGCCCAGATGTGGTCGCAAAGTGGTGAATGCATAAGGTGCCACCTT
Organism: Drosophila kuntzei; assembly: GCA_035042165.1. NCBI lineage: Eukaryota > Metazoa > Arthropoda > Insecta > Diptera > Drosophilidae > Drosophila > Drosophila kuntzei. The sequence goes on from JAWNLU010001763.1 coordinate 1,246,813, forward strand.
TGGCTTGGCCCGCGTCAAGGCATTCAACAACGTGCTCTTGCCGGCATTTGGAAAACCAATTAATCCCACCTCGGCCATGCTGCGTAACTCCAATGTGTAGCTGAATTCCTCGCCTGGTGGCCCGTATTCGCAGACTTTCGGACTTGTCTCCCTGTCGGTGGTGAAGAAGCGATTCCCCTTGCCGCCTGCTCCGCCACGTGCTGCCACAAACATTAGATTGGCACTTCCCAAGTCGGCGACAATTACACCTTTGGTATTGCGTACTATCGTCCCGATTGGCACCTTAACCACCGTGTGTTTGGCATTCTTGCCATGACATTCCTTGGCGCTGCCAATGCCACCTTCCGGGGCACGTATCACGCTATCAACATGGTTAAAATTACGCACATCGTTCGATGCCTGGAAGATGATATGTCCGCCATTGCCGCCATCGCCACCGTCGGGTCCGGCGCGCTCATTGCACCACAGTTGAAGGAACGACACGCAGCCGTCGCCGCCCTTGCCACCTACAGTTCTCACCTTTTTCGCATCGGAAAAATATTGTGCCTTGGAAATTGTCATATGGTTATTGTTATATAAACATACATTTGTGTGATTTCTTGCTTACCTCCTTACGTGTTGACTTTGCCTTTTTCGGACGCAGTGCAGTGGCAACCTGACAATAGTTTATGCGGTTTTTAGTCAACAGTTTGGAGATCACCAACCGGCGTGAAAGTGAAAACAACGACATATTCCATGTGCAAAAACAGCGAATTGTTTAGATATCGTTGATGACGATATTTTGAAAATCGACGGCATTTCGATATATCGATAGTAATCGATATTGACACATAAAATTAAAATTATTTAAGTCAATTTAAGCATTTTATATCATATAATTAAAGACACTACAAAATTGTAAATAAGTAACAAAAGTTAATAAAAGTAATTTTGTTTATTAACAAATATCGATAAATCGTTTTTGCCATTGTTTTGATTATCGGTGGCAATGTTGTGCCAAAGATGTTTTTGCTCGCAATTTAGAAAGATGTCCATAAAAGCTGCTCTGATAGATCTGAGCGGTACCCTGCATATAGAAGATGATCCAACACCGAATGCAGTGGATGCATTACAGAGGTAACAAACAACAAATGTATGAGTACATTAATATATATATACATATATATTATATTTTGCAGGTTGCGGGACAGTGGAGTGTCCGTTAAATTTGTAACCAACACGACGAAGGATTCAAAGAAGACACTTCATGAGAGGCTTACCAAAATTGGCTTTAAATTGGAAGCAACCGAGATATACAGCTCACTAAGTGCAGCTGTTGCATTCGTAACGAATGAGAAATTGAATCCCTTTTATCTGCTGACGGATGATGCTCGCCAAGATTTTCCAGAAGAAGACAAGAATCGTGCACTGGATTCGGTTGTGGTGGGTCTGGCGCCCAATGCCTTCAACTACGAGCTTATGAACAAGGCATTCAAGTGAGCAACTAGATTCATTTCCCCAGAGCAACATTTAAAATTCTATTTTACAGCGTGCTCTTACAACAAAAGTCGCACAAATTGGTTGCAGTGCATCAGGGAAAATACTATAAGCGATCAGATGGCCTGGCATTGGGACCTGGTTGCTTTGTCAAGGGTTTGGAGTATGCAACGGGATCTACGGCCACTCTTATAGGCAAACCGAATCCGTATTTCTTTCAAAGCGCCTTGCCTGATGGCTTGAATCCTGAGCAATGCGTGATGATTGGTGATGTAGGTCAGATTTATAATAAGATAGAACTTTTCATCAATTTGCTATTACTTGTAGGATGCCAATGATGATATTGCCGGAGCCATGGATGTGGGTCTTCAAGGCATTCTTGTCAAGACTGGCAAGTTCCTGCCCGAGGCGCTGGCGGGGATCAAAATGCCACCCACAGCAGTTGTGGAGAACTTTGCCGAGGCTGTCGACTGGATATTGTGCAAAAGGAATGCTGCCCAATGATGATTTTATGTGCATTACATATCTACGACAATTGTGCAATGAAAAGCTCAAAGCGATTTTAAAATGTTTACAAATGTTTAATTTATTTTATAAATAAGCAAAAATTCATTTGAAAATGCAGCAATGTTGACCGTTTCAAACAGCCTACAATATTTCCGTATGTTTATGATTAACTTTCTTTTATGTAATTTTCCGAGTATAAATTGTTGTGTTATTTCAATGCATTTTAGTTGAGTTTTGTCTGAGCGAATTTGCTGGCCAACTCGACAATCTCATCGACGCGTTCGAAATTGGTTCCGGAAGCCTGGGCAGACTCCGGTTTGCCACCGCCCTTGCCGCCAAGCACGGGGGAGACATGCTGCACCCATTCGTTGGCCTTCAGTCCCTTCTCGACAGCGCTCTTGGGCACGGAGCAGAGGCAAAATATCTTCTTGGAGTCGGCATCGACGGAGACGAACATAGCTGCAGCATCGGGCAGCTGGGAGCGCACCTGTTTGAGTGCAGCATCCAGTGCCTTTGTATTGTTGTAAGCCTCCAGTTGCTGCACCAAGACATTAGCCTTAGGATTCTCCTCACACAATGCCTTGGCGCGCTCCACAACAGTCACGGATACGGCTGCACGGAGGGCACGCTCTTTGTCGTCGAGTGTCTTCTTCAGGGACTTGAGCAGGTTACGCATCTCATCCTTCTTCACATACGGGATGGTTGCATGAGAGATTTGTTCAGTCAGCTCGACAATTTGCTTAACATACAGCTTGGAATCCTTGCCTGTCTTGTCAGCCTCAATGGTGGCCTGGAGCTTGGTGATTTCCTGCTCAAATGCCTCGGATTTCTTAATGGCTTTAAGGGCTTCGGGACCAGTTAAAGCCACAATACGACGAATTCCCTTGGCAATGGCCTCCTCGCTGCTAATAACAAAGTCCATGATGTGCCCGGAGCGTTGAAGATGAGTTCCACCACAGAACTCCACCGAGGTTTGTTCGCCAGCTTCAGCTTCTGGTTGCGTCTCTAATTGATCGACAGGCACGCCGAACGAAATGACACGCACGGGATCCGGATAAACCTCATCGAAGACGGAACGCAGACCACGGATGCGTTTGGCCAAAGCCAGTTTCGATTCCTTGGCATAGATGGGCACATTCTTGTAGACCATATCACGAGTCAGTTGCTCCGTTTTGGCCACCTGTTCGATGGTCATGGCCGACTTCGTGTTGAAATCGAAGCGCAGTTTCTCTGGCACCACAAGGGAACCCTTCTGCTCCGTATCCTTGCCCAGCACTTGCAGCAGACAATGATTAAGTGCATGCGTGGCTGAATGATTCTTCATTGTCAGCCAACGACGCTCCGAGTCGATATGGAGTTGCACTTCATCACCCACCGCCAACTTGCCCTCGACAACGCCAATGTGGAGTATGTAACCACCACGATTATAGACGCGATCGACAAGAAATTCATTGGCCTCATCGTTCAACTTAACAAGAGCACCCTGATCATAGATTTGTCCACCGCTCTCAGCATAAAAGTTCGTCTTGTCCAGCACAATTCCCGCCTTCTGGCCACTGCTAATCTCCTGAACAAATTGATTCTCATAACGCAGGGCGACAATTTTGCTGGTGCAATCACTAAAGTTGTAAGCGGAGTCACGTTCGTCGGAGACAGCCTCGTACTTGTATTTGAATGAATCATTTGTGGGTGGCACCTTCTGATCCTGAAGCTGCGATATGGCATGCACATCCAAATTGATCTCCTCGATCTTGCTGGCACCTTTGCCCTGCGACAGAATGTACGAGTTCTGTTTGGCGGCATCGTAGCCATCCATATCGATCTTCAATGACTTCTCCTCGGCCATCAGTTGAGTGAGATCGACAGGGAATCCATAAGTGTCATACAGACGCCAGGCGACATCTCCAGGAATAGTGGTCTGATCCGCGCCGAGTTTCTCAATGGTGCGATTAAGTAAATTGCGACCACGTGTGAGGGTCTTTAAGAACTGCAGCTCCTCCTCATTGATGATGTCCATAATGTGCTGGGGATCCTTTTTGACCTCCGGGAAGGCATCTCCCAGCAAGTCGACGACGGTATTGACCAAAGTGGCAAAGAAACCAGGCTTGGCATTCAGCTTCTCCGTAGCATAGCTAAACGGGAATATGTTTAGAGAGAATCTTCTGATAAATTCATGTACTTACCGCACTGCACGTCTGAGAATGCGACGCAGAACATATCCACGGCCAGTATTATCGGGATTGCCACCGTCGGCCAAGGCAATTGTGATGGTGCGAGCATGATCCGCAAGCACACGATAGGCCATATCGATGCCGTCGACATCATCGGCGCCAACGCGACCCTGATAGGCAGGAGCTCCAGTGCCAGCCTGGATGGCATCAAAGAGAGGCATAAACAAATCCGTATCATAGTTGGAGCGTTTGTTTTGGATGACAGAGACCAAGCGTTCGAATCCCAAGCCGCAATCGATGTGCTTCTTGGGCAGCGGCTTCAGACTTCCATCAGATTCGCGATTGAACTGGATAAACACCAGATTCCAGATCTCAAGCACATCAGGATCATCCATGTTGACCAACTCGGGCACACTGCGTCCACCGATGCGATCAAAGTGCAGTTCCGAGCAGGGACCACATGGTCCCGTTTCACCCATCTCCCAGAAATTGTCCTTCATGCTGCCGGGAAGAATGTGTTCAGGTTTCAGACCCAAGTCCAACCACATTTGCTTGCATTCCAAATCGGGTTCCAGACCACTGGCTGCATCCCCTCCAAAGTATGTGACATATAGACGATCCTTAGGCAAGTGAAGATGCTCTGTGAGGAATTGCCATGCCCAGGAGCAAATCTCCTTCTTGAAGTAGTCGCCAAACGACCAATTGCCCAACATTTCAAAGAACGTGTGATGATAGACATCCTTGCCCACATCATCCAAATCATTGTGCTTGCCGCCAGCACGGATGCACTTCTGGGTGTTGACCACACGCACCCACTTGGACATTTCGCTGTTGGGATCGGCGACGCCCAGGAAGATGGGCTTAAACTGATTCATGCCGGCGTTGGCAAACAACAGAGTCGGATCATCCAATGGAATAGTGCTGGACGAGTGGACATAAAGATGCTTCTGCTCCTTGAAGAAATTCAAGTAGGCATCGCGCACTTCCTTTGCGGTGAGGAATTTCATAATGATCTTGTCTGCAGATGAAAAATACAGGTGAAAATAAAGGTTAGTTTTGCCTGTTGCCACGCGACACACTGCATGTAAATACATACAGTATGTCAAGTAATTGTTTTGCCAACGAAACAAATATTGTTATTTGTTTTTCATTTTTAAATAAGCTAAGCGCATTAAGTCTAAATTTTTCTTTTCATTAACTTCTTCTAAGTACTATAAGCAACTTTTAAATTATGCAGAACTCAAGATATTTAAATGTGCAATTTCTTTATGTTTGTCAAAACAATTACTTTACATACTGTATGAGTGTCTTGAATATTATAAATCAATGCAAGGGGCCCATTTTCGGGTTAAGCTTTTGTGAAAGTCAACAAATTCACACAGTCAAACGTGATATAAATACACAAGCTCAAACTGATTATACTTTTCCAATGATTTTTCTATTTCACAAAACAGTTTATTTTAAGTTGTAGTTGTTGTAGTAGTTGTATATTACTCACGTTTTTATGAATTTAGTGCAACTGCAAAACTATTTCGTCAACCGACTGCAGCAATAGAGGTGGAGAACTATCGATAGCACTATCGACACTATCGATGGTTTGGCACTATCGAGCCACTATCGATGGCAGCAGACACCTTCGATAGTGGCCCATCCACTATCGATAGTGCCGTCGATAGTGCGCTTCTTACAACCCTAAAAAATTTTTTCGCGCACTTTCTGTGTCGGCGCCAATTGCAAAATACCGAGGAAAAATTTAAAAGCAAGAAAAAATTAATTAAATTAATATGGATCGCTTTTTAAATCTGGGTATGTTTACTATATTATATACATAAGTGTTTTGATCTATAATTTGTTAAATTTAAGGTAAACGTCGAGTGTCGTCATCAAGTGCCGACAAGCCGGACTGTGAGTGCTCCTCCAGCACAGACTCTGAAAAAGATTTGGAACCAAATCGACAGAGTAACAAAAAGAAGTCGAAAATTTCACATGTTTGGAAATATTTTAAAAGGTCCGACGACAAGAAATATGCCAAATGTCTCGATTGTGGCAAAGAATACAAGACAAGCGGCAATAGATCTAACTTGCACGACCATTTAAAAAGGTTCCATCCTGGCGTGGAAAGTAAAAGCACACAAGTTGTACGTGCTGAGAGGAACGACACTGCATCTACAAGCAGCAGTTGCAGATCGAGCATGAACTCTGTGGCGTATTACTTTAAAAGAGCCGTCGTGTATGATTCAAATTCTAAAAGAAAGACCGAGATAGATAAAGTTCTCCACCTCTACTTTGCGCATACAATAAATCTCGTGGTGCAAGATGCTCTAAAAGTTGATGACCCAGTGCTTCAAGCTTTATTTACTAAGTGTAAATCAATCGTTCGATTTTTCAAGCAAACCTCTGTATCAAATTTTTAAATCGTAACTTAGTTAAAATAAAGCATAATTTTATTATATTTGCTTAAAAAAAATTTTTTTGTTGGGCTATACTATCGAGCCACTATCGACACTATCGATGGTTTGTGAAAAACAATCGCTCGCTATCGATGGCGCCGACTATCGATAGTTCTCCACCTCTATGCAGCAAACGTGTACGGTGTAATGCCGCAAACAGAGCTGCCAACTTTCCTGAGGAAAAAATAGCCATTTCTGGTGGGAAAGAATTCAATAAATAGCTGAATTTAAAAAAAAAATGGTTAGAAATAGCCAACTGTTTAAAAAACAAATTTTATATTTATATTTAAAATTTCTTTTATTTTGATTATTTCGTCATTGATAACAGTATTAAAGGCATCCATTGTACCAATTTTTGATCAATTTGAACATAACTAAATTCATTTTTCAAATAGCCAGGTTTCCGGCTAATAAGCATTTTTAAATATTTCTAACTTTAAAAATAGCCGAACTATATCTATAAAGGAGATAAGTGTTTTCGCCAAAGTATAAAATTTCTAGTAACATTATGTATTTACTTAGAGAACAATATAACAATTTATTTAATTTAAAAGTCAATTCGCTGTGGCATGTGCTGCTCTTCAAGTTGATGCTCAATTTCCTTCATACGCAGCATTAAGCTAAAGTTCTGCTTCTCCTCCTGACCAGTCAGATACATTGTGATAAAAGCCTGTATGGCGATTATGGTACTGAGAGCGGGTACAATTGGACGTGTGAATTTTCTATACAACATGAGCACCTCTTTGGGATTCTCTGTTATTGATGGCAGCCGGTAGGTGAAGCATCTCGTGGCGAACATAAATGCAGCAAATGGCGCCAATATCGTGGGATAAACGACGCCCATTGCAGTTTGGAAGGCGGCACTACGTACTTGGGTGCAGACTGGGCATTCGGACAATGGTTCTAGCAGGATTGGCCGCTGTATGAAGAATTTGTGACTCAACATTGTGAATATCGCGGGCACAGCAACAATTGGCAAATAGCTGGAGAGGCGACCGTGGCTGCCAAGCCGTAAGCGTGTGCGGTAATGATTATTAACATAGGCACCTGTTGCGGCAGCCATTGCACTGAGAATGCCGGGCGTATAACGCAGGGACCAACTAATTGAATACAAAATAAAATTAATGGTTAGATAAGCAGTATAGTACGGGGAAACATACACTTCTCCAATCTTGTCCCAGGCTGTTATGATCTTCCACTGATATCTCAGCGCCTGGTCCTCTGTTATCAGCACTGCATCCTTGGGCAGTTGCTCAGGTTTTCCACGCGATAATGCCATTTCTTTATTTATAATTGATAAAATAAAATAAAAGCCGCATCAAAACTGCACGAGTACCAGTGTTGCCAATTCAGCTTTTTTCCCGTCAGATCTGGCGTTTTTCGAATAGCAAATGCGGGAGAAATTGCGATATAGCGGGTGAAGGGAATTCTAGCTTTATTGAAACAACAAGAGAATAAGAGAGAGTGAGAGAGATCTAGCTGTGTTGCGATGCTTTGGGAATGTGGACTAACTAACAAAACTATTACTAACTGAACTAAAATAAATTTACTTTTGATTTGCGCGCCCGGACTTTTTACAGCCGGAACAAAAAGAACCATTTGGAAGAACAACTCTTTTTTGAGCAACCCAACACTGGTCTATCGCTGCCATCCCTAGTTGATTTTTTTCGTGGACGCCGCGCGTCGAAATCTGTCGCAAAAGAGAAAAGCGTAAATAAACAATTGTTAAATATTAATAAATATTCGTGAAAGTTATAAAAGAAGTCAGCAGTTGATATAACAGCATGATGGCGCGCCGCGGTGGAAAGCGCATACGTATGGATGATCCGCCTCCGGCCCCAGAATACGACGAGTTGCACAGGTAAAAATGGAAGCAATAATAATTTAATAATTGCATTTAATTAATGGGAAATCTGTTGCATCAGCGATGTATTAAATGAAAGCGCATCTGATGCGGACAGTCCCACCAAGCGAATGACGAGACTGCGAGCTCGTGGTGGCGTACGTGACAAGCCGCCAATAATCGACGACGATGAGGATGAATTCTTTGCTCCCGTTTCACGTAAGAGAAAGACGCCACAAACACGTAAGCCAGCAGCAGAGCGAAAGGAAAGGATTGAACGGCCACGCAAGGAGCCTGTGGAGAAGGCCCACCATGAACGCATTGACAATGAGCGGGAAATCACCACAGATGAGAACAGTTTGTACTACATTGTGCGACACTCAAAGAATCCCATCGCGGTAAGTAGATTTGTCCATAATATATTCTTTAGATTAACTGGAATTCCTCCCAAATATGTAGAGCATTGTTGACCAATGGATCGAGCAGTATAAGGCAAATCGGGAGACGGCTCTCGTCGCTCTGATGCAGTTCTTCATAAATGCCAGCGGCTGCAAGGGTAAAATATCCGAGGATATACAATATCCGGTTGATCACACGGCAATCATTCGCCGCATGACTGAGGAATTTGATGAGGTAAGCAACTTATTGTAATAACTAAGCAAATCGCGTTAAACTTTGTTTCATTTTCTGGATTGTTTAAGGAAAGCGGAGAGTATCCATTAATTATGACTGGCACGCAATGGAAGAAATTCAAAAATAACTTTTGTGATTTCGTGCAAACGCTTGTTAAGCAATGCCAGTACTCCATTATCTATGATCAGTTTTTAATGGACAATGTGATTTCACTATTAACCGGATTGTCTGATTCTCAAGTACGCGCCTTTCGTCATACTGCCACATTGGCAGCTATGAAATTGATGACTGCTCTGGTGGATGTTGCTCTGCTTGTCTCCAATAATTTCGAAAATGCAGCTAAACAATTTGAAGCAGAACGGGTCAAGGTAAGAATGTCTTACTATCAACTTTTTAAAGAGTTTATTTAATGCTTTAATCAACCTTTTAGTCTCGCGATCGTCGCGCTTCTGATCGCTTGGACTCCTTGATGACAAAACGTTCGGAGCTGGAAGAGAATATGGATGAGATAAAGAGCATGTTGACCTACATGTTCAAATCGGTGTTTGTGCATCGTTACAGAGACACATTGCCGGATATAAGAGCCATTTGCATGGCTGAAATTGGTATCTGGATGGAGAATTATCCACAGAATTTCCTAGATGATTCCTATCTCAAATACATTGGCTGGACGTTGCACGACAAAATTGGCGAGGTGCGTCTACGCTGTCTACAGTCGCTATTGCCGCTTTACGACAAAGAGGAGCTCAAAGGTAAACTTGAGCTGTTTACATCCAAGTTCAAGGACAGAATCGTTGCCATGACACTGGACAAGGAATTTGAGGTATCCGTACACGCAGTCAAGCTGGTTATCAGCATATTAAAGTAAGTTATAAGCATTCACTAAATGTTTTGAATACTAATGGTGAAGTTTATTTGTGTTTTAGAATACATCCGGAGATTTTGGCTGATAAGGATTGTGAAATTGTTTACGAGTTGGTTTATTCATCCCATCGAGGCGTTGCGCAGGCCGCTGCAGAGTTTCTCAACGTGCGATTATTCCATTTAACCGCCGACATGGATGAAACGAAGACGAAACGTGGCAAACTGCGATTACCCAACACACCGTTAATACGGGATCTGGTGCAATTCTTTATTGAATCGGAACTGCACGAACATGGCGCATATTTGGTGGACTCTTTCATAGACAGCAATGAAATGGTGCGCGATTGGGAATGTATGACAGATCTGCTGCTGGAGGAGCCCGGTCCCAATGAGGAGGTCCTGGACAATAAGCAAGAGTCTACACTCATTGAGATCATGGTGAGCAGCGTGAAGCAATCGGCATCTGGTGAAGTGCCCGTTGGGCGTGCCAGCAATCGCAAATTTACACTTAGCTCGAAGGAACTGAAGGCCATACAGGACGAAAAGGTCAAGTTGACGGAGCATTTCATTGTGACACTCCCGGCTCTGTTGGAAAAGTATCAGGCCGACAGCGAGAAATTGGCAAATCTTTTGGCAGTGCCACAATACTTTGATCTCAATTTGTATACCACGAATCGACAGGAGGGCAATCTACAAGCACTGCTCGACAAGATCAGCCAGGTAATGTGTATGCATACAGGACGCGATGTGCTCGAGACCTGTGCCAAGACACTGGAGTGCCTCTGCGCCGAAGGCAGCGCCACTTACACACGCTGCAACATTGCGCGCTCCAACATCATCGAGAGTGCGGTCAACAAGTACAAGGATGTCATTGTCGAGTGGCGTAATTTGATATTAGGTAAGTGATTTAGTTATTAATAATATTCTATAAGATTTCAAGTAATATTGCTATTAAATATTGAAAAATTTTTAAAGATTGTTTTTAATAATCTTTGTTAATCATTCTAATTTCATTTGTATCTTCTTTACAGGCGAAGAAACACCAAATGAGGATGATATTTATAACATAACTATAGCGCTGAAAGTGCTGTCTATACTTTATTCATCACACAATCTGAATCCATGGGATCTATTCAAATCGTTGTTCCGTGATGTGGAGGAGGCCCAGTGCAAAGATAACGTTGAACGTTGTCTCCCGAATGAGGCGTTGGCTTATTGCATTGAGGCTTGTTACTTCTCGATAAGCTGGGGTCTCTACTACGTCGAGAACGATTGTGAAGCTCTCAATGTGGCTGCAGTTGTTGCCGAGCTACGCAGCAATTTGGATAGCTTCATGTCCGCCTGCTTTGAGCTAACACGCGATGGACCCACTGTGCAAATTCAAGAGGCTGTATGTATAGAATATTCTTGTATAGATAATGCAATGATTTTTAATATTATTTCTGTTATTTGACAGGCCTATCAGTCCATTTGCGATCTACTTATTATTTACTCGGATCAATTGGCGCGCAGCGAGAGCGAACATATACGCAGCTTGGAATACAAGTCTCGAATGGATGAGCATCTCATTCTGGATAATTTTGTGCAGCATTATGTGTTCTCACTGAAGCAGGTCGTGGCCCAGGATGAAACACGCATCGAGGAGTTGCACAAGAAACGCAACTTCCTTGCCTGCTTTTGCAAGCTCGTTGTCTACAACATAATTCCCACCATGCGAGCGGCGAGCATTTTCAAATATTATGTCAAGGTATAAACTGATACTTAAATTAATGTAATTTATATTTTCATCTATATTCTATTTATTTATATTTTATACATTTGCTTTCTGTCCATCCTTATTTTTGTTTTTGTAATTCTTTGATATTTCTAAACTATAATCTTAATTTATTTTTTATTGGCAGTGCTACAACGAATATGGTGACATTATTAAGGCCACTTTGGGCAAGGCGCGTGAGATTAACAAAGTCAATTTTGCCATGACGCTTTTGCTGAGTCTTATAACAGTATTTAAGAGTCTGATGGAACAAAGCGACGATGGTCCGGTTTCAAAGAGCTCCCAGGAGTTTATCGATCTGAAGGAGTTGGCAAAACGTTTTGCGCTCACATTTGGCTTTGATGCACTGAAAAACCGTGACTCGATTGCGGCCATACATCGTGCTGGCATATACTTTGCTGCCAACAAACAGCCCGATGATCCAGTGCGAGCTCCGACTCGTCTACTCTTCCTAGAGGTGCTCAATGAGTTCAACTACAAGCTGCTGAAACAAGATAAGAAGGTTATTATGGCATTTCTGGACAAGGTCATTCCGCCGGGCATGCCATCAAGCCGTGCCGAGGAATGGCAGCCGCTGGTCCTCTATCGCAACTCCTTGCTGCACGGTGAAACCGATCAGGCGCCGGTGACCACACGTCGGGCATACACTCGCAAACGCAGAGATCATGGTAAGTAGCCGATAATTGTATATGTATAACAGATCCATAACCAACACACATTTCTTTCTTTATTAGATGAAGATGACGAGGAGGAGGAAGATGATGAGGAACACAATGATCCAGATTATAGAGGCTAAGATTTCTCTAAGACAAACAAATATCAGTGTACAATAAAACCATTAAAATAGACTTAAGAATAAAGTGTAGTTGTAAAACTGAAACTCAATGTAGCCCAATAACAATTTATTTTTACGATTCATTTTATCAATTTGTTCTTCTTAAAAATGATCACCTAATTTAATCCAATTTAAATTTTCATAAATTTCAATATTGTTAATTTTTAGTTGTTTTATTTGAATTGCGCGGTTGCTATTTGGGAACTCTGTAAAAACAATCGATTTATTCGATAGCGTTTAAAATGACAGATATCGGAGAAGTGTTGCAAAACAACAAAAACGTCATTCACAGTTGAAATTTGTATGAAGGAGTTTTTGATACATTTAAATAAAAATGCCGTCCAAGCGCAAAATGCAATTACAATTTAATATAAAAACTCAGATACCCAATCGCGTACAGCGAACAAATGTGACAGCTGCAGCACCAAACGTTTGCGTGAAATCAAATCATGGTTCGGAAATGGAGAACAGCATTCCAAACGAAATGCCGCCGTTGGTGAAAATTCCCTCTTCATCCAATCAATTTGCCGTGCCGCAATTCAATACAGTTGTACGCCAGCATGGAGAAGCTACCGCATTGCAGAATATGCGTGTTGCAGTTGGTCCAGATCTCACACCCCGTGCCAAGGCGGCCATAGCACCAAATGTATAAACAATTACAACACCCAGCTGGTAAATTAATTATATATAAACATTTGACCGTAGGTTACCAGAAAGATGAACTTTGCGCCAAATGTAGCAGTATTCAAGGATCTGACGCCACTTAACGTCAACGACTCACTGTATGAAATGAATCGGCCCAAAGCTGGTTCATCCAAAACCGTGTCTCTCAAAAAACCCCATTCAAAGGAGCCACAATTGGAGGAATTTGTTGAGAAGATTGATAGTTTTCGTCTTATAATGCAGGAACCAGAACTACAACTTGACTTTCCAGTCGAAGAATTTGATTTTCTAGAGGCTTATAAAAAAGTCTATGGTTATGAATAACATCTAATGCGTATTTTTATTTAAATTATACATTTTGTCGTAGCAAATAAATGTAAATGGGATGTATTATCGTTCCTTATAAGTTAGCCAATGAAGTTCATGACGACCAAATGTAGAATTACATGGGCAAATATAAAGTCGGCGAATCCACGTTCCGGTGAGATTCCGGCAAATACAGTCTTGTTCTGTGGATTTGCCTGCAGACGGAGACAAACGGCCAAAACGAAGCAGCTCACTGTGCTAATGAAGCCCGACAGAAACGAGTTGAACGGAAATGTGCCCACAAGACAGCAGTAAACAAATTGTATGATGCCGGTGAGCAGAATGTAGCCCAAGTAGATATCCACCATTTTCAGCTTCTTCGGCGTGTTCTGCACATAGTCGTTGTAGAATTTCGAGACGACGCCACCGATTTCAACCATTTTGTTGTTTTTTTAATAAGAATTTTTCACAGAATTTCTTTATAAAATGTATTTTGTTATTTATTGTACCGCAGACACGTCACTTAATACATATGGGTGGAATACAGTGTTGTAAGACGTGACGAAGGCTCTCAATTGCTGCATTAACCAACACCATTTGTGAGTTGCCAGTGAATGACTAAGCAAGAGGAAGAAGACCAATAATAAATTGGTTTTGTTTTGATTGTGGTCTCGTCGTCAATTCTGTTTAAAAGGTATTATTATTAATGCAATCAACTAAATTAAAATAATATGGCAGCATATCAAACAGCAAAAAGCTGTTTTCAAGTGTGTTTATCAAATGCGATTGGTGCCAAAACATCTGTCTTTGTTTTTGTGTATTGTGCAATAATAAACTCGTCGCAATTAACAACAATTGCAACGTTACACTTTTCTCGATTAAATGTATCAATTGCAAAGTTATTAACTTCGCCTAATCGCTATACTAAACAGCCAATGTCTTTGTTCAACAGGAATTGATAAAATTGTACGTTTGCGTCGACGTCGACGTCGTGACCTTGTGGCTTTGTGGACCTTTTTTTCATTGTCAGTGTCAGCAGCAGCAGAAACTAGAAAAAATCAATGGAAGACTTGACACCATTGACAAACCTTCAACAGGTATTAAAAAATGAAAGAAAGCATCGCTTGTTCATCTTTTGTTAATTTCTATATGTTTTTATCTTACAGTTTTAGTTCAAAGATTATACTTTCCTTAACTATCGACGCAACCAAGGCCACTGCCCGAATTTTTAATTTAATTCCAAACAAAAACCAACTTTATCTACAGTTTATTTTGATTTTGTAAGTGAACAATTAAATTTCATTGTAAATTTTATGACACGCGGGAAGCATGTTTATTTTAATTTTGTATAATCGTATTTAATCTGCTTGGGAATATAACAACGGTCATTGCTCTTATCATCATATCACACTATATCTTTTAGAAGTTATCTCCTAAATAGTTTTAAAAAATATTGCTTTAAAATCTGCTCGAAAATATAGGAGATAAGTGCTCGCACGGGCCTTGCTTTTATCATATCACAAAACTTTTTAACTTTTTGAAATTATCTCATATAATTGCCCTCAATAGATTACAAAAAAGGTAGTATTAAATAAATTTTACGTTGCGGGAGCTTTGTTTGTTTTTTGGGTGATCCTTTTATTTATGCTAGAAATACTAAGTAAGTAATAAGTATGTAATTAATTTCAATAACTTAAATACTTCAGAAATTGGTTAATATATTTAACAATTAATTTTTTAATTAACATAAATTAGGTCATTTAGTTATGTACTTGTGGTCGAATCGACTTATAAATATAATTGATGGTCTTGTAAACATTTATATACAATATTGTGGGCGTTTAATTAACGTGATATTTATTTATTTTCTGAATTATAGCATGATTTTAGAGCCTATACATTTGTATACATGTGTATTATGAATGTATGTATGTATATATTCATGGGTGTTATCGCTTGTGACTTGTTTTTGTGTCTGAGCTTCTGGTATAGCTACATACTGAGTCACTGGACTCCTCAATTTGATATCGAGTGTATGAATGAATAATGCGCATGTACATACATATAAGGGTATATGAATTGAAATGTAATGAACTTCATCTTGTAACGGGAATTAGTCCAAGTCCAAGGCTTATCCATATCAGTTACAGACAGAGGCACACGCAAAATTTTCCACTACTGTCTGGGGTGTGCCTCCTCTTATCTTTATCGGAGTCCGTCGTCCGAGTTGCAAGTTCTCTCTCTTTAAACTGAGTCAGCGGAAAATTTGCCAGGCACAAAAGCGGCTCTGCATGGTTTTGTTTTTTCAGTGTGACTTCAGCTAGCGAGTCGAGCACATCATCTACACACACACACACACACATACACACACACACACACATACACTCGCTGTATCGAGAGATCATCATCAGTCATTGGTATATTTGGCCTGATCGAATCGATCTTACAGATCGCCGATCCCGCGAAGCGAAAACCGAAGATGTCCGAACGTCAACCGTTGTTGCTGCAAGGCGATGCCTCCGGCAACGGATTAATCAGGCCACCTGTACGCAGCTCACCGCCGGACAGTACGCTGGTCAATGTGCACAGCGAGGACAGCATCGCAGGTAAGCAAATCAACTAAATCCTCTTATGCTAAGATGACATTTGCTGAAAGTGACTTAACAATTCACGATTGATCGATAAGCCGGTTACGTTTGAAATTATAAATATTACGTATTATTTTTAATCAGTTTAAATTAATTATACAGAGAGATTTTCTAATGGTTTTGAATTATTTCATTATTTACTAGTTTAATCTGTCATTAATTAATCAATTTAATTATCCGAAGATATAAAGAAATGAATTTTAATTTTGCCGTTTGATATTTTGACATGTTTTCTTAAAAATGAAATAAATTTAAATAAATGTATGCGGAAAAGTATTTTCCAGCTATTTGTATTAATCAATTAAGTATCACAAATTGCCAGAACATATTTCGTTCAATATTTACTATTCTAATAGCATTTAATATTATTTCTAAATAATCAATCTAATTTAATACGATGACATTTAACAAGATGGAACTACATATTAATATGATAAATTTGATAAATTTATTTAGCAAATTGTGACTTTTTAATGTTTTTATCGAAGTTACCATTGATAGGTTTCATTATTAACATCTTTGATTATTTGGTATACTAAAAACATTTTTTAATATTTCTATATTATTACTATAATTCTAGTAAATTTGTTTCAATTAAATAACAATTTTTAAATTTAATATAAATTATAACAAAATAAGCTCCTTATTTCTCCATCTTGTAATATTAGTTTTACAACATTTTTACGTTGTCAAACAAATGGAAAACTAAGAGTGTTTTATAGTGTTTTATTGTTTATTTTTAAGTTTCAAACATGTAGTTTAAATGTTCAAGAGTTACTTTAAGTAAATGTCATGATAGCATAACAAGTATATACTGAATAATTTGTTAACACAGTACACGCCGCAGCCGCTGGAGATGATGATGAGAACTCTTCTCAGGCTGGAGATGAGAATCTCAAATCGAGCTACAATCCCACACATCATCGCACACTGGAGCATCCCACATCGAACTTTGATACATTGGTGCATCTGCTCAAGGGCAACATTGGCACGGGCATTCTGGCCATGCCGGAAGCCTTCAAGAATGCCGGCCTCTATGTCGGCCTCTTTGGCACCTTAATAATGGGTGCTATTTGCACACACTGCATGCACATGTTGGTCACTTGCTCCCATGAGCTGTGCCAGCGATTGCAGCAACCATCGTTGAACTTCTCGGAGGTGGCATTCTGTAGCTTTGAGACGGGACCTTTGGGATTGCGACGTTATTCGCATTTGGCCAGACGTGTTGTTACCACATTCCTGTTCATCACACAGATTGGTTTCTGCTGCGTTTACTTTCTCTTTGTCGCACTTAACATCAAGGATGTGTTGGATCATTATTTTGTATGGAGTACACACATCTATCTGCTGTTAATGCTATTGCCCATGATCCTTCTGAATCTGGTGCGTAATCTCAAGTACCTGACGCCCGTCTCTCTCCTTGCTGCTTGCCTAACCGTTGCCGGATTGGCCATTAGCTTCTCCTACATGCTACACGATCTACCCGATGTGCATACTGTGAAACCCGTGGCCACTTGGGCCACACTCCCCCTTTATTTTGGCACTGCAATCTATGCCTTTGAGGGCATTGGCGTTGTCCTGCCGCTGGAGAATAATATGCGCACTCCCGAGGACTTTGGCGGCACCACAGGCGTCCTCAACACAGGCATGGTTATTGTTGCCTGCCTCTACACATCCGTGGGATTCTTTGGCTATCTCAAGTACGGCGAGAATGTCAAGGGAAGCATCACACTCAACTTGCCACAGGGCGATATGTAAGTCTCAAATTATAATTTATAATTTAGTTATAATAATTGAATTTTACTAAGAAAACCTGACTTTATTCGTACACTCACTTTTTTCTACTTCAACGCCTATTGCAAGACAGGTTTTCTTAGTAAAATACAACTAGTTTTTTGCATATAATGAGGGCAGTTATTTTGGAATAATATCCTCATAGAATAGAACCATTATTTTCATGTGCACAATTAGTATAATATGAAAATCAAAAATAGAGCGCGAATAATCGTACAGAAATGAATAATCGTGACAAAAAATCATTTTTAAAACTCAAATTCAATTGGTTTAAGTTAAAAAATTTGTATTGAATTTCCTTAATGATATTGTAAATTAAATATATTCTTTTATAAGTCAGCTGTACTCTATCTAAAAACTTATATCTCAACAAAATTCACAAGTTACTTAATGATTTTCTGTACAATCTAAACCAACTTTTTGTTTCTTGAGATATCTAAACAAAACTGAATTCTAATGCTTAGAATTGCATATAAAGATCCCAAATTTGATAAATCATGATATCTTGATCATATCTTAAAGATAAATGTTTTTCTCTTGAGATATCTTAATCAAATTCAAAACTTTTGCATCTAATAATTTTTTTCCGACAAAAATCAGAATATTATACCTTAGAAACAAACGGTTGAGTACAGGAATTGTATATGAAACTTATCAATTATTTTTTAAATTTGTTAATAAAATAAAATAATTTTTTGTACTAATTTTATATAAAAGTTAAATTTACTTTATTGTTATAATTTAAATGATCCTCCATTACAGTCTATCGCAAATGGTACGCATCACAATGGCGGTGGCAATATTCCTCTCCTATACCCTACAGTTCTACGTGCCCGTCAACATGGTGGAACCTTTTGTTTGCAGTCACTTTGACACGACACGTGCCAAACATTTGGCATCCACGGTGCTCCGCACAGTGCTGGTCACATTTACCTGTAAGTGTTCAAAGCCTCTGAAGCAATTACAATCTTTATTAATTATTTTCTTATCTTTAAGTTTTGCTGGCCGCTTGTATACCCAATCTGGGATCTATTATCTCGTTGGTGGGCGCCGTCAGTAGCTCGGCTCTGGCTTTAATTGCACCACCGATCATTGAGATCATAACATTCTATCATGTGGGCTATGGTCGCTATAACTGGATGCTGTGGAAGGATTTCCTCATTTTGATATTTGGACTGTGCGGTTTCGTTTTCGGCACTTGGGCGAGTCTCGCGCAAATTTTGAATCCCAGCTTGAACTAAGAGACGACTTCTCACCCAGCAGCTGCAATGCCTCCAATATTCAATGATCGTGTGCGAATTTACATCGAAGGCTTTATGTAGATTTTACTACAAACTCTATCGATAAGTTTATATAGTGTATTTGTTTAGCTTTTGTTATTCATTTAGCAGGTGCTCAGCTGCCGCAAGTGCTTCGATTTTATTTGGTTTAAATAGCTTTTATTTATTATACATTTTAGCACAATTCAGTACCAGACAATAATTAGCATTTTTAAGTCCCCTGATTGCTGTTTTTACAATTTGTTTATGTTTATATCCAATGTAAAGTGAAAGTGAGTTTAGTTTATGTCAATCCCATGAAGTGTTTCTGTGTTAAAATGTACAATTTGTTTTTAATCTTGAATCGAGAATCGCACAATGCCAAAAAAGTGATTTCGCATAGTATTGCTCAACAATTATTGTTTAGATTTAATTGTTGTTAGGGTGTTAGTTTAAGGTCAAGAGCAGCTCATTCCAAATGCCACGGCCAATTTCCCTAGATGGAATACAACTCGTTGTATTAAAGACATTAACTATATATATATAGCTTAATTGTTTTTTTTGTGTGTGTCTTTCGGATGACATTATTATACTCTATGTTATATATATGTATGCATATAAATATAATATACAAACTCATACACATTATATAAGTACTGTGAAATACGCTGAGATCGAAGAGGAATCATGATATTAATTGGAAACTGCAGATGTGCAAATTTCACAGCATTCTATATAAATAAGTACACATATTGATATACTACATATTTGCCAGAGATTTGCCTTTTTTAATCTCTGTAAATTATGACTACAACAGATCCATGTAATTTCAATTCGATTTTGAAACCGTAACTAATGACAATAATAAATTGAGTTAAAAGTGTGTAAAAGCCTAATATACTTTTATTTCTTAATCAATTCTCTAAATTCTTGATCTTAAACTGAACTGAACTGTGGCCCCTTTTGTTGACATCATTCATAGTTTTCATTGATAGCAACCGCGTATCGCCTCCATTCATAATTCCTGGAATTTGCCGAGTTCTATCAAAACAATCTCTCTGATTTGATAATGTCGCCTGGGGTTAAAGATTCTATATCAGTAAGTATAATTATCATTTTGAACATTCCTTTATTTATGCAATCTATAGCATAGAATTCTATATTTTCAGTCTATTCTGTTATGGATCGAAAATGCATGTAATAGACTAAATAAGATAATAAAATATATAAGATAATAAAAGATATGGGATTGTTTTTAGCCCACAACAAAATTCGGTCTGTGACGTCATTATTTTGAGTTAATAGAAAACTGGTTAAATATTGTTAAATTGTTTTAAAGAATTATTTGAATTATAATTTTATTATTTAAAAATTTTGTTGACAATGACACTTTTTTTATTGATATTTCCAAATAATATAATTATTCTTTTTGGTTAATTTGAACTTTAATTGGTAGAAATCAATTTAGTTCGATTGTTGAAGCGAATAATGATTCTTTTAAATATACTCGTATCTATGAATAATATTTAAAATTTAGTTGAAGTCAACATGCAAACTAGACTCATTGCATTTGGAATCTTTCTCATTTGGATAACTTACAAATTGAGTTACAATGTAAGCTTAGTGTATTTTCTTATTTTCATTAATAAAAGATTTCTTTGACAGGAAGCCGTCGAATTCAAGTTTACAAACGCGGTTTGTGAGAGTTTCAATAAATCGTGGATTGTTATAAACAAATGTCGATTACGTGCAATAAATCGAAATAAGACGGTGTTCAATTTTAATGGAACTATGCTTCATCCATGTAGTAATATTTTTATAAAAGCTCAGATCTTCAAGAAAGCTAATGGTTACAAGCCCTGGCTCTATAAGTTGACTGTCGATGGCTGTCGATTTATGAGAAAGTCTTATAATCCAATTGCCATTATTGTGTTTAATCTATTCAAAGAGTTTAGCAATATTAATCACACATGTCCTTATGTGGTAAGCATTAAACTCTATGTACATCTATATCTCTATATATTTTAAAATATATTCTCTTATTACAGGGACCTCAAATAGTTGAGGGATTTTATCTACGATATGAACTTTTAGGTCTTCCATTTCCAACTGGCGATTACTTATTGGCAATGACTTGGATATTTGATAAGAAGCCACAATCCATGACTAATTTGTATTTTGCGTATAAAGAAGATTTGTAATGATAGACAGAAGATGACAATTCCAAGACCCACTTCTATTACGTTTATTTAGGTATTCCTTATTTCTAATGATATATAATATCATTAAGTAAAATTAATCAGTTCCATGGTACTTTACTATGTACTTTCAGTCCATACACGATTTTTCTGTAATATAATATTGTAATCAGGCATATAAAGTATTTTCAATAAAATTGAATAATTAATTAATTATAACATTATCGAAATATTTGTAAAAGCGCATAAAAAAATATATAATGATATGCTTAAAAACAAATATACACATTTAATAATTCAACTATCATATAATATTAAAAATTAATCTTTGAAGTTGATATTAAACTAGTTCTGAATATGAGCTAGCCGTTAGGAAAAATTCCATTCCAGTTCACGCATATGCTCATATAATTCCCAAGTTGTTATTTCGCGCTTGCTGCATATAAAACACGAGCGTAGCGGACGAAGTGTTTGTGTTGTTTGGAAGGAGAGCAAGTTAGCACTCCCCTAGACAAGGATGGAACACATAAACGAATGGCGGGGCACAAAGACGAAGCCATTCACAAGTTTTTTTCCTTCTTCTAATTAGGATTTATAATTCAATTTATTTTTTTTTACATTTATATTCAAAAAGGCAAAGAAATCAGGTTTTGGTTGGGGATGCCTGGAAATAGATTTCTGATTATTATTGAATTATTAATTAAATAACACAAACTCTTATCATTTAATTTGTACATATAAACAAAATTATTTACGTAAATATGTTGAATATGACTCTTTTTATTTATCAGTTTTCTTATTGATTAAACACTTCACTTTTTATTGTTAATTTTGGCAGTAAAAGGTAGATTTGAAATTAGCAAATAATAATTACCATTATAATAAATAAATAATTATAATAAGGAATTGATTTTTTTTTGAATATTTGAATAATATACTCATTGCATTTGAAAACCATTATGCAATAAACTCTATATATCTGCTTGAAAATTTACTTATTTACGGGTATTTACGCATTTCTTCAAACTTTATTTCAGACCTAAGATATGTTGTCATTACAGGCGATTTGATTTGACTGTTCTAGCACCCACATATTTTATTAAATATTAATGGATCAGTTCATTTAACGTAGTACAAATACAAGAAATTACCTTGATATTTGGTTAATATTATATATGATTTACCATGATATTTTTTTTTGTCCTGTGGAAAAAATAGAACTGTCGGTTCGTCTGGATTTCGATTTTACACTTAGTAATTTAATGTACGATGACACTGCGAAGAATTCCCTAGTTAAATGTATAAGTCGAGCATTTCTTTGCAGTTTATAAATAAAATTGTGATTTTTTTTTGAGATAATCTTTAAACACTTTTATTTATTTGCAATCTTAAGAAGTAGCTGGTGGGCAAGGTGGTAGCCAGACCCAATCGATCCATCTGACGCATTTAGTGTTGGAGGAATTATAACCTAAGGCATCATTACCATCCATTCCGCATGGAATGGAAACAGCTGAATTTCCTTGGCACTCAAAGTATACTGTAGGATCCCAGTTGTTGCGATACCTTTCACCGTCGGAGCGGCCAACGCAATTTGGCATTCCCATGCCATCGGGATCACATTCGGAGGCGACGTACGCGACCAGGCAGAATAGGACAATAACTTTTGAAAGAGATCCGGAATGGAAACGATAATATTAGAGTTGCAATTTTCAATTAATTATATCACACTCACCGAATTTCATGTTGCTCAGAATCAGACAAGTGAATGCTACTGAATGTGCCATTTCCAACCAAATGCCGAGCCTTATATACTCGTCTCCGTCATTTGATATCGGTAATACTAGTTCTTTATTAATATACTAACTTATCTTGCCATGTCGTGTTCATGTTCTTGTTCTTTTGTTGTTCGTGCATTGATAATTTCTATTTTAGCCGGAACATGAAAACGTTTTTCAATAATCTTGCCGTGGCATTAAATCAGACGCACTATCTTGACATACTTATTAGTTCCTTAATTAGTTGATTTGTTAATCCGAATTGCACTAGGCCCAGTGAGATCATTAATAAACAAACTATATGTACACATATGTTTGTTAATTGTGACAAAATATTAGTTAGCATATTGAGGGATTTGTAAAGTCTGTAATAATCTTATAAAAATTACAGGGTATGTCAACTGTGTATGTTTAGAATTGAGTATACAAGTTTCGAAACTGACAGAATATAAACGGAACCTTATTTAATATTAGTTTACCAATCATTAAAATCAAATCCATTCGAAATATGTCACAAAAATAAATGGATCATCTAGAAGTACAATTTGAGTTATGATTTATATTTGATATAACGCTAGAAAATCATGAAACCATCCAAAAAAATATCACAATAGAGTTTTGGCGATAAAAGCAACAGTATTTTAGGAGAAATGTTAAAATTTAAAATTTGGGATCCCCTGAAAGTTCTTGGGAAATATTTCAAATAAAACTTTCGTCTGAAAGAAAATGGATTAAATTTGAAATAAAGCAAAGCAACGAAGACGTATTATTTGAAATATTGGGCAAACTTGGAAGAAAAGATAAAGAATTTGTTTTAAAGCCCCTTTTAGATGAACTGTGAATTTGAATTTTTGGGAATCTGAGAAAGATCTATCAGTAGATCAGTAAAAATATCATAGAAATGTTGAGGAAAATAATATACAATCGTATCTCTCGGTCCCTTTAGAAATATAATTATTTAAATTTGAAATAAAACAAAGTAGGTAACTAAATTTGTAAGTGAACAATTTTGAATTAAAAAAAATTGTATTTAAAAGCGATTTGGGGAGCGAGTGAAGTGTATGAATCAATAGATTAGAATGGCAAAAAACGAGTATAACACATTTGTGACCCTGGAAAAATCGTTACGTTGGTTGCGTGGCATGTCTGTGAAGCAACTCAACGGATGCAACCAATTGTTGCACGCCCTGCGCGATGATATTGAGCAGGGATCAACGTACCGGGTACGTGAATGCCTCACCCTGTTGGGAGTGACGCCCATGTTAACATCCAAGCAGATCAGGTGCATAATGGAGCTGAGTCAGGATAATGATTTGGCATTTTTGTGGTTCAGTTGGGAGGCGTTCTACAAAACGCCGCACGATTGTGATGCCGAATTTGATCGTTATTCTATCAATGAGCAGTTGATCTTGTCCGCCATTGCACATTTGGATATGACGACGACAATGCGTGCCTTGGATCAAATACTTCCCACTGCGGATCGATCCAAGAAGTATCAGGATATGAAACGGGCCGAGAAGTTGAAAAGCGAAGAGAAGAAAAGAAAATTGCACGAAGAAAGACGTCCGGATCCACCGTTTATGATCGATAATAATTTGACTTATCGACAACGTTACCAGCAGCTGAAAGAGGCCAGAAAACTGGGCAAAAATCGTGAAGCTGTCCAGATCCCAGGTGATAAAATTCTGCCCTATTTGGTGCCACAATTGCGACCCAAATTGTTTGAGCCCATGCCGATCATTGCAACGCCAAGTGATCGGAAAGTGGTGTTCCCGAAATATGATCGATATAAGGATAAACATTATCGCATTCCCAATGAAAGTTCTCGCTGGTTTTCCTCCTATGAATTGTCGCCGGTTAAGCGGGAAATCAAGAGATGTCTGTCGGATGCACTTGCTCCACTTTTTGGAGGCAGTCGCAGGCCCCTAAAGAAATCCATTTGCAATGTTCATCGCATGCTGGAATTCTCGGCAGCGAGGAAGGAACAAGAATTGACCTGCGAGACGATGCAGCGTTGCATGAGATTGCTCCATGGTCAAAAGGAAGAAAGAAGACGCCGTCATATCATACGACAGCTGGAGGAGGATGTCGAGTGTGCCGCCGAGAAGCTGCAACGGGATGCCCAACGTCATCTGACGCAGTTGCAAAAGTTAATCGGTGGCACTTGCAACGCCGACACAGGTTGTCAAATGTGTTCCAAGATCGCGACATCGCCAGGATTTGAGGATCGCACTGGGAGGAAAGCGGATCTGTCGTTTCTTCTCGATATCGATTTTACACTCAGTCATCCGATTCCCGATGACACTGAGAAGGATTCCCCGGTCAAAGTCTATCAACTGGGAGAACAACGTCTAATGAAATTTATAACTCCCGAGAAGGATCTCAGCTTAAGGAACACTTTGGGTTCGAATGCTTACTGCTCTGGCACTGGAAAGAAGCAAAAGAGTTCCCTAAGCTGTCCTCCCACCGAGGGGGTCATCAAGGTGCTCAACGACAGGGGGGAAGTTGTTAAAAGGGTGAGGCCATCGAAAATTCCGTTCTGTCCTCCGACTCGTCAGCTTTCCGATGCTTCGGTTGACAAGTTTTGCTCGAGGAAAACTATGAAAAGTGGAGTTCTCCAATGGGATTACTTCAAGATCTATCAGGATCCCGCCCAATCGCAGCCGACGCAACAATTTCAGGATACTAAACCGATCATTAGAAGCTATTGCATTGCAGCTCTCAACCAGGCGATGAGATCAGCTGGAGGAGGAGACGGAGGTGATCAGGAGGAGAAAGGGGAATCGACTGAACCAATCATTAGAAATATAAGATCTGATTCCGCTTTAAAGGCAGCCGACAAGTCGGCCAAGAACATTTTTAAGGAGGCCGTCAGGAGTAAGAGCTTATCCGGCGAACTGGAAAAAAGTACAATGCAGAGAAAAGAAGTCATATGTAGTTTGGTTTCAGCTGAAGGATATAAATATATCGATTCCATAGATCCCGATGATACATCGATGCTGATCAAGCTGCTAAAGATTGCTGTGGATATCATGAAACATGATCCGCAATATGTACTGGTAACTCTACCCAATGCCCACATGATGCCCATCTTAGTTGATTGGGTTGCCGAGCGGTATGGTAAGACCTATAACTATCTTCAGTTAAGAGATCTGGCGAAAAGCGGAAGTCTTGTCTATCAGCGTCTCAATCGATTGGATACCATCAGTCATCGTGTTCCATCTCCAAAGGGGAAAATCATTCAGGACTCCAAATGCCTCGAGACCTATGATAAATACCATGAGTACCTCTGCAAGGTCGCTCAATCGAAGGACGAATATCACAAGAGACTCAATCAAATGGCCTTGGAGGAGTCGCGAATTATCTGGTTAGCAATGCGTGGATACTCCAATCTTGGAGGCTCTATTACGGATACGTACTTTGCCTATTTGCCAGCTAAAGAATTGGACTTTATTCGACATGATCTTTGGCATTCCCGAGACTATCGCGACTTTGCCGCCATTCGGAGAATGGCACTCGAATATTACTTTTGAATATAACCCACAACGATCTGTACTTGCCATGTCGAATGCATCAATGAATAATGAATCTATTCAATGATGCACTCATCACTGCAAGCACAGATCATATCAAGGTTTATCCAATGAAAATTGTGCTTTAAATTCAGTAAATTGATCAAATCTCAGCCATAATATAATATATAAAACTCCATTTGAAAAAAATATTCAATTTTAAAATTTTGTTGAAAGAAATAACATTTATAATAACAATCAAAGTGAATGAGAAATGTAAATAAAACTTTAAAAAGTAATATAACATTGTATATAATAAAAGAATACATTAAAAAATCATTAGAAATACATTTTCAATTACTGATAAATTCTTTTGGAATAGTATAAGAGAGCAACTTTAATAAAAAATTATATCTTCAAAATAGAATGAGAAAGAATTAAAAAACAATGATAAAAATGTGACTTGGCAGATATTATAATTAACAAAATTAATTTAAAAATAAAATCCCTAGAAATTTCATGATAAAAATTAATAACAAGAGTAATAAAATACTCGTCATAAAAGGCAAAATGATTTTTCGTTAAGACTTTTACAAAATCTTATGAAGCTCTGAAATATAAATATTTTTACTGTGCATTTAATAATAATCAGAGACCCTAACAATTATAATTTTTATTAAAAAACGCATTTAACATTTTCCTATTTGGTATTTACAATAAAAATAAGAAATAACTTTATTTAAAAGATCAAGTAAAAATTATATATTAAAATTTTTATTGTAAAATTTAAACTCTTATTTGCGACACTTGGACAAAATGTACATTTCTTCTTAGTATTCCTAAGTTAATAAACTTAAACTTAAACTTAAATTTATATTTTTCTTTTTTTCATTTTCAGTTAAAATTTAAAATTTATTATATTATTTAATTTTAATTCTACTTTTTAGTTTTATAATTTAATTTAATACTTAATTAATTACTTCTTTTGTCGACTGCTTTTAGTTGACGTTAAATAAATAAATAAATAAATAAAATAAATTAAACAATTTTTATTTTCATTCGATACATGAGCTCACTTGTGTTTTTATGTATTATTCATCGTTATTTGTTCATTTATCATTTATCAGCGACGCATGCGCATTGCAAATTGATCGTCATCTTATAAATTAATCAATCTATTGTCATCATCTGTGATAAGAGTTACCGAAATTGTTTCATTTCCCTGAAACTCTCACCATGTATTACTTTCTGATAGTGCTTCGACGAAATGCTATATAAATTCTGAAAACACTGATAGCTTCGATTCGTGGCGTGTTCTGATAACAAAAACGTCAAACGGTAGACAAAAGACCGGGGACAACCCAAGTGCAAAGTTTGGAGGTGTGTGACAAAATTGGCAACTGACAGTTGACGGCTGGCAACTGTCAATTGCCAAATGACACCAACAAGGTTGACAAGGTCAACAAATTTTGCATTTTTAATGCTAAAAATAACAAAAATTTTTTACGCAACAAATTCTAACAAATTGGCAATTTTTCTATATTGCTTTCCTTCTTATCTTGCCTTTTAGTGAATGCAACGAAGACGAACGGCGCTAATTTCTCAACTATTTTTAAGAGACAAAACATGGAAGATGTTGCTGCGAGGGTGGTTTGATAAGTTCAGGCGCCGTCAACTAATATGGAAAGTTAAGATACAATTTAGAGATGGAAGCGTGTTAAGACACGAATTTTATTTAGTTTAGTAGATTGAGAAGTTTAAAATTTGTACTTATATTTTTTAATAATTATATTTATTTAGAATAATATTTATATATTGTACACATAAAATATGAATTTATTTTGATTTATTAAATTTTTTAATATTTAAATTTATTATTATTATTTTTAATACTTACATTTATTTAACATTATTTTTATTAATATTTGTATTGCAATTTTGTATTTATGAAACATGAATTTATATTATTTATAATACTTACATATATTTATTTAACAATTTTCTTTATTAATATATATATATTTTAATTTGAATTCATAATCAGATTTTGATAAAATATAAAATAATATGCCTAATTTATTAACATTTTTAATATTAATATTTATTATATAATGAAATGTGAATTTATATGTATTCTATTTATATATTTACAAGGTTAACTAATATTTAAATTACCATATACAATAATATCTGCTTAAATTATGCAACTTTAACAATTTATATAATCTCATATTCCCATTATCGTGTCAAGTCGTGAACTATCGTATGATGATCCCATCCTTAACAAGGGAGTATTTATTTATTTAAATTTTATTTCATTAAATATTTAAATTTATTAATATAACTTTTAATACATATATTTATTTAACATTCCTTTTAATAATATTTATATTTTGTATTCATGAAATAAGATTTTACTATCAGATTTTGCTAAAATAAAAAATAATGTGCCTAGTCTATTAAATATTTTAATATTTATATTTATTATTCAGTGAAATGTGAATTTATATTTATTTTTTAGTTTGTATTCTATTTATTTATTTACAGGATTAACTTATATTTAAAGTACCATTCATTTAACAATTTATATAATCTCATATTCCCAGTTATCGTGTCAAGTGGTGAACTATCTTATGATGATCCCATCTTTAATAAGGGAGTTACAAAAGGTATTTATTTATTTAAATTTTATTTCATTAACCATTTGACGTCAAATTGGCAACTACACGCGTGCTGGCCAAGTTAATGGAACCTGGTTTTCAAAGTGAAACGACATAGACCAAACTCCAAACTGTCTGGCGAAAGAACTTGCCATATGGCGACACTAATTGTCCCAATGGTTGCAGAGGGTGTCGCCTCCTCAAGCGGCAAGCAGCGAAGCGTCTCCTCCACTTGAGCCGCCGTAGACGACGCTTACAATTTGAGGCTTAAATTGCCAAAGCGTAATTTGTCGCCAGTCGCGAGTATTTGGATTCGAATTCCCTCGAATGTTGCAATAATACTTGGAACAATTTTTTATAAAGTCGTTGACATGGCTTGGAAAAAACTTAGTCGCAATGTTCGGATTCAAACGTGAACTACTCGCAAAGCGGAGCCTGTTGTGGTTGTGGTTATTGGGTTGTGTGCAGTTGAGTTGGGCACAAAATGCCAGCACAGTGGTGTGGGAGCCATCAACTGGGAATACAAATAAACGCGAGGTGAGCAGCAGCGGCAATGGCATCGATTATGCTGGCACTAACATTGCCAAGAGCTATGATCCTCCGCCGGAATTCTATAGAGGACCAGGCTCAAGCTCCGGCTCCGGCTCCGGCTCCGGATCCGTTTCCAGCAGCAGCGGCAGCGGCAGCTACGTTGGCTCCACAGGCGGTGGCATCAGTGGAGGCACACAGCTGGGCAGTTTGGGTGAGAGTCTCAGTGAGACATACAACAAGTGGCGCCATGGAGCTGGCACACAACAGCGCATCAGTGTGGGTAAGTGGCATTAATATATCCACTCCAGACAATACTCAAATGCGCTCTTCAACAGGCCATTATGGTGGAGGAGTAGGCGGTGGCATTCCCTCCCATGTGCCAAGTCCACATGGTGCTGTTGGCTACGCCTACGAAGGACATCCCTATGAGTACGCAGGTGGCAATCACCATGGTGGCTACTATGGCGGCAACAGCGCGGAAGCTGGCATACCCTTTGATGTCTATGGCGCACGTCCGTCTCATGGTTCGCATCACGCCCATTATGGAAACACAGGCGGGGAGTACGCGTATCTGGAGCCACATGATATAGCCTCCCATAAGGGACCACCAGAGTTGTCCCATAAGGCGTTGCTAGCCAAGAGTTTCCTCATTCCGTTGGCCAGTGCCGCCGTCTTGGGCATCGCTGCAGCCCTGGTCAGTAATCCTCTGCTGCTCCAGCTGGGCACAGTCTCTGGTGTGGGCGGGGGATTGGGACCCGTTGTGGGCAAACGCAAGAGACGTGCGCTGCGACGCCCATATGCAGCACATAATTATAAATCGTAATTAAATTCATGCAAATATTTCAAATTGCTTACCAAATAAAACAATCGACATAACGACACTCAAAGGACATTTTAATACCATTTAGACAGATTTTAGATTTTCATTTCATTTGCATTTTTGTCTTTAAAAAAGTCTATTTTTCAAATGTGCCGCCAAATTATTGTTGCTTCAGTGATGCGCAGAACGCAACGATTAATATTGATTATTAGTTATCGATTGCAGCAGCGTCTATCGATGTTAGCAGCTATGTAAACTAACAGACACTGTTAACCGATTGAAAAGCTGCACAAATTGAAATAGCCGTTACATTTCAAGACTGTTGTAAATGATCTAAATGGAAGACAGTAAATAAGTATTAAATAAAACGAATATAAAAGCAAGTTAATAGCACTAAAGGTTTTCCCGTATAATTTTGTATCTCCATTAAATGTTGCAGTCGTCCGGTAAATTGCTGGCATGCCTTTATTCAACTGCTTTTGATGTTATTATGTGTCAAGATCAAACATTAGCCAACTCTTTAAGTTTGCTTAGTACGCAACACGCTTCAAAGCCACAACTCATTTAGGGCCCAGACAGATACTTCTCCACATGGCGGCACAAAAACAAACGAAACAAAAAATAGAGTCGAGAAAACGCGAAAGGAAACCATAAGTACAATAATTGAAGAAAATGTCAGCTACACACGATGGTACGTGACTTAATAATGCCCCTTGTGAGCCATAATAACGGTCGCAACGTGTTGCTCTCTTCTGCAGCTTTGGTAAGTTTTCTTGTCATTGACCATTTCATATCATTAAGTTTATGACTTGGCTCCAAAGTCACAAAACTTGACACCAGTTTTTGCTAACAATAATAACCAGCTATGCAGTTTTAATTGATAAACTGTTCAATTTATGGGAAGAGGTTTGAATTGAAATTGGGATTGATAAAGGCTCAATAAATCAACTATAACTAATTTATATTTCGTTTATTAAAATTACAAACAATATACACAATTACTGCTAACTAAATTTAAATATATTAATATCTATTCAGTGTAACCAAATGTTTTCAATAAATAACAAATTATTAGGAAAAAATATATATACATATATGATTTAGTTTGGGAAATACGCAACAATTTGTTCAGCTGGAAACTAATTTGCATGCATTTCAATAATTCAGAGCATCAGGGTTTTTAGTGTGGGTATTACCACAAATGCCCCGACCTATTTTTCAAACTCGTGGGCCGAACAACCGCAAAGTTAGCTGTCTATGTGATTTTAAGCATTTTTGTTCATAATTGAAATGGGTACAACAAAATCGGTAGGAAAATATGCAATGTACAATGTAAGTGTACAGTGTACGATATGGTAATTATTCAACAAATTAAAATCTATAAATATTGCATTTGATTTGCATGCTAAAATAATAAACATTGGTTTTTGCGGTTCGTTTGGCAGTTACGCTTGTTTGTCAGTTGGCTCGAATGATTAAATTGCGGTTAGCTGGTCAGGTCAAGTGGTCAAATGGATTGGCTCCAATGACAACTTTAGATGACAGTAATCAGCCATTGTGTGAAACTACTTTATCAATGAGCCGTGCATTAATTTATCTATTTAGTTGATACAAATTACTTAATGAACCTTACAAATTGTAAGTAATTTTAAATTTAAACCATACTTTGAAAAGTAGGGAAATTCTGGAATTCAATATGGCAACACTGCAGTCAGATCCTCATCGAAAATTTCCAATTTGCTGTTCAATTAGCTGTGCTTTAATTTATTAAATTATCTATTACAAATTACTTAATGAACCTTACAAATTGTTAGTAATTTTGAATTTAAACAATATTTCGACGATAGGCAAGGTTATTTGAAAAGTAGGGAAATTAATGAATTCAAGATGGCAACACTGCACTTGGATCCTCAGCGAAAATACTGGGAATATAGGAAATTTCTTATTTGCTGTTCAATGAGCTGCGCTTTAATTTATTTACTTAACTATTAAAAATTACTTAATGAGCCTTACAAAATGTTAGTAACTTACAATTTCAGCAATATTTCGTCAATGGTTGGAGAAGGCTATTTGAAAAGTAGGGAAATTAATGAATTCAGGATGGCAACACTGCACTTGTATCCTCAGCGAAAATACTGGGAATATAGGAAATTTCTTATTAGCTGTTCTTATTTCTTATTTGCTTTAATTTATTTACTTAACTTTCACAAATTACTTGAGCCTTACAAATTGTTAGTAATTTACAATTTCAGCAAAATTTCGACAATGATTGACAAGGATATTTGAAAAGTAGGGAAATTAATAAATGCAATACAATACAGATAGAAACTTGCCACCCAGGCAGGTTCTACATTTTTTATTTTTACGCTAAAAACTTGTTAAGTGGTCCATAATCATGTTATGGTAGAATCTGAAAGTTTTTACATCCAGTTCCCTTACAAAATGACATCAAATTGTTCACCACGCCCATATCATTGGTCCAGCAACAACAAATCACATTGGCACCCACAATTTGCACAACCATGCCCTCATAGTTGTGGGAGGCGGCATCCCACATATTCTGACCATCAAAGAATGAGAAGGACAAGCAGATGAAGTAAAGCAACAAAAACAAATTACAACTGTTGTAAAGTGTCATTTTTCAAAGTGCAGAAGCAATACGTTTGAGCAGGGGAGGGGGAGCAGGGGGTTTTGGGAGTTGGGGTAGAACGCAATGTGGAAATAATCATAATGGCCCAGCGAATACATATTTGAGACGAAATCCTGCGTGGAAATGTTGCAGAAATAGAAACAACACAAAAAATAAAAAGCTGGCAAAAACAACAATAAGAAAAATGTGAGCAAATTTCGCTGGCAGCGCAAAGAAATGAGAAGAGAGACAACAACAAGAAATAAAGAAAAAAACAGAAAAAAAAACTAAACCAAATTCCAATTTGTCAGGAATTTGTTCAATTTCAGTTCTGCTTTGTTGGGCGGTTCGTTGGGTCGCCATTGCTCCAACTACTACCCCCCTCCATCACTCTCTCACTCACCATCTGCATGCTCCACACGTGCCGCCATGCAAAACCATAAGCATAACGGCTCCACCGACCGACCTCCACTGTCCATTATAGAGCTACCACGACAAATCGCACACATTTAACAAGCACACACACACATGCACACACGTTAAGGAAGAAAAACCAGAAAAAAGTGCATACTTAACAGGCACACAAAAAACCAGCAGGCGAAACAGCTGCTCAAAATGGCTCAAACAACGTCGCAGCTTGTCGGCCATACACATCGATAGAGTTGAGCACGTGAGCACGTGAGTCGTGATTTTGTGCGATGTATTTGCACGTATCAAAATGCAAACTGCGTTGCCAACTACTTAGAAATTACTGCACATGGGCTGTTAATTAAATAAAAATACTTAAATACTGTATTCGGGTATATTTATTGTATAAAATATATTGAATAAATATTTATTGAATAAATTATATACAGCTTCTTAAACTGCGCTGCCAACTACTTAGAAATTTCTGCACATGTTAATTAATGCAAATACTGTATTCAGGTATATTTATTAAATAAGTATACGGGCACACTTTGCTAATGTAACTGCACTCAAGTTTATTAAATATATAATGTTATGTTATTTAGTATAATAAATCTAACTAAATTTGCATTTATTGGACTTTAACAAAAAACACAGCTCACGACTCACGCGATATTCAGCAGCTCTAACTTCAAGCGGGCAACATCAAGTTGTGATTGTACTTGTGACCGCCCCTAATGACATTTGTATGCCGCTGCAGACATTTGCAACTTGGCCATTGAAAGTTTGGTAGCCCTGGCATCTAACTCATAAACACACCAAACCTGTAGGTCTGCAATTTAAAGTGGTAACTACGAAAAAAATGCAGGTGCATTTGGTTATTTTTCTTTTATAAATGTGCCATTGGCATTTCGGTGGCTCGATAAATGTATCGAATGTGCCAAATGATAGCAGGAATTTATGTTAAGTGCAAGCGCCAAAAACCAATTGTGTTGCATAATTATAGGCGCTGAGCTCATTTATAGTCGCCGATTTACCTCTGCAGCTGTCGAGGCGTATAAATATTTGAAAATTCAGTCGAAAGCACTCAATTGTTGGCATTTGAAATGCCAATGTGTTCCCTTTCCACCACACCAGCAGTTGGCTAACGTTTTAGCCATGGATTTGGTATGTAACTGTGTGGGTGCGTGTTTACTTGTGTGTGTGTGTGTGTGTGTGTGTGTGTGGGTGTCTCTCTGTTTGTGTGTGTGTGTGTGTGTGTGTGTGTGGGCTTTATAAATCTGTCGGCGCTTGTGCGTCGAGAGTTTTAATTGAATTTTGAGTGGCGTATTTAGGGATTTGTTATTTTTAATAGAAAGTCCACAGAGAGAGAGAGGGAGAAAAAGAGAGAGAGAGAGAGAGAGAGAGCTACACAACAATAGATAGCAATGATACAATTTCGATGCGAGCGGAAAATACAAAAACCAGAAGTTTTCCCTTTTTGCCTTCAGCTCAACAACAATTCCAAAATAAAAGCCAGCATTTTTATGCAAGTGAAATTGAAAATGTATGGATTTTATTTGCTGACCTTCCAATATTGTAACAAAGGACTTGTGTTTTTGTGTTTGAGGCAAGCAAATTGTTTAAGGCAATGTTTTATTAGTTTTTCACTTCGAAAATCCAAATTACTATTCCAAAATCAAATATCATTTTTGAAGGGAAAACTTATTCGTAATCGAGATAACTTACATATTTTAATATACATATGTATGTATGTATCTGATTGTCACTATTGTTTGCCAAATCAAATTTGTACAAATAAATCTGACGGGAGCCAAAAACAAATAGCCAAGTATTATTGCCCTTTATTTTTTGTTAGCCACATATCAAAATTGTGTTATAAAAAGCAATTTGTTAACGCCATAAAAACTCAATACCCGCATGCTTTTTATTATGCTCGATGACCAATTTGAAAAGCAATATGCGGACACGGTCAGGACATGGACCATGCCCAATGACACGCCAACTTCCGGACAACGGACTGCGGACAACGGACAGCGGACAACGGACATTGGACAACCAGACTACAATCAGCAGTTCAACCAGCTACTCTCCTCAATTTACAACTTGCTATTTATTTTTGGGAGCAACATTTGCGGCACATGTCACATGCTACGAGTATTCAACGGGTGCTTCTGAGTGTTCCTTTTTTTTTTCCACCCCATTCACTTCTTTATTTATTTTTTTTTTGATTTTACGAGTGCGAGTGTGAGTGCATTTGTTGTTCATTTCATTTAAATTACCCTGTGGCTGACCTCCTTGTCACAAAATGGCGGTGCACCATATTGAAACAGTTCGAATCCACCGTCCAGTCCACAATCGAATGCGAATGTGAATGTGAATGTGAATTCGAATGCTCATTGAGTGCCCCTTTTGAATGGTCAACAATACTCAGTTGGGTCTGGGTTCGATGGTCCATTGGAGCAGTTTGGGGAAAGCTGCTTTTGTGGTTTTTTAATCAAGTTATTTGTTGTTGATGTTTTGGTTGACAGGTTGACAATAAAACAATAAACACAAAAGGCTCCAGAAGGAATTCAGACCATGGGGCGATACTTAAATTATTGGACATATAATACGTGTATAATAGAAAACAATGAGGACTTTAAATTCATATCGATAGATTTATGCAGAATTACTTTGGTAAAAAATCTATAATTATCATTATTAATTAACAGCAAACTAGTTTGGAAACAAAACAAGTTTCAAAATAATATAAATCACTACAATTATTATAATTATTTAACAAGCAAACTAGTTTGT
Organism: Drosophila kuntzei; assembly: GCA_035042165.1. Lineage (NCBI taxonomy): Eukaryota > Metazoa > Arthropoda > Insecta > Diptera > Drosophilidae > Drosophila > Drosophila kuntzei. The sequence continues at coordinate 1,283,368 of JAWNLU010001763.1, forward strand.
AAACTAATATATATCATAATAATTATAATTATTATTTCAATTCTTTATCTCCTTTTGCTATAAGCTAAATAATGTTACATAACCATATTGGCAAAATTGTTTAATATTTATTGAATTTGTATATTTATTAAAATGTTTTACTATTTATATATTTATTTTAAAATTCTATATTTGAATTACAATTGTTGCTTTTATTGGCCAAACCTTTAAATTATCTAAAGTATTATTGTAATTAATTTAAATATGAATTTTGAATATTGTATAAATTGTTGTCAATTTAATTTTATATAATATTATTTAAAAATACGTTACGCTACTGACTGTTAAATTGGGTTTATGTGACATTTAAGAAGCCAAAAATGTTGTTATGCCATTTTAAAATGATTGCCTACTTTTTATGCCATCGACCATAAGAAAATTTATGAGTGCGAAAGCAACAAAATATTATTCTTCTGCTGCAGATATTTCGGGCTCTTTCTGCACCTATTTCTATATATCTCTCACTCTCTCTCTCTCTCTTTAGTGTACCTTTCTATCTCTATTTTTGCATGATGTACGAGGTTTTATTATATTTAAATTACACAAAGCATTAAATATAATTCACTCACTACGCTCCATTTAGTAAGGCTATATAAAATCACACACGCACGCACACTCACATATTTATATGCACACACATATACTAAGTCTCCTGTCAGCACACATACATATGTACATACATAAGTATGTAATGGGCCAACGAGAAAAAATGCCGTTGAAAATCGCTGTAATACTTTTTCATCAATTATATGATGCGCAAAAATATATATATATATATATATATATGTATATATCTATGCTGAGATTTACAATATCAAACACACACACATCCAAATAGACAGGCAGTACTTTATTCTCTCTTATTGAGCTCCTAACTCACACACACACATATACAGTTGCACAGACATGCTCTAGATGGCAAACGCGTCATACTTTACTACTTACTAAATCCATTACAAAGTATTTACGTAGAAAATTACTTTATATCTCTGCATATCTCTTCAGTTGCCAACGTTCGTCGTGTGTGCACAACAACAATAACAACTAATGGCAGACAACACGGTAGTCGACGTAGCCATACCCTGTAATCAGCTATTAGAAAAGGGTTTTTTTTTAGATAACATTCGGAATATATTTAAAATTTCACATTATCTGAAATATCTTTTAAATTTTACAGGACATACATATTTAAATGCTTTAAAAATAGTAAGATAAGAGCTATGTATATGATGTAATAAAATATGTTATTAGTTTCAATTAATTTAATTAATAATTAAATGCAACACATCATTCCTTTTTATGGGATATACAAAAATGAATAATATTTTTTTTTTTTTCAAATTGAAATCTTTTTTATTAAAAGTGTGTAAATAATTATAAACCTGTTTTCTGCTACCAAGTTGGCAGCTTTACAAGTTATATGTTAAATGAATTACAACAATAACAAAATTACATTAAATAACAAAAGAATAAGAAAAATAGGTTAGTTAAATTATAATTTAGAAGATAAGTATAAGTATGTTTAGGCGAGGATTCTCGTGAATAATATTTCAATAAAAATAATAACAAATAAAAATCCACATGATTTTTCAACAATCAACTCTTGTTTTATTTTACAGGGTATACAAATTTAAGTACGTGGGAATAATAGTAAAAGAGAAAAAAAATAAGAAGCTTTTGTGTGGTATAGTCGCTCGCTCTTCCGTTCCCTCAATTTCCTTTCCCCCCACGATGATGGCCGTAGTCAGTAAGGTAGTCGGGGAGTCAGAATTCTGGCTTCTGGCTCATCACTGTTTGTGTATTTTGCAGGAGCAGGCACTACTTCATTGGGTCTCGGGTCTCAGGACTCAGGACTCCGGCCTCGGGACTTGGGGTCTTCAGTCCCAGGCCAAGTCATGACAATGGCAAGACAAAATGGCTGTGTGCACCAATTTATGTGATTTTTCGTAAATGTCAGTGGCAAATAAGAAAATATTAAAATAGATTTGTGCACTGCAAAGAGACAACGGACACGAGTACACTGCAAAAGATTATGACGAAATAGATTAGGAATAAAAAAAAACTGAAGAGGCTTTGTCCTGATTGCATGTCAAATGATGTAAATGATTTAGTTGCGATCTAATCAGCAAAAGCATTAATATTATGTATATGGGGAAAGAAAGCCAGAGAATGTCCAAAACAAAGAAATAACACAAAAATAAAAGATTGAAAGCTGCTTTTTATGAGTAGAGTTTTATTGTTATTAAGTATTATTTTTTTTAAAATTGTTTAGTCAACCGTATATATCGTATCATAATATTTACGTTTTCCACATCATATTTGCTTTAGAACCTATAGAAAATATTAGAAAATTAAATCCTACGATTTAATAATAAATATATTGAATTACTTCACATATTGTATATTAATTATTATTATTTTACATTATATTTTTTAATATATTTAGTATTAAATGATTCTTTTTGCTATTTATTTCATATGCTTATTTATCCTTAATATTTAAATTATTATTTCAAACTGAATATAAATATTTCTTGCAGTTTCTTGCAGAAAAAACGAAACCAACTCTTTTTTTCCGAGGAGCTGATGTTATCCACACTGGCAAGATGTTGACACTAAATCACATCCAAATTTGTGTTGTGCCTTTCCCCTACTCTGAAGTCATAAAAAATAGGAAATAAAAAAAAGCGGAAATGTGTTCACAACGGATTTACTTGGGAAATTATTCATACTCGTTGTCACTCGTTAGCGATGTGAACAATAAGATGGAATTACTTACTGGAGGAGAGTACAAGTACATGTTAATTTTTAGGAGTTTTTTAAATTTGCAGATTTTAAGGGAAATCCTTCGCTTAACTGGGAGGAAAAGGAGGAAAAGCTTCTCTGAATTGCAGTATGAATCAGTCTAGCGTGCTATCAATTACTGTGGCAAGTGTTGCACGTGCCACGAGAGCGTCCAGTTACTGTTGCAACTGGAAACTGAAAACTGGAAGCTTGCAACATGCCACTGCCTGCTCACTGCAGATTGCTCAACTTATTTCTTATTGTGTCGAGCCACTTGGCATTTAATTCTCCCTCTAATTCCATGTCGCCTTTTTCTCTCATTCTTTTCTATTATTTAATTCCTTTTGCTTTTTATTATTGCTGCATTTTCCCTGACAATTTTCTTTTTGTTGCTGTTGCATTTCTGTGCACTTCGAATTGTTGCACAATTTTTTAATTTGCTGCATGACGCTGAACAAAATTCAGGAAGATAGAAACCAACTTCTGGAGGAATGCGATTTTTAATCTAAATGGGGCCAATGGGTGACTCGTCGTTCTGGGCAAGTTGGAGACATTTTTGGTTTCTTACGAATTAAGCTTTGACCAGGCTTATTTGATTTTCTATACTTAGGCCAATTAAATTAAAATTACATCACAATTGTGCGAATATTCAATGCAGATTTATGCATTCAATTAGTCACAAATAACCACACAATTTACGCAAATTAACCCACAATCACACACACACACACACTCACATACATTCCTTTCTTAGATAAATAATGTCATAATAATAATTCAAGTTACCACAAAACAAAACAAACTTCAATTTCAGTCTTATGTTAATTGGCTAACTCGACCTTTAGTCAAATTTCAATTGAAATTTATGCTCAGCCCAGTGAATAGAAATCTATATTTATACGTATATCTCCTTTGTGTGTGTATGTGTGTGCTTGGAGTATGTGAATAAATATTGGCATATATAAGGCAATAATATTCTAAGGCCTTGTAATAAGCCTAATTCCAAATACATCTGCTGTCGGCACTGCAAGGCGACAAATGCAAGAATTTCAGTTTAATTGTATTGCACTGAAGAGTAGATACCCTACAAAAAGTATTTTTTTAATATCCTATAGAGATTACTGTATGAAATGCTTTATTATTTTATTTACATCTTCTATTTTATTTACTTCTAAAAATTATTAAAATTTAATATTCGAATTTTTATTGAAAAACGAGAAACAATTTCTGCAAAATTCAAAATATTGTTTACTTAGTTCTTAAGATGCAAATTAAAAATATTTTTAAATAAATACACAAAGCAGTTAAAATTCTTTAGAGATTTATACATATGAAGTTATGAAAAAAAATATCTAGTTTAGTTATATTTGTAATTAGCTTAAATTAAACAATAAAATGAAAGTGTGAAATTTAAATTACATTTTAAATATTTTACATATATTTTTATATATTATATATTTAAAATTTTTAAATATTTATATATTTTTGGAATAATCTGTAGATTATTTGATTTATATATTTATAAATTAAATATATGGATATTATAAGTATATAATTTATAAATATTATATTATATATTATATATTTATAAATTAACTGTAAAATTAAATATTAAATTGAAAAAGAAGTTTGAATAATTAAAAAATGTATAGATAAATAGCATAATCTCCAACATGATGTGTAAAATATTTAAACACTAACTATCTAATCTAACTCTAACTGAACATTCTTAGAACTTTTATTAAACATTCTCTTAATTGGCAGCAAATAGAAAAGTCCTTCTTTATATTTCCGAATGCATTGGATAGAGTATAATAGTGCTTGAACCCTTCTTACATTAAATTGTTAGATAATAAGCTTTTAAATTAAATTACAAGTCTTGCAGCGGGCGTGCGTTTATTATTAGAAGGATGACAAGTAGCAAGTGCAATTCGTATGTAATTAGAGATGAAAACGTTTTAAATTTTGTCTGTCTGTGTACTTAATGCAATGTGTAAGGCCCAAAAGGATTACGTAAAAGGACTTGCAACTGGACGTGGGACAAGCGACTGGTTTAAGTAACAATCTTATGACATATACGATTCGAGTTGAAGAGACTTCAGTCTGTCTGTTTGTCTGTGTGTAATAAAATGACGCTTCAAATGTTGCACGTAATGGCCGTGTCCTTAGCAATCATCTCTCTCACTCTCTCTTTATCTCTCTCTCTCTCTCTCTCTCTCTGTCTCACTCTCTGTCTGTCTGTGTGTTTGCCTAATTGCCGCACAAGCTCGTATCATGGCTTGTATGATTTTATAATTGGTTTAGGATTTTAAGCACAGCATTTTGTAATTTAAGTGAAGTGGCTAATAGAACTTCCTTCAGACGTCTTTAAATAATCCAATTTTAGTGCAAATTTTGAATTAATAACTCGGCATCGTACCACATGGCGTATGGGCAACCAATGCAGTAGGTAAAATCGCCTCTGAGGCGTCTCCAGCGTGCTTCTGCAATTACTTGCAACTCTGCAACTTGCTGCTGCATTGCATAAATTTTCAACATCTACAGCCACAGGGCCAAGTCGGGAGTCCCAATCATTAATTATATGTGGCGCGTTGGTCAATTTCTAATTGGTAGCAACTAAGCAGAAGTTTGGCCCAAAACATGTTTGCTTGGGGAATTTCCTTTCCCCGCTGTTAGCTCATATGGCTAATAGACACTGAACAATTGGACACTGTCTGCAATTCGATACAATCGAAATTATAATTAGCTTGATTGCTTTCGTGTTGATTGCACTATGCAAAATATTATTTAATTACCCGTGAGCAATTCTAAAGGAGCATAATCATCGTGCGGAGTTTAAAGTGCTCGGGAAGATTTCACATATATTTTTAAGTAATAAATAAATATATATTGAAATGGTATTATATTTTGTTATTATTAATTTATTTATTGTCAACTATGAATAGTTCACTCAACGGTTTTAATTAAATTAGGTAAGCAAAAATAAGAATTATACAAACTAAAAACAAACTAAAAAATATTGAAATATCAAAATTTAGATGGTAATCAAAATAATAAGATATTGTTAGTGAAAATGATAAGATTAGGATATAATAGATTATTTCATTAGACCTTTCTACTTATTTTTATTAATATTTGAGATATACTAAAAAATAGTTCTTGGATGGTTGATTTATAATTTATTGAAACTTAAATAAATGCCAATTCAAAGCAGGGATTAAAACCGAAACGAATATCGGTTTCAGTTACGGCTTCGGTTATGATCGAATTAAGGTTTTCGGTTATCGGTTATGCAAAATCTTGGAGTATCGGTTTGGAAATGGCTATTTTCTATAAGTTTCGGTTTAAAAATACCGGTATGGTTTCGGTTCTCAAATAAAAATACAAATTTAGGTTTTCGGTTGAATAAAATAAGAAGCTTTATTCATTGTTTTACATAAAAAAAAGACTTAATGCTCTTTTCAACCTATAAAATCATGTTATCTGGTTACTGGAATGGTCCAGCGTAATGCCGATTTTATTATAATTTGATCTCATATAAATTTGGTTCATTTGGTTTGAAAATTTGGATTATTTTGATTTTACTGATTTTTAATAGCTTCGAACTGCCATAACTTTGTCAAAACTTAATTAATTTTCATGCGCAATGTAAATTTGAACATGATTTTACTTTTAAATTCGTTCTGCATTTAAATTTTCTTCATTTTGCAAATTTTAAAAATTTCGATTTTTTTCGAAAAATGATAAGGGGTAACACTGTAAAATTTCTAAAAAATTCGAAATTTTCAAAATTATTGAAATGAACAAAATTTAAATGCAGAACAAATTTGGAGGTAAAATCATGCTCAAATTTACATTCCGCATAAAAATTGATTGACTTTTGACAAAGTTATGGCAGTTAAAACTTGATCAGTACCTGCGACGACCAGAACCGAAATTAACCCGTATAAATCAATCGGTTATTAAACGGTCATTCCGGTTTAAAGAGTTTTGATTTATGGGTTTCGGTACAGCGGAAAAATATTTTTTCGGTTACGGTTTCAGTTACGGTTATAAATTTCAATCGGTTTTTATTGTTTAAATGTTACGGTTTCGGTTAAGGTTTTAATCCCTGATTCAAAGTCGTTTAAAGTTCGAGTAAAATAAATCTAAATTGCAATATTTATAAATCTTCTGCTATTCTTTGACAATACTATGAAACTTGCATTCCTTTGCTCATTAAAAAACAGACTGTCACTCAGTCCTCAGTTTGTGGGGCGGATTAATAAAATTACAATTGAAGCGTCGACGACAAGCAGAGGGAAAATGTGCTGAATCAGCGCAAGGAAATGTCGTATGACATATCAGAGAAGGGATAAGGAAAATACGTAAATGGGAGGCGTGGCAAATGTCAAATCAAATTTATTGACTTTCATTGTAATGCCGGGTAGTTAAGAGGGTGCAGCGACAATGACACTATGAATCTAACCGCCTAACCCGCAACCAATTCATCGACTGTGTTTCACGTTCATTCAAATGTGCAAAGCCAATGACAAGAGAAGGGATGAGAAAGGAAGAGAAGGGAATGGCAGTAGATATTCCCCCCTATAATATGCACCTTTTTGCAAAGTGAATCCTACTCGATTTGTGCGCGATTAAAGCGCCGCTTATAGGGGAAGTGGGAATGGGAAGGGGAACTACAACCAATAGCATAGACAATCAACAGTCAGCATTCAAAGTTTTCACACTTTTCCCTGTTCGGTTTTTTGTCATTTCCTTTAGCTAAGCACAATGCCTGTTGGCTGTGCACTATAAAAATCATACGCTTCCATTCTTTGCTCGGCTTTTAGCTGACTTTTTTCCCCCTTTTCCCCATTTTCCCCCATTTTATACCGGTTTTTTCCAATTCGTTGTGTCATCCTTTTGTACCACGTTAAGTTTGACAATTATTTGCATTGTTCAGTGAGTCGTTTGTTGAACATTCACATGAATCGGTAACTACAACTTGAGTGTCTGTAGATTGAGCATCAGCTAGTTGGTTAGTTAGATGCAGTTACCCCGCATCCCTCCCAGATTATTGGTCATATATTTGTAAGTACTTGCTTAAGATTTAGATGTGTGTTTGATAATGTTAAATATTAGAGTTTGTCGAAAGAATTTATATCTAGTTATCCGAATTGTTTAAGATACATCTTAAGAAGAGAATTAAAAGTATATAGTAAAATAGGATAGGATTAATTTCAATACATATAATTTAAATTTCTTAAGAAAAGTATTATTATTAAAAAAATGTTTTGATGCAAAAAGCTTTTTCAAACAATTCTAATAGTGACTTTTATTTCAAAAATCTCTTCTCTTATATTTTTTATGATTTTTTGAAAGTTGCCAAAAAGTACGTTTTTTTGCACATTTTCTACTTTTCAAACAAAATTTTTTTGAGAACATCCCATACAAAAAAGTATAAAAAATATAAGCAAAGAGATTTTTGAAAATTTTTTTTTGCAGTCACTATTAGAATTGTTTGGAGAAACTTTTTGAATCAAAACATTTTATATTTAAGTCCTAGGAAAAATATCATAAACTCAAAAACTTCAATGAATACTTAATGGGTTTAGGAAAGTTTTGTATCATTCAAACGGCATTTCGAAGACCTTTCCATTGATACCAAAATGTAAATGGAGTAAGTTTAAAAAGCGAGGAGACTTAACTTTAGTTTTGTGTAAACACTTTTGACCACCTCTGTATATCATATGGTAAAATGGTTCTAAATGTTACAATGGCATAAAATATGCGTTAGATTTTTTTTACATGTAGGTAAAAGGACGGTCACTTATTATTTATTATTTTTAACACAATCCATACCATGAACATAATCATTAAAATAAAAATTAACTGAAAACTTTATTTATTTTGAAGCTTGAGTAATGAATTAACTAATTTAATTTTCTAAAAATATATTTATTTCTTTCCAAACACTTCTAAAATTTTGAATAAATTTCTGATTTCCTAAGTAAGCCTTAAGCTTACCTGTAGCTTATATTTATACCCGTATCTTTTCCCCTTGTTAACCCAAAGGCTGTTGCCGAAGGGCGTCTTGCCAAAAAATCACTTTGATAATTTCTGCAACATTTTTGCCAGCCTCAGATGCCTTTCCCCTCTCCCTCTCTCTCTCGCTCTTGCTTTTTATCTCTTTCTCCCTCTTTATATGCCGTGTCGTGTTTTTAAATGGCTGCTTCCGCTTCCGTTTCCGTTACGTTTGACTTCCCTGCACGTAAATTTTATGCCATTTCAGTCACTGACTTCCATTCTTTCTTTGTGGTTCTTTTTTAGATTTTTTGGAGGTTTCTTTTAGTCGTTGATGTTGGCGGTAAATTTTAGTACAATGCATATATAATCTTTTTCACTTATCTTTGCATAGTTTCCTTTTTTGAAGGTGGCTAAAACTTTTTACGGTCTGAGGTTAAAAGTAGCGTCATACATTTCCCTTTTCGAAATGAATGAAAAGTTGCAATAGGTGTGAAAGTTGGAACAGCAAAGCAATTTCTGCTGAATCCTTTAGTTTTGTTAACCTTGATTTATGAGTCAATTATACGTTGACAAGTTGAAAATACGTTAGGAGAGATTAACATATGTACTCTTAGTAATTTTTCTTGATGATAAAGCTATCATATGTAAAGATGATTGCGAAGTTTCTGAAAATTTCTAAATACAAATTCCAAAGTAATCTTATTTAAGAAGAATTTATAAATTGGAATTCCTTTGAGAAAACAATTTTTTTTAATTATTGACATTCTTTCAGTATCGTTCTGCACATTAAAATGGCACAGGATTCGATGGAAACAAATAAATTGGTAGAGTATCAGCCTGAATTGGACCGCAGCAAGATATTTTCACTTTTGGGCAAATTAAGTACTTCTTTGGGCTGTTATCAGCCAAACATTGAGCATTTTCTGGAGGCTTTTGAGCCGCAGAAATCAAAGGCTGATATTAAACTTTCAGATATTCAGAAACATTTCAAATCTCTCCAATTTAAGAAAGATCCCCAGGAGAAGGCACTGCATCAACTTCGCGCCAAACTCTTTTTACATCTCTATGGGAATTTGGTAAAACTGCAGACAAATGACAAAATGCGTCATATATATTTGATATTATGTTTTAAACTATTCGACGCGGACAAGCCAAAGAAAATGAAGTTGAAAGAGGCTCTTCTTTATCGAGAAGGATATATAGATCGTCTAACTGAACTGGTTCAAAGACTTATCCATATCAACATGTTTGAATTGCAGACGTCCCAAATTAATGAACTCTCTAAAATGCAGGTACAACCCAATTCTATCAGTATTTTGTCCTTGAAGTCTGGAGAAATGGGTTTTGTCCACCTAAAAAACTATGTGATGGAATATAGCTTCCAGTTGAAAGGACTGAGATGGGAGCGGGAGCAAAGATCCATTCAGAATATTCCGATAAAATTGAGAGTTATGGGATTTTTACATCTGGAAGATTTTCCAAAGGAATATAGCCTGGATCTGAGAGGTTTGAGATGGAAGAAGGAACATAAATCCATCCGGAATTTACCCATAAAAATCAGAATAATGGAATTTTCATATCTGGAAGATTTTGCAAAGGAATATAGCTTTAATTTAAGAGGTTTCATATGGGAAAAGGAGCAGAAATCTATCCGGAATTTACCGATAAAAATCAGAATAATGGAATTTGCATATCTGGAAGACTATGCAAAGGAATATAGCTTTGAGTTGAAAGGCTTTCAATGGGAGAAGGACCAAAAAATTGTAGTCAGTCTTCCCGATCAGTCAGAGATTGAAGAGGAAAGTTCGATTGAGGAAATTAATATGCTGATAGATGATGAAAGATGTAAGAATATAGTTTATATAGTTGACTGGGAAATGCGAAAGTTAGTCCTTGATGCTTATACTCAACTTAAGATCTGTGATAGTGAAGACTATTACAGCATGGAGTCAAAAGAAGCTAGTTGGGAATATTTAATAGAGTCAGATCGACAATTGGTAGTGGAAACTGTGGATCAGGAGGTGCAAACGGAGGAAAGTGACGAAACTTTAACATCAGCTTTGGAAGAGCGAAAACTTGATGAATCCTTGGCATCGGTTGAGAAAGAGAAAAATCTTGGAAAGGATCAGTGGGAAAATTCAAAAGAGCAGATTGCTTTTAATCCTTCGAAAATATGTCATAAATTTGAACATCAGCGTCATATCATTGCGGGACCTCGAGCCATTATACAATTGTTCAGATGCAATCCCTCCTATCGATGTTGTCCCTGTGATCCCAACGCACCTAATTTCTTTGAGCAACTCGCTCAATTCTCCGAGATCATGGGATTGGCTGGCAAGAATTGTCCTCTAGATGCTGTTGAGATCCGAGCACGCATCGAGTTGACCATGCGACAGATTATGTATGAGCCGTTGTGGAGTCCGGAGTTGTGTATCCGTGAGATAGCCAAGATTCAGTTGCATCAACTGCTCACACGTAAGGAGCAGCGGGAGTACGAGATTCTTCGATGGCATCATCGAGATCGAGGTCTCTGCACTGATCTCTCATCGGAGGATCGTCAAAGGGATGTTCTCCATGGCATGTTGGGTTGCGAGTGTCTGCAGCTGACGCCTTCATCATTTAAATGTCGCCTGTTGTTGCGTTCTCCACATCATCAGCAGGACATCAGTGAATCCTTCTTGCTGCTGTCTTTGGGTCAGTTGGGTTACTACTACAAATCTCTGCAACAACAACAGTTGAGGTTGTGCCTCTTTGGTGAATGTGGCAAGATCTTGGCTCATTGTCTTCGCGAGGAGTTGTTGCAGCTCTACAGATTCCATCAGGCACAGCAATTGCAGCCGGAGAGTCTCTTCCGTCTATATTTAGATACGAGAAGCCTTCAGCTGAGATACCAATGGTTACTCCAAGTATGTCAAGGATTAACCCGCAAGGTTCCATTGCTGACATCTCTTCATCAGCAATTGGAACAAGGAAACCCAGACAATGATGAGCTGCTCCAAAAGTGGTTATTGAAAGTCGCACAGCCGCTGCTGGCCAGGATTAGCACGTGGTTGCTGAAGGGTCAGTTGCTGAAGGACTTTTTTATTGTGGCTCGAGAGGAAGCAGATCCTTCACTTTATTGGCCATCACATTTTGAGGTAATTGTGGAGCTGCTGCCTCCATTTCTTGACGGGAATTCAGCTCAGCAGCTGCTCAGCGTGGGCAGAAGTCATCATTATGCCAGAATGTATCTGGATATTGACTTGTCAAACTCCATCCCGACGGAGCAACTGCATCAACAGCTGAGTAAGGCCTGTGAAGAATGTTTTCAAGATCGAAATAAGCAGCCAATGATGGAAATAATCCTCAAACTAAAGCGGGAAACATCCGAGTTGCTTTTAACACAACTTCGTCAACTCAGTTCAACTCCTTTGGATATTCTGAGTAAACTGCATCAATATTTGTTGCTCACAGATGTGGAATTTGTGAGGGAGTTGATTGAACTGCTCGAGCCTGCATTGGAACAACCCTTAGATTGCTTTAATGTCCAACAATTCAACAATATGATGGAGCAGTTGCTGGGCAAGCACAATGAGCAATTGTATGTGGATCAATCCAAAAGAAAGGGTCATCTTTGTTGGAGTCAGTTTGTCCTGCGATGGAAATTGCCTGCTCACTGGACAGCTCTTCTAGGACATCGTTTGGAGCAGTATTCCTCCTGCTTTGTGGGTCTCTGGCAACTTCATCACGCCGACTACGTGCTCTCAGAACGCATTCGACGACAGCAATCGCATTTCTTGGAGCGCATTGGTTGCGATCACTCGGAAGATGCTTTGCTTGTGGGAGAGACCTTCGATCAGTTTATTGATAAGCTATTGAAATTCATGTCCACATTGCGGAATTATTTCCTGCATGATGTGCTCGACAGTGCCTTTGAAAGTCTTTGTATTGCCTGTAAAATAACAAATAGTCTGGATGTATTATTGGATCTACATACCGAATATCTCAATTTCATTGAATGTGGCCTTCTTCAGACCAGAATGGGCTTAAAGTCTCGTCAATTTCTGGCAGATCTATATAATATCATTTCCCAATTAGACGCTGAGCAACAAAGATTCTTGTCTCTCTGTCAACTGTTTAACAAGTCCAACGAAGAACTTTCCATTAAGGAATTCCATTGGTCCTGTCTGAATACATGTGATGCCCTCAACTATTTGCATGAACAATTCCAATTGAGGTTGGTTAACTTTTTGCTGGCACTGTATTCAGCGGGTGGGGAACAGTTTGTATCCCTGGCCAAAAAATTGGATCACAATCGTTATTATGCCAAGAAATTTAAGCAATTGGAAATCGTAAACACATTCAGATTTCAGCGAAAATTCGACAAACGGCTATGAAAAACTTACGAATTATTTAATAACATTTCTAAATTTGATTTAGTCTTTCTTGACTTTAAGAAACTTCAAAATCATGCTACAGAATTTCTTATAGTTTTTTAAATACTTGACTTGCGTTCATATTTATTTTTATTGTCTTTTTAAATATATATTTTTTTATTCAGATATAAGAATTTTTCTGTTGAAAATAATTAGACTTTATAGAGTATGTTCAATAAAATTAGATTTTTAGAAATATAAGAAATAAGAAAATAAATCGAAAAAAAATTAACTTGAAAAATAATTAATAAATAAAATCAATTTGCAGAAAAAAAATAGTATTGTATTCAGGGATTGAAACCTTGACCGAAACCGTAACCTTTAACCGATGAAAACCGATTGAAATTTATAGCCGTAACTGAAACCGTAACTAAAAAAATGTTTTTCCACTGTATTGAAGCCCATAAGCCATAACTCTTTAAAACGAAACAACCGTTTAGTAACCGATTCATTTATAAGGCTTAATTTCGGTTCTGGCCGTCGCAGGTACTGATAACTTTGAAATGCCATAACTTTGTCAAAAGTCAATCAATTTTTATGCGCAATGTAAATTTGAGCATTATTTTACTTCCAAATTCGTTCTGCATTTAAATTTTATTCATATTAAAAATTCGAAATTTTTCGAAAAAATCAAAAAATTTAAAGGGGTAACACTGTAAATTTTCTAAAAAATTCGATTTTCAAAAATTTTCTAAAATGAAAAAAATGTAAATGCAGAACAAATTTAGAGGTAAAATCATGCTCAAATTTACATTGCCCATGGAAATTGATTGACTTTTGACAAAGTTATGGCAGTTCAAAGTTATTAAAAATCAGTAAAATTAAAATAATCGAAATTTTCAAACCAAATTAACCAAATTTATATGAGGTCAAAATATAATAAAATCGACATTACGCTGGACCATTCCAGTAACCAGATAACATGATTTTATAGGTTAAAAAGAGCATTAAGTCTTTTTTTTATGTAAAAAAATGAATTAAGCTTCTTATTTTATTCAACCGAAAACCTAAATTTTTATTTTTATTTGAGAACCGAAACCATACCGGTATTTTTAAACCGAACTTATAGAAAATAACCATTTCCAAATCGATACTCCAAGATTTTGCAAAACCGAAACCGTAACTGAAACCGATATTCGTTTCGGTTTTAATCCGTGATTGTAAATATTAAATTCCATTGAAATAATGAAATCAGATTTTATAAATAACTTGATTTTGATGTATTGGCAACCACTTAATAAAGTAATGCAATTTTGAATAAAAATGTATTTAAACTAAATCAAAATTGGTTATAATATTAATGGACTTAATTATTTTTATTTTTAATATTTCCAAAAAATAAATTTTCATATTATATAAAATTAGATTTAGAAACAATCAAGTCAATTAATAAAAGCTACAAAAAGAATAATAACAAGATGTATTTCTAAACTTGTATTGAATTTAATTCGTAGTAGAAGAGCACTCTTTAAAGTCCTTCTCTGTTGAGCAACCACAAAGGACATTTGGAAGGCACAAAAGTTCCAGTTTCGAGCCAAGTTATTCAAACCAAAACCAACTCATTCATTCACATGCTGCGTGTCCGTTTGCAATTGACAATGGCTTTTGTACAAAAAATATTTTGTTGGATTCGAGTTGTGGATTTGGGTTGTGATTGGGATTGCGATTGGGGTTTTGGGTGTAAGTTATACGAGTACTCGTAATTCATTCCGAATGCAAAAGAATGGGCAAGAACTCTTTGGCGTTTTTGTGCACAAATTGGATTTTAATTGAAAATTAAGAATCGACTTAGCAATGTTTGGATTGTGCAGCAGCCTTTTGTTATGCTAATTTCTGGGTGTGCTCTGAGTACTCGAATGAATAGATTCAGGCATCTCACTCTGAATGTATGAGTGTCTGTGTGTGCGAGCTGTAAAATAAAGTAAATAATGGATAATTACTTTTTGGCTTAAGCGTTGGAAATGTTGGAAATGTATTCAAGTTTCTATCCTTCTCCCGCTCGTGTCAAATTTTAATTATTCCAACATTTATAATTATACTTATATGCAAAATTTATGAAATTCTTATAATAATCATAGCCTAATTTCATATAAATATGCAAAAATATCTGATTGCTAAATTTTGTATGTGGAAAAAAGAAAATTGCACAATGAAAATGCTACGAAATTGTAAGTCAGAAAACTCTTTGTTATCTGACACGAGCAGCTGCTGATGACGACTTTCCGTCAGCCAGTTTGCCTCTTTGGCCCTCTCTTTGGGCCACATACGAATATTTCTAAGCCAGCTGCCTGTAAAAAGAATGTCAAGAAGATAATTGAGCCAGGCATTTTATTTAACCTTATATTGCAAAGGAGTGCAGCGAGGCAGGAAGGGAGGAAGAAGAGGGAGAGGGAGAGCTTTTCCTTTTGGCATGTGTGCGTTAGACGGCAAAGGCAAACAAAAGTCAAGTGAGTGACTTTTCACTCGCTGATTAGGGAAATTAATTTCATAGAAAATTAAAATTTTTCATCGCCTTTGTTGATAAATGCCACCCTGTGTGTGTGAGCTTAAAAATTCCATTATATAGATTTTTATGTGATGAAAAATGTGTAATAAGTTTGCTGCTGGCAATTTATTAAATTAAAGCTCATAAAAAATAACGAATATTAATTAAACGTTATTACAGATTTTTGAACATAGTTGCAAGTTGATAGCAATAAACGACATTTTATATTAAGTATAAATTAAGTGGATACTTAGAATTGTTACAATTAATTCGATTTGATTCTGTCGATTTTTAGTTCCTTGAAAATGTAAGAAATATAAGAGGGAATATAACTTGTCTATAAATTTTATGTATTAAAGACTAAAGGACAATGGATAGTGTAAATTAAAATGGGTTAAAATAAATGTAAAAATATATTGCAATTAATCAATATTAATTATAATAAATTCATTTTATATTAAGTATAAATTAAGTGGATACTTAGAATTGTTCCAAATAATTCGATTTGATTCTGTCGATTTTTAGTTCCTTGAAAATGTAAGAAATATAAGAGGAAATATAAGTTGTCTATAAATTTAATGTATTAAAGACTAAAGGACAATGGATAGTGTATATTAAAATGGGTTAAAATAAATGCAAAAATATATTGCAATTAATCAATATTAATTATAATAAAGTCAACTTAAATATCACATGTGAGCTTAATAATTACTACTTGCATTGTTGATTAAATACGAGTTCCCTTTTATATTCTTTATCAATTGTAATATTGTTATTATGTAATTCTCAGCCTAGCAGGCAATTGTCCAATGATAAAATGAAACTATAAAATTTATTATTATGACCATGACATACGAGTGCTTGATCTGTTCTAGCCATAAATTCAGGCCCGTTGCGTGTTTGGCCATTTAACTTTTTGCCATTGTTATTGACAATTTGTTGTCAGGTTTTTTGTTGTCGAGAGAGAGAGAGAGGGAGATAAATTTATGTTGGGCCGTTTTTGCGAGGGTAGCTTTATGAAATACTTGTCATTATTGCTGGGAGGCAAACATATTTGAACTATTTTCATTTCAATTGCAAACACAACAGTTGCCGCGCAGAAATCAATTGATTTGCCATTTCACATATGAAATGGTCATTTGTCAATGAACACAACAATTGACGTTGGCCGTGGGGTGGTTTGGTGGTGCGGTGCTCATGTGGCTGTTGTGGTCACTCAAATGGCCGCATAAATATGTCGTTCTCTCATATATGTACATATATATACATATGTATATATATAGCCCTGGCTCTGTCCATCCAGCTCTACACTCACTCCGTGCCGGCCCTTCGCTAAATTGCTGGTCGTTATTAAATTTCCGCTGCGTTGAGTTCTCATTTCCGTTTCAATGGGCCGCGCAGCTGGCGACAAATGTTGGCGACGGATGTTGCCACAGTCATAGATAGCCCCACTAGTTGGCCATAAACAATGGGCCAAAAAGGGTTGACCAACATATGCACATATACGTCTATATAATGCTGTACCATGCGGCGTATGTGTAATATTCGATTGTTATTATTATAAATATATTTATTATGATTATTCTTTGTTGTTGTTGTTGTTACACACATTTTATGTACCGCAATCAAAATCTATGCTACAATCCAATTGAATTTTTGGCTTTTTAGCAAATTGAAACTAATTGAAATGTGCTAAAACTCTCAAGGGGGCGTGGCAATGTTTTCCACTGATTTCATAAATGGTGCGAAGCAACTTGTGCCATAAATTTCAATGAAAGGCATTTTTGGATATTTTGTTTTTGTTATTGTTGTTGTTCTTGTTGCATGTTCAGTGTGTGTGTGTGTGTGTGTCTGGCTATTATTTGTGCTTTTATTGGCATTGCGTATACGCCGTGTGACCCCGTTTAGAGAAGCATCTTCAAAATGTTTTCGCTCCTCTATTGCAACATAACTTTACATTATGCTCTTTTTGTGTACTCTTTGTATTGTTCGTTCTTTGTTTTGGCATTTGCCATTATTTTATTTCATTTGCAGCATTATTGTTATAGCCACAAAGTGCAAAAAGCTGTTGATGCGTCCAGTGTTGGCTAATGGCATAAAACTGACAGTTCGCGCATCTTGTGAGAAACGTAAAAGTTGCTCTGCCATAAATTGAATAAGTTTCCCTTTTTTCCTTTTTTTTTGATCCAAAAATATAAACGAATGTAGTGTGCACTATGGAATTATTGTGAATGTTTTCGAAGTTTTGAATCTCCCACACTGTCAATTCCTGGTTCTGTTCTCCAAGTTGTTTTAGTTTTATAAAACAATTTGTTGTCCAAAATATTTGTAGTATAAAAATGATTTATAAATATGCCCAAATTAAAGCATGAATAAAAATGCATATAAAATATATAAATTTTTCAACGCCATCAAAACGCCTTATACCATTTTGTTATTCCCGTAAAGAACAATTAAAACTATATTTTAATAGGTATAAAATTCATTTTTTTTATTTAAGTAAAAAAAACTATACATTTATAAAATATATAAAAATTTAAAATATAAACCATTATTAATACCCTCTCAATATTATTGATAAAATTTTGATCTGCTTGCTTTGGAGAGAATTTACTTAATATGAAAAATACGCCTACGAATTTTAATATTTACAATTTTACGGTTGCTCCTCGAAGGATATAAAGGCAGCTTTTTGCTGTTTAATAAACAGTTGAAATGATTTGCACACTCATTTAATTATATGCATACTCCTATAATACTTTTAAGACTGCCTCGAAAGACCATAAAATTGTATGTAATTTAATGAAAATATATTACGATCCTCCCTTTGGCCTCTAATTTTTTTATTGTTGGGTTCGCCTTTGAGACTGGTCAAGCCGAGCGAAAAAAAGAGTGAAAAGGGAAGCGTAGGGTGAGGAAAGGGAAATATAAATAACGAAATTATTCAGAATTATGGAGCATCTTTCAGAGGACGAAGAGATGAATCGACTTAACCCTTGGTGCGTTTAATATTTGGCCAAGTTTGTTTTTTTTTCTATATTAAAAAGCACCAACGATGACGGCGCGTCGGTTGTTAAATCTTAGAAAATGCATAAAAAGCCGCTAAGTAAATACATATTAAAATCTTGTGTCAGTTTGCCAGTTGCGGTTGAAGGGAAAATGGAAAAGACAGCGCACAGGCTTAACCCATTTTATGATTATTATTATTGTGATTATTATTATTATTATTATAATTTTCTACTGTTGGCTAAACAAAGTATGTTCATGGTTTTCAGCTCCTGCCAACGAACTGTGGCCTTTTGTTTGCCTGTCTGCCTGTCGTCCTGCCAGTTATCCTGGCAGCCTTTTATTTATGTTCCGCTAATGGACAGAGCGTTGAAATAAAAAAACAACAACTGCAAAACTTGCCACGCAATATTATTTATTATTATTACGAGTATTTGCTAGCATTGTAATATTTATTCATTTCGTTTATTGATTTATCGCCCAGCTGCATTTAAATCAAAATCATCGCAATGTCTTTTCGCATTTTATCAATTTGATGCGCCTATTTATTATTATTTATTTTCATTTTTTGCCTTCCCCTCTTTTCACTACTCAAAATTTATTGTTCCACTGACCACAACAGATTCATCTTCATTTCTTAGGCCCTCTCTGACTGTTGTAGCCCTGGCATACCACTACCCAATCCCTATTCCTGTTCTTGCCCCAGCCCTTTTCTATTCTAGCTTCTCTTTTCCTCCAAATGCCGCTTGATTAGTTGATGACACTTTGTGTGAGCACAAATACGCATTCACACACACACACACACATACACACACATACACATACACTACATACACTCACATGTATGCATGTCTACGTGTTTACCACAAGCAGCAGTCAGTGGCGTAGTCAAGAAGGGGGATCTAATCACGAGCTCATTATAGCTAACTTTATTATATTTTATTATACATATCATTATTATATATATATATATTACATTTTTAGCAGTTTAATTTATTTAATATTTAGTTTAAATTTATCATTATAAAAACAATCGATAATTTCATTTTTATTCAGGCTAGCTTAATTTTTCTTATATTCGTATGATAATTATTTTAAAAGTTATATGCTTCAAATTACACACACCACATTGGTTGAGAAGAATCTGACAACGATACGTAATATTATTATTATCGAGCTATGATAAAAATAAATAACGTAGAGCGTGCTAGAAGGAAATCATCTCTCAGTTAAAATAAAACTTGGCTATGAAAAAACGGGATTATATCATTAGTTATTTAAGATACTTATAATTCATTCGTTTCTTCCTTGCTTAAAGAGTAATTTTATTTATTTTTATTTATATTTATTTATTTATTATTAACTATTATCCTAGCGCTACAAGGTCTCCCTTATAAATTAGTGCACTGGTCACAGTGTGAAAATTTTTATAATGTAAATCCCATTTCATTAATATGCTATATTTATCTAAGATTAAAGTCTTAATGAATTGAATTCTTAAGTATTATATCTATTTATTTGATTTATGTTATTTATGTTTATAATTGATTTAGTTTGAATTTATTTACTTTATTTAAGCATTGCTTTGTTTTCAGTGGTCCCCTTTCAACCACGCCACTGTCTAAACTAACTTGATATGTTGGTTTGCTTTTGCTCTTCCTCTCAGTGGGTCTTGTGGCTAATTTGATAAATATGCGCGCGTTTATTCAAATCAATCAGCGTCAGTCGAAGCATTTTGTTCTCCCTCTTTCAATCTCTCTGCTTCTCTATAGATATTTCTTTCTCGTTTTCGCTTATCGCATGTGCCTCATGCGTCTGTGCATCTTGTGGCATATAAATTTTAGCTGCTATCTTGCTTAAGACACACACATTGATGCTCGCATATGCCTGTGGAGATTTCATTAATGTGCGGTTAACTATAATGAGACTGGCAAAATCTTTGAGCAACAATAGTCTCAGCACCGCAGGGAGTTAATGCGTTGCAATGCTTATAAAGCTGAGGCTGAAGTTTTTAATTAGCCTGGGATTTATTATTTGTATAAATTAAACGTTGTCTTATATTTTCTTAAAATAAATCTTTTTATTTTCTTAATATTTCACTTCTTTTGCACTTTTCTGCAAAGATCCCTAATTTTGTGCGATTTGTCACATAAGTCTTAATCAAAATTAAATTTGCCCAATATAAAGTCCGAGCTCCGAGCAGTTTCGATAGTTGAACGGGTTCAATACAAAATAAACTTTGAAAATCCCAACACAATTTGACTGCTGACAGTTGAAAATGGTTTTCCTTCCCCATTTCAACTTTCCACTGGTTGCACGTTGCGTATACGTAATAAAGTATACGTATACATTGCGAAAAGTGTCCGCCAAGTGTAATTGTAATATTTGCTCAATGCGTGTGCTTAGTTTAAGTTTTGCGATTGGACAGAATTTGCTCTATTTGCCAAGCGCTTAGCTTTGGATATCTTTCCCCAAGTAAAAGGACAGCTTCTTAAGTTAAGCAACAATTTTTATTACAATTTAAACAGGTGAGGGAGTATATATACGTGTGTTAAAGTGTGCGTGCCAGCTTGTGAGCTTATCCAATTGACAGTTTAGTTTAGTTTTCCTGCTCTCGCCAGTTGTAAAAGGGTTGTAAAGTGTATAGGAATACTCATTGAGAAGGTTATTTCAAGGTGTTTTGAAAGTACATTTAAAATACAGAAATTATTTAATTTGTATGATTTAATAAATGTATTTAATTTTAGCCGGTTAATAAATCAACTGCTATCCCATTTCATAGCACCCTTTGCAATTTCATTTCGCCTTTCAGCCTTTTTTCTACGCTATCCAATAAATGTCAAATCTATTCGTTTTTTCTGGAATTCAATCTGGAATCTTAAGCACCCCAAATGAGAAGACGACAACGAAGACGACGCTTGTCTCTAGGCAAATTCAAATTCATTAGAAGGACAAAAAGAAAATGCTTGATTGCAATTCGGCAAATGAATCCAGCCCCTAACAACATATTTGCCAATTCCATCCCCCAACTGAATGGTAATGTAAAGGAAAAAAAAAATAGCGAAAAGTTTCACATTAATTTGACAAGGCGAAATGTCAAATTATATTACGTTAATTTACATTCTTTTTAATGTCTTGCAATTTTCAACAATTTTCCGCTTAACTGTCAACACTTTCTGTTGACTCTGCAAATACGCCAAATGCCTAAAATGAAAATTTTCTTGTTTCAATGGAAAATTGTGTGTGTCTGAGATGTGATGATGAGATGTTCTAAGAAATACAATAAAATATAATATATCTGATATTAAATTTCTTAATAAATTAAAAGGAAAATATAGAGTAATTCTTAGGAGCAGTTAAAACTACAGAAAAGTTTAAATAAAGCAATAAATTTATTTGTGTTCTTTCAATTAGCATGATAGACACATTTTAATAAAAATAAAACTTCACTTTTTTGCATTTCAAATAAATAAACAATGCTGAAGACGAGAGAGCTTAAAAACAATTTTATCTCTTCTCAAAACAAGCTTCAACTATTGAAAACAAATTGAAAATGTATTTATTTCTTGGTTATATTAAATTGCCTGTATAAAGAAGAGTTTTAATTTTAGTTAAAGTAGAGCTTTTTTGGTCTTCCTAAGCTTTTTCAACCAAATTTGTTTGGAATTTAATATATGTAAAAAAAGGTCTGTTTATAGGTGAAACTTAAATGGTATTTGTTTTTAGCTCCAAATTTTCAATGATTTAATGCAGGGATTAAAACCAAAACAAATATCGATTTCAGTTACGGTTTCGGTTATGCTCGAATTAAGGTTTTCGATTATCGGTAATGCAAAATCTTGGAGTATCGGTTTCGTAACGGTTATCGGTTTTTGTAAGTTTCGGCTTACAAATACCGGTATAGTTTCGGTTTACAAAAAAAATAATATTAAGGTTTTCATTGCCTTACATGAAAAAAGACTTAATGCTCTAATTAGCCTGAAAATCAATGTGATCTGAATACTGGAATGGACCAGCGTAATGTCAATTTTATTATAATTTGATCATATATAAATTTGGTTCATTTGGTTTGAAAATATCGATTTTTTTGATTTTACTGATTTTTAATAACTTCGAACTGCCATAACTTTGTCAAAACGTAATTAATTTTCATGCGCAATGTAAATTTGAACATGATTTTACTTTTAAATTCGTTCTGCATTTAAATTTTCTTCATTTTGCAAATTTTAAAATTATCGATTTTTTTCGAAAAATGATAAGGGGTAACACTGTAAAATTTCTAAAAAATTCGAAATTTTCAAAATTTTTAAAATGAACAAAATTTAAATGCAGAACGAATTAAGAGGTAAAATCATGCTCAAATTTACATTGCGCATGGAAAGTGATTGAGTTTTGACAAAGTTATGGCAATTCAAAGTTGATCAGTACCTGCGACGACCAGAACCGAAATTATTCCTTATAAATGAATCGGTTACTAAACGGTTATTTCGGTTTAAAGAGTTTCGGTACAGTGGAAAACCTTTTTTTCGGTTACGGTTTCAGTTACGGTTACAAATTTCAATCGGTTTTCACCGGCTACAGGTTACGGTTTCGGTTTAGGTTTTAATCCCTGATTTAAAGGGTAAAATTTCAAATTAGATATATTTACATTACATATTTATCACCACTTCTCTGGCTTCTTGTCAAATAATTTTGAAATAACTTTAAACCTAAATAGACAACTCGTAAAATAGGTCGGCGCTCATTCAAGCTAAAATATATGCGTGTGTCTATATATGTGTGTGTGTGTGTGTATCTATAAATTTGTCGATTGGCTCTTCAAATAATCAAATAACCTTTGAGTTGTTGTTGTTGCTGCTGTTGCCTGACTAATTTTCGCTAATGCAAAGAAGAAGCAGAAGCAAAAAAAAAATATATATATAAGAAAAAAGTGAAGGAGAAAACTAATAAAATTTACGTTTATCCATGGAAAAGGCACTCGAAAATGCGCGCCTAATGCGCCAGGATGATGATGATGGTAAAACGAACGTTGAGACGACCTTAATATAGACAGCAAGACCCAAAGACCTACAGAACATCATCGAGACTCTCCGACAGACAGACAGACGGACGTGGAGGCTAAGTGCCATCGAATTTCAATTCAATTTACAGCCCCTCGGCTCGTGCAAGTTCCAAGGGTGCGAAAAAATTCTATAGCATATTTTTGTGTGCCGCTTTGACTTGATTTGAGCCGCAGCAAAGCGCTGAGAAAGATTGGGGTATGGGTCAATGCTGCGTATGAGTAATATTTTTTTTGCAAAGGGTTGTGCTCGGCATAAGTTGAGCTGATATTGATATCAAAAGAAGAGACCGCCTGCCTGTGTAGGATTTTGGATTTTCGTTTCGTTTCGTTACCAAAGATTGGATTGGGGTAGTTCCTTTTTTTTTTTTGTGTGTTTCTCTTTATTATATCACGTTTCCAACATAAATGCGTTAAGCACAACGTACGGAGACGCGCTTTTAGGCGCTGTGTGCGTATTTGAAATGCGCTTAAATTCATTTCTTTTTTTTTTTTCGTTCTTCTCCCACGACAGGCATTGAATTACAAGCAAAGTCCTCTTTGGGCTTAAAGCCGCTTCTGAGCTTTGAAAGGAGGACAGCACACTCTATTTCTCAGGGCGAGGTTTTCTTCTTTCCTTTTTTTTTTTTTTTGCTTTGGCAGCGCAATTTGATGGCATTTGGTTCAAGTGCCCGGGTCTATTTCATATGTATTACTTGCAGCACACTCCCCCTGAGGGGGTAATCCTTTAGTTTATATATTATTAGCTTGTAATGTGCGCATAATTGAGGGGATTTCTTGTTCGAGTTGCGAAAATATTGCTTGAAAGCTCAGTAAGGTGTAAAGTCCTTGGAGAAGCCACTTAAAACTGATGAGCTGTGTAGATAATTGAAATATATACACCCCAATCAGCATCAAAGCTGATTTATTATACTTTATATACTCTCAAATTGACAATTTCTTGTTAAAATACTTATGTGTAGACTGGCAATAGATGAGGATTGATATTCTTACACTTACCCTTTAATTTGTTGCCACACATTACAATTGCTTTGTAACAATTCCGTTTGGATTTTACGATTTGGATTTTCTGCAATTCTTTGCAATTGTATAAACTCTTTTTTGTTTACCCTGTTAAAAAAAATTTTAAAAGGGTGGTTGAACCTTGTTATACTATACTATACTAATAGTTAGAACGTGACATTCGAAACTGATTCAAATGCTTTTCTATATATAGTCAAGTTTTTCTTTAATTTCTGATATTTATTTTATTTTTAAAGATATTGGCTAACAGTTGTCTTATCTATTAATTTTAAAAATTTCAGCGAAATAAAAGCAATAACAAATAGTTAAAGTATAAAATCTTAGCTCACATTATCTTTAGCTTAAGTTGAGCATCTTTTATATTAATTTTATTATATTTAATTAAGGAAAATAATTTTATTAAGGAAAATATATATATTTTTAAAAAATTTTTAAACTCAGTCGAAGCTCAAAATATAGGGCATATGTTTGTTATTTTATTTAGACTACATTACTATTGCATTACAGGGTATATTTTCGTCTTCTTGTTGTTTTCTGTACTATTTTTCTGCATTTTTTGTTGCACACTTTTAGCACTTTGTTGTAGGCAAACAATTTTTTGTACCTTTGCGCGCATACTTTCAATTTCTTAGCGAGGGGCGAGGGACGAGTTGAGGGGCATATTGTAGGGGGTGTGAGGTAGAGGGGTTTACCCATTCTAGGCGCCAGCTGTTTCAGATTTATATGAAAAACTTGTGAAAACCCTGTGCGCACTTTTCAATTTGCTGGCGATTTTTGCCTCTTTTGGCTTTATGGTTTTCTTATTGTTGTTTGTGTTTTTCCTTTTGTTGTTGTTTTTGTTGTTGTTGTTGTTGTTGCAGCAGCGAAATGTGTGTTTTAGTGGCTTGGCATTAGCATGTTGGAAATACATAATGCCCAGGGCCCGTTATGAAATGCCATAAAAAACAACGTTGCATTGCATTGCGTCTTTTTACAAAAGTGAAAAAATTGGTGAGTTTTTTATTCCAGATTTCGCTGTCGGAAATTTATGTTCGCAAAATATGTGGCTTTTTCGTGTGGGCGTGGCAAACATACTAAGAAATGGAAATCCGCTAGTAAATATGTAGACCGTGTTATAAGTTACAGCTCGTGTAACGCTTAAGGATTACGTAATGATTCAATTACTCTATAAACTGAAGGAAAAAACGTGAAATAATAAAATTTAAATATTTTTAAAATATAGGTTTATTATTTGAAAATATAATTTTAAAATGTAGGTTTATTATCGTACCAACAAAACAATTGAGTTTTGAAATATTTTAAAATGTTAAAGTGTTGTTTTATACTAATTATGAAATAAGATGTTGATAAAATTTGTAAACTATAGAGTTAAAATTTTTAATTTTAGAAAATCTATCAAAATCGAATCAAAAAAATTAATTTTTGGAATGAAATTAATAAAATATGAATGCAGAATGAAATTAAAGCCAAATCCTGATCAAAATTACATTACGTTTGAATTTTATTGAAAAAGAATTTATTTCTATTCCGGTTTAGCTTCGATTAACGATTCTGTTTCCGGTTCCGATAATATTCCCTAGTTTTTATACATCATCTGGCATCCATGAACTTCATTTCAATCCAAAGCCTCGTCTTTAAATAACTTTTGTGTCAATACCTCCCCGTTTTGGATGAGGTTGTAGTGTCAATAAGTCCTTTCATCATTTATGCATTGTCGTCGTCAACAATGTCTGAGCTCATCAATAAACTTGGCCAATACACGTGCTTAAACATGCCCAAATATTTCGAGAAGTGGAAAGGAATCCTTTGTTCCCTCCGAGCGAAGGCTAAACAAAAGAATCGAAGAGTCTTTGCTTATTGATGTTGGATCTGCTTCAAATTCTGATTCTGACTGCACAGATGAAAATGGGTCGTCTTTTCAAATGAAATACAATACAATCGCTTATTATTTATAGTTGTGTTTTGTATTTGTTGGAACTGCCGCTTCTTGAAATGATTGCTACTTATCAGTTTGACGTTGTCTTTTGTATTCCACGGGAAAGCAAATTCAATTCCCTTTTTTTTATACAATAACATTCACTGAATGAAGGCTATGAACTGTCTCAGTGATTTATTGCTATGCCAGATATAATTTTGTTGACCGAAATGTCACTTGCAGCAATTAGCGAGTGCAACAAGTATACCCAACACTCTCCTCATCTTTAAATAAAAAGAACTATTCTTTTTATGGGTGCGAACTCAGAGACAGAAGCCAGTGACTGTAACTGGAAGTAATTCTCATCGTATTATCGCCTCATTTGTCTTAGTTTTCCACGCTTTCCAACTCTTTTCACGCTTTCCCACTTCGACATTTATTTTCCTTAGTGCGTAAACTTGACCACGTCGAAAGGAAAAAAGAAAAACCACTCCGTAACGCAAGTTTATAGCTTTTGGCCAAAACTTTTTCACACACGACTTCGGGTTGGACATTTTCTTCGTTTATTTCCTTTGCCAAATATATTGAAAAGTTTTCATGTTTTGCGCAAGTAATAAAAAGAATAATATATCGCATAAAACGAACGACTGGCAAATACCCTAAAAATATTTTCCTGAAATTAATTTTAATAACATTTTCTTAGCTTTTTCTTAACTTTTATTTAAATAACTTGAAAATATGCAAATAATAATTAAAATTTATTGTTCTTTGTGTATTTCATGGACCCCTTGTTGTTTTAATGTATGCAGGGTATGTAAAGTTTCCTTGATATTTGTAAATTTGCTAATGTTTGCCATGATAAGGAAAGTTTTCGACGTAAGCTTCAATTTGATATTGTAGAAACTGCTTCGTTACTTTTTTTTTAAGTTTTTGAAAAATTTTTAAATAATTAAAATGAGATTATATTGCAAAAGTATATAATTGTATCTTAAAATGTGTATTATATAAATATCAGTTAGAGTTCAAAATCCTTATTAAGTTTATCTTAGCAATATTACTTAAATATCATGCAATTTTGACAACTAAAAGATATTTACTTCATCTTAATATGGTTTTCAGGTATCAGACGAATTTCAACTTTATTTAAGTACATTTTTTCAGCCCGTAAATATACGTTTCCTATGCCTCCCTTCCCGTGGTCCGCACATCATAACCACATTAAATTTCTTTTAATACCAAAAACACACATAATTCCACACAGAGAAAAAAAGGGTAAGTATTATGACCAAATCCTCGCCTGTGTTGAAATTCCGAACCCTGCGTGGATCTCAAGCCCTTCACATAAAATTCATATTAGGCACAAGGCCGCCTGCCTTCGCTTATTATATGGGAGAAGATACAGATACAGAATAAAAACGAGTCTAAAAAAAGATATCACAAAAAAATGAGCACGCGCGAAATTTGTATGAAAAAAATGTAATGAAAAGGAATTATTTATATGGCTCAGGTTGGTTTCGGGCTTTCTGACGAGCGACGACTGCCAAATGAAAGTTTATATTTGTAATGCTTAAAAGTAAAAAAAAAAAGAATAATTATATGTATATAATTTGGCGCAGCTTTCAACTCTTCTTTTCTTTAATGTAGGTTTTAGGTTATGGCTCCGTTTAATTGAAAAAGTATGCAAACTGGGGCCGAGTATTATATGGTTGGTTCTTCTCTTGTTATGCCCTGTAACCTATGCACAATAGGAGCTTGCCAAATGTATGAATATGTTATAAAAATTCCAATTTTAAGATATCTTTGTTCATGCACATTTTCTTGTTTAAATAATTATATATTTGCATCTTTGCTTTCACTTTTAGCCTAACTACAGGGTATCATTTAGTCAAACATAAACTCACCAGCTCGCCAGCATACTTATGTAAGGCATTGTGGCCACCAAATTTAACCACAAGTTGTCCTAATTGAGTTTTACTTAGTTTATAATTGAATCATTAATGCAGGCCTAAACCTTTAAGGCAACAAGCACCTGAAGAAGGGGTTATTAAAAATTAGGATTAAATTTACTGTGAGGTTAAAAAATAGCTAGAAAATTATATTATCTTCTCGTTTTAGCTTGCTTTCCTTTTTCTTTGGCAATACACAATTGGAGACCACCTAGAAATTGCTCAAAATATTTCATTAAATAAAAAAAACCCGTTTCAAGTGTTTTTCGGTTTCTAATAAAAGAAAGTTAAAAAAATTCAACATTGAAAATTAATTAATGCCAATTTGTAAGCTCTGAAATCGAAAACTTTTTCTCTAGCACTTTCATTACATTCCATGGGTTCAAACAAAATGACCAAAAATACTGCAGAGAAACATAAAAAAAGCGTCGAAGGAAAATTCTTTTGAACAAAAATTTTCGTAAACTTTTAATAGAAATTACCATTTTGGCCGCTGGTCGTTTGGTCAAGTGTCAATAAGTAGAGACCCAAGACCCACTGGCAGCTGAAGCGGCAAAGCCGATTTTTTTCATCCTACCCTCCTCCGAAGCGACACTTTTGATTTCAATAAATTTTCGTAATTAGCGACAGGCACATTTTTCTTTTGAATTTGTGCGAGATTTGGGGAGTTTTTTTTCCACACAGCTGTCAGAAAATGCAAATTGAATTTGTTTTTTTTTTCATAAAAAACTCAGTCAAGTGGCAATTCACGGCAACAAATTAGAGAGAACCAATTGAAAAAAGAGTTATGCAGGTGAGTGATGACGTCCTTTTAAATGTATATATATGTATATAGAATCTATATTATAGATTCATGTAAGCAAATTAAAATTTACATATTTGTTTTATATTATTTAAAAAGATTAAGCCGATTATTTAATTCATTTTTGACTATTCTAAATACATAAGTAATTGTACTACAAAAGAAAAAAAATAGAAAATACCTAGTAATAATTTTTTTCAAATTATTTATTTATTTATTTGTATTTATTTATTTAACGTCAACTAAAAGCAGTCGACAGAAGTGATTAATTAAATATTAAATCAAATTGTAAAACTAAAAGTAAAATTAAAAATTAAATAATATAATAAATTTTAATTTTTAACTGAAAAAGAAAAATATAAATTTAAGTTTAAGTTTAAGCTGGGGTATTCAAAAATGATGATCCAACATTTGTTGCAAGGATTGGGAAAACCCAGAAAAACCCAATCATTCTAAGGGATTTCTCAAAAGGAATAGGTAAATAGAGTAAATTAATATATGGGAATATTTTATTTTGCCAAAACAATTGTGAAAATAGTTTTGTTAATTTATGGTTTGATAGAAGTATTTATATCAATTTAATAAGTATATATTTATTACTATTCACATTCTTTGGAGAATTAAAATATGTTGCCTAGTTTTCAGCGCATTCAATAATTTTTTGACATTTAAGCCATTCAGTATTTTGTGGCATACTTTTAAGCGCATAAAATAATCAACGGGCATTAAATATGTATATTTTTAGAAACATACCTTTAGGCGTGCTTAAAAATTGAAAGTTTGTTTTATTCTGTTCACTTTTTTCATACTCATTATAATTCCTATAATTTTGGATTTCATTAGGATATTCAGTAATAATTCTATTCAAAAAGCCCTTAACCCTGCTTAGCACCAAAGCTCATTTGCCCCACTTGGAATTTCAAATGCTCTCTGGAACATAACAAAACAAAACACACAATTGAACAAATCTCAGAGTCTTGTAGCATGACAAAAATAGATAACAAGGAACAAGTGGTACAACGACTAAGGGTTACAACAATAATAACAACAACTACAATGACAACAAACTGCTGTCAACTGTTCACAGTTGTTTTGCCCTTCCTCTAAGGCTCTACGTTTCTGTAGGCCTGTAAAATTCCTTAGTAAAAAAGCAAAACGCAAAAAGCTGGCAAAATTATGCCTTGCGGCAGTTTTTAACATTTGTGCGATTTGCAGTCGTTTTGCCTGTTTCTTGTTATTGTTGTTATTGTTGCTGTTGTTTTTGCCGCTTTCTTGTTTTAGCTTGTTTGCCTGTTTGTCTGTTTTATCGCCCTATTATTCACATATTTGTTAGAATGAATGCTGCCATTGCCTTTTGATTTCAGTCCACACAATTCTTTGTTTATTTTTCATTTCGAGGCGGTCCTTCAACCGACTTCCCTTCACATGTTATGCATATGAGCTGCTAAATGTGTGTGTGTGTATGTGTGTGTGTGAGTGTGATATGTGCTCGCAAGGCGGAAATGTAGTGAAATGAGAAATTTCCGTTTCTGGTTCCGCTGTCGGAAGTAAAACAAACGCCGATAAAACAGGCCACCGAGTTGAAGAGCTTAGCTCAGTTCTCAGTCTTCTGTCTCTGAATGTGTGTGTGTGTGTGTGTGAGAGAGCGTGAGCGAGAGCGTAAATGATGGCTGATAATGAGAAGTGAGCGTCGGCTCTTGAATATGAAAAACCAGTTGCATACTTTTCGGCGCGACACGTTATTTATGTTCCTTTTGTGTTTTAGTTTCCTAGCATAAATCGCGTTGCTCTCTCGCTCACTCTCTATCTCTGTCTCTGCTTTGCAGGCTAGCCGCTGTCCGACTAAGTGCGTTTGGATCCCACTAATGGCAACATAAATTACAGCTACTAACTAACAGCATCTAACTAAACAGTGACAACATCTAACGCCAAAAATACTCTTGCTAGCTCACTCGCACACTTTTAAATGCTGTTTTTGAAAATAATAAAACATTAAGATATTATGCGAAGAACATACAACATGCTATATAAAAAGTTAGTTTCATTAATGTTGCTAAATAATTTAAAGTTATATATTGTACAATCTTTTGTCTAAAATTAGTATAGATATTTCTACTATTTACTTTCTATTATTAATATTTTTCTTATATTCGATAAATAAAAATATTGTGTCCAATTTATTTATTAACATTTAGCTGTTTTTAAATATTGAAAAATGTCAAATAATAAAAATAACTTATTATAAATTAATCTATATTTTAAATTGCTTTTAAAGAAGATGAATAGTTATTCAGTTATTTTCATTTCCATTTGCAGAAGTAAATTGTAAAATATTTCTCAAAATTGTGTAATAATACTCGTTAAATATTATTTTTCGATTTTTTTCTCATTACTTTTTTTTTTGCTCAAGATTTGTTAAGATTTATATTTAATTATGTTGTATGTTCATAGATTATATATAAATAAAATAAAAACATATATGTTATGAATCGATTTAAATATCGTAATGGTTTGCCAATAAAAATTGTGTAGTAATTTATTTTTGTAAGCTCAAATAAATACAGAATTTAAATAAACTATTTAATATTTTTATTTTCACTTTAAATTTATGTAGCTTTTTATAACAGAAAGCTATTTATAAAATGATCTATTAAAAAATATAATTTAAATTATATAAATTAGTGTGATAATAATAGAAAATATAGTTACTTTCATTCCATGCATTTCTTCTCGCTTATCCTATTGTAAGTGTATGCATTCTTCGTTCTGTTCTGGGCCGAATTGTCCTAGCTGCTTTATGCCTGTTGTTTAGTTGGTCGTTGCCCTGCTGTGCACATTAAAATTATGCTCTGAGTAATGTAGTTTTATGCCGTGCTTTGGCTAAACACTTAGCCTCCCCCACAGCCTCCCCCTGTCCCACAAACACATAAATATAAAAAAAAAAGAGAATGGGGGCAGAATTGCGAGGCAGCTTCAACTGGACATTGGGAAATTACCGTTACGCAGTTGTCACAGTTTGTGCGGCCATAATTTGCCTTGGCCTGCGGTCATGTTTCATAACCTTTGTGGCGACCCTGTGTATCACATTGCGCATACGCCGCATGTGCCACGACTTCTGTTGCTGCTGCAAAAACAATCGTAAATCTGTGATGCGTGTGCTTGTTTATGTGTTGTGTGTGCGTTTGTGTGTGAGTGTGAGTGTGTGTTAATGTGTCCACAATAAACAATCAATTTGTTAGAGGTTTGTCGTATTTATTTCTATATTTTTTTTTGTTGGTTTTCTCTTTTTGCGTTATGTTAATTAAATGATAAATAAAGTTTGTGCTTCAGGTTCGGATACACATGTTTATGTGCCTAATATGTTGTGTCAATTAGTTCCGTGAAATATGCGACACTTGAAATAAATCAAAGCAAAGTGTCGGGGATTAGGAAAAGCTTAAACTCCTTTACTGTATTTTGATGTCACGTTGGCCAAGACTAAAAAATGGGCTTATTAGAGTCAATAAAATATTGCAATTGAATTGGTTTTGAGTGCCATATTATATCTGTATGACAGTTTAATTCAATTAATTAATTCTGGCCGTCGTAGGTACTGATCAACTTTGATAACTTTGAACTGCCATAACATTGTCAAAAGTCAATCGATTTCAATGCGCAATGTAAATTTGAGCATGAATTTACTTCTTAATTCGTTCTGCATTTAAATTTTGTGTATTTTAGAAATTTTGAAAATTTCCAATTTTTTTAGAAATTTTACAGTGTTACCCCTTACCATTTTTCGAAAAAATTCGAAATTTTCAAAATTTGCAGAATGAAGAAAATTTAAATGCAGAACGAATTTAAAAGTGAAGTCATGCTCAAATTTACATTGCGCATGGGAATTGATTGACTTTTGACAAAGTTATGGCAGTTCGAAGCTATTAAAAATCCGTAAAATCAAAATTATCGAAATGTTTAAACTAAATTAACCTGATTTTTATTAGGTCAAATTATGATAAAATCGACATTACGCAGAACCATTCCAGTAATCAAATAACATTATTTTCCAGGCTAAAAAAAGCATTAAATCTTTTTCATGTAAAGCAATGAAAAACGATTCTTATTTTGCTCAACCGAAAACCTTAAATTTTATTTTTTTTTGAGAATCGAAACGAATAGCGCTATTTTTAAACCGAAACTTACAAAAAACCGATAATCGTTACGAAACCGATACTCCAAGATTTTGCATAACGGAAAACCTTAATTCGAGCATTACCGAAACCGTAACTGAAACCGATATTCGTTTAACTGATAAAGTATGATTTATCAAAATAGTTCAAGTGCATTAGCAATATTTGGTATTGGTATAATAAACAAGAGTTGAACTCTTAACAACCACACTCCAATTCTAACTAAGTAATCCTCTTTATAAAGTAAGATCTGTGGAAGAAAACTCACTTAAATGTAGTTCCTTCTAGGCTGGTCATAATAGGCTCAAAGGAAAAACTTTTATAGCCTGCGAAAAATGGACAAGTTCTTGCCCCAGTTTCACAATTTAGATGGAAACTTTTTGGCAAACTTAAGAGCAGCCAATATAAAACTCAATTTGCACGCAACAAACTAAATGAGATATATATAATCATATAAATGTATACATATATATATATAAGCAAACTCATACCTCTAGCCCTCTGGTGACAAATAACACTAAATTAAAATTTTATTAGGGTCTTTATTGGGCGTCGCTTTGCACGGCGCAGCCACAAAACAAAGACGAATAAAAAGCGCCAAAGAGAGGAAGGCAAAAATAAAGAATGAAATACCAAATGGAATATGTTTTAAATGTTTCGCACTCAACGAAAAACAGAGAAAAAACAGCAACAACAAGATGAAAATTCACATTTATTTCTATGTACGTTTGTTTATTTGCCTTTAGGCAGCATAAAGCAAAACAAAACGAAGGAGAAACAAGAGAGAAAAATGGAATTGTGAACCAGCGAATTCCCCAAATTGATTAAAACTTCATAAATTTACATTTTTATCGCTGGGCCAAACAAATGCCAAAAGGGCCTAAACAAAACAACGACAACAACAACAACAATAACAACAACAGCAAATAAACATGCAAAGTGAGCTGCAAGAAACCAACGGGACACACACGTATGCACACCTCCACACACACACTCACACACACACACTCACACACACATACACTCTCATCAAACACACGCACACACACTTATGAATATTTACACATGTTTTGGCGCCACAGCTTCGCTCAATTCAAACTTTCTTTCTTTTTTTCCATTTTTAGTCGAGCTTTTTGAGATATTGCAACAGAAGGAAAAATCAAAAGTAATGATCGACTTGAAGATACCTTAAAAATGTATTAATTAAATTTTAATTTTAATTTAATGATTTTAATTTAAAACTGTATTAAATAGATTATTTATAACTTATGACTAGCGTAATATATAATAAGTAAGTATCCATGTAAATATATTTACTTATAGTTAATGAAATATGGTGTGACTAATGTCAAAGAGAAACGATTTATAATAAACTATATAAATAAGGTATTTGATAGCTAACCACGAAATTGTTATATTTACTTATCATTAGAAGCCGTCAAATATGTTAAATAAAATCAGCATAATTATAATTCTCAGAGAGTTATAACAAACTGCGTAAATTAGACAAGTGACTATGAGATACCTCGTAATTTGACAGTATATGAACTGAAATAGTAAAACGATCTTTAACATATCATCCGCTCTAGTGACAAAAGAAAAGCGTAACCGAAAAAATATTTTTCCGCTGCACCGAAGCCCATTAACCGAAACTCTTTAAACCGAAATAAGCGTTTAATAACCGATTCATTTATCAGGGTTAATTTCGATTACTGAGCAACTTTGATAACTTCGAACTGCCGTAACTTTGTCAAAAGTCAATAAACAAACGCAATGTGAATTTGAGCATGATTTTACCTCTAAATTCGTTCTGCATTTCAAATTTGTTCATTTTGAAAATACGAAATTTTTCGAAAAAATCGAAAAAGATTAAGGGGTAACACTGTAAAATTTCTAAAAAATTCGATTTTCAAAAATTTTCTAAAATTAAAAAAATGTAAATGCAGAACAAATTTAGAGGTAAAATCATGCTCAATTTTACATTGCGTATGAAAATTGATTAACTTTTGACAATGTTATGGTAGTTCGAAGTTTTTAAAAATCAGTAAAATCAAAATAATCGAAATTTTCAAACCAAATTAACCAAATTTATATGAGATCAAATTATAATAAAATCGACATTATACTGGACCATTCCAGTAACCAGACAACATTATTTTCCAGGCTAAGAAAAGCATTAAGTCTTTTCTTATGTAATACAATGAATAAAGCTTCCTTTTTTGGTCAACCGAAAACATTAATTCTTATTTTTTTTTGTGATTCGAAACCATACTGATATTTTTAAACCGAAACTTATAAAAAACCGATAATATATTAAATTTTATATATTAAATTTTATATCATAAAAGAATTTTTGGAATTTTAGAGATACCACAAGTAAAGGACTTTAAGATACGCAAGTTAGCCTGCAGTTACTTTTAAGCTTTAGCTTAATTTTTTTTCTTTCTTTTTTTTATTCTTTCAGTTACGAATTTATATTTATTATAATATTATTTACAATATATTTTTACATTTTAAATTTATAATTGTATTTAAAATTTAATTAATTTGATGTATCTCTCTGTCGACTGCTTTTAGTTGACGTTAAATTAGTAAGTAAATTAAGTAAAATATACTGAAAATAACAAAAATACTAAATATAAAAAAATATTACCAAAATCTGATAAATATTACTGTTAGTCCGATATACTCTACATGCTAAGGCCGCCACAGGGTATACAAATGTGTCACCTGCTTTTGGGGTCTCGGAGCTGACTTTGCCAAAAAGCCAATGAATGAGACCGAGAATCAGTGTGTGTGTGTGTGTGCGTGTGTGTGTGTGCCTGAGGTGAATGTTTAGAGAGGAGGTGTGGCACTTTTCCCAAATGAGAAATAAAAGTAAATTCACATCATCACAAAATATTATTAAGCAATCAACTTCTGTTTGCCCGTCTGCACCGCTGTGGTTTCACATTTTTTACCCGCCTGTTTTTATTAGCGGCTAAGGGTTGCAGGGGGAATGGGGTGTGAGGGCTGCTGATTGTTTGTACACCTGCCTGACAAGCTGGCTGATTAAGCGAAAGTGATTGAGCGACTGAAGAGAGAGAGAGAGAGAGAGTCGAGAGACATGTGAGAAAGATGATGCCACTGCATATTATTGTCTGAGTGAGGTGCGTGAGGGTGTCATATGTGTGAATTCGAGGGGGGTGTTCATTTAATTAGACCTTCAGACAGACAGAGAGAGAGAGAGAGAGACAGAGATAGACAGACAACAGGCAGCAACTCAAGGAATGCGAAATTTATGCGATTAATTAAAACGAGCTTTACTTAATTAACATTATTCTTTTTTCCCAGAGTTGGAGGTGATATTGAAAATAAAACTGGGAGTATTTTGTAAGGAAGGAGTTGCACTTATTATTCAAAAGAAATGAAGATGATTAATCAAATCATTTAAATCAGTTGACAGACAAATATTGATTAGTGTTACAGCTGGGAAATATCTTCCCATTTATATAAATAATATAAATTAGATCTTATAGATTTTGTCGTTTAGTATCCAAATAAAATAAAACTAAAGATCATTTAGTAGTTTTCTAAAATAAAATATAATAAATTAATAGAATTACAACTCCTGAGTTTCATCTTTATTTACCAATCGGATTCAAATTCTTTCAACTTCATTTACATCAATCAAATTCTAACCGTTAGATAGCCAAATCTTTATCCGCATCACAAAAAGTAACTTTTTTAACTACTTGGTAAAGCATTAGTTAAAGTTTCATTAACAAAAACTGATTTGGCCGCATTAAAAACGCAGCACTTAGTGGGCTTTTTGGGTTTTGGAAAGTGCATTGCCGTCTTTTTGGCAGCTTGACATGTTGTTGATAAATTTGGGGGAAAACTCTTTCGGTCGGAAGGAGCTTAAGTAATGTTATTTTTAGCTGTGCATCAAACTTTGCCTGGCAAAACTTTAGAAGCTCTTAATGCGAATGTAGTTTTGCATTAAGCAATCGGACTATAACGAAAATTAGTCTGAGCAAAGTGCTAAAAATACTAAGGATTACTTTCAGGTGAGCGATAAATTGAATTAAAAAAAATTAGAGTTCTCCCTCGACTTCAGCCTCCTTAATTGGCCTAAAAGTACAGCTCACTTTTAAACTCGACTTATTATAAAATGAAAGTTTTGAAAAGTCGGCAACAATTTCCAAATTCAAAGCTAAACAATTTGAAAAGTTGTAGTCAACCTGAAGACAGGACATAAAAATAGAAAAAGACATCGTTTAATTATTGTTATTAATTTCTTTATTTACTCAATATTTTTATTCAGATTCCTACACTACAATTAATTTTCCTTAAATTAAAACAATTAAATATAATACAGACACAAGAACATTCTCACAGTTTCTATAGCCTCTTTGAACAATTTGATGGGTTGCAGGCAAAAGCTAAAGACTGGCAACGTTTTTGGCTATGAGAAACGAGTCCACCAGCTATTAGATTGGCGTTAGCTGAGAGAGGGGATTGGTGGGAAGGGGGCGTGGCAGGCAAGCTGCAAAACAAATATGCAGTCTATGGTTGCAAAACAATAACAATGCGCAATGACCCAAAACTAAACACCGACCGAAAAAATAACAGACACAGTACGAATAGCGATTTAACAAAAGTAAAACAACTAATGCATACCCTGTAATATACCAAATTATGGCAGCAGAGTTTTAAATGTGTATTGTTCCTTAATTCTTAAATAAACTTGAATGTATTTATAAATATAATAAAGTTTCAATTTTTTACTTATTATTATGGAATATTAAAATGCTAAAGAAATTTATAGACAAGACGGTTACAATTAAATTGATGTCTGTTGTTAATGTTGATTCATTATCATTTGTTTTCCACAATTATATTATATTAACAAGTCTCTAAATTAATATGTTGAATAATTTCTAAATTTAAAATTGATTGCTTGGCTTCAGAAATAATAAAAATTCGTTTCTCTGCTTTGCTTTTGAGTTGTTTGAGTTGAAAAACATAACAATTTCTACTATTCTGTATATTTATCATGTCCTTTGTCGCCTTCGCTAATGACTACAGGGTATCAAAATGCCGAAAGAGAAACATGGGCAAAAAACTCGCGGCGAAAAAAACAGTTTTCTGTTCTTTTGAGTTCTATTTTTTTTCGTCGCTTTTCCAAAGGACATGGGAAACAGGCTCAGTTGGGCATCATCTGACAGCGTTGCAATCGCTCCATATGGGTGTATGTGTGTGTATTTGTGTGTATTTGTATCTGTGTCTGTGCCGGCATAATCAACAATATTTTGAGTGCTTTTTGTGTAAAGCTCTCTGATTTTTTTGGGAAGTTTAGAGTCTGTTGAATGAAGGGGAACCCAGTGCAATTGTGGGGCTAGTTTCAATGACTTCCGATCGAGTTTTGTTAATTTTTGAAGCACACTTTTAGGCTGCGTGGCAAACTACGTGCTAAAAACTGTGGCAATTTGAGGTTTTCGTTTTGATGAAGTGCCACGAGATGCGCTTAGAATAAAGGGTGCAATGTTTCGAACTCACATAATAAAAGTCATTTAAATTATTGATGCTTTTATTTGAGAGTTTTGAGATGCGGAAACCCGACTGCAATTTTCTAAGCAATTTCACTATAAAGTGAAGAAGAAATAAATTCACTTTGAGAGCTGTTTAAAATAATAATCAAAAGGGTTAAATATTTTTTGGAGAAAGTCTAACAGGACTCAGTTAAGGCTTTAATACATGTTAAGAATACTTTAGAATTATTTGAACATAAACACGTTTCTTGTTAAATCATTTTAAAAAGAAATGGAAGCTCATCATTTGATGATGCTATAATTTGTGTAATTGGCAAATTGAGGCAAAAGGTGAAAGATGAAATTTGGCCAAGCAAAGGTAAATTACTTAAGTGCACTCACATGTTGACTATGTGAATGAATGAATCAAATGAATGGATATACGGGATGTAATCTGCATAAAATTAATTTCTTACCTATTCAAATAGCAAATGTTTTGAAATTCACTCGACGTTTCTTTGGTTCTGCCTTTTTAAGCTGCCATTTGCTGGCATTTTCATGTCTTCTCTTTCTCTTTCTCTTTCTCCTTCTCAATTTTTGCATTATTTTTTATGTGTTCTTTTTTTATTTGCTTCTGTCTTTTGCCGTGCAAAAAGTTTTGGCCACAGTTTTTCATGCTGGTGCGTGTTATCTTGTTAAAGCAAAACTTCAACTTTTCCAACTCGCCTTTACATAGATATATCTCATATATATCTCTCTCTCCTTCTCTATTTTTCCCTCTGTCTCTGTCTCTCTCTAGTCGTCAACAAATGGCTTGACTGCGTTTGGCTTGGCGATTGTCTGGAACATATCAAACGCAACATTTTCCACCAATATCCCCAACCCCTGAGAACCCGAGAAAAGATACGAGTAGAGACGAGAGAAAAGAGAAGAACAGCAATGAGAAGCGATGAGAAGTGCAACCCAACCGAAGCACAAAAACAACATAAATTTCTAGTTAAGTAAGTGTTTAAAAGCAAGATGTAACCAACTGTGGGGAGGGGAAGTGCAGGGTGATCATTTTAGGGGGTGTATTCTCTGATAAACGATGCACAGTTGTTGTAATGCTGCCAAGGTACCAACTAAAGCTTCTCTTACCTTCACTGAGAGTCCAACTAACTGATCGCACAGTTGGTAACATTCAATTTAAAAATGAGAGAGTTGTGAAAAATTCACTTAAATTTATTTTATACACTCACCAAGAAAGTAACAAATTTATCATGCATTTCGTAACATTTCATTTATTTATTTAATTTTTTTTTACCTCATTTGTAATATTTTATTAAAGTTATTTCGTTCAGCAGCATTTAAAGATTTCTGAATTAGATTATTCGATTTTGATACCCTTACGAAGAGCATAACAAGCAGTTCCTACATTTATTTAAAAAAAAACAGTTTTGAAACATTATTTTGTGTGAGATTTACTTTAAAGTAAGCCATCTATTTATTACATAATTTTATAGGCTTAAAAAATCAAGAACAATTTTAAAACAATTGTAAAAATAAAATAAATTTGTTGAATATTGTTTACTATTTTTTTTTTGATTTATCGAACCGAACTTTTTCAAGAATTTTGAAAGATTAAGCCTTGACCTTAACTAACGTAATTTGCAGTTTAAAGCTTTCCATAGATATTTAATATTTTAGCTGATGTGGTTAGAGTATTTTCCTGTTTGCTTTGTTATTCTCTCGATTTTCGTTGGCAGTTTCCGTTCGCAGCTGCTTCAGTTTTTGGCTTGAAATATGCAAAAGTGCAAAACGTCAGTGAAAACTTTGACGCTTTTCTGGTCAAAATTTGACTTGCACTGCAGTTGAAGTTTTCCTTGATGGCCCCAACTTGGCCGCTTAGCGTGAAAAACAAATAAAGTGGGCGGCTTGTGGGTGTGGTCCTTGCCCCTTGTCCTTTTGCTTGGTAATGTCAGCCAGTGAGAGCCAAAGCTTAAATTCTTAACTGGCCAGCGAGGACAAGGACAAATCCGTAAGTAATCCGTAGTTCTCAGTACGCAGTTTGAACATTTGCAGTTTTTGGGGCAAAAGCGATAAGCAGAAAACAGAAATGCCCGCAGCTGGCAGACCAGCAACAGACCCCAGATATTCTGGATATCCAAAAGACCAGAAAAATGTTTTCTACAGCAACTAAAACACACACACACGCACACACACACACAGACAGACAGAGAAGCAGAAATCAAATGAAAAACTTTCTTGCAGTCAGGTAAAAATTGCTGAGCGGCTGCTGTTGAACTTTTCGCCTTTTCACCGTGCCGAGTTTTCTGCTGAAATGGCTGAAAAACGAAGAAAAGACGTACATCTTACCCCCTACCTCCTTTCCCCCTGCTGCAGGAAGGGGCTTTTTCACGTGCAAACACATGCGTTAAATGGGCGGCCATTTTGCTACGTGCACTTCCGCTATGCAGACTAAACTTCCGCTCAATGCTGTCTGACTGACTGACGGCACCTGAGATGCAGTTGTGGCAAACTTGGGGTTTGGGCCAGGCCCAAAAGGCATACACACATGCTGTAAATTTACCTGTGATGCACCCAAATGTTAAGCCATTAAAATGCTTTTAATCAAATTAATGTAAATATTAGCGCATTTAATACATACTCGTAGATACCCAAGGGGTGTAGACTGTCAGAGAGGGAGGGGGGGGGGGACTGAAGTTGCAGGAAGACACATGATTGAGCTACTTTGAGACAGAAAAGGGCCAAGATGCAATGTGGGGCAAGTTGTTGAAAATTGAGACTTGCAAATTGCAGTTCTCATCAACATTACAAGCTATTTCACATTAACCTTTCGACAGCAATATTTGATAATTCAAATTGACAAATTGTTCAGCCCAACCATTATAAATAATATTTAAACATATTTTTTAGAAATTCTAAGAC
Source organism: Drosophila kuntzei (assembly GCA_035042165.1). Taxonomy (NCBI): domain Eukaryota; kingdom Metazoa; phylum Arthropoda; class Insecta; order Diptera; family Drosophilidae; genus Drosophila; species Drosophila kuntzei. The sequence continues at coordinate 1,325,458 of JAWNLU010001763.1, forward strand.
TTTTTTTAAACATGTCTGCAATTTAAAAATTATTATTATATGGAATCTCATGCAGATTATTTTTAATTTTTTTATATTTACATAATTACATTGCAAGCTATTCCACATTAGCCTTTCGAAATAAATACTTAAAAATTACAATTGACAAATTTTTCAGTCCATCCATTATAAATAATACCTTAAACATATTTTTTAGCCATTGTAAGACTTTTTTTAAACATATTTGTTAGCCATACTAAGTCTTTTTTTAAATTTGTATGTATTTTAAAAATTATTAAATGGAATCTCATAGTTTATCTTTTATTTTTTTATATTTTTATTATACAAATTCCAGTTCTCCTTAACATTGAAAACTATTCTACATTACTCTTTCAACTGCAATGTTTGAAAACTAACTTTAAAAATACTATTTATTTTTCTTAAATTTTTAAGCATATTCAAAATAGAACACCATATTTTATTTATAATTTTTTTTAATTTAAATATTTTACAACATTATTTGAACAACTTTTGTTACACTCCCTTTTATATTTGAATTACTTTTAAATTTATTAGCGTATTTTTCTTAAACTACTTTTCAATCAAACAATTACCCTCAATAGCAGTTCCATGTTAAAATATCCCGCTGTAAATTTCCTTTTGGGACAAATTCCCATTTTGCCTAAGAATTATGCCCAGCTTGCAGTTCGAAAAAGCTTTTTCTCTCTCTGCATTACACGCTCTGCCATCAACCCACTCTCTTTCTCTCTCTCTCGCTCGCTGCCTCGGCTCGCTCTCCCAGTTTTCCCAGTTTGTAGAAAATATCCCGAAAGATTCTCTCTCTTTCTCTTTTGACTTCGTCTTTTATCTACTGACCTATAACAGTTTGTAACTGTCAGGTCAGGCACGGAGTTACTTTGCGAATGTTGTGATAGGTTACGGATTTTCTATTCGTGCCACACACTTTGGGGCAGGTAGATAATAGTTTTGAAGCCGCTTTCACTGTGTTACTACCAAAATCCATTGTAATCAAGTGCGTTAAAAAAGTATGCTTCAAAGTAACTTAAATTTTATATGGCTTTCAATTTGAAATAGTTACTTGTACATTTTACGTTTTGAATATACATTTTATAAGTAAATAGAGAGTCATGTAAATAAAAGATACAACAAGTTTAAAGAACTTTATGTTTTTTATTTTCATCAGAAATTTGCAACAGATTATGGCTTCATATTATCGAAGAGGCAAAGCTGCTTGACAATAGAATCTCCTAATTTCATTATTAGGAAATAGATGAAGCTTACATTTATTGAAAATTTAGGAAAATTAATTGAATTGAAATTGTAGGAAATTAATTGAAAAACACTCAGAAAACTTAGTTCGATTGTAAGGCGAGTAAAAGAGTTTCCCAATCTTCATATACAGATTTCTTATAAGTATTCTAAAATTATTAAAGCTTTAACTATAGCAATTTTTAAATTTAGATTTAAAAAGATTAAGCTATTGGTTAGCATTAAAGAGCTTATGGAATATGTAAGTCGTTTCATAAGAAAGAATATGATATTCTCAAGCAACAACAAAGTCGCTACTCTTTTAGTTTTTCATGGCTTAGTTGTCTGTTTATATAAAATATAATTATTAATATTAAAAATAGAAAAAAATCAATTTCAAAAATTTCTGAATGACTTCAGCTGTTTTAATAATTCTAAAATAGTTAAAGGGTTAAAAAACAATAAAAATTGTGTAAAATATTACTTACTAGTTTTCGGAATAAAGTTATAAAATAATAAATTATATCATCAAATGATTCAGCAATTTATCTGCATCAGTTGAATTTCATTGTTGCTTTACTTCCACTTTAGCTAACTAATCTATATGATATGCATGACCCATTCACATTCCAGTTCCCCTTTGCCACTATGCACATAATTCACCTGAAGGGAGGCAGAAAAAATAGATGGAAGGTGAAAAGCTCATTAAACACTTGCCAAATCACACTTACGCCCCATTAGCGCACTAAATAAGCGCAAAATGGGAATTCCACCCGCAACCGGACACTGTCCCCCCCATCCCGAGTCCGTGTATAAAAACCCGTAACCGAATCCCAAGCTAAACCAAACCAGACCAAACCGAACCAAACCAAAGGCGAAAGCGTTGCATGAGCCAAAAACAAAACCAACAAATAACCCGCGGCGAGAGACGCGTTCAACGATACAATGAATGGAAGGGAAATGGGAAATGGAAAATGTTAGAGAGAGAGTATTTAATGCTGGGTCATTGACAAAACTAACTGTGTTATTCCTCTTCTTGTTGTTGTTGTTGTAGTTGTTGCTGACTGTGTTAACCCCTGCTGACCAATAAAGCCGCTTGTGTGATATACAAGGACAACGACAACGGCAACGACAACGACAAAGTTTTACCAGCAACACATGTCCATGTCCTGAACTTAACTGAATGATGGTCAAAACGGGCAGTGACTCGACTCACCCATCTAAAAACAAATGCACAAAACTGAAATAAAATTAAGCACATTAAAAAATGCTTCACAAATTTACAAATCTTTTCGTGAAGGAGAAACAACAACAACAACAACGGCAAAAAGGTCAACAACAAACATTGGGGGGGAAAGTGAAAAAGGGTCAGCATGTGAAAAATGAGCTACCACTTTGAATATGGCGAAGAGGAGTTGAGTTTTCTCTCCAATTTCCCAGCTCAATTGAGAATTGGGGTTGCCACACATATTAAATTAGGCAGTTGGGCAGCCCCTCAATGCCTTGGCTAAATTCAGCGTTAACTTTGAGGTTTTCCCTCTCTCACAGATTTATTTCTCGGCAAAGCCGCTTTCCATCATAGGTTGTACGCTTTTCCTCCTAGCTGGAAAAACTGTTAAAAAACAAAACCATAGTGTAACCGACACACAGTCGGATAAAAACTTAATTAAAGACTTCATTAACTTTGCTTTTGTTATGGTGTTGTACGAGCCGAAAGCTATAGATCTCCCTCTCTCCTTCTCTCTCCGTCGTTCTTGCCCTCTCTTTTGCTCTACATATTCATATACACGGGGCCATTAAGTGGCAGACCCGAGGTTGAATCTGTTGTTTTATTTTATTATGAATTATTTTCATTCCATTACCTTTTAATTAAGCTTTAAAATAACAGCAACATTGTACATATAAATAAACGACAAGAATGCAAAAAAACAAAATGTTTACTCCAAATTCCATTGGAGTTGATGAAATAAAGAAGTTTGCAGTGGAAAAATGAGTGCAAAGCGTTGCCAGATATCCAAAATTTTGCAGTAATTATTCAGTGAGTTTTTATCTTGTGTGTTCTAAAATGTTTCTATCTTTTTAAAGATAAATGAAATCCTTTATTATCAAAAGATCCAGCTGTTTACATATTTAAATATCTATTTTTATTTTTATAATAATGGGAACTTATGAGATGCATCATTAGGATAGACAATAATTGAGTTGCCAGATGAGTCAAGTTTTGCAGAAATTTGTAAATCAATTTCCGTTTTCTAAAATATTTCTATATTAAAATTTTTTTAAAATAATTTAATATTTTGGAAATAAATTTGCTAAATAAATATTGCTATAAAAGCCATAAGAAATATTTAGCTTATTAAGCTAATGTTAATAAATATTTAGTCAAGTAAGAGTTTTGACAAAATTAGAATCCATATATTTTAATCTGCATAAAAAGTAAATTTTATTAATTAAATTTTTTTAAGAATATAAAAAATGTACCGAAAACACATAGAGTTAATTTTATATTCTGTTAAATCAAATCAAATATAACCTTATTTCGTATTTGATATTTCTGACAAATTTAATTATGATAGATAAGAGTTCACTTTATGTAGATACCCATCTATTGTGCTCAAAATAACTGTTTGGCTCCCACACTTATGTTATATACTTTCTACAATTAACTTTCTTCAGCAAATTCAACCACAAATTTAAATCTTTTTTACTTTCTGTACATTTTTCCTTCCGTTTCAAATTGAAATGTTGTCTTTGGGTTGCCTTGCCCTCGTTCCTTGGGCGCTGTACACAAATTACGCGTAATAATTTTATTTGCATGTTTTATTTAATTTTTCATGCCACTCTGATTACAAAATTGAATTGGCAGCTTAGTTTTATGCGCGTCAGCTACTTGGCAGCAACCATGCCCCATTCCTACCTCCTCCCTTCTCCTGTCATGCTATTCCAGCAAGGACTCAGGTGGGGAAGGCATCTGCCCAACAATTCCCAGTTGCCATACAATTAGCGTGTTCTGAAAGATCTACACGGCAGGCCAACATCTCCCTAACTTTAACCCTCCTGCTCCTCCAACTTTTCCTCTGTTTCTTCCGGACTGAAATCCCCAGAAAAGCCCACGAGTTTCTAATGATGTTCCTCCAACTTTTGCCTTGTCTCAACAGTTTCATTTGGTTCGACATCTCGTCGTTTGCCCTGCCAATGATTGTTGTTTTTCCTTACAACTCTCAGCCTCTCTATCTTCCTCTCACACTGTCAACCAAAAATGTTCAACCAGAATCATTACCTCCCCAAAAAGGGGGGAGGTGTTTCGAGCGGTCGACATTGGGCGTAACTTAAATGCGCTTAAAATTAAATCTGATTTCATGAATATTGATTGATTGCTTTCACCTTGAATGAAAATCCGCTTTTGTGCTACTTTTTGTATACTTTCTTCATCTTCTTCTTCCACCTGGCATTCAGTTCCTTTGGGTCTATCATCCTGTTTGTTGGCGCCAGTTTGGTCGCTTTTTTGCCTTGAACTCTTAAGTTAAATTAATGAGCTCCAATGTTGCCTGGCATTATGTAAAATTATTTGACCAAAAATAAGTTGATTTAATTGAGTGTGAGTTAAGGTTGTCTCCTGGCTTATGTACGAGGAATAAGGACAGAAACCATTATCTCCCTGACTTGAACGATTTTATTGGATAGTTAATCATTACGAAAGGAAAATATAAATACCTACAAAAAGGGACATGACGAAATATTTATAAATTTATACAAAGCGATTAAATGCAACTCTTTATTAATTTTACAATATTTGCACTCTATAAATTTGCAAAAATTTATTACATATTTTCCATGGAATTTTGTCGTCTGTCGTTGACTAATTTTTCGAAAAAAATTTACCGCATTTAGAAAATAAATTACATGTCGCTGACTGGCAACACAAAAAACTTTTCGCGTTTGACCATGAGCCATATAAATATTAAAATTTAAAAACTTTGCTCACACATTTTGCAAATAGAGAATCCAAAAAAACAAAAGTGTAGAAAAACTTTTTTGTTGACTGTGAAAAATATTGTTGCACATAACATAGTTGCACAAAAAAAAGTGTGAAATACACTGCAAAACTACTCGTATTCATTTTTTTTATTTTTATTATTTGTAGTTGCTATTAAATTTGCCAGTATTAAATTTTGTTTGCACATTGAAAATGTTGTTGGCTTTTGGCTTTGTTTGCCTGCTTTTTATGGCAGCCATCAAGAACTCGGCTAACAATGGCCCAAAAGAATTTGCACTCTAATTTAGGTAAGCCAAAAGAAGGTTTACACCAAGTGAAAACAATTAAAGTGAATTTGATAAGTTTGATTATTATTATAACATTAACTTGATATGTGAGCTGTTAACATTTTAGCACAGTAGCTGAACAATTTTTCTGACTTAATCACAATCGAAATAGACGTGTAAACGTCGCCCACAAAAGTATGCAACACTTTTGTGTGCTTGCTTGCACTTGCACATTTGTGCGTCTAGTTACCGTGAGATGCCACATACCCTGCATACCCCGCATACCCTGCTGCCACTTGAAACTTTCGCTTTCAATGCGCTTTCATGGCAACCAAAAAGAGGGTTACATATGTGAAAAAACTGGGTTAACGAAGCCACAGGCCGCATTCCTAAGATGCATTGCGTTCGTTATACAAGTCGAACAAAAAATAGAAAAAACATAAACCAAAAACAAAACTAAAAAAAAGACTGGTATGCTGGTTATTTTGACAGTCGAGCTGTGACCTTGCCGATGTTGAAAAAAATAACATAAAATTAATCAAAGTTTACAGAGATTGCTTTAAATTCAATTTGAAAGGCATTTGATTTTGATTTTTGGCCAAGACTTATTTACATACTCAGTGAGAAGAGAGGCCAGAGGGAGAGAGGGAGATAGAGAGAGAGAGAGACAGAAGATCGTTGCAGCTGTCGCCATTGACAGAAAGTCAGAAAAGTTGACAGCTAACGGAACTGAAACTGACAGCGCCAGACACCGCAATGACAATCGGCCAAAAGGGACACCAAGAGACGACAAATTGAAGACCAACTGAGAATTTGATTTCCACAGCCAACTAAAATATTTTCCTTTTCTTTTATTTTCTCTTCTTTTTTTTTCTGTCGCCCACAACAGCTGGCCAACAACAATGGAGACAGCGAGAAAGAGGGGAAGAGGTGGGAAGTGAGGAGAGTAAAAAAGCAACTCCAATTTTAATATAAGAAACAACAAGTGAAGAACCCTGAAGACCTTCCGAGTGCGTTTTCCAGCTGTTCCACTTTTGCCATTTCCATTTCCCTATCCATTTTCTTTCTCGTTTCCTCATTCGTCGTTCGTCAGACAGTTTTCATCTTGTTTGCATGTGTTTCTGTGGTTTCCTTCTGTATGTGTGTGTTTTTCCTTTGATTTCTTTGTAACCGGAAATATTTATATACTCTGCATCAATAATGGGCTAAACAATATCATAATTATGCTGCAGAATAAATGAATCTTTAATTTTTTTGACAAAGTATTGATTGACAATAGTTTTACTTCTATTTCAAAGCTTTTTTGTATCTTGTAAATTACCAAACAGTCGAATAATAAACATTGTATTGAGAAAATGTGCATTTATCTGTTTAAAGCATTATTGTATATTTAGCTATTTTAGACTTTAGCACAGGGTATTTTCCAGTCGGTATGTTCGACTTGTTTGTTCTTTTTTGCAAGTCTTAAGTTGTTTCACTCTCTCCAATATTTTGTCCTTTTGTAAACGCTGATTTCGTAATTCTGTGTACCATTTCCTGTGTTTTCCATTGACTTTTGTTTAATACAAAAAAGTTGACTAAAGTCAATTTAAAAGGCGGTTGATAAAATTGATTTAAAATGTGATAATTATACTGAAGTTTATTCTATAAGAGCCAAGGAATACTTCAGTTAAAACCCAAACTACATATTAATAAAGAACACACATATTTTTTCCATAATAATTTTCTTTTCAAAAACAGAAGACTCTAGTATTTGTGAACTAAACGGCAATAAATCCAAAAACAATTGCTGACTTTGATCAAAAATATCTGAATTCTATTAAAATAGTGTTAAGAACAGGGATTTAAAACTTAACCGAAACCGTAACCTTTAACCGGTAATAACCGATTGAAATTTGTAACCGTAACTGAAACCGTAACCGAAAAAATATTTTTCCGCTGTACCGAAACCCATAAACCGAAACTCTTTAAGCCGAAATAACCGTTTAGTAAAAGATTCATTTATAAGGGTTAATTTCGGTTCCGACCGTCACAGCTAATGAGCAACTTTAATAACTTTGAACTGCCATAACTTTGTCAAAAAACAATAAATTTCCATGCGCAATGTAAATTTGATCATGAATTTACCTCTAAATTCTTTCTGCATTTAAATTTTGTTCATTTTAAAAATTCGAAATTTTTCGAAAAAATCAAAAAATGTAAAGGGGTAACACTGTAAAATTTCAAAAAAATTTGATTTTCAAAAATTTTCTAAAATGAAAAAAATGTAAATGCAGAACGAATTTGGAGGTAAATTCATGCTCAAATTTACATTGCGTATAAAAATTGATTGACTTTTGACAAAGTTATGGCAGTTCAAAGTTATTAAAAATCAGTAAAATCAAAATAATCAAAATTTTCAAACCAAATGAACCAAATTTATATGAGTTCAAATTATAATAAAATCTCTAATAAATAATAAAAAAATAGTGTACAAACTTTTTAATGAGTCATCTTAAGTAAAAGACAAAAAGAATGAGAGAAAGGTAAGAAATTCAAGCTGACAAGCTTCACAAATTGTGTGCATAGTTTTTAGCAATTTGTTTACAAGTTTTTCCTGCTGAACCAAAAATACAATTTCCGTGTTAAGTTGAAAAACAAACAAACTGTCTGCCAATTTTTAACGTTCTGCCAGACTTAACCCAACAACGAGCTGAATGCAATCGAGTGCTAGTTGAGTTCAGAATCAAGAATCAAGAATTGAGCACCGAGTACCGACAACCCGAGTATCGAGCACCGAACACCGAGCACCGTCTACTCGTCTATCGAGCACCGTCTAGTTTTGTAGCTCCAACATGGAAGATGGAGCAAAAGTAAATTTCCACTTGCAGTCAATAATCAACTAAGCATAAAATAGTATTTGAGCTATTGAAGCAGCAAAAATTTGTTGCCAGGAAAAGCAGTTGAGGAAAACACAGAAGTAAGGCTACCGACTAGACAATACCCTGTTCACAGAATCGATAGCAACGTTAAAATTTTTAAAAGATTACATCTAACTTCTTTTTATGATAATTAACAAATTATATAAGGTGCGCGAAATAAGTAAGTGGGACACTACGTTGTAAGGTAAAACAGCTGAACCGATCAATATATTTTCAAAAAACAAATTATTATATTTTCTTAATAATATTATCAATAGAATTTAACAAAATAAAATAAATATATATATATTTATATATAACAATGATCGACTGGATAATATTCCGAAAACTGAATTGATAGATAAACTTAAAAATGTTTAAATATTAAATTAAATGATGATCGACTGCCATTAATATTAAATATATTAGAAAAACAATTTTTATCTTTATTATAAAATGCTTATAATTTTGACATAATTTGTATAATAATGATCGTCTGGGTAATACCCTGTAAGTAGATGCATTTATTCAACATATTATTATTTTATTACATTTAATTATAAATTTTTAAAACTCAACTATACACATATGTATATTTATAATATAAATTAATAGAATAAAATTTTAATTTTACATTTTACTTTTATAACTTTATTTAAAATTTAATTAATTCTTATTATAATTATATTATTTAAATAATGTCGACTGCTTTTAGTTGAAGTTAAATAAATAAAATAAAATTAAAATAAATGAAGTCTTGTCATCACAATAATCTGACGACAACACAGCAAAATAACATTTTTATGTGTACAGGGTATAAATATAAAGAAAAAATCCGCTTACACATTGGACTTGCACTTGGTAAGTTGGCCAAAAGTATGTTGGAAAGAAAAATGAAGAAAATATAACGGAAAATGTTTGTGTAGTTTCTTCGATTTCAGTTCGAGGACAGCGAAATTTATTTGAAATTCTGCACATGCTCGCACTCAATTTAAGTTAAATTATTTTTCAGCCATTTATATACTATAGTATACTCGTACATATATATATATTTGTGTCTAAGCATTTCCTATGCACAGCTGTAGGTAAATAATCATGGGCAGAGACTGGGAATAAATAAGCTGGCAAAAGGTGCAACCAAAAACAGTCAAAAAAAGATTTCTAGCTAATTTGCGGCAATAACATCAAAGCCATTTTTGCCTTTTTTTGCTACCCGCTTTTTCCAGTTCTTTTTTATATATTTTTTTTTTGGTGCCAAACCAATTGGCCTTTTTCTGTGTTGATGGGCGGGTTCAAGGGCCGGAAATGTGGGCGTGATGGGCGTGTGAGTCCGTGTGCGCATCTGTTAAATGTTGCGTAGAAAATCATTTGGTGCCGTGTCTCCTTCAATTTGTTGTTGTTGTTGCTTGCAAATTTTATTGAAAACATTTTCGCTTTAATTTTGTTTGTCAAAAAAATTTGGTATAGATTTACAGCAATTTATTTTATCTAGAAATTTGACATTTGAAATTTAGAACATGTCTTTAATCAAGTATACGCCACGTGTGCTTTTTTAGTTGTCGTGCATTTTGCATATTTCTGAAAATTGTTTTCCAAACTAAACACAATTTACCTATAAACTCAATTGAAATAATAAACGCAATTGAATGCTGGAATGCTCCCCCCTTCTCACTATGTGAAAGGCAATTTCAATTCCCAAACAACTTTTATTGTTTATCGCGCAGTTCTCAGATCTCTGTTGGATTGTATGTTGTGTTTTGCTATGAGTGCCGAGTATATTCTTTGATGGCTGTTTTGAATATTCTAAATTATACCAAAGGACACCCCATGATGTCCTGTCGATTCGCATGCACTGAGTATAAAGACTAAGATAAATTCTGCAACACAAAAGAAGTTGATTCAAGTGCTTAAAGATTAAATGTAGTCCAGGGACATTTTAGCTTTATATTTATCAAACAGTCAATCAGCCTTTATAGATTTCCCTTCACTGATAACCCTGGTAAAGTCAAGGAAACCTATTTGCTTGTTGGATATCAAGTCGAACATCCTTTTTGCCTTTGCCACAGGATTCAGTTCTAAGCTGGCAACATGGAAACCCCGTAGAAATGTACACATTTTTGTTTACCATTCTCGGTGAATGAAGAGAGAGCAAAAAAAGCCACATCAGACTCAAGTGCTCAGCTAGCTTGGCTATCGGACCAGCAGGACAAACGACCAGGACGAGCTGAACGAGAAAGCGATTTAAAGGATTTTCGCGTTAAGCGTTGCCTGTCAACGTTTGGCATGCGGCTTACAGGTGGCTCCATGGTTTATACTCTTAAGCAGCAAATGATTCCCGCACTAAATGAATGGCGCCATTTCTCAAACAGATATCTAACTAACATTTTATTGCGTTATCAAAGGGGAGGGAGGAGGAAAACCAACAAATGTGCAAAAAAATCGACAGTTTTTATGGAGAAACTGCAGCGAAAAACTCTGAAGAATTTTTCATATTTAGCAGCTACAGTAAAACAATGGAAAAATATTATTTAATGAATAAATTTTCAATATGCATTTTTAATTTCTTATATCCACTTTAGGGATTAATCTTAAGACTTTTATAAATCTCATTTAAATGAATATTCTGCCAGCCTTTGAATCATGTTGAATTAAATCTTAATAAATGTTGGTGTAATTTTAAAATGATTAACTTCTGTAATTCAATATGGTAAATTCTGTAAATTAAATAAAAACGAAAAAACGAAATAATAACCTATGACTGATTGATTTCTTGACAGTAGATTTGGTAAATAATTTAGTTTTCGATTGTAGTAGTTGTTGATTTTAGTTACTCCTGATTAATCAAAGCATATTGATAAATGTTATATTAATATACTATATTCGCAATGTAAATTCTAAGATGTTTTCCATTTTCAGATTAAAAATTTTATGGTTTCCTTAAGCGATTATTTTTGGTATTTTGGAACACTATTTAGATATTTTAGGTATTTAGTTACTCATTTATTATTCCAATCGCATTCGATTCGAATAATATCCGATATCTAACTGAATAGCGTTGATTAGCTCTTCTAATGGGAAATTCTAACTACATATATGCATATCATATTGATGTCAACATAGCTTGTGATGGCAATCGCGTTGTGAACATGTAAACACATTTTTAATTACAAATTCGTATAGCACGTTATGCCGAAATTTTTGAAAAATATCGAAAACGAAATCATCGACAAAATGCATAATTCAATTTTACGCGCCGTTGAACTTTCTAATGAATTATCGCACTGTAGAACTTTGAATTGGTTTTCGGATCTGTTTTTATTGCATTTCCATAGCATTCGCATTGGATTTGGAATTTGTCCCTCTCCCTTTCTCTCCTTTTGTCTCTCTCTCTCTCTCTAATAGATTTGGTGTGCTATTTCGCCCTTCGTTTCGTTGCATTTCGGTACGTTCAATTAATGAGTAATTTGATTGCTGAACTGCAAAAATATTTTTCAAATTTGTGCAAACGCCCAATGTCTGAAAATTTTATGCATTTACAAAATAACAAAATAAACTTTCGCATCAAAAAATTAGATGCATAAAGAATTTGTGAATCAACAAATTTGCCATATGCCAGGCAGACAAAAAGTGAACGAGCTGCCAGATTGCGTCTAGTCATATCAATTCAGAAAAGTTCACAAAGAGTTTTTAAAATGAAACAACTGAAAGTACTTTTCAGTTCGAGTGAAAAACTTGAGAAGGCAGACAAACATGTATTTAGTTGAATAAGAAACAGCTGGAAAATGACAATAACTCTTGAAAATGATGAAAACGTGGGCGACATATGGCAATTATCTAATATCTCCTAAAACATTTTTCATTTTGACTTTTCAAAAAACTTTTATGCAGTCTGTAAGCAAGTTGAAGTGCTTTAAATATTAGGAGAGTGCAAAAATTTAATATTACTAAACATAGGGATAACATAAACATTCTGTTCTCTTAATAAATACAAAATTACACTGTTATAAGAAATTTATTGTATGACTTTTATTAAACAGAGGCCTAACACAAAACAAGCTGAGGAAGAATATATTAATAGGCTCTGGATAAAGTTCCCTTTCACTAAAAATCATTTATTATGAAAACATATAAATACTCGCAACTCCAAAAAACTGTTTACATAAGTTATCTTGTATAATTTAAAGAACTTCTTTAAATAATTGAATATTCCCTCTGATTTATTAATAGTACTTCTTAAAGATGTTCTCTCTTTGCCAAGTAAAATATAAATAAACTGAATATATTTAAAAGGCAGTATTAAATTTATATTGTCGCATTAAAAATCGCTTGTAAGGCTTTAAGCCAAGTTAACCACTTCCCATCTCTCACATATTCTTCTCTCCACTGGGTTTCCCCATTTCCCGTCACATTCCCGGCCATTGTCAAACTTCAACACGCACAATGAAATGGGCCGGAGGCAACACATTTCACATTTCACATTTCATCCACTGCTCACATTCAATTTATATGAAAATTTATTTATTTATTTTTTATTTTTCTACTTTTTTTTTGTGTTGTATAACAATAAACTAAAAATGGCTTAAAGGGTTTATCAGCTGAAAATCATCTCTCAAAGTTGTTGGTAGTCGTTGGGTATATTGAAAACAGCCTTAAGGGTGCAAAATGTCAATCAATTTTGTCGCTTAAAAAAAATGATATACAATATATATTGTGGCAATACCAAATACAAACCATTGCCAAACTGACCTTCAGCCAAATGTTAACCCTTAACAAATTTGCATATAAAAAGCCGCACAAGGCGACAGTGGAGGGGGGGGGGAAGTGGTAATGGGGGAGGAAAGGAGGTCAAAGTGCGGGTTACGAGCCGCTTTCTGATGCTGTTAAAAGGCGCTTTATGTTGTTAACTCTTCGTCCTTTAGTGTGTGTGGCCTCTACACATTGTACGCACATTTATCAAGCATTATCTGTTTGCTCTTCTTCTACACGTTATATTCCCTTTTCAACTCGTTCTGATAACAGCTGCACTCAATTTGCATGGCGTGTGTGTGCAAAAGTGTGAAATTAAATGTGTGTGTTGTTCGCGCGTGTGTGTGTGTGTGTGTGTGTGTGTGTGTGTGTGTGTGTGTGTGTGTGTGTGTGTGCGCTATCGTCTTCTCTCAATATTTATATACCTTACTTCAAACTTTGCATGCAAATCATATAAATTATGAAAGTTTTCTTATCTGAGTTTCGGTCGCATATTGTCAACATGTTTTCCCAATAAACCTGTCAATACTTTGTCATATTGACAAGAAAATTGAAAATAATCGAAAACCGCAAAATAAAAACTTGCACTCATTTTGGTTATTTTGTTTGTTCTTTGTTATATTAGTTTTATGTCACAAAATATCAACTTGCAAAGTGGACTAACAAATTGAAAATAAACTTGTCGAGATTTAATGAAATGTTGAATCGCAGTCAACTTAATGTGAATTTTAATAACTTTTTATATGTAATTTCTTTTTCAACACTTTGCCTCAATTACAATTTATTAAAAATAAATACAATATAATTATATAAATTTAATTACATATTATTACGAAATTCAATGAATGGATAAATATTAAATAAAAATTTACAAAAAAAACATATGTTAGTATAAAGAGAGTAATATTCTTTAATTAAATACAATTCGTTAAAAAAACATTTAGACATAAACCGTAACCGAAAAAATATTTTTCCGCCGTACCGAAACCCATAAACCGAAACTCTTTAAACCGAAATAACCGTTTAGTAACCGATTGATTTATAAGGGTTAATTTCGGTACTGGCCGTCGCAGGTACTGATAACTTTGTACTGCCATAACTTTGTTAAAAGTCAATCAATTGTTATGCGCAATGTTAATTTTAGTATGATTTTACCTCCAAATTCGTTCTGCATTTAAATTTTGTTCATTTTAAAAATTCGAAATTTTTCGAAAAAATCAAAAAAGACAAAGGGGTAACAATGTAAAATTTCGAAAAAAATTCGATTTTCAAAAATTTTCTAAAATGAAAAAAGTGTAAATGCAGAACGGAGGTAAATTCATGCTCAAATTTACATTGCGCATAAAAATTGATTGACTTTTGACTAAGTTATGGCGGTTCAAAGTTATCAAAGTTCAGTAAAATCAAAATAATCCAAATTTTCAAATCTAATGAACCAAATTTATATGAGATCAAATTATGTATGAATAATAAAATCGACATTACACTGGATCATTCCAGTCACCAGATAACATTATTTTCCAGGCTTAAAAGAGCATTAAGTCTTTTTTCATGTAAAAAATAAATAACCGTTACGAAACCGATTCTTTAAGATTTTGCATAACCGATAACCGAAAACCTTAATTCGAGCATAACCAAAACCGTAACTTAAATCGATATTCGTTTCGGTTTTAATCCCTGGAAATTATTATATTAAAAGCGTAATATTTTCTGTATTTATTTAATATGCATATGACAAGTTTAATGAAAAATGCTAATTTAATTTGAAAAATATTTAAATTAATAATTATGTTGTGTAGTATTTACCGTTTTGAGTTGCTTACTAATTCTCACATAAACTTTCAAATATTTCTTCTAAAATATATCATATTTGTAGTTTGTCCAGTTGCAATTTTAAAGCTCTCTGAAGTACTGCTTAATTTTGTAACTTTCTGTCAATCTATGTATTTGATGCCATTACGCACATAAACAGCCCCTTAAATGAACAACTATTCCCCTCTGTCTACCTCCTCCTTGTCATGGTAAAAATGTAGCATAAAGTTATAACTTTTTCATTGGTTGTGCATTTTGTTTGTTATTTTGCTGGATCCCCCGACGCATATGTAAGGTGATGTCCCTCTAACCACCTTCCCCTCGAGGCCCCAAAGAGAGTTTCTCTCCTCATACGAGCTCTGTGTGTAAGTTTCTTGTTGACATAAAAGTTTCCGCTTTTTTGGATGACGCTTGAAGGGAAAGGAGAGTGGAAAGAGGGGGGAAACTTTTTCGTTTGTTGCAACGTCTCTCCGTCTTTTATAGTGGACTTATATCCACGAATTTGCTGCGGCAACAAATTACAAATTGATTATACGTTCAACAAATGTGTTAATGTGGCATTGTTTTCAAACTTTTGCGGTGCAGGGTTGCACGGAGAAGGAGAACTGTGAGTTGTCGAGTTGTCGAGTTGCCGAGCTGCTTCACTCGCCACTGACCATAATATATTACAACAAAACTTGCACATATATAGAGAAAAAGATAGATATAGAGTCAGCGACAGAGACAGCGACATAAAGAATGATATGTCTGCACATGTATGAAGAAAAGTTTTGCTCGGTTTTTTTATTTTGTTTGTTTTTTGTATTTTGTTTTTCATTTTTCGTTTACAGTTTTCAACGCGGCCAACAACAAAACTCTACTCTACACACATTTTGTTAGCTCGCTGACAAGCGAAAAGTTTTCATGCTTCCAAAATTTATTATGACCAAATGGATGAGGGGATCAGAGATGTTAGGGGTATATTTGTCCAGCTGCGGTCCGAAGGTCAAAGTAGTTAAAAATTTGAGCTGCTGTTTTCGATTTGTTGAAGCATGGCGTTGAAAACTTTCATTGTACTGCATTTATTATAATTCTACATATTGTATTCATTAATATTTAATAAGCTTTTCTCTTGATTAAATTCTTTGGCCAACTTATGTTATTTAATTTTCAAAATTTTATTGATCTAAGGAATTGAGAAGATTGAAAACACATATAAATATATTTATGTCCTTCGCTCTGTCAGAGCTGAATAAATTTTCTGCAATATTTCTCGCATATTATTATTGTTTTTAATTTTCTACAGTTTATTGGCAACCCCTGTGATATTCAGGGTATTCAATCTTGCATCCCCAAACCGATCCTTCTCCAAAATTTTGGAGAAATTGTTCATTATTACATCGAAAATAAATGTTATTGTTTAAATTTGCACATATTTATTAGATTGAAAGTTTGATTTAGATTGTCATGATATTACATATTAAACAATATAAGATTTATGCAATTTTATCAACATAGCACAGCACATCTATCCCACGTTAATGCACTTATAGCATATACGATCTGAATCTGCTGCGGCTTCAGGTTCGGGCACTGGAGTGCCTGTAAGTAAAAGGTATTTAATTATACTACTCTTAATTGTATAATATATTGGAGATTATTATGATACTTACCATTGGTTAGGGCCAAAAGACCAAACACAAAGATTGTGACAACAGAGAAGATCTTCATTATTGTGGATTGTTCTACGAAGATTTGAGTGGAACTGATGTTTTAAACAATTAAGCGTCGACTTTATATAGGATAAGTCAGACCAATATTCCGATTGGGGTGTTTTTCCACTTCGAATGTATTTGTGAGGTTCTTCGATTAAAACATGAACTACCTTCGTAAAATCTGATGGGAACTTTCACTGGGGAATTTCTTGTTTATAACAATTCGGGTATTCCTGTCAGAATCTAGTTAATATTGTCTTCATTATGATTCAGACTGGGATTTTTTCACATCATGCATTCCGCCTTATACATGTATTTGTAAAGGTTATAGGTTGAAATATGCAGACGTTTGTCAAATGTTCTGGGAAATTCCCTTCTTATCACAGATGGTTTATTCCTAATAGAAAGTTATATTATTATTTTCTTAATTAAAAGCCATTTTTTTCCCAAAATTCATTGTTAACTACTTACCATTTGATGACCAATTGACCTTTGTCAAATGTGTTGGGAAATTTCACTAGTTCACAGATGGGTTATTCCCATTAGAAATGGGTAAATATTATTAATTTAATTAATATTATTATACCATGTGCCCAATAAAAATGGGCAAAAAAGGGTTTAATAGATTTGTTGGCGTGTAAGTAATTGGCAGGAACCATCAGTCGAAAATCAAGTTTTAGTATGAACAACTTTCTTGTTTATTTAGATATCTCAAACAATTTACCAGAATTTGCATTTAAGTTGGTTTTATACATCCCGACTAAAATTGGTGCAAATCGGTTTCTTGAGATTTATTAATTAATCTCAAAGAAATGCATCTGGGTTGGTCCTTTACATCCTAAGCATATTTGGTTAAGATCGCTCTACTATATCATATATATGCCATAGATAATTAAGGGTTAGTGTGAAAATTGTTGTTGTTTCTGGAGATATCTCAATCACTGATTATGAATATTCTTTTGTCTTACACGTCCTGAATGAATTTGGTTTTAATCGATTCACTATATATATTTTTTTTAATTTAACGTGGAAGGGTAATATGCGTTTCATTCTGAGGAATTTTAAAACACATTTCTGATAAATTAATAATTATAGATGTGGCAGGTTGGCGACTCTAACCATAGAGCCACGAGACAACCCATAAGCACACACATTAATACAAATTTAAATACATATGTAAATCAAAAGAAGTTGCTGGTTTATATAAATATAATACAATACAATAATCGTGGAATCACTATCTTGTAAACATTTCCTGTAATTCGATTCTGAAAACACTCAATAGAACCCTGTCCATTTTTTTTTAAAGAACATAGTGTATTTACTGAATCAAATCTTTCTCTGGAATTCGAACCCTCAAAACGATCCCTCCACAATTTTGGAGGTTCGCAGCGCTGCAAAAATTGTTCATTATTACACTGAAAAGCATAGAAGTGTTTAATTTTTTACATATTTATTAAAATTGGAAGAGCCTAATTTTATTACAAATTAAACAATATCAGATTGATGCACCTAACCCAGATTTGTGCAACGATAGCATGAATCGAATTGGAAGTCATTTTGATTGGCAACCTGTTCGGCCAGTGGAGTGGCTGAAAATAGAAAATATTTAATTATACTACTCGTAATTGTATAATAAGTTAGAGATTATTATGATACTTACCACTGGCCAGAGTCAAAAGACCAAACACAAAGATTGTGACAACAAAGAAGATTTTCATTGTTGTTGATTATTCTATGAAGAATTTAAGGGAACTGATGATTTCATCAAATCAGCATCGCACTTATATAGGATTAATCAGACCGA
This sequence comes from Drosophila kuntzei, assembly GCA_035042165.1. Lineage (NCBI taxonomy): Eukaryota > Metazoa > Arthropoda > Insecta > Diptera > Drosophilidae > Drosophila > Drosophila kuntzei. Next base: position 1,343,928 of record JAWNLU010001763.1, read on the forward strand.
TATTCCGATTGGGATTAAAACATGAATAACCTTCGTCAAATCATCTGGGGAATTCCTTGCTTATCACAGATGGTTTTTTCCCATTAGGTAGTTCTTATATAACTTTTTAAAATAAATATTATTTCTTTCCCCAAAATTCATTGTTAACTACAAACCATATGATTACCAATTAAAGGCCATTGCCAATTGTGTTGGGAAATTTCACTAGTTCCTTTCTTATCCCAGATGGTTTATCCGAGTTAGAAATGTGTTAAAATTATTACATATTATGTTTTTTAATTTGACGAGGAAGGGTAGATTGAGTTTTATTCTTAGGAAATTTATAAATTTAGTGTAAATATCTCATTTATTTATATTTTTGTTCGAAAGTTCTAGATGTGGCAGGTGAGTGACTCAAGCCATAGAGCCAAGGGATCATCAATAAGCACACATTAATACAAATATAAATACACATGTTAAGCAAAAAAGCTTCCTTTCACACTTTTCTCTTTGACAAACCTAATAGAACCCTGTACCTTTTTTTAAGAACTTGGTCTTGATATTGAATTAAATCATGCCATGGAATTCGAGAATGATATTTCTCTTTGAAAGGTTCGCAGCGCTGAAAAAATGGTTCTTATTACATTGCAAATCATATTTGTTTAAATTTTCACAAATTTATTTGAATTGGAAAACTGTCATGTTATTATAAAATAAACAATATCAGATTGGTGCAAGTTCATCAACTGAGCTCGGGACACTTAACCCAAGTTAATGCAGCCATCGCATACTCCAAATTCGAAATCTCCTTGATCGGCAACCGGTTCGGGCCCTGGAGTGGCTGAAGATAGAGAATATTTAATTATACTACTCGTAATTGTATAATATGTTAGAGATTATTATGATACTTACCATTGGTTAGGGCCAAAAGACCAAACACAAAGATTGTGACAACAGAGAAGATCTTCATTATTGTGGATTGTTCTACGAAGATTTAAGTGGAACTGATGTTTTAAACAATTCAGCGTCGTATTTATATAGGATCTGTCCGACCAATATTCAGATTGGTGGTTTTTTCACTTCGAATTCCGCTTATCCATGTATATGTATGGTTCTTGGATTAAAACATGAACTACCTTCGCAAAATCTGATGGGAAATTTCACTGGGTATTTTTTCACACTGTGAATTCCGCCTTTTACAGGTATTTGTAAAGGTTATAGGTTGAAACATGCCGACGTTTGTCAAATATTCTGGGTAATTCCCTTCTTATCACAGATGGTTTATTCCCATTAGAAAGTTATATTATTATTTTCTAAATTAAAAGCAACTTTTTCCGAAAATTTATTGTTTACTACATACAAAGTGATGGGAAATTTCACTAGTTCTTCTTATCACAGATGGGTTATTAACATTAGAAATGGGTAAATATTATTTAATTAATATTATTATAACTTGTGCCCATTAAAAATGGGCAAGAGATGGTGTAATGGTGTCGTTGGAATGTAAGTAACAGGCAAAAGGTGCGGGGCAGACCCCATAAAGTATATAAGTATATTCTCGATCAGCATCAACAGTCGAGTCGATTTAGCCATGTCCGTCTGTTATTAAATTTGGCACACAGACTTCTATAAACCCCACGCAGATCAAATTTGTTTGAGATTTTCGATTGGACCACCATATCATATAGCTGCCATACGAATGACCGGCCGATAATTACGTTGTCGTATGAAAAACTTTTATTTTTATCAAGATATCTCGGGAGCTCGACTATAGCCTGTCCGACTTAGTTTTATTTTTGGATCGGACCATTATATCATATAGCTGGAACAATCTGTCGAAAATCTAGTATTAGTATGAAAAACTTTTTTGTTTATTAAGATATCTCAACCAATTTAACAGAATTTTCATTTAAGCTTGTCTAATGCTTCTTGACCAAATTTGATTCGCATCCGTTCTCTATAGCATATAGTTGTCAGGAACCAAGTCTCTGAGGCGGACGGACAGATGGACATTACCATATCGACCCGGCTGTTGATGCTGATCAATAAAATATATACTTTATGTAAACTTTGTCAAACTTAATAGCCCCTGTCTTTTATTTTAAGAGCATGGCTTAAATATGGTCTCAAGTCTTGCTTTAGAATTCGAACCCTCAAAACGATCTTTCTCCAAAATGTGGAGTGTTCACAACGCTGCAAAAAATTTATCATCATTACATTGAAAAGCATACAAGTGTTTAAATTTTCACAAATTTATTTGAATTGGAAGATTGTCGTAGAAAATAAACAATATCAGATTGGTGCAAGTTCATCAACTGAGCTCAGGACACTTAACCCAAGTTAATGCAGCCATCGCATACTTCAAATTTGAAATCTCCTTGATCGGCAACCGGTTCGGGCCCTGGATTGGCTGAAGATAGAGAATATTTAATTATACTTCTCGTAATTGTAAAATATTTTAGAGATTACAATTACGATGATACTTACCACTGGCTAGAGCCAAAAGACCAAACACAAAGATTGTGACAACAGAGAAGATCTTCATTATTGTGGATTGTTCTACGAAGATTTGAGTGGAACTGATGTTTTAAACAATTCAGCGTCGTATTTATATAGGATCTGTCAGACCAATATTCAGATTGGGGTTTTTTTCACAACGATTTCCGCCTATTCATGTATATATAGGTGTCATAGGTTAACACATTAAATGTACTAGAAAAGTTCTTGTCTTAAAAGCTATTTTTTTCTTCCAAAATTCATTGTTGTAGTAAACAATTGGAGACCTTGGACAAACGTGTGGGAAATTTCACTCTTGAGTTCCTTGCTAATATAAAAAATGTTTATATCATTAAATAAATAATATTAACAAATGGGAATAACAGATGGTTTTTACAATTTTTCTTATCTCCCAAAATTAAATGTTTACTGTACATAATTTGATGCAGCTAGTTTATTTCAATAATGAGTTTCTTATCTATTTTAATTTAAATTTGACATTTTATTTTGAAGTACCTACATATATATTTTTTGAATTTTTATTTCCTATTACAGTAAATGCATTATTATATTTTCTAGCAATCGCTCTCCCGACAAAAAAGGAAGCATCTTTTGTTTCAGAGTCTTGGTTTCAGTTTCAAATTCAGTTTTCACTGTTGTCTGCTTTTCGGTTTCTGTCAGTTTTTGGCTTATCAGAGAAAACTAATTTGCTAAAATGTTGCTCGACTTATTTGTCGTGAAAGATGGTGGAGAAGGAGGAGGAAGGATGATGTTGAGGGAACTGCAGGAAATGCGCTGAACTGAAATCTCAAGCATCCATCATACGCCTGATGGGCCACTGCCAACGTCGAGATGCTGCCACACCGACAGTGCCACAGTTGGTGGCAAAGTGTGGGCAAAAGTCTGCTGGGATGGCAACTGCGACTGCGACAGCGACTTTTGGGCGATGCTCTTGTCGCCTCAATGACATTTTGTGATGAAAAATAAGTGAGAAGAAATAAATTCATGTACCAGGCACTTTTTTGTATGCGCGACATCAACTTGACTTTCAAGTCAAGTAAACTGCAAGTAGAATGCTTTGTTCGTCCTCCCTCTTTCACTCTCACTCTCTCTCTCTCTGTGTCTCTGTCTCTTTCTGTTTCATATCTTGTCTCTCATCTCCTTTGGCAGTTTCCTTTTGGCGCTGTGCTTATGCTTTGTGTGCTCGTTAAGCTTTCTTGTATAGAGGCTTATTTGCTGTCTTTTAGGCATCTTCAAGCAAAACGATGTCGCTTTTCATTTTAATGCCAAGGCAATCGGCCCGTTACATATTAAATTTTAAGTGGCTGACGCTTTATCGGTAGCATCGAAGCCACCTGCAAGCCACCAGGACCAGAACCACCCTAAAAACAGCCACAACATGATTGCCTCTTTAATGGATCATGGAGCATTGCACATGGCAAACGACTGACGGCAGACACTGTTAGGATACGGTGGTTAAAGCTCAATGAGGTGTCGCCATGATTTAGTTACTTGTTATGTTGCAGTCACTGCATTTCCGGTCTATAACCCGGAACAGAATATTTAACTACTTATAAAATGAAACTTGCCAGCTAACCATTTTCTCTCTCTTCAATATAAAGTTTCAACATCTCTATTTTAGGCAAATTATTTAAGCAGTCTGTTGGAAACAAATTGAAACAATATTCAATTTAAGTTGAAAACGTTTCTGTTTATTTTATTTCGTTAAATAATTTATATAGTTATTTAACATCAACTAAAAGCTGTCGAAAAAAAAATCTAATACTTAAATTAACATTTTTAACTAAGATTTTATATAAGCAACTATAATACATAGATCACAATAAAAATCAAAATTTTAAAGACTGTACAGTTAGGGGGTATTTAAAAAAATTTATATAATTAGATATCAGACTATCAACTAATAAAATTATTTTTGATGTTTAATTTATAATTAAACCAAATGTTCATGAAAATAAATTATTTTCCTTTCGTTCCTTTCTACTTAATAGTTGATTTATAGGTTTTTATCTTACTCAGCCTGAGTAATAGGTATTAATCAGATTGTTTTATCTCAGATTTTAAGCTATTTGAAGCTTTTCACATGTTGTAGAAGACGAGATAGTATCTTTTCAGAGTGGGAGAACTTTCACTACACTGATAAAAAAAATGTTTTAAAATCAAGATTTTGATCTCAGAACTAAGAATTTGGTCTAAAAAATGCGTCGAGAACATAAAATTCTTAAATTTAGAAAACACATCTTGATTTTAAGAACATTTTAAATAAGAATAAATTCTTAATTTAAGACCAAACAGTCTTAAGTTCTCAAACCAAAAATAAAAAATAGGGCAAGTGTTTTAAACTTTAAACCTATTTTTTTTTATATTTATACTTTTTTTGGATTTTTTTTTTTTTTATAAATATTCCGATTATATGTTTTTTCCTTGTCTAGGAGCGACTTGTTACCACTCTAACCAGAGCGCAACGGTGTCATTATTGTCTTCATATTAAATAAATAAAATGTTTTTTTTTTAAGAACAAAATACTTAAGATGAATGTTCTTGATTTTAGAAGTTGGTCTTTTTTTTCAGTGTAAACTGTAAGTAACATTTCCCAAGTAAATCAATGACAACATTCAGTGTGAGTATGACAAAGTAAACTTTAATTTAAAGCTTTCAGTCATGCCACAAAACCGTAGGCTTTGCCAAGAGGATATTGAAACTTGAAAGTGCTGTCCACTCGTGGGTCACATTTAGTTGCAATTTACTTACAGCAAACTTGAGAGCATATCTGATCTCTTTTCCTCTTTCAATCTGCAGTAATTCTTATTCCTTTCATTCGTTTTTCCTTTATTTTTTTTTTCAACTCAAAAAAGTGACACTCAACTTTGCCATGTGAAGCAAATAAATCATCGTAAGTTTTCAGTTTTCAGTTTTCTGTTTTCAGCCGGTGCAAAGGCCACACGGCAGCTCCTCCATTTTTCCCCTCTCAGCGACTGGCCAGTGCTTTTTTTCCCCCGAACTGCTCTCAAGTTAATTCAATTTAAAGCAAGAATAAAAAGAAACTTTGTCGTGCAGTGTCTTTTTATTTTATTTTGTTTTCTTTTATATTTTTTTTCTTGTGATAAGGTTTCGCTTTGGCGCTTCATTTTGTGCAAAGTTAGCAGCTCGAGCGAGTTGACACGTCATCAGGACAAAGCTACTGAAATTGTTCTATTGAAAATGTAACGCAGAAAGCGGCAAGTCACATGATAAACAACACAAAAAGGACAATGCCAAGTCCTCCTCCCCAGAGCAGGCATATCACGACTGCTTAAACTTGAGCTTGAAATTTGCTTCAGGTTTAGCTTTAGATTCTGCTTCAGCTTTTGTTGTTGTATAAGTATTTCCTGCTCAACTATTTGCCATTATAAAAGCCACAATAAATTCCCACTTTGTTGCCCTTCCATTTTGATTTACTTGGCATACATGTTGTCCCCCATTCCTTCTCCCTTCCTTCTTCCTCCCTTCATTGATGTGAAAGTTATGCGAAAAGTTTTGATTTGTTTAGTACATTTATTTCACAATGCCAAAGCGAAAAGCGAAAAGCATTTCGAATTCTGGTCGAAAAAATTCAAACCGCTTTTCCGAATTAACTGAAACTGAAATTGAAGTCATTTTTATTTTTTTTCCCAATATCTCTCTTCACTTTGTATCACTTTATTATTGTTTTCCCAAAGTATCTCTATATATGAATATTTGTTTCGTATTTCCGTTTGCTGCTTTTGTCTAGGCCAAAAGGCGTTTCAATCAGCCATCCCTTTCACTTTTCCTATTGCTATCTCTATCTCTATCGCTTTCGCAAGTTTTCCGTTATAAACTTGAGTTATAATTGAAAATATTGTTGTTGTTATTGTTGTTGTTGTTGTTGTTGTGGGTGTCAGTTGCTGTTGTTGAGTGTGTTCTTCTTGAAGGAGCAGCTGTGCTTTGGTTTTAATTAAATTTCCCTCTTACCAAAAGTTTAATAGGTAGCATGCTGAGAAATGAGTGTATAAACAGAAATCATTTGTTTACGGCAATGTTGCATAACAATGAGAACATAAAACATACGACATAGGCAGCTGGAAATTAAAAAAAAGTAAACAAGATTTAGAAGGGCAATGAGTTTTTTAATATGAATAGGATTGGCAATGCAATTGGTCCTTGATTTTGACTTCATCGAATTCCAAAACGAACTTAAAAAATGGTTCAATAGTTATTTTAATATTTTTTTTTTACATTTCGACTGATAGTTGAAAGTCGACCTGTTTATCAAATGAAGTGAATTCATTTATGGTAATAACTAATAATTTTGTGATAATTTAAATAAATTTAAGGCGATCGAAATAATAAAGTCATTAAAATTTCATCAAAATCTTAAAGAGTCGTATTAATTTATATTATTAATTATTGATCCATAATAATTGTTTTATTTTATTTATTTAAAGTGCTGACAAATGACAGCTGACAATTTAAAAACCACGAATATCTCTGGGATTGACACATGCCTCATATCACAAACCTCAATTGATAACGAATAAATAACACATAGTAATTTTAAATGTGGACTCTTAGATTTGTTGTCGTTGAGCTATTTTTTTATTATTGATTAATTTGATTTAACGATTTGCTCATGCATAAATTATACAAATTGTGAAAAGAAGTGATTAATTTAATGCTGTCTGGCAAGTTCCATATCAAACTGTCAATAGTTTTTGTTATTCCCAGCATTTCCTTATTGCAATTATACAAAACGTGAAACTGACATATCAGAGCCATTAGTTATTAATTAACAGACCACATTTGTTTTAATTAATTAGCATTACGTGTAATATCGAATGCTGCCCGCATACGTATACGTAATAATCCAAATTATAAAATAATATCATGAATTTCGAATGCTGCTAGAGACACTTATTAATTAATAATGTGTACGAATTTATTGAATGTGTTAGTAGAATTGTTAAGTGTTAACTAAAATGTATAAAGACTTGGATAGAAACTAAATTCATTGAGCTTATTGGACCCTAATATTTAGGTGCTTAAAATAACCCTATCTACTTGTTTAATTATTTATAATATAAATAAATGGTCATTCTAAAGCTGTCATTGTGATAACTTTGTTTCAAATCAAAGAAAGAATGAAGAATGAGAAAATCTATATGAAATTGAGTTAATTACTTAAATCAATTATAAACCAAAGTAAATATATTGCTTATTCTTATAGTGAATTGCACTTGAAAAGCGAATCAAACAAATGCAACAATTATTTTGATCAAAATGCATTTGCATAATGATTAAGCAAGTGCAATCAATTTGTTTTAAAGAGCTCTTGAGATGTGTGCTTGAGTTTGGTTTGGTTTGGTTTAAGTAAATGCCGTTTTAATAAAATTGCAGCCAAGACAAACTTGCAGCTGGCAATATAAAGAAGCAACATCAACAACAACAACAACATAACAACTACAACAACAACAATAACATGTAGAAATCTTCAACTCAAAAAGTAACAAAACGATGCTAAAACTAAACTAAATGCAGACATAAATATTTTATGCTTAAAGTAAAAAACTTTTGCAATTTGACTGCTGCCTCTGTTGCAGTTGCACTAGCCAAAAGCTGGCAAATTTTGTTGCACACACACACACACACACACACAAACACACACACACACAAACACACATGCATGGAATGTGGCCTGGACTCAGTTGTTGGTGTTGCCTTTTTGTGAGCTTGGCCAAAATCTAAACATAAGTTAGCATTTAACTTGGCGCAGGGCGCAAAAGCATAAAACACGCACAACAACACACCAAACCACACACACACACATACTCACACACACACACATACACACACACAAAAAGAGAGTTAAGAACCGCAAAAGCCTTCTCTCTTTCTCTCTTGGTAGTTTTACACACACTTTGGTGATCCACTTCCGTTGTGTGCGAGATAAGAAATTTACTTGGCCATTTGGATTCCGGAAGCCTTTCAAAGTCTGGGACATAGCATTAAGGGGCAAAGAGAAATAGGATGGGGAGGGAGGGTCTAACCAGACTCAGGTATGAGACTTGAAGGTTCGTGTAAAGGAATTTCAGCATGTAGCAAGTCAATTAAAAGTTTTTTTTTCCATTCATATCTTGCAGTTGTTGGTAGTAGAATATATTATAGGCATTATAAGTAGTTGGGAGTTGATAAATTTTGATTTAAAAAGCTGAACAAAGATTAATAAATAAAAAAATTAACGCGAATCTGATGGGAAAAACCCAACTGAGATAGGCAAGCAATTTTGCCGTTCATTTGACAACCGTTTTCATGTTTTAACCTATGACCCTTGCATATACCCGGATAGACGGAATTTGAAGTGGAAAAACCCCCAATCTGAATATTGGTCTGACAGATCCTATATAAATACGACGCTGAATTGTTTAAAACATCAGTTCCACTTAAATCTTCGTAGAACAATCCACAATAATGAAGATCTTCTCTATTTTCACAATCTTTGTGTTTGGTCTTTTGACCCTAACCAATGGTAAGTATCATAATAATCTCTAACATATTATACAATTACGAGTAGTATAATTAAATATTCTCTATCTTCAGCCAATCCAGGGCCCGAACCGGTTGCCGATCAAGGAGATTTCGAATTTGGAGTATGCGATGGCTGCATTAACTTGGGTTAAGTGTCCCGAGCTCAGTTGATGAACTTGCACCAATCTGATATTGTTTATTTTATAATAACATGACAGTCTTCCAATTCAAATAAATTTGTGAAAATTTAAACAAATATGATTTGCAATGTAATAAGAACCATTTTTTTCAGCGCTGCGAACCTTTCAAAGAGAAATATCATTCTCGAATTCCAGGGCATGATTTAATTCAATATCAAGACCAAGTTCTTAAAAAAAGGTACAGGGTTCTATTAGGTTTGTCAAAGAGAAAAGTGTGAAAGGAAGCTTTTTTGCTTAACATGTGTATTTATATTTGTATTAATGTGTGCTTATTGATGATCCCTTGGCTCTATGGCTTGAGTCACTCACCTGCCACATCTAGAACTTTCGAACAAAAATATAAACAAATGAGATATTTACACTAAATTTATAAATTTCCTAAGAATAAAACTCAATCTACCCTACCTCGTCAAATTAAAAAACATAATATGTAATAATTTTAACACATTTCTAACTGGGATAAACCATTTGTGATAATAAAGGAACTAGTGAAATTTCCCAACACAATTGACAATGGCCTTTAATTGGTAATCATATGGTTTGTAGTAAAAAAAATGAATTTTGGGGAAAGAAATAATATTTATTTTAAAAAGTTATATAAGAACTACCTAATGGGAAAAAACCATCTGTGATAAGCAAGGAATTCCCCAGATGATTTGACGAAGGTTATTCATGTTTTAATCCCAATCGGAATATCGGTCTGATATAAAGTACCAGTTTCTTAGACTTACGATCTCAGACTTATGCCTAACTTCGCTTCTTATTTTGCAATTTTAAATAGTGTCCCAAGATCGTTTGCAAATGTAAGTTTTAAATAAAAATTCAATTTGTCTCTCCATTTATAGGGTATATTACTCAAGTCGGTCGGTTTAATATGGTTTTAAATTTTGTAGAACTTGTGCATTGCTAACCACATTGTCATCGCTTCATTAAGAAAGTTTTTCTTTATAGTTTTCGTAACATAAATGCTGAAAACTTAATTTCTGCTAAGTGAACTTGTTAAGTTTTGCGCTCTTTTCGCCGCATTTGTTGTTGTTATTTGCCGCCGCCTTTATTATGACTGCAACGGCTCTAAAGGCAAAGGGGCGGAAGGGGGCGTAACCGTTAGAGGGGACTGATGTCCCTGCGGCTGCCTTTGACACTTTGGTAGACAATTTTTGCTTTTTTTCCTTCTATTTTCTTACGTCTGGCGCTGCTTTAAGCGCATTTAATGCAACTGCTAAGGGTGAAAAACTCTGTAAATGGAACTTAAATTGAAGGATATAAAAAAACTTTTGAAATTATTGCACTGCGCTACAAAATTCAAACAATTTTCAACCATAAAACATACTCAGTGGGTTTAAAGATGTCAGTCAAATGCAGGGATTAAAACCGAAACGAATTTCGGTTTCAGTTACGGTTTCGGTTATGATCGAATAAAGGTTTTCGGTTATCGGTTATGAAAAATCTTGGAGAATTAAGGTTTTACATGAAGAAAGACTTAATGCTCTACTTAGCCTGGAAAATATGGGAATCGAACGAAAATTTCGATTATTTTGATTTTTCTGATTTTTAATAACTTCGAATTGCCATAACTTTGTCAAAACTCAATGAATTATCATGTGCCATGTAAATTTAAGCATAATAAGCATAAGCTAAAATTTAAAACTCTGCCAATATTTCTTTAAGAGATGTTTGTTTGACCACCTGAGGCATTTGCCGCTTTAAATCTCGCCCCGGCCACAACAGAAATTTATTAATTATTTGCCAAGTGTTTTTGGATGGAAGCTCATCAATTGCTGGCAAAGCAAATTAACCTAATTTTTTTGCAGGCCAACAAACTGAGGAGGCTGATTGAGACAAAGTGCAGACTTACAAACAAACACACACATACAACAGCCTCACATGGCATGCTTTTAAATGCTTCGCCATTTTTTAGAAAGCATACACACACACACACACATACACATTTCCTAGCACCCCTGAGCATCGAAGGAAACTTTTAGCACATACGACGACGAAAAGAAGAAAAGAGAGAGAAACCGAGAGAGAGTGAGAAAGCTGTTTTGCCTTCTTTTGAAAATTTACTTTCCTGAAGATAAATTATATGAGCATTTCCCAAAGGTTAACGTGATAAATTTCCCGCCAACGTAAGCAAAATATTCAGAAAACCAACCCAAAAATAAAAAAAATAAATAAAATAAAAAAAAGTTGGAAGGAAAATGCAAGTCTGATGCCGACCAAAACTTTGACTTCGATCTTGCGGGCAAGTAACAGAAAGGACTCACTCACCTTCCATCTCTCTCTATCTCTATCTCTCTCTGTCTCTCTCGATATATGCTTGTGTGTGAGATAAATTGTTTATGTGTCTGTGGGGAAGCGATTAGTGTTAATGGGTTTTTCTCTGTAAGAATGTGTGATTTCTGCCTTTGGTATTTGGTATTTGATTCAACTTTTGTGCACATTTTCATTGCTTTTCCATTTCGCGTTCATTTTTTTTATTTTCATTCCATTTTCCAGTGTTTTATTCCATTTTTTTTTGCTTTTCAACACTTTGGACAACGCGACGTATGAGCAATCGATAAGTGCACACAGACAGTGAAGGCAGAGTGCGCCCAAGACATATAGACAGTTAGATAGACAGTCATATGGGGAATACCTACAATGATACATAGATATGTGCTTTATATGTAGGCAGGGGCTGACCAGAGGGTGGTGAGGGGGGAATGACAATTTTCAATTTCTTTTTCAACTGCAGCCATATAAAGTTTTGGTCGAAATGCTTGCAATGCTGAGATTGCAGTCGTGCAGGGATTTGCTTTGCAAGGACACCAGTGAACAGGATGGGGACAGAGGGGATAGTGTGGACAGGGGGGAGGGGCTGAGACAAGAAGACGAAGAAGGGGAATTTACAATTTTCAGACATACATATAGCCAAAAAGTGGCCTGGGCCCATTGTTGTTGCCGTTCGACTTTGCTCGGGAATTTCATGTTTAAATGTCAATTTCTCAACGAGCAAAAGTGACCAACATTGCCAGTTATTGTTGTTGTTGTTCCTGTTGTTGTTGTTGTTGTTATTTCTTTTGTTGTTGTTTCTGCTGGCTTGGCATTTGTGTTTGCTGCTTGCGCATTTTGCAGTCGCTGTCGACGTCGACGTCGCTGTCGCTGTCGCAGTTGCAGTCGCCGCCGTAATGTATGCTATGATTCTTTTCACATTGCCAGCAAGACTTAAAGTGGCGGAAAAGGGGGAAACAGTGGCGTCCAGAGTAACGTTACTGCTGCTACATGGGGCAGTTATTTTTTCAATTACTTCATTGTTGTGAGTTGTGTGTGAGAGTGTGTGAGTTTGAGTGCCTTTGTGTGTGTTGGACGTGGTATAAGCCCAGATTGGTTTGTTTGCTGGGCTCGATTAGGCGTTGTGATTTGTTATGTGTGCTCTTTGGATTGGTTATAGATACAGATACGGATATAGGACAAAGATATAGATATAGATATAGTTATAGATATAGATAAAGATATAAATATATATATATAGATATAAGCATAAGCATATAAGCATTCATATATAATCACATCAGGGATTAAAACCTTAACCGAAACCGTAACTTTTAACCGGTAATAACCGAATGAAGTTTGTAACCGTAACAGAAAAAATATCTTTCCGCTGTACCGAAACCCATAAACCGAAACTCTTTAAGCCGAAACAATCGTTTAGTAACCGATTAAGGGTTAATTTCGGTTCTGGTCGTCGCAGGTACTGATAACTTTGAAGTGCCATAACTTTG